>JAVANC010000005.1:54475684-55850166 GCA_033319125.1 Parnassius glacialis
TTCGTATCATTAAAGTGTAGAGAAATGATAAAGTGAAATTATTTAAGGCAATTTTTTTTTAATTTGTTCGATTTATATTAAAAGTACCCCGCAAGTATTTTCATTATTTCTTGATGTACCTAAATATGTTAACAAATGTCGAAAGAAGTTGGAGACTTTCTAATTAACTTATTCAAGTTATGTTGTAATTTGATAGTTCACGCGAAACATGATTATCATTTGCTATATTTTGAAGTTCAAAAACGTTTAAGGGATGTACGAAAATAAAGGATTAACTTCAACACGCTATGAATTGAAAATAATAAGTGACATTTTTGTGTTCTAATGTGTTGATCAGTGTTGCAGTTTGCTCCGAATATTGTGTCGTCGACAAGATTGGGGTTTGATGTCGAGGGATTCGTAGAAGTCTCTACAACAATGATCAATGAGGAAGATGTTGTGACGGCTAATCGAACATGGTCAGGTACGGCCGAGCGCTGGTAAGATTGAGCCTACACCGCTACAGACGGTAACTTATCGGCTGATCTTACGGCAGGGCAATTTAAGCGGCCGCCGAACAAATGGTGCTTTGGCGCTGTAAATGGACGTCTGAGGTCGGCTTTCGTAGATTTTGCGCAGTTACCTCCTTCCCTTTGAAACGTTGTGGTATTTGCTTCTACACATAGTTTCTGTTATTTTTTGCAATGTTTTCAAATGTCATACTGTTGCCGTTTCTTAAGAGAATATGTGATGAATTTTGGAAGCTCGGAATTCCATGGTTTGCAATACATTTACCTCGATTTCTTTTAATTTTACAAAGCAGTGCAACGATTCGCTAGAGCTAGTACGGCTACGGCGCGACGGCTCGCTGGCGCGATTGTGGCAAGAACGCAGCAGAACGAAAAGCTGGAGTGCGTTTGCCTGAAGGTAGCCATATCGGCGCGTTCATGACTTAAATGAAGTCTGGGATGGTCGACCGTTGTAATATTTAACAAGAGTTAATATCTGTTAGCAGGTGGTGATAACTGATAGACCGTGTGCTGTTCACTGTCAACCGCACGAGGACGTGCGACAGTCAGAGGTAGCCGTGTCTGTGCATCTAGAAAATACTAAACACGTTGCAACACTCTAGCGAAGTAATTATTCTTGTGCAGGAAAGGAACATGGAGTTGCAGGAAGGCTGGTCTGTGCTGCACTGGGATGTGTCGTATTGCTGTTGGTTTACATACTTAGGTGTTATCATGTCACTACGTCCCTCACGATACACTTTTGTGTGATTGTGACAGGTACATATTTGCGGTATGGTTGGTCTGTACCTGTTCTATATTGAATTGAAAAAAAAGAGAGTAAGAAAAAAAGTGGTTCTTACTATCATTGCAGGGCGTTTGCCGGTCCAATGATATAGCTACAGGGAATAGTGATTCCGGACTAGCAAATAGTACTTGAAAAAAAAAGAGAGTAAGAAAAAAAATAGTTCTTACTATCATTGCAGGGCTTTGTGCCGGTCCAATGATATGGCTATAGGGAATAGTGATTCCGGACTAGCGAAAACAGTACTTGAAAAAAAAAAAGAGAAAATAGAAAAGCTACAGACTAATCATTCCGATCTCGCATAAAGTTGATTAAAGTTTTGTGGGGCTTACTGCCGGAACAAAACTGATTGTCACCCAAGTCTGAAGGGTCAATATAGACCGGACCAGACGCTGTTATGTCAGGATGGTCGAACGATGTTTTTTGTCTACAGATAACTAAAATTGTGATGGAGCGCGTGCGAGGACGCACGCATGTCAGTATGGCCGTGACGGGACCAGCACCATTGCACGTGCGGCGCGGTAGCCGTCGGTGCAGTTAGACAGAATTCTTGTAAATTACACGTGTTCCGCACACCTGCACCATTGCACCTGCAGTGGCGCTCGTTTTGCTTGTATAAAACGGACGGCGCGGCCGCCGTTAGGACAGTCTTGGCTCTGACGTGGAACGGTGCGCTTGTCGTATTCCGTTACTAGTTTATCCTTTACCACGAATTAATTATTATTTCTAACTACAAAATTAGTCTCTGTACTATACTCAATTACCCTTTCTACATATATATATATATATATATATATATATATATATATATATATATATATATATGGTACTTTGGAGTTTAAAACAATACTGTCTCAAATAGTTTGCGCTGCTAGGATTACAATTTGTGTTTTGATCTGTGTGTTGCTATGTTAGAAATGATGCTTAACATTGACTTCTTTTTTCTGTTTACCTTAATATGAAATATAATAATTTATTTTCGGTTGTATGTTGTTTGATTTTTTAAATCATATGCTTTTAACTACTATAATTTATTACTTTCACAGAAATAGTACTTACTTGTGTGAATTTTGAAAATATTTACTTCGCTTAGTACGATTTTGAAACTCATATTATAAATATAGTTAATTAATTTAAATTTTATTGTGCTCATATTGTGAAACTCAGTTCCTGATTGTTACAATAATATACCTTAATGGTATATGGTACTATATGATATGAATTTTTAAAAGATGTAAGTATATTAATGTGTAAGTAACGTAATACGTAATTGTAAACGAAAATATTGATAATAATAATAATAACGTTTATTTCTCACCACAAACAAAGTTACATTTAGAGTTAAAAGTAGCATATAAGTAGTACAAAACAACTTTGCCCGTGGATCGCTGGTGCCTATGGTGGGTAAGATACCCGTATTACAGGCCACCAGGTCTCCACCTCTACGAGGAATGCTATTATATCTAAAACATTTACACATAAAGTTTAACTCTATTTCTTTATTTGTCATACCTAATTGAAATAATTGGTTATGGTTAATAGAACTTAGGAAAGTGTGTGTGTGTGTGTGTGTGTGTGTGTGTGAGAGAGAGAGAGAGAGTGTGTGTGTGTATGTATGTATGTAGGTGTATGTGTATATTACACGACAACCTCTAAAAGACTTTCTGTTTTTGTATAGGTTTGCTTAAGGAGCCACTTGAGAAGAATGTTTTTGCACTCATATTGATTTCGAGCAAAAAGGGATAAGGTTTTATGCAATTTATTATATAAATAGGGGCCAAGGAATATGAAGAATCTATGACTAAATGCAGTTTTAACTTGAGTAGACTTTGCAACTAGTTGGTTACGTCGTGTCCATTCAGGGATATATTTGGTTGAGGCATGTTGTTTGAGTACTTGGCAATAGTCGTAAAGTTGGTCTGTAGGAAACATACGCGGTTTAAAACAACATACTTTTAAAACAGTTCTCTGTGTTCGTTCAAGTTGTATAAAATTACTTTTAGCCGCACCAACCCACGTGGATATGCAATAAGATAAAATAGATAGACGCAATGCCAAATAAACCATCATCATGATTTCTGAATCTGCAGATTGACGTAATTGTTTGAATATGTAGATAAGTTTACGGACTCTGTTTGACAGGTGTTCAATGTAAGCTTTAAATGTGAGGTAATTATCAATTATCATTCCAAGATATTTTATAGATGTCACTTTTTTATATAGTGTAGGTCATTATTATTGGCTGTACTATTTCTTATATCAAGGGGAGGCTTAACAGCGATTTTTAATGAGTTTTTTGTTGATTTTTTTGTGTTTCGAATAGAAAAGTCTATTAATTTAGTTTTATCTATGTTCAACGTGAGTAAATGCGCGTTTAACCATTTCTTTACAATGTTAAACCCTTTTGAGCAAGGGAATAGGTTTCAGTCCAAGTGTTCGAATGAAACACAAGTGCAGTGACATCTGCGTAGGAAAAGATCATCCCGTTTAAAAGATTGATGTTATACAAGTCATTTATATATACTAAAAACAGACTTGGACCGAGAATACTTCCCTGCGGTACACCGTATGTAATTTGCAGGTCGGAACTGCTATAGGGACCAATCCTAATACATTGAGTTCTATTATTTAAATAACTTTGGTGTAAAGATCACTGAACTCCTCTTACTCCTAAGGATTGAGGCTTTGAAATTAGGATAGGTATCGAAACAGTATCAAACGCCTTTGTAAGGTCAAGAAACAAGGCAATACATTTTTGACGTATGTCTAGATTCCCGACTATAAAATCAATAAGGCTGTGGATGCAGTTTATTAGTCTCTAAATAATTAACAAGCCTTGTGTTAATTATTTTCTCGAGGATCTTCGGCATTGTAGGCAAGATTGATATAGGTCTGTAGTTTTCGATACGATTTCGATCGCCGATTTTAAAAATAGGGTGAACTATTGCCTTTTTAAACAAATCAGGGAAAATACCTGTCTGGATAATCAAATTACAAATATATGTAAGAGGTGAAATAATAACATTTTTGTGCTTCTTTAAAATTCTGAAAAAATACCATCCCAACCAGCTGTTCGGTTGTTATCCAAAGACATAATCAAGCATTCGACTTCACTCTCGTCAGTTTCAAGCAAAACAAAGGATTTGGAATAAGTAACGGATGCCGGTAATATTGCCGAGCCTCTTTCTAATTTGTCTGCCAGTGATTTTCCTATATTTGAAAAATATGTGTTTATATCCTCAACAGATTTTTGAGTATTAATTTCGTTGATGTCTAGGAGATCAGACGCCGTTGATTGCTGTTTAGATAAATTTGTAACAGTTTGGATGACTTTCCACAGTTGTTTAGAGTTTTTGCCGGCTCTTTGAAATTCCAGCTTCTCATAATTACTTTTAGCATTTCGCAGGAGGTTGGTACAGAAGTTACGATATCTTTTATAAGTAATTCTAAGAATCTGGTTTGATGGATCTTTTGATTGATAGTGTGTAGTTGTGAGAGTAAGGTAAAGAAAATTATCGGAGGTTAGGATATCCATGTACAATCAGCCTGATCAGCTGAGAGTTTGGAAAACCTAATAACGATTAGTTTTTAAGGTTGTTCGGACACGATTTAATGCGAAATAAGTTTTAATGTATTACTAATGAGGGAAATGAGAATTTATTATCAATTTTATATATATACGCGAGCTGTGTACGTGAAAGTATTGGTACAATTAAAGAAAAATTAATATGAGCTGAAATGCTATAAATATAAAGAAGAGAATGAAATAATATTGGTCATTGTCTTGATCATGTATGTACCACAAGCTGTGTACGTGAAAGAAACGATACAAATATGTAACGAATATCTAAAATGCTATCGAATAAAATAAAAAATAAACAAAGATTAGCCAAATGTAAAAATAAAAAAGAAATTATGTTGAAAAAATAAATAATGAAATTGAAATTATAATGAGGAAGAAATATATGAGCTAAAATTACTATGTATAAATGTCCGGATTAGATGACATGTTTTGATGAATATGAATAAATAATATTGTAAATGTTCGCGAAAGTCAAAACATAATATTCTGTAATACATAATTATGCCTGATTATGTAATTTGTACGTGGTAGAGCCATGCTGCAGCTATATTAGTAGTATAGTTGTAGCACGAATGGGTCGGCTCGAACGGGGTAGGACCACGCTCTCGCAGAATACCAGCGTAAAATAGC
The DNA here is from genome assembly GCA_033319125.1 of Parnassius glacialis. Taxonomy (NCBI): domain Eukaryota; kingdom Metazoa; phylum Arthropoda; class Insecta; order Lepidoptera; family Papilionidae; genus Parnassius; species Parnassius glacialis. Next base: position 54,481,188 of record JAVANC010000005.1, read on the forward strand.
AGCTTAACACTGCTGTGTTTCGTATGGTGAGTGTAGAGAACCGGAGACCCTTTTTACTGGAAAAGAGGCATTTCATCTTAGTCCTCACGGGTGACAACGCATCTGCATTTTGATTCGTAAACGAGGATAAATGTAGATGTCTATGGGCCACAGCAACCACTTACCATCAGGTGGACTGTGTGCTCGCTTGTCACCCTTAACTATAAAAAAAAATATACTTTTGTGAATACGCCATTTTAAGGGTTTTTTAGCATTAAGCTGTTTACGCTTACTCTGGTAAAAAAGTATCACATCGCCTCATTTCTTCTCAAAGCACATTAACAGATCCCCTGATCTAAGCATCATAAAGAATAGAGTTGAATGAAATAAAACCAATTAGTTTCCGCCAGTATCTGTTAATAATTTTATAGGAGCTGTTGGAATAAGTTCCTGTGAACTTCCGCCAACACTTCCGCTGTAATAATCTCGTTATCGCTTGAAAACTTGTCGGCTAGCTTTGGGTATTATTGAAGCTGATATCTTGCATGGTAAATTTTTACCAAAAATATGCAATATGTAAAATTAAGAGGTTGAAGGAGGATTCTTCTATTTTTAAAAGCCTTTCTTTCACTTGCAATGTTTGTTTGCTGTTTGTGTAATGTCGTGACCTCCACAGTGCAGTTTACATACATTTTCCCAAGGACAAACATCCAGACCCAGAATTATTTGTAAGCCATACTAATATTTTCCTGTGCGAGATTCGAAGTGTTGCAACTCATTGCTACGTCACTGGCCAAGAAGCTGTTAAATTGGGATGAGCTTCCATTTCTTGTTATTAATTTTTCCGTTCAGTTTTAAATCGTCACTTTTAAAATTGTCTTAACTACTTTCATAATATATCTGCAGTCGCATAGAGGCTGAGTGTTTGCCCCCATTGATATAATATAATCATAATTATCATCATCGTGATTACAGCCCCTTACAAGTCTACTGCTAAAAGTATGTCTCTCCTTAGAAACATATTTAACAGTGGTAGAGCCACGCGGCTTTTGCTGTCGCACGGATGGGCCAACTCGAACCGGGGTGGTACCACGACCTCACAAAAAACCAGCGTGAAGTAGAGGTTTACCTCTGCGTTTCGCTTGGTGAGTGCAGGTGGCCGGAGGCCCTTTTTACTTGAAATGAGGCATTCCATCTTTGTCCTCACGGGTGACAACGCATCTACATTTTGATTTGGAATAGAGGATAGATGTAGATGTCTAAGGGCCGCAGCAACTACTTACCATCAGGTGGACTGTGTGCTCGTTTTTCACACTTATCCTATTAAAAAAAAAACACCACAAAGCACGGTCCTGAACACTCTGCATCATTGACTTCCTGTATCTCCTACCATGTCAGGGATTACCTAACACTTCGTTTATTGGTACGGGGCTGCGACTCGAGACCTATTCTTCCCCATCGATTGTAAATACTTCGAGGCATATTCGGCTTATTACCACTTCAGCTTAAAGTGTAAAGGCTGTTTCATGCCGTAAAATATTAATTTAAATAAATGTAATCATGTATGAAATTAATTGTTTTTTTTGTTCTATTGTAACGAATGCAGGTGGTTCAGGAGCGTGCTTTGTGGCATTCCTTGGTGGTGGCCTATGTTCAGCCGTGGACCTATGACGGGCTGTTATGATGATGTTGACGATGATGATTGTAACGAATAATTTCTATCTGCCCGTAGTCGATGGCTTTTGTCAATATTCGAAGTATGTCGCTGTGGTAATCTTAATGAAACTCGTCTTAAAACTCGAGAGACCCAAGTCCAGTAGTAGACTTGAAGAGAGAATAAGAATTATAGTACTAGGTACTTTTTTATATAGAATAAGGGCGACAAACAAGCACACAGTCCATCCATTCCAGTCCATTGAGGTACACCCGTAGCTAGATTGCACCACTTAGATAAAGTTTCATTTGAACGAATACACTGAGAACGGCCACGGAGGTAGGAATCAAACCATTGAATAGTTGAAGGAGACACATTAATAGAATGAAGAATGCTAAGAAGTATATCAAAATCAATAGAATTGAACTCACTACTAAAATCTAGCAGCACAAGTACCGTTAAGTATTTTTGGTCTATACCGCACCGGATATTATCCGTTACCTTGAGGAGAGCAGTAGTTATACTGTGACCAGGCCTAAAACTAGATTGAAAAGTACTTAAGATATTGTTACGGTTAAGAAACTTGGCCAATCTATCTATCTTCGTTTTCGAATTAAAATGCAGATGCGTTGTCTCTACTCTAATGCTGCTGTGTTTCGTATGGTGAGTGTAAAAAACCGGACACACATTTACTGGAAAAGAGGCATTTCATCTTAGTCCTCACGGCTGACAGCGCATCTGCTTTTTTATTCTTAATTGAGGTTAAATGTAGATTGAGAGAAAACTATGACGAAATCCCTCATATGAGGAAATCTATGAGGAAGGACTAAGTTCAGCAGTGAACATTTAAAGGCTGTAATGAATGGATTAACAGAGCGACATAATCGCATTATGATTAAGCTCTTTAAAAAATTTCTTTACTTATTTACAAAAACAATCCAAGCAAATTTATAACAAAGCATTCATCTTTCTACTGCGTTAATGATATCTAATATTTTATCATCCCACAAAGAACTCCATTCCTTTGTCGTAAAAAAGCTTAAGAGCACCTGAAGTTGAGCCGTAACGGAGAGCGTTCGCTGAAGATAATTTTTTAATCGGATCTAAAGCGGTTGAACTTAAGCTACTCAACGCCTGGCTGGACAAACACGATACTGTTCAAGATATTATAGTCACGGTACCGCGATTTAATAAAATATCGAGTCATATTTGTTATTATAAACATAATTATTTTGTACGTGTGCTAGTCACTGAACTCCTCCAAAAAGGCCGAACCGATTTTAATGAATTTTTGTGTATGCGGTAGGCGTCGCTGTAGTCGAGATCAAGAAATCAATCCGGAGAAGTTGGGGCGTATCACTAGCATAGTTACATATAGGTATTTATATATAAAAATGTTTGGCCGGGTACTGGAATATAATATAATAGTTTTTGTTCAACACTAGCTAGTAACCGGCACGTTGCTGCCACAGAAAAAATAAAAGTGGAAATATCGTTTTAAATTTGGAAGAGTTATATTGTTTAATTAGGAATGATAATACATTCATTGAAGTTGAGTGACTTATAACTTTGAAATAAATTTCTCGGTACGATACGCGCGCCATCTATTTTAAGTTAGTTGTAATATGCCCATAAACTTCTCACAAGTGCAAGCAATAAATTGACAAATGTTTAGTGCAATGAAAATACGAACAAACCAATTACATTAGATAGATGACAAGAATATTATTAAAGGTCATTTATATTTAATTGAATAATGTCCTCCAGTCCGAATTTCGGTCGAGGTGGCCTGTCTCAACGGAGACCAGCTATCTGCACAGGACAGGATTATAGAGCCCGAGCCAGGTGCACTCTCTATTCCCTCACTCTCATAGCCTGATGGGTCCGGTAATACGACACGACCGGTGAGAGATCAGACGCAAGACCAACGGGTTTAAGTACTTTCCGACGCCCGAGGGTGAAACACCGCCAATTTCCTGACGGCGAGCTGCTACTGAGTATTAACTCAATAATTAATTTTAACCCAACCTGGAATTCACGCCCGGGTGCTCAAGATCAACAATCGCGTTTAAGACTACTGACCAACGAGGCAGTCAATATATATTTTATTAATAAAGGTTTTGGAATAAATAAATTAAATCTTCTTCTTCTTTATCAGACTATAAAAGTCCACAGACCTGGACCTTTCCCGTTGTATGCAGGTTTTGCCTTAACCGTCACGCTTGGCTGGCGTATTGGCAATCGGTTAGGTCGGTGTTTTAGAAATGCTTTATAAAAAAGAACTCCAGGAATGGAACCCTGTTTATTAGATTATAAATTACAATAATATTTAGGAAAACGAGGGATGAACGCGACGGATTTTAGGTCTCGACTGACTGTGTCCCGATTATGGGAACCTCTATAGTGTTCACCAACGATGACTAAAAACGTGTCAGCATTCTAGCTTCTAGACTACTCTAGTGGTATATACGACTAAGCAATGCTTTTAGGTAGACTGCAATATTATATACCAGGTAGAGGTATAATACATCGCACTACCAATATAAATAAATAAATAGTAAATTAAACTTATTTCCCGTACATAGATATAGAGCGAATTTGACTTTACATTATCTAAATTAGCCTAGAAGGAAAATTATAGCGTTAACGAAATTCGTTCTCACAAACTAGGAAGGCAACTGACGTTTAATTGCCGTCAATTTCCTATAATTATTAGACCGGTAGTAGTAATTATATTATTTACTTAAAATTTTATATAATAACCGGAATTAATAATCGTTGTAGAATTAATTTAAACATAAAAAATTACCGAGCTCTATGGCTATAAGGAATTTCAATTTCGAAATTTAAATGTACTACGCCTTAAATTGCACTTGCATCAATTACAAAAAAAAAATTGATAACTTTCAATAAATTAAATAATTTTAATTACTTATTTAAATTTACTTCACATTGAATGTAATATAGCTTGTTTTCATTTAAGAACTTGTTTATTGACTAATCAATCCCGTTTGAAGATTTGTGTCGAAGAGTGGATGAGTTTATTTATCTAGGATGTGTGTATATTATGGATGGTAGAACGACAAGAATATAGAACGAAAAAGGAACGCAGGACACAGAGTACTCTCTCTTCTCTCTATTGTGGGAAATACTTATGTGTCGAAAAAAGGCACATATATTCAATATACTCTTTTAGTGCCCACCTTAATGTACAGGACTAAAGGTTAAAGAATTGTGTGATAAGAGATATGTGTGGTTTGCAAGTCTGTGTTGTGACTAGGATTAAGAAAGGAATGTTTTGGTGGATTTTTTGGATTGTAAAAATAATGGATGAGAAAGGAGTAAGAAAGCGAAACTTTGCCGCAAAAGTAAGTGTATATAGTATATAGTAGTAAGTAAGAGTATATAGTCAACAAGGGACGCCCGAGTCGAAAGTTTTTTAGCCAAATTGGTGATATATTAAACAAAATTATTGTTAAGTGAAATTATGTATAAAAAAAAAGTCCCGCTGGGTTTCTTGCTGGTTCTTCCCAGGACTGAGGTATTTTCCGAAGCATTGGTAAATAAAAAATGACTTTCAATAAGTATTATGTAATAATCAATAATGAATAAAAAATTATTCTATTCTATTCTATTCTATTCATGGCCAAATTAAGAGTACCCTTAACCGACGAGTTTCTCCGTGTAGATATACTCGTGTGAATAAGAAAAAAGTAGAACGGGAGATACTCTTTAAATTAGGTAAGAAACATCATTTAAATTTATTACGCGGGTCTTAGCTTATTATTTTTAACAACTTTAAATAGGTTTTCTTTTCTTTGGTTATGTTATAAAAAAATTGTTATAGCTTTTACATTACCAACGACTTGTAAAAATTCATAAAGTGCAGTGCGCTAACAAGATTTGACAACGCCTCGTTAGCTTTCAGTTCAAAAGAGTGCATATTCTTAAGCTGAAAAGGTTTTATTTAAAAGAATTCTAGCCGTTATTTTAACAAAAATGAAGAAAAAAAGAAAAAATGAGCACGTATTTCATACTTTATGCAGATTAAAAGAGCTAAGGGAGTTTAACAAAGAGTATGCTACTAATAGTATAATCTTATATGAGAGGCAGTTTGAAAGTGGCCCCAGTCACAGAAAAGTTGAGAAGTGGGAGGCTAGCGTGGTATGGGCATATTATGCGAAAGTTAGTAAACCTTGTAACAAGAAGAATGTTTGCTATAATAGTAGATACGAACTACAAGATATGAACTGCAAGAGTAGCGGAAGCCCTAAGAAAAGTTGGATGTACTGGATTAGGAATAACATGTACTGTAACACAGTAACTGATTTTTGTCCCGACCCGGTGAGCACATGATCCGTAGTCACGCTCTCGCAGATTGCTCACTACTGTGCAATCTGCGAGATTGCGTATTCACTAAACGGCGCAGTAAAAGTAATAAAGTAACAGCCTATATACGTCCCACTGCTGGGCACAGGTCTCCTCTCATTTCTGAGAGGGTTTTAGGGCAAAATAAGCGCCGCGCTGCCCCAATGGGTGTTGGCGAACTTCACACGTCTTCGAAATATTTAATGATAATATTTATTATTATTGATTAATATTTTTTTACTTTTAGAGCCGGGGCGGTATCACAGGCAACTAAACTAAGTGGCGCAAATATGAGTTTCTGAGAGATGACTACATATTTGTGCCGTATTCTGTAGATACTATCAGTCCGCGGCGTCCACGTGCAGTGAAGTTCCTAAAAGATCTCCACCCGCGACTGGTAGTTGCTGCTGGTGATAAGAGAGCTGGCTCTTTACTCGCTCAAAGGCTAAGTATAGCCATTCAGCGGGGAAACGCAGCCAGCGTTCTTGACACGATACCGCGGGGAGTAGGGCTGTTTTTTAATTAATAGATGTGTAAAAGTAACGAAAAAAGCGTACCCGTATGTATTCGTTACTATGACAATTAGTACTCGTTACTATGGTATCGTTACGTTACTCGTTACTTCTGATACCTCGAATTCGATAAGCTCGAACAAATTAGAGCATCGAATCGAGTCGTATTGCGTACGCGTACAGTATGACGTCGCGGCGTCGCAACATTCATAATTTGTAGAAAACATATTTATATATTAACAAAACTTTGTCTACACACACAATACCTTTAATAAACAGTAAAAAACTTGTACGACGAATTACCAAATTATACTTTAGTTAATAAACAAACATCGCTCTTTGTAACGTACGTTTTTAAAAGCAACCGAATGCGTAAAACATACGATCAGCAAATGTTTGAATACACGCATCAACAGTACTTGCGTGAACAGAAACAGTGTAGTTACCCATAGTACGAAAAATGCGAGTAACGAAATGCATTCGTGTGTAACGTTTCGTTACTCGGTACTAGATGGCGCACCCGTTACTCAGTACCGAATACATATGGTTTGCTACAGCTTTATTAATTAAATTACTAGTTGTAGTTTTTTTATTATAGTTTTTAATATTGTATATAATATAATATTATAAGTTATATTTAACGGCGCAGTAGGATTAAGTTATTTTAAATTGGTTTTGATGCGAAAAGCTTTTATGTGATTAAGAAAAATTGTTATTATAAAAATTGTTGTGTTATACTCCTGACGTAAACGTGAATGTTATACCGCCATTTCAGGAAGATTTACAATATTATTTTACATTGCTAAGAGCTAAAATAATTTTAAACATTCATTTCGTTTCCATACTATTGTCTGTTGTTGTTTTTCAATTAAAATAAAATAAAAATTAGTTATCGTAATCGTAGGGTAAAAGACTCTCGGGTTTCTTCTCACAGATGAACGGTGCAATGTGATGACACCAATTATCATTCAATAAGGCATCCCTGAATATTGTCCCGCAATATTCTTCGGTTGAATTATCTAGCTGCCTTTTATCCCACAATTCATACCCCGCTTTTCTGAGACTTTGACCTAAAATGTAATAATAAACAAAGCTTTAAGGTTTTAGCCTTTATTCCCTGATACAAATAATGCCTTTAGGCATTCGCTACTAGTCAATCCAAAGACTTAACATAAAATAAAGTATGTATAGCAATAGAGAAAATAAAAAATAAACAATCATTCTATTTGATTAAAATTACACAAACTAGTTTGTGAGGGTGTAAGAATATCCATTATTCCATACCGTCCCGTGGGAGTCGTAAAAGACGACAGAGGGACACTGAAACATGGGACGGGCAGCAGCATTTTCCTAATAACAACTAAAAATAATAAAACTTTGCCGTTGCCAACCTACCTGCCAATCGTGGCAACTATGGCAAAATGCCTCCTATGAGACTCTGCTCTCTACTCTTTTCCTGGAAAAAATAGTCCATCTTAGTTTTCAGGGATGACAACGTATCTGCATTAAGATGAGTATATAAATGTAGATGTCTATGGGTGACGGTGACATACCTCAACACCTTAAAACGAAATTGTGCAACCAGTGCGTGTTGCCAGTGATGACTTACGGATCTGAGACGTGGTCCTTCACTGCTGGCCGTATGAGGAAGCTCAAGGTCGCTCAGCGAGCTATGGAGAGGGCTATGTTCGGAGTTTCTCTGCGTGATAAACTTAGGAATGAGGATATCTGCGGTAGAACCAGAGTAACTGACATAGCCCAACGGATTAGTAAGCTGAAGTGGCAATGGGCCGGCCATATAGCTCGAAGAACCGACAACCGATGGGGAAGAAAGATGCTTGAGTGGCAGCCTCGTACCAGTAGGCGAAGTGTAGGGCGACCTCCCACGAGATGGAGTGACGAACTGGTAAGACATGCAGGAAGTCGATGGATGCAGGTGGCTCAGAACCGTGCTTTGTGGCATTCCTTGGGGGAGGCCAATGTTCAGCAGTGGACTTGTGAAAAGATGTAATGATGATGGGTGACGGCATTCGCTTACAAACAGACTGACTGTGTGTTCGTTTGTTCGTTTGTTCTTTATTCTATACAAAAACACAAATTTAGTATATTAACGTAGCAAAGTAAAAAGTAAAGTTATTGGTAGTAGGAATCTTTTTTTGCCTAGGAGTCCATATGTGTAGGTACTACCGTTTTATTTATACTGTGAGGCAAAAGCGTTATCGCCTAGACTTTGTTGGATGGTCGAGAGAAATGTAGTCGTCTATGGGCCATAGAATCCACTTACCACCCGGTGACTATGTGCTCGTGTTTCGCTCCATTCTATAAAACATACCCTTCTTATCATTTTTTTCTGCTGATAAGTAGGAACAATTACTCAGTGTTTTTCTGAAAAAATAAATCAGCAAATCAACCACCTTTTTGTTTAGTTGATACGTCGTATTTGAGCTTAGTTTGTTAAAGTTCACTGAAAATATTCATCGAATTTTCAATTCTTACCATGAATTGTACTTTGCACCCCACGTTAACCCCAGTCGTAGAATCAAACATGAGCAAGGTTCTCATCTCTCGCACTGATTTCATGTTCGGGATACTCAGCAAACAATTTCTTTAGAATTTGAACTTCGACATGACTGTTTAAATGCCAAATGACCCTACGATGCGCAGGCCATGAAAGCATGATACCAAGATCAGCCAACGTAGTTGAATTTGTAACAGCTACTGCTTTTTTTAGAGAATAAGGGTGGCAAGCAAGCACACAGTCCACTTGATGGTAAGTAGTTGCTGTGGCCCATAGACATCTACATCTATCTTCGTTTGCAAATTAAAATACAGATGCGTTGTCAGCCATGAGGACAAAGATAGAATGCCTCTTTTCCAGTAAAATTGGTCTCCAGTTCTCTACACTCACCATACGAAACACAACAGCATTATACTGCTATTTTACGCTGGTATTCTGTGAGAGCGTGGTCCTTCCCTGGTTGAGCCGACCCATTCGTGCTACAACTATACTATTAATATAGCTGCAGCATGGCTCTACCACGTAAAAAATGATGGTTCTAGAATCATCTGTGTACTCTGTGCATCGTTCTGATAACAACTTTAAATAATGATAAACGCGGTTGTTGTGATTGCCAACCCACCCGACAAGCTTGGCAACTATGGCAAAATCCTCCTATGCTGCAATCTATGGGGATGCTTATGTTCAGCAGTGAACTTTTTAGGCTGTCATAGAATTATAGGGATAGTAACGATCTGTTTTAATCATCTGGTTTGACAGACGGATTGATGATCGCAGTACCTGGTATTTTGTACCATTAACACTGCAGCCTATCGCCAGTCTGGGTGTTGCACGCCTGGTGCGAGCGGGATGGCTATACCGCCACCCTCCTTCTGGCATATCCCAAAGTTGCCAATTATGACAGCACAGAATGAGGCAATCGATTTTACTGAAGCTGTGTTAGCTATACACGAAAATATCGAAATAATATAAATAATTGCATTGCTACAAAATATCATTACGAGGTACCTATCTTCCCGTGCGTGTCGTTAGAGGCGACATAGGGAACCTGAGGTAGATGGGCAGCAGCAACTTTCTGATAAAAGCAAGAAGCAATAAAAAATACTGCGACTGCCAACCCGCTCGCTAAGCGTGGCAACTATGGCAATATACCCCCCATGAATATAGTTACGAAGAGACGGCCCCCAGTCCCCGGCGGCTCCGCTATTCCTAGCTACGGTGGCAGACATGGTAAAGGCAGGTGTAGGTTCAATTGCCAGCTACGATGATTCGACCTGGCAACTTATAATGCACGTAACCTGAGGACTGACGAGAAGATCCTGGAGCTGGAAGAAGAGACAGACAAGTTGCGCTGGCATATTATACTATTATCTGACGTCCGAAGAAAGGGGGAGGACATGGTAATCCTCGAATCCGGCAACTTGTTCTATCACCAACAGTGCGAGCTACTGTCCCTAGGAGGTGTCGGATTTATTCTCCACAAGTGTCTCGTTGACAACGTTGTAAAGATTGGGAGTGTGTCAATGGGGGTTGCGTACCTTATATTCAGAATTACCAAACGGTATTCGCTGAAGGTCATACAGGCTTACGCACCGACCTCGGCACATCCCAATGAGGAGATGGAGGAAATGTATGGGAATATCTGTAGAGCCATGCATTCCTTCAAAACCCACTATACGGTGTTAATGGGAGACTTCAACGCAAAACTAGGCACGAGAGAGACTGGTGAGCTGAAAGTAGGGAAATTCGGATTAGCGCAACGGAACCCAAGGGGTCAGTAGCTAGCCTACTTCACGGAGAAAGAGGGACTTTTTTTATGATGAACTCTTTCTTCCAGAATCAGCCCCACAGGAAGTGGACCTGGTCAACTCCTGTGGGACGAGCTCGTGGAAACTGTCCATGCGGTCGGAGCTAAGTTTTGCAAGACCCGTCGCAGAAGAATACAAAAACTCTCCAATCACACTCTTAAGGTCATGGCCCTTAGACAGGAAATAAAGCTGCAGCCTTCAGTAGATTTGATAGCATACAGGCAACTGAACAGACGCATGCATGCGGCGGTACTTACGCCACTTTAATACTGCTCGTATAGAATGCATTGCAATGCACAGTTAAAACTATGCATTACAATGCATTCTGAATTTAAAAGATATGAAGGACAGACTTAAACGTAGTGATTATATTCTCTTTGGACAGATTGTTTCAGATTTTTAATTATTTTTTTCTTCACCATTTGCCTTTATTACTTATTCTGAATATTCTCTGCAGATTTGACCGTATATTGCAAAATAACTCTGTATAAATCAAATAACTACCATAGTATATTTATTATAAAGAAAAATTGTTAGCGAAACATGTATGGACTCACTATAACATTTTATTCCAAAATAAATAAATAAAATTTATTTATTTATTTTAAAAACCAAAATAAATTTAAATAATGCTGCTGCACCGTTAACATAATAAACAATCTCTCAGCTTTTGACTGTCCCGTTGGTATAGTGGTCGTAAGCCTGTTGCTACGGATCACGTTTTTACAGGTTCGAATCTCTAGATTGGATCAATAAATCAGTTCATCATCACCATCATCATCATTACAGCCCTTCACAAGTCCACTGCTGAACATAGGCCTTCCCCAAAGAGTGCCACAAAGCACGGTCCTGAGCCACCTGAATCCATCAACTTCCTGCATGTCTTACCAGGTCGCCACTCCATCTAGTTGGGGAACGCCCTACACTTCATCCGCCGGTACGAGGCCGCCACTCGAGAACCTTTTTTCTCCATCGTTTGTCGGTTCTTCGAACTATATGGCCGGCCCATTGCCACTTCAGCTTACTAATCCGTTGGGCTATGTCGTTCACTCTGGTTCTACTGCGGATATCCTCATTTCTAAGTTTATCACGCAGATAAACTCCGAGCACAGCCATCTCCATAGCTCGCTGAGTGACCTTGAGCTTCCTCTTCGGCCAGCAGTGAAGAACCACGTCTCAGTTCCATAAGTCATCACTGGCAATACGCACTGGTTGTACAGTCTTCTTTTTAAGTTTTGAGGTATACCTGGCGAGAAGATGTGCCGTAATTTCCCGAACGCTGCCCAACCGAGTTGAATCCGTTGATTGACCTCTCGGTCAAAGTTGGACTTACAATTCGGACTATTTTGTCCCAGGTAGTTGCCGGTAGTTGTTGGGAGATTAGTGCTCCCAACAACTACCGGCATAGGTGTGACATGGACATTAAACATGATCTATGTTTTGTCCATGTAAATCAGTTACTGTACATATTATCCCTGTGTCAGGATCGTGCCAAATGGGAGTCCGTAGTCTCTGCCTACTCCTCTCGGTGACAGGCGTGAGTGTTTATGTATATATGTATGTATTATCCCTAACACATCCCATTCATTTTTTCATAAGCCTCCCTCTAATCTCATATTTTTAACCACTTTCATAGCCTTCATTCTCCTCTCGCCTCTCGCATAATATTCCCTTACCACGCTAGCCTCCCACTTTTAACATTTCCGTGACTGAGGCCACTTACGAACTCTGATATAATATAAGATTATAAGTAGCGTACTCTTTGTTAAACTGTTCTAGCTTTTTAATCTGCATAATGTATAAAATAGGTGCATATTAATATGCATTTCTCTTTAAAAAGACGACCAGAAATTTTCTTTTCATAAAACTTTATCAACTATAGCATATGCACTCTTTTGAACTGAAAGCTAACGAGGCGTTGTCAAACCACGTTAGCGAAACTGCTCTTTTATATGAATTTTTATGAGTCGTTGATAACGTATAAACTATAACAGTATTTTCATAGACGTAACCACAAATAAAACCTCCTTAAACATGTTAAAAAAATTGCTAAGATCTGCGTAATAACATAAAATTATGTGTCTTACCGTCTTACCTAGTTTGAAGAGCACCTCAAATTTCACTACTAGTATTATAGTATATTTATTATTTATTCATTATTTCTACAATCCATAAAATTCAAAAGCCACCAAAGTTTTCCTTTCGTAATATTAATCACAACATGGTCTTGTAAATCACGCTTATCTATTATCAGACAATTTCTTAACTTTTATACATTTAGGTAGGGACTAAAAGAGAATTTTGAATGTATGTGACTCTTTCCGACACATTCCCGTTTCCCACAATAGAGAGATGATTTTTATTTACTCTGTGTCCTGCATTCATTTTTCATTCTATATTCGTGTCGTTTTTCAATGAGATATCCAAAGAGAATATAAACTTATCTTTTAATGTTTTGAAAAATACGTTAAAGAGTCACTCATAAAGAAAGCACATTATACAGTCAATGACTACCTTGTAGATAAAAATCCTTGGTCTTAATGTCTTTCAGTTTAACATATATATAACCTCATTTTCAAAGTTAGAAGATCTAATAAATTCGCCAAAGACGTATTTTTTATAGGATCAGGGAGACGTGGAGAAGTGGTTGCAGTGGCCCATAGACTCTCTACATCTATCTTCGATTACGAATCAAAATGCAGATGCGTTGTCACCCGTGAGGACTAAGATGGAATGCCTCGTTTCCAGTAAAAGGGTATCCGGTTCTCTACACTCACCGTACGAAACACAGCAGCGTTAAGCTGCTATTTTACGCTGGTATTCTGTGAGAGCGTGGTCCTTCCCCGGTCGAGCCAACCCATTCGTGCTACAACTATAATATAGCTGCAGCAATAATAATTTTGTCGTAGCTATTTTAGCTGTATGAGTATAGTGTGAACGCCAAGTAACAAATATTATTATTATGATATATTGACGTTCATAAGTGCTTTTCATAAAGTTTACATGAATAAAGATAAATTTTATTTGTCATTCTACCATCCCTGCTTAACACACATCCTAATTTCACTACAAGCTACTACACTAGTCTCCAAGTCAAACAGGATTGATTAGTCAATAAGCAAGTTATAAATGACAACAGGCTATATTACATTCAATGTGACGTAAATTCAAAAAATTCATTAAATTATTTACTAAAAGTTAAATATTCTTCGGTATTTCAAATTCAGTGTTCAATTGTTCGCTAACTTTTGTAATTGACGCAAGTGCTATGATACTCAGGGCGTAGAACAATTAAATTTCGACATTGAAATTCCTTATAGCTCGGTAATTTTTTTTTTGTTTAAATTTAAAAAAATACTGTAAGAAAATTTCAATAATGTAAAATAGCAACGCAGACGACACGTTCTCTCAACTGGGAGTTTCATGCACAAAATATTAGCTTATTTATGTGCACAAATGAGATTGTCGCGACGGTAACGCTTGCGGAGATGCAAGAAAACCTAATTTGCTTCTCTCCGTCCAATAATTATAGGAAATTGACGGGAACTCAATGTCAGTCGCCTTCCCAGTTTGTGAGAACAAATTTCATTAACGCTATAATTTTCCTTCTAGACCAAGTTCAGATAATTTAAAGTCAATTTCACTCTATATCTATGTACGGGAAATAATTTTAAATTACTATTTATTTATTTATATTTGTATTGCGATCGTCAATCCGTCAGCCAAGCGGGACGATTAAGGCCATAGACTTAGGATATACTGCGTATAGAGCAACATAGTGTGCAAGGGAGAAGAAAATTCCTTAAGGCAAAAATATAAGATAGAAAAGGATACCAAATCTCATGACTCTGTAACCGATTTTGAGTGACAGGTCGGCGCAAATCGGCGCGCAAGAAATAAGCTTGTAGATATTTTGTGTGTTTTTAGATTATAATAATGTTAATTTGTATAATTAAAAGTTTTCCAAAATGGTTTCATGTTCTATTAGTGACTGTGGTTAAAATGTCCAATATGGACCATCGATTTAAATGCCCATATTTTTTTGTAGATAGTACTCACTAAAAGAAAGCGTTCAATATGCGGAAATGCGTACTTTTTGAGAAAAAAATTATTGAAAATCAGTTATTTTTGCAAATTTATGTCAATTCCTACGGTAAAACTGACGCTATACTAATATATATTTTTATTGTCATCGTCAGTAGGGATGTCGATTCACCAGTCTCGGATACAGTTCCTTTAGGAACTTCATCGCACGTGAACTACATGGACCGTAAACAGCATGTGGTACAGATATGTAGTCACTTCTCAGAGACACATATTTACGCCACTTACTCAGTTCAGCTGCCTCTGATATCGCCCCGGCTATAAACGAGGTAACCCTGAGATGAGAGGCCGCCAAAGTGTCTATGCAAGTAGCATTCCACTCTAGGGCTTTACCTCTCTCCCAAGCGACCAATGCCATATCGTCGGGTCTTTTGTCATCGTCTCTAAATATTCCACAAGGCTTTAAAACCGAGGGAACATTTATAGAGCCCTTCGGATCACATAGTTCAAAGAACCGTGCCATGAATACCTACCAGCACTTTTCCTCAAATTTGGTTCAATGTTTTAAATAGCTACTCTCCTTTCTCTTTAGTATGAGAAATATATATAATATGAGAGATATGTAGAACGCTCATTTTGTCGCGTGCAGGCCACCTTTTTTATATAATAAGGGTGACAAACGAGCACATAGTCCACCTGAGGGTAAGAGGATCCTATGGTGTATAATCGTCTACATTCAGAATGAAAATCCAGATCTCTTGGCGCCCCTGAAGACTAAGATAGAATGCATCGTTACCAATAATAGAGTCTTCGGTTCTTTACACTTAATATACGAAAGACAGCAGCATTAAGCTGTGTACGCTTACTCTGGTAAAAAAATATCACATCGCCTCATTTCTTCTCAAAGCACATTAACAGATCCCCTGATCTAAGCATCATAAAGAATAGAGTTGAATGAAATAAACCCAATTAGTTTCCGCCAGTATCTGTTAATAATTTTATAGGAGCTGTTGGAATAAATTCCTGTGAACTTCCGGCAACACTTCCACTGTAATAATCTCGTTATCGCTTGAAAACTTGTCGGCTAGCTTTGGGTATTATTGAAGTTGATATCTCGCATGGTAGATTTTTACCAAAAATACGCAATATGTAAAATGAAGAGGTTGAAGGAGGATTCTTCTATTTTTAAAAGCCTTTCTTTCACTTGCAATGTTTGTTTGTTGTTTGTGTAATGTCGTTACCTCCACAGTGCAGTTTACATACATTTTCCCAAGGATAAACATCCAGACCCGGAATTATTTGTAAGCCATGCTAATTTTTTCCTGTGCGAGATTCGAAGTGTTGCAACTCATTGCTAAGTCACTGGCCACGAAGCTGTCACAACCCATTCTGATTCTGACAGCTTCCCTATGAGCTTCCATTTCTTGTTGTTAATTTTTCCGTTCAGTTTTAAATCGTCACTTTTAAAATTGGCTTAACTACTTTCATAATATACCTGCAGTCGCATAGAGGCTGAGCGTTTGCCCTCATTAATATAATATAATCATAATTATCATCATCGTGATTACAGCCCCTTACAAGTCTACTGCTAAAAGTAGGTCTCCTTAGAAACATATTTAACAGTGGTACAGCCACGCGGCTTTTGCTGTCGCACGGATGGGCCGGCTTGAACCGGGGTACCACGACCTCACAGAAAACCAGCGTGAAGTAGAGGTTTACCTCTGCGTTTCGCTTGGTGAGTGCAGGTGGCCGGAGGCCCTTTTTACTGGGAATGAGGCATTCCATATTAGTCCTCACGGGTGACAACGCATCTACATTTTGATTTGTAATAGAGGATAGATTTAGATGTCTATGGGCCGCAGCAACTACTTACCATCAGGTGGACTGTGTGCTCGTTTATCACACTTATCCTATTAAAAAAAAACGCCACAAAGCACGCTCCTGAACACTCTGCATCATTGACTTCCTGTATCTCCTACCATGTCAGGGATTACCTAACACTTCGTTTATTGGTACGAGGCTGCGACTCGAGACCTTTTCTTTCCCATCGATTGTAAATACTTCGAGGCATATCCGGCTTATTACCACTTAAAGTGTAAAGGCTGTTTCATGCGGTAAAATATTAATTTAAATAAATGTAATCATGAATGAAATTAATTGTTATTTTGTTTTATTGTAACGAATGCAGGTGGTTCAGGAGCGTGCTTTGTGGCATTCCTTGGTGGAGGCCTATGTTCAGCCGTGGACTTATGATGGGCTGTTATGATGATGTTGACGATGATGATTGTAACGAATAATTTCTATCTGCCCGTAGTTGATGGCTTTTGTCAATATTCGAAGTATGTCGCTGTGGTAATCTTAATGAAACTCGTCTTAAAACTCGAGAGACCCAAGTCCAGTAGTAGACTTGAAGAGAGAATAAGAATTATAGTACTAGGTACTTTTTTATATAGAATAAGGGCGACAAACGAGCACACAGTCCATCAGATGGTAAATGGTTGCTGTGGCCCATAGACATTTACATCTATCTTCGTTTTCGAATTAAAATGCAGATGCGTTGTCTCTACACTCACCATACGAAACACAGCAGCATTAAGCTGCTATTTTACGCTGGTAGTCTGTGAGAGCGTGGTCCTTCCCCGGTCGAGCCGACCCATTCGTGCTACATCTGTACTATTAATATAGTTGCAGCTTGGCTCTACCACATATAAACCGCTTTGTCTAGTGTCTAGGATATCTAATATTGCTCAGTTGTAATATTAGTGTAAAGCATGGGCGATACCACTCCAATCTAGCTAACCTATTCCAGCTGCAGCATGGGAATGAATGCAGGATGCGAAACGGACGAGAGTACACCGTGCTGCCACGGACTTGCTTTACATTCAATCCTCGACATATTTTTAATAATACTTAAATACGAGGAAGAGAAGGAAGAGAAGGAAGAGAAGGAAGGAAGAGAAGGAGATGGTGGTAAAAAGTAGTTCTGCTTTAATATTTTAAAAGTCTGTTGGGTGTGGTATTATTGTACCCAATCTTCACTTACTTGAGACAAAATTATTGGTTAATATTCGCCTCAAATCCGTCCACTTCGATTATAATTTTTGTGTTTATTTATAAGTTTACTAATAGGCACTTTATTTAACTTCCCGTGGGTGTCGTAAGAGGTGACAGAGGGAAATTCAACTTCTTTTTGTAAACTGCTAACAATTATAAAAAATTGCCAAGCGTGGCAACTTTTTATACGTGTATTTGCTGCAGCTATATTAATTATATAGTTGTAGCACGAGTAGGTAGGTTCGACCGCGAAAATACCACGCTCTAACTTCTGTCAGCTTACCAGCGTAAAATAGCACCTAAATGCTGCTGTGTTTCGTATGGTGAGTGTATAAAACCGGACACACATTTACTGGAAAAGAGGCATTTCATCTTAGTCCTCAAGGCTGACAGCGCATCGCTTTTTTATTCTTAATTCAGGTTAAATGTAGATGTCTATAAGCCACAGCATGTACATACCATCAGGTGGACTGTGTGCTCGCTTGTCACCCTTATCCTATAAAAAAAACTATGACGAAATCCCTCATATGAGGAAGGACTAAGTTAAGCAGTGAACATTTAAAGGCTGTAATGAATGGATTAACCGAGCGACATAATCGCATTATGATTAAGCTCTTTAAAAAAATTCCTTACTTATTTACAAAAACAATCCAAGCAAATTTATAACAAAGCATTCATCTTTCTACTGTGTTAATGATATCTAATATTTTATCATCCCACAAAGAACTCCATTCCTTTGTCGTAAAAAAGCTTAAGAGCACCTGAAGTTGAGCCGTAACGGAGAGCGTTCGCTGAAGATAATTTTTTAATCGGATCTAAAGCGGAGCTACTCAACGCCTGGCTGGACAAACACGATACTGTTCAAGATATTATAGTCACAGTAACGCGATTTAATAAAATATCGAGTCATATTTATCTTTATAAACATAATTATTTTGTACGTGCGCTAGTCACTGAACTCCTCCAAAAAGGCCGAACCGATTTTGATGAATTTTTTTGTGTACGTTTAAGTGGATGTTTTAGATTCACAATTGTACCCGGTAGGCGTCGCTGTTGTCGAGATCAAGAAATCAACCCGGAGAAGTTGGGGCGTATCACTAGCATAGTTACATATAGGTGTTTATATATGAAAATGTTTGGCCGGGTACTGGAATATAATAGAATAGTTTTTGTTCAACACTAGCTAGTAACCGGCACGTTGCTGCCACAGAAAAAATAAAAGTGGAAATATCGTTTTAAATTTGGAAGAGTTATATTGTTTAATTAGGAATGATAATACATTCATTGAAGTTGAGTGATTTATAACTTTGAAATAAATTTCTCGGTACGATACGCGCGCCATCTATTTTAAGTTAGTTGTAATATGCCCATAAACTTCTCACAAGTGCAAGCAATAAGTTGACAAAGGTTTAGCGCAATCTGATGAAAATACGAACAAACAAAATACATTAGATAGATGACAAGAATATTATTAAAGGTCCTTTATATTTTATTTAATAAAGTCCTCCAGTCCGAATTTCGATCACGGTGGCCTGTCTCAACGGAGACCAGCTATCTGCAGAGGACAGGATTATAGAGCCCGAGCACAGGTGCACTCTCTATTCCCTCCCTCTCATAGCCTGATGGGTCCGGTATTACGACACGACCGGTGAGAGATCAGACGCAAGACCAACGGGTTTAAGTACTTTCCGACGCACGAGGGTGAAACACCGCCAATTTCCTGACGGTGGGCTGCTACTGAGTATTAACTCAATAATTAATTTTAACCCAACCTGGAATTCACGCCCGGGTGCTCAAGATCAACAATCGCGTTTAAGACTACTGACCAACGAGGCAGTCAATATATATTTTATTAATAAAGGTTTTGGAATAAATAAATTAAATCTTCTTCTTCTTTATCAGACTATAAAAGTCCACAGACCTGGACCTTTCCCGTTGTATGCAGGTTTTGCCTTAACCGTCATGCTTGGCTGGCGTATTGGCAATCGGTTAGGTCCGTGTTTTAGAAATGCTTTATAAAAAAGAACTCCATGAATGGAACCCTGTTTATTAGATTATAAATTACAATAATATTTAGGAAAACGAGGGATGAACGCGACGGATTTTAGGTCTCGACTGACTGTGTCCCGATTATGGGAACCTCTATAGTGTTCACCAACGATGACTAAAAACGTGTCAGCATTCTAGCTTCTAGACCACTCAAGTGGTATTTACTACTAAGCAATGCTTTTAGGTAGACTGCAATATTATATACCAGGTAGAGGTATAATACATCGCAGTACCAATATAAATAAATAAATAGTAAATTAAACTTATTTCCCGTACATATATATAGAGTGAATTTGACTTTACATTATCTAAACTAGCTTAGAAGGAAAATTATAGCGTTAACGAAATTTGTTCTCACAAACTAGGAAGACAACTGACGTTTAGTTGCCGTCGATTTCCTATAATTATTAGACCAGGAGTAGTAATTATATAATTCACTTAAAATTTTATATTTTATTTATATTTACATCGTTTTAGAATTAAAAACGACGGCTCCGTGGCGCAGTGGCTTAGCAATGAGTTGCTGTGCTGGGGGGCGCGGGTTCGAATCCCGCACGGAACAAGTATTTGTATGGCCTACAAATAATTGTTCCGGGTCTGGATGTCTGTCCTTGTGCAATTTGTGTTTGTAAACTGCCTCCACGATACAGAAGAAAATCCTAGTGTGGGGGTAACGTTTTAAAAAAAATTAAAACATAAAAAATTACCGAGCTATATGGCTATAAGGAATTTCAATTTCGAAATTTAAATGTACTACGCCCTAACTTGCACTTGCATCAATTACAAAAGTTTTTGAACGATTGCATACTGTATAGAGCTCTGATTTTAAAATACCAAATTTGAACATTTAACTTTCATTAAATAATTTTAATTACTTTTTTGAATTTACTTCACATTGAATGTAATATATATGCTTGTTTTCATTTAGAACTTGTTTATTGACTAATCAATCCCGTTTGAAGACTTGTGTCGAAAAGTTGATGAGTTTTGTATCTAGGATGTGTGTTTAACATGGATGATAGAACGACAAGAATATAGAACGAAAAAGGAAGGCAGGACACAGAGTACTCTCTCATCTCTCTATTGTAGGAAATAATTATGTGTCGAAAAAGACACATATATTCAATATGCTCTTATAGTCCCCACCTTAATGTACAGGACTAAAGGTTAAAGAATTGTGTGATAAGAAATAAGTGTGGTTTGCAAGTATGTGTTGTGACTAGGATTAAGAAAGGAATGCTTTGGTGGATTTTTTGGATTGTAAAAATAATGAATGAGAAAGGAGTAAGAAAGCGAAACTTTGCTGCAAAAGTAAGTGTATATAGTATATAGTAGTAAGAGTATATAGTCAACAAGGGACGCCCTAGTCGAAAGTATTTTTAGCCAAATTGGTGATATATTGAACATGGCCAAATTAAGAGTACCCTTAACCGACGAGTTTCTCCGTGTAGATATACTCGTGTGAATAAGAAAAAAGTAGAACGGGAGATACTCTTTAAATTAGGTAAGAAACATCATTTTAATTTATTACGCGGGTCTTAGCTTATTATTTTTAACAACTTTAAATAGGTTTTTTTTCTTTGATTATGTTATAAAAAATATTGTTATGGCTTATACATTACCAACGACTTGTAAAAATTCATAAAGTGCAGTGCGCTAACGAGATTTGACAACGCCTCGTTAGCTTTCAGTTCAAAAGAGTGCATATTCTTAAGCTGAAAAGGTTTTATTTAAAAGAATTCTAGCCGTTATTTTAACAAAAATGAAGAAAAAAAGAAAAAATGAGCACGTATTTCATACTTTATGCAGATTAAAAGAGCTAAGGGAGTTTAACAAAGAGTATGCTACTAATAGTATAATCTTATATGAGAGGCAGTTTGAAAGTGGCCCCAGTCACAGAAAAGTTGAGAAGTGGGAGGCTAGCGTGGTATGGGCATATTATGCGAAAGTTAGTAAACCTTGTAACAAGAAGAATGTTTGCTATAATAGTAGATACGAACTACAAGATATGAACTGCAAGAGTAGCGGAAGCCTTAAGAAAAGTTGGATGTACTGGATTAGGAATAACATGTACTGTAACACAGTAACTGATTTTTGTCCCGACCCGGTGAGCACATGATCCGTAGTCACGCTCTCGCAGATTGCTCACCACTGTGCAATCTGCGAGATTGCGTATTCACTAAACGGCGCAGTAAAAGTTATAAAGTAACAGCCTATATACGTCCCACAGCTGGGCACAGGTCTCCTCTCATTTCTGAGAGGGTTTTCGGGCAAGATAAGCGCCGCGCTGCCCCAATGCGTGTTGACGAACTTCACATGTCTTCGAAATATTTAATGATAATATTTATTATTATTCATTAATATTTTTTTACTTTTAAAGCCGGGGCGGTATCAGAGGCAGCTAAACTAAGTGGCGCAAATATGAGTCTCTGAGAGATGACTACATATTTGTGCCGTATTCTGTAGAGACTATCAGTCCGCGGCGTCCACGTGCAGTGAAGTTCCTAAAAGAACTCCACCCGCGACTGGTAGTTGCTGCTGGTGATAAGAGAGCTGGCTCTTTACTCGCTCAAAGGCTAAGTATAGCCATTCAGCGGGGAAACGCAGCCAGCGTTCTTGACACGATACCGCGGGGAGTAGGGCTGTTTGTTAATTAATAGATGTGTAAAAGTAACGAAAAAGCGTACCCGTATGTATTCGTTACTATGACAATTAGTACTTTTTACTGTCGTATCGTTATGTTACTCGTTACTTCTGACACCTTATAACATGCTATGTTATGTTAGAGCATCGAATCAAGTCGTATTGCGTACGCGTACAGTATGACGTCGCGGCGTCACAACATTCATAATTTGTAGAAAACATATTTATATATTAACAAAACTTTGTCTACACACACAATACATTTAAAAAACAGTAAAAAACTTGTACGACGAATTACCAAATTATACTTTAGTTAATAAACAAACATCGCTCTTTGTAACGTACGTTTTTAAAAGCAACCGAATGCGTAAAACATACGATCAGCAAATGTTTGAATACACGCATCAACAGTACTTGAGTGAACAGAAACAGTGTAGTTACCCATAATACGAAAAATGCGAGTAACGAAATGCATTCGTGTGTAACGTTTCGTTACTCGGTACTAGATGGCGCACCCGTTACTCAGTACCGAATACATATGGTTTGCTACAGCTTTATTAATTAAATTACTAGTTGTAGTTTTATTTTATTATACTTTTTAATATTGTATATAATAAAATATTATAAGTTAATATTTAGCGGCGCAGTAGGATTAAGTTATTTTAAATTGGTTTTGATGTGAAAAGCTTTTATGTGATTAAGAAAAATTGTTATTATAAAAATTGTTGTGTTATACTCCTGACGTAAACGTGAATGTTATACCGCCATCTCAGGAAGTTTTACAATATTATATAACATTGCTAAGAGCTAAAATAATTTTAAACTTTCATTTCAATTCCATACTACTGTCTGTTGTTGTTTTTCAATTAAAATAAAATAAAAATTAGTTACCGTAATCGTAGGGTAAAAGACTCTTGGGTTTCTTCTCACAGATGAACGGTGCAATGTGATGACACCAATTATCATTCAATAACGCATCCCTGAATATAGTCCCGCAACATTCTTCGGTTGAATTATCTGGCTGCCTTTTACTCCACAACTCATATCCCGCTTCTCTGAGATTTTGACCTAAAATGTAACAATAAAAAAGAGAATTAGCTGAAGCCAAAGCGTTCTAAAAGCTTTAAGTTTTTAGTCTTTATTCCCTGATACAAAGAATACAAAGGACGCACATAATGCCTTTGTGGCATTCCTTGGGGGAGGCCTATGTTCAGCAGTGGACTTGTGAAGGGCTGTAATGATGATGATGATGATGAATGCCTTTAAGCATTCTCTACTAGTCAATCCAAAGAGTTAACATAAAATAAAGTATGTATAGCAATAGAGAAAATAAAAAATAAACAATCATTCTATTTGATTAAAATTACACAAAATAGTTTGTGAGGGTGTAAGAATATCCATTATTCCATACCGTCCCGTGGGAGTCGTAAAAGACGACAGAGGGACACTGAAACATGGGACGGGCAGCAGCATTTTCCTGATAACAACTAAAAATAATAAAACTCTGCCGTTGCCAACCTACCTGC
The DNA here is from genome assembly GCA_033319125.1 of Parnassius glacialis. Classification (NCBI taxonomy): domain Eukaryota; kingdom Metazoa; phylum Arthropoda; class Insecta; order Lepidoptera; family Papilionidae; genus Parnassius; species Parnassius glacialis. The sequence continues at coordinate 54,505,343 of JAVANC010000005.1, forward strand.
CAATCGTGGCAACTATGGCAAAGTGCCTCCTATGAGACTCTGCTCTCTACTCTTTTCCTGGAAAAAATAGTCCATCTTAGTTTTCATGGATGACAACGCATCTGCATTATGATTGTTAATCGAGCATATAAATATAGATGTTTATGGGCGACGGCATTCACTTACCAACAGACTGACTGTGTGTTCGTTTGTCACCTTTATGCTATACAAAAAACACAAAGAGCAATGGCAGAAAAATAGTTGAGAAAAATTATAGCGTCTGGATATAAGTTATATATAAAATGAGTTTTATTAATTTTTTATTAATTAATTTTCTATGATTTTTCAAATAAAAATGTATTTTAATTAAAGCCACAGAAAAAAACAAACATTTTTGGGAATATCAAATGACTTAAATCATTTTACTCTATTCAAATGTTGCCATTTAGTATATTCATACTATTTTCGTATACACTTTGTAACACTACCAACACAACACACAAAATATTTTTATATTAAGTTATTATTAGTAATAACTGTACTATCAGTAATAATAACAATAAAAGTGATATGGCTGAGAATAAGTCTCTTACAAAGAATTTCCTACAATAATACATTATCTCAATCATAGTACTACGTAACAATTCCATTTAATGTTATGCCAACACTAGCTAAAATAAAATGTCACTGTTTTTTGTACTGGCTTTACGGCTCTGGGTTCTAGCCCTTCTGAGAATGTTACTATGATACAAAAGCCCTGGAGCCATGCCAGAAATATGCATTCATAGTATGCAAATATATAATAGAGATACAATATTCTAAAAACTGTCAATTATGTATTATTTGTTAAGCTAACATCAAACAACTACAGGAAGCATGCCTCTTTCCAAGTGACATAGGACATAACCTAAAAAGGTTCAAATGTAAATATCTTTTTTTTGACACCTTCTCAATACAAAATTCTTTGAAAGAGTTATTAAGGGACTGAGGCTTAACATTTTAAGATATTTTTGGTATATAGACGCTACTATTTCTTGTCAACTAATTTTATGTATGAAAGTCTGCCATTGCTCTTTAGGATATTTTTTTATTTATTTATTGATCCACCAACATTTGTATCATTCCTTACATACTTTAAATACAATGAACCAATAAGAACTAAAATGTACAAATAATTACAGGCGGATACCACATGCTAATAACTATCTCAGCACTGTAACTTTATTTCTAGGTTAAAAAAAAATAATAATGATATACAGGATTAAAATAAATAGAGCGAAAAGAAAAGAGAATGTTTTATAGAATATTACAAGAAATGGTCTCTTAATGTGCGACGGAACTTGTTAGGAGGGTCGAAAAATATATCGATTGTTTCGCTAAATTTGTTAACAATTTTACTCATTCTAGCAATTGAAGAATTGGAGCCAAACACTGTTCTGCGATGAGGTCTAGTCAACGGTGTAATCTTACGAGCAAAACGCGGATAGCGATAGGGAACGCACAAATTAAATTTACTTAAAATTTCGGGACAGTCAATAACACCACTAATAATTTTCGAAGCAAAAATTAAATCAATAATATCCCTGCGGTTTTCTAGAGACATCATTTTGAAATAGACCAAGTTATTTTCATATGATTCACGCTTCTTATAACTTCTAAACCCACGCGCGTAAGACAAATGTCTTATGAATCTTTTTTGGATCCGCTCGATTCTCAGTGAATGTGTAGCGTAATGAGGTCTCCAGACTACAGCACAGTATTCTAATATACTTCTTACCAAACTGTTAAACAATAGAATTTTAATTTTAGAGCTTCGAAAGACTTTGATATTTCTTATTACAAAACCCATCATCCTAGATGCACGTTTAGTAATGTTTTCAATGTGAGGCACAAAAGTTAATTTTTTATCGAAAACAACCCCTAGGTCTCTAATTTGGTCTAACTGCTGTATATTATTATCTCCAATGTGATAGCTATAATCGATAGTATTACTTTTTCTCGCATATTGCACATAAAAACATTTACTAATGTTTAAGTCCATACGATTTACTTTGCACCATTCCACCAATTGATCCAAATCATTTTGTAGCTTCACTGAATCATTCTCTTCCGTTATCATCTTGCAAATTTTTAAGTCATCCGCATACAAATACGCACAAGAACTTTTCATCAATTCTGGAATTTCATTAACGAACACTCCAAACAGAATCGGTCCGAGCTGTGACCCTTGGGGCACACCAGAATGAATGTTTTTCAAGCCTGACTGATATCCATTCACTACTACAAAAAACGCTCGGTCATTTAAATATGATTTTAGCCAATTCAACAAACTACCAGTAATACCATAGGCAGCTAACTTTCGAATCAATATATCATGTGGGACCCGATCAAACGCTTTGCTAAAATCGGTATATATTACGTCGACTTGTTTTCCCGCATCAAGCGCTTCAGTTAGTGTTTCCGTAATATGTACCAAGTTAGTACTCGTGGACCTAGATTTAACGAAACCATGTTGGCTAGTGGTTAAGTAAAGATTGATATGTCTCTGTATAAAAGGACAAATTATTGACTCAAATAATTTAGCGAAGACTGATAGTATAGAGATTGGTCTGTAATTTTTTACATAATCCGCATTACCTGCTTTATGAACCGGAACGATTTTAGCTATTTTCCATTCTGTAGGAAACTGCCCAGTACAAAGAGAAAGATTGAGAATAATTAAAAGTGGGTCAACAAGATGTTCAGCACATCTGACTACTAACACTGGAGGTATTCCGTCAGGACCTGCCCCTTTATTACAATTGATGGCTTTTAGTTTATTTAATAGGGTATCATGATTAATTGTCAGCTTTGCTAAGTGAAGGCTATTAATTTCTATTGATTTCAAAGACTCTGAATGGTCATAAACATAATCCTGCTCCGTACATTCAGTATTCTCAGAGTACACGGATGAAAAGTATGAAGAGAAAAGTTCGCAAGTTTCCACTCCATCAGAAGTTACTGTCATTCCATCAGTCATTGATAGGGGATATGCGCTTGAACCACCACGTTTCGCCTTAACAAAGGACCAAAATAGTTTTGGATTTTTTGCTATGTCACTCTCTATTAGCTTTATATACCTATTGTAACAATTTGTGGCCATATGTGTACATCTTTTACTCAGCAATTGCAGTTCGAGCTCATCTCTGCGATTTTTATATTTTTTGTGACGGCACCTAATTTTATACTTATCTTTTAGCGTTCTAATTAGATTCCGATCAAACCAAGGTGGGTAGTTGTTATTTTTTGACGATTTATTGGGAACAAATTTAATAATAACATCTCGAATTTTCTGGTAGAAAATTTGTAGCATATCATTTACATCTGTCAACCCGTCAAGCAGTTTTACCCAATCACAACTCGCTAATTCTTTACAAATACTATCATAGTCAGCCCTGTAGAAGTTTAATTGTACATTTTCAATATTGTAAGGTAATCTAATGTCATTCAATAGCTTAACATTTATGTCAAGGGGAGGATGGTGCCTATCAACTTTACTGAGGGGACAAAGTGCCTGTTCCACTGTACAGTTAGGTAAATTTGAAATAACCAAATCAAGTGTTCTATTTAAACTCTTATTTTTTATACGATTGTACTGTTTCAAATCATTAACATTTAAAAAATCAATAAATGACTGACTAACAGTGGAAAGCTCACCTTTTGCAGTATCCTCATCTAACAAGCTCCAATTTATGGAAAATAGATTAAAATCACCTACTATACAATGCAGACACTGTTCTTCCAGGACGCTAGTACAAGTGTCATAAAATTTATCATAAGTTACACTTTTTACAGGTGATGGTAAATAAATGGCACAGAATGCAATTTGATCAATTGACTGTGATGCTGGCGCATCGACTAAAACCCAAAGATCTTCCAGATCTGACTCCCAAGCGTTCATTCGCTTCGATTTTAATTTACTTGATACTGCTATTAAAACCCCCCCTCCCTCTTTCTTGGTACTACTGGTAAAACATCTATCTCTTCTATATACCACATATCTAGGATCAAAAAGTTCACTACTCGAAACAGAATCATTAAGCCAGGTCTCAGTGAGTATTATTATTTCATAGTTGTTACATAATATTTGATTATAGAAACCATGTGTTTTGGTCTTAAGACCACTACAATTTTGATAGTATAATTTTAGCGTATCGAATCTTATAAAAAACCATACCACATAAAAGACAATAAAATAAGAAAGGAATAACCAGAATAATTTAACTAAGTTTTTTTAGGCTATCCAAATTTTTTACTAAAATATAGTCACTTTCATCAGTCTTTCTCATAAACACTCTACCATTACGCACCCACACATATTTATATCCTCTTTCCTTTGCTTTAAGCCTAGCCGCCGCATGAATGGCCTTGTTCGCTGGGGATAGATGTTCAGTAACAAAAACAGGGGTGGTGTGTCCTGTTAATCCAAGATGTGTGGTATTCAGTTTGTTGTCTGAGTTCGCCTTGTTGTATTTGAGGTCATCGCTAAAATTTCATCTCGAATTCTAGGCGAAGCTAAATGAACTATTATAGATCTTGGACGCCTGGATTCACGATTTATTTTGGCTGTGCGTGTGCAGTTTAGAATGTCATTTTCTTTCAGAGAGCTGCCGATGACTTTACCCAACTTTGTTATCATCGTTATAAGATTTTCATTTCTTGACTCCGGAACATTCTGGAGCTCTAAATTACATTGGCGGGAGTGTTGTTCGATTTGATTTACTCTCTGAGCTAAGGCATGAACAGTTCCTTTCAGTTCTTCATTCTCTTTCTCCAAACTAGTTATTTTTAATTTAGAGGCTACATTTTCTTTCTTTATACTTTCATACTGATCATTAATGAACGTTAAAGATTCCTTAATACTCAACAATTCATCTCTCATAGGTTTTATCTCCTTCGCGAAGAATCCAGCCAAGTTTTCATTAAATCTTTTAAATAGATCATTCATTTTATCTTCCATCACACCTTCTACCACTAGACGGATGTCTTCCATAGCAATGTTCACTTTCTCCGAATCAGAATGCGGCGAACCAATAGCTACTCTTTTGTTTCCTCTAACGGTAGTAATATTTCTCACAGGTGCATTTTCTTTATTTGCCGGTTTTGGTAGTAGGTGAACACATTCAGGACAGGTCCATGTGGCCAGTAAATCAGAGGAAATAATTTTGCGATCAATCATCATACATGCATAATGATATTTTTTATCGCATTTAATGCAGACAATAAATTCATCACAGTTATCTTTTTCGGAAAAACAACAGCCCCAATTTGCATTAGACATCTCAAATCCACTCAAATTTAATTATGATACATTCAAAAGACGAACCGTGTAATCTTGTCCTCTCAGATGCAAAGGTAATACACGATATTATCGTTGTTCCATCTGCATTACCTTATCAGTACTGGGTCGGGCGACGCATCACAAACAGGCCGGGCGAATGCGATTATTACCAGTCAATAGTTCGGGTAAGCTCGCAGTTTGCGTAGCCGGGAGCTCAGCACGTCGGCACTCACAATTGTTCCTCTACCGCTCAATATAAATAAAAACAATCAATTTCAACTTTTATTTGTTTAAATAATGATTTTAGACCAGGTTTTCTTGAGGTTTTTATATCACAACACAATCTTTACGCACTATAATTATTAGATCTTAATCATTTAGACTTTAAACGTGATTAAAAACTCTCGAATCAAAATATTACTTAGGGAACACAAGTACAGAGCTGCTTTTATAATTGTAAAATGATATTAACGTAGCAAAGTCAAAAGTAAAGTTATTGGTGGTAGGAATCTTTTTTTGCCTAGAAGTCCATAATTATGTGTAGTTACTACCATCTTATGTATACTGTGAGGCGAAAGCGTTATCACTTAGAGTTTGTTTGATGATCGAGAGAAATTTAGTTGTCTATGGGCCATAGAATACACTTACCACCCGGTGACTATGTGCTCGTTTCTCACTCCATTGTATAAAACAAACACTTCTTATAATTTTTTTCTGCTGATAAGAAGGAACAATTACTCAGTGTTTTTCTAAAAAATAAATCAGCAAATCAACCACCTTTTTGTTTAGTTGATACGTCGTATTTGAGTTTAGTTTGTTAAAGTTCACTGAAAATATTCATCGAATTTTCAATTCTTACCATGAATTGTACTTTGCACCCCACGTTCACCCCAGTCGTAGAATCAAACATGAGCAAGGTTCTCGTCTCTCGCGCTGATTTCATGTTCGGGATACTCAGCAAACAATTTCTTTAGAATTTGAGCTTCGACATGACTGTTTATGACGGCCAAATGACCCTACGATGCGCAGGCCGTGAAAGCATGATACCAAGATCAGCCAACGTAGTTGAATTTGTAACAGCTACTGCTTTTTTTTAGAGAATAAGGGTGACAAGCAAGCACACAGTCCACTTGATGGTAAGTAGTTGCTGTGGCCCATAGATATCTACATCTATCTTCGTTTGCAAATTAAAACACAGATGCGTTGTCAGCCGTGAGTACTAAGATAGAATGCCTCTTTTCCAGTAAAATTGGTCTCCATTTCTCTACACTCACCATACGAAACACAACAGCATTAAGCTGCTATCTTACACTGGTATTCTGTGAGAGCGTGGTCCTTCCCCGGTCGAGCCGACCCATTCGTGCTACAACTATACTATTAATATAGCTACAGCATGGCTCTACCATGTAAAAAATGATGGTTCTAGAATCATAAGTGTACTCTGTGCATCGTTCTGATAACAACTTTAAATAATGAAAACCGCGGTTGTTGTGATTGCCAACCCATACGACAAGCTTGGCAACTATGGCAAAATCCTCCTATGCTGCAATCTATGCGGGTGCTTGTGTTCAGCAGTGGACTTTTTAGGCTGTCATAGAATTGTAGGGTTAGTGACGATCTGTTTTAACCGTCTGGTTTGACAGACGGATTGACGATCGCAGTACCTGGTATTTTGTACCATTAACACTGCAGCCTATCGCCAGTCTGGGTGATGCACGCCTGGTGCGAGCGGGATGGCTATACCGCCACCCTACTTCTGGCATATCCCAAAGTTGCCAATTATGACACCACAGAATGAGGCAATCGATTTTACTGAAGCTGTGTTAGCTATACACGAAAATATCGAAATAATATAAATAATTGCATTGCTAAAAAATATCATTACGAGGTACCTATCTTCCCGTGGGTGTCGTTAGAGGCAACATAAGGAAACTGAGGCAGATGGGCAGCAGCAAATTTCTGATAAAAGCAAAAAGCAATAAAAAATACTGCGACTGCCAACCCGCCCGCTAAGTGTGGCAACTATGACAATATACCCCCCATGAATATAGTTACGAAGAGACGGCCCCCACTCCCCGGCGGCTCCGTTATTCCTAGCTACGGTGGCAGACATGGTAAAGGCAGGTTTAGGTTCGATTGCCACCTACGATGATTCGACCTGGCAACTTATAACGCACGTAACCTGAGGAATGACGAGAAGATCCTGGAGCTGGAAGAAGAGACAGACAATTTGCGCTAGCATATTATAGGACTATCTGAGGTTCGAATAGAGCGGGAGGACATGGTAATCCTCAAATCCGGCAACTTGTTCTATCACCAAGAGTGCGAGCTACTGTCCCTAGGAGGTGTCGGATTTATTCTCCACAAGTGTCTCGTTAACAACGTTGTAAAGATTGGGAGTGTGTCAATGGGGGTTGCGTGCCTTATACTCAGAATTACCAAACGGTATTCGCTGAAGGTCATACAGGTTTACGCACTAACTTCGGCACATCCCAATGAGGAGATGGAGGAAATGTATGAGAATATCTGTAGAGCCATGCATTCCTCCAAAACCCACTATACGGTGTTAATGGGAGACTTCAACGCAAAATTAGGCACGAGAGAGACTGGTGAGCTGAAAGTAGGGAAATTCGGATTAGCCCAACGGAACCCAAGGGGTCAGCAGCTAGCCTAATTCATGGAGAAAGAGGGACTTTTTATGATGAACTCTTTCTTCCAGAAGCAGCCCCACAGGAAATTGACCTGGTCCACTCCTGTGGGACAAGCTCGTGGAAACTGTTCATGCGGTCGGAGCTAAGTTTTGCAAGACCCGCCGCAGAAGAATACAAAAACTCTCCAATCACACTCTTAAGCTCATGGCCCTTAGACAGAAAATAAAGCTGCAGCCTTTAGTTGATTTGATAGCATACAGGCAACTGAACAGACGCATACATGCGGCGGTACTTACGCCACTTTAATACTGCTCGTATAGAATGCATTGCAATGCACAGTTAAAACTATGCATTACAATGCATTCTGAATTTAAAAGATAAGAAGGACAGACTTTTTGAGATTTTTAATTAATTTTTCTTCACCATTTGCCTTTATTACTTATTCTGAATATTCTCTGCAGATTTGACCGTATATTGCAAAATAACTCTGTATAAATCAAATTACTAACATAGTATATTTATTATAAAGAAAAATTGTTAGCTAAACATATATGGACTCACTATATATTTTATTCCAAAATAAATAAATAAAATTTATTTATTTATTTTAAAAACCAAAATAAAAATTTAAATAATGCTGCTGCACCGTTTTCTCTGCCCAACCGAGTTGAATCCGTTGATTGACCTCTCGGTCGAAGTAGGACTTACCATTCGGACTACTTGTCCCAGGTAAACATACTCCCCCCCCCCCCCCCCCCCGAACGGGTTCCCGCCTTGTCGTGGCGGGGGGGCTTAGTAGCCGTGGCTTGGTCAACCACGGTGAACAAAGAGGAACCCCTTGGCTGGCCCGAGGTGTAGGGCCGGCCCGAGGTGGCCACTCCGAGTGGGCTTGGCGAGCCCACTTCGGATGTGTGTCGAGGGGCTGCGGTGAGAGGGGTGAGTGCTCCCTCTACCGCTGCAGCCGAGGTGGAGTCGCGGAGGAAGAGGAGTGTTGGTATGGCGATGCGCCACTCGCCCTATCCTCCGCGACTCAAACGGGGCCGCACCGTTGATGCGGTGGTGGTGGGGCTGCGGGGGGAGAGGAGTGTCGGTATTGCGATTCGCCGCTCTCCCTACTCTCCGCAGCCGAATCTTGGTTGGCGGCGGAGCCATAGACCAGATCCGCCGCTGGGGTCGGGAAGGCTGGTGCTTCTGAGTGCTAGATTTTCCTGGCCCCATGGTCTTTGCGCATCGGACACGGGGGCGTCCGTTGCGCATGTGAAATTGGAGGCCAAGGAGGAGGGCGCGCCATGTGTTCTGGTGCGCCTTACCTGAGAGGGAGATGGGGGAGGAGTAGTCTTCTCCCGAGGAGGGGCCGCCATGGGGCGGCCAGCGCAGGTGGGGCCGCGGAAGTGTGCGAAAGCGTTCCCGTGGCCCTGCCAATATGCGACGAGGGTGGAACACCATGGGGTTTTAGTCGGTGCGAGTCCGACATAACCCGTCCTTGCCCCAGCGAGGCGGGTATGCGTAGGCATTTCCCCATGTAAAAAAAAAAGGTAAACATACTCGTCAACAACTTCGAGCTTAGTGCTCCCAACAATCAACGGCATAGGTTTGACATGGACATTAAACATAATCTTTGTTTTGTCCATGTAAATCAGTTACTGTACATATTATCCCTGTGTCAGGATCGCGCCAAATGGGAGTCCGTAGTCTCTGCCTACTCCTCTCGGTGACAGGCGTGAGTGTTTATGTATATATGTATGTATTATCCCTAACACATCACATTCATTTTTTCATAAGCCTCCCTCTAATCTCATATTTTTAACCACTTTCATAGCCTACATTCTCCTCTCGCCTCTCGCATAATATTCCCTTACCACGCTAGCCTCCCACTTTTTAACTTTTCCGTGACGGGGCCACTTTTAAACTCTGATATAATATAAGATTATAAGTAGCGTACTCTTTGTTAAACTGTTCTAGCTTTTTAATCTGCATAATGTATAAAATAAGTGCATATAAATATGCATTTCTCTTTAAAAAGACGACCAGAAATTTTCTTTTCATAAAACTTTATCAACTATAGCATATGCACTCTTTTGAACTGAAAGCTAACGAGGCGTTGTCAAACCACGTTAGCGAAACTGCTCTTTTATATGAATTTTTATGAGTCGTTGATAACGTATAAACTATAACAGTATTTTCATAGACGTAACCACAAATAAAACCTCCTTAAACATGTTAAAAAAATTGCTAAGATCTGCGTAATAACATAAAATTATGTGTCTTACCTAGTTTGAAGAGCACCTCAAATTTCACTACTAGTATTATAGTATATTTATTATTTATTCATTATTTCTACAATCCATAAAATTCAAAAGCCACCAAAGTTTTCCTTTCGTAATATTAATCACAACATGGTCTTGTAAATCACGCTTATCTATTATCAGACAATTTCTTAACTTTTATACATTTAGGTAGGGACTAAAAGAGAATTTTGAATGTATGTGACTCTTTCCGACACATTCCCGTTTCCCACAATAGAGAGACGATTTTTATTTACTCTGTGTCCTGCATTCATTTTTCATTCTACATTCGTGTCGTTTTTCAATAAGATATCCAAAGAGAATATAAACTTATCTTTTAATATTTTGAAAAATACGTTAAAGAGTCTCTCATAAAGAAAGCACATTATACAGTCAATGACTACCTTGTAGATAAAAAAACTTGGTCTTAATGTCTTTCAGTTTAACATATATATAACCTCATTTTCAAAGTTGGAAGATCTAATAAATTTGCCAAAGACGTATTTTTTTGTAGGATCAGGGAGACTAACGAGCACACAGTTCACCTTATGGTAAGTGGTTGCTGTGGCCCATAGACATCTACATCTATCTTCGATTACGAATCAAAATGCAGATGCGTTGTCACCCGTGAGGACTAAGATGGAATGCCTCGTTTCCAGTAAAAGGGTATCCGGTTCTCTACACACACCGTACGAAACACAGCAGCGTTAAGCTGCTATTTTACGCTGGTATTCTGTGAGAGCGTGGTCCTTCCCCGGTCGAGCCAACCCATTCGTGCTACAACTATAATATAGCTGCAGCAATAATAATTTCGTCGTAGCTATTTTATCTGTATGAGTATAATGTGAACGCCAAATAACAAATATTATTATTATGATATATTGACGTTCATAAGTGCTTTTCATAAAGTTTACATTGATAAAGATAAATTTTATTTGCCATTCTACCATCCCTGCTTAACACACATCCTAATTTCACTACAAGCTTCTACACTTCTCTCCAAGTCAAACAGGATTGATTAGTCAATAAGCAAGTTATAAATGACAACAGGATATATTACATTCAATGTGACGTAAATTCAAAAAAGTCATTAAATTATTTACTAAAAGTTAAATATTCTTCGATATTTCAAATTCAGTGTTCATTACAGTCTGCAATTGTTCGCTAACTTTTGTAAATGACGCAAGTGCTATGATACTCAGGGCGTAGAACAATTAAATTTCAACATTGAAATTCCTTTTAGCTCGGTAATTTTTTTTTTGTTTAAAATTAAATAATACTGTAAGAAAATTTCAATAATGGAAAATAGCAACGCAGACGACACGTTCTCTCAACTGGGAGTTTCATGCACAAAATATTAGCTTATCTATGCGCACAAATGAGATTGTCGCGACGGTAACGCTTGCGGAGATGCAAGAAAACCTAATTTGCTTCTCTCCGTCCAATAATTATAGGAAATTGACGGGAACTCAATGTCAGTCGCCTTCCCAGTTTGTGAGAACAAATTTCATTAACGCTATAATTTTCCTTCTAGACCAAGTTCAGATAATTTAAAGTCAATTTCACTCTATATCTATGTACGGGAAATAATTTTAAATTACTATTTATTTATTTATATTTGTGTTGCGATCGTCAATCCGTCAGCCAAGCGTGACGATTAAGGCAATAGACTTAGGATATACTGCGTATAGAGTGGTATAGAGCTACATAGTGTGCAAGAGAGAAGAAAATTCCTTAAGGCAAAAATGTAAGATAGAAAAGGATACCAAATCTCATGACTCTGTAACCGATTTTGAGTGACAGGTCGGCGCAAGTCGGCGCGCAAGAAATAAGCTTGTAGATATTTTGTGTGTTTTTAGATTATAATAGTGTTAATTTGTATAATTTATAGTTTTCCAAAATGGGTTCATGTTCCATTAGTGACTGTGGTATCAAAAATATAAGTAATCCTGATGGTTGCACATTTCACAGGTAAATTCGCAAGATGACGTCAATAATAAGACACGTCTATTTTAGCTTAAAATTTATGTTATATACTGTTTAAAATATATAATATTTTTAACTATTTTATTAATTTTGATATTTTGCAAAGAAAAAAGTCACATTGTCGATAATTTGTATGATTTTGGTGAATTCATTTTTAAACAAAATATTTTACATTTACGCTAGGGATTGACTCAACTATTACAAATTAATGTCGATATTTATCTTTAATGTGTATAAAGAATCGATAGACATTTATACAAAACAAAAAGAAGAATGAAATTAAATGCTCGATTTGCGTTCTAAAAACAAAATTTTATTTTGCCGTTTGTCAAACAGATTCCCTCTCGATCCTTTAGTTAGAAAAAAATGGTTGGCATTAATTGGGCGGGTTGTTTGGAATCCTAAGAAGAACTCTACAATTTGTAGTAAACATTTAATTGAGAAATATAATTATAAGAAAAAGCAGAGTGAATACAACTTTATTAAAAGGAGCCATTCTTACATTATTTGTACCAGTAAGTATATTGTTGTTACAATAAGACTTCTTTTTTTTTATAGGATGGGGTGACAAACGAGCACACAGTCCACCTGATGGTAAGTGGTTGCTGTGGCCCATAGACATCTACATCTATCCTCGTTTGTGAATCAAAATGCAGATGCGTTATCACCCGTGAGGACTAAGATGGAATGCCTCTTTTCCAGTAAAATGGGTCTCCGGTTCTCTACACTTACCATTCGAAACACAGCAGTGCTAAACTGCTATTTTACGCTGGTATAAAAATTTAACTTCAAAAACTTTAGGTAAAAATAGAGACAGATTTTTATACATTATAAAACTCTATCTCTATTATTATATATTTTCCCCAAGGGGTTGTGCGGAGTTTTGGAATATATTCCTAAGTCACAATGATAAAACTTTTAGCGTAGTTAGGTATGGTTATTGATTAATGCTCCTGAAGCGTCACTAGATGCCATGAGGCGCGCGATTTAGTGTACCAGGATAGTATAAATTCCATATTATATGATACGCGCAAAGCTTGATGTCCGATTCATGCTTGATTCTCGATGATAGTGTGCCGAGGGCTTGATAGTATGGTTCATTACTTACTGCGTTAGTCGTAGAGAAGAGGACCTCGTAGTTAAGTAACAGTTGCGTAGATCAATAGATCTGCAAGATAAACGTGCACTTGCTGCGGTCGGTCCATGTGTGGGTGACCGTTTTCTTAACATACTGCGATTGAGAGAATAGAAGAGTGCATCTGTATCCTCGGACACTTGGTATACTTTAATGTCTCCAGCGTATTTGACTTGTCTATGATAAGATCTTAATAAATTCAGGTAGCTAAACTGATAATAAATTTATTATTACTTTATATTTTTCAGGGACAGATGAAAAAAAGAGTAGCCTCATCATATGTCACTCGTGACATAACCCCTCCACCTTTGAAATCACAAGAAAGAAGTGATCAATTTACACCAAGAAAAACGTTTATCAAAAATCGAGAAATCAAAACAAAAGTTGAAAGAAAAACAAAAGAAATTACGTAGCTTAGCAGCAAAAACTAAAAGACAGGTTAAAAAAATTGTTACATTACAAAACGTGCTTGAAGAAATTCATTCAAGACCAGGATTGAAAGATCACTATAGCGATATCACCTTGGTATGTAGCAATGAATTGATACAGAATTTAATTAACAGGGTTAATGATAAAATGTGGTAAAATAGGGTCTGCATCCAAATATAACGAAAATTTGCTGTCACAATACATTTCTATAGTCCAAGAGCATATAATTATATACGTGAAAAATTTGATTTGTGTCTTCCACACGTTAACACATTGCGTACCTGGTATGCCAGACTAGACTGTGAACCTGGTTTCACTCAAGAATCTTTAAACACCATTAAAGAAATGAGAAAAAAGAAGCCTGATCTAAAACTATGTCTCACGTTTGATGAAATGAGTATACGTGAATACACTGAATAAGTTGGCCAGAAGCATTATGGATTTGTAAATTTTGGCAACGATTTGGCTATAGATGGTGCTGAAATTTCGAACTAGGATTTAGTTTTTATGGTGGTGGCATTAAATGCGTTTTGGAAAATTCCAGGAGGATACTTTCTGTGTAGGGAATTTACGGCCTCACAAAAAGCAAGTCTTTTAAAAATGTCTGGATTTATTACACCTTACGGAATGTGAAGTCATTACATTTGATAGCATCGCTTCAAATCTAAACGTGGCCCAGCTTTTAGGTACCGATTTTTCTTTCGGATCTAATTTTAAATCACATTTTGTTTACAAAGGTCGAAAATACTTTGTATTTTTAGATCCATGTCATTTAAAAACGATTCGCAACTTTTTCGGCGAAAAAAGAGTTCTCATCAATGGATCGTTTAAAAAAATTGATTTTGGTTACATAGAAGCTCTTTACCAATTACTGAAAAAAATAGGCCTTCACTTAACGAACAAATTAAGCTTCAGTCATATCAAATACGTTAAACAGAAAATGAAACTAAGCATCACAGTTACTATCACGTTCAGGAGCAACAGCAATAGAGTATTGTGAACAGGATTTAAAATTCCAGAATTTGAAGACTACTGTCACATTTGTTACAGTAACATATTGTTGTTAAATAGCAGCTTAAAGCTGCTGTGTTTCGTATGGTGAGTGTAGAGAACCGGTGACCCTTTTTACTGGAAGAGAGGCATTCCATCTTAGTCCTCACGGGTGACAAAGCATCTGCATTTTTATTCTTTATCGAGGATAAATGTAGATGTCTATGGGTCACAGCAACCACTTACCTTCAGGTGGACTGTGTGCTCGTTTGTGTACATCCGACGATGTTATTAAATAACTATACTTTGTAATAAACAAATAAAATAAAGTGAAATAAAATAAAATAAAGGAACGACAAATGTGACTCAATATTTTATTAAATCATGGTACTGTGACCTACATATATATAGACTGTCCCAAAAGTCGACGTCAAGCCGGAATCGGGTGATAGGACAAATCATAATAGTTACCAGAAAAATATAAAAAAATCTTAGTCATGTATTTTTAAATTACAGTAATTTCTTTTTTTTTGTAAAATGTACACCTGTGATGGTTTTTTAGCTAGTGACAGTTATTGCGTCCATAATAGATTTAATTGCACCTCATCTTGCTATTATTTTAAATACTTGTATTGATTCTGGTGTGTTTCCTGATTTAATGAAGTACAGTAAAGTAATACCTTTATTTAAATCTGGTAGTACATTGGACCCCGCTAATTTTAGACCTATTTCTGTACTACCAACTCTTAGTAAAATTATTGAAAAAATTATTTTGGATCAATTGTTAATTTTTTTTAATACAAATAAATTACTTCATAAAAACCAATTTGGATTTACAAGGGGTCGCTCGACGTCTGACGCCGGCGTTGAGCTTATGAAATATATTTAATGTATGTACATAAAAACATAAATAGCTTTAATAAGAATAAAGATGTGCATTCTTTAAACACTAGGAACAAACATAAGCTTGTAATACCAGTTACTAGACTCCACAGAATCAGTAATTCATTTATGGGGCAATGTATACGCTTTTACAACAAAATCCCAGAACATATTCAAAGTTTATCAATAAACAAGTTTAAAAGTTTTATTAAAGAAAAACTGTACAAAAAGGGTTATTATAATATCAAGGAATACATGAATGAAAATAACCCCTGGGAATAAGGTGATCGCCACCATGCTGGTTCTATTAAAAGTCATTTAAAAATTGTATAAATGAAATTATTGTTAAGTGAAATATGTTTGAAAAAAAAAGTCCCGCTGGGTTTCTTGCTGGTTCTTCCCAGGACAGAGGTATTTTCCGAACCAGTGGTAAATAAAAAATGACTTTCAATAAGAATTATGTAATAATCAATATTGAATAAAAAATTATTCTATTCTATTCTATTCTATAAATGTTTACTTTTCTTCGATTTTTTTTTGTGTAATATTGGGTAGTGCTTGTGTAACCTGCTGTTTTTAATTCTTAGCTAACTGCTCCAACTTAGAAGAAAATGTCACATTTATCCGAACCAAGAATGAAAAATTAATACGTTGCCCAATTTTAACTGACTGGACTGAAAAAAAAAGTACTACATCAGTTTAGCAAGTAACCTTAAAAATTGAGGCATTTAATAAGGATTCTAAAATGGTATAGGATTTAACATTATCGTGTTTTTCTAACCAGGCGTTGAGCAGTTTAAGCTCAACCGCCTCAGATGCGATTAAAAAATTATCTTCAGGGAACGCTCTCCGTCACGACTCAGCTTCAGGTGTTCTTAAGGTATTTTAAAACGAAAGAATGGAGTTCTTTGTGGAATGATAAAAGATAAGTTATCATTAATGCGGCAGAAAGATGTATCCTTTATGTTATAAATTTGTTCGGATTGTTTTTATAATAATAATCAACTAGTTTTTTTAAGATTTTATCATAACTCGATTATGTCGCTCTTTTAATCTATTCATCACAGCCTATAAAAGTCCACTGCTGAACATAGTCCTTCCCCATAGATTGCATCATACGGCTGATTTCCCCATAGTTGCCACTCTTGGCAGGCGGGTTGGCAACCGCAGTTTTTTATAACTTTTAGTAGTTTTCAGGAAGAGGTAACTGCTCATCTTCTGTTCAAGTTTCCTTCTGTCAGCTCGTACGACACCCACTGGACGATGTATAAAGTATCTATCACTAATTTTAACTAAATAAAGACAAAAGAAAAACATTCGAAGTGTACTAATTTGAGAATATTATATTGTATAACTTAACCAATAATTTTGTCTCATCAGAGTGAGGATTGGATATAATAATATCACAGCCAACAGACTGTTAAAATATTAAAGTGGAACTACTTTTTACCACCCTCTTCTCCTCTTCTACCTCTTCCTTCGCTTCCTCGAAAATCTAAGTAATTAAAATTATATCGAGGATTGAATGTACACCAAGTCAGAGGCAGCACGGTGTACTCACTTCCGCTTGGCAAAGTGCTGTCGAAACAAAAAGAAGTCTGTGCCCACATGTGGCACATACGTAACTAGTTTTTTAAATCACATTAAAAGCTAAAAAGCATAATATATTAGACCCATGCCGCTGGAAAGCTGGAATTGGTCGGCTAGACCGGAGTAGTACCACGCACGCTTTACAATAATATTGGCATTACAACTGAGTAATATTAGGTATCCTAGACACTAGACAAAGCGGTTATCAAGTAATAGAACTAACTAGTATAATTAATTAGTATTCTTATTCCTTCTGAGAGTCCACTAATGGACGTGGGTCTCTCGTGTTTTAGGGAGGGTTTTCCTTAATCGTCATATTTGATAGGCGAATTAACAATTGCAGCAGACATTTCGCACCCATCGCCGGTCTTGGTATTTTTACTTTTGTCGTAAACAATATGTTTACACCGCTATTAGACATGGTAGAGCCATTCTGCAGCTATATTATGGTTGTAGCATGCATGAGTAGGCTCGATCATGGCATATGATTCTTAATCGAGGATAGTTGTAGATGTCTATGCGCCACAGTATCCACTTACCATCAGGTGGACTGTGTGCTGTTGTTTGTCATCATAATTACATAAAAACCCTGTGGTTCCCGTTAAGTACGTTACCAGGATCATTATTCAAATCTATAATAACTTTTTTTTAAAACTCGAACAATATTTTATTATTTTATTAAAAAATATAATTGTATGCAAATTGTATGTGGTTTTATTACCTCTGTATTGTCTGGGGGGTAAGAGGATTGTCAAAGACCCCGCTTTACTTAGCTTTAGAATCGGCTAGTGTCAGTAAGAGGTAATAAAACCATATAAAATCATAAAAAAATTTAATAAAATTAAAAAAATATATGGTCAATTTTTGGAAAAAAGTTATTTCTATAGGTTTGAATACTTATCCTGATAACGTACTTAACGGGAACCACAAGGTTTTTGTTACATGTTGTACATATATATATAAATATACAGGTTGTCCCAGTAATGGTGGATAATCTGGTACGTACGTGTTTGGGCTGGGTCCCCCCCACCTGAACACGTACGTGGTGGCCTCGTTTTCCTAAAAAAAAATTCTATCCCGAACGATTCGCGGTCTACGACATGTTTCATAAAATTCCGAAAATTCGTACTTCTGTTCACATTTGTGGTCATCACGTCTGCAGTTTAATGCCTAGGTCGGACTTTTTTCTTTTAATGTGTTCCTTAATAATGATGTTTCTAAATTACCCTTAAAAGTTTACAACTACTATGAATAGTATTTTACAAGACGGCACTAAACATTAGTTTAAATTTTTTACTTTATTTAACTGCTAAGTTTGAGCACCCGTGGTAAAAAAAAACGTTTAGGATTTGTGTGGCCAACCATTTAAAAAGTTTGTCTATATCATAAGGATTCTAAAACATTAACATATCATGTCCTTAATGTCATTACTTACTGAGCTCTTAATTTAATTTATTACAAGGTTATTGGCAGATAGTTTTTTTTTAAACATTGCATGTCTTTACTATGTAAGTACATTTGTCGCCCTTGAAAATTTTACTTTACTACCTGCTCGCCTTGTTTGGACGAATTCTAAGCTGTGTGAGCGAGACAACAAAAAATCTAATGGGTTCATATCAGGTAATCTTGGTGGCCACCATATCGGTCCCATTCGGCCGATCCACCGGTCACGGTTGGCTTCGTTTAGGTAACTCCTTACTTGGATGGCAGAATGTGCCGGACATACCAGATTATCCACCATTACTGGGACAACCTGTATATATATATATATATATATATATATATATATATATCTTTATATATAAAAAGTACGTGTCACGTTGTTTGTCCGCGATGGACTCCTAAACTACTGAACAGATTTCAATGAAATTTTGCACACTGTGTGCAGTTTGGTCCAACTTAAAAGATAGGATAGCTTACATCTCAATTTATAGTCGCAATACAATATTATTTTATTGAAAATTAATTGCCTATTATTTGACAGTCACAATTTTCTATTAGCTCCAAATCCAAACGATTCTGTCAGATGACGATATCTGTTGATTTGATTGAGTAAATATTCAATAGATGGCGCTATGTTAAAAATACAAACGTTTAATATAAGCTACAATTTAGTAGTATAACCACCACGTGTTGCTGTAATTATTCAATAGATGGAACCCATTTCAATGAGATTTTGCAGACTGTGTGCAGTTTGGTCCAACTTGAGAGATAGGATATTTTTTATCCCTGTAAGTGACCCTCTATATTTTTTATTACGAATTTAATAATTTTTATTGGACACAGGGTCGCCGGAGGGGGCAGAACAACATATGCCTGGCCCGCTAATATATATATATATATATATATATATACAACGTGTCCCAAAATTCAATGATAAGCCAACACCGGAGGATAGACCTGCCCCGGACTAATCGGGGAAAAAAGAAAAAAAATATATCCCAATTATATTTTAAGTTATATAAAAAAATGAAATTCTTCAGAAATTGAGACCGTTTATGATATTTTTCACTACCATGACCACAACTTTTTAAATATTTTTTTCTTTTTTTTGATAGGCAACCTGAATAGTACTGCTATCTACCACAATTCTTAAAAACTCCAGAATAACTCTTGTTTTATCACGAAAATTAATGAAACTTATTTTATTCCCTAAATTTTTTGAAGACTTTTACTTTTAACCAAATTTAACTTATCGTGGTGTAAAAAAAAAGTATGAACACTAGTATGGCAACTTTTTTAAAATTTGACGTAACCAACCAACATTGCAAAATGGTATAATACTCTAGGAAAACAAGTTATAAAAAATATGGGCCTATTATTTCTAAACAGGGGCCAAATTCCTTAAATTGTAATTGTCAGTAATCACTTTTACTACATGTCCAAAATGGGTTCCAGTACAATTTCTAGGAATTCGAATGGGGCATTAATACCTTAGATGTTAGAGAGAGATAGATAGATAGAGATATTTACGTTAAAAAGAGACAACAACAGGGCAGGTAGAGAAGCTGTTATTATTCTCAGCAAGTTGGTTTAGTACGTTCTGCTCCTTTGTTTACTGCGCACCATTCCCAATTCAACTTACGTAGCCCTCGTACATACTATCGACTTTTGGCTTGGCTTTTTGGACTGGAATCGACCTGCAAACTTAACTAACCTGGCATTATTTGGACTGGAAGTGATCTGCAAACTGAACTGACCTGGCATTATCTTGGACTACGATTCTGTGTTTTGTGATTTAGAGTTCTGGCGCATTTTGGACTGTTTGGCGTTTAACATTCCGCAACCGTACACACCACAGGAATACGCTAATATGCATTTAATCTATGGAGAATGCCGATGTAATGCTAACGCTGCTAGCAGACTGTATCGAGAAAGATACCCAAATGCTCAAAAATATCCTGATTATCGAGTGTTTATTAATGTGCATCAAGCGTTTTCGGAGGGTCGTATGCCATCCAATAGGAGAAGCGCTGGAAGACCTAGATTGGATCGTGATGAAGAAGTTCTCAATGAAATAGAAAATGACTCGACTACTTCGGTACGTGCCGTAGAAGAAGCTACAGGAATCCCGAAAAGTTCTGCACATCGAATATTAAAACGTCACAAGCTTCACCCATATCACTACAGGTGTGTGCAGACGTTATTACCGCAGGACTATCCGCTACGGGTCACATTTTGCCGTGTAATGCTGCAAAGGCACAGTGAAGATCCCCACTTCCTAGACAAAATTCTATGGTCGGATGAAACAACGTGCAAGAAAGATGGGTATTTAAATCTTCGCAACCTACATAGTTGGAGTAATGAAAATCCACACTTGATGAGACAAGACAAATCCCAATATCAATTTAAGGTTAACCTATGGACCGGCATATTAAATGGAAAAGTAATTGGGCCCTTTGAGTTACAAGGAAACTTAGATGGCAATAGTTATTTAAACTTTTTACAAAATGACTTGCAAGAATTGTTAAACGACGTGCCCTTATATAACGAAGTGATCTTCAAAACATGTGGTTCCAAAATGATGGTTGCCCAGCACATTGTGCCCGTCCTGTGCGAGAATATTTAAATCAAGAGTATCCAGGGCGTTGGATCGGGCGACTTGGTCCTATCTTATGGCCACCCCGTTCACCCGATTCGAACCCCCTGGACTTCTTCTATTGGGGTTGTCTTAAAAACAGGGTCTACTCAAAACCCATTGTGATATTGGACGAGCTTCGTCGAAATATCACTCAGGCTGCTGATTACATTAATAGCAGAAGATATGCAAGACAAATAAAACGATCATTTTTAAGGCGATGTCGTGCATGTATTAATGCTGGTGGCAAACAGTTCGAACATTTGTTATAATGTTAATAACTTAATAAATTACACGTGAAACTGTTTGTACCATTTGTTTTGAAATATTAAACATTTTTCAAGAACTAATACTTTTATTACACCCGACCGTCATTGTTAAGAAATAATAGGCCCATATTTTTTTATAACTTGTTTTCCTAGAGTATTATACCATTTTGGAATGTTGGTTAGTTGCGTCAATTTTTAAAAAACTTGCCATACTAGTGTTCATACTTTTTTTTACACTACGATAAGTTAAATTTGGTTAAAAGTAAAAGTCTTCAAAAAATTTAGGAAATAAAATAAGTTTCATTAATTTTCGTGATAAAACAAGAGTTATTCTGGAGTTTTTAAGAATTGTGGTAGATAGCAGTACTATTCAGGTTCTTTATAAAAAAAAGGAAAAAAATATTTAAAAAATTGCGGTCATGGTAGTGAAAAATATCATAAACGGTCTCAATTTCTGAAGAATTTCATTTTTTTATATAACTTAAAATATAATTGTGATATATATTTTTTTTCTTTTTTTCCCCGATTAGTCCGGGGCAGGTCTATCCTCCGATGTTGGCTTATCGTTGAATTTTGGGACACGTTGTATATATATATATATATATATATATATATATATATATATATATATATATATATTAGCGGGCCAGGCATATGTTGTTCTGCCCCCTCCGGCGACCCTGTGTCCAATAAAAATTATTAAATTCGTAATAAAAAATATAGAGGGTCACTTACAGGGATAAAAAATATCCTATCTCTCAAGTTGGACCAAAATACACACAGCAAAATTTTATTACAATCAGTTTCGTAGTTTAGGAGTTCATCGCGGACAAACAATGTGACACGTAATTTTTATATTTAAAGATTATTAATTAATTTATATATATATATATATATATATATATATATATATATATATATATATATATATATATATTATAATAATAATAATTTCTTTTTTTGCTTAAAACATGGTATTTGTAGGTGGTAAAATAAGTACACATGTTTTGCTTATAATTAGCATGCAAATTTAAGTTTATGTTACGTACATTTCAAGTTACGTTTATTTAAAAAAAAAAGGGTCAAATACATTCATTATACAAAATTAATATTAACAAATCAATAATTATTAAAGCCTAAGGTTAATTAATTCTTTAATGTCGTACACTTTTAGTTCAATAATGGCTCTATCATTGTAAAAGAAATTGAGTTATCCACTTCTAATCTAAAGTAAACAAAGTAATCTAATCTAAAGTAACTAATATTTCAGAAAAAAGCAATGCATTTTTCACTTTTCCTACAAATGTGACTTACCACGTCCTATGAGATCTATCAAATATTTCACCTCACTACAAAGGGTCACCGCCAAAAGCGCTCTATAATAAGACGAGTTTGTAGACAATTACCACCACGGCGACATACTTCGAATATTGTCAAAAGCCATCGACTACGGGTAGGTTTCAATAATCATAAAAATTATTCGTTGCAATAAAATAAAATGAAAATATTACATGTATCTACATTAATATTTTACGGCATAAACAACCTTTCCAGGTTTACCATATATTAGTACCGTTATAGTAGGGAAGAATTGTTTGCGATGTATCATTGTGTGTGTATCATGTGTATGTTTGTGTATTAGTGCGAAGACGGATTATTTGATATTTTTTATTATCAGGTGATGATCAGTCAAACATATAAATAAAACATAAACCCACGAATGTATTTGTATAGCACTTAGGAAACCGCTGGTTATAATTTTTATACTCATAATAAGTCATAGTTTAATTTAGAAAAATTATTCTTTCAAGAAATATAATGTGATATTACGTTATTAACTAATCTTATTAAGTGGTAAAGCCATGCTGCAGCTATAATATACTTATAGCACAAGTATACTAGAGCTGTAGGCTGTCGAAACAGCCGGGGAAGGACCACGCTCTCACAGAATACCAGCGTTAAATAGCAGTTTAATGCTGCTGTGTTTCTGGTGAGTGCAGTGAACCGGATACCCTTTTTACTGGAAACGAGGTATTCCGTCTTAATCCTTAGGAGTGACACCGCGTCCGTATTTTGATTATCAATCGTCAGTAGATGCAGATGTCTTTGAGCCACAACATCCAATTAGTTTCGAATGCGTGCTCATTTATTACCCTTGTTCTATAAAAACATAACATAAAATTACTCCAACGAACACAATGTAAAATCCCATTTTTAACAAAACATGTCACTAACTTTAATAAGCTTTTTTAATGTAAGCTGAAGTTTATGACTCAAACTAGCTTAGTTTCACATCCATTATGGAAAATGCACTCTTTCAACGTCGGGGATTTGCCAGAACCCATTAGCGGCAAAGACGTGTTCTTATGAAGTGACGCGACCAATTTCATTATTGTGTATCCTTTATCGACAAAATGTTACTGCGGTCGCTTTTCATTACTACACTAGCATATTATTGTCAATGTACTTCAAATATTATGTTGTGTTATGGTATTCCATAGGATGTAAAATATCGATAATATTTAGTTGCAAGAGGAGATATAAACTTCGATACTTTTTTTCTCTTTTTTATAACACAAACAGTCATTTAAAAACATTTTCTTTAACTTAACATTACCTAAAAAAAAGACAAATAATGCCTAAACATTTCATATTTATCTTACATTATAAGACTCTTAAATCTAACACTTCCTTGTGATGCGATGCTATAGATGTCAAACACCGCAAAGCATGCATACATTATTTGCCATATCATGGCTACATAAGAAAAGTTATTAGCACTCTCTCTCTTCTCGTGCATGTCGTAAGACCAACAGTGGTATAACCTTCTCGCATTTATACTAAAAATCCCTATACTGGTAACGGGAAGCAGCACCTATTCCCCTGCCAAGAGTGGCGATCACGGTGAATCGTCTCTTCCGTGTGAGAAGCACATACTCGTATCATAAAAGGGACCGTTTTCATGTTGTTTTTTTTTAGCAGCTCACTTGTTGATAAGTGACTACCTATGAACAACTGCAACACCGGGGGATTTTAGATACGTTGCCGGCCTTAAAAAGAGGTGGCTCTCATCTTGAAGGCCCCTAAAATGTATCATTTCGGACAAAATCACTAGTGATTGTCGATTCCGCTGATAGTAGTAGATATTATACTATACGGTTGCGGTAGTGGCGGTGTAAGAATATCCACTACCTTATGTCATCCAGTGGGTGTCGTTAGAGGTGACAGAGCGAAACAAATCAGAAGATGAGCAACAGCGTCTTCCTAATATCGACTAAAAACAAAACACTGCGATTGCCGAGTCGCTTACCGAGCGTGGTAACTATGGCAAATATCTCCCCTATGAGTCAATTTATGGGGGAGGCCTATGTGCAGTAGTGGACCTTTATAGGCTGTAACGGTAACGGTAACGATATTCTATTCCACAAAGAAGTTGTGCGAGGAAAAAACTTCTTGTCAGTCGTACAGTGCTGGAACAACAATCGTCCAGGTGGTATGGATGTATTGTATCCCTCTATCTAAAACTATGATCATTTACTATAATTTGATTTTCAAATAGCTTTAGCTTTCGTCGCGCATGAACTCAACTTTCGTACTGCGTCGGTGTAATTGGAAGTTAATTAATTTGGTTTATAGAAACGTTGCGCCAGGGAACACACAACAATACCGAATTTCTGTAGATAACTGGATTTAATGCGCCGGGATTTGTAGGAACAGAAATTTCTAATGAATAATTGAATGAATAAATTTATATTCCAAAATTATTAGTGTCCTTAACGAGTTTGCGTGAGTTTAGGTGAGAAAATGATCCTCCCTGAACGGATTCCCGCCTTGTCGTGGCTCAGGGGAAGGGGTGGGGTGTTAGTAGCCGTGACTTGGTAACCCATGATAGACATAGGGCGACTCACATGATCGTCCCGAAGTGAAGGGCTGGCCCAAGGAGGCCACTCTGAGTGGGCTTGTCGAGCTCTTGGATGTGTGTTAGTGGGCTAGAAGAGAGTCCTGTCTCTATATCGCTGCGGCCGATGTGGAGTCGCAAGGGACGAGGATTCTTGGTATGGCGATGCGCCACTCGACTATCCTCCGCGCATTTGGCGGGGCGGTATCACTTTCTGCTTCCGAGTGCTCGTTTTTTCCTGGCTGCATGACCTCCACATATGGAGCCGGAGAGTTCGTTGTGCTGATGGAGTAAGAGGCCCTGAAGGGCAGTGCGCCTTGTGTTCCTGATGCGCCTTCTCCGAGAAGGAAAAGGGGGAAGAGAAGTCCTCAACTAAGTTGGGGTACCCGTTGGTGAGGGCGCGGATGTGTTTGAAAGCGTTTCCATGGCGCTGCCATTGTGTGTCGAAGGTGGAAGAACACCATCAGGTTTTAGTAGATGATAGTCCGTCATAAACAGTTCTTGCCCCCGCGAAACGGGTACGTTAGGCACTTCCTCATTTGAAACCCGGAACAAAATCCGTTCTATAGTTACGAATAAGAACGTAAGTAGACCAACGTATCGTCGATCTAAGTTTTATATGAGTTATAAAGCTTACAGCTTTGGATACATTTATTTGTTTACATAAATAGAATGAACGATACAAGTCGGCCTGGGTAAAGAATTTTTATCGATATATTTTGTCACACTGTCTTATCTCTATTATTAGATCCGTGTACGTTCACTTCTGCTGTAATATAATATGGATTTTGAGGATTATTTTAAATCAAAATAACGCTAAAATAATAGATACTCCCTAGTTATGCGACATATAATATTCTATGTATATAATCACAGACATATTAAACAAACATCTTAGTATATAATAGAGTTGTGAATGAGTGACAAGTATGTTTGAACGCGCATATTTGAAAGGAAGTAATAACTAAGTAATGAGTGAGCAGAACGAAGAACGATGTACAGAGAAATTGAGGTTAGATTAACGCGTGCGACGAAAGGTCTGCGGTGGGAGTCGGGGTGTTGAGGATTTGTGACAATTTAAAGTAATCAAAGAGCTTTCTGTTTTTTATAATTTCAAATTCAACACATATTTATGATTATACTGTAAGAAATTTCAATGTAAAGCTACAGGAAAAGGCTTTAATCACACTTTTGATTTTAGAAACTATTCCACTTCTGATATTAGAAATTATTCTGAAGGTTAATTGTAAAAAATAATAAAAGTGTGAGAGCGGATGTTCAACTTGCTCTCTTGCTTACGCAATTGATCATTATCAGGAATAAGACAGCGTACAGCACTACACATTCAGTATAGAGCAAATACAGTTCGACCAACCGTAATATATACCAGATACAATCACACATTAGTGTAACGTGAAGGACACAATTTACATGATAACACCAAAGTATGCAAAGCAACAGCTACACTATTCCTCTCGATGTAACGCAGGGCAGCCTCTCAGCAACAGGATCTTCCTTGCTTACACTAGTAGAACTACTACACGAATAGAACCACATCACTTGTCTTATATGGGCAGAATCTCGGTGTAGAAGTAATGTTTTAGCCCAACGGGCATAATAACGATATGAGACCCATTTACAAACTGGTCCTCTTAGTCGGCTGCGTGATACTTTATACTGCTAAAGTAAGTGGGAGATTACCATTCTACCTTCATTTGTTCATATTTTCTTTTATTTTTTACCCTCATTCCCTACAATACAATATTAGTGGTGTGTGTTTTATGGTTCAGTTCAATCGATTTAGCTATTATGACTACTGGCAATTATTTATCTCTTCACAGCCTCTATGCTTTTATTCTGCACATTAATTCTGGGATATACTCTTTCAATTGTGTCCCTTCAACAGTGCGATGTGCCTACAGCGAAAACAATGAAGGAGAATTTATCAAAATTCTCTCCATTATGTTTGTTTTGGGCTCGTACGTCTGTTGCAAATGACGTTAAATAATTTGCACGGGTAAATTCAACAGCCATTGTTTAAGAAAATGCCATTGAACATTTAACAAATAAAAAGTTCAGTTGATAACGTCAACAAAAGCAAATTCTACATCAGCCGTTTATGTATTTAATAATTAGTCATAGAATCATCAATATTTATTATACGTATTTATTATACCATGCTGCAGCTATACTCGTATTATGGTTGTGGACGGTCGGTACGATCGGTAAAAGACCACGTTCTAATAGAATACCAGCGTAAATAGCTGCGTAATACTGCTGTATTACGTATGTAAATATGGAGAACCGGAGACCATTTTTACTGGGAACGAGGCATTCCATTTTAGCCCTCAGGGGTGACAACGCACTCATTTTTAGCATGTATACGAGAAAATAACATAAATTCAACAAAATCCTATCTTAAGATAGAACCTTGCAATGTTGTAATAGAAAATATGGGTGAATAAAATCCAACTAATTGTTACATACATTACTATGCAGATGACAACACTGTTGATGCTCTATACACCGGCCGTGCCAGTATTTCTCGGGAAAACGTCGCCGAGTACCGGAACAAACTTGTGTCTGAAGTCGAGACTTTGTTGATTGGAATCGTCAGATAGAACCTTGTTATCATATCACAAAAGGTAATTTTGAATGTAGAACTACGAGTATGTTGCCTTCTAATTTTTTCTGGCTTTAGTTATTTTTTAAAGGAGTTTTTATTCATGTTGTAGGATAATTTGATAAACGGAATTTTCGGCAAAAATCTAGGGATATCGCGAAAACACGGATAATTAGACAATGGCTATGCCATTTCTCACTTAGGCTACTTTTATATCGGAAAAATAATGAGGGATCCGCGAAAAGAAATTAAAACCCCAAATAACACGCGGGCGAAGTGGCGGGGAACAGCTAGTGTTATAATATATTTTTAAGCATAACTCAAAAACTATTGGTCAGACCTTGATCAAATTTATATGGTACCACATGTGATGCATCAGCTTTCAAATAAAAGTAAAGTAAAAAAATAAAAATAAAGAATTAACGAAATCGGTTCAAACAGTAGAAAGTTAAGAGGACACACATATAAAAATAACATACAGTCGAATTGAGTACCGTCTCCTTTTTGAAGTCGGTAGAAAAGAGTACATTATTATTAACGAAAATAATATTAACGCATTGCGTAAATATGCAAACTGTAGAAACAGCTCTAATCGGTCTTAATTTAGGCTCATCTAACTTAAATGTTTGAATATTTATAAAATTAAAAACTGTTTAAAATGTAATATTTTATGTTACAACTTTAAAATTAAAAATTATATTAATTTTCCTATAGCTAACAACCGAAAATAAACTTCAATGTCGAAAGATTTAAGTATAGGCATGGAGTACAAATAATTTCCATAAATATCAACTTTGTTGGTAAGAGCATTTAAATACTTTGAGATGGAGACAGGTAAGCACCTAAAAGTTACCAGAGTCTGCTCGCTGCGGATGACATCTTTATAAGCAGATTTCGTGAGTTATAACACTTGGGGAGGCATGATAAAATATGGAATAAAGATTCAACCGTGATAAAGTTTAATCTTACTTAGAGATTTAACTTGTAAGACTTAATTAACTTTTACATATAAAGGGTCTCCGGTTCTCTACACTCACCATACGAAAAACATCAGCATTAAACTGCTATTTTACGAAGGTATTCTGTGAGAGCGTGGTCTTACCCCGGTCGAGTTACTAACGTTACATTACCTTTTTTTTAAATGGGGTAATTCTTACGCATACCCGCCTCGCGGGGGCAAGGACCGGGTTATGTCGGACTCGCACCGACTTAAACCCCATGGTGTTCCACCTTCACCGCATATTGGCAGGGCACGGGAACATTTTCACACATATCCGCAACCCCACCAGCGCCGGCCGCCCCATGGCAGCCCCTTCTCGGGGGAGAACCTCTCCTCCCCATTCTCCTTCTCAGGCAAGGCGCACCAGGCACACAAGGCGCGCCCACCTCCACGGCCTCCAACTCTACCTGCGTATCGAACCCCCCCCCCCCCCCCTCCCGAGACCGATACGCGGAGGCCATGGGGCCAGGAAAATCTAGCGCCTAGTAGCACCTACTTTCTCGGCCCCAGCGGCAGATCTGGTCCCTGGCTCCGCCGCCAACCAAGTTTCGGCCGCGGAGGGTAGGGAGAGCGGCGTCTCGTAATACCGACACTCCTCTCCCCACGCGGCCCCTCCACCACCGCATCAACGGTGCGGTCCCGTCAGAGTCGCGGAGGATAGGGCGAGTTGCGCATCGCCATACCAACACTCCTCGTCCTCTGCGACTCCACTTCGGCTGCAGCGATAGGGGGAGTGGACACCCTTCTCACCGCAGCCCACCGACACACATCCGAAGTGGGCTCACCAAGCCCACTCGGAGTGGCCACCTCGTGCCGGCCCTACACTACGGACCAGTCAAGGGGTTCCTCTTTGTTTACCGCGGGTGACCTAGCCACAGCTACCCCCCCTCCCCCCCAAAACAAGGCGGGAACCCGTTCGGAGGGGAACCTTATATTACTTAGTAGCCTTATTACCTAATAGATAATGTTCCACATATCTCCACGTTTTGAAGTCCATACATTCTGATTTTTAATTAATTTCTGTTTACTATCAATCCGCTCCTGCTTCGCCTGGAAAGGATATATTAACGTGGCGTTATTTCGATTTAAGATAAGCCAATGGATGTTCAGGACCGTGCTTTGTGGCGTTTTTAACGAGACCTACGTTTATTAGTAGACGTGTAAGGGGCTGTATTGACGGTGATGATAATTATTATTATATTATATCAATGACGGCAAACGCTATCTATGCAAATGCAGATATATTTTGAAAGTAGTTAAGCCAATTGAACGTAAAAAGTAATAACAAGGAATGGAAGCTCATCCCATTCTGACAGCTTCGTGGACTCATAGCTACTCGTAAGTCACAACTTACGAGTAGCTATGAGTTACAATACTTCGAATCCCGCACAGGAAAATATTAGTATGGCCTACAAATAATTGTTCCGGTGTGGATATTTGGCCTTGGTAAATGAAAAAAAAAGTAAACTGCACTGTGGAGGTAATGTTTCATAGCAAAATAAAATATAAAACTTCAGTTGCAAGATTTGACCCTAACAAACATTGCAAGTTAAAAAAATCTTTTAAAAATAGAATAATCCTCTTTCTACCTCTTAATTTCACATATTGCGTGTTTGTGGTAAAAATCTACCATTCGAGATATCAGCCTCAATAATATCAAAGATCGCCGACAGGTATTGAAGCGATAATGAGATTAAACAGCGGAGGTGTTGGCGGAAGTTCACAGGAACTTATTCCGACGGGTCCTATGAAATTATTAACAGATACTGGCGGAAATTAATTGCTTTTACCTGTTGAGTTAAGTATGTAACTTAAATGTAAATCCAGTTTACTTTCAAATAATATTCAATTCTATTCTCTATGATGCTTAGGTTAACTGTAACTGTGCTTTAAGAAGAAATGGGGCGATGTGACACTATTTAGATTTGATAGAGCCATGCTTTAGCTTTATTATGGTTGTAACACGAATGGTCGGCTCGACCGGGGAAGGGTCACTCTCTCACAGAATACCGGCGTAAAATAACAGCTTAATGCTGCTGTCTTTCGTATATGGAGTGTAGAGAACCGAAGACTCTATTA
Source organism: Parnassius glacialis (assembly GCA_033319125.1). Classification (NCBI taxonomy): domain Eukaryota; kingdom Metazoa; phylum Arthropoda; class Insecta; order Lepidoptera; family Papilionidae; genus Parnassius; species Parnassius glacialis. The sequence goes on from JAVANC010000005.1 coordinate 54,536,537, forward strand.
CTGGTAACGAGGCATTCTATCTTAGTCTTCAGGGGTGGCAACGCGTCTGGATTATTATTCTTAATGTAGATGTCTATAGGCCACAGCATCCACTTACCATCAGATGGACTATGTGCTCCTTTATCACCCTTATAATATAAAAAAAACGTAGCCTGCACGCGACAAAATGAGCGTCCTACTTATACATAGCTCTCATACTAAAAATAATGAAGAGTAAATAATAAAAATAATGAAGAGCAATTTTGAAACAACGGACCAAATTTGAGGAAAACTGCGGGTAGGTTTTCACGGCACGGTTCTTTGAACTATGTCATCCGAAGGGCTCTTATCTCTATAAATGTTCCCTCAGTTTTAGACCCTTGTGGGATATTTACAGACGATGGTAAGAGACCCGATGATATTATGACATCGGTCACTTGGGAGAGAAGTAAAGCCCTGTGGGATGCTACTTGCGTAGAAACTTTGACGACCTCACATCTCAGGGGTAACTAGTTTAGAGCCGAGGTGACATCAGAGACAGCTGTACAGATTAAGTGGCGCAAATATGTGTCTCTGAGAGGTGACTACATATTTGGGCCATTTGCTGTTTGCGCTCCCTGGGGTCCACGTGCGGTGAAGTTCTTAAAGGAACTGCATCCGCGACTCGTCGTCTCAGTCTCTCGGTCGTTGCTGCTGGTGATAAGAGGGCTGGTTCTTTTTTCGCTCAAAGGCTAAGTATAGCCATTCAGCGAGGAAATGCAATCAGCGTTCTTGACACGATACCACGGGGAAAAGGACTGTATGACAATTAAGTTATTAGTTTCAGTTTTTAAAACTAATAATCTAGTTTTAGTTTTTTTTATTATAGTTTTTATATTGTATATATAAACAGTATTTATGCAAAAAATTGACTTGGCTAAAGTATAACTTTTTAATAAAAAAGAATCATTTAAATTGGTTTACAATTGACGAACATATTGCGTAACATACAAAAACATACAGTTGAATTGAGAATCTGCTCCTTTTTGAATTCGACCTAAAAACGTCATACACGTTTTCAAAATGGTAAAGAGACACTGCAGCTATGCTATGATTACAGAACGATTTAGTCGGCTTGACCGCGATAGGGACACTCTCTCACATAATACCAGCGTTAAATAGAAACTGTGTTTCGTATAGTTGAGAGTAGAGGACCGGAGACGGCAAACGTTGACAACGCATCAGTATAGCCTTCTTTATTTCAAGATAGTTGTAGGTATTCATGAACTACAGTAGCCACTTATTCCATCCGGTAGACTGTATGATCGTTTGTTAGCTCAATTTTGTAAAAAGCATAATATATAGTGAGTATATTTAATGAAAATGTTTCGTCCCTCTGCCACTAATTCGCACTAATTGATTTGCAACATAATTTTTGCTAGCAGCTTAATACTGCTGTGTTTTGTATAGTGAGCGTAGAGAACCGGAGACTTTTTTAACTGGTAACAAGGCATTTTATCTTGGTTCTGAGGTGTGACGACGCACCTACAATTACATTTTTAATCAAAGATAGGTGTTTATGGGCCACATCGTCCACTTACCGTCTGGCGTACTTTGTGCTGTGTATAGGAAATAAATGTAAAATTTAATACGAAGATGACCGATAAAATCTGTGAAAGTATCACCTGAGCTAAATAGGTCAGGACGCTCAAGCGGCTCGGATCTGGGAAATGGGAAAGGGGATAAACGATACGAGGCAGCGCATAACTTGTCTTATCACATAGAGCTACATCGAACTAGTTGTGCCCAATTTCGACAAGTACTCTTCAACTGCAACAATATTTAAATGACGATGGTATTTTTTTGGTAAAAAAATCTAACTGAAAGGTGTTCAATGTTTCAAAAGCAAAAATGACACAATTAAAACAGTTTTAACGGATTTTACACGCTACAGGTCTATTATGGATTTACGCATGGCTCTACTACCATGCTGCAGCTATATTATGGCTGTAGTCACTAATGCATCAACAGGACCAGGAAAAGAACGTTTTCAAAGAATATCAGCCTGAAATAGCAGCCTAATGTTGCTGTGTTTCGTATAATGAGTGTAGAGAACCTGAAAACCTTGTACTGGATTCGAGACGTTCCATCTTAATCCTCAGGGTTGATCAGGGGTTTGATTTTTAGTCGAAGTTAAAGTTGGTAAAAATAATTTGCTTGTTGCCTAGAGCACCTCCCGCCCTCCCTCAAATGCATGCACTATCCCCGTCACTACCAATTCCAGCACTATTACTCTAAACACCATTACACTTGGAAAGACACATCACTGACGACAATACAACACGTGTTTTACCTCTACAGGTGGCACCGACAGATGAAGTAGATTCTGCGGTGGCTGACCACTAAGTGAGCGACGAGCCAAATAGCTGCTATTTATACAACTCGCTGACGCAACCGCTCCTCACTTAAGTAGCGACTATGTGATAAAATATGCTACCAATTACCACCTTACGTGCGCAGCCGCTTGTAAAATTAATAACAAAGCGCTGCAAAACCCCTACCCACCAACCACGCAATCAATCCAAGTCACCAATCCAAGCCAACGCCATGCCTCCAAACTGCACACCAGCCTACAGAGTAGCTGCGAATATGTGTGCTGGAACAGTTAGAGATATTAAAAATAATAAAAGTAATGTTGCACTGCTGAATGAACAAACAAATATTTCGCACTCACCTTCTTAAACATCTTTAATCCTGCTTTCTAATAACAGCCTAGCAATATAGTCGTTCGTCACCTTTACGGTGATCGGCGATTGGTTGCGTGGTTGGAGGGTAGGCGAGCGGTGTGCAGCGGTTTTTTTAATAACTTTACAAGCGGCTACGTTCGTCAGTTGGTGATTGATCGCATGTTTTATCGCATGACGCAGTCGCTCGCTACTTAAGTGAGAAGCGGTTGCGTCAGCGAGTGGTTAAAATGGCAGCTATTTTGTCTCGCCGCTCACCCCAAAGTCATTAATGAACTCCAAATAGTTCAAAACCTCTTCTGTCATCGAGCTACGAACGCACCCTGGTACGTCCGTAACGCCGACCTCCATCGGGACTTAGAGATCCCTACAAGCCAACAATTTCTAAACCCACTCTCTGAGAACTTCTTCAAAGCCTCAGAGTCTCATTCCAATCATTTAGCTACTTATGCAGCCCCACTCCCCTCTCGCTATCGAGTCCGCAGGCCGAGAAACTCTCTCTCGTACCCGCTAAATAAACTTTCAACAGACCTGAATTGCCTACTGGCGGCTCAGGCCGACCCTTCTTGAATTTGCCTTAGTAGGCTCTCCCTCAGCGGCTCGTAGCCGCCTGCGCCCTCTTTTCCCAAAAGAGGGTCGCTTCCGATTCGGCAGAGAGGCCTAATAAGCCAACGCCGTACACAAGAGTGGAGTTTAGTGAGTATACTTAGGGGTTAAAAACAATATATCTCACAAGTAATACATATTATATTAAATTAGATTATTTAGTGCGATTGCCAAGTCAATCTATTTATCAATCTATGGACTGAATAAATTAACCGACTTGGTATTACATGGATCTCACAACTTTTACGGTAGAAGAACGGAGTTGCGAGACTTGGCTTTTCTACATTCATGGCATTTCATTTCTTTTTGTAGATAGTTATATCTAGGTAACTATTCACACCTTTTTTTTATAGAATAAGGGTGACAAACGAGCACACAGTCCACCTGATGGTAAGTGGTTGCTGCGGCCCATAGACATCTACATCTATCCTCTATTACAAATCAAAATGTAGATGCGTTGTCACCCGTGAGGACCAAGATGGAATGCCTCATTTCCAGTAAAAAGGGCCTCCGGCCACCTGCACTCACCAAGCGAAACGCAGAGGTAAACCTCTACTTCACGCTGGTTTTCTGTGAGGTCGTGGTACCACCCCGGTTCGAGCCGGCCCATCCGTGCGACAGCAAACGCTGCCGCGCGGCTCTACCACTGTTTAAATTATATTACCTTACCTATTATTCCATTATACATATTATATAGTTACACTGATTCATTCAATGCAAATGTAACTTTGTAATACTATATGTTTATATATGATTACAAAGTTATTTATGCAGTTGGTGTATCTCGAAAACTAGACGAAAATTTTAAAAAAATTGAATTTTTCCTTGATTTATATATTAAACAATAATTATATTCCAAATTTGAAGTTCTATGTATGCTAGAAATGCCTTAGAGTTTTGATGATCAGTCAGTCAGTGAGTGACAAAATTAAGAAAGTTTGACTAGTTATAATTCTTAAACTACTGGTTGAAATTTATTGAAATTTGAAACATAACGAGTTTATACAATGCCTACTTCATCATCATGGATCGCGGAGAAGCTTCTGGCTACTAACCAGAAGATTTTCTGTGCATTTGTGGATCTTGAGAAAGCATTTGATAAGGTTGTAAGGAAGAAAATGTGGGAACTGTTGCCGGGGTATGGTGTGGATGGTCGATTGCTAATGGCTGTGCAGTCACTTTACTGTGACTGTAAAGACTGTGTGCGGGTAGGGCATGACCTGTCACCCATGTTTAGCGTCCAAACGGGCGTTAAACAGGGTTGTGTCATGTCTTCCTGGCTGTTCATTCTGTATCTCGACAGCTGTTTACAGAAGCTGAAAGATGTGTGAAATAGGGTGACATTAAAGTAAATTGTCTGCTGTATGCTGATAATGCAGTGCTTATTGCACCATCAGAGGCAAAACTGCAGTACGCATTAGTCGCGTGTATGAAAGAGGAATGTAAAATTAAAGGTATCCGTTTGAATGCTAATAAAACTAAGGTTCTGGTATTTGAAAGGGACGAAGAGAGAACGAAGTGTGAAATATGGGTAAATCAGGAATGTCTAGAACAGGTAAATGAAATTTTATACTTGGGGAGTGCTTTTAGCCGGGATGGAAGATGTGATTTAGATGTGGACAGGCGTGTCGCTGCCGGGAACAAAGTCAATGGTGCCCTGACTGCGTTAGTCAAAAGGCAAGGCGTAGTGAAGAGTGCACGCCTTGTAATACATAACGCAGTGTTGGTACCGACTTTGTTATATGACAGCGAAACCTGGGTATGCCAGAAGAAGCATAAAAGCAAGTTGAATGCAGTGGAGATGCGATCTCTTCGTAAAATGTGCGGCGTTACCATGGCCGACCGAAAGCGAAACGAAGAGATTCGCAATATGGCAGGTTTGAAAGATGACTTTATCACAAAAATTGATAATGGCGTGCTCCGATGGTTTGGGCACGTTGAGCGAATGAGTGAAGACCGAATGGTGAAGAAAATATATAGCGTGAATGTTAATATTATAAGGTGGCGAGATAGACCGAGACTAACTTTCGAAGACCATGTGAGCAAATTGCTCGAAGAGGGGAGGATCAAGAGTACTCGGATACCTAGACGTGCATGTATGAAGAAGATAATGAATCTGAAAGAAGCGAAAGAGGTATGTAAGGATCGTGACACTTGGCGATCTGTTCTCTCTGGCTACCCCGTCAGGGATTGTGCGTGAAGATAAGTAATGCTATTTTTGATGAAAGTTATTGTTGCAAACAAAAGCCCTTTCACATTTGTTTTAGTCTAAATAATTATAAAATAATAATAATATTTTTAAGGCGCTGTAAATAATTAAACTAGGCTTTAGAAACAGTTTTTTAACAATGTATATACATTTTAGAGGGGCAAAAAAAAATATGTTAATCTTAATTACATTTATGGGTGGATCATTGTTTTCAAAACACGTTTTCGGTAAATTTTTTTGATAGAAAAAGATCATAAAATAGCCATTGGAATTGAATTTTTAGCAATTGTAACTGTATTATTTATAAGCAAATCTTAATAAAATAAATAACAGTGATGTAATATATAATAATAAGGGGAACTGTTGCTTTTATTTGTGGATTGAAATAAAATATTTGTAAGTATTAATATATTTAATGAAAAATAACTCGAACGAATCGATGTTTCGCATGCGCCATCGTGGCTCCTTTTCGCTTCTCTTTCATTTCTACGCGGAGCGACAGTGATCGTTGAGGCACGCTGCTAGACGGACCTGTACCAATATGTTTCGCTCGCCGTTAAAAAATAATTTACGTATCTGTTTGTTCTTAAGGACGCGTTTGCAAAATTGATAGATATAGAATCGAACTATTACATTGAAACGGGTCATACACACATGTGTACTCACGGTTAGCTGCGGGAATCGTAATCAAGTAAAACATTTTGATACTTTGAAAGATTGATTTTTTTTTGAAATTCTAATACCTACCTGTGTGACCGTACTTCGAAAGAAAAACGTACTTCGGTGACTGCTACTGGAACTCCTTGACGAGTAGAACTAAGTGCGCCATATTTGTGCTCGTTTTGTTAGTTATATTAAGACCTTACCTCCGGACTTGATGGAGAGACCTGATGGTGTACTTCAGTGTTAGCACCACTCTTACTGCCTTAAAAGTTATATTATTTAAAGTGTTATCCTTCAGTTCTTATAGTCTATCGGCCAGATTTTTTTATAGGAGAGGGAGATAGAGGAGGTAGAGAGGATTTTTTAAACGAGCTTGCGGCTCACCTGATAGTAAGTAACTACCGGCGTCCATGAACAACTGCAACACCAGGGGAAATGCAGATGCACTGCCGGCCTTTTAAAAAGGACTAGGCTCTTTTTTTAAAGGTTTCTTAGTCGTATCGGTCCGAAAACATCGCTGTTGGTGGTCGATTCTACAAGGAAGTTGTGCGAGGAAAAAAACTTATTCTAAATCGCACAGTGGTGGACCGCCAATCATCCAGGTGGTATGGATGGTATTGCGAGTTTTGTCGCAATGTGTGATGGTAAAATTGAGCGGTTGGAACAAGTCCGAACAATTCCTTGGAGCACTCCCCGTGGTAGATGCGATTAAATACGCAAAGAGATGCAAAATTTCTTCGGAGCCAGTGAGTCAAGCCGATCGGAAAGAACTCGGTCGTCGACGATTCAAACCGCTCTGCCCTGGATGCGGTCAAGTGGAAGGAGCTGGCACTGGAGAGCCCCTGCCCGAAAATGGGAACAGTATTCCATGTGTATCCAAACTTGCACCTTTTAAAGTTGCAAGCGGTGTGCCGGCATGAAATACTGTCCCGCTCTGCTGAGCACGCAAAGCTTGTTAGATGCCAATTTGGCTTTTTCTTCCAAGTGACCACGAAACTGCACATCACTCGATATATCGACATCGAGGATTCTTCCAGTATCGGAATCCTCGATAATTCTATTTCCGATACTGAGACAGCAAGGGGAGTGCCTTGAAACTGAGGATATACGACAAAGGGGTTCTTTTTAGCGGTAAGCGCGCAAACTTATATCTTCTGTGGATTGAACTGAGTCGCAAGATTTTTCCGGCACTCGCGCGACGTTTTCCCGAAATATTGGCACGGCCGGTGTATAAAGCATCACAAGGGCTGTCGTCCGATAGCGATGAATGTTACCAGTTTTCAACATATCATTGATATGCAGAAGAATCAGCGTTGGTGATAACACGCAGCCTTGTGGGACACCAGTAGTTAATGGGTTTTTAATCGGCGCATGCACCGTCTACTACGACCTTAATGCTCCGATCTGCAAGAAAACTGGTGATCCATTTGCATAATAAGCCTATAGGAAGGAAGGAATCTATTTTTTAATATCTTCAAATATCATGTGGGAAGCCATGGAATGTAAATGGCAGTTTAATTTTGTTTTGTTTAGTTATAATAAATTTTTTCGATTTCGATATCTCGAAATTTTTGGTGTTTTAGCAGCCTTGCATTAATTTATTTTACTAAATACACTTTGCTCTGCCTTACTACGCGCTCGGCCGCCGTCGTTAGTGGATTGCTTTATCGTTTGCTTACAGCAGTGGTAATAGACTGCAAAAATATCGATCGCTGTAGAAATACAAAATATTCTAAAAACCAAATTTGATATCAAGTATGTACCAAGGTTAATTTTTTATAATCATAGATTGTTATTATAATATTTTGTCGCTAAAAGTACGTAGGCTTTATATATAAATATACTTATACGTACCGGCTGGCGAAGTGTAGGACGTCCCCTCATTAGATGGAGCGACGACATGGTAAGATGGTGAGAGTGGATGCATGTGGCTCGTGACTGTGCATTGTGGCATTCCTAGGGGGAGGCTTATGTTTAGCAGTGGACTTGTGAAGGGCTGTAATAATGATGATGATGAATCTTCTATTACTTTATCGGTCCGTAAAAGCCCACACCTGGGCGTGGATTTCTCCCGTTGTAGGCAGGATCGTCACGATTAGCTGGCAGACTGACGATTGCAGTACCAATATAAAGAAAAGAACTATTGGTAAATACAATTGTGCATGCCTGCAAGTCTTACCAGGTCGTCACTCCATCTAGTAGGGGTCTTCTTACACTTCGCCTACCGAATAATATTAAATTTATTTACTCCAAAACCTCTAATAAATATAAAACTGACTAGATAGACTTCTTCGTTGATTTAGGCTTTCTTATTTAAAGAACGAATTCGCAAGTGTATGAGAGAAAAGTAAGCTATTAACTAACTTTTAAAATTAGCAGCAGCCATACATTTGCTACGTGTTACCGTCGAATAGACAATGTTGGATAAGGACTATATTCAATGATTTTATATAAATGATTTACTCTTTTATTAACTTTCTAAACATCAACTAACAAAAACAAATTGTACGTTTACTAAGATATATTTTTTATATAATAAAGGTAACAAACGGTTATACTGTGTATCCGATAGTAAGTGGATGTTGTGGTTCATAGAAACCATCATCTGTCCTTAAGTATGAATTGAAATTTAGATGCGTTGTTACCCCTGATGAATATTGCCTCGTTACCAGTAAAAGGGTCTCTGGTTCAGCAGTTGCAAACAGCTATAGTACGCTGGTATTCTGTGAGAACGTGCTACTTCTCCCGTTGTGCCGACTCTTTTATGTTGCAATAAAAACGAAACAAATCCATTTATTGAATTTTAATCTGTGCGTATATCTTATCATACATACTCTATTTATATCTACAGATGACGACAGAATATTTGTATAATTGGAACGAAATTCTTTATCGGACGATACGGGTTTGGCGGATGGGAGCTAGGCGACAAAAAGTGTAAGATTTTTTTGTCACTACCCTTTGTGTCATAGTGTATTTTATTTTAAATGACGCTTCATTTTAATAGACGCTAGTAATACATTTATTTGTATTTGTTAATCAATAATATTGTACGTTTGTCAATAATAAGGAACTTCGTTCCAACCGAGTGTTCCACGACACGCATGTTTTTGTGATTTTCAATTTAAGTTATTATTGGTAACAAAGCATTCCGTCTTAGTCCTCAGAGGTAATAAAATACTTACTTTTGAATTATTTACCGAGGATAGATGTCCCCTTGGGCATTAGCATCAATCACTAGATACGCTGTATGTTCATTTGCATTTTTATTTCTTAAAAACTTTATCAACATGTGGACTATATGCATATTTGTATTGTAATAAAAATTCAAACAATAAAGTCAAAGTAACTGTTAAAAGCTTTTAGTAATTAAAATACGTGTACAGTTTACAAGTGACTTAAGCAAATACTGGCGAAAGTGCATTAATCGAATCCATTATAACTTCAAACAACTCTATTCAAACTCGGGGAGAACTAGATAGACTTCTTTAGTTTAAGTGAAATGCACGACGACCTTTGGACCAAGGCCAAACACTAACATTTGAAGTCAAAGTATAAATTCACTCTGTATTTAAAACTGATCAATGATAGTAACACACAGTTGAGATCAGGGGTTCCCAAAGTTATTCGAGTCAGGCTCCCCTGTTACAAAAATGTTTCGCCCCCTGCCGCATTTTGTTCACCTTAGTCTTTAGCATTAGACGTTTTATTATGAGAGGATGAGCAAATGGCCCAACTGATTTTAAGCGCTATCCTCTGCGTATAACAACAACAATACGACTTAGCTCTGCTCCACTTGTGTAAGGGTTAAATCAAATCGCATCGCATTGCAATGGAACGACTCGTGTGGTTGTTATTTCACCGGCACTCACCATATCTTTCATGCCGTAACAAAGCAATGCAAGGTTCACTACTACTTACCTAAAGAACTCGCCATGGATAGTAGTACTTTGTTAGTTGACGTATGATTTTAAATATATTAATCAACTACAAAACGATCAGTTATAATTATATATAACGTAAATTACTAAATTAAACGAATTTTGCGTCTTTGCGGCCTATGCACCTTTTCACACAGAGGTCATCACCATGCAGGGGCCTTAAGACACTGAGATTTTGGAGGCCTGTATAAGGTAAAACCTTAGCTTTTATGCAAAATGCAAGAAATATATAATTTAATTGTATTAAATACCAGCTGGTACCCGGCGCGTAGCATCCGCAGAAGGAATTTTTGCGGAAATATCGTTTTCAATTTAGAAGAGTTATATTGTTAAATTAAGAATGATAATACCTTCATTGAAGCTGAATGATACATAACTTTCAAATAAATTAATCGGTACGATACGCGCGTAGGGTTACCATATCTCAGGATTTGTCCTGAGATTTCAGGATTTTTAGACTCTTCTCAGGATTGCGGCTGGATTTTGCAAATCTCATGAAATCTCAGGATTTTTAGAACTTTCAATATAATACAGCTTACATTTTAACGATCTCTTTAATAAAAAAGTTAAACAAACTAAAAATAATTTTCCTTTGGTAATAATTCCACAATTAAAATCAAAACTTATTTATCCAAGTAGGTACTTAAACAGTTTTATCATACTTAATATGTGAAGATACCTTTTCAAGCAAGGTTTTCTTCTCAAACTGTAAAAAATCCCAGGATTTTTAAATGGAAATCAGGCCTCTTCCCCGGACTTTTAATTTTTTCATCTGGTAACCCTATACGCGCGCCACATACTGTAAGTTAATTATAGTATGCCCATAAAAGTCGTGCTAGTGCAAGCAATTCGTTGACAAAGTTTTACCGCAATCTGATGAACAGATGTATGGCAGCGCTTAAAATACGAACAAACAAACATTAATTTTTATATATTGTAATATAATATGAGCATAGCCTTTCAATGTTTCATGAGATAATAATGCATGATTAAGAAACTAAACAGTAATTTAATAACAAATTATAAATAGTTCAAAGTCATAAAATAACTTTATAATTTACCATTAATATTTATAATCTATTCATAGCACAGCTGCTACGAATAGTTAGAGAATCCACTAAAGCAGACGCTGCTAGCGTACTGGCGTGGGTCTGATACAATAATTACTCAGACCGCACCCTACATAGGAAGCTGAATAGGAAACTCAGAAGTTGGGAACATGCTCATATGTCTATAGATGTCTTAGCACGGATTCTAATCGTGTGGATAAGAACAAAAAACTATTAGTAGATCAAATTGTAAATGCCTTAAGCACATTAAAAAAAAATACGTATAATATGATTATACCTAATTTTTTAAAGGTAGTTTAAATACACACAAGTTTTCACTAATAATTACTAATTTGACGGCTTCATGGCGCAGTGGCTTAGCAATGAGTTTAGCGCTGGGGGCCGCGGGTTTGAATCCCGCACGGAACAGGTATTTGTATGGCCTACAAATAATTGATCCGGGTCTGGATACTTGTCTTTGTACAATTTATGTTTGTAAACTGCCTTTACGATACAGGTGATAACATATTACTATACTTCCAATTTTGCGATAATTTCATGTCAAACTTTAATTAAAAAAATAGGTAAATCCTAAATTGCATGACTCATAATGCTCATATGATAGTGAAAAAATTAAAAAAATGTAAATTGTAATTCTATTCGTCAAAGAGTTCCGGTAGCAAACACTGAAGTACACCTTCAAGCAAGTCACTCCGTCAAGTCGGGAAGTAAGGTCTATTCATAACTAACAAAACGAGCCCAAACTCGACACACCTGTTACTACTCGCCGAGGAATTCCAGTAGCAGTCATCGAAGTACATCTTCAGATCACTCTTTCAAGTCTGGAGGTAAGCTCTCATCATAATTAACAAAACGAGGCCAAAATTGGCACACCTAGTTCTACTCTTCGAGGAGTTCCAGTAGTATTCACCGAGAGGCGGATTAAATGTCGACTGCGCTCTAGGCTAGCCTAGCACTTCATCGGCGCCCATTTAGGGGCCATATTATATCTATTATAAATTAAATATACTCATTTTGCTAATAAACTATAGGATAATTTATAATATAGTTTAATAATTGCAAAAAAAATAGGATACGAGTACCATTAACAGGGAGACATAAATGAAAAATGTGATGAGAGAGTAAGAGCTATTTAGGAGTCATCAAATATGACAATTTTTTTATGTTTATAAACTTCTCGCGGGCCTTTTTAATCTTGCAGCCCTAGACACTGTCCGGAGGTAAGGTCTCATCATAACTAACAAAACGAGCCTAAACTCAGCACACCTCTCATCCACCATCACTATTACTACTCTTTGAGGAGTTCCAGTAGCATTCACCGAAGTACACCTTCAAGTCGGTGTAAGGTCTCATCATAACTAACATAACGAGCACAATCTTGGCACACCTAGTTCTACTCAGACTGAAGTTAGACTTTAGGGATAAACCAATATTTATATATAAATCCTGCGAAACAAAATATTATAATAAAAACCAGCGTGAAGTAGAGGTTTACCTCTGCGTTTCGCTTGGTGAGTGCAGGTGGCCGGAGGCCCTTTTTACTGGAAATGAGGCATTCCATCTTAGTCCTCACGGGTGACAACGCATCTACATTTTGATTTTTAATAGAGGATAGATGTAGATGTCTATGGGTCGCAGCAACCACTTACCATCAGGTGGACTGTGTGCTCGTTTGTCACCCTTATCCTATAAAAAAAACTGTGATTATAAAAATAAAAATAGGAGTAATATGTTACCCTGGTTTTTTATAGGATAGGGTGACAAACAAGCACACAGTCCCTCTGATGGTAAGTGGCTTCTGTGACCCATAGACATCTACATCTATCTTCAATAAAAAATGAATATGCAGATTCGTCGTCACCCGTGAGGACTAAGATGCAATGTCTCTTTTCCAGTAAAACGGGTCTCCGATTATCTACACTCACCATACGAAACACAGCAGTGTCAAGCTGCCATTTTACGCTGGTATTCTGTGAGAGCGTGGTCCTTCCCCGTTCAAGCCGACCCATTCCTGCTACAACAATACTACTAATATAGCTGCAGCATGGCTCTACCACGTATTTAAAAAGGTTAAGTAAAAAGTTTAAGTATGTATCAAATTTGATTTTTGGAATATTTTGTATTTCTAAAGCGGTCGGCTCGATATTTCTCATCACGAACTGCTGTAAACAAACGACCACTCACGACGTTGGCTGAGCCCGGAGTAAAAAAGTATCTACCTGTGGCCGCTTCCACCTTCCACATGATATGTTTAACAAATGATAATTTCAAAAGTTATCGTGTTTACGCCGCCATGCGGACTGGATGAATCTACACCTTATGCCACTAAAACCGCTTTTTATGTAATAATAACAATTGATCGATTTAAAAAAAGAATAATAAGTTCAGCAATCATTTATCCTTGTGACAATGTGCTTTTTATATCATTTATAATTATGTTCAATATGATCCATGCGACAAAACGTTGGGATCTTGATTTTTAGGCGTTAGTAGAACATACCTACACGCTTTGTGCTTAAGGCATGGAATAAATTACAAATATTCTGTCGTCATCTATAGATATAAATAGAGTATAGAATATGATAAGATATACGCACGGATTAAAATTCAGTAAATGGATTTGTTTCGTTTTTATTGCAACATAAAAGAGTCGGCACAACGGGAGAAGTAGCACGTTCTCACAGAATACCAGCGTACCATAGCAGTTTGCAACTGCTGAACCAGAGACCCTTTTACTGGTAACGAGGCAATATGCCTTAGTCATCAGGGGTAACAAAGCATCTAAATTTCAATTCATACTTAAGGACAGATGATGGTTTCTATGAACCACAACATCCACTTACTATCGCATACACAGTAAAACCGTTTGTTATCTTTATTCTATAAAAAAATATATTAGTAAACGTACAATTTGTTTTTGTTAGTTGATGTTTAGAAAGTTAATAAAAGAGTAAATCATTTATATAAAATCATTGAATATAGTCCTTATCCAACATTGTCTATTCGACGGTAAAACGTAGCAAATGTAAGATGGCTGCTTCATATTTTAAAAGTTAGTTAATAACTCACTTCTCTCTCATACACTTGCAAAGTCGTTCTTTAAAGAAGAAAGCCTAAATCAACGAAGAAGTCTATCTAGTCAGTTTTATATTTATTAGAGGTTTTGGAGTAAATAAATTAATATTATTCGGTAGGCGAAGTGTAAGAAGACCCCTACTAGATGGAGTGACGACCTGGTAAGACTTGCAGGTATGCACTATTGCATTTACCAATAGTTCTTTTCTTTATATTGGTACTGCGATCGTCAGTCTGCCAACTAATCGTGACGGTCCTGCCTCCAACGGGAGAAGTCCACGCCCAGCTGTGAGGTTTTACGGACCGATAAAGTAATAGAAGGTTCATCATCATCATCATCATTACAGCCCTTCATAAGTCCACTGCTAAACATAAGCCTCCCCCTAGGAATGCCACAATGCACAGTCACGAGCCACGTGCATCCACTCTCACCATCTTACCATGTCGTCACTCCATCTAATGAGGGGACGTCCTACACTTCGCCAGCCGGTACGTATAAGTATATTTATATATAAAGCCTACGTACTTTTAGCGACAAAATATTATAATAACAATCTATGATTATAAAAAAATTAACCTTGGTACATATTTGATATCAAATTTGGTTTTTAGAATATTTTGTATTTCTACAGCGATCGATATTTTTGCAGTCTATTACCACTGCTGTAAGCAAACGATACAGCAATCCACTCACGACGACGGCCGAGCGCGTAGTAAGGCAGGGCAAAGTGTATTTAGTAAAATAAATTAATGCAAGGCTGCTAAAACACCAAAAATTTCGAAATTTCGAAATCGAAAAAATTTATTATAACTAAACAAAACAAAATTAAACTGCCATTTACATTCTATGGCTTCCCACATGATATGTGAAGATATTAAAAAATAGATTGAGTTAAACAATAGATATTTTCAAAAGTTATCGTGCTTACCACTCATGAGAGCTTGATAAATCTACACTATATGCCACTAAACCACTTTTTTATGTAAAAATAGCAATAAATCGATTAAAAGAAATATTAATAAGTTCAACAATCATTTATGTTTTTGATAATTTGCTTTTTATATAACTTATATGTTAGATACAATTTTATGCCACAAAATGTTAGAATCTTGATTTTTAGGTGCTAGTAGAACATACCTACGTGCTTTGCGCTTAAGGTATACAATAAATTGTAAATTAAACTTATTTCCCGCTCATAGTTATAGAGTGAATTGGACTTGACATTATCTGAACTTGGCCTAGAAGTAAAATTATAGCGTTAATGAAATTTGTTCTCACAAACTAGGAAGGCAACTAGCGTTGAGCTCCCATCAATTTCCTATAATTATTGGATGGGGAGCAGCAAATTAGGTTTACTTGCATCTCCGCAAGCGCCACCGTCGCGACAATGTCATTTATGCATGAAACTCCCTGTTGAACGAACGTGTCTGCGTTGTACTTTAATTTTATAAGCAATTGCTTAAATATTTATTTAAACAAACAAATTTAAACAAAAAATTTACCGTGTCGTGGTTATGTAAGACAAGCTTATGTTTTTCTAATGTTTAAAGTATGAACACTTTTATTTTTATCAAATCTATATGCGTTTTTATGTACATTCATTTCATTTTCATGAATATATTGCGATGCTAACGTTATGTTTATTTCTTTTTTTTTTCTGAGGGACTCTTTACAATTCAAGTTATAAATTACCCGTACGTCCCTCTTTTACAAAACAGATATTGTTTGAAAGTCATATTGTTTCGCACAATATGTGATAGAGGAATTGATGTGTTAAGAGTGAATAAGATATGACAAAGGAAAAATAATTCCACTGCACATGGTATGCATACTGCTTACTGATCTGTTGTAGAGGAGGATGAGTGGGACGGGGTGTTAGGACTATCCTTTTAGAAACAATGGGTGTGAAAAGATTACGAATGTCCGTCCGAGACTGGTATGGGTCCAAAATAAAGTGAGTTTAAAGAAGTTTTCAGTTCTGGGGTTTACGCTACAGAGATATTTTTAGATTGGTGACTAATGCATGAATGATAATGGCGAAAGTCTTCTTAGTGTATGTTCGGAAAGAAACTTTGTTGTTTCGAACACTTCCTTTAGGTGTAAGAAAATTCATACGTAACCATTAAAAATAAATAGAAGTTGAGAAGAAAGGAAATGGTAGAGGTTTGGTGGATGCATCAACCATGGTATTCAGTACAAGTAAGAGAAAAAATGACAGAAATAATAACACGTTATGGTAAGATAATTAGGTACGAATAGATATTGCAGTAAAGAAAAAAGTACATCTGGTCGTACTAGTGGTTCCTTTAAAGACGGTGATGCCAATCCATATTGAAGTAATATATACTACGTATTAGAAGAGATGCCGAGGTTTGGTTGTTTGCAACACGCGTTATAGCCCATGGGCTCAAACTTGCTGTAAAGCCTATGGTATATAAAAAAATACTCTGTGCCCCTGACCACGCTCTACATATTACTTTAATACATATTATACACACAAGGTATACACTACTTTAAAGCCTATCCCCTGGTTTGTTTCTCTCTGTCGCATTTTACGATACCCATTGCATGATATGAGTGTAGCGGCGCTATCTTCGCGCCACAAGCGAAACACATCGAAGTCTAAATCGCGCTAACAAAGTTCCGAAGTTAAAGCACCATATAGAGAATAGCTCCGAACTACCACTCGGAGCGTTGGCCGCTTCCCGGGCAGAACACCTTGCCCGTCGGGAGATCTCCCTTTTCCTTCCACCGGCTACAGTGGTGACCAACCGACGTGATGTGAACACGCAACCAACAACCTTCGGAAACTACAACTTCAAAACCTTCGTCATCGTCCTCAAGTACCCCATTCATTCGCTCCCGAGCAGATATTGTCTGCAGTCTTCCCATTCTGCAAGCCATCTAGCTTTACAAAGGTTCATCGCAGCACTGGAATAATAATGCTTCCTGTCCCTTCAAGCTACTCTCTGCGCTACAGTGTTCGGCACGGCTCTGAACCTTACTGCTCGCGTCTGCTTCACGGCACTCTCGCAGATTGCTTGCCTTCTTCTCGACACACCGCAGATTACAAGGCAATCCCTGGCACTTGCTCTGGCTCATCGTTCTCACCGGCATCACTTGCAAGTGCGTAGTATGGCATGCATTACACACCGGCATAACGTTCGCATCGGCATCACTTGCCCTTACGCACACAGCATGCATGGGGAATGCACCGGCATCAAGGATGCATCGGCAATTAGACTGCACTATCGACCTCCGGTCTGCGCAGGGGGTGATGTGGCAGCGCTGTCGTCGCGCCGCAAGCGAAACACATCGAAGCCTAAATCGCGCTAACAAAGTTCCGAAGGTAAGCAGCATATATAGAATGGCTCCGAACTACCAATCGGAGCGTTGGCCGCTCCCCGGGCAGAACACCTTGCCCGGCGGGAGATCTCCCCTTTTCCTTTCACCGGCCACACGAGTCATATGGAATAATGAATATTATTGCACTGCCACCACATGGTCAGACATTTAATATGATGTAAATTAATAATGAAAAAATAATCCATCCGTCCATTTCAGCCTATGAAAGTCCACTGCTGAACATGGAAGAGCCCATAGATTACCTCATAGGTAAGATTTTTGCATAGTTACCACACCTGGCAGGCGGGTTTGCAACCACAGATTTTATTACTTCCAGTTGTTATCAGGAAGATGCTGCTGCCCATCTCATGTTTTAATTTCACTCTGTCGCTTGTTACAACACCCACGAGACGAAATAGGGTAGTGGATATTCTTACACCGCCACTAAACGGTGAATTAATTAATGAAAAAAATATAACATTGTAAATTATTCTCATTCTAATTCTCTGATTTTCAGAACTTATTATTTTTAATCATTAAAGTAAATTTTTCAATTTAATTTTGTAAACTACTATACTTTTTTTCATTACGGTTTTTAATGATGTTGTCTATACATAAACACGTTTAATAAATCTTACTAGTTCACTTTATATAGTAACTCCACAAACGTTTGCAGTTCATGTAGTGCCAAAATGATGAGCGATTATTATTAGTTTCTACCAGCTAAGTGATTATATACTCTTTGTCTATCAGTTCACTTGGTACGCAATACTGAACTCTATATATACAAGGTACGCATTAAAATTGGATATAAGACTGGCAGCTATGATTTTATACTACCTTCGTTCATTAAAAAAAACTGGATGACATAAATGATATACCTATAAAATAATTACGACCAAAGATAATATAATCACTACGTTTAATTACGACTTGTCATTCGGTTAGAATGTACTAGTTAGTCTGTGGACTTCTGTCTGATTGCTACTTAATTATTTCGCTGCATTTTAATTATAATTATAAAAATTATCATTAAACCAAAATTACCTACTTCGTTTCAATAATCAACAAGTACGTAGGTAAGTTTGTTTCTTCATAATGGTTAAAAATCAAGACAAATGTTAGCCCTTTTTATACCAAGTAGGTAATGTATATTATTAGAACATTATACTCATAACTTAAACATCAATACTTTAACAGTAAAAAAATGAGTTCATCAACGGAAGATAGATATAGCTCCTTCGGTGATAGTTCATGTGGAGAACCTATGCAAGGCCAGCACATTGTTATAGACTTTACTCCAGTAGAAAATTTGGACAACGAGCTTGTTCAAAGGAAATGCTGCGCTGTTTGGGAGTACATCAATACCCATTTTGAACTTCAGGTATTAGATATTATAAATTAGTTTATTTATCAGTTTTCTGGCTCGACAACCAGACTCCCAGTAGATTTTGAGTATCGTTCCTATATGAACACTGATGAATTACACTTATATAAAACTGTAGATTTCTGCGATAAAACTATATTATTAATTATATAGTTATTAAATATCTGATGTGTCCAACAAAGTTCAAAACCACCGGACTGGACCGAGAAAAAAACCGGATAAAAAGCACTAGAAAAACGTGCTTGCAACAAAAATTAAAACGTATCTTCACTTGAAATAATAGTTTTTTCGCGGTTTTATCTTGAATACATTGTTTTAACAAGGAATCCTGAAGCTACTACGTGGAAATTAATGTCAGAAGTATTCTCAGGCATGCCCAAAATAACTCACCAAAGTTTCATCGTAAGCGGATAAATGTAACGGTGTAAATGATGTAACAAAATCATGTGGTTCACGTTAAGTGCGTTATTATAATCAATACTTAAACGACGACAGTTAGAGGTAATAAAACCACATACAATCTGCTAATAAAAATTTAACTGATTTAATTTAATTTTTATGGTAAAGTTTTCTGAAGAATACTGATTCTGATAAAGTACTTAACGGGAATAGTTCTTTAACAGTAACAAACAGTAAGTGTAACAGTTTCTTTCGTCACATGTTTTATAATATTATTAATATAATTATGTCAATATATTGTCTAAAAATAACTACAGCAGCAAAAATCTGAAAAGAAGTGAAAACAATAAGTAAAACAACATATTTTTTCCTTTTTTGATTTTTGCTGCACTGCCTCTTATATGTCTATCTTTGCTTTGCCTAATGGTTGACTGGTAGAGAATGACATTTGAATTTCAATCCTTCATATGTATGTACTACTTTGTATATATATATATATATATATATGAATTAATAACTAAATCTAATGAAAAACTATTTACAGGTTAAAAATTTAAAGGAAGACGTAGCAACATTTCCAAATAAAGGAACCGAGCCGAGTGATTAGTTTATAGTTTAATACTGTTGAAAAATAACCGGTTAAAAATTTCTTTTACAAACGGCAAGTTTGTTGAAGGCGTATATTGATTATTTATCAATGTTTAATAAATTTAAATTGTTAATATTTTGTTACATATCGTACCATCCCAATTCCCATACCATATCGTACCGTATCATCCCGTTGGTGTCGTAAGAGGGACAGAGGGCTGACAGAGGGAAACTGAAACAAAAGATCTGCCTCATAACAGCTCCAAATCGGTTATTTCGTTTATCCATTCTAAAATATCAAGAAAAGCGTGTTCATCCATCGTATATTATTTTTCTTCCGATTCTCTTCCTTTGGCTGCGTACAGTCATATTGAAACATGAAAAAAGCTGACCCAAGATACTTAGTAGACATTAGCATACCTATAAAATTAAAATGAAAAGAGTGCCTCTCATAGGATTACAAATTCATTGAAATCTTGGCAAAAAACAATTTCAAATGAAGTTAAAGACAAACATCCAAATTTAGTAAAGTTTTTGAAATGCTTGCATTGCTTGATTGATAACACAAAGAAATTTAGAAAAAGATTGCAAATGTATATTAAAAGATACAAATTTACCCAGGATATAAGATTACTACTACTTAATAACGAAATTAGTGTTGGTAATTTCCTGAACGTATTGCAAATTTTATAAATAACATAATAACATTATTTAAAACGGAGAAGTTTTATTTGATTTAAATGCAATACGTAAAGTGTGTTTTAAAAAATAAAATTAATAATCAAAGTGTATGGATATATTTATTGTTGAACTGTACTTAGAGTAAGTCGGAAGACTAATCAAAAGTGAATTTCGATTAGAATTTCAATAGAAAAACACGTGGATAATAAAAGAAATAGAACTCCTTCCTAGAGTGGATTTTTTAGGATGGATAAACGGAATGACTATTTAAAATAATAAAAAATGTGGTTGTTTGTTGGTGGGGAATTAATAATTCTCATCCAACTACAGACGGGTGTCGACATCCTTCTTCCTCATCTGGTGAAAATTTCTAGAGTAATTTTTGCATGGGGATATATTCCAGAACGATGGACAAAGTTCTATTTATACCTAAGGCTGGTAGAAAGAACTACTCTTTATCCTTTAGACGTATAAGACTAACTTTCTTTCTTCTGAAGACATCGGAAAAGGTTATAGAGAGTGCAAACACAGATGCCATTCCTTCATTCTATCCATCAGACGATGCTGATGGGACGGTCCGACACGACCTGATTCGACACGACCGGAGCGAGATCAGGCGCAGAATCTATGGTTTTACGTGCTTTCCGAAGCACGGGAACACCACCAACTTTCTAACTCCGGGCTGGGATTCGAACGCAGTATCTACTGAGTAGCAACCGCGTTTACGACTACTAAACTAACGAGGCAGCCAAGGATAGATGTATGCGTCTATTGACCACAGATAGACTATGTGATATGTGCTCGTTTGTCACTCATAAAAAATGTAAACATTATTTTAACTAGATTCTCTTATGAAATACTGCATTATCCTTTTTAAATTTCAAATAATTTAGGCATCTAAAAAGTAAAAAAAGTAGTTATTATTTATTAACAGTTTCGCTGCCAGCCAAATTATAAGGGTCGAGTGCCAAATGCCGACCAATCTTTTTGTTTTTATTTAGCTTCTTAGACATCAGTTAAAAGGTTTTAAAAAAAAATTAAAAACATGTAATTATTATTTACGTTAATAAAACAATAACAAGAAATCCCGCACCCACGCGGGCCCGGCACTGCGGTTGGAAAATCCATACGTAGTGCCAAGCCCGCGCCAGAGCGTGGTTAAGTATTTAGTATTAATAGAACATAGACAATACAATAATGAGTTATAAGGAACTAAAATGACACAAGAATTATAAGTAACAATATTAAGATAAACTACTATAATAATAAACAATTTTTGCTTGAAATACAATTTTTAGCATGAAATCAAATATAATCAACCGATATCAAATTATCAATTTTTCAAATTGAAGAATGATATACTTCAAAACATTCGACACATAATCCAGGTTTTTCGATGCAAGTAATGCAATGCCAAACAGTGTCTGTACGTTTTTTCTCTCTTGTGCATTGGCGGCATTGCTTACGTTTCAATTTTCCTTTTGCATTTCTTTCCGTAATCTTACTGATTTTGTGCGGCATAGGAATTTGTCTTTTTACAGGTCCTGGATTTGTTTTGACATGTTTATCTGGTAGCAATGCGCTTATCACTGATAAGCGGTAATCATATAAGGTCATTTTAGGTTGACCTGAGTACTTATTATATATTTTGAATGAATTTATCAGCATCAGCTGGAATGTGTGAATAGCAACCTTTAGGTACCACCGCAAAGTTTTCCTTTCACAAGGATAAAATGCTAACAACTGATCTTGCCGGTCGACTCCAGACATATAATCATTATATTTTGCTATTGCCTCGGGTTTTTGAGCGACTTGTCCGCGTTTATTAGTTATTGAAACCATTTTATCTTCAAACTCTGTAGTAATGTAGGTAACAGGTCGTTTATCCTTCCATTTTCCTATGTGAACTCCTTGGCAGTACCTTGAAATGTTTTCTCCTTTCTTTAGATTCTTTTGAACGACCTCTTGAGGATTTTGTTTCAGATTAATGCGTAATGTTCCAGTGCAGTACGTATTATTATCGAGAAGTTTTTTCGCTAAACCCAAACTGTTATAGAAATTGTCCATGTATAGTGCATGGCCATTATGAAGCTTTTCATTCATGAGCTGCATCACTACTTTCTCGGCGTGACCTTTACCCGAAACTTCGTGATCAAGACCGCCTGCGTACACACGGAATTGCAAAACCAAACCGTCAGGTTCAGTGAGCATATATAATTTGATCCCATATTTGTGACGTTTATTTTTTATAAATTGGCGGAACTTTAGTCGACCTCTCCATAATATCATGCTCTCATCTAAAGATAATTCTTTCGCGGGGTAATAACATTCGTTCATTTTCGTATTGAAATAGTCGACGACACTGCGAACTTTTAGCACTGGGTCGCCATTATCTGCTTCAGACGTGAAATGCAGACATCTCATAATCAGTAGAAATCTATTTCGACCCATTTGTTCAGCAAAAATTGGTATGGAAAATAACCTGCCTGTTTTCCAGTAATCCTGAAGACGACTAAGCTGAATAGTGCCCATATGAAAGAGTAGACCCAAAAAAACTTTAAACTCGGAAACAGTTAGTTCCTTCCATGCCGATATTCTAGATTTTTGTGACACTCCAGCTGATAATTTGACTGCTTGTTTATTAGTTTCATCACAAATCATTTTAAGAAAATTTTCACTAAAGAAATAGTCGAAATAATCAATAGGTCTTATCCCAAGATTAGCGTAAAATTCGTTGAGTCGCGTAAAAGTAAAGTTTTTCATTTCGCCTACCTCAGTCCACTCTGATATAGAGCCTTCAACTGATGGTCTGATCGAATACATATCTTCTTGGGATAAATTGAGTTGGTCTTCTGAAGTATCGGGCGTCGAATGTGGTGGGGCGGAATGTGGCCTTCTGATCGGTGAATTTGATTCTATATTTATGGCAGATGGGCGGGAAAATTGCAGCTGCTCGTCGTTGCCATCCTCTGAAGATGGATATTCTTCCTCACTTCCAGGGTCAAATTCGTCGCTCGATTCAAGATCGGCAAATAATTCATCTTCAACGTCTGAATCACGTAAATAGCTTGTAGAAAACCGACTTCTTTTAGGCCGCGAAGGGCCTGCCTCTTCCGCCATTTTAATCACTTGTAAAATAAAAACACGTGGCTCGATTTAAAAACCGTTAACTTTGAAAGAATCGTAAAAAATTCACGCGCAGTGCCAACGTAAACATAACACGCCAAACGCAGTGCCGGCGGCACACTGACTCATAGAATCTGTACTGAGCCTAGCCCGCGCCAGCGCGTGGTTGGCCCCTCGCGCAATACCCCGCACCCCGCGCCAGCGCGGGCTCGGCAGCGAACTTGTTAAGGTTGCTCACAAAAAATCTACCGGCATACTTTTAAATACTGGCAACACAATCGATTTTACATAACTAATAGGGATTTACATTCTACACTTCATTTTTGCAGACTAAGCTGTCTGGGCTCTTCTCGCAAATGAAGGTTTGTTTGGTTTCACACCAGATGTCATCAAGGAGCGCCGACCGGTACACGCCACCGCAAAACTCTCCAGTTGTTGCGTTGTCAGGCCCTGAGAACTTGTCGTATCCAGCTTCTTTGAGCGTTTCACCTGATGAAAAAGATTAGGATTTTCTTAAATTCAAAATTTTATTCACGCAGAGCTTCACCATTGAATGCCGAGTCAACGGTGTCCACCTGATGGTAAGTGATAATGCAACCGAAGATAATTCAGTGCACTGAGTTGGATTAACAAAAACCTATTCACACTTGCCTTGAAGACACCCACATTAAAATCGGATGGAAAGACAGATGATTACCGGCATCTGTCTTATAAAAACAAACTAATTATACGAATTTAAGATCCGTAACATTAGTTTCATTTAGTGTGTAGTGTTCGCGTAAGTATAAGAAATCATTACTTCATTTGGTTTGGATACGTGGTACGTCGACAAGAAAGAGATAAAGACCAGTCGTCATCTATTGTGGTCTTGTGTTCCGATGAGAGAACGGAGGGGGAGGAACTAAGTCATGTAGTTTCTGCGCACACCTTCCGAAATATATGTAAAACACCGAAAGCCTAGCTACTTTGCGCCTGTGCTTGAGATCAGTAAGATTGTTTCTTGCTATAATTGTATCACCAATAAGGCTCATAAAACGTTTTTCCGATTAGTCCAAAGGCACTAGATGGCAATAATTATAGCACTCTTCGGGTCTTCGGCTCTCACTTAGGCAAAGCGACTACTTTTTTTTTTCACAGAATTCATATTTACAACCAATTTGTTTATAAATACGTTCTTGACATAATAACTATAGAAATATTAAATTTATTTGGCCTGATGAACGTGTATCTTTTTAAATATGCATTGAATAATGATTTCTTACATTTACGCGAACTACATATTTAATGAAAGAAATTTTTCAGGATTTTATTGCGTTTAATTTAACTACTTCACACACTGAGGTGTTTGACGTCCCGATGTCATGTTTAGATTGGGTACCTTCAGCTTTCTAATATTAATTTTAGGTCTGATCTACGTAGAATGAGTATACAGTATCTTGAAATCTTACAGTGGTATGCTTGGGTTTGGATTTAATTTTATTAATAATAGGATCCCAAGCAGAAGGCAGCACCCATCCATCCTCTCTATTGACATTTATAAAAACATATAACTGAATTGAAACACCGACATTCCGGAAAGTCTGCAGTATGTTAACATGTTCACGATCGTCCCCGTTATTGCATTAGTTTTGAAAGACCACAAATCCTCGCAAAAGAACACCGATTCCTACGAAAAATGATCCGCAAGGCTATTGAAATTAAGTAAATGACCTAATTTCATTAGAGAACATGGGTGCTGCCTTCTGCTTGGGATCCTATAATTAATAAAATTAAATCCAAACTCAAACATATCTCATGATACTGTAAGCTCATTCTACGTAGATCAGACCAAAAATTAATATTCAAAAACTGAAGGTAGCCGAGCTAACTATGACATCGGGACGTCAAACACCTCAGTCTCCTCCGTAACCATGGGTGCTGCAAAGCACCCAAAATGTCGGGAATTAAAAAGTTAAATTAAACGCGATAAAATCCGTCAAAATTAGTTTCATTTAATATGCATTGAGTTTGGAAAGGAAGAATGTACCTTGCTCTAATAATCGGCAGACGCAACTCTAATGTTGAAATCAGTCATGCAATCTATCCAAAATAAGTAATGTTAATCATCAGCCAGTATATTCCACTGCAGCACAAATATCTCCCGCTTTGTACTGAGGGATTGCTTTGAAATGGAAACAATATTTTTTATTCAATATATATTATATATAATAGTTATTGAATTTCACTCTTTTGTTTAATTTACACTGGTTCGGAAAACAACCTCTGTACTGGAAAGAATAAGTAAGACACCCATCGGGACTTTTTTTAAAGAAAAAAAGACAACTAATACATGTAACATAATTAACAACCCCAAATAAATTGGAAACAGCTTGGTAGCGATTACAGATCTCAGCCTTGGTTTAGTCCCTATTATAAGACTGCATTACGCAGTAAGCAGGAGTGTTATCAGGCATGCGCTGAGGCTTCGGCGGCTCGGGATGTAAGCACCGTATGCTTAAAAAAAAGTATTAATTTGCCTCCTGCTAAGGCAAAGTATGATCACATGTGCAGAATTAGCGCCCAGAAATAGTCCACCCTTCTTCGGGAGCCCGTGCATTCTGATCTCTTGACAAGGCTGTTTAAGGGAATTTCTGTAAACCATCACTACAATCTCTGCACAGGGAGGACGACTCTCTGGCCCTGCCCCAAAGGAAAAAGCCGATCTGTTAGGCTCTCTCTTTGCGCCTAACTCGACTCTCGATAACGGGGGAAACACACCGCCGACCATCCCACAGTGTGAGTGCTCTATGCCTGATGTGCGATGCACACAGTGCTCAGTACACAAAGCACTCCTCTCCCTGAACTTACACAAGTCGAGTGGGCCTGACGGAATCCCGCCAATTGTGCTGAGGACGTGCGCTCCAGAGTTGGCACCGGTACTAACGCGTCTTATCCGGTACTCCTACTCCCTAGGCATTGTCCTGATTTCGTGGAAGATAGCTTTCGTGCACCAATCCCTAAAAAATGAAACCGCTCTGATCCGTCCAACTACAGGCCTATAGCCATCACCTCCTTGTTATCGAAAATAATGGAGTCCATTATTAACTGCCAGCTCATGCAGTACCTTGAGGATCACCAGCTGATTAGTGACCTCCAATACGGTTTCCGTCGGGGTCGCTCAGCTGGTGATCTTCTTGTTTATCTAACACATAGTTGGACTTCGAGCCCAAGAATGAGGCATTGGCCGTTAGTTTAAACATAGCGAAGGTCTTCGATCGGGTCTGGCACAAAGCATTTCTTTCGAAGCTTCCTTCCTATGGGCTTCCCGAGAAATTATGCAAATGGATCACCAGTTTCCTTGCTGATCATCAAGGTCGTAATAGACGGTGCATGCTCTGATTTCAAGTCTATCAACGCTGGTGTAGATAAGGCTGCATGCTATCACCAACGCTGTTTCTTCTGCATATCAATAATATGTTGCAAACCGGTAACATTCATTACTATGCGAATGACAGCACCGGTGATGCTCTATATACCAGCCGTGCTAATATTTCTCGGGAAAACGTCGCCTAGTACCGGAACAAACTTGTTTGAAGTCGATTCTTTGCTGAACAAAGTCTCAGATTGGGGGCGACTAAATCTAGTCCAGTTTTATTCTCAGAAGACACAAGTGCGCGCTTATCGCTTTAAAAGAACCCCCTTTGTTTTCACTTTAAAAACACTCCCCTTGTTGCCTCAGCCAGTATCGGAATCCTCGGCGTCCACATATCGAGTGACGTGCAGTTTCGTTGTCACTTAGATGAGAAGGCCAAATTAGCTGCTAAAAAGCTTGGTGTGCTCAGCGGTGTATGACAGTATTTCATGCCGGCACACCACCTGCAACTTTACAAGGCGCAAGTTTGGCCCCACATTTCCATGTGTTACTGTTCCCATCTCTGGGCAGGGGCGCTCCAGTACCAGCTCCTCCAACTTGACCGCATCCAGCGCAGAGCAGCTCGAATCGTCGACGACTGTCTTTTCCTATCGACTCGATTCACTGGTGCTACGAAATGATGTTGCATCTCTTTGCGTATTTTATCGCATGTACCACGGGGAGTGCTCTGAGGAATTGTTAGGACTAAATCCAGCCGCACAATTTCACCATCACACATCGCAATAAAACTCGCAATACCATCCATACCATCTGGATGAATGGCGGTACACCACTGTGTGATTTAGAAGATGTTTTCTCCCTTGCACAACTTCCTTGTGGAATCGATTACCACCAGCGATTTTTCGGGACTGGTATTACTGATTGAAGAAAAGAATCTACTCCTTTTTTAAAGTCCGGCACCGTATCTGCAATTCCTGTAGTGTTGCAGTTGTCCATGGGCGGCGGTAGTCACTTACCATCACGTGAGCCGTATGCGCGTTTGCTCCTTCTCCTATAAAAAATAGCTAAGGTAAACTTGTCTAGCTATTACAAACACTGGTAAGGTTTCGAATCTTTTTTACACCATATGCTGCAGAACTGAGTCTGCCTGCTAGTTTTGGTACTCCCATATATCAAAATGTAATTTGATATATTTGAGCATAGCGTTTAGTGTGATTCCAACAAAAATGTGGTATCAACAAGAGTCAGTTCCTCCCCACTTAAAATTGCATTAGTATTTAATTGTTCGACATTTGGAGCTATAAATTCATACATTTCGTTTTAGCGCCATTTAAATGCAAATTATTAACGTCAAACCAATTTAATAATTTAGATACAGCATTCACTTAGTCATATTTTAGTAATTGTCGTTTTAATTTGAAAATTAATGAAGGATCATCGGAAAATAGTAATATATCATTAATATATACAAGAAACAGAAGGGGGCCAATAATTGTGCCCTGAGACACGCTCATTATTACTATTGACCGAAAGAACTTATACTACTAGTGACAACTTTTTGCTTTCTGTTATTTAAATATTTTATTGAGATAATAAATATAAGAACATTACTTCTTACACCGTACTGTTGAAATTTCCTGATTAATGTTTCATGGTGAACACAATCGAAGGTTTCGGATAGGGCACAGAATATACCCAAAGTATCGTGTGAATTCTCTCATGCATTGTATAAATATTTAATAATTTCAACACCAGCCTCAGTTGTCGAGCGGCCCCTTATGAAATCGTATTTATTTTTATGAAGTAAATTATTTACAATAAAAAATAACATTTAATCAAGAATTAAATTTTTCAAAAAGTTTACTAAGTGTTGGCACTACAGAAATAAGTAATATTATTACCAAAATAATACTAAAATTAGTGGAGTCCATTTTCATTCCATTCAGTTTCATTTTCGATACTAGTATTAAAATAACTAGCTCGTTAAGGTGCGATTGTGTGAATGAATGAATTTTTCTGGTATTTCCCATAGTTTTATCTCCCGACACTCACGGGACAAACTGTGGTGATGGATTTCCTTACGGCCACCAAACGACAAACCTGTTGATATATACATAAGAAAATGTTGAATAATCTCTGCTAGTGCAAGTGCCTTCCCACCGTGATCATTCATCACACCTTTAAGTTATTCTTTCCAGTTCACAATTTTTACGAAACAACTATATTCAACTTTGAGAGAGATATATAAAATGAAAGAAAGTTACCATGAATGGTCAACCATTCGCCGTGTTCGTTCCAATCGTGGAAACCGATGAAGGCGACCGTCTTCAAGAAGTTTCCAACCAATGAGGCAGGCGGGTGCTTTGCGAATATCTCCTTGAACAATCGTGCCTCTTTCTCGCTGTTGATGATAGCTAGGTAGCCACCTTCGGCCAAACAGGTCATATGCGCACGGGACCAACTACGCGGCACGGTGTGGAATTTGTAGCAACTGCCGGTACGCGAGTCGAACACGTATTCTGCAAGATGAAGGCGGGTGAGTTTTAAAACTGTTAGTTACACGGCAAAGCCAAGCAAGCTGCACCTGTTGTATTATGTCATGTGTCAACGTGGTAGAGCCATGCTGCAGCTATATTAGTAGTATAGTTGTAGCACGAATGGGTCAGCTCGGCCGGGGAAGGACCATGCTCTCACAGAATACCAGCGTAAAATAGCAGTTTTACACTGCCGTGTTTCGTATGGGGAGTGTAGAGAACCGGAGACCCTTTTTACTAGAAAAGAGGCATTCCAACTTAGTCCTCACGGGTGACAACGCATCTGCATTTTGACTCGCAAACGAGGATAAATATAGATGTCTATGGTTCACAGCAACCACTTACCATCAGGTGGGCTATGTGCTCGTTTGTCACCCAATTCATATAAAAAAAATCTTGCTTTTGTTGCTTAATATTTTGTCGATTAATACAACATTTTACAATGTATCGAAATTGATATGAATTTGATACTCTAAAATAAATATCGAATATCAATATATATATATATATTTATGAGAAAATATCAATATATCGATATTTTTTACCAAGCCTACCGGCGAGGATCACGCTCTGACAAGCACCAGCACAAAATAGCAGTATAATGCTGCGTTTCCTATGCTGGGTGACAAGAATCGGAAAAGTTTTTGCGGGAGTAACACTGCATCTGTATTTTGATTCTGCGCTGATAAACGAAGGTGTTTGAGGGTCACAGCATTCACCAACCATGAGGTGGACTATGTTCTCATTCGTTGTACTCTTTTTCATTGTACTTATATAAAAAAGGAAACATTTCAGTTTGTAATCATTTTTCAATAAAATAAATGTTGATGGCACCTGTTGATTTCCGTGATAATGTAACCAAGTGTGACATTCATGTGAAACAAAAACAAAAGTCTGCATGCCATTACTTGAGAAACCTCTTCTTTCTGGGAGGTTTGCTATGGTAAGGAAGAAGTTGCTGAATTTACGTGCCCTTAAAATGGATATAAACCAGTGTCTGGATATTTTACGTCAGGCGTTAACGAGATAGTTTACACACCATTCATCGGAAACCATGAGATCATTCTGGGGTTTTTCCAGCTCAACTCATAGTACGGAATTGGGTGACGCATTTTTTTGATAGAATAAGGGTGACAAGCGATCACTTAGTACACCTAATTGTACATGGATGTTGTGATCAAAACGCAGATGTGTTGCGCCACCCCTAAGCACTATAATGGAATGCTATATTTCCAGTAAAAAAGTTCTGTACACTCACCATATGAAGCTGTTAATTTACGCTGTTGTTCTGTGAGAACGTAGTCCTACCCCGGTCACGCTGGCACATTCGTACTACAACCATAACATAGCATTCTTATGCGCAGTCCCCACATGGCATAAGGGATTCGCTAAAAGAAATTTCTTACCATTGTCCGTAGTGCCACAGTTAGACATGATCATGGTTTTAGTATTTTTCTTGAAACAGATGTAGGGAAGAGGCTCGTGACAGTTCACGTCGGCCACGTCGCCATTCGGAAGCATAGCTATGCAGCTTTCTTCGTCCTTGAAATTATCTGGCTCACCCACGGCCCATGTATGGGGAATATTCGAAAGAGGAACTCCTGAAAATAAAGATCGATGGATAACTCTTTTGGAGGTAAACAATTTGTATCCTATCGGGCCTATCAAAAGTCTACTGCTAAACACAGACCTCCCTTATAGATTACCTCATAAGGACAATATTTTCCATAGTCGCTTGGCAATCGCATTTATATCACTTTGAGTTGTTATCATGAAGAATGATGATGCCCATCTCCTTATTTGTTTTCCTCTGTCACCTCTTACGATACCCACGGGATAATGTGAGGTAGTGGATATTCTTACACTGCCACTACACAGTAACTGGAGTAACGTATTGGATTAATCACCTTATAATCTTCGCAAAAATCAATGGAGACTTATGCCCAGCTGTGGGACTTAAATAACTCTATACATACATACAAACACTCACGCCTGTCACCCAGAGGGGTAGGCAGAGACTACGGACTTCCATTTGGCGCGATTTTTTTTTATAGGATAAGGGTGACAAACGAGCACACAGTCCACCTGATGGTAAGTGGTTGCTGCGGCCCATAGACATCTACATCTATCCTCGTTTGCGAATCAAAATGCAGATGCGTTGTCACCCGTGAGGACAAAGATGGAATGCCTCATTTCCAGTAAAAAGGGCCTCCGGCCACCTGCACTCACCAAGCGAAACGCAGAGGTAAACCTCTACTTCACGCTGGTTTTCTGTGAGGTCGTGGTACCACCCCGGTTCGAGCCGGCCCATCCGTGCGACAGCAAAAGCTGCCGCGTGGCTCTACCACTGTTACCACGATCCTGACAAATCTCTCTCGCCTCCTTTACATCCATATATCTACGCATATACGCTCGTCGGTTAAGGGTACTCCTAATCTGGTCCATTTTTAATGTATCGCCGATTTGGTCGATAAACTTTCGTTTAGGGCGTCCCTTCCCAACCCTGCCGTTCACTTCTGCAACATAAATTTGCTTTGTTACTCTTTCCTCGTTCATTCCTTCTACATGACCAAACCACCGAAGCACTCCTTTCTTATCTTGGTCACAACGTCATCTTGCAAACCACACTTTTCTCTTATCACACTATTTCTCACCTTGTCATTCAGATTCAGCCCTAGCATACTCCTTAAGGACCGCATTTTTACAGCATTTATTCTACTCTCATGCTTCTTCTGCCAGACCTAACTTTCACTACCATACATTAAAGTAGGGACTAACACAGCATTATGAATTGCCATACGTGCCTTACTTGACACATTCTGACTCCTCATAATAGCGTGTAGAGCCCCATTCACTGTATTTCCTGCGTTCACTCGTCGTTCTATATCCTTATCATATCTACCATCTGCTAAATAAACATACCAAATATACAAACTCATCCACTTTCTCGAACAACTCCCCTTCTATTCTTATTTCAAACGCCCGCGGCGTAGCTCGCGTATATAGGTTTTACTTAAAGAATTTGACTTTTAGGTAAGAGAATATTAAACTATTCGTAACATTATTGTATTAATAAGCGGTAACAAAATAAATCGTTAACTTTTAAGTTCCAAGTCATTTATACAATACAATACAATACAATATAATAACTTTATTACAGGCATCAAGGACTTAAAAATTAAGAACATTGGCCCATAGCAATATATACCTTAACCTAAAAATATATATAAAATATAGACATAACTTAACACTATTTAGGGAACTTTTTTCTTTGGCGCGTCCCTGTATCGGCGAAACACTACCCCAGAGAGCCAGAAATCGGGAGCGAGTAATGTTTCTTTATGTTTTGCAGGAACCTGGAGTACGTAGGATTTGAAGTTCGTTGACCTATTTGACTCCAGACGCTGCAAATGTAAAGAGATCGGATCCTCAATGCGGCATCGGCTTCGTTCTTCCACGAAACGCAGGACGTCTTCTCCCGGCGTACTTTTGTCCAAACGGGAGATGTAGAGTTGTATAGTTGGCTCCACAGCACGCAGAGTTGTACTCGCGTTTATCTTGGCGGTCCTACGCTGGTTACAGACGGGTCGCGACCGACGTCTATTCTCAACAAGAGTAAACCCATGCTTATCAATCTTGTCTTGGGTCACCACTGGAACTGATTTTATTTCCACATTCTTCCGCTTACGACCACAAGAGGGTGCCGGTTGTAAAGATTTTCGGGCAACATCCGCAAACGTCTTTCCTTGTTTTGAGGTTGGCTTCGGCGGAGGAATCCAATGGGTTCAGTCAAGGGTTGAGGTGGTGATGCAATGACGACCGAGGTCGCCCTAGTTTCTCTGTCATCAACCCGCTGACAGACGGTATCGCGTGACGAAGTCGCAATCATCGGTGAAATATGACTACTATTACAGTTACCGCGTGTCTTATTTACATACTGCGACGACGGTGAATTTGCAGATGTTGCAATTATGTTGCACAACATATTGACTTGGTTCCTCAGCTCTGTTGCGGCTCGTTCCGATTCCTCAAATTTGGAACGAATGTCGATAACATCGGCTCTCAACGTGGTGATGTCTTTCAATAATCTGGTGACGTCTACGTGATCGAACATCACGGGAGGCAGCTTGTTGAGATCACGTGCGACGAAAGTTGGGATGTCATCAGGGTCGGTCTCATTGAACAGCCTGAAGATGTCTTGCAGGTCTTTCTTACCGCGTCCATCCCTGTGACGTGTGATAAGACGGATTTGGGTCACGGCTGAATCTGCTAACACCTTCTTCGCTTGGATGATCTCGTCCTCGGTGAAGCTTATCATCAGTATCTGCTCCAGAGACATCTGGTCCATGACGTCCAATTTTTGTTGAACAAAGGCCAGGAACTCGTGAATTACGACGGTTTCGGAGCGTTTAGTTTGACACGCCATTTCGAATTATTTTTGCGCAGTAGGTATGCTTACGCTACAAAAATACTGTGGGTTCGGCATTAAAGTATTCACGTCATTATGAAGCGACTGCACTAACTTCTCTGGTTTCTCGTGGTGCGTGTGCTGTTAGCCTACACGGCTCTTTCGACTTTATCGTAGTCATGGGCACTAATTTCTTAAGTGAGACTCACTACAATTCACCGGCGAAAAATCTTAACACCGCAAGTCAAAAAAGGTTGTAATTTGTACAACGCCATCTATTACGTTCTTTGTAAATAACATCCCCTTTTAATTAAAGAAAAACATATTTTTTTTGTTTACTGTGTTTTAAGCATAAATATATTACAATAGAACGTTTTTATTATACATGAATCTTTTTATTACTATTTCTGAGATTTTATGGCGCCTTTAAACAGATTCGAACCTAGATTTCAAAATAATAATCATAACTTTCGATAGAAATGAACAATTTTAATAAAACAAAGATTAAAAATGAACTCGAGGATACGCTTTATGATTTTTTTTTTATAGGATCAGGGTGACAAACGAGCACACAGTCCACTTGATGGTAAGTGGTTGCTGCGGCCCATAGACATCTACATCTATCCTCGTTTGCGAATCAAAATGCAGATGCGTTGCCACCCGTGAGGACTAAGATGGGATGCCTCATTTCCAGTAAAAAGGGTCCCCGGCCACCTGCACTCACCAAGCGAAACGCAGAGGTAAACCTCTACTTCACGCTGGTATTCTGTGAGGTTGTGGTACCACCCCGGTTCAAGCCGGCCCATCCATGCGACAGCAAAAGTGCCGCGTGGCTCTACCACTGTGATTTTCGACTTCTTTTAAAAAAAGATGTTTACTCAAAACGTGATGCGTTCATAAGCAAACAGACAGATCGACAGGACAGCCAATTTTCAGTCCCCATAATGATTTTAGCTACAAACATACTATACAATGTACAGAAACAGGCACAACATGTTATCACTATTTTTATTATATGTATAAATTTATAGCGAGATGGCGCTGTTAACATCAATTCTAAAAACAAAAGAGATTAATTGACGCAATTGATACATTATATAAAACATAAAAACACTTATAAAACAGTGCATGCAGGCACTGTTTTATAAGTGTTTTTATGTTTTATGTAAGTAAGCAAAAAAGAAAGTTTGATCCTCGCCGAAACTTACGAAATTTTTAATTACTCTTTTAAAATTTGATTTACCACATAGAGTACTCGGCGGTAAAGAACAAATGAGTTTGTCAACACGCAGTAGGACAGCGATAATATAAAGATTAGCAGCAAATATGAAAACACATCTACAGAAAAAAACCACAACCTGCCTTTTTGTATTACATTTGTACAACACCACCATCTATTGATGAAATTGGTTAACTATTGTTTTTTAGATTTAGATATAACGTTAAAATATTTTTGTATATATTTATTACGTTCTTTAATACTTTTGCTTACTGCGGTTTAAAAATAATTATATCATCATAGAACATTATTTTACAACATTTAATTATGATTTACAATGTGATATTAGTTTAAAATGCACTTGATGACTCAACCAATGCCACCATTGAACAAATTCGTACTCTACTTCGCACCCATACTTCAGAATATTTATCATAACTTTTGATGGAATGAACTGATTTTAATGAAATAAAGACTAAATGTAACCCGAAGATACACTTTATATTTTCCTTAACGATTCTTATGATATAAATTAGTACTTTATACGTGATACGTTAACAAACAAACAGACAGACAGACAGAAAACTCCAAAAATGGTAGAAATGTATTTAGTTACTTATTTTTAGTACCACTCAATCACTTTTATTACAAAAATATAAAATGTACAGACGTCTGCTTTTTACCTTTTTATTATATGTATAGATAATGTTCTACTTTCTCCTCTTTCAAAAACCATCAATTTCGTCTTACTTGCATTCACTTTCATAACCCTTTCTTTCAATGACCAGTTCATTAAAGTAACCATCGTTTGCAACTCCGCCGCCGACGATGCAAATATGACTTGATCATCGGCGTACAAAAGGCATTTGACGGTTAACTCACCCATTCTCAACCCACCTTCTTCAACTTTCAAAGTTTGCAAACAACTGTCCATAAATAGGATAACAGCCACGATGAAGCTACACATCCCTGTCTGACACCTTTATGAATGCCAAACCAGTCCGAGTAGACCCCATTGATCTTGACACAAGCACTAGAGTCCCTATAAAAAGACCTTAATGCTTGCATCAAACCAGCGCTCAACCCAAGTGAGTCATAAGCCCTTTCCAAGTCCATGAACGCACAAAAAACTTTCTGGTTTTTGGGTAAAAAGTTCTCCGCAATCATGCGCATGGAAAAGATTTGCTCCGTACATCCCATCCCCTTCCTAAATCCAGCTTGCACATCCCAAATTTTTCCATCAGTTTCTTCCATAACTCTTTCAATTAACACCTTAGCATACAGTTTACCCACAATGCTAAGCAAGCTAATACCACGGTAGTTTTTACAGTCCTGCTGTGAGCCCTTTCCCTTATATATTGGAACTATAACGGCTTTGCACCAGTCTTCCGGTACTCGCTTCAGTTCCCAACATAAATTAAACAAGGTGTACAGCAAGCCTGCAACCACATCCTCTCCAGCCCTTAGCATTTCGAGTGATACTATATCATATCCAGCTGCCTTACCTGCTTTCATTACTTCATCTATATTTATCTACCTACCTCTCTTTACTTCTTTTGGAATTTCTATTTCACTTAATTTAGACGACTCTTCACTCTTAAACACGCTTTCAAAGTATTCCTTCCATCTCTTTAGATTCGAAACTTCACCATTAAGCATGCAGCCATTCTCTTCTCGTATAGCATTCATTCTAGGCTGTTTTGAATTTCCCCTGGTAGTTCTTACGAGTTTCCAGAACATTTTACTATTTGCCTGGAAGTTATCAGATATCCTTCTATCATTCTTATCCATCCTTTCTTGTTTTTTCCTTTTAACAACTTCTTTTACTCTCTTATTTATACGTCTAAAGTCTGCCTTTTTTCTGTCAATCTCATCATTCATATCGCCAGAATTACCAGCTTTGGTTGCTAGTAAATCTAGCCATGCCCTCTTCTTTGCTTCAACTTTCATCCATACCTCATCATCCCATAACAACGTATTACTTTTCATTTCATTCGTTCTCTTACTTACACCACATACTTTGGTGGCTGCATCCACCAAAACTTTCTTAACATTATTCCATATAGTCTTCAAGTCTAAATCACACATACATAATTCATTCATAGCACTTATATTTTCCCTCAGTCTACATTTATACTTCTCGTTCACACCTTCATCTTGTAGCCTCTCTATTCTTATACGCTCTAACGCAGTGGTAGACACAGATGTCGGATGCCGCCAACGCCTGAATATACCATTAATTCGGCATAAGACCAAGTAATGGTCCGTCCCTACGTTGGACCCCCGTTAGTAAACCCTTGTATCTACCACTGTGTTCCTCATTCTTTCATCCACAATTATGAAATCTATCATGCTTCTATCATCCCCTCTTTCCCATGTATACATGTGAATCTTCTTATGACGAAAGAAAGTGTTCGTCACAAAAAGATTATTTTCCACACATACGGTGAGGAGGTCTTCACCATTCACATTTATACTTTCATCGCCAAACGTTTTTAATATATTTTCATAACCAGACCTCCTCACCCCAACCCTACCATTAAAGTCGCCTAACATAATAATATTTTAATTTTTCTTACATTTCATCAACACCAGCCTTACCATGTCCCAAAACTGCTCTCGGATCTAAGTGGGCTTAGTCATATCTAGCACAAACAACTTCTTTAAGCCCACTTTCATTCGTATTCACAGCCGCCTTGGGCTTACACATTCATACTCTTTCACACATTGACCCATTCTTTCTGAAAGGATGATACCAACTCCCTGGCATGCTCGCTCCGTCTCGTCTACACCAGACCAGTAAGCGGTATACACGCTATGTGCAGTGACATCTCTTCCCTTTCGTTTCGTGTCGTTTACACATAACACATCTATTCCTCTATCATTCATCATTTTGCATACTTCATCCATCTTATCATTCATTGCTCCACATACATTCAGCGTAGCCAGACGGGCCTCCGCAATCCACTTTTCGCCCCTCCGGGAGACAGGACGTGACGGGTGGCGAACCTCGTCGCCGGTTTTTCTCCCGGAGATTCTTCGCACCCCTGCTCAATGGGGCAGGGGTGCGAAGAATCTCCCGAGGAGAATCTCTCGAGTTCCCGGCGCCCATTTCATATTTTAATGAAAGGGGCACCGGGAACTCGAGGCCATTTCTTTCTCTTCTTGGCTCATGGTGCGAACTAAGGGGTGGTAGATTTT
Organism: Parnassius glacialis; assembly: GCA_033319125.1. Lineage (NCBI taxonomy): Eukaryota > Metazoa > Arthropoda > Insecta > Lepidoptera > Papilionidae > Parnassius > Parnassius glacialis. Next base: position 54,575,044 of record JAVANC010000005.1, read on the forward strand.
ACGCCGCTACCATACGACGAGGAGCCGAGTCTATCCTATCGGCTTTGTCGGCTTTGTCGCTCATTTAGCACCACCCGGGGGACACGTATAGGGTGTGCCTAGGATTAGGTGGTCGAAGCCTACGGACGCGAGCGACTCATCCCCTAATACACTTTATTGATATTAACTCTAATACACTTTATTGATATTATTTTGACTATTTCAGTGCCCAATGGGACTGTTCATATTGGGGATTGTTTCTGTTGATGTTGGGATTTGAATTTATATAAGATTTTTAGCATGGAAGCCCCAGGAAAGCATCTTCTACAAGGAATAGGATAGCCTATATGAAAAATAGGGAAGATTTGACTTAAGGTAAAGACATCTAATTCCGAGCGGTTCTAAAATCTACACCATATTCCGAGGTCTTTATAAAAAACTGCATGTATGTGCGAAGCTCTTTTTTACTGCAAGATCTCATATTGAATTAATAACATAACTTTGCGTAGTTATATCATCAAAGCTCTGAAATAATATGCAAATTAATTTTATACGTAGTAAAGCCATGCTGCAGCTATATTAGTAGTATAGTTGTAGCGCGAATGGGTCTGCTCGACCGGGGTAGGACCACGCTCTCACAGAATACCAGCGTAAAATAGCAGTTTTACACTGCCGTGTTTCGTATGGGGAGTGTAGAGAACTGGAGACCCTTTTTACTAGAAAAGAGGCATTCCAACTTAGTCCTCACGGGTGACAACGCATCTGCATTTTGACTCGCAAACGAGGATAAATATAGATGTCTATGGTTCACAGCAACCACTTACCATCAGGTGGACTGTGTGCTCGTTTGTCACCCTATCCTATAAAAAAAATTAAAATACTTGGGTAGTTTTGCGTCAGCAGGTGGGCTGAACCCTTACTTCTAACATTCTGAACCTTGTGCACGTGAGTACCATGTTTTTCTTAAATAGGGATTTTTTGGTTTTTTTTTGTAACGTATGTGTAATTCTTTGAGTAAAACTAGTTCATGGATTATATTTTTAATCGAAAATATTAAACTATGTACCTATGTTTTTCTGAATAGGTCAAAATAAAATATGTATTGAAAATACCGCGGCAGTAAGTGTCAAATATTTCAGCCGGTTCCTCGTTCCGATGTATACCGCGGAATAGCTCAGAGAATTCATTCCTTTTTTTATTTTAGGGTTGTTTTTATGACTAGGTTCTTCCCGCCTTGGGTGTGATAATTTAAAAATACAATAAGTACTATAATCTATTTCCAAGATATACTTTTGCGTTTCATGCATTAATTATATCATGTCAAAAGTGCTCTATTTAGTTATTTTATCTAAATAGAGCACTTAACTCATTGTATGGGAAAGCTAAAAGGAAAATTATAGTTCATACAAAATTTCATGTAACTTTTAGCAAGTGTTATATTATATTTAACATGATTTTGCAATTAAATATTATGTCATTATATAAATTATGCAAAAATCTTGCATTTTTAGTACTCTACTACTACTAGATTTAGGATACGAGATTTTTGATAAAAAACGCTATTCCGATGTATAGTAGATCTGGATAAGGTTCTATAAGCACCTATTCCGCGACATGTACACACGGAAAATACAGTCTCCACAATTTTACACAGCGTGCTATGCACTTTCCCTTCATTTCAATAACACGTAGGTTCCTATTACCTTTCTAATATTTCACGTACGTAGTTAATAATTCACAAATACATTATATTATTTTACACAATATCCTGATTTAGAGACGCATATTGTTTATGTTACTATTGTGTAATATGACGAGTTTTAAAATAAATTAATTAGCTAAGTATATTAGGTAATAATACTATTTTATTTCATAAGTATGAAATGTTTATATTGATAATGAGAATAGATGATTATTATGCAATCAATCCATATACCCCCATAAATTTTCACATATTTTTATACGTGGTAGAGTCATGTTGCAGATATATTAGTAGTATAGTAGTATAATAGTACAAATGGGTCGGCTCGACCGGAACGGCACGCTCTCTCAGAATACCAGCGTAAAGTAGCAGTTTAACACTGCTATGTTTGTAAAGGCGGCTACTTACGTGCCTGCCGCAGGGGCAATCTATGGTGTAGGAGTTTGGATGACCCTTAATTGCCTCCTTAATTATGATGTGTGTAGGCAAGCAGGGGCAATTTTTTAAGTCGGCCCTGCGGCAGGGCGACAGAAGCGCAAGACCTTCCTTGCTCCCTAGATTGGCCCTGCCGCTGTCGCGTGTGTAGCGAAATTGGAGCAACTTCAATCAGTTCGTTGCAACTTTCTCGCGGAGCACACGTATGAGTACAAGTCAGAACCGCAGAAAGAACGTCATTTGAACGTTGTAAGTTACAAGTATATATTCCAATCATTGAGTTATATGCACTGCGTACTAGAGAAGCCATTCCGAACATTGACTATGTTCAACTGAACTGTAGTGCAATCCGTACAAACTAAATATTGCGTAAAGTGAAGATTTGTGAATTCCGTAAAATAATTATTATTACATTTTATTTAGAAATATAACATGTTTGTTTAGATGAAATTAAGATATTTTATATTAAATTCTTATATTTATTTTATATTAATATCTTATTTTATATCAAATTAAAGTCTTCGCGCATGCGCGGGCGTAGTAGTCGCGCATGCGCGAAGACATAGAATAGGACACAGTTTTTGTTTAAAATGGCTTCTCTAGTACGTAGTACATATAACTCAATGATTCCATTAGTATTAAAATTGCTGGAATATAAATGAAATGTCATTAACTAAACAATTATACAAAAATACAAATTTTAGTAATTAAATTTATTAAAACTCATCATTAGAAAACTATCCTGGCTATTTGTAACACTAGTTAAATTATAGTTACTAAGCACTAGTTCGTTAAGTTATATCACAGAATAAATGGGTATATTAAATTATGACGAGTGAATTCAGTCATATTTAATTGTCTTTAATAGCCTAAAAATAGCGTGGCAGAGCTATGCTGCAGCTTATAAGCACTATATAATTGTACTATATGCTTATAATTATTAATTAATTAGTTGTTTTATTGATAAATGTGGGTGTCTATGGGCCACAGTGTTCACTTACCATCAGGTGAACTGTGCTCATTTGTCACCCTTATTCTATATAGAAAAGAGCCAAGGCTATATATACCGATTCATTGATATTTCGATAAAACTGGCGCCATTCGCAACACGTGCATCCAGCGAGACGTACACTCTCATACTGAACGGCAGGCGTGTGTGTAGAGACACCTCCGATATTGCTCCGATCGCTGTGCTCCCTAGATTGCCCCTGCGGCAGGCATGTCAGTAGGCGCCTTAACACTGTAACACTGCGGTGCTGTGAGTGTAGAGAACTGGATAACCTTTTTACTGGATAAGAGGCATTTATTCTTGAAACAAGATGACAAAAGAGCACACATCGTTTTTCATCCTACCCTATAAAAAAGACATACCGACATAATATTTCATAGATGTAGGTTTTGTGAAAGATAATCAAAATTTGTCAACAAAAGCAATTAATTAAATGGATTATAAAAAATTAAATTAACTTGTCAAGTAATAAATGTCAGACAAAAATATGAATAATTACCCCAGAGGATAATCGTTCAAATTTTTTAAATTACAATAATTTTGGTTGTAGGATAATGAACACTATGTTTACTCTTCTTACCTTTTTCCTTTGCATTATGTACGCTCGGAATTAGAAATCAAATACATCGGAATAAGAATTTTTACATCGGAATAAAGTGCCTTCGACTTCCTTTCATATTCAATTAATTATAATACAAATCAAGATCTAATATCCAAAACTATCATTTATTTCAAGAATACAAACAATTATGGTTCTGATAAAAATAGCCAAAACTTTAAATGGGTACAATAGATGCTTAATTTTCGATCTCCTTGCGAGTTTTAGTAAATATACCGCGGAAATAGGTGCTTTTACCTTAATTATTGCATGGGAATGGTATGGAAATGGTAGACTTTAGACTTATTAAACATTATTTCCACAAAAACTTGAATACTTTCTTGTAAAAGCGATATCTATCATAAATTTTTAAGGAATACTTTGAAAGTATGTTGAAGAGTTATGAAACGTTTGAATTAAATGAAATAGAAATTCAGAAAGAAGAGGAAAGAGATAGAGAGATAAGTATAGCTGAAATGATGAGAGCAATGGAAAGCATAAAAGCATGTAAGGCAGCCGGATATGATAGAGTATCACTCGATGTAGTATCACTCAATGCTAAGGGCTGGAGAGGGAGTGGTGACATCTTGTTTAATTTATGTTAGAAACTTAAGCGGGTCCCAATATATAAGGAAAAAGGATCGTAGCAGGACTGTAAAAATTACCGTGGTATCAACTTTCTTAGCATTGTGGGAAAACATTATGCTAAGGTACTAATTGAAAGAGTTATGAAAGATACTGATGGAAAAATTTGGGATGTGCACGCGGGATTCAGAAAGGGAATGGGATGTACTGATCAAGTATTTTCCATGCGCATGATCGCGGAGAAGGTTTTGGCCAAAAATCAAAGGGTTTTTTGTGCATTCGTGGACTTGGAAAAGGCTTATAACAGAGTGGACAGGGATGTGTTATGGCAAACACTGAACTCATTTGGGCTGAGCGCTGGGTTGATACAGACATTAAAGTATCTGTATAGAGACTCCAGTACTTGTGTCAGGATCAACGGGGCCTACTTGGACTGGTTTGGCATCCATAAAGGTGTCAGACTGGACTGTGTGACTTCCTCGTGGCTGTTCAACCTATTTATGGACAGTTGTTTGGAAAATTTGAAAGTTGAAGAATGTGGGTTAAGAATGGGTAAATTAACAGTGTGCCTTTTATAACCAAATGCCTTTTATAAACCGATGATCAAGTCATACTTGCGTCGTCAGAGCCCGAGATGCAAATGATGGTTACATTAATGAACAGGTCATTAAAAGAAAGGAGAATAAAAGTGAACGCAACTAAGACGAAAGTTATGGTTTTGGAAAGAGGAGAAAGTAAAACGATATGTGCAATAAGAACAGAAGGGGAATTGGTCGAACAAGTAGACGAGTTTGTGTATTTGGGTTGTTTGTTTAGCAGGAATGGTAGATATGATAAGGATATAGAACGACAAGTGAACGCAGAAAATTGATAAAAGGGGCTCTACACTCTATTGCGGAAAGTCAGAATGTCTCCAAAAAGGCACGTATGGCAATTCACAATGTTGTGTTAGTCCCTACTTTAATGTATGGCAGTGAAAGTTAGGTGTGGCAGAAAAAGCACGAGAGTAGAATAAATGCTGTAGAAATGCGGTCATTAAGGAGTATGTTAGGGATGAATCTGAATGACAGAGTAAGAAAATGTGAGATAAGAGAAGAGTGTGGTTTTCAAGATGATGTTGTGACTCGGATTAAGAAAGGAATGCTTCAGTGGTTTGGTCATGTAGGAAGAATGAATGAGGAAAGAGTGGCAAAGCAAATTTATGTTAAAGTTAAAGAGATGAATGGCAGAGTCGGGAAGGGACGCCCTAAGCGAAAGTTTATTGACCAACTTGGCGATATATTGAAAAAGTACCCTTAACCGACGTGCGTGTATGCGTAGGTATATGGGTGTGGAGGAGGCGAGATAAGTGTGTCAGGAGTGTTTATATATATGTATGTAACGCTGTTTCTTCTGCATATCAATGATATGTTGCTAACTGGTAACATGCATTGCTATGCGGATGACAGCACTGGTGATGCTCTAAACACCGGCCGTCCCAATATTTCTTGAGAAAACGTCGCCGAGTACCGGAACAAACTTGTTTCTGAAGTCGAGTCTTTGCTCGACAAAGTCTCGGATTGGGGGCGACTAAATCTAGCCTAGGTTAATCCTCAGAAGACACAAGTTTGCGCGTTTACCGCTAAAAAGAACCCCTTTGTCGTATCTCCCCAGTTTCAAGGCACTCCCCTTCTTGCCTCAGCCAGTATCGGAATCCTCGGAGTCGACAAATCGAGTGACGTGCAGTTTCGTGGTCACTTGGAAGAGAAGGCCAAATTGGCCTCTAAAAAGCTTGGCGTGCTCAGCAGAGCAGGACAGTATTTCATGCCGGCACACCGCCTGCAACTTTACAAGGCGCAGGTTCGGCCTCACATGGAATACTGTTCCCATCTTTGGGCAGGGTCTCCCCAGTGTCAGCTCCTTCCACTTGACCGCATCCAGCGCAGAGCGGCTCGAATCGTCGACGACCGAGTCCTTTCCGATCGGCTCGATTCATTGGCACTGCGAAGAGATGTTGCATCCCTTTGCATTTTCTTTCGCATTTACCACGGGAAGTGCTCTGAGGAATTGTTCGGATTAATCCCAGCCGCCAAATTTCACGAACGCATATCGCGGCAGAACTCCCGATACCATCCACACCATCTGGATGATTGGCGGTCCACCACTATGCGATTTAGATGTTTTCTTCCTCGCACGACTTCCTTGTGGAATCGATTACCATCAACGATTTTTCCGGATCGATACGACTTAGGGACCTTCAAGAAAAGAGCCTACTCCTTTTTAAAACGCCGGCAACGCATCTGCGATTCGCCGGGTTCCCCTGGTGTTGCAGTTGTTCATGGGCGGCGGTAGTCACTTACAATCAGGTGAGCCGCATGCTCGTTTGCCCCCTCTCCTATAAAAAAGGATCGTGCCAAATGGAAGTTCATAGTCTCTGCCTAGCCCTCTGGCTGACAGGCGTGAGTGTTTATGTATTTGTATGTAATTTACCTCGCATTGAAGTGCAACAACGCATTGAAATATGAACGAGCTCTTGTTTCAACACTGTCTTTCTAATAGCAGTCATCTATTATTATTAGTTACAGATACTTTAGCGACTGTAAACATCCTCCAAGCGAAAAAACGGTAATTTTTTTTTATAGCGTTCACACAAAACTAAATAAAATTAAATCTTCAACAATTACTAATGATAATAGTAGATCACTCCTGGCATTGCTTTTTTTATAGATAGTGCAGTTTCAATACAATCGATTCAGCCATTCCGAAGATTAGCCCATACAGACAGACAAACACGTACGTAGGTCAGACTGGTCGCAACTTTGAAACACGCTACAAAGAGCATTTAGCCGCGTATAGGAATTCCAATCCCGATAAATCCCATTTTGCTAAACATCTTTTGGACACTGGACACAAACTAGCCAACGACCACTCCTTTTAAGTCTTATAAAGCGCTGCAACTGTGTGTGCTGGAACAATTAGACATATTTAAAAAAAATATTAACGTTGCACTGCTGAATGAACAAACAAATGGTTCTAACTCACCTCTCTTAAATATCTTTAAGCCTGCTCTCTAATAACAGACAGCCTCGCAATATGGTCGTTTGTCACACTCGCGATAATCGGCGATTGGTTGCGTGGTTGGAGGATAATCGAGCATTGTTCGGCGGTTTGTTTTTAATTTTACAAGCGGCTGCGTACGTCAGGTGGTGATTGGTCGCATGTTTTATCGCATGACGCAGTCGCTCGCTACTTTAGTAGGGAGCGGTTACGTCAGCGGGCTGTATTAATAGCAGTTGTTTTGGCTCACTGCTCATTTAGCGTTCAGCCAGCACAGAGTCTACATCACCTGAAAATGTCTCGTTTAGTGGTACGTCTTTCCTAGTATAGTGATGTTGGGAGTAGTGGTGCTGGGATTAATATAGACGGGGATAGCGCACACAATTGAGGGAGGGTGGGAGGTGCTCTTGAAACTAGGTGAGACACATCATTTTATTTTATCGAGCGAATGTACGCAAAGTAATTTTTACCAACTTTAACATATTATGCATTACCTTCTATACTATGGAAATCTCCTTTTGAAAAAGTAGCATGTATTCCGGTGAAGACTCCGCAACTCATGTCGCCAGTTGCTTCGCTGATGAGGAGTTTCATTGCATTTATGAGGCCCTGTGTCGATGGGGAGGCTAGGTTACCTCCTGGAAATGGCGACCAAGTTGTATTAATATAATGGCAATGATAATTTAACAAATATACATTGGAAAATCATACAAAACGTTATCGTAAATTTGAATTAAAAGAATATTTATCTGGCTCGAAGGACCAACATCTACACACTGAAATACTATTTAAATAAAGAAAAAACTTCACGTCACATTTTTAATTCTGGTTAGAACAATATTACATTCTGACATTAAAAAAAAACTATCATCTTCAAACAATATTGTACAGTTACAGTCAGAACTTTTAAGTTTTAGGTGATTCATCTATGTATATTTCATACATTCAGCCTATCAAACGTCCACTGCTGAACATAGGCCTCCCCCATAGATTGTGTTATGATTGCAATAATACACGTTCGTTAGCGAGACAACAACTGATTTATTATATGGCATAACTACCTACGTTTACAATAACACAAATACCCACAACATCTCCCCTTATTAATAAAGATACAATATCATCCATCCCCCTGTGCGAAAAAAAATAACTAAAAATAAACAAAATTTCTTATAGTACTAACGTAATAATAAAATATTTAAAACAATTTAATCAATTTTTATGTTGAGTCGTCGTGCCCGACTACGTGTGAGAGGGTGTGGCCATGATGTGGATGCCTCATTATTATGATCTTTAAACCCATTTTTAGCAATTTTATTTTCGTTTAAACGAGAATTCTCGTTACGCTGAGTCACCTTATCAGGGATTTGTTGTAATTTATTGCATTTTTCTCCCACAAAATTGCCACTCTCTCAGTGATCCCTGTTTACAGTGATGTCCATATCTTTTTTAATATTTTTAGAATGTGGACTTATGTAAGACTTAATTAAATGACGCCTATTGCGTCGGATTCGTCTTCCTAGCTCATTATGTATTACATATGACCGAGGTGTATCACCTTGATCAATTACAGTAGCGCGGGTCCTTTTCTTACCATCTATACATATTACTTCGTCACCGATATTTAGTTTAGGCAACATTCTACAATGTTTATCATAGTACATTTTTGACTGCTGCTGTTTTTGCAGCATTGTTTTAAACTGAGATGGGTCGGCAACTTGTGGTTTTAGTAATTCTGCACACACTGGTAATTTACAACGTAATCTGCGACCCATTAGTAATTGCGCGGGAGAGTCCAAACCATGTCTCGGAGTATTTCTGTAATTCAATAAAGCAAGTTCAAAGTCACTATTCCCCTTATGAGCTTTAATTAATAAAGACTTAATTGTTTGCACCGCACGTTCACTTTTTCCATTAGCCTGTGGATAGTTTGGTGAGGATGTAATGTGAGTGAAGCCCCAATCTGTACTAAACTGTTTGAACTCGCGACTACTATATTGAGTTCCATTATCACTTATAAGTATTTCCGGTATACCGTGTCGTGAAAATATTTCCTTCATACTGCGTATAACCACTTGTGATGTAATATTTTCTAATTTTTTTACTTCAACAAAACTGGAGTAATAATCAACTAAAATAAGATAATATTTCTTCCTATATTCAAATAAATCAGACCCAACCTTAAACCAGGGCAAATCAGGAATTTCTACTGGAATCATGGGTTCTTTAGTAGGTGCGTTTGAGCTCTCCCTGCACACTGAACAACGTTTCACATACATTTCTATGTCACGTGACATGCCTGGCCAGAATATTACTTGTCTTGCGCGTCGCTTGCACCGATCTATACCTAAGTGCCCTTCGTGTACAATTTTCAACTTATCTGTTCGCAGGGAACGAGGGACTAAAACAACATTATCTCTAAATATGACGTCATCTACCACATATAACTCATTTTTTAAAGACCAATATTTTTTGAGATTTTCTGTTACGTTACACTTATCATGAGGCCATCCTAATTTAATATAATTTAGTAAAGTACACAAATCAAAATCTTTTTTCGTTTCATTTTTTATCAGCGTTAACTTGTTATTTGAAATTGGAATACTGTTTACAATTAATTTTACCTGACATAGAATTTTTTTATCTAATTTATCATCTAATGCTAAGTCGGGAAGCGGCGCGCGAGACAATGCATGTGAAATATACATATATTTTCCTGGTTTATACTTAACTATTAAGTCATAGCCTTGTATTCTAAGCATCATACGTTGTAAGCGGGCTGGGACGGACATTAATGGCATTTTAAAAATACTTTCCAAAGGTTTATGATCTGTTTCTATGACAACATCATTTTTTGCAAAAATGTATTGGTGAAATCGTTCACAGGCGAACACAATTGCCAACAACTCCTTTTCCACCTGGGCATACCGGCGTTGCGTATCTGTAAGAGTTCGCGAGGCGTATTCAACCGGCCGACCACCCTGCAGTAGCACCGCACCAAGTGCATCGCGAGATGCGTCTACCGATAACAAGACAGGCTGTGAAACGTCGTACAACGCCAACACTGGCGCTGTGCAAACAGATTCTTTTAATTTGTCGAATGCCGTCTGTTCACTAAGTTCCCAACGCCAAATACTATCTTTTTTTAACAAATTCGTTAAGGGAAGAGCACGATCAGAATAACACGGAATAAATTTCGATAAATAATTAACGGCTCCCAAAAATCTTTCCAAACTTTTTCTGTCCGAGGGTTGAGGCATCTCAGAGATGGCTTTTACTTTATTAGGGTCAGGCCTCATACCGTTTTTATCAAAAATATGACCCAAGTAGGTAACTTCTTCAACTGCTATTTTGCATTTCTTTTTATTAAATTTTAAATTAATTTCCCTAGCTCTTTTTAACAATGCAATTAGTCTCCTATCGTGTTCATGCTTGTTCGTCCCCAGACAATTATATCATCTATAAAACTGTCTGTACCCTCTAAATCCTCTAAAAGCTGCCTCATTTTCGCGTGAAATACTTCGGAAGAGCAGTTAATACCGAACGGTAAGCGAAGAAATTGATATCGACCGAACGGTGTGGCAAATGTACACAAGTCTGCACTCTGCTCATCCAGTTGTATAGCCCAAAAACCTGAGTTGGCGTCTAAGACCGAAAAGAAGCGCGCTCCGTGTAGCCGCGCTGCGAGCTCTGACACAGTGGGCAATTGGAAATGCGCGCGCTGCACTGCACGGTTAAGTTCTCGTGGGTCTAAGCACACGCGAATTCCATTGTCCTTTTTTATTGCGACTAGAACTAGTGGATGCACCCATTGAGTTGGATGAGAAACTTTCCTTATTATACCTTGGTTTTCCATATTTTTAAGCTCATCTGCTAGACGTTCACGTAAACTTAACGGAATCTTTCGAAGAGTAGAAATCACCGGAGGTACGGATTCGTCTAAAACAATATGATACTTTCCTGGAAGGCACCCAATACCGCTAAATAAGTCATTGTAGTCTGATATATTAATTTCATGAATTCGCTTGACTAACCCTAACTTCTCACACGACTGTCGCCCCAGCACGCTTTGACAACGCAAATCGGCTATCGCAAACTTTAAATCATAACGAACATTTTTATAAAAACATTGTAGATAACAAACGCCTCTTACTGGTATTATATTACCGCTATACGACTCTAATTTAATACGATCACTTTTTATCGTATTGGAATCAAAACCAAGTTGCAAAAATCTTTCAAAAGATATAACATTTATATCCGCCCCCGTGTCTAATTTAAAGTTTTCGATACCCTTCTCAAAAATTAATGTTTCAAACCAACCGTCTGAACAATCCTTTTGACCATTAATGGTTGATATAAAAAACGATTCACAATCAAAAGAACGCGTGACATCTTGATTTTGTTCAATGTCATATACATGTTTTACACCGGCCTTATTATTTAAATTTTGCCTACATACCCGCGCAAAGTGACCTTGTTTACCACAAGTGAAACGTGGCGTAAACGGCCGGACATCGAGGCGTTGCACAGCGCTCGACTCCACAGCGCGGGCAGCGCAGCGCTTGCAGCGCTTGCAGCGCGGTGCCCCGCGAGGCGCGCCCGGCGCCTGTGCGCTGCGCGTCGCGTCATACTCGCCCTTGTTTGACACTATCTACCTGCACTACACTAGCACACACACCAGCACCACTAGCAATTAGTTGACGGCTACTCTCTTGCGAAATTTCTTCGGCCTGGCACAACTTCACTGCTTTGTCCAGGTCTAGGTCCTCACATCTGAGCAAACGATCCCGGACTATTGTGCTGTTCACACCACAAACAATTCGATCCTTGATCAGCTCTTCTTCTAAAGTTGCAAACTTACAATTTTTACTCAATAACCGCAATGACGTAACATACTGCTGTATGTTTTCACCTTCTTCTTGATTACGCGTGAAAAACTTGTATCTCAGCAATGTAATATTAATTTTAGTTCCAAAATATTCATCAAATTTACTCAAAACTATTTGCACATCATCACGATCATCTTCTTTAGTGAACGTAAAAGTTTGATAAATGTCGAATCCTTCTGAACCAATTAAATTGATAAGTAAACTTGCCTTTACTGCCGATGCCTCCGAGTGCACACCCGAAGCTTTCATAAATAACACGAATTGTTGTCTCCACCTCTTCCAAGCATCAGCCCTGCTGACGGGTCCGCCTTCTAACTGTAATTCGCTAGGTGGCCGCGCGTGCTCCATTGTTAATTGGAGCACTCGTTATAATAATCGCTGAATAGAATTATCCGCGGTTCACAACTTCCCAAAATATTATACTATACATATGTATGTTGCAAAATATTCTATTGATGTACTCGATTTTAAACATTTACTATGCTTATAATCCCACTTCTGACACCATGTTATGATTGCAATAATACACGTTCGTTAGCGAGACAACAACTGATTTATTATATGGCATAACTACCTACGTTTACAATAACACAAATACCCACAACAGATTGTTTCAAAGGGATATCTGTCATAGCTGTCACACTGGTCTGTCTACCAAGTGTGACAACCATGACAGATATACCGCATAGACCGCAGACTTTTTATTGTTTTATGTTGATATCAGGTTGATGCTACTGTCTGATTCATTTCCGTTTTACGACACTCAAGTGGTGATACGGGGTTGTGCATTAGATTCTCTAACGTCACGACTACAAGGCCATATTCTTGCATGTAATATACGTATCATTTTGATTCAATCTTGTTTACGTATTTCTACTTTAATTATGTAATCTCTAACGTGTAGTGACGGATACCTATGAGGCAATCTATGGTTGAGGCCTATGTTCAGCAATGGAATTGTATAAAATAGTAGTGAAGATGATGATTAACATTTTATTCTTATAAAGTTTTGTTTGATTAATTTAAAGTCCACTTAGCTTAAAATAGTAATATTGTATATTAGTAGAATTCCGCTCTCATGAATCTACCTAATTACATAAGTCGTGGATAACTGTAATTGTCTAAATTCCTTTCTGCACAAAAATATTGAATATTTAATTTTTTTTCATTACATCCCTTATTATAAAGTAATAAAATAAATACAAGGAACGAACACAAGTTAATAATGCTAGTTACTCAGCTCCACAGTGTCAGTATTCATAAGGCATTTTTATAGTATAAGGGTGACAAACGTGAAGACAATCCATCTGATGGTAAGTGGATGCTATGAGCAATAGACTTAGTCTACATCAATCCTCTAATAAAAATCAAAATTCAGATGCGTTGTCACCCCTGAGGACTAAGATGGAAAGCCTCGTTTTCAGTAAAAAGTGTATCCGGTTCTCTACACTTGTAAACGTAACAAAGTAGCACTAAGCTGCTATTGTAAGCTGGTATTCTGTGAGAACGCGGTCCTTCCGCTATACCAAATCTTCTAGTAGGCGTCGTAAGAGGCTACAGAAGGAAACTAAACAGAAAAAGGGCAGCAGAATCTCCCTGATGTGAGCTCAAAGTAATAACGACGGCTCCGTGGCGCGGTGGCTTAGCAATGAGTTACAACGCTGGGGGCCGCGGGTTCAAATCCCGCACGGAACAAGTATTTGTATGGCCTACAAATAATTATTCCGGGTCTGGATGTTTGTCCTTGTGCAATTTATGTTTGTAAACTGCCTCTTTGTAAACTGAGAAAATCCTAGTGTGGAGATAACGTTTTTTTTTTGAAAAAAAATAAGTTGCGTTTGCCAACACCCATGCAACGACAGAGTTTGCATCAAAACAAGACATTTTCGGCCTAATAAAGAAAAAAATGAGATAGATGTGTGCGTGAGTAGGTGGTAATAAGTGGCTTTAATGTACGAAGGAACAGACGGAAATCTGCGTACATTCATGCTTAACTTCTTCTCTAAAATAGGGAATTAATATTTTTATGTAGGACCATAAGTGTAAATGTGAGGTTTGTCGTTTCATTAAAAACTGTTGTTAATATTAATATGATATACGTGTAGGGACATGATACACGTACATTGTGGTTGTAGCACGAATGGGCGACACGAAGAAGGTGTTTTTAAAATAAAAAAAGTTCAAAATTAATTTTGGGTTTGATTGGTGTGATACTTTTTCATAAGTAGCTATAGTGCCGGAGTTTATAGGAATTGACTGTACCTTCGAGATGACATCTCAGCCGTGCGTCGAACCAGTTTGCTGGCATGCGATGAAACTTTAGCCATCCATCTGCTTCCGAAAACAATCTATAGTCACAGCGGAATTGAGTGCCATCTAAAATTGATACAAAAGTTATTGTTTTGTAAAATTGCCCACTCCTGATTATAAGACTAGATCAAGTTTAGACGTCTGGCTTATTCGCTGCGTTTAAGAGAAAGCATGTCTTTTATCATTATACTATTGCCTAGGCGAGTCGCCCGAGGCATTGCCAGAATTTTAACAAGCTTTTATTTAACTAACATTCTTCGTATGTCGTTTCGGTTCAAGATGTGTAGTCAATTTTTGAAGCACTTCCTGGCATCTTATTGAACTGAAGTTTAGCATCCTTATGTAACTTCGATAACGCTGCAATAATATGGAGCTGATTCGATGACGGGCTCAGATGTTGACCCTAGTAACGTCTATAAAAGCTTGTTTTTAAATAGATAATTAAGTTTATTTTCTATAGAGTTTGGGGGTTTGTCACCCTTTTATTATGATTTTATTTTACACACATTAATTAACACAGTCCACCTGATGGTAGGTGGATGCTGTGGCCCATTTAAAACTACATCTATTGCCGAATTAATGAGAGAATCAAAACGCAGATTCAATTTGATGTAAGAGTATGACAACGTTTAACGCCCCGTTATTAGTGAAAAGGTCTTCGGATTTGTTCAGTAAACAATTATTTTCCAAAGGCAATGGATTTAGAAAAGACCGTCGTGCTACATCACTTATTTTGGCAGACTACTGGTTCTCGTAATATTCTTTTATTTGTATATACATCATCTTCACCTGCATCCAACCACCCCTTCCATGTTTTATCAATTGTCATTCCGTCTAGTTGCATGTTACCATACAATTTTTTTTCACCTTTTAACTGTTGACTACTTATTAAATTAACATGAAAAATTGAACTGTTTCCGGCAATAGAGATTAGACAGTTAATAAACTTAAACATAATAAGTAAATAATAAGTAAAAATCTCACTTAACACAGCCACGAAACTTAGTATAACGAAATAAGGCAGACTCGATCTCATTGTTGTGATGCCGGAATAAAACTGAACTGTTCGAATCTTCTACGTTAACAAATAAAATAATTTACTAAATTATATAAAGGAAGAGAGGGATAAAACGTTTCATTTATATTGCCGTCCAAATTAGATATGCAGTCAAATGAAGAAGGGACGTAACTTATATATTCATAACTAGCTGTTGCCCGCGACTTCGCTCGCGTGTTAGAATTTTTATGTTTTTGCGCGGAACCCTAATTCTTTTTCTAAAATTAAAGTAGCCTAAGTTACTTCTTGTAAAATCAGCTATCTGCTAGTGAAAGTCCCGTCAAAATCGGTTCAACCGTTTCGGAGATTACCCGGAACAAACAGACAGACAGACAGACAGACAGACAAAAATTTTAAAAATTGTATTTTAGTTATAGGTACCATATTTACTTTCATATGCATTTAGTAAAAAATTGTAATTTTGACATTACAAACAGACACTTCTATTTTATTTATTTGTATATGTATATATTGTATATATTCATAAAAATATTTTTAAGCTAATTAAAAACAGACACTCATTAGGTAGACGACACAGATTATCTAATGGTACCTATCTAGGTAGTGTACGTTATACATAAATATTACATACCAGTTAGATAGTAAAAGTAATGTCCTCCAGACCGAATTTCGGTCACGGTGACCAGCCTTAACGGAGACTAGCTATCGGCTCAAGACAGGATTATAGTGTCCAAGTGTATGCGAAACCACAGGTTCACTCTCTATTTTCTCACTCTCATTGTCAGATGGGACGGTAAACCGACACGGCCGGAGAGAGATCAGGCAGAGGACCAACGGCTCTACGTGCTTCCGAGGCACGGAGGTGAGACACCGTCAACTTCAACTCAATAACTGTATTGTTTTAGCCCGACCTGGGATTTGAACCCGGCACCTCATGACTAGCAGCCACGTTTACAACTACTATACCAACAAGGCTTTGGATAGTATATATTTAATATTTATTGATGGTTGCACTGTGCAACGCTAAGAGCCGCGAGTTCCGCACGGAATATATTTGTGCTAATAATTGTTCCGGGTCTGGATTATTTATTAGGAAATTTACTTGGGAGATAACATTTTTTAAAGAAAATAAACTATGCAATTGTCATGTTGTGGCGGCGGAAGATACTCCATCACCCCATTTCGTCCCGTGGGTTTCGTATCGCTGTGAGATTTATAACTTTGTTGTGAATCTACAGCGACAAAGTTATCAAGAACTAGGTATCTACACTATCACTAATAACTCTTCTAATATATTAATTTATGTAGAACATGAGCTTCTAAGTAGGAACAATAATTATACTATAAATATAATTTTAATAATAATTAATAATTGAATAAGGTGCAGCTATATTAGTAGTATAGTTGTAGCCCGAATGGCTCGGCTCGGCCGGGGAAGGACTACGCTCTCACAGAATACCAGAATAAAAATAGCAGCTTAATGCTGCTGTTTTTCATATGGTGAGTGTAGAGAACCGGAGACGCTTTTTATTGGAAACGAAGCATTCCATATTAGTCCTCAGTGGTGACAACGCATTTGCATTTTGAATCTTAATCGAGGATAAATATAGATGTCTATAGGTCTCAGTATACACTTACCAACAGGTGGCTATGTCAGGTGTGCTCGTTTGTCACACATTTTCTTTTAAAAAAAAGGTATCTCCCCCGTCACGGCATCGGATTTGATAGACCACAAAAATGCAAAATCGCTAAATCACACCTATTACTTCCAAGGATGATTCGAGAGGCTATTAAAATCTATACAAATAAATAAAATTGAAGTGTCTGTTTGTTATATCAAAATAACAGTTTTTTACCAAATAACAAAAAACATAAGTTTTAAAATTTCTGTCTATCTGCTTTTTTTTCTGTTTGTTCTGGCTAATCTTCGAAATGGCTGGACCAAGTTTGACGTGACTTTCACTGACAGTTAGTTGATATTATAAGGAATAACTTAGGCTATTTTTGTTTTTGAAGAAGAATTAAGATTTTGCCCAAAAGAAAAACACAAAACCCAATCGTAACAAATTACATGCGGGTGAAGTCATGGGGCTAGTCATAAATATAATAAGTGAATATGCGCGATGAAATCTGTAAAAACTAGTTTTAAAGTTAATATGAGGTTTTATTTAAAGTTGATATGAGGTTGGATATTTACGGAGTTGGAAGAGGTCATGATATTTTTCAACGAGCTCGTGAAAAACATGCCCTAAGAGCATATGGTCCTTATATTTTAAAAAATTGTTTGAACGGATAAAAAGGTGTTTAAAATGTAATGAAAAAAGCTTTGGGAAATAGCAAATATATTAGTTCGCATATCAATTGTTTTGTTTATGAGTTTTGCAAACATTCAGTGTATTCCACGTAGGACGTTCCTTGCCGACTCTGCCACTTACTTATGCAACATAAATTTGCTTTGTCACTCTTTCTTCATTCATCATTCTACATGTCCAAACCACCGAAGCATTCCTTTCTTAATCCTGCTCATATCACCAACCACACTTTTTACTTACCTTCATTCATTGTAAATACAGGAAAATTTTAGTGGTAGAGCCACGCGGCAGCTTTTGCTTTAACAGTGGTAGAGCCACGCGGCAGCTTTTGCTGTCGCACGGATGGGTCGGCTCGAACCGGGGTGGTACCACGACCTCACAGAAAACCAGCGTGAAGTAGAGGTTTACCTCTGCGTTTCGCTTGGTGAGTGAAGGTGGCCGGAGGCCCATTTTACTGGAAATGAGGCATTCCATCTTAGTCCTCACGGGTAACAACGCATCTGCATTTTGATTTGTAATAGAGGATATATGTAGATGTCTATGGGCCGCAGCAACCACTTACCATCAGGTGGACTGTGTGCTCGTTTGTCACCCTTATCCTATAAAAAAAAAAGTGAATATAAACTTGTTAATTTTTAACTTATGGCTCTTGTACGTATGGCTTTTTCAGTTTGCATCGTTTTACAATAAAACGGATATTATTATCAAACGCAGTGATTATATTCAGTGATAAGCCGTCCAGATGTCGACGAATACTATTAAAATAAACCAACGGAAAGAACAATAATTGTTTACATGTCTGATAATATTTATAACACAGCACGAGGACATAACCAATTCAATTAAAAGTTTATCGATGGAGAGATTTTTATTTCGCTACTTGGTACCGTACTTGGAGCTTTATTAAGTGATTAAGTTACTAAAGACAATTTTATCTCGAAGTTTTGTTTTTTTTATAGGATAAGGGTGACAAACGAGCACACAGTCCACCTGATGGTAAGTGGTTGCTGCGGCCCATAGACATCTACATCTATCCTCAATTACAAATCAAAATGCAGATGCGTTTTCACCCGTGAGGACTAGGATGGAATGCCTCATTTCCAGTAAAAAGGGCCTCCGGCCACCTGCACTCACCAAGCGAAACGCAGAGGTAAACCTCTACTTCACGCTGGTATTCTGTGAGGTCGTGGTACCACCCCGGTTCGAGCCGGCCCATCCGTGCGACAGCAAGAGCTGCCGCCTGGCTCTACCACTGTTATAAACTTTGTTTGTGTGATTGTTTGTGAAAGTTTCTTGATTATATCCCTTGCGAATTGTTTCAGACTTTTATTGTACATTTTATAATATTTAGTGCTAGACCTAATGATAAAATGTAGTGCATGCTAATCCAAAAAGCACTACTTTATTAAAGTCTATTCACTCCTCATTTACTTTTCCCTCTTTCTCATTTTTCTTGCACCGTGTTGTGGGGTTGTAAGAATATCCACTAACTCATATCGTCCCGTGGGTGTCGTAATAGACGACAGGAGGACGAATAGAGACACGAAACAAGTCGTGAGTTGGTCAGCGGCGTCTTCCAAATAAAAACTAGAATAAAAACTGCGGTTACAAACCTGCCTGCCAAGCGTAGCATCTGTTGCGAATTTCCCCTTATGAGGCAATCTAAGGGCAGGTCTGTTAATGAAGTATCCACATTTGTAATTAAAAAAAACCGGCCAAGTGCGAGTCGGACTCGCGCACCGAGGGTTCCGAACAAATCCGTAGGTATATAAGTTTAAAATTATTTAAAAATATTTTTATTATATGATGTAACTCAAAATTTATGCTTTTCGCAATTTTTCCTTTATCTGTACTATAAAACGTTGCTTCGTACCAAATTTCAAGATTCTGAGTTCACGGGAAGTATCCTGTAGGTTTTGATTCCCTTGCGAATGTCGAAAATTTTTTTTTATGGGATAAGGGTGAAAAACGAGCACACAGTCCACCTGATGGTAAGTGGTTGCTGCGGCCCATAGACATCTACATCTATCCTCTGTTACAGATCAAAATGCAGATGCGTTTTCACCCGTGAGGACTAAGATGGAATGCCTCATTTCCAGTAAAAAGGGCCTCCGGCCACCTGCACTCACCAAGCGAAACGCAGGGGTAAACCTCTACTTCACGCTGGTATTCTGTGAGGTCGTGGTACCACCCCAGTTCGAGCCGGCCCATCCGTGCGACAGCAAAAGCTGCCGCCTGGCTCTACCTCATAATTTTGCGGCATAAACGGCTGTATCTTTTGATTGAGTTGGCTTAGAAGTTTGATTTTTTCACAGCTCCAAGGGACAGTAGACTTGAGTATTTGGTATTAATTTCAGCCTGATACCTCCACGCGTTCCTGAGAAAAAGGGTCTTGACAGACAGACAGACAGACAAACAGACAACAAAGTGTTCCGTTATAAGGGTTCCGTTTTTTTCCTTTTGAGGTACGGAACCCTAAAAAGATTTAGTTATACTTCAATAGATGGCGTTGTCATAGAAATAGATTACACTATGGTTGTGTTACCCAGTGTATAATAATGCCATTGAAATTATAGTACACAATAAAAAACCAGCTTAGATCATACATTGTTGTGGTCTGATTTATATATAATCAACTCTTCTAGATCTAGTGTATCAGTAGTCTCCGCTAGGAGTAAAAGTATTGTGATCAGTAGGATAACAGAACAACTAGTGTAGCTAGTAAACAAGGTCCACGTTCAGCAAATGGACTTTAAAAGGATGTAATGATGATGATAATGATATCTCTTCTTATGGAAGACACGTATTGGGATTTGGGATGGAAAATCTGATTTATGTAAATTACATACTCCAATTCTTTGTTGCATGCGTGTTATAAATGTACGACATTTAAAACGTGCCATCCAAATACTAGTTTTGCATCATGGGGGGTATCCCCCCACTAGATGGAGTGACGACCTGGTAAGATATGCAGGAAGTCGATGGATGCAGGTGGCTCAGGACCGTGCTTTGTGGCATTCTTTGGGGGAGGCCTATGTTCAGCAGTGGACTTGTGAAAGGCTGTAATGATGATGATGATGATGATCCAAATACTAGATATAGTCACAACGAAAGGATGAAAACCCGCCGCGAGCCTTTGCCCATGCTGCAGAGATATAGACGAATATTACGGTAAATAGATGTCTCTAGTTGGGATTGAAACTTGGTTGCGATATAAAAAATCTTTTCGGTTTCTAGTGTATGTATTTTTATATAAAACCATGTGCAGTGGTGTGTTCTTTATGTTTTTATACATTTTAACCCTTTTTTTATCCTTCTTCTTAAGATTATACGTAATTCGGTTAATCCAATTCTAATGTAATTAATACAAAATATAAATAATATTTCGGAAAAAAACATTAGCTTTTACATTTTTCCAACAATTTAGCTTCTAAGCTATGAAATCCGTCAGAAATTTCACCTCATTTCAAAGTGGCACCATCATGGTGGCAGAAAAAGTCGTGGATGCACTCACGGAATCGTGTAATTTCTACGAATATTCTCTAAACAGTATCCTATATGAAATTAAGTGAAACATCGTTATTTCTTTGGCGTAAGACATTAATATTGAAAAAGATATAAAACTGAAGTGATAAATCAGCTTACTGTCCACCTAATGGTACGTTATGGCTTCTGCAGTCAGTGGACACCTTCAGACAACTTTTAAAATAGGCTACAGATGCGTAGTTATTTGAGGACTAAGATGGAATATCTCACAGCCTGTAATTACAATGACTCTCCATACCCTTCAGATTGGAACTCAGCAGTGCCATTTGGCGGTAGAAATAGGTAAGAGGGTGGTACGTATCCAGATGGACTCTTAGGTAGAAAAGAAGTTAATACCATTTACAATTTAATATCGAATATAAAAATGGGGCAGCTGGCACTTGTGTTTTTAGTTTGTTACATTAGTTCCAAATCAAGTTCAAGGCTATGGAGTTTATTACATAACAATTCAAAGTCAACAATAAATACCTACCTGGTGGTAGCGGGGTAAGATAATCAATCACCCCATTTTGTTCCGTGGTAATATACATTACGACTATGAAATGACAGAAAAATCTTATGGGTTCTGATAGATAGCGCTGTAATCATTTCTCTTATGCTACACGTGGTACCAAACTAAGGAAAATACTAAGAGATAAGCGACGGGCAATAGCATCAAACGTGCAGAACTTCTTGTACTACGATCGCAATTTACCTTTTTATTAGATTAAGGCCTAGACAAATTCTCCATATTGGAAAGACTCACATTCAGCAGTGGACTTACACGGGCTTAACCGTTACATCGCTACGTACCTACGCCCGCCGGGCCGGCCGACAGCTGACAGTTTTACCATGACCTCATTACGTACAAGCGTGCTACTGCTATTTTTATTTTTTTTAAGTAGTAGTGTCGCTTCGTTACCAATAACGGGACGAAAATATTCAAACCGCAAATACTATAAAAGTATGAAATGGTTCGGCATTACATTTCATGCAATGAAAGTTTACGTGGTGCGCAAAAATTATCCGAAAGTGAGTATTTACCATGACATGACCAATCGATTAAGAATCGACAGCTAATCAAACTATTCAAGTGCAGTGACCGATAATTTAAATAGTGAATATGAAGATAAATGAATTGCACACGGAGGCCCTATACTATAGCCTGCAAACTCGGCGGAACTTTCACCGTTAGACATTTATCTGTAGGGTGGAATAAAGAGTCGCGTTTACATTAAAGAAGTCCAAATGTATGAAGACCGCCACAGTAAAATTATTGCTGCGTTGACGGAAGTTAGAGAGCCGTGGTAGCTCAGATGGTTAGCGCTCGCTGTAAGCTTCACAGTACTCGAGCAACCCGGGTTCGATCCCCGCCGTCACCAATGAAATTGTTAATTGCAATTTTAAATGCTGATTTACCACGTGCTCGCCGTAGAAGGAAAACATCGTGGGGAAACCTGCAAGTCTGAAAATAACAAAAAAAAATATTTCGAAGACATGTGAAGTTCGCCAACACGCATTGGGGCAACGCGGCGGACATTTCCTTGCCAAACTCTCTCAGAAATGAGCTACAACTTTAACTTTAACTTTGATTAAGGAAACTAAATCTCGGATCTAATATTCAGGGTATCCCTTTGGGAGAATCCTAACTTGAAAGACGCAGATACAAAAAAACAGTATCAACAATATATCTTTTTTATTCTATCAGTTATGAAAAATAACAAATTAAAAAACCTAAAAATAAAAATCTAAAAACAAAAGCTTAGAAACAATATCATATCCAAAATTAATGTAAAAGTTATAATTATAAATAATTCATGTCAAATCACTCAAGAAACAAAAAGTATTCGGTTATTGTCAAATGGTCAGTGTGTAGCAGTTTTCATGAAGTTCGTTTCAAGAGCCGCCTTTACGGCACCTGAAATTGAAAACAACCGTTATAAATATATACATTTAAATAAAACTGAATTGTCTGTTTGTAATATTGAATTGACTGAATAAAACTAGTTTTACAGATTTTATCGATTTTATTATTTTATATTCCCGACGTTTCGAGCACTTTACAGCACCCGTGGTCACAGGGGGGACTAAGGTGTTTGACGTCCCGATATCATAGTTCACCACGGCTACCTCCAGATAAAAATTATAAATTTTTAAGATAATTAATAGAATGGAGCGTTACTCTGCGGAAATTCATTATATTAAAGTTGGTAAAAATTTCCTCGCGTACATTCGCTCGATAAAATAAAATGATGTCTTATCTAGTTTGAAGAGGGTTTCTCAATTGCGTGTACTATCTCCGTCACCATTTATCCCACCACCACTACTCCCAACGCCACTACACTAAGAAAGGCACGCGTCTAATTGAGTCTTACCGGTAGCCACCGCAGTCTACATCACCTGAAGATGCCTCGTGTAGAGGCGAAACACGTGTCGTATTGTCGTCAGTGGTGTGTCTTTTCTAATAATAAATCTAGTCCTATTTTCTTTATAGATTAGAATAAAGTAATCAAAATAAATAACTAAACAAAAATGCGTATATCGATATCGATTGTAGCTAATATTGTGGACGAAATCAAAAAAAAATTAAAGACATCATGTCTTGTAAAGTAACGTCGCATATAACGGTGCGTACATATTATATGACATAACATGTTATATAAAAACAACATATCGTGACTCAAATGTTATATAACTGGAGAGTATTTTTCTCTAGGCAATAAACTAGGACGTACCCAGTATCTATGTTTTTTTTTGTTATTTAAAAGTACAAGTTGCTGCAGCAGCTAGCAAAACGTCATCTTGTGTCGACATTGTGAATAGCACTGCAGACCGACAATCGACAATGTCATATAACATTGTTATAATGCATTTAATGATGAGCGCTTTGACTCCTTAATAAAACATCAGAGTGAGTATCAGCGCTCCATACCAGGTTCATCGGGGACAATATGTGTAAATAACAAAGTAAACAGTAAGGACTCATTATTTTCACCTACACTCTATGACAGTGCCATGACAAAGGATGTAAACTTGAAAATCTGTATGTCTATCTGTAAATATGTAAATATTTAAAAAAAATAAAGTTATTATGTATTGTGATGACATAGGCAAAAATTTGGGCATGATGTTAAATAACTGTTTAAAAGGATATATGATCAGTAATTGTTGCATGCCAGGAGCATCCTTTAGTCAAATAATGAAAAAACTTTAGCTAGTAAATTTTGCCCTAATAGCACATTAATCATTCTTGTTGGGAGAAGAGGCAATGTAAACAAAAATCAATTACTAAAATATATTGATAATGTAAATACTTTAAATGTACATAAAATTATATTTTTTACATTGCCTTACATACAGGGTTGGCCGCAGGAAAATAAAATAAGATAAGATTTAAATTTATTAATGAATAACTTTTCATGTAATATTAATTTAAACTTGACATTTAATTGTTATAATTATAATAATAAATTTAATTTAATAGACATAAATAATTTAATTAGGAAATTTTTGACTAGAGATAGGTATTACCTACCTAAATATATTTTAAGACAGATAGCAAATGTGCTATCTTATTGTTTATATACTAACTCAGCCAAGGACTTGGCTACACAGACATCTGCTTCTTTTGAGCAGTATAATGACTTAATATGTAATTTGGAATCAGTTCCAAGTAATTTAAATTAGAAAATGAGACAATAGAGGTAACCTCTAGCAGTTGTAATAATTAAAATAATTTAAGAATGTAGCTTACAAATCTTTAATTGTATGACTCCATAGAGTGATAATGAAAATTGTTTACACCTGGTGCATCAAAATATACAAGGCATGATAGGCAAAGAGCTAGAAATTGAGTTCTTCTTAAATAGCAACAATATTCATATTTTATGTATTACTTAACATTGGTTAAAAGCTTATAACTTAATGTTTAACTTCAGTAATCACCAGGTGGTCAGTTCTTTCAATAGAGAAACGGTTTTAAGAGTTGGCTCCTTAATACTAGCTAGTAAATTATTGTCATGTAAAGAACGTAAAGATATTGTGAGCCTCTCTGTTGAGCGAACTGTAGAAATGGCATGTATTAAGTTTGAGCACCTCATTGTTGTGAGCGTCTACAGACCCCCATGTTCTATATACGATACCTTTGAAAAAATTATGGAGAAAGTTTTTTGCTAAGCTTAATAAACAGAATAAATCTGTTGTAATATGTGGAGACTTTAATATCAATCTCCTAGAAGCTTCCTCAATCAATATTAAATTTAGATCATTGTTTAAATCATATGGTCTTTTTAATTTATTTTTAGAGCCAACGCGTATTGCTCAATCTAGTGCAACATGTATAGATAACATTTTTACAAATGTGAAGCCGTTGCATAAATGTATAATTCAAAAATTAAGTTCTGATCACTGTGGACAAGTAGTTTCGTTACCTTATGTTTACAAAAAGCAAGTAGATGAGAAAGTTGTGTTTGTTCCAGTAAATGCACGTCGCTTGGAGAAATTTAGAAGTAACATAGTGAAAAAACTTCCATCACTTTCGTACCAAAAATGATCCAAATTTTTTGTATGGAACATTATTTAAGCTTATTTGCAATAAATTTAATAATACTTTTACTTCTAAAACATTCTCCTTGAATAGTCGGAAGTCATTTAATGAATGGGCGACAGTAGGAGTCCATAAAAGCAGACATAGGTTATATTATCTTTACCATGAAAGGTCATATAATCAAAGCATCGAATTTAGGGAATATGTAAAAAAATATTCAAAAATATTTAAAAGAGTGTGCTCCACAGCCAAGTCTTTGCATTTGAGCAACAAAATTAAGATGGCTTCTAATAAAATTAAAATGACATGGAGTTTTAATATCGAAACTAGTAAGATCAACTCTTGAAATTCAAACTACCAGTTAAGTGTTAATAACAAATTAACCGAATCAGATCAGCACGTTGCAATGGCTTTTTGAGAAATATTTTACTGATATTCCGATATTAACCACTAAGTCACTGAATTCTTCTCCTGCGGTCGCCGAATCATTACTTAAACAAAATGTAAATGCGTGTACAAAGAATTTTACATTTCATAAAGTATCATCAAAAGATATTGTAAAATATTTTAAAACTATTGATGTTAAGAAAACTGCGGATCTGTGGGGGATTTCCGTTAAAGTTATTGCGTCTATAATAGATACAATTGCGCCTCATTTAGCTATTATTTTTCATACTAGTATCGAATTTGGTGTGTTTCCTGATTTAATGAAGTATAGTAAAGTAATACCTTTATTTAAATCTGGTAGTACATTAGACCCCGCCAATTTTAGACCTATTTCTGTACTACCATCACTTAGTAAGATTTTTGAAAAAAATATTCTTGATCAAATGTTAAATTTCTTTAATATAAATAATTTACTTCATAAAAATCAATTTGGTTTCACAAGTGGTCGCTCGACAACTGATACCGGTGGTGAGCTGATTAAATATATATTTAATGCATGGGAGAATTCACAGGATGCTTTGGGTATATTTTGTGACCTATCAAACGCCTTCGATTGTGTTTACTATGAAACATTAATCAGGAAACTTCAACACTACGGTGTAAGAAGTGATGCTCTTAAATTAATTATTTCATATTTAAGTAAGAGAACAAAAAATTTGTCATTAACAGTATCAGTTCTTCCGGGTCGATGGTACAGATGGGAGTGCCTCAAGGCTCAATTCTCGGCCCCTTTCTGTTTCTTGTATACATTAATGACTTACCTTACATAGTAGGAGATACCCATGATATACTATTATTTGCAGATGACACTTCTTTAATTTTCAAATTAAGTCGACAATTGCTAAAATATGACGAAGTAAATAATGATATATCTAAATTATTAAATTGGTTCAATGTTAATAATTTGCATTTAAATGGTACTAAAACGAAATGTATGAAATTTATGACTCCAAATGTCAAACAATTAAATACTAATGTTATTTTAAATGGGGAGAAACTGAGTCTTGTAGATACCACCATTTTTCTTGGAATCACACTAGACTCGAAACTTCAATGGAGCCCCTATATATCAAAACTAGCAAGCAGACTTAGTTCTGCAGCATATGCTGTAAAAAAGATTAGAAGTCTAACTAGTGTTGAAACAGCTAGACTAGTTTGCTTTAGCTATTTCTATAGCATAATGTCGTATGGTATTTTGCTATGGGGACACGCAGCTGACACTGAAATTATATTTGTTTTACAGAGGAGGGCCATTAGAGCAATTTATGATTTAAAGCCTAAAGAGTCGCTGCGACAAACATTTAAGGAAATTAATATATTAACTTTGGCCTCCCAATACATTTATGAAAATATAATGTAGGTACACAAAAATAAAAGTAGTTTTACAAAAATAAGTGATATTCATTCTGTAAATACTAGGAACAGACACAAGCTAGTAGTACCGGTTACTCGACTCCATCAAATCAGTAATTCATTCTTGGGGCGATGTATACGCTTTTACAACAAAATTCCAGAAAATATACAAAATTTGACCTGCGCAAAGTTCAAAAACTTTATTAAACTAATTTTGTATAAAAAGGGTTATTATAATATTAAAGAATTTATAGATGATAATAACCCCTGGAAATGAGGTGATCGCTACCAAGCTATTTCTAATTTGTTGTGTTGTTAATTTGTGTAACATACATGATTGTAAGCTGTTATTTAAAAAAAAGTCCCGCTGGGTTTCTTGCTGGTTCTTCCCAGGACAGAGGTTTTTTTCGAACCAGTGGTAATTATACAAAAGAGTGACTTTCAATAAGTATTATTTATAATCTATATTGAATAAAAAAGTTTCTGTTTCTGTTGTTATTCTAATGTGTACAGTATTGTTATATGTTGCAATGTTGAAAAACAATGTAACATAATGTGGACGTGTTATAAAACAAAAGTTACAAACATGTTACTTAATCTGTACGCACCCTAATACTATTACAATAGGGAAGTAATTTTTCTAGTAAATTAGAAAATACGACTTGACATTTCTATTTTCACGCATAAGTTACACGCAACATCTTTCAATAGATTTATCTCTTTTTGCCCTATTTGAAAATTAAATTAGAAAAAGCGAGACAAGTATATTGACTCAATTTATGTAGAATTGCAGGTTCTCCTTATGCATACGTATGTCATTACTCTAGGACTCTGTGAAGCAATCTATAGATAAGGACTATGTTCAATATTGAATTCAGTTCATTCAGTACATTAAAATTCAGTTCTTTGATAGGTTGTAATGAATGAATGAATGTCGAAAATATTTATTTGTAAGTTATACCTTTTGCTTGTAATTGTTTAACTGCATGTATGGCTGGAAACTCTTCACTATGTTCATTTATAACGAATTCTTCTTTACTTTTCGTAGAACCGTTGGAGACCTCTTCAGGTATGACCTCGTCAATTCTCTAAACAGGAAAGTGTTTTAATGTGTGGATTTTTAAAGGATGGTTACCTTAAAACGAGTGAGGCTGGAGGCTCATATCCAGCAGTGAACTTTTATCTCATGAAGTTGAGGATGGGACTTGGGGACATTTTTGATAGATTGTGTTGACTGTGATGAGGATAGTGATAATGGTGACTAGAGCTGTTTAAGTTACAGCATCCACCCTACGAAATCCACCATAGAATGGATACTCGAAAACGCGTGTTCATTTATCCACCCTACACGTAGTGGATAGTCGGAATTCACTTTCTGATTGTTGTTCCGCCTTTCCACCACGAGTACAGAACAACAGAAAATATATTCACACTTGAATATATTATTATAAAGGAAATTGCTCTGCGCCCATACATTGTTCGCCCTGGAACCAAGAGCATCGGAAAATTATGTATTTTATTGTTGATCATTAGTAAATTCTAATTTGATCTTATTTTTATAGCGGACTAGCTGCATAATAGGTATATTTCAAAAAAATATCAGATTTTGAGGTTATAATCGAACCACGAATGTTACGGTTTTTCATAGATCTGAGTGATTTTTAACAAACTGAAAAAACATGTCCTAAAACATTTAGCTATTTTTAGTACCTATCTACATAATTAGGTATGCAGTTTTTGTTCTAAAGCCTAAGTGTATGTAAGTGCAACGTATAAATGCATAGAATCTAGTTAACAAACCTGCTTTCTGAGCATTGGTTTTGAAATGAGAGATAATATTTGTTTGTATTAATGTAAAAAAGTGTATATTTATAATGGCTGTTAGCATTTAGATGTTGTCATTAGCATATACGGTAGGGTAAGATACCTAGTACCTAAATGTATAAGGATTTAGGCTGTCAGTCACGCCGCTAGACATGCCGTCGAACAGCGAGCATATCAACCACGGTTTCAACCAAGTTTCAACAGCGCGCGTGTGAACAATGTAAATATTATCGACTATTATCTAGTGCATTTGCAAGCGTGTGCGTCTGGACGGCGCTGTTCAAACGCGTGACTATGAAACCAGCCTTAACGACTTAGTACGTAATTGGTAGTATAAGTTGTTTTTATACCTACATTAACTTATTATGTTTGAATTAGAAATAAAACACAGATCATCTTCATGTTTATTGTTCATCTTCTAAATTGGAAATTAGAATATTGTCTAAAAACTGTACAGGGATGTCGATATTATTTTGATGTGTCGTAAAGCTCAAATACCAAATAATAGTCATAACACGGGCGCAGCAACCGATTGTTCTGCGTACAACGATGCAATTACAGCAATATTGCACGATTGCTTCTCTGTTCATCTTTCAACAATATTGTACCACCAGCAGAGCCACAATTTACACAAAATACACTTTCCATTGCGTATGCGTAAGTCCGTTTATGAATGCTAGGTTGTCGTTTGAGTGGTACACAGTTCCAAAAATCACAGCAAGGTTAGTTATTCTTGAAAGCAATCAGAGTCCGTTAAATAGCCAAGTTGTAATGTTCAATATTTAGTCCCGAAAGTCACCACAACACCGATACAATTACAAAGACAATTACAATTGCAAACGACGCCAACCAATGTAATTTTGACAGAATGAGAGATGACAGTAGAAAGTAGGTATGTCAATATGAAATCGTTTAATCGATTGTTTATAGTAAAATAATCGATTATCCAGATCGATATAGATCTGAAGAATCCTTGTCCAATGTCGATACAAAACTTCTTGAATCGGACTTATTCAAGAACTAGCTATATTTCAATCGATTCAAGAAATACTTTGCATAGTTGGAACATCTGTTCCTTGTGACAGATAGAAAAACTGTTCTATTCTGGGTTCGATACTAAGGTCGGGCAAATTATTATTAGGTGTTAATAGCTTGAAGTTCCCAGTAGTAACACGGAGTCTGGATTTGTGTCCGGTGTTTGGCAATACGCGTAGCCCCTATTACATGGGAAGTATAACATAACAGTACTACACAACTCTACCTACTCCTTCTGGGAAATACAGGCTTGATGTTATGTTTATTAATTTAATGATGTTTCTATACAGTTGCTTGTATTTACGGTAAATTATCGTCAATAATGTTCTGTGTCTATATTAGGCATGTTTGAAAATGTCGCGATTGATCAAAAATAGATCTGTTAATGCTTGATTTAATCGAGAATCGATTCTAGTATGTTCGATTCGAATCGATTTGGAGATCGTAGTTTTTTCATGAGAGACTGACAAGTGAAAAGTTACAATTTAGTGACATCAAAAATAGGATTGCCAAATACGATACGATTTATGAATATGTCCTAAGATTCATTATAGCCATACGTTACAAACAGTATTAAATACATCATCTTTTGTCATACGATAATATTAATACCATAACAAGTAGGACAATATCCTATTTTACTTATAATAACACGTGTATCTCTTCTTCTTCCATACTTGTTACAATATTAATAATAACATCTGTATCTAGTCTGCAATATTGCTCTTTTTAAAGAACACATTTATAATTAATGCAGTAACTAGAAGTGGTTTTTTTTATATTAATTGTCGTAAACTCGTAAGTTATCGTTTAGTATATACGTAAAATACACTCCTTTCTAAACGATTATTAGAAAATCCTGAATAATTATCTTTACGAATATTTTTCTTCAGCATTATTCTAACTACCAATTCAAAATCGAGTATGACCTCATTCAATAGGTATAGTAGGTTTTTTAAATTATACTTTTAGGGAATAATATAAAAGAATATAAGGAGATGGTAATTTAATATTTTTATTGTAGCTTCTTTTTGCAACTTTATTCGAAATAAATTGAAAATGTAATTCAGATTAAAAAATATACAACAGTTCATTAAAAATTCAAAAATCGATTACAATTGATTGGTCATCCCTAATCATTTTTCGACACTTCATGATGTTTGGAAAAGATGGCGGCGATTAATGTTTTAGTCGAGTAGAATACTTTTTAATGTTCATTTTTGCACGCAGCTAGTCCGTGTTATAAAAGTATTTGCAACTAACATAATAAAATAGAAAATTAATTATCGTGTATGTCCGATGATTTTATTACACAGGGCGATTTTGGACATTGTCCTTTTTAATAAATTATATATTAATACGAGGGTGGATTGAAAAGTACTCGGCCTAACCAAGAAAATAAAAAGATACTAAATCAGTTAAATTTTTATTTTTCTACATAATCACCATCAAGTTCAATACACTTTTGCCACCTCCCCTTCCAAGCATTTAGACCGTTGAAAAAAAATGATTCTTCCTTAGAGTCAAAATATGCGTCTACAGCTGCTTTGACCTCGTCGTTTGTCGAAAATCTTTGACCTCCCAAGTGCTTTTTTAGGTTAGGGAACAGAAAGAAGACTGATGGTGCCAGATCAGGTGAATACGGCGGATGCGGTAACAGTTCAAAGCCACAGTTGTGAATTTCAGCCATTGACTGTACTGACGTGTGAACACGGGCGTTATCTTGATGAAACAGGACTTTTCTTCTGAGCATTCCTCGACGTTTTTCTTTTATTTCCTCTCGTAAACGACGTAGTAAGGTGCAGTAGTAATCAGAGTTTATAGTCTGACCCCTTTCAAGATAATCAATCATAATCACACCTTTTGAGTCCCAGAATACTGAAGCCATCACCTTATTTGCCGACAAAATCGACTTAGCCTTTTTAGGGGGTGGTGAACCAGGTCTTCTCCACTGTTTTGATTGTTGTTTTGTTTCCGGTGTACAGTAATGAACCCATGTTTCGTCTATAGTAACAAAACGATTCAAAAAATCATCTGCATCGGCTTCAAATAACTCCAAACAGTCGCGTGAAATAGTCAATCGCGTCCTTTTTTGTTCAACTGAAAGCAGTCGCGGAACCCACCTCGCAGACACCTTGTGGAAACCCAACTCGTTGACAATGATGTTTTGAGTTCATTCATAAGAGATGCCTATAATCTCGGCTATCTCTCTCATTTTTAATCTGCGGTCTCCCGTTATTAAATCAAGTACTTTTTTAATATTTTCGTCAGTAGTTGACGTCGAAGGCCTTCCAGAGCGGGGTTCATCTTTCACACTCTCTCTACCACGCTTAAATTCTGCTATCCATTTTTTGATGGATGAATATGACAGAGCACAATCGCCTAATGTACTGACCATGTCATCATGGATGGCTTTTGATGATAGCCCCTTCTTATGGAGGTACTTAATGACGGCACGCTGCTCGATTTGCTCCATTCGCGGAAATTATTTCCGATTACTTTATTAATAAATTTATAAAATCACAACTAATTATCGCACACGTTTCGAACTTCACACAATGAACTAGTCTGAACTGAACTAAATAATGTGGGTAGATTTAATTTTTAGAATTGAATGGATCTGTGTTAGGCCGAGTACTTTTCAATCCACCCTCGTATATATTAATTTTTAGTAATAGCGTGTTAGCTGACTTCACGTTAAAGTTACTGTTACGGCCTATTAAAGTCCACTGCTGAACATACGCCTCCCCTATAGATTATATAATATAATATACTATAATATAATATAGATAAACAATCTTCATAAGGGGGATTTTGCCATAGTTGCCACGCTTGTCAAGCGCTTTGGAGACCGCAGTTTTCTGCTAGGCGTTATTAGGAAAAGACTGCTGTCAAACAACACTGCTGTCACAAGAGGCGACAGAGGTTACCAAATTAGGAGGTAGATTTGGTTCCCTCTGTCGCCTCTTACTACACTTACGGGATGATAATTTGGGGTGATTGATATTCTTACACTGCCACTACGCGGTAAAACCTCACGTATCTTCGATTATTTTACTCAGATATATAAGTTTTCAAGAGATAAATAGATAAATATAAATGTTTGAAAGATAATAATACACAATAAAGTTATATAAAACATTAGTTATATAAATATTATAATTATACGGGTACATATACTTTAGATACAGATAAATCTATATTAAGCAAGTAATAAATAAATAACATAGAATAAACCAAATTAACACGTGCATAGATTATAAGAAATGTAAATGTACTGGAAATAAAAGGTTTTTTTTAATTTATTTATGTAAGTTTCCTCACGATGCTTCCTTTAACCCCGAGTCCATGTTGAAACGTCATTTAAAATTGCAAAATTGCAATGAACGGTGTCATTAGTCTTTTTTTCTCTTTATGTATATATATATAAAACGGCTTGAGTATTTCTTTTATAGAAAAGGGTAATAAACGAGCATGCGGCTCATCTGATGGCAAGTGTCGACCGCCGCCCATAAACAACTACATAACAGGGGAATTGCGTTGCCGGTCTTTTAATAAGGAATAAGCTCGATTCTTGAAGGTATAATGTATATTGTTTATTATGGTGTGTACTCATTCCATCTTAGTTCTCAGGGATGACTATGTATCTGTATTTTTATTCTTAATCGAAAATGGCTGGTATATTATGAGCCATAGCATCTATATTTATCTGGTGGACTGTGTACCCACTTGTCACTCTTATTCTACAAATATAATTAAAAAAAATTGTACAACCGACTTCAATATAAATTATTAAGAATAACTCAAAAAGTACTGGTCAGACATTGACCAATTTATATGAGACCATAAGAGAAGCATCGGCTTTCAATTAAAAAAAGAATCATCGAAATCGGTTCACCCAGGAAAAAGTTATGAGGTAACACACATAAAAAACGTACAGTCGAATTGAGTACCTCCTCCTTTTTGAAGTCGGTAGAAAAAGAAATATGTGTTTTCAATTTTATTTCTTACCGAACGATACACTTCTTTCAAATGAGTAGTAGGAATAAGATTCCATAGCTCTGCGCATCTTTCTTGTAATTCGTCTGTGTCTTCCGGACGAGGGCTGAAGTCTATCATAACATGCTGAGCCTGTAGTGGCTCTCCACAGGCTTTACCAGGATCTACAACTGGGGATGGAGGAAACTGCAAAAAAAAAGAAAGAAATAAAAAAGAAAAAATATTTTCTCTCTCTCTCGTTACTGCAAACGCCTCAATTAAGGGTCATTGAGTGTTATTGATTACATGAGCTCGGCGGTGAAGGAAATCATCGTAGTACATCTAACATCGTGAGGAAGCAAACATGCATTGTGGCTGCGAGGCGAACGTTTTCCTTGTCCTAACATTCTGTCAGAAATGAGAAGAGGCCTGAACGCTGCAATGAGATATGTAACTAAGCCTTAATTTTACTTGATCTTCTTTTCCTTGGACTGACAAACGAGCACGCAGCCCAACCGATGGTAAGTGTATCTTGTGACCCTCATATATATATATATATATATATATATATATATATATATATATATATATATATATACAACGTGTCCCAAAATTCAACGATAAGCCAACACTGGAGGATAGACCTGCCCCGGACTAATCGGGGAAAAAAAGAAAAAAAATATATCCCAATTATATTTTAAGTTATATAAAAAAAATGAAATTCTTCAGAAATTGAGACCGTTTATGATATTTTTCACTAACATGACCACAATTTTTAAATATTTTTCCTTTTTTTTTATAGGCAACCTGAAAAGTACTGTTATCTACCACAATTCTTAAAAACTCCAGAATAACTCTTGTTTTATCACGAAAATTAATGAAACTTATTTTATTCCCTAAATTTTTTGAAGACTTTACCAGGAAACAGTGTATTACTTTTAACCGGAAACAGGAAACGTGTATTACTTTTAACCAAATTTAATTTATCGTGGTGTAAAAAAAATTTGAACACTAGTATGGCAAGTTTTTTTAAAAATTGACGCACCTAACCAACATTCCAAAATGGTATAATACTCTAGGAAAAAATTTATAAAAAAATATGGGCCTATTATTTCTAAACAGGGGCCAAATTCCTTAAATTGTAATTGTCAGTAATCACTTTTACTACATGCCCAAAATGGGTTCCTGTTAAAATTTCTAGGAATTCGAACGGGGCATTAATACCTTAGATGTTAGAGAGAGATAGATAGATAGAGATATTTACGTTAAAAAAAGACAACAACAGGGCAGGTAGAGAAGCTGTTATTATTCTCAGCAAGTCGGTTCAGTACGCTCTGCTCCTTTGTTTACTGCGCACCGTTCCCAATTCAACTTACGTGGCCCTCGTACATACTATCGACTTTTGGCTTGGCTTTTTGGACTGGAATCGACCTGCAAACTTAACTGACCTGGCATTATTTGGACTGGCAGTGATCTGCAAACTGAACTGACCTGGCATTATCTTGGACTACGATTGTGTGTTTTGTGATTTTTTTTTTTTATTGGATAAGGGTGACAAACGAGCACACAGTCCACCTGATGGTAAGTGGTTGCTGTGGCCCATAGGCATCTACATCTATCCTTTATTACAAATCAAAATGTAGATGTGTTGTCACCCGTGAGGACTGAGATGGAATGCCTCATTTCCAGTAAAAAGGGCCTCCGGCCACCTGCACTCACCAAGCGAAACGCAGAGGTAAACCTCTACTTCACGCTGGTTTTCTGTGAGGTCGTGGTACCACCCCGGTTCGAGCCGGCCCATCCGTACGACAGCAAAGCTGCCGCGTGGCTCTACCACTGTTAAAAGATTTAAAAAAAAAGATTTAGAGTTCTGGCGCATTTTGGACTGTTTGGCGTTTAACATGCCGCAACCGTACACACCACAGGAATATGCTAATATGCATTCAATCTATGGAGAATGCCGATGTAATGCTAACGCTGCTAGCAGACTGTATCGAGAAAGATACCCAAATGCTCAAAAATATCCTGATTATAGAGTGTTTATTAATGTGCATCAAGCGTTTTCGGAGGGTCGTATGCCATCCAATAGGAGAAGCGCTAGAAGACCTAGATTGGATCGTGATGAAGAACTTCTCAATGAGATAGAAAATTACTCGACTACTTCGGTATGTGCCATAGAAGAAGCTACAGGAATCCCGAAAAGTTCTGCACATCGAATATTAAAACGTCACAAGCTTCACCCATATCACTACAGGCGTGTGCAGACGTTATTACCGCGGGACTATCCGCTACGGGTCACATTTTGCCGTGTAATGCTGCAAAGGCACAGTGAAGATCCCCACTTCCTAGACAAAATTCTATGGTCGGATGAAACAACGTGCAAGAAAGATGGGTATTTAAATCTTCACAACCTGCATAGTTGGAGTAATGAAAATCCACACTTGATGAGACAAGACAAATCCCAATATCAATTCAAGGTTAACCTATGGACCGACATATTAAATGGAAAAGTAATTGGGTCCTTTGAGTTACAAGGAAACTTAGATGGCAATAGTTATTTAAACTTTTTACAAAATGACTTGCAAGAATTGTTAAACGACGTGCCCTTAAGTCATCTTCAAAACATGTGGTTCCAAAATGATGGATGTCCAGCACATTATGCCCGTCCTGTGCGAGAATATTTAAATCAAGAGTATCCAGGGCGTTGGATCGGGCGACTTGGTCCTATCTTATGGCCACCCCGTTCATCCGATTTGAACCCCCTGGACTTCTTCTTTTGGGGTTGTCTTAAAAACAGGGTCTACTCAAAACCCATTGTGACATTGGACGAGCTTCGTCGAAATATCACTCAGGCTGCTGATTACATTAATAGCAGAAGATATGCAAGACAAATAAAACGATCATTTTTAAGGCGATGTCGTGCATGTATTAATGCTGGTGGCAAACAGTTCGAACATTTGCTATAACTAAATTACACGTGAAACTGTTTGTACCATTTGTTTTGAAATATTAAACATTTTTCAAGAACTAATACTTTTATTACACCCGACCGTCATTTGGCCCCTGTTAAGAAATAATAGGCCCATATTTTTTTATAACTTGTTTTCCTAGAGTATTATACCATTTTGGAATGTTGGTTAGTTGCGTCAATTTTTAAAAAAACTTGCCATACTAGTGTTCATACTTTTTTTTACACCACGGTAAGTTACATTTGGTTAAAAGTAAAAGTCTTCAAAAAATTTAGGGAATAAAATAAGTTTCATTAATTTTCGTGATAAAACAAGAGTTATTCTGTAGTTTTTAAGAATTGTGGTAGATAGCAGTACTATTCAGGTTGCCTATAAAAAAAAGAAAAAAATATTTAAAAAATTGTGGTCATAAACGGTCTCAATTTCTGAAGAATTTCATTTTTTTATATAACTTAAAATATAATTGGGATATATTTTTTTTTCCTTTTTTCCCCGATTAGTCCGGGGCAGGTCTATCCTCCGGTGTTGGCTTATCGTTGAATTTTGGGACACGTTGTATATATATATATATATATAAGAACTGGCTTATAATAATATGTTAAAAAAAAACTTTTTAAGGGCATGGTACTCTCTGCCGAACTATTTATTTTGTTCTACAGATTATTAATACAACAACAAGGCTCTACCACGTAAAATCTTTTACTGTATTATAATAACAATGTCCTCCAGACTGAATTTCGGCCACGGCGGCCAACCTCAACGGAGGCTAGCCATCGGTGCAGTACAGGATTAGGTATAGTGCTCAAGTGTAACCGCAAGCACAGGTGCACTCTCTATTCCCTAACTTTCATAGCGCGATGGGACGGTGATCAGACACGACCGGAGAAAAATCAGGCGCAGGACCATCGGCCTTACGTGATTACCGAGACTCAGATGTGAAACACCACCACCGTCCTGACTCCGAGCTGCTGCAGAGAATTTCTTGGCAGAAAAACCCAATAACAGAATTTGGTCCGACCCGGGATCCGAACCCGGAACATCATGATCAGCGACTAATAGACCAAAGAGGCTGTTACTGTATTTATACGTAATACGTTTACGAGGTAGAGCCTTGCTGTAGCTATATTAGTAGTAGGTATAGTTGTAGCACGAATGGGTCGGCTCGACCGGGGAAGGACCGCGCTCTCACAGAATACCAGCGTCAAATAGCAGCTTAACACTGCTGTGTTTCGTATGGTGAGTGTAGAGAACCAGAGACTCTTTTTACTGGAAAGGAGGTATTACATCTTAGTCCTCACGGGTGACAACGCATCTGCATTTTGATTCATAATCGAGAAAAGGTGTAGACATAAATGGGCCGCAGCAACCACTTACCATCAGGTGGACTGTGTGCTCGTTTGTCGCCCTTATCCTATAAAAAAAAATAAGTATTACTCCCATACACAAGACGCTTATTGATGACCTTGTTCCAAAAGTCCATCTCACCAGTCTCAAGCACAGGCGTTAAATAGCCAGCTTCATGTAGTTCCAGTAGAACCAGTGCGTGTTGCCAGTGATGACTTACGGAACTGAGACGTGGTCCTTCACTGCTGGCCGTATGAGGAAGCTCAAGGTCGCTCAGCGAGCTATGGAGAGGGCTATGCTCGGAGTTTCTCTGCGTGATAAACTTAGGAATGAGGATATCCGCAGTAGAACCAGAGTAACCGACGTAGCCCAACGGATTAGTAAGCTGAAGTGGCAATGGGCCGGCCATATTGCTCGAAGAACCGACAACCGATGGGGAAGAAAGGTTCTCGAGTGGCAGCCTCGTACCGGTAGGCGAAGTGTAGGGCGTCCCCCCACGAGATGGAGTGACGACCTGGTAAAACATGCAGGAAGTCGATGGATGCAGGTGGCTCAGGACCGTGCTTTGTGGCATTCTTTGGGGGAGGCCTATGTTCAGCAGTGGACTTGTGAAGGGCTGTAATGATGATGATGATGTAGCTATGCAGGTTACATAATATGGAATCGTGTGCTTAGGACTAGCATTACTTCATTCCCCCCTCTCCCTTCTACCATTGGAGATTTCGACGCTCGGCCAGACACCAGCATCTTTGTTGTCGATATACTCGTACCATTAATTTGATTAGTATTTTTTTATAGGAGAGGGGGCCAAACGAGCATGCGGCTCACCTGATGGTGTCTACCGCCGCCTATGAACAACCGCAACGCCAGGGGAATTGCAGATGCGTTGCCGGCCTTTTAAAAAGGAGTAGGCTCTTTTGTTAAAGGTCCCTAAGTCGTATCGGTCCGGAAAAATCGCTGGTGGTAAACTATTCCACAAGGAAGTTGTGCGAGGAAGAAAACACCTTCTAAATCGCACAGTGGTGGACCGTACAGCAATTGAGTGTATTAATTTACCGGTATCTGTCTTTCTATCCGATAAGAATGTGAGTGGTTTAAGGAAAGAGTGAATAATAGGCTTCAGTTAGGGCGTCTTACTATTCATCACTTAGTTATCACTTTTTTTACGTGGTAGAGCCATGCTGCAGCTATATTAATAGTTTAGTCGTAGCACGAATGAGTCCGCTCGACCGGGGAAGGACCACACTCTCACAGAATACCAGCGCAAAATAGCAGCTTAATGCTGCTGTGTTTCGTATGATGAGTGTAGAGAACCTGAGACCTATTTCACTGGGGCACACACGCATCCTATCTTAGTCCTCACGGCTGACAACGCATCAATGAAATCGCATCGTAAAATCGCATAAAAAACTTCTTGATGTAACCGACATCACGGAAGGATAGTGTGATAATAGTCAAGTACATTATATAATAGCTTTATAATAGTCAAATAAAACATTAAGTATATTTGTTTAGTTCTCACTTCAAATATTTTATCGGCCGATTTATCAGAAAAATCGGTGCAAGTGGAATCCGACGAAGACATCGTGTTACAACAAGAACAGCAATAGCTGGAAATCGTAAATGTTAACCAATCCGACACTGCTCGAGCATTCTTCCAAAGGCCTACGAGTTTACAAGTAACCGGTTGAAATGTATACGGTGTGAGAGATATCATTAAACTTTAGAAATATGCAAAATTAACATGATTTGTAAAGAAAAGTGACATTTAAAAATGACACGAAATGATATCCATAGATAATTAATAAAAGAGTGTTAATAATAAAGGTCAGTGATGTTAAAACACACCTACTTTGTCCAAGGTCAAATCCGAACATAAAGGTCAAAGAAAAAAGTATTGGCACGTTGAGACGAGGCAGTACTACGGAGAAAATCTTAAGGCCCTAATAGAACATGATTACGCCACTCTCTGTATGAACATGTGGTAGACCAACGCTGCAGCTATATTAAGGTTGTAGCACGAATGGGTTGGGCGCGACCCGGGAAGTACAACGCCCTCACATAATTCCAGCGTAAAATAGCAGCATAGCACTGCTGTGTTAAGTATTGTGAGTGTATTATCAAAACCCACCCTTTTTAAAGATCCTTTAAAAAGAAAATGAGGCATTCCATCTTCGTCAGAGGTAATAACGCATCTGCATTTTGATTCCTATTTGAAGTAGATGAAGATGTATATAGGCCACAACATACAGCGGCCACCAGCAACATCAAGTGGATTGAGTCCCGTTTTTCACCCTTATTCTTAAAAATAAGACTATCGCGTGATTAAAGAGAAAAAAATGTGAATAACCTACGCGACCCGATACGGTTTTGCGATTTTCAAGACCCCCATTGTAATAATATTGTACGAGGGTGGATTGAAAAGTACTCGGCCTAACCAAGAAAATAAACACATACTAAATCAGTTATATTTTTATTTTTCTACATAATCACCATCAAGTTCAATACACTTTTGCCACCTCCCCTTCCAAGCATTTAGACCGTTGAAAAAAAATGATTCTTCCTTAGAGTCAAAATATGCGTCTACAGCTGCTTTGTCCTCGTCGTTTGTCGAAAATCTTTGACCTC
The DNA here is from genome assembly GCA_033319125.1 of Parnassius glacialis. NCBI lineage: Eukaryota > Metazoa > Arthropoda > Insecta > Lepidoptera > Papilionidae > Parnassius > Parnassius glacialis. The sequence goes on from JAVANC010000005.1 coordinate 54,616,569, forward strand.
CCAAGTGCTTTTTTAGGTTAGGGAACAGAAAGAAGTCTGATGGTGCCAGATCAGGTGAATACGGCGGATGCGGTAACAGTTCAAAGCCACAGTTGTGAATTTCAGCCATTGACTGTACTGACGTGTGAACACGGGCGTTATCTTGATGAAACAGGACTTTTCTTCTGAGCATTCCTCGACGTTTTTTTTTATTTCCTCTCGTAAACGACGTAGTAAGGTGCAGTAGTAATCAGAGTTTATAGTCTGACCCCTTTCAAGATAATCAATCATAATCTCACCTTTCGAGTCCCAGAATACTGAAGCCATCACCTTATTTGCCGACAAAATCGACTTAGTCTTTTTAGGGGGTGGTGAACCAGGTCTTCTCCACTGTTTTGATTGTTGTTTTGTTTCCGGTGTACAGTAATGAACCCATGTTTCGTCTATAGTAACAAAACGATTCAAAAAATCATCTGCATCGGCTTCAAATAACTCCAAACAGTCGCGTGAAATAGTCAATCGCGTCCTTTTTTGTTCAACTGAAAGCAGTCGCGGAACCCACCTCGCAGACACCTTGTGGAAACCCAACTCGTTGACAATGATGTTTTGAGTTCGTTCATAAGAGATGCCTATAATCTCGGCTATCTCTCTAATTTTTAATCTGCGGTCTCCCATTATTAAATCAAGTACTTTTTTAATATTTTCGTCAGTAGTTGACGTCGAAGGCCTTCCAGAGCGGGGTTCATCTTTCACACTCTCTCTACCACGCTTAAATTCTGCTATCCATTTTTTGACGGACGAATATGACAGAGCACAATCGCCTAATGTACTGACCATGTCATCATGGATGGCTTTTGATGATAGCCCCTTCTTATGGAGGTACTTAATGACGGCACGCTGCTCGATTTGCTCCATTCGCGGAAATTATGTCCGATTACTTTGTTAATAAATTTATAAAATCACAACTAATTATCGCACACGTTTCGAACTTCACACAATGAACTAGTCTGAACTGAACTAAATAATGTGGGTAGATTTGATTTTTAGAATTGAATGGATCTGTGTTAGGCCGAGTACTTTTCAATCCACCCTCGTAATAAATTTCTATAGGTGCTTAATCAAAAATATTCAATAATAATTTTTAGATTTATTGTGGTTTTCCCGCGTCATTTAAAAAGTTGAGATGGAGAGCTGAATTTTCTTTTTCAAAATGTCACCCTCTAAAATCGCAACTCGACCATGACCCCATTGCGCCGCTGTGACATTTGTTGTAAGTATAAACTTTCAAAATATCTTCGTAACGTTTTCAATAGCGCCTGTGTAGTTTAGTTCCATTCATACGTTTTCAATTGTAGAAGATAGTCCTAGTAAATGAAGTCTTTCCCTTCGCACTTCTCACAAAAAGATTTTGTTGTAGTCTAAAATTGTTTTATGGCGTCGTTTGATTTCTACTTCAGCTAGAAGTTAATTCAATATTGTATAAAATTAATATGCTTTTTTTTATAAAATAAATATCTCTATCCGTATGGAATTTTTAAACAAAATTAAAAACAACATGTGGAATACAATGAAACAAATGCTAAATATGCAGGTTCATGAATATTCACGAAGGAACCCTATGTCCATATTTCCGATTTTTTTTTATAAAATGTAAAGGTGGTGTGGTCCATATATTCTATTATCATACGCATACTATATCGATTTAGAATAAAAATAAACCTAGCAAGCTAACAGCATAGCAAAGTGGCGAAGCAATCAGCTTTTTAGCGGTTTCTAACGGTTGCCGTTGAGCAATCAGTTTCAAAATAGGAGGTTCAGATGCCAGGGTGATCAGTAATCGATTGCTGAAAACAGAATTTGAAAATTCGAAACCATTCTCGAGATAATCGTGGGACAGACGGACAGACGGACAGACGGATAGATGGACAGACATCGTGAAATCAATAAGTGTCTTCGCAAGCTTCGCCACTTAATAAAAATACGTTGTCACTCCTGAGAACTAAGACTTTTTTTATGAACCATGCTGCAACTATATTGTGGTTACAGCACGAACGTGTCGGCTCGACTGGGGAAAAACGGGTTAAAGGTCTATAAATATTATCAACACTAGCCAACTGACGTGTTAGGTACTCAAACATGCACAGGATCAGTGCGACGGAATAATTATAATGCAATGCATTGCAATGACTTTACTGAGGACGGCCGTTGTACGGGCCTCTGCTACTGTAGCCTTAATTAACATAAAATCCATAATTTTGTGACAACGTTAAACTTTTAAACGTTCTATTATGGTTTTAGCACGAATAGGTCGGCTCGACCGGGGTAGGAACACGTTCTCACAGAATACCAGCGTAAAATACCAGCTTAATGCTGTTGTGTTTCTTATGGTAAACGTAGAGAACCGGAGACCCTTTTTACTAGAAACGAGGTATTCCATCTTAGTTCTCATTCTCATTCCATCCTTAATCGAGGATAGATGTAAGTATATGTCTATGGGCCACAGAATCCACTTACAATCAGGTGGACTGGTGCTCGTTTGTCAGACTTATTCTATAAAAAAAAACGCTAAGCAGGCTGATTCCGCGGTAGAAGTAGACATTCCTCGTGACCGTTTACCCTTAAACAGAGGGACTATAACATATTTGCACCAAATTTTCGGAAATCAAGGAATCAACATTACTATTTAAAAATGTATTTATTGCTTTTCGAAGTATTCTCCGCGAAATTTGACACATTTTTCCATACGATGGAACCAATCATTGAAGCAACCATTCCATTCGGAAGTTGGGGTCTCCAAAATGGCCGTTTTTTAGGCGTCCACAGCTTCTTCAGGTAATGAAAATCTCTGTCCACACAATTTATTCTTTATTTTAGGGAAAGTATAGAAATCATTAGGGCTTAGGTCGGGGCTGTATGGCGGATGGTCTAATAATTATATGTTTTCTTGCTCTAAAAACTCTTTTGTTCTGTGTACGGTGTGAGAACTTGCATTGTCGTGATGGAGGATGATGCAGCGGTTGCAGTTCTCTTTACGAAGTTCAGAAACGACCTGTGGCAAACAAATGCTAGCATACCATTCTGCATTAACCGTTCTTAGTCCCTCAAGAGGAATAGTCGTAACATGGCTGGTTTTGGAGACAAACGTGGCCACCATTTTTTTTGCAACACTCCGTGAACGAACAATTTTTGTTGGCTTTAACTCATTTTCGAACACCCAAACTCGTGACTGGTTTTTTGTTTCGGGTTCGTACGCGTATATCCAGGATTCGTCACCTGATACGATGTTGTATACAGCGTTTGAGGATCCTGCGTGGAATCTTTCGAGAGTTCTGACGCACCAAGTAACGCGAGCCGCTTTTTGCTCTTCACAGAGCGAATGCGGTATCCATCGGGAAAACAACTTTTTTACACCTAATCGTTCATGCAAGATTATTTGTATTTGACTCATGACAATGTCTAAAGTTGCCTGAATTTCGCGGTATGTCACATGTCGATCTTTCTCAATCAGCTTATGCACAGCATCAACGTTTTCCTGGATGACTGCAGTTTTTGGACGACATTGACGGGGATCATCACTGAGCGTGACACGTCCACGTTGAAATTCAGCAAACCAGCGATAAATTGTGGTTTTGGATGGGGCTTCATCGCCAAATACAAAAATCATCCGGTCAACACACTGTTTTTGTGTTAAACCACTTCGAAAGTCATAATAAATCATCGCTCTTGAATTTTCTCGAGTCAATTCCATTTTCTCAACGACTAAACAAGTTTGTCAAAACCTTGTGACAAGACCGAGAATCTTTTTTTAAATAAATAAATGGTATTCGATTTTTAAAACCAAGGAGTTTTCAATTAAAAAGATTTTAATATGACAGGAACAGTGGAAATATTCCATTCCCGATACCTTTAGTGCAGCCTATGTACCCGAATAAATCACCAGCAAATGAAAGAAAGTGTACAGCAGTATTAGCACCACTCGTCTAGCCCTCAGCATTTCTAATGATACTCTATCATACCCTTACCTGCTTTTATTTATTTCATTCATACTTATTTCACTACCTCTAAAAGCGGTCTTAGTCTATGCAGTACAAGAATTTCCGTACCTATGATCGCGTCTGTCTGCCGCATAAACGGAAATAATTATACCGTAATTTATCCGAGACAATGTGACCTTTCTGGCCTCTCCCACAGACGCCTCGTATGACACTAATACACTGGAAAAATAATAATAATGTCCTCCAGACCGAATTTCGGCCACGGCGGCCAGTCTCAACGGAGACTAGCCATCGGCCTGGGACAGGATTATAGTGCCCAAGTGTATGCGCAAGCACAGGTGCACTCTCTATTCCCTAATTCTCATAGCCCGATGGGACGGTAAATCGACACGACCGGAGATCAGGCGCAGGACTAACGGCTTTACGTGCTTTCCGAGGCACGGGGGTGAAACACCGCCAACTTCCTGACTCCGGGCAGCTACTGAGAATGTCTTGATGGAAAAACTCAATAACTGATTTTTTGGCCCGACCCGGGATTCGAACCCGGGACCTCATGATCAGTAGTCGCACTACTACAACCACTAGACCAACGAGACAGTTAACTGGAATAATACCCCAGATACTATTATGCCATCAAACAGCAAATTATTAGATCATTATTCATCATTGTTACAGTTTATCAAAAGTCCATTGCTGAACATACACTTCTCCCATAGATTGTCTCATAACAGTACTTAAATTTATTTCCGTAATTGGTGGGCAGGTTGGCGACTACAGACTTTTATTATTTTGAATTGTCACCAGGAAGATGCTTTTGTCCATTCGTTATGTTTCCCTCCATCGCCTCTTATGGCAGCCATGGGATCATATGGCATAGTGTTTACTCTTTCTTCGTGAGTTTAAACCATGAAGCAAATACAAAGAGGAGACGGCATAAGCAACTGTGCACTGTGATTCTAAGTAGGTCCTGACGTCATCATAGTGGGCGTCATGTAAGTAAACATACTTAATCTTTTCCCTGTCCCATGAATCATATATGAACCTTTTGTTTCACTATTGTGTCGGACAAACTGTCAACACAAGGTACACATGTATGTTTAAAGCAAACACAGATTTATGTAGGGTAGAAAGAATTACAGATACAAATGTAATATTTCAAAAGATTATATTTATCAAAAGTAACATAAAAAGCATTCACAATTAACACTATAGTTCCAAGTATTCACTAAATCAGAAAAGATGGTTGTGAAAAATCAGAAATAATTGAACATGGCTTAAAACAAGTGACTTTTTTAAAAAAAAATTTAATTAATATACCTCGTTTTTTTCTTCATATGCTTACATTGGCATCTGATTCTGAGCTATTTTCAAAATTTCAAATCTCTAGCTCATCGATAAGTTAGTTTAAAATCAATTACTGAATTTGAACTGAACAGACATACATAAAAATGGTAGAAAATTACAGTAATTAAAAAGGAGTAAAAACTTAGATTTCTTATTTATTATCTATGTTTGCATAAATAGATATGGTAGCTTTCGGTGGGGCATTTAGAAGGAAATTTATTAAATAAAAAAATATCTTCTTTAAATTATTACAGACTTAATGTAAGATTATTTGCCAATGCTTACAGCATCTATCTTAAAAGTAAAGTTAATCTTACAAGAATAACATTTCTAAACAACTATAAGTATCTTACTTTAAACACAGCCAAATTAACATACACAGTAATATAAGACAATGAAAAATGATCTCTTGTTCAAAATGATTGGGAATAATTAAGAATCTATATAATTGCAAATAAAAGATATTTCAATTAAAATTTTGTTATGGGCCTCCAATTATTTAGAGGTTACAAATAATATTGTGTATGACTAACACCAGATGGATTGACAATCTGGTAAGACTAGCAAAAGTCGATAGATGCAGGTGGTTTAGAACCATGCTTTGTGGAATTTTTTTTGGGGAGACCTATGTTCAGCAGTGGACTTGTGTTTCACTGTAATAAAAATAATTATTAATTATATAGAAATTAAATACAATTTTTTAGAATAAACATTACTAGATATGGTTGTAAGGCACTCGTAATTACCTCTAAACAGTCACAACCTGACATACCGTTTATTATTACATGGATTGTCTAAGATTTTTTTAATGTATTTGTTATGAATTGTTTGCCTTAGAAATTAGTGTGTTAAAATAGAACTAAGTGATTTATTACTATTAAATTTGTGACATGAAATCACTAAATTATACTATACTTTTTAAATCTGGCCATACTCATATTTGGAGGAATATGCTAAATGTAGCTAAATAAAGTAGTGTGTGCGTTATTTCAGCTGAACAATAATTTATTCAAAGGTAATGATTACAAAATGTAAAAAATTCTAAGAATGCATTAATGGGGCCTCCAAGAAAATCTAGCACAAAAGCTACCAAGTAGGGAAAGGTAATAAAGCTACCGTACCACTCTCTGTTGCTGTAATGGATTTACTGCTACTACTTCTTCCTTCCTTCCTTCCATTAAAATAACATCATGATTATTCATTTATTTATCAAACTGGGATTCTGTCATAATTTCTGTCATATAAAAGTATATAAAATTAACACATCAATTTTTCATATATTATGTCATGGCTACATTCTAAAGTAGGGTGGCACCTAGGTTTAGCTGGCTACAACTAGATCCAGTCAATTGTGATTGGATACAAAACTTGCAAATATCAATTTATTTGAAAGTTTTGAGTTAAAAATAGTTATAAACTGTATTATAAATAATATCAATAATAGATTCACAAATCACTGAACTTATGTAAAGCTTTTAATGTGAACTAGTGAATGTTTACTTGCTTTTGTTATAAAATGCCTCCATAGATTCCAATTCCTCAATAGTGTAATTTAAAATTTTATCAAAACCTTGATAATGGAAACGTCCATAAAACAGTTTACCCTGCAGCATGTATGGAAACCAGAAACAATCATCTGGCCACATGGCATGAAATGGTATCTTATCACAATCAAACCACTTTGGAATCATTTCTTCAGTTTCTGTCGGTGTTCCTTCAAAAATACTGGATGAGAAGACTCTTACATCCATCATCGTAGTATCACCTTCGAATGTAAATTCTAAATGACCAATGTTCTTTAAATCTGTTGTTTTGCAAGTCAAACAAGATTCCTCTCTCAATTCGCGAACCGCTGCTTCCATAACGGTTTCATTGAGCTCTACTTTACCACCAAACCCGTTCCATTTGTTTTGACCGAAACCTCGCTTTTTTAAACCTAAAAGTATTTGATTATCTTTTAGTATAAAAATCAGGGTAAATATTTTTTTCAGAAACATTTCAGAAGTATAATAATAAACCGTTAGGCTTTTTTCAATTTTTAGTTTTGAATTTAATTTATGTTTACGATAATATTGATGCAAATTACTAGTTTTTTAATAGACGAAAACTTAGTTTCATAAATATTTGTTGTATGCAATGCAAAATAGTCAACTCAGTTTCAGTTGTCAAAGTCAAATATGCGCTCTATTTGCGATTGCAATGCGTTCGAAAATTTGTGAATTTGTGATCGCAATCGCATACAAATGTTGTTGTAGTGTTTCTATATAGTTTCAACATACAAACTAATAGTTTGTATGTTGTTGTCATAGATATGCTCATAGATAAATATATATATAAGCTAATTATGGAGTGTAGAGAAGAAGGAGGACCATCTCTGTATATGAAAAGTGTCCCTAAAAACGCGTCCAATAAGGGAGGCGCTGCAGTAGCTTAGGATAAATTAAAAAAAAGCGCCAAAATTAATTAGAATAAGATGGAGAAATAAACAAGGACCGACCAATCCGCTTGGTTTTGTAGTACGTAAATAGTTGAGGTTTTGTATACTGGCATTTTACTAACTACTCTAGTCATGAAATATTTTAAATATTTGAATTCAGCTGACTTCACTCCGTCTACAACAGCTATATTCATATCGTAGTTTTTCAGACGCCAGCGCTATTGTGGTAGGTTTTGGAATCTCTATTTTCAGTATATAGTGGGACACTTTTTCAACTTTCGCACCTTATAAGATGGTTCTCCTTCTACTCTACACTCCATAAAGCTAATGTATAATCGGGAGGTTGGTGTTATTATTACTTTTCTAACTGGCTTTACGGCTCTGGGTTCTAGCCCTTCTGAACCTGAAGTTATAATGTATAATTATTATCCTTCATAGTACATTGCTTCACAAAATGTTGATGCGTCAAATTGTGCAGCCTATATATATTGGTTGGTAGTTGTCGCACAAATGGGTCGGCTCGACCGGGGAAGGACCACGCTCTCACAGAATACCAGCGTCAAATAGCAGCTTAACACTGCTGTGTTTCGTATGGTGAGTGTAGAGAACCGGAGACCCTTTTAACTAGAAACGAGGCATTCCATCTTAGTCCTCACGGGTGGCAACGCATCTGCATTTTGATTGGCCACAGCAACCACTTACCATCAGATGGACTGTGTGCTCGTTTGTCACCCTATACTATAAAAAAGGCGCCTAAGCAGATAGACACCTTATCTTGAGAATTACATCATCATCAGAGAACTTCTTTCACCGTTTCCACTAATACTTCACATGCGCAGACATTTAATTCACAAAATCGCACCACTTTTACATATCAAAATTCACTTCAAATCATTATTCAAACAATAATACAGGAGCAGCAAACCGCCACTGGTCAAGTTCCTGCAAAACTCGTTGGTATTATTAAGTCCTTACATATGAAATTAGCGTTTTGTCGTACTGACTACTTTGATCTGAAATATCTCCTCTTTGGTTAAGAATTCCCAATTCAAATTTATAAATTCATTTAGCTGGTATATTTGAGTTTTGAAAACAGTCATTCATTTGTTTTTTCCTCATTATTTTTTTCTTTGGCGTCGCTTATTACCGCACAATGAAAAACATGAAATATCAATTTATTTACGAATACGCGTTCTACCGTGGCACCAGTGCTGCAGAAACAGCTCGAAGAATGAATGATGTGTATAGCGCTGGTGTCGCAAAAGAAAGCAAAAGAAAAGAGTTAATAAAATAAAAAAACAAAAGAGTTATGGCCCAGACAAAGTCAGAGCACATAGGCAGAATTGGCGAGAAACTAGTTCGCCTTCCTTCGGAAACCCGTGCATTCTGGTCTCTCGCCAAGGCTGTCCAAGGGAATTTCTGTAAGCCATCACTACCATCTCTGCACAGGGAGGACACATTGTCCCACGCCGCAAAAGAGAAAGCCGACTTTTTAGGCTCCCTTTTTGCGTCCAACTCGACTCTTGATGACGGGGGGAACACACCGCCGACCATCCCGCAGTGTGAGTGCTCCATGCCGGATGTGCGGTTCTCACAGCGCTTGGTTCGCAAAGCACTCCCCTCCCTGGACATCCACAAGTCGAGTGGGCCAGACGGAATCCCCCCAATTGTGCTGAGGACGTGTGCTCCGGAGTTGGCACCAGTTCTAACGCGTCTTTTCCGGTACTCCTACTCCCAAGGCGTAGTCCCGAAATCATGGAAGACAGCTTTTGTCCACCCGATCCCTAAAAATGGCGACCGCTGAATTCCGTCCAAATACAGGCCTATCGCCATCACCTCCTTGTTTTCCAAAATAATGGAATCCATTATTAACTGCCAGCTCATGCGGTATCTTGAGGATCACCAGCTGATTAGTGACCGTCAATACAGTTTTCGTCGGGGTCGATCAGCCGATCGACCCCTTCGCTCGCTGATCTTCTGGTCTACCTGACTCATAGATGGGCGGAGGTAGTAGAGTCCAAGGGGGAGGCGTTGGCCGTTAGTTTAGACATTGCGAAGGCCTTTGATCGGGTTTGGCACAAAGCGCTTCTTTCGAAGCTCCCTTCCTATAGGCTTCCCGAGAAATTGTGCAATCGGATCACCAGCTTCCCTGCAGAACGAAGCATCAAGGTCGTTGTAGACGGTGCATGCTCCGACTACAAGCCTATTAACGCTGGTGTTCCACAAGGCTGTGTGCTATCACCGACGCTGTTTCTTCTACATATCAAGGATATGTTGCAAACTGGTAACATTCATTGCCATGCGGATGACAGCACTGATGATGCTATATACACCGGCCGTGCCATTTTTTTTGGGAAAACTTCACCGAGTACCGGAACAAACTTGTGTCTGAAGTCGAGTCTTTGTTGAACAAAGTCTCGGATTGGGGGCGGCTAAATCTAGTCCAGTTTAATCCTCAAAAGACACAAATTTGTGCGTTTACCGCTAAAAAGAACCCCTTTGTCGTATCTCCTCAGTTTCAAGGCGGAGTGCCTGCCTTGTTGCCTCAGTCAGTATCGGAATCCTTGGCGTCGACATATCGAGTGACGTGTAGTTTCGTGGTCACATTGAAGAGAAGGCCAAATTGGCCTCTAAAAAGCTTGACGTGCTCAGCAGAGCGGAACAGTATTTCATGCCGGCACACCGCCTGCAACTTCACAAGGCGCAGGTTGGGCCTCACATGGAATACTGTTCCCATCTCTGGGCAGGGTCTCCCCAGTGCCAGCTCCTTCCACTTTACCGCATCCAGCGCAGATGGCTTGAATCGTCGACGACCGAGACCTTTCCGATCGGCTCGATTCATTGGCACTGCGAAGAGATATTGCATCCCTTGGCATTTTCTTTCGCATTTACCACGGGGAGTGCTCTGAGGAATTGTTCGGATTAATCCCAGCCGCCAAATTTCATGAACGCACATTGCGAAATAATTCCCGATACAATCCACACCATCTGCATGATTGGCGGTCCGCCACTGTACGATTTAGAAGATGTTTTCTTCCTCGCACAACTTCCTTGTGGAATCGATTACCATCAGCGACTTTTACGGACCGATACGAGTTAGGGACCTTCAAGAAAAGAGCCTACTCTTTTTAAAAGGCCGCCAACACATCTGCGATTCCCGTGGTTCCCCTGGTGTTGCAGTTGTTCATGGGCGGCGGTTGTCACTTACCATCAGGTGAGCCGCATGCTCGTTTGCCTGCTCTCCTATAAAAAAAGCACGGTACGATTTTGGTTTCAATGTTTTCATTCTGGAATTTTAATGTTATTACAAAGCAATTACCCGAAAGAAAATATTCTTTAGATTTATATTACACTAAAATTAAGTCTAAAAATTATGATTTTAATATTTATCCATACAAATAAATAAAATTTAAGTGTCTGTTTATAACGTCAAAATAACAGCTTTATACTAAACGTATATGAAAGTATATACGGTACTTATAACAAAAACACAATTTTTAAAAGTTTTGTCTGTCTGTCTGTTTGTTCCGGCTCATCTCCGGAATGGCTGGACTGATTTTGATGGGACTTTCACTGACAGACAGCTGATGTTATAAGGAGTAACTTAGGGTACTTTTGTTTTAGAATAAGAATTAGGGCTCTGCGCAAAAAAATTAAAAACCTAAATTGCACGCGGGCGAAGTCGCGGGAAACTGCAAGTTTGCTATAAAATTAAACATTTATCTCATATGTTAGGCTGCACTTATTGGTTGTTGGTAAAAAAATGTCGCAATAAATAAATTATTTATTAAGATAAAATCATGTTATCGAACAAAAACTGACTAACTTTCAAAGTGGTAGGTACATGAGAGAGGAGGCGCTAGATGACGTAAACACGAATAATTTAATATTAATCGGTAAACTGCGAAAACGTGGATTATTATTAATGAATTGGATATGATGATATTATTCTACATCGTTCATCATCATCATCATTACAGCCTTTCACAAGTCCACTGCTGAACATAGGCCTCCCCCAAAGAACGCCACAAAGCACGGTCCTGAGCCACCTGCATCCATCGACTTCCTGCATATCTTACCAGGTCGTCACTCCATCTAGTGGGGGGACGCCCTACACTTCGCCTGCCGGTACTAGGCTGCCACTCGAGAACCTTTCTTCCCCATCGGTTGTCGGTTCTTCGAGCTATATGGCCGGCCCATTGCCACTTCAGCTTACTAATCCGTTGGGCTATGTCGGTCACTCTGGTTCTACTGCGGATATCCTCATTTCTGAGTTTATCACGCAGAGAAACTCCGAGCATAGCCCTCTCCATAGCTCGCTGAGCGACCTTGAGCTTCCTTATCCGGCCAGCAGTGAAGGACCACGTTATCTACATCGTTAATTTTATAAATTTAATAAGTTTGTTTTTTTTAACTATTCATTTTATCAGTTAAGATTTATATTCACCATTTTTAAAGCAACGCACAAAGAGGAGACGAAAATTTTTAAATACTAGCAATGCTATTTATAGTACTAAAATTCCCTTTAACCACTATTGGTTAGTTTGAAAATAAAAATCGCGAATTCGAACCCACCAGTTTTTGAGTTCGCGGTCCGCATCTTGTCATTAGTCCACTGTCACTTATTACACTGTATTCTATCTCATTCTCTACAGGCTAAATCCTATACATGTATACGTTTGTCTCTTTTTAGTGTCGCTTTTTCGTTTCATCCAGTTTCAAATCACAACGATACTAAAGAAGTTTTTACTTTTTTTTTTTTTTTTTTTACTTCAATAAATTGTTTGTAAACAAAGACATTTAAGTAGTAGTAATAGACCGGACATCAGCAATAAAATTATCACCTCTTACTTATGTCCTATAGGATATATTTCGGATTTGTGTCATTTAATCTTAGGCCTCTGCCTCGAATTTTGCGGGCAGCGGGGCGGCGGCGGCGGCGGCGCGGGAGCGGAGCGGACAACGAAGACCCGTTCTCGAAACCAGCAGGCAGATTGCGCGACACTATAGCGGCGTAGTGATGTGTTCATGGTTGTGTTTTTTTTATATAGAATAGGGGGCAAACGAGCATGCGGCTCACCTGATGGTAAGTGACTACCGCCGCCCATGAACAACCACAACACGCGCGGAATTGCAGATGCGTTGCCGGCCTTTTAGAAAGGTGTAAGCTCTTTTCTTGAAGGTTCCTAAGTCGTATCGGTCCGAAAAATTCGCTGGTGGTAATTGATTCCACGAGGAGTGTTGTCGAGATATTTGTTTTTATTCGCGTACGAAATGTTTGAACAACGGCGACAACATATTTTTCATTCAAATTTATTCCTAACGCTCGATTTATTGTGGACAAAAGAAGAAGTGAATCCCCACTATAGAGCAAGGAAAAAAAGAGTTTTATCGAAATTACGATATCGAAGTACGATGTTACATATAGATACAATGATAGATTTGTTGTTTCTACAACCACATTATTTGACAGTATTTTTTATTATAAGGGTGATATACCTAGTGTTGAATATTATACCCATACATATATGATTCATTAGAAGTGTACATGCCTTCATTTACACTTATCTCGTCTAGAAGAGCTTGATTAATTTTTTGTCTCACTCTAAACTTTTGTACTGGCGTGATTTTTTCCATCTGTGGAAGCAAACTCATTAAAAAGTAGTAGTCTAAAATAAATTTTCTCTTGCACGTCCGAGGACATTTCGACACGTCACAAAAATGAATTGCACAACACTGCAATGCAAACGCGCGGGCGGTCACCGCTTGACTGGAGTGCACCGCTCGTAGCCCGCCCCTGCGCCGCTGCCTGCAAGATTCGAGGCAGAGGCCTTAGTGACATCGTCAAAAGCTCAAGACGCATTCGTTTCCTAAGTTTCAAAAATATTTTTTATAGAAAATATGCCCGATCATGCATTAAGGTATTGTAAGTCCCGATATGGAGCAAAAACTGTATATGATTTCGGTTTATTATCGCAAGAATAATGTATATTTACACAATGATTTTTAAATTTTATTATTTCTGATAGATTGTTCTAGAACATTTATCATTAATGTAATAAGCGCCCTCTGTTATCAAGTAACGTCATGATTTATTTACCAAAGACTTAGTGATTGACAACGTTTATAGATTTTTTTTTCGATAAAAAATGTTATACCGGCTGCCGATTTAATCATCTACAATAATTAAGGAGGTGAAACGGTAAACGATACTGTACCGGTACCAATAAAGAAATCGGCTTGGGCTGTGTCAGGGCACACGGTCGTTGGTTGTAACATGAAACAACTATGTCAGCCAATACAACCAGTACAACTAGTCAACAAGATAGCCTTTTTTTTAAATTGAATATAATTCTACAACACCAGGAGAATTGCAGATGCGTTGCCAGCCTTTTAAAAAGGAGTAAGCTCTTTTCTTGAAGGTCCCTGAGTCGTATCGGTCCATAAAAATTTCCGTTGTTAAACGATTTCTAAGAAAACTCCTAATAAATCGCACGGTAGTGGACCACCAAGCATTCAAATGACGTGGACGGTAACGTAAGTTTTGTCACGATGTGTGTTGGTGATATTTGGTGGCTGGAATTAATTCGAACAATGCCTCAGGGCACTCGCCGTGTTAAATCGAGCCAATCCAAGAGAACTCGGTCAGGCCTCCGTAACTCGCTCAAGGCCCTGCGTTATATGCCTACCGTTCTACGTATCGCCCACGATACAACCGACATGGGGCTGCCGCACGCCCGCCTGAGCGCTTGCACCGCGCACGTATCCCGCACTTACTCGTCGAAATGCCGAACCACGTAATTATTGTGCAGTGGATGTGTGTCAGAGTCAAAAAACAAATGAAAACTTGTCATTTTTTTCTTAACTTTAAGATTACATCGAAACAACAGCATATCAGTGCTGTAATTTATAAATTGAGTGATAACCATTTTCAACGATAAAATTTAAAAACCGAGAATTCAGAGAAGGAAAAAAATGTATACATCATTTTAAAAAACTCAAACATATTTTATTGACAAATAAAAAATATGGTTATTTCGCAAGATTCGTTTTATTACAAAATCATCATAGGTACAACCCTAGCGCATTCGTGCGATGATGCGCTTGCACGTGAGTCGCACGGCGGTCAACACAATCTCGACTCTTTACGCGCCTACTTATGGTACATTTTCCTCTCGCTGCAAACAGCAGATATTATTATTAAGATTTTGTAGGCTATTATAGCGTAGGTATTTTCGCTTTTGTATGGGAGTGATGTATCTGTTTAGTAAACTATTAAGTAATCTGTGACTCGGTCGTCAACGATTCGAGCCGCTCTGCTCTGCAGCCAAGTGGAAAGAGTTCACACTGGAGAGCCCCGGCCCAGAGATAAGATAAATATTCCCCGTGAGGCGAGACAACAGTCGCTTTCTTGTTCACGGTAGTGTCCCGCCCTACTGAGTACGCCAAGCTTTTTATAATCAAATTTAGCTTTCTCTTCCAAGTGACCATGCTACTGCAGGTCATTCGATATGTTGACACCGAAGATTCCACTATTGGCTACGGCAACAAGGCAAGTGCTCTGAAATTGAGGAGATACAATAAAGGTGTTCTTTTTAACGGTAAACGTGCAAACTTGTGAATTTGTATAATAATTCATTTTGTAAGGACCAGTAAGTTCAATGCTTTCCTAAAATAAGTTAGATTTAAAGCGTATTTTTGTAAAAGAAACGAATTTGGAAAACATGGAATCGCTCTCTTATTGAATTTGACGTTTTGCGATGTGCCTTCGACGCCGACCGACTAATCATATGCTATTATTATAAAGTCTAATAGACCTAGTGACGTCATCCAAGATGCTACCAATGTGACTGCTCTTTGAATTAATTCTTAGTTCATCATCATCATCATTACAGCCCTTCACAAGTCCACTGCTGAACATAGGCCTCCCCCAAGGAATGCCACAAAGCACGGTCCCGAGCCACCTGCATCCATCGACTTCCTGCATGTCTTACCAGGTCGTCACTCCATCTTGTGGGGGGACGCCCTACACTTCGCCTACCGGTACGAGGCTGCCACTCGAGAACCTTTCTCACCCATCGCTTGTCGCTTCTTCGAGCTATATGGCCGGCCCACTGCCACTTCAGCTTACTAATCCGTTGGGCTATGTCGGTCACTCTGGTTCTACTGCGGATATCCTTATTCCTAAGTTTATCACGCAGAGAAACTCCGAGCATAGCCCTCTCCATAGCTCGCTGAGCGACCTTGAGCTTCCTCATACGGCCAGCAGTGAAGGACCACGTCTCAGTTCCGTAAGTCATCACTGGCAACACGCACTGGTTGTACAATTTTGTTTTAAGTTTTTGAGGTATTTCTGACGAGAAGATGTGTTTCTGCCCAGCCGAGTTGAATCGGTCGATTGACCTCTCGGTCGAAGTTGGACTTACCTAGTCGGACTATTTGTCCCAGGTAAACATACTCGTCAACAACTTCGCGCTTAGTGCTCCCAACAACTACCGGCATAGGTGTGACATGGACATTAAACATGATCTTTGTTTAATGATTTCTTATATTTACGCGAACACTACACATTTAAATAAAACTAATTTTACGGATTTTATCGCGTATATTAACTTGTTTTATATTCCCGACGTTTCGAGCACTTTACAGCACCCATGGTCACGGGGGGGACTGAGGTGTATGACGTCCCAATGTCATAGTTAACCACGGCTACCTCCAGATTAAAAATTATTAATTTTTGTTCCGATCCACGCAGTATGAACTTACAGTATCATGAAGTCTTGCAGTTGTATGCTTGGGTTGGGATTTAATTTTATTAATTATGGGATCCCAAGCAGATGGTAGCACCCAGCCATCTTCTCTATTGAAATTAGGATGTTTCTTGATTTCAATAGCCTCGCGAATCATCCTTGGAAGGAATCGGTGTTCTTTAGCGAGGATTTGTGGTCTATCAAATCTAATGTAGTGACGGGGGCGATCCTGTACGTGTTCACAGACTGCAGACTTCCCGGAGCGTCTATTCTTCACATCAGCTATGTGTTCTTTAACACGGGTTTTTATAGATCTTTTAGTTTGTCCTATATAAGAGAGACCACATTCACAATCAAGCTTGTACACTCCTGCATCTTGCAGAGGAATATTACACTTGACTGATGGTAAAAACTGACTAATCTTCTTCGGCGGCTTGAAATATGTTTTAATGGAAGCCCGCTTCAAGATGTAGCCAATCTTGTCAGTGACACCTCTGACATATGGCAGTACAGCAGGCACTCGCTCGACTGTGGCCGGCTTCACTCGTTCACTGTGACGTAGGCGCGGGACCCGAAGCTTATTGTCATGCAAAACTTGCTTGACGTGTTGGAGCTCGGCGGCCAGGTGTTTACTGTCACAGATCCCTCGTGCTCTCTGAAACAAAGATTTACCCACGGTAGCTAACTGTGAAGGATGGTGGTGAGAATCACCGTTTAAATATCTATCTGTATGGGTCTTTTTTCTATACACAGTGTGGCTCAAGGTGTTATCAGGATTCCGAATTACTAACACATCTAGAAAAGCTAAAGAATTGTTTGCCTCTAACTCCATTGTGAACTGAATTTTAGAATTTAAGGAGTTAAGATGGTCTAGAAATGCAGTTACTTTATCTAAAGGGAGAATTGTGAAAGTGTCGTCTACGTACCGCTTGTAGAATCTTGGGTTTACGGGAGAAGTACGCAGGGCTTTCTCCTCAAAGTCCTCCATGAATATATCGGCAACAATGGGAGATACAGGTGAGCCCATCGCCACTCCATCTACTTGCTTGTAGAACTCCTCCTTCCACAATAGGTAGCCAGATGTAAGGCAGTGTCTAAGTAATACTGCATATTCTACGGGCATGTTGTTTTGCTCTAGCCTTCTAGTAACAATCGAGATGCAGTCTTCAACAGGTAAGCATGTGAACAGAGACTGCACATCAAAACTGACCATAGTTTCATTGTCTGCCAGATGTAGGTCTTTAATCTCGCTGACAAAATGGTAGGAATCCTTTGTGTGTGCTCGTGTATGTCCCCTGAGCGGTGAGAGTATATTCGCTAAGTGTCGAGCCAATTTGTAAGTTGGTGGATCGATTTGGCTCACTATAGGACGTAGTGGAGCATTGGGCTTGTGTATTTTTGGTAACCCATACAATTTCGGTGGATTGGCACACGTAGGTATTATCGATTTTACGTCTAGATTTAATCTTTCGGAGTGTTTCTTTATGAGATCACTAGTTGTTTTGAGTGTGTTATTTGTTGGGTCAGTTTTAACCTTTTTATAACTACTTGCATCCGACAAAAATTCTTGTATTTTAGAATTATAATCCGACGTATCCATGACTACCGTGGCGTTTCCTTTATCTGCGCGGAGAATCGTGAGTTCTCGTTTATTGCGTAGGTTATTCAACGCTTTAAATTCGTCTTTAGGTAGATTCGGGTTTGGTGCTGAGCTTCGACGTAACATAGACGAAATGTCTTGACGTATCGCTTCCAAATCTTCCTTTCGCATATTGTTTTTATATAAACAGTCCTCGACGCTGCAAATAATTTCTTCGTACGGTAATTTTTTAGGTGTTAAAGCAAAATTAAGGCCTTTCGATAATACTCTACAGTGCGTTCACCGTAAGATGTCCCCTGCCTTGGGAAATGGCAGCATTGTCTACGGTGCTGCCAACAATATATAGAGCATTTACCCCACTTGGTGGTTGCTGGCAAAATTATCTAAACTTGAAAACCCCTGATTAATATGTTTTACTTGCTTATTTAAATAATATACAGTTAGTTATAAGACTAGTAATGTTGTGAATGATAACACAATTTAATTTTTAAATTATTTATTGATTTATTTTTTCCGACAATAATTATGGTCGAAAGGAACAATTCCAGACATACTCGTATCACTGTCACTTTCATAAACGTCGTTATCATCATCTGTCGTATCCGAATCTGTGCTGCTGTCATTTCCTAATTCAATTATGAATTTATCAGTAATATCATCCAAACAGCCATCAAGTACATAAAACTTGTCTTCTAAATTTTTTACGTGTTCACACTGCTTTTGCCAATCCTGAGGGGTTATAGATGAAAAAGCTTCTTCAGTTAACTTCACGATATTCCCAGCTTCTTGGCTGACATTATTGCTGGCTACTCGTCTCTTTAAAAGACTCCACATAAACTCAATCGCATTTAAATCGCAGTGGTAAGGGGGCAACCTAACCACTTTATGGCCATGAGAAAGCAATAATTGGTCAGCCTCATAAATCGGCGCTTCTTTGTGCTCTTTTATAATTTCATAAAGTTCTGCTTTCAGCATTGTTGGTATATAAGACAATCCCTTATTTGTTATCCAATTTTGCATTTGAAGTTTTGAGGAACTCATAGTAGGTGCTTTATTTACTTGTACGGTATGATAGGGAGCGTTATCCATCACGACTAAGGAGTTCGGAGGCAAATTGGGTATAAGTTTCTCTGAAAGCCATTTTATAAAATTGGTTCTGTTCATGTCGTCATGGTAGTCCCCTGATTTACTCTGTGATTTAAAAATCAATTGAGCATTAGGAATAAACCCTGTTTCTCCACCTGCATTAATAATTATCCACCGCGTTCCAACAGAATCACTTATTATTACTCCGTCCTCGTCATCTTTTTGCCAACATTTTTTCACTGCATACGATGCATGAATGTATGTTTCATCTAAGAAAACTATTGGCCGACCATCTGCTCGATTTTGCCTCATAGTAACGATATACTTGCGTCTCCATGCAACTATGTCGTGCCTTTCCATTAAAATTTTCCGTTTAGAACCACACTTTTTATACTGAAATCCAATTTGTTTTAAAATTTTCCACAAAGTCGTTCGACCTCCACCAAAGTTTATGTCATTCTTTAATTCTACAAGTAATTTATTTAAACTAGGAACAACTTTTCTTACAGTATACATTTCATGGATTTTGTTTCTTATTGCGCATAAATCGAAATCATCAAGATCCACCGTTTTACGTCTTTGACGGTGTTTTCCAGGAGACTTGAGTTTTTGAGATGTAGAGGCAGCAGCTTCACCTTCTTTAGATATTCTACTCACGGTTTTCTCTGACATGCCTGAAATAGACACCAAAGTACCATTTTATAAAATTACATATTTATAAAATAAAAATACAGACATTATGATAAAAAAGTAAATTAAATTAACTGAGATACGTACTTTTTTATTTTAATTCGTAATGTTAGTAATTTCTTATTATTACCCATACTAAAGGCATTTTGCATGAAGCTGGCATCCCTATTTTACTAACCTGTCATGGCGGCGACGCGAGTTCGCACTTGATTGAGTGGAATTAACAGGGCTTGATTTGCCTTTTCTCTCTCACAAAAGGCACGCACCTTCAACACAACCTCTCTTGCACTGCTTCTAAATGGTTTCGGCATAATTAATTCGGAATATTTTAAATAATAACACAAAAACGAGCGCAGCTAATCACAAACTGACAACAGATTGACAAGCAATAGTGCCAACATCACAGCAGGGGACATCTTACGGTGAACGCACAGTAATTGTTGCATCATCCAGAGTTTGTTTTGACAGATTATAGACCGCGCTTAATCTATGATCCGCGTTCGTAGTCAATGGTTGCGTTTCGTTCTCACGTTGACTCAGATGTTTGACATTTAATTTGGTCGTTAATTTTTGATATTTTACTATATGTTTGTTTTTGCATTCGTTATATTTATTAATTTCTCGTTTATTTAACGTTTCGATGCAAACATTATAATCAAATGTCGTTAAAACTGCCTTTAACTCACTGAATGATGTGTCTATGGATTTGTTTATGGTATGTAGATCGGAGCGTTTTTGTTGGATTACCGTTCGTAACAACTTTTTACTTGCCTGATTTAAGATCTTAGCGCTTCCTCGAATGTCCATTTTAGTGGATATTTTGACACACGTAGGAATGATATTATTATCGCGACATCTCTTCAAAAAGTTCAATGCTGTTAGATATCCTGCGCGCTTAGTCATGAGACCTTCTAATCGGCGAATTTTATTTGCAATTACCAGTCCGTACTGGTTCACATAATGATTTCTTATATTTACGCGAACACTACACATTTAAATAAAACTAATTTTACGGATTTTATCGCGTATATTAACTTGTTTTATATTCCCGACGTTTCGAGCACTTTACAGCACCCATGGTCACGGGGGGGACTGAGGTGTATGACGTCCCAATGTCATAGTTAACCACGGCTACCTCCAGATTAAAAATTATTAATTTTTGTTCCGATCCACGCAGTATGAACTTACAGTATCATGAAGTCTTGCAGTTGTATGCTTGGGTTGGGATTTAATTTTATTAATTATGGGATCCCAAGCAGATGGTAGCACCCAGCCATCTTCTCTATTGAAATTAGGATGTTTCTTGATTTCAATAGCCTCGCGAATCATCCTTGGAAGGAATCGGTGTTCTTTAGCGAGGATTTGTGGTCTATCAAATCTAATGTAGTGACGGGGGCGATCCTGTACGTGTTCACAGACTGCAGACTTCCCGGAGCGTCTATTCTTCACATCAGCTATGTGTTCTTTAACACGGGTTTTTATAGATCTTTTAGTTTGTCCTATATAAGAGAGACCACATTCACAATCAAGCTTGTACACTCCTGCATCTTGCAGAGGAATATTACACTTGACTGATGGTAAAAACTGACTAATCTTCTTCGGCGGCTTGAAATATGTTTTAATGGAAGCCCGCTTCAAGATGTAGCCAATCTTGTCAGTGACACCTCTGACATATGGCAGTACAGCAGGCACTCGCTCGACTGCGGCCGGCTTCACTCGTTCACTGTGACGTAGGCGCGGGACCCGAAGCTTATTGTCATGCAAAACTTGCTTGACGTGTTGGAGCTCGGCGGCCAGGTGTTTACTGTCACAGATCCCTCGTGCTCTCTGAAACAAAGATTTACCCACGGTAGCTAACTGTGAAGGATGGTGGTGAGAATCACCGTTTAAATATCTATCTGTATGGGTCTTTTTTCTATACACAGTGTGGCTCAAGGTGTTATCAGGATTCCGAATTACTAACACATCTAGAAAAGCTAAAGAATTGTTTGCCTCTAACTCCATTGTGAACTGAATTTTAGAATTTAAGGAGTTAAGATGGTCTAGAAATGCAGTTACTTTATCTAAAGGGAGAATTGTGAAAGTGTCGTCTACGTACCGCTTGTAGAATCTTGGGTTTACGGGAGAAGTACGCAGGGCTTTCTCCTCAAAGTCCTCCATGAATATATCGGCAACAATGGGAGATACAGGTGAGCCCATCGCCACTCCATCTACTTGCTTGTAGAACTCCTCCTTCCACAATAGGTAGCCAGATGTAAGGCAGTGTCTAAGTAATACTGCATATTCTACGGGCATGTTGTTTTGCTCTAGCCTTCTAGTAACAATCGAGATGCAGTCTTCAACAGGTAAGCATGTGAACAGAGACTGCACATCAAAACTGACCATAGTTTCATTGTCTGCCAGATGTAGGTCTTTAATCTCGCTGACAAAATGGTAGGAATCCTTTGTGTGTGCTCGTGTATGCCCCCTGAGCGGTGAGAGTATATTCGCTAAGTGTTGAGCCAATTTGTAAGTTGGTGAATCGATTTGGCTCACTATAGGACGTAGTGGAGCATTGGGCTTGTGTATTTTTGGTAACCCATACAATTTCGGTGGTTTGGCACACGTAGGTATTATCGATTTTACGTCTAGATTTAATCTTTCGGAGTGTTTATTTATGAAATCACTAGTTGTTATGAGTGTGTTATTTGTTGGGTCATTTTTAACCTTTTTATAAGTACTTGCATCCGACAAAAGTTCTTGTATTTTAGAATTATAACCCGACGTATCCATGACTACCGTGGCGTTTCCTTTATCTGCGCGGAGAATCGTGAGTTCTCGTTTATTGCGTAGGTTATTCAACGCTTTAAATTCGTCTTTAGGTAGATTCGGTTTTGGTGCTGAGCTTCGACGTAACATAGACGAAATGTCTTGACGTATCGCTTCCAAATCTTCCTTTCGCATATTGTTTTTATATAAACAGTCCTCGACGCTGCAAATACTTTCTTCGTACGGTAATTTTTTAGGTGTTAAAGCAAAATTAAGGCCTTTCGATAATACTCTAATTGTTGCATCATCCAGAGTTTGTTTTGACAGATTATAGACCGCGCTTAATCTATGATCCGCGTTCGTAGTCAATGGTTGCGTTTCGTTCTCACGTTGACTCAGATGTTTGACATTTAATTTGGTCGTTAATTTTTGATATTTTACTATATGTTTGTTTTTGCATTCGTTATATTTATTAATTTCTCGTTTATTTAACGTTTCGATGCAAACATTATAATCAAATGTCGTTAAAACTGCCTTTAACTCACTGAATAATGTGTCTATGGATTTGTTTATGGTATGTAGATCGGAGCGTTTTTGTTGGATTACCGTTCGTAACAACTTTTTACTTGCCTGATTTAAGATCTTAGCGCTTCCTCGAATGTCCTTTTTAGTGGATATTTTGACACACGTAGGAATGATATTATTATCGCGACATCTCTTCAAAAAGTTCAATGCTGTTAGATATCCTGCGCGCTTAGTCATGAGATCTTCTAATCGGCGAATTTTATTTGCAATTACCAGTCCGTACTGGTTCACATAATGATTTCTTATATTTACGCGAACACTACACATTTAAATAAAACTAATTTTACGGATTTTATCGCGTATATTAACTTGTTTTATATTCCCGACGTTTCGAGCACTTTACAGCACCCATGGTCACGGGGGGGACTGAGGTGTATGACGTCCCAATGTCATAGTTAACCACGGCTACCTCCAGATTAAAAATTATTAATTTTTGTTCCGATCCACGCAGTATGAACTTACAGTATCATGAAGTCTTGCAGTTGTATGCTTGGGTTGGGATTTAATTTTATTAATTATGGGATCCCAAGCAGATGGTAGCACCCAGCCATCTTCTCTATTGAAATTAGGATGTTTCTTGATTTCAATAGCCTCGCGAATCATCCTTGGAAGGAATCGGTGTTCTTTAGCGAGGATTTGTGGTCTATCAAATCTAATGTAGTGACGGGGGCGATCCTGTACGTGTTCACAGACTGCAGACTTCCCGGAGCGTCTATTCTTCACATCAGCTATGTGTTCTTTAACACGGGTTTTTATAGATCTTTTAGTTTGTCCTATATAAGAGAGACCACATTCACAATCAAGCTTGTACACTCCTGCATCTTGCAGAGGAATATTACACTTGACTGATGGTAAAAACTGACTAATCTTCTTCGGCGGCTTGAAATATGTTTTAATGGAAGCCCGCTTCAAGATGTAGCCAATCTTGTCAGTGACACCTCTGACATATGGCAGTACAGCAGGCACTCGCTCGACTGTGGCCGGCTTCACTCGTTCACTGTGACGTAGGCGCGGGACCCGAAGCTTATTGTCATGCAAAACTTGCTTGACGTGTTGGAGCTCGGCGGCCAGGTGTTTACTGTCACAGATCCCTCGTGCTCTCTGAAACAAAGATTTACCCACGGTAGCTAACTGTGAAGGATGGTGGTGAGAATCACCGTTTAAATATCTATCTGTATGGGTCTTTTTTCTATACGCAGTGTGGCTCAAGGTGTTATCAGGATTCCGAATTACTAACACATCTAGAAAAGCTAAAGAATTGTTTGCCTCTAACTCCATTGTGAACTGAATTTTAGAATTTAAGGAGTTAAGATGGTCTAGAAATGCAGTTACTTTATCTAAAGGGAGAATTGTGAAAGTGTCGTCTACGTACCGCTTGTAGAATCTTGGGTTTACGGGAGAAGTACGCAGGGCTTTCTCCTCAAAGTCCTCCATGAATATATCGGCAACAATGGGAGATACAGGTGAGCCCATCGCCACTCCATCTACTTGCTTGTAGAACTCCTCCTTCCACAATAGGTAGCCAGATGTAAGGCAGTGTCTAAGTAATACTGCATATTCTACGGGCATGTTGTTTTGCTCTAGCCTTCTAGTAACAATCGAGATGCAGTCTTCAACAGGTAAGCATGTGAACAGAGACTGCACATCAAAACTGACCATAGTTTCATTGTCTGCCAGATGTAGGTCTTTAATCTCGCTGACAAAATGGTAGGAATCCTTTGTGTGTGCTCATGTATGCCCCCTGAGCGGTGAGAGTATATTCGCTAAGTGTTGAGCCAATTTGTAAGTTGGTGAATCGATTTGGCTCACTATAGGACGTAGTGGAGCATTGGGCTTGTGTATTTTTGGTAACCCATACAATTTCGGTGGTTTGGCACACGTAGGTATTATCGATTTTACGTCTAGATTTAATCTTTCGGAGTGTTTATTTATGAAATCACTAGTTGTTATGAGTGTGTTATTTGTTGGGTCATTTTTAACCTTTTTATAAGTACTTGCATCCGACAAAAGTTCTTGTATTTTAGAATTATAACCCGACGTATCCATGACTACCGTGGCGTTTCCTTTATCTGCGCGGAGAATCGTGAGTTCTCGTTTATTGCGTAGGTTATTCAACGCTTTAAATTCGTCTTTAGGTAGATTCGGGTTTGGTGCTGAGCTTCGACGTAACATAGACGAAATGTCTTGACGTATCGCTTCCAAATCTTCCTTTCGCATATTGTTTTTATATAAACATGGCGATGGGCTCACCTGTATCTCCCATTGTTGCCGATATATTCATGGAGGACTTTGAGGAGAAAGCCCTGCGTACTTCTCCCGTAAACCCAAGATTCTACAAGCGGTACGTAGACGACACTTTCACAATTCTCCCTTTAGATAAAGTAACTGCATTTCTAGACCATCTTAACTCCTTAAATTCTAAAATTCAGTTCACAATGGAGTTAGAGGCAAACAATTCTTTAGCTTTTCTAGATGTGTTAGTAATTCGGAATCCTGATAACACCTTGAGCCACACTGTGTATAGAAAAAAGACCCATACAGATAGATATTTAAACGGTGATTCTCACCACCATCCTTCACAGTTAGCTACCGTGGGTAAATCTTTGTTTCAGAGAGCACGAGGGATCTGTGACAGTAAACACCTGGCCGCCGAGCTCCAACACGTCAAGCAAGTTTTGCATGACAATAAGCTTCGGGTCCCGCGCCTACGTCACAGTGAACGAGTGAAGCCGGCCACAGTCGAGCGAGTGCCTGCTGTACTGCCATATGTCAGAGGTGTCACTGACAAGATTGGCTACATCTTGAAGCGGGCTTCCATTAAAACATATTTCAAGCCGCCGAAGAAGATTAGTCAGTTTTTACCATCAGTCAAGTGTAATATTCCTCTGCAAGATGCAGGAGTGTACAAGCTTGATTGTGAATGTGGTCTCTCTTATATAGGACAAACTAAAAGATCTATAAAAACCCGTGTTAAAGAACACATAGCTGATGTGAAGAATAGACGCTCCGGGAAGTCTGCAGTCTGTGAACACGTACAGGATCGCCCCCGTCACTACATTAGATTTGATAGACCACAAATCCTCGCTAAAGAACACCGATTCCTTCCAAGGATGATTCGCGAGGCTATTGAAATCAAGAAACATCCTAATTTCAATAGAGAAGATGGCTGGGTGCTACCATCTGCTTGGGATCCCATAATTAATAAAATTAAATCCCAACTCAAGCATACAACTGCAAGACTTCATGATACTGTAAGTTCATACTGCGTGGATCGGAACAAAAATTAATAATTTTTAATCTGGAGGTAGCCGTGGTTAACTATGACATTGGGACGTCATACACCTCGTTCTCCCCCGTGACCATGGGTGCTGTAAAGTGCTCGAAACGTCGGGAATATAAAACAAGTTAATATACGCGATAAAATACGTAAAATTAGTTTTATTTAAATGATCTTTGTTTTGTCCATGTTCATCTTAAGACCTATCCGTTGGGAGACACTATTGAGGTCATTGAGCATAGTGCTTAGTTCCTCCAGTGATTCTGCCATGAGGACTATATCGTCGGCAAATCGAAGGTGAGTGGTGTACTCGCCATTGATGTTAACTCCGTATCCTTTGCAGTCCAGAAGCTTGAAAACGTCTTCCAATGCAGCGGTGAAGAGTTTCGGGGATATAACGTCACCCTGTCTTACACCTCTCTGCAATTGGATAGGTTTCGTACTCTGGTTCTGTACTCGGATAGCCATCGTAGCTCTACTGTACAAACACTTCAGCACTTCGATATACCGACAGTCAACTTGGCACCGCTGAAGGGACTGCAGCACCGCCCAAATTTCGACGGAATCAAAGGCTTTCTCATAGTCTACATACGCCAGACATAGTGGCAAATTGTACTCTTCGGACTTCTGTACAATTTGCCGTAGGGTATGTATGTGGTCTATGGTGCTAAAGCCCTTTCGGAAACTGGCTTGTTCGGAAGGCTGGAAGTCGTCAAGTCTGCGCGCGAGATGATTCGTAATGACTCTCGAAATCAGCACGTAGACGCGGCTCAGAAGGGAAATCGGTCTGTAGTTCTTCAAGAGAGCGTTGTCACCTTTCTTGAAGAACAAGACCACCGCACTTCTGCTCCACGCCTCCGGTGTAATGCCACCATGGAGGACGGAATTAAAGAGCTTCTAAAGGACTTCAAGTACCGGTCTTCCACCCGCTTTCAGAAGCTCCGCTGTAATTCCATCCTCGCCTGGGGCCTTGCCGTTTTTAAGGTGCTGAAGAGCCATTCTAATCTCGCTCAAACTGACGTCCGGGATATCTTCGGAATAGTGTCGAATAAGACTCGCTCTTGGATCGTTACTCACACTTGCGTGTGGCTCCAACGATGACGTGTACAGCTGCCCATAGAACCTCTCAATTCTCAATCAAAAATCTCAGGTGCCCCGGAAACGATGCTGCCACATTCGGTCTTCAGCTTTGACAGTTGGCTCTTTCTGGCAGACAGATCTCTGGCAAAGACTTTGGAGCCTTGGTTCCGCTCGATCGCTTCTTCAATACGAGCTGTATTGAAGTTGCGTAAGTCTCGCCGCATGCATTTGGAGATCTGTCTGTTCAGTTGCCTGTATGCTGTAAAATCTGTTGAAGAATGTAGCCTCATCTCCCGTCTAACAGCCATGAGATTAAGAGTGTGATCGGAGAGTTTTTGTTTTCTTCTGCGGCGGGTCTTGCAGAACTTAGCTCCGACCGCATGGACAGCTTCCACGAGCTTGTCATTCATATCGTCCACTTCATTGCAGTCTTATAGGCACTGAAAACGGTTTTGTAACTCGAGCTGAAAGGTTTCGGGACTTTGGATTAGAGCACGAGGGGGACGGAGCGTTGACTTCATCAGACGAGACCTCTCCAACTTAACATTTAGGTTCAGTGTGCCTCTAACCATTCGGTGATCGCTGCCGGTTTTCACCCTCGCGATCACTGAGACATCACTGAACAGTTGTCGTCTGGTCGTCATAATGAAGTCAATCTCATTTTTTGTCGAACCGTCGGGGCTCGACCAGGTCCACTTCCTGTGGGGCCGCTTCTCGAAGAAAGAGTTCATCATAAAGAGTCCCTCTTTCTCCATGAAGTCGGCCAGCTGCTGGCCCCTTGGGTTCCGTTGCCCTATTCCAAATTTCCCTACTTTCAGCTCACCGTTCTCTCTTGTGCCCAGTTTTGCATTGAAGTCTCCCATTAACACCGTATATTGGGTTTTGGAGGAATGCATGGCTCTAAAGATATCCTCATACATTTCCTCCACCTCCTCATCGGGGTGTGCCGAGGTTGGTGCGTAAACCTGTATGACCTTCAGCGAATACCGTTTGGTGATTCTGAGTATAAGGTACGCAACCCTCGTCGACACACTCCCGATCTCTACAACGTTGTTAACGAGAGACTTGTGGACGATAAATCCGACACCTCCTTGGGACAGATGGTCGCCCTCCCGGTGATAGAGCAAGTTGCCGGATTCGAGGATTACCGTGTCCTGCCCCTCTCTTCGGACTTCGGATAATCCTATAATATGCCAGCGCAACTTGTCTATCTCTTCTTCCAGCTCCACGATCTTCTCGTCAGTCCTCAGGGTGCGTGCGTTGTACGTTGCCAGGTCGAGTCGTCGTAGGTGGCAATCGAACCTCCACCGGAGATTCTTAGCACCCCCTGCCCCGCCGTTACCATGGTCGCCACCGTAGCCAGGAATAGCGGGGCCGCCAGGGACTGGGGGCCGTCTGTGTGTTGTTTTGATCATTGGGGGGTATTTGCCATAGTTGCCACGCTTGGCGAGCGGGTTGGCAACCGCAGTTTTTTTATTGTAATTTTGGCTATTATCAGGAAGATGCTGCTGCCCATCTCCCGCCTGTTTCCCTTTGTCGCCTTTTACGACACCCACGGGAGGATATGGGGTAGTGGATATTCTTGACCGCCACTACACGGCTATTGATTATATTATATGATTCTTAGTTATTGGAAATTAAATATTATATTTCATGACATTTCATTTCATTCATGACGTTATTCAAAAATTAAAATGTTGAAATTAATTTTTAGGTGTAATGGGAGTCATAGTACCTAAATATATTTATACAATAAAAAAAGCATGCATATTCCCTATTATTATATCGTAAAGCATTACAAACTTAGTAACATTCAACAACATTAGCGATACTTTGATGTCGAAACTGTAACATTCCTAAAACGGGTTTTACCCTATATTTAGTAGCATCACCTACTGGGGAATAGCTGAAATGTTTTCCTAATAAATATTCTGCGTAGTTTCGTTTAGCTAGAGGGCGCCGCTCATGCGCGAGCTCAAAGTTTTTGTATGAAAACGTTCTCTATGCCCGCTCCATAGTATACATATTTACATAAATCTCTTTGTTTGTACACTACACAAGCACTTGTTTGCAATCAAACTTAACCGTGAACCATGTTACCAGAACTCTACATATCGTGTTTTGGAGCTTGAAAGTTAACACCAATGACTAAGCTATTTGCTATTGATTAAACAGACTCCTTAATTAATCAGAATGTTTACGTTGTTTCATACAATAAAAGCACGTGAATTTTCTATGTTAATTAAACTGAAAGCCGATACGAAACTAAATTTGATACAACAAACAATTAATAAAGCTATGACTTTCAACTCCCCGTTTATTAGCGAACAAAGGCTAAATCTGTTTGCTACGTGATTTAATAATCGTCGTTCTAACAACAAAATAAAAATAATCTATATCCAACAAAAACATTTTACACAAATTACAAACTGATGAGTTAAAATTAAACATTTAAGTTTCAAATAATTTATCTTTATAGAATAAGGGTGACAAACGAGCACACAGTCCACCTGATAGTAAGTGGATGCTGTTATCCATAGACATAGTGTGATCGCCACCATGCTGGTTCTATGAAAAATCATTTAAAAATTGTATAAACAAAATTATTGTTAAGTGAAATTATGTTTAAAAAAAAGTCCCGCTGGGTTTCTTGCTGGTTCTTCCCAGGACTGAGGTATTTTCCGAACCAGTGGTAAATAAAAAATGATTATCAATAAGTATTATGTATTAAGTAGTATGTAGGACTTAGATGGAATGCCTCGTTTCAGTAAAAGAGGTCTCCGGTTCTCTACATTCACTATACGAAACACAGCAGCATTTAGCTGCTAAATTACGTTAATATTCTGTGAGAGCGTGGTCATACCCTGGTCGGGCCGACCCAATCTTGCTACAATCATAATATAGCTGCAGTGTGGTTTTACCAAATGCAGATATCCTAAAAATATCAAACAACAACTTATGCCGTTACAGTATCACACTAGGCGCATAGGTACATGATCCTGAGGGCCGTGAAGGAAGGCACGCTTTATGTTCTAGTGCGGCTTACCTGAGAAGGAAAAGGAGGAGGAGCTGTCCTCCTCCGAGGAAGGGCTGCCCTGAGGCGACCAGCGCTGGTGAGGCCGCGGATGTGTGCTTTCCTTTGGTCCTGCCATTATAGAGAATATGGAACACCATGTTAAAGTTTTAGTCGATGCAAGCTTGAGATAACCAGCCTTGCACCAGTGAGGCGGGTATGAGTAGGCATTTCTCCATGTAAAAAAGGCGCACAATTACGTTTTTTATAGAAGAGGGGGCAAACGAGCATGCGGCTCACCTGATGATAAGTGACTACTCGTACTGCCGCCCATGAACAACTGCAACACCAGGGGAACCAGGGGAATTGCAGATGCGTTGCCGGCCTTTTAAAAAGGAGTTGGCTCTTTTCTTGAGGGTCCCTAAGTCGTATCGGTCCGGAAAAATCGCTAATGGTATTCGATTCCACAAAGAAGTCGTGCGAGGAAGAAATCTTCTTCTAAATCACACAGTGGTGGACCGCCAATCATTCAGATGGTGTGGATGGTGTCGGGAGTTCTGCCGCGATGTGCGTTCGTGAAATTTGGCGGCTGGGATTAATCTGTACAATTCCTCAGAGCACTCCCCGTGGTAAATGTGAAAGCAAAATCCAAAGGGATACAATTTTAAATCAAACAATTGTTGTATGTCGAAAGTATAATATAGGAATGTATGAAAGTTCATAAGTGCATATCGCCAACTAGAAAAAACACTATAAATATGTTACTTAAGTTCAGCTCTCATTTTTTGAGACAATGCGCTTACTGTATCATGGTCCTATTAAAGTCCATTGCTGAACTTAGTCCTCCCCCATAGATAGCCTCACAGAGTACTTTGTAGCACCCATGGTCAAGGAGTGTTTGATATTCTAATGTCATCGTTTTTATCGACTACGTGCTGCTTTCAATTATTATTTTTGACACAATTTACTTACTGTATAATGATTCAGGAAGTCTAGAATACTTGGTATGCTTGATTTCCGATTTAATTGTATTAATTAGACGATGATTTTAAGTGACTTGGTACTACCAGCTGCTTGGGATAAACAAATCTTATACCCCCTTAGATAATTTGGGTGAGGCGAAAGAGAATCTATCACCCCATTTTGTCCTTGGTTGTTGTTAGAGACGACTATGCTCTTGTAGATGGCGATATAGCCATCTAGTTTACATCAGACCGGATCGTAAGGGACTCCCAAGACGAAAGGTTATCGATCAAATTGACGATATATTGAAGACTAGCTGTTCCCCGCAACTTCGCCCGCGCGTAATTTATTAAAATTGGATTTCATGGCTTTTAATTTTTTGCGCGGTACCCTAATTCTTTTTCTAAAATAAAAGTAGCCTAAGTTACTTCTTATAACATCAGCTATCTACCAGTGAAAGTCCGGTCAAAATCGGTCCAGCCGTTTCGGAGATTAGCCGGAATAAACAGACAAACCGACAGACAGACCGACAGACAGACAGAAAGACAGACAGACAAAAATTATTAAAATCGTGTTTTTGTTATAAATACCGTATATACTTTCATAATATGTATATAGTAAAAAGCTGTTATTTCGACATTACAAACATACACTTCAATTTTATTTATTTGTATAGATATAGATGGACCTGAGTAACCTTAATCGACGAGCATGCCAAATGGAAGTCCGTAGTCTCTGCCTACCCCTCTGGGTGACAGGCGTGAGTGTTAAGGATTGTGATTTTGAGACCGACAACGGGCAAATGCTTATTATACAGAGTTGTTTTTCAAAGAGTATCCAAATTTTATATTTAACTTCAAATATATAAATAATGATATACCGTTATTTGCAGTTTTTTTTTAATATGACTAAATAAGGCTTCTCCTTTCCTATTTGAAATTCTCCCAAATTGAATTTGATTTATGGGCAATAACTACGCTTACGCGCGCTTCTCTGTGTGCCGACCGAGCGACCTTTACGAATGTGTGCGTGCGTAATAAAATAGTAAGCGTTAAATATTTTATGAATGACAATGAATTATAAATAATGTATTACCACGCATTCTGAATTTAAAAAAATATATAATTTAAAATTAAAAATTTTGTACAACAGACAATATAAATCATTAAGGATAACTCGAAAGTTATTGGTCAGAACTTGATCAAATTTATATGGAATCACATGAAAATCACCAGCTTCCAAATAAAAAAAGAATCGTTGAAAAACAAGTTATGAGGTAACACACATTAAAAAAAACAGACGAATTGAGTAGTCTCCTTTTTGAAGTCGGTTGAAGAGACAGAATGTTTGAGATTTTTTAATTAATTTTTCTTCTCCATTCGCCTATATTACTTATTCTGAACCTTCTCTGCTAATTTGGGTATATATTGCAAAATAATCCTGTATATATATATATATATATATATATATATATATATATATATATATATATATATATATATATATATATATATATCTATATATATATATACATAATTATATATATATTTATATACATATTCTAGCACGCCAGACAGACATTGTTCTGCCCTTTCCAACGACCCTTCCTATAAAAATCCTTAAATTCGCAATAAAAATTTTTGAGGGTCATTTATCGGGATGAAAACTATCATATATATATATATATATATATATATATATTGCATTTGCATTCAAATTGCGGGATGTTAATTTAAAAAAATCTATACATAATAAATATATCTATACGTACTGACTCATTACAATATCTCTGGAACCATAAGACCTAGAAACTTGAAATTTGGTAGGAATATTCCTTTCGCAGAGTTGAGGTCAGCTAAGAACGGATTTTACGAAATTCTACCCTAAAGAGGTTGCGCGGGCCTTAATAAAAAATATCACATTTTCAAACTACCTACAAGAGCTATAGTTTGAAAATGTGATATTTTTAGTTTTATAAAACTTGGCCAGAATATCCTTTTGTATGTATTTGAATGGGTCCCTAAATGGTTTTGATTTACAATAAGAGCCGGTAGGTGGCACTGTTGTTAATTAAATATATAATAAATAAATAAATAGGATATTTTTGCATAAATTATAATTAACCAGCGTTGGTCACGGGACATTCTCATTTATCATCTAATATACTCCTATTCTAAATAAGTTTATTTTTCTATTATATATAATAACTCTACTGTCCGTGTGTATGTGACTGAAGTCCTAAACGGCTGGACCGATTTTGATGAGATTGTGTGTGTGTGATTCATTTGATTCGAGAAGGGTTTAGATTCACAATTGGACCCGATAGGTGGCGCCGTTGTTAAGATACAGAAATCACCCGTGCGAAGCCGGGACGTACCGCTAGTACATCATACAGATCAGTTGTCACGTAAGAAATTTGACACTAGAACTTCATGATAAGAGAAGACATTTAATACATTAACTCATTGCTACGGTTACCCAGATATGGTTACCTTTTTACTAGCAGACGTAATGCTAAATGCCATAAATATATTGCTTGTCACCAGGTAGACTGTATGCTCATTTGTCACACTTACTCCTAAAAAAAAATTCTCAAAGTTTTTTGGTAAAATTCCTTATAATATTATTTATAACTGGTAGAGCTATGCTACAGCTATTTTATAGTTCTAGCACGAATTGGTCGACTCGATCAGGATAGAATCACGCTCTCATAGAATACCAGCTTAATGCTCCTGTGTGTTATATGGTGAGTATAGAATACCCATTCCATTATAGTCCTCAGTCCATAGGGGTGACAATACATCTGCATTTTAGTTTTTGAGTATAGATGTCGATGTCTATGGGCCACAGCACGTACTTAACATCAGGTGGACTATGTGCTCGATTGTCACCCTTTCTCCTACAAGAAATATCTCAACAACATAGATAAACCTAATATACTGTAGATTGAAAGGTTTTTGTCAATATTCCTTAATCTTGTATTTATTTATAACTAGCAACACGCCCGGTCACCCGGGAGGGGGTGGCGCTCACCCGGGAGTAGGAAGATGAATGGATATAAAATAATTTAAAATTAATCATTTTGTACAGCCGACTTCAATATAAGTTATTTAAGAATAACTCAAAAACTATTAGTCTGACCTTGATCAAATTCATATGGGACCACACGAGAACTATCAGCTTTCATATAAAAAAATAATCATCGAAATCGGTTCACCCAGTACAAAGTTATGAGGTAACACACATAAAAAAACATACAGTCGAATTGAGTACCGTCTCCTTTTTGGAAGTCGGCAGAAAATGTAACTATGTAACGTACGTATGCCGATAAATAAAAGTACTTCATTAATTTGACCAATTTTTAGCTAAAATGCAAATATTTATATTTCGCTGAATGGCCGAATTAATTAGATTTTCATAATAACATAGCAACGTGAAATGAAATATTTTAGAAATAAATTATACCTCCTTTCAGAGAATATATTCTATCCTTCAATTTGTTTATATAATATATCTTGGCGTTAAATTGGAAAATTTTTGAGAAAACTAAAGTGAGCAAAAAAAATCAATCAAATTTATCACGGATCATTTTGTATCTGCATACTTTTCATGTATCGTGTACGGTTTTCTTTAAAAGTGAAAGAGACTGCACTTCAGGACACGTTCTGGAGCGTAGAGGGAGAAGGGACGCTGACTCGGGAGGAGGTCTCCATCTGTCGTGGATAAAATGTAACTTCGCTCTGGAACGTACATATGCCGTTAGATTGATTTTGCCATTTTTTTAACTAAAATGATTGAACTAACCTCGCTTATAGAAGAACTCACTGCTGGTTTATCTCGATTGTCGGGCGATTAGGGTTTATGCGTCGTTTGCACGTCGAGCCGATTGCTGAATTATTTTAATTTTTCATTATCTTCCAAATAACATGCTATAAAGAACAACGTTTATCTTCTTGAACGTTTAGTCTTGATGTTGAAGTAACTTTCGTTCTTGGGGATTAATTTTTAATATTTTTTTTTCACAATATATCTTATTGTAGCTTATATATAAGAAATAGGCACATAGTATCGTAGACTCTTTATAGGCGGAGTAAAGATCTATATTTTTGTAGATTATTGTATTTACGTATTACTTACTATTACGCCGGCTCACGCGGATAAATCATTTCGGAAGCTCTTTTTCTTCTGAATTGTTTAACAAAATCAATATTCAAGGCTAGCTGAGAGGTAGTTTAGACTAGATAGCCTATACTACCTCTCTACCTACTATTTCTCATGAATCTGACTATAATATACGAAAAGAGTTATTCAAATCTGACTGGTTGTTCCAGAGATTAGCGTGTTTAAATAAACAAAAGAAAGCTCTTCCGCTTTATTATATTAGTATAGAAATGTAGATTAGAACACATATTTGTCATTTTGTAAGAGGAAGAACAATCAACTTAGATCCAGGTCGCTTTATAATTGAATCTTTACATCGCAAAGATACAACACGCGTCAGATTGTCAGAGCCGGGATTTTTATGAGTGATGATGCCGTAAAGCCACTTGGCTGGTGGAAGGTAATTTTCTTTCACTAGAACTATGTTTCTTATATTAGGCTCGAGCTTTGGCGAGACCATTTACAGCGGTGGTGAAATCGTGTCAAATATTCGTGTGCCCATCTATGCCAGGAATCTTGCATTAATCGTTGGGTGGGAGAGAGATCGCCGACTAAGAAATGCCCAGGTTTTAATGGGAAGGGATCATCAGGATTGTTGGTAATATAGGAAAGAGGTCTGGAGTTCAATCAGGTCCCTATTTGAGTCGAAACGGTGGTCAGCTCCTCAAAAGTCAAGGTATGGTTCCCAATAACTCTTTTCTTTTTTTTTTATTACCTAATCATTCAGTGATCTCTACAGCTAAGCTAGACCATTCTTGAATGAATGAATTTTACAACTCCCTTTCAGCTTTAACAAAGGTGCTGCCGTTATCGCTCCAAAGATCAGCACAATGTCCTCTTCTGGATGTAGATAGCCTAAAATCTGCCAGCATAGCCTATGAAGTCAGATCGCTGACATCTTCTAAGTGGATGCCCGAGTGGGTATGCAGACAAAGACACAGATATAGTGTGTACACAGACACAGGTTTACCCCTTAGTGAAACGATAACCGCAAGCCTTCATAGATCTGACGGCGATATGGCCGGCATAATCCACACCACTTCTTAGGAAAGGTCAACAAGCTGTCGCTCTTGCCTCAGGCAAGTTACCTATTAGCTGCTGGTTATTTTGAGCAGAATGACGTACACAAGTCACGCATTTTTTAAAAAATTGCCCAATAAAACCTTTTCAGTTGATTACCCAATACTTTGATCTTAGATAATTGAGCATCAATCGCGGTCCACCATGCAATGTGCAATCGTGGGTATGAGCGATCAAAAAATTTCTGAATGCAGACTTGTGAGGAAAGAGCACAGGATTCTTCATGTCCTCTGGGATTTTGGCATGATATAGACGACCACCTACTCTTAAGATCTCATTTTCATCGAGGTAAGGATTTAACGAGGTAAATGTACTCTTTCTTTTTATTTTTCCTTTTTCTTTAATGAATCTATATTTTCTTTCAAACACTGACTTTAACACATTTTATATAGGTTGCAATGCAAATTAAGCATTACTTAATTTATTTCCGATGAACTTAACCAACAAGTTTTAAGTTTTCCTTAAGATTTTAATTGCAAACAACCTTCTACAATATGCAAGGACTCTGGTAAGTTTACTCAATAATGAAAATTTTGAAAACACATCTTCAGAACATATATATATATATATATCTCTTTATATATAAAAAGTACGTGTCACGTTGTTTGTCCGCGATGGACTCCTAAACTACTGAACTGATTTCAATGAAATTTTTGGTCAATGTGCAGTTAAAAGATAGTCCAACTTAAAAGATAGGATAGCTTACATCTCAATTTATAGTCGCAATACAATATTATTTTATTGAAAATTATTGGTCTATTATTTGACAGTCACAATTATCTGTTAGCTCCAAACGATTCTGTCAGATGGCGATATCTGTTGACTGAATTGAGTAAATATTTAATAGATGGCGCTATGTTAAAAATACAAACGTTTAATATAAGCTACAATTTAGTAGTATAACCACCACGTGTTACTGTAAGTATTCAACAGATAGAACCGATTTCAAAAAAATTTGCAGACTGTGTGCAGTTTGGTCCAACTTGAGAGATAGGATAGTTTTATCCCGATAAGTGAACGTCAATTTTTTTATTGCTAATGTCAGGAGTTTTTTTGGGAAAGCAAATGGTCGTTCGGAAAGGGCAGAACAACGTCTGCCTGGTCAGCTAGTGTATATATATATATATATATATATATATGTATATATATGGCGGTGTCACATATGACCGTTCGCTTAGTCAAGGAAGGAAGAAAGGAAGGTAATGTAGGAAGTTAAACAATGTACTGAAATTCATCAGTTGATCTATTCCAAGTTAAGCCTACAATTTTTAACACCTCATCAGTTTACAATTCCAAGCTGTCTTTTATTTCGGTACTTCCTTCACTTATTTCGTGCAATAGCTAATTTCTATTCCTGGACCACTTCTGAAGTTGGAAGTCTCCGCAACCCAGCAATTCGTTCATATTCCAGGGTATATTACTTTCACGCCTTCAGCTATAGATTCGTAATCCGTTATAAGGTCGTCAACAAAAAGATCAGTCAGCACACGTTCATTAACTGAAGAAAAGGCATTTCCATCATCATACGCAAGCTGTTGCAACGATCTTACAGCTAGATATGGTGCTGAAGTTCACACGCAATAAACGTAAGTGTTACAAATCCTCCTTTGGGTTTTCTCGCCAAAAAACTCTTTGATAGTAGGTGTAATCTTTAACCACTTTGACCTATCGGTATCACAATATCAGTGACCAAATAAATACGATGACGACACTATTGCATGACGATATATACGCAGATCAGGTTGAAGTGTTGGGCCGATCATAGAATAGAATAGAATAATTTTTTATTCAATATTGATTATTACATAATACTTATTGAAAGTTATTTTTTATCAATCTATATTACATTATTATAAATCGCTATTTTAAATTTAAAATACAAAAAACTATAATAATAATTTTAAAAAAACTAAAAGACTATTGAAAGTCATTTTTTATTTACCACTGGTTCGGAAAATACCTCAGTCCTAGGAAGAACCAGCAAGAAACCCAGCGGGACTTTTTTTTTAAACATAATTTCACTTAACAATAATTTTGTTTATACAATTTTAAATGATATTTTCAAAGAACCAGCATGGTGGCGATCACCCTATTCCCAGGGGTTATTTTCATTCACGTATTCCTTGATATTATAATAACCCTTCTTGTACAGTTTTTCTTTAATAAAACTTTTAAACTTGTTTATTGACAAACTTTGAATATTATGTTCTGGGATTTTGTTGTAAAAGCGTATACATTGCCCCATAAATGAATTACTGATTCTGTGGAGTCTAGTAACTGATATTACAAGCTTATGTTTGTTCCTAGTATTTAAAGTATGCACATCCTTATTCTTATTAAAGCTATTTATGTTTTTATGCACATACATTACATTCTCATAAATATATTGCGATGCCAAAGTTTCTATGTTTATTTCTTTAAATTTTTCTCTGAGGGACTCTTTACAATTTAGGTTATAAATCGCCCGTACGGCTCTCTTTTGCAAAACAAATATAGCTTCAATATCAGTCGCATTACCCCATAGCAAAATTCCATAAGACATTACGCTATGAAAGTAACTAAAATACACTAATCTAGCTGTCTCAACATCTGTGAGACTTTTAATCTTTCTTACAGCATATACTGCAGAACTAAGTCTGCTTGCTAATTTAGATATTTGGGGGCCCCATTGAAGTTTCGCGTCAATAGTAATACCGAGAAAAACAGTGGTATCCACAAGACTCAACTCCTCCCCATTTAACAGCACATTGGTATTCGAATGTTTTACATTAGGTATTGTAAATTTAATACACTTTGTCTTATTGCCGTTTAAGAGCATATTGTTGGCGTTAAACCAATATACCAATTTTGATAGAGCATTATTTACATCGTCATAATTAATTAACTGTCGTTTGAGTTTGAAAATTAAAGAGGTATCGCCAGCAAATAATACTATATCGTGATTGTCTCCTACAAGATAAGGTAAGCCATTAATATAGATTAAAAACAGGAATGGGCCCTGAGGAACGCCCATTGGTACTACCTATCCGGAGGAACCTTTACCATTAATCACTACTTTTTGAATTCTGTTACTTAAATATGAATTAATAAGTCTAAGCGCTAAATTTTTTACACCGTAATGTTGTACCAAGTCAGTATTCAATGATACGCCATACTCACCAGAGCAGGATGCATTAAACATGACCCTTACCTTGGTCGTACTTTTGTCGTTCTTTAGAACTGGCTTCTGGCTACTTAGACAGCGCCTGGTTTTTCATTTCTGCTTCTCTTTTATGACGCACGAATATTGGTTTTGAAAATTTGGATCACATTGAAACCTTCTTTCCAAGGCATAAAAACGTCTGCGCGCTAGGAGAGAGTTTGTCGATGATCGTCCAGGCTCATCCCTTCGTGTGGTTTCAGAAAATGTTTGTTCGCATTTATTTTCTTCGTCAGTCAGACATTATTGACGCAACAAATAAGCATCCGACTCCAATTTTCAGAACCTTTTGAGCAGCTCATTATCGTTTATCTGAACGTGTAAACTAACGATAACACTGACACATCTCAGAACTGTGATGATTGGACCCATGACTGTGAACATGGCCAGATAGAATCCAATGTATGTGTAAATTCCATATTAGAGAGTCTTGAAGAAACATGGACTATCTTCCTTTCAGGAAGTAAAGACGTTAGTTTATTTAAAACACGCGCCTTAGTATTTACGACAAATGAATGGTCAAGGCGTGAGTAAAATTTTATTACGACCATTGCTTTAAAAGGTAAGGTACCACTGTCCTCATCATCTAACCTGAAAATATCAACTTTCGTCGGATTTTCCTCCAACCCATAACTGAACAGCTGACTCCGTAATGAACGAAGCCCTGATTAATTAGCGCTCTTAATAAAACAGTTGCTCCTGGTTTGTTTTCGACCTCTACCAAGGCCGTGGCCAAAAATGATTGGCTATGAACATTCGAAAAGCGTGCATAAATATGCAAGCAATAATATTATTGTTGGACTCACTTGGTGAATTGGATGTTGTTGTCAATCGGTTTCAGAACAGATTTAGGGTGCAATAAAGAATGATGTTTTTTCTGATATATACGAGTACGACACCTAGTTGACCGGCAGCACGAATACGCGGCGTGATTATCACCTAAACAATTAAAGCATATTTTATTAGTCTAAACATAACTTCGGCGCTTAACAACGTCTTTGGTTACAATTTTTTACAATTACATAATTTATGTGCCTTCGAACAAAATGTGCAAGATACCGTGGCAATATCAAGCACAAATTACGGCTATCACTATGTTTCTGTACCTTAAAAATCAGTGTCCGAAAATTTCAAGGACTTAAACCGATGTTCCAAGAAAATTTTGGGCAGCTCATTTGAAAACTCGCTAACTTTAACCTCCCATGACTTCTGCGACTCTGTATCTAATTTTAAACAACTATATAAATTATAATAATGTCCCATGCACTAATATCCACGCCTAAATTAGTTAAAGCGTGTAAACACTAATTAGTGCTATCTAAAAGTCCTTTTAATGTCGAAGCGGATTCGTTTTTACACATATTTTGATTAAATAAACGCTTTAAAATACAATTACATAGGTACCCACTGTACCTAACGAATCAATTACTCCGCCTCACTAGTTAAATAACCCTTTAAGTAGTGTAATTTTTGGACATCGTCTAAGGACTCGTTTGAGTGTATCAACGAAACAAACAGGTCCCTAATCGTTGTCCGTTCGCTATATTTGATCAAAAAGGTAGGTATAGTAATTTTCGGTAATTTAACCGATGTGGACGTTAACGAATTATCATCACTTGCTTGCAACTCAGATTCACTTAACATGGATTATTTATTTTTAAGATCACATTTATAATCTATATATAAGTCTTTGACCTTGTCATAGAGTTCTTCTTTTATGTAAACCCTCAAATGCCTCAAATTTATCCCAATTCTAATCCTGGATAATTATTTGATGTGTAATTTTAAAATCATTTCTAAAAGTTAAGATGAGCCCTTGAAATTGTTTAGTATATGTACCTTTGTATATTTAAATTTAGCATTATATTTCTATGTGCCAAATTAAAGACAATATATGAAGTAAG
Source organism: Parnassius glacialis (assembly GCA_033319125.1). Lineage (NCBI taxonomy): Eukaryota > Metazoa > Arthropoda > Insecta > Lepidoptera > Papilionidae > Parnassius > Parnassius glacialis. Next base: position 54,658,460 of record JAVANC010000005.1, read on the forward strand.
ATGCTGTCAATGATTTTCAAGTTTCGAAAAATATTTAAAGCTCTTTTTTTTTCTAATTTTTTAGGTTGTCAAAATTAATCGCACATAAATTCTTCACATAAACACTTCGTATGGCAAAAATTCTAAATATTAGTTCTTTCCATGTATCTTTATCGAAGTCCAGCAAAATCACGAAATTTTCTAAGTGCTTGCAACTTGTTAGGTTGGTATGAAATCAGACATAGATTCATCGTATGAACACTTTTTGGATGATTATTTTAAATCTAATATTAGTAAAAGAAATTTTATAAGTTCAAAGCAATTGTTAAATTTCCTAAGATTTTGACACTTGAACACACTTTATTTTACTGTCAAATTAATTTTAAAGTACTCACAGTTTTGTCCGGATCACTATTCACAACACTTACACTTGCAAACAGTTTTTCGCCAGCGCTGGTATCGATGATGCAGCCACACGGTAAAAAAGACGCCTACATACGTCGGGATCCTCATTGACAACTTCCGTCCGCTATGACTTCCATTATGACAGACTATGCTACTCACCACAATTAGCAGCACTATCGGCAACAATCCGCTATCGTGTCACTAATGCTACATATTGCTTTATGAGTGAGGATTGAACAATACTTTTTATTTTTATCTCAAGTCAGTTTGTCAAGATTTAGTGAGAAATTGATTACAATTAGCGACATAAGAAAACAGATTAGCGACTAAATACTTTAGTAGATAGAACCCTTTTTTGGGAGAATGCTAGCTTGATTTCCAAAACACCAGTATTTTCTGCGTGTGAGAAGTTCTGATGATTCCTGTTTAAAGATTTATAGTCCAGTAATTTTATACATTACAGCATGCGTCAAATCCGGTAGTTCTGAGTTTTTGCAGACTTGTTTATGATGCTGGCCTAATGAATAATCCAAGTTTGTGACCTCGAGAGTATAACGCAACTTTGTCAAAAATCGGAAAACCTGCGAAAAAATCCCTACAGAACTAGTTTTTGAAGAAATTTTCTTAAAACATTTTTAAAGTAGATTAAGCCTCTCAAAGTTTATAATTTTTTTCGAATTTCACAATTATTTGCAATTCTGTCGTTCGGGATGAATTTCGACCCTGATTATAATATCGAAGCCCTGTACTTTTATGATGGGATGTTAAAAAAGAAAATGAGAAGTGTGAACGATGATGTTTAAGCTAAGCTACGAATAATGAAGTAAAATAAATAAGTAAAACAAAAGTTAATTCGTTTATTTGTTAGGAAATTGAATTATATTCAAAATCAAAAAATTGGCAAATTGGAAAATGGCAAATCCCCATCAGGGGATGGTGATGAATCGTTGACGTCTTGTGCCCACACAAGTCATCCTCCATTTCGACATCGGACAGATCGTCACCTTCTGGGATATCTACTACGTAGGTCACTCAATAAGTTTTGAGATGCTCGAAATTTAAAAATGGAACGCACCCAAGTTATATGTTTCTAAAAAGCAAATTTATTTCAAAATAGAACTCCACTAGCCAATTGCTCAATATTAAAAAAAAAACAAAGTTCTATTAATTTCCTGCAACGCTTCCCGCGCTTTTCATTTAAAACGATGGCGATTTGCGCGCTATGATATATTATGATTTTAAATTTGGTTTAACCGAACGATTAAGTTTTCAACTATTAAAATCAGAATCAGGTGACTCAGCTCCATCACGCGCAATAATTTTTAGGTGGTTTGCCGAATTCAAAAGGGGTAAAATAAATCTTAAAGATGACCAAAGAACCGGGGCCCCGTAAACAGCAGTAGCGGCAGAAAATGTATGGACTACTGAAATGTTGGTGCGAGAAAACCCACAGATCACATATACGGACATCGAAAAGATTGTAGACATTAGTTCGGGGAGCATTCATACCATCCTTTCCTTTTTTTTTCATTTGATTCTTTTACCTATTTAGTCACTTAATTTACTTAAATTATTTCTCATTTTATTGCATTGATTGTACGTTTTTCCACCGTGGACACGTAAAACGGACAAATAAATAAAATAAAATAAAATCCTACATCAACATCTTGGAGTAAGGAAGCTTTGTTGTCGATGGATCCTTCGTTTGCTCTCCGAAAGCGAAAAACAGACTCGTGTGGATTGGTGCCTTGAAATGCGTCTACGTTTTGAAAACGGAGCATCTAGGCGTGTTTCAGAAATCGTAACTGGTGACGAGACATGGATCTATCAATATGATCCGGAAAATAAAATGCAATCATCGGTATGGGTCTACTCAGAAGGACAGTTACCGACAAAACTGCAAAGACAAAGCTGTGCAGGAGAGACGACTAAAGACCGGGCTTCGGGGAATCATGCTGCATTACGATAACTCCTCTCCACACACCTCCCTTAGAACAAAAGCATTTATTGAGGAATCTGGTGTTGAAACTCTAAGACACCCACCCCACAGCCCTCCCTTAGCTCCTTGTGATTTCTTTTTCTGCCATTGAGTCAAAGAAAAAATAAAAGGCAAGGTTTTTTCAAGCGACGAAGAAGCCGTGCCTGCCTACGAAGAAGCGATTTCCGACCTGTCAGATCAAGACTGGCAAAAGTATTTTCAGAATTGGTTTAGGCGAATGGAACTTTGTATAGACTATAGAGCATGATGAAGAATATTTTGAAAAGATGTAAAAGAAATATTAATAGTATCTAGAATACTTTTAGTATATCTCAAACTTATTGAGTGACCTACGTACAGCAACATCAGGTATATTGTCACAAGAGGCCCCGCTGCAGTTCTGCAGACTGATGAACATTTTAATTCTGCCTTCCTGAAGCTGCACGCGTTCCCACAACCCTTCGTGCTGCTACAATAAATCATCTGCAAGAGGTGTAGTCGGGCTGCATCTCTGGTCATTATTTTGGGGTTGAGACCACGACACAGGAGAAAATCCTAGTGTGGGGGTAACGTTTTTATGTTTGGGCAAACTTCGTCATTTAAGAACTCCTTTGCCATAAAGCGAATTTAGCAGATCGAATAAAGTCACTAGCAGTTTTTTTTATAGAAGACGGGGCAAACTAGCATGCGGCTCATCTGATGGTAAGTTTCGACCGCCACCAATGAACAAATGCAACACCAAGGGAATTGTAGGTGCGTCGTCAACCTTTTAAAAAGGATTAAGCTCGTTTACTTGAAGGTCCCTAAGTCGAATCATTCTGGAAAAATTGCCAGTGGTAAACTACTGCACAAAGAAGCTGCACGAGGAAGAAATCACCTAGTTTATCGCACAGTCTTGTACCGCCAAGCATCCAGTTTGTGTGGATGGTATCGTGACTTTGCGTTGGTGAAATTCGGTGGTTGGGATTAATCCAAACAATTTCTCAGAGCACTTCCGGTCGTAAATGCGATAGAAAATGCAAAGTCATGCTACATCTCTCCGCAGCGCCAGTGAACAGAGCCGATCAGAAAGAACTCGGTCGTCGATGATTCAAGCCACTTTTCGCTAGATGCAATCAAGTAGAAGGAGCTGGCACTGTAGAAGCCTACCATCAGGGGGACTGTATGTTTGTTGCTCACTTCGTTGTTTTCATATTTTCTTTTCAATATTAATTTCCTATGTCGAACAATTAATGTTATTCCATTTAAATTAATATACGATACTGCTTAAAGAATTTACGCAGAAATTTCACAATTCAAGTCTTCCACATCCCTGCGGAATGAGCAAAGACTCGCCGGTTTTTCCATCCTATTATAGTGAATATAAATAGAAATGAAATGAATGTAATGAAATGAAATCAATTTATTTTTACTTAAGTACGTCTGTTCATAAGTACGACGCATGAGACAGCCATTGCCCTCCTCGACCATTTCAAAGAGAAGTATTTAGATGGAACGTTTTAAATGCCGAACATTTATAATGAGCGTACTCCAAAGCATTGGATTAATTTAATTCATTTACTTGACTTAGCCGATATTCTTACATCGCCACTACACGGTGCAAAAATATAAAAGAGAAGAGGAAGAGAAAGGACTTAAAGAAATGTAAACAATTTTTCTTTCTTAATTTTCAGCACTTATGTTAGAACCACGCTACAGTTGTACATAGTTGCAACACGAATTGGTTGGCTCGACCGAGGAAAGACCATTAAAATAGCAAGTAAATACCACAGTTTAATGCTTCTGTGATGCATTACAAGGCTTAGGCTTTGTCCTCAGGGGTGACGACTGACGACGTATTCCGCATTTCAAATCCGCAGACCAAATCTCGGTCACGGCGGCCAGTCTCAACGGAGACTAGCCAACTGCGCAGAACAAGATTATAGATTATAGTTTGGTAGAGCCCCGCGGCAGGTTTTGCTGTCGCACGGATGGACCGGCTCGAACCGGGGTGGGTACCACGACCTCACAGAAAACCAGCGTGAGGTAGAGCTTTACCTCTGCGTTTCGCTTGGTGAGTGCAGGTGGCCGGAGGCCCTTTTTACTGGAAATGAGGCATTCCATCTTAGTCCTCACGGGTGACAACGCATTTACATTTTGATTTGTAATAGAGAATAGATGTAGATGTCTATGGGCCGCAGCAACCACTTACCATCAGGTGGACTGTGTGCTCGTTTGTCACCCTTATAAAAAAAATAGTGCGTGAATATGTGCGCTAGCACAGTTGCACAGGTGCCGAATAGAAATGAAATAAAGAAGTGTTAATAGGCTTTTTTGGTCTAGAACAGGGGTCGGCAACCTGCGGCTCGCGAGCCACATGCGGCTCTTTGGATGTGAAGCTGCAGCTCTTTAGTTTCATACGCAAATATGATTTATTTTATAAAAAAAGACATTTAAAAATCGATCCACACTAAGCCATTTGGAGTTGATATTGGATCTCTAGAAATGTAATTGATCTATTTAAAAAGTAAAGCTTTGTGGAGTTGAAAATTTACAGAGTTGAAACTGGTAACATTCATCGCTATGCAGATGACAGCACTGATGATGCCTTATATAACGGCCGTGTCAATATATCTCGGGAAAACGTTGCCGAGTATCGAGACAAACTTGTGTCTGAAGTCTTTGCTGAACAAAGTCTCGGATTGGGGGCGACTAAATCTAGTCCAGTTTAATCCCCAGAAGACACAAATTTGCGCGTTTACCGTTAAAAGGAACCCCTTTGTCGTATCTCTCTAGCTAGCATCGGAATCCTTGGCGTTAAAATATCGAATAGTGTGCAGTTTCGTGGTCACTTGGAAGGGAAGGCCAACTTGGCCTCCAAGAAGCTTAGCGTGCACAGCAGAGCGAGACAGTATTTCATGCCGGCACATCGCTTGCAACTTTACAAAGCGCAAGGTCGACCTCACATAAAATACTGTTCTCATCTTTGGGCTGGGGCACCCCAGTGCCAGCTCCTTCCACTTGACCGCATCCAGCACAGAGCGGTTCGAATCGTCGACGACCGAGTTCTTTCCGATCGACTGACTCTGACACTGCGCAGAGATGTTGCATCCCTTTGCATTTTCTATCGAATTTACCACGCGAAGTGCTCTGAGGAATTGTTCGGATTAATTCCAGCCGCCAAATTTCACGAACGCACATCGCGTCAAAATTCACGATACCATCCTCACCATCTGGATGCTTGGTGGTCCACGACTGTGCGTTATACTAGGAATTTTCTTCCTCGTACAAATTGTCTGTGTAATTTTAATTTAATTGTATACCACCGGCGATTTTTCCGGATCGATACGACTTACGGACCTTCAAGAAAAGAGCTTACACCTTTCTAAAAGACCCGCAACGCATCTGAAATTCCCCTGGTGTTGCAATTGTTCATGGGCGGCGGTAGGCACTTACCATCAGGTGAGCCGCATGCTCATTTGTCTCCTCTTCTATAAAAAATAGCAAGTCGAAAGAGTTGGAGGTCCAGAAATGTATGTACGTAACGCAACAAAAATTAACAGCTTTATAAGTAATGCCGCGAGTTGAGGCACTTATATTCGACGCATGGAATCGTCTTCCAGATTGCTACAGTGAGGTGAAGAAGTTGGCATTTGAAGTGCTGACTATCTTCGGATCGACATATTCGTGCGAACAAGCGTTCTCTTGCATGAATATAATTAAGAGTAAAGTAAGAAGCCAACTAACTCCATGTCGCAGCATAGCTCTACGTGGTAGAGTCATGCTGCAGCTATATTAGCAATATAGCTATATTAGCAGTATAGTTGTAGCACGGATGGGTCGGCTCAACCGGGGAGGGGCCACGCTCTCGCAGAATACCAGCGTAAAACAACAGTTTAACACTGCTGTGTTTTGTATGGTGAGTGTAGAGAACCGGAGACCCTTTTTACTAGAAAAGAGGCATTCTTTCTTAGTCCTCACGAGTGACAATGCATCTGCATTTTGATTTGCAAACGAGGATAGATGTAGATGTCTATAGGCCACAGCAACCACCATCAGGTGGACTGTGTGCTCGTTTGTCACCCGATCATATAAAAAAAACTAACAAATGAAAATTCAGAGTCGTGTTTGTAACTTAAAACAACAAGTTATGAATCTAATTTATCCAAACTTTCTAAAACCATGCAAAGCCAACGCTCCCATTGAATTTGTTTGTTTAAATGTATGTAATTGTTTTTTAATAAATATAATTGTAATTTTAAGTAAAAGTTACATGGTTTAATAAAGTTTAAATTTTCTACTGGCATAATCATACAAAGCCAAAGCTACCATTGAATTTGTTTGCTAAATTGTTGGTATCAAATTGAAGTACAAGTTAGTGTTGTAAGCCTTACAATGTAAATATATGTTTAATTGTTTTAATTTTTTACTTAAATATTAAGGGATTATCTATTAATACTACATACATAATAGAAATTACATTCTAATTTATTGTGAAAATCACTATTAATATATGAATAAGTACATTTTTTTCTTACGAATAAATAGATTAGTTTTTATCAAAAAACTTTATTTATGCAAGTACTATTTATGGTTGGCAAGAAAAAAAATTTTGGTTCTATAAAAACTTAGAAATTTTGTAAATTGTATATTTTGACTGTTCCGACTCAAAAGGTTGCCGACCCCTGGTCTAGACTATACTCTATAACAACTTTTAAACCGGTCTGGCACCATTTTATGTTTATTAAATTGGTAATATTCTTTCGCTGTGTCGTAAATATTATCAGATATGTAAACAATTGTGTTTCCCTGGGTTTATTTTAATAATATATGTCGACACCTGAACGACTTATCACCGAATATAATTACTGCGTTTGAAACTAATACCGTTTTATTGTAAAATGAAGCAAACTTCAGCGGCCATACGTAAAAGAGCCATAACTTAAAACTGAACAGGTTTTTATTCACTTATTATATACAGGATATAGAATGAATGAATGTAAGTGAATAGTGTGGTTATAACATCTTCTAGTAGAAGATGTTATGACCAGGATTAAGAAAAAATGCTTCGGTTATTTGGACTCGTAAAAAGTGAAAATGAATGAGGAAAGGAAAAGCAAATTTATGCTGCAGAAGTTAGTGACAGAGTCGACAATGGACGCTCCCCCCGTACCCCGCGTACACTTAAAGTTTTGCATAACTCACAAATAAAATATTTTTTATGTAAACCAATAAATATATTTACTTCTTTTCAAAGTGTTCTCCATTACATTTTAAAATATTTTTCATTCGTTCAAACCATTTTTAAAACAGAAAGACCATTGGACTTAGGGCATAGTTTTCACGTGCTGGTTGAAAACTATCTTGGCCTCTTCTAGCTCCGTAAATGTCGAACCTCTAATTAAATCATTGATTTTTAGAAAAATAAAGAAATCGCATAGTGCAATGTCTAAACCATGTGCGGGATACAGCTCTACCTATTTTCTGAAGCCAAAAATGACTTATATTGTTTACGATGTGCGCGGAAACATTGTCGCGGTGCACTAAGAATTGACTTCTTGGTCTCCCCTAACTTTTTAAAGACACTGGGCAAACAAATGAACAGCATATAAAACGTTTTTGTTCTGGAATGAGTTCACGAGGAATCCAGCGAGTTCAAGATAAATATAACAAATCTTTCAATATACATTTTTTCCTATTCTAAAGTTCTGCTTAACTTACAGTAAAAGAATTATATAATTATGTAACTAAGTTGCTGGTAATATTATCAACTGACTGCACCTTCTATCTATGCGATCCAGTGGCCGTAAACGCGACTGCTTATCATATCCCGGGTTACCTGGACCAGGAACCCCGAGTCGGGCCAAAATATGTTATTTTGTTTTTCTGCCAAGAATTTTACATTAGCCGTTTGAAGTCAGGATGTTGGCGGTGCTTCACCCCTGTGCCTTGGAAAGTACGTAAATCCGTTGGTCTTGTGCCTGATCTTTTTCTGGTCATGTCGGTTTTTCGCCCCATGGGACTATGAGAGTGAAAGAGTGAGAGTGCACCTGTGCTTGTGGATACACTCGGGCTCTATAATCCTGCCCTGTGCAGATGTCTAGTCTCTTTTGAGACTGCAATTTGGTCTGGAGAACGTTATCAACAGCTCCGGACACAAAATACTTTATTTCATTCAGAAAACTTACAAATATTTGTTATATTTTTGTAAATTATTATAATATGTAGTAATGAACTCATTTATTTCATTTCAATTTTATAAAGAATAAGTGTGAAAAATGAGCAAACAGTCCTTCTGATGATAGGTGGATGCTGCGGTCCATAGAGACATCTACATCTATCCTCAGTTAGGAATCAGATTGCGGAATGCATTGTCACTCCTTAGTACTAGGATGTAATGTCTCTTCATGCATCACAACAGCATTAAGCTGCCATTTTACGCTGATATTCTGTAAAAGCGTGGAAAATTAAGCGAATCTAAAAAAATGAGATCTCAGGACCTCATTTTTTTAGATTCGATGATCAGTCATGAAATAAAATTATGTCTATAGTTCGCATTGAACATTTTAATAATATATATAATAATTTGGGGATTTTGAATCATTACAATTTTTTGATAAAACACGTCATACCCGTCAGAGCCTTTTAAATAGCAACGAAGAATTCTCTCTTAATTCTCAATAATGACAATACATCTACGTTTTGATTCTTAATCGTAGATAGATATCTATGGGCCACAGCTTCCACTTACTGTCAGGTAGACTGTATCCTCGTTTGTCACCCTTATTTTTTAAATAAAGTCAATAATATTACATCATACGGGTGTAGAAAGTAATGGCACCGTAGAATACCACAATTTGTATAAAAGAATATCTCCCAACAATAGAGATAGATAGACTAAACAGTACAAAGGCACATTTCAGACTTTATGTCTCTACGCAAAAGTATCTTCACCAATTGTTACCCGATAGACTATACCTCAAAGTTATTTTATCTAGAATTTAAATTTGACGATCCTCGAGAGAAAATTGGACGAAGTTTTAATGTAACTATTATAACAGCATTGAATAGAACTATATTCACGGATTTTATTGCGTTTAGTTTTACTTTTTTTTATTTCCGTTGTTTCCCATTTTGGAAGCATTCTAATTGTTACCTACTTTGTTGGACTCGGCTCTTAATATAGCCTTTTTTTAACATGGGAAAATGCCTACGCATACCCACCTCGCGGGGGCAAGGACGGGTTATGTCGGACTCGCACCGACTAAAACCCCATGGTGTTCCTCCTTCGCCGCATATTGGCAGGGCCACGTGGACCCTTTCGCACACATCCGCGGCCCCACCAGCGCCGGCCGCCCCTTCTCGGGGGAGGACCTCTCCTCCCCATTCTCCTTCTCAGACAAGGCGCACCAGGAACACATGGCACGCCCCCCTCCACGGCCTCCAACTCCATCTGCGTATCGGACCCCCCCCCCCCCAGTCTGATATGCGGAGGCCATGGGGCCAGGAAAATCGAGCGCTTAGTAGTACCCGCTTTCCCGACCCCAGCGGCAGATCTGGTCTCTGGCTCCGCCGCCAACCACGTTTCGGCCGCGGAGGGTAGGGAGAGCGGCGCCTCGCAATACCGACACTCCTCTCCCCCCGCGGCCCCACCACCACCGCATCAAAGGTGCGGCCTCGTCAGAGTCGCGGAGAATAGGCCATACCAACACTCCACTTCCTCCGTGACTCCACCTCGGCTGCAGCGATAGGGTGAGAGGACATCACTCTCACTGCAGCCCACCGACACACATCCGAAGTGGGCTCGCCAAGCCCACTCAGAGTGGCCACCTCGGGTCGGCCCTACACCACGGGCCAGCCAAGGGGTTCCTCTTTGTTCACCGTGGGTGACCAAGCCACGGCTACTAAGCGCCCCCGCCACGACAAGGCGGGAACCCGTTCGGGGGGGGGGGGTGGTTCTTAATATAGCCTAGTCCAACCAAATGGGTCAAAATAATTAAACTTTTATAATTTTCTTTTATTATTAATGACTTCAGAACTATTGAATTATATGGACCTTATTTTATTATTTTTAGCTTTTCGAAGACGATTTTTACTTTTTTAAAGATTAATTATTATTTAAATTAAATAGGTATGTATAGTAAGGTAATTTTTTTTATAGGATAAGGGTGACAACACAGATTGAACACAATGACCTGATGGTAAGTGGTTGCTGTGGCCCATAGACATCTACATCTATCTTCGATTACAAATCAAAATGCAGATGCGTTGTCACCCGTGAGGACTAAGATGGAATGCTTCGTTTCCAGTAAAAAGGGTCTCCGGTTCTCTACACTCACCATACAAAACACAGCATTTAGCACAACTCTATTTTCTTATTTTAAAGTTATTTAAAATTATTTTCTGCTTTTTATTTCGGTTAAACTATTATCTTTATATATAAAAATCATGTGTCACATTGTTTGTCCGCGATGTATCCCTAAACTACTGAACTGATTTCAATGAAATTTGCACACTGTGTGTAGTTTAGCTCAACTTGAGAGATAGGATAGTTTTTATCCCGAGAAGTGACCCTGAATTAAACTTTTTTTGTAAATTTAATGATTTTATAGGGCAGAGGGTCGCCGTAAAGGGCAGAACAATGTCTGCCTGGCCGGCTAGTTTATTTATAAAAACTTCACCTTCACACTAGGAGTTTCTTCTGTACCGTAGGGGTAGTTTGCATACATAAAATTGCGCAAGGACAAATATCCAAATCCGAAACAATAATTAAGTGGCGAAGCTTGCGAAGACACTTATTGATTTTGTTCGAGACGGCCAAAAAGACTTTAAACGAAAAAGTGATTAAAGAATATTGATTTGTTTAAAAAGTGCAAACACGGAAAATATTGACTAAATAATGTATTAATATAGTTTTACCATGTATTTACAACTCTCAATATGTCTATATAGAAGGTCGGTTTAATGATAGTTAATATAAACAACTTTATTTTGTTTAAGAAAAAACCGACCAATCACAGCGCGCCGCGCTATAGAACATTCTGGAAATTTAAATTAACTGCGTAATAGTTTTAAGCAAAAAATTAATGAGAATATTTTATATCTGAAAAGAGTTGTAAATATGATATTTAGTTAGCATATGATGTATAGATCGTTATAATAAAGAAGTATTTCGTATAATTAAGCACGATTCAAAAGTTATAGGATAATTAAAGAATTAATATGCCCATTTAGTGTAAAAGTTTAGGACATTTTACTTAATAACTTTGTTGAATGTAAATATATTAATTATCCTTTATCACGTACTAATGAAGACCAAAAGTGTCTATTTAATGATGTATAGCATGTTAAAATTAAGATTAGTATTATATAGAAAATGTTGCAATTTGTGCCATTTGCATAAAGAAAAATGTTTGAAAATAAAGAGGCAAATGGGAAATGGCAAGCGGCTCACTATAGAGTATAGCCGAAGTCTACCTTATGGGGGCGAAACATTGTAATATTGTAGTAGGAAGAACTACCAGTGCCCAGCAGTAGTATCCGGTAGTAGTTGCAGTGACTAGCAGAAATATATAGTGAAAGTGTTTAGCTAGCCGAAAAAAGTGGCAACTGAAAATTCGGTGTTGCATATAGTAAAAAAGTGTTAGCTAGCGGAAAAAGGTCGTAACTGAAAATTCGGTGCGGCATATAGTGAAAAAGTGTTAGCTAGCGGAAAAAGGTCACAACTGAAAATTCGGTGTGACATATAGTGAAAAGTGTTAGCTAGACGGGAAAAGTGATAACTGATATTCGCAGTTACACAAGTGTTAAATTCAACTAATTTTAGTTGATTAATAGCTGCTAGTCAATAGTGTTAAAGAACCAACTACTCCGGACAGATATTTTTATACTACCGCTCATTTAAATTAAATATTTTAAAATATATAGTTAACAACCTATAGTGAACAACCATAGTTGACCAACCGTTTTTAAATAATATTGATAAATAAATAATAGTTGTAAAATCTCGCGACAAATTAATTAGTCGAACCGCTGGCCACTCCCTTGCTATTTAAATTTATAATCGTGCATTTTAATTTTGAACCTCAGTCCACAGTTTATCCGCAGCAACCGCAGAGACGGCAGTGAAAGACGGCAGTGGGAGGATTCCGGAACCTACAGGTGTAGGACGTGAGCGACTCGCGGAGTATCTTCGACAACATTTACTCCGGAGAGTTACGCCCGTCCGGCACATTTTATGGTCCTTCGAGCCGGATCCTTCCGATTGAACTGCCGGCTGGACCATTTTATGGTCCTTTGAGCCGAATCATCCGTATATACCGGACCACATTGGCTGGTCATTCGAACGGGATTCGTCAATCCGTTAGTATTTCGGAACCGGGTACATAGTCACTACCGTTTTAAAGTTGCTGAATTTTCAGAATCAAGATGCCGATCACGCGTTCGCAAGGAAGGGAAACCATGGCGTGGACTGTCGGTCTGGATGATGGACCGTCGGACAATACCGACACCGTCCGCCACCAGATGCCACCACGCTCACCATCCACAACAGAAGGCGCTGAGGCGCCAGCTTGCCCCCGCGATGGGGGGGTACTCCTGCCTGTGCCAGCCGTTGTTGAAGCCGGTACACCGAAGCAGAGAGAACAGATAGCTTGCCACTGCGATGGGGGGGTACACCTGCCAGTGCCAGCCGTTGTTAAAGCTGGTACACCGAAGCAGAGGGAACAAATAGAAGGCAACGATGACATTCGCTGTGCATCACCGCCAACAGCCCGGGTATATTCCCGCGCCGAAGAGCCACCAAGGGGCCACACCGATAAAAGTACAAGGTCAAAGAGGACCACTCGGCCAAATAAAAAGGTTTTGAAGGCTCGTGAGGAAGTGCTGAGAATAAAATTGGAACTCGCACAGATCTCATTACAAATGGTTGAAGAAGATGATGAATCGGACGACTATGATGAGGATGGTCACTCCAAAAGTGAGTATGTCCGATCTTGGCTCGAAAATTCTGTAGCCAAGCAAAAGCCAACGCAAGGCGCAACCACCGGTGGGGAGGCCCCACTTAATAAAAACATCACAAAGCCACCCCCGGAGGTTGTCGACCTCAGTGAGCCGCCGATGAAGCTCACAAACAAGGATTCGAAGGTTGATGAAGAAAGGGAGCTCCTACCTGTTGTATCAGAGCTCACCTACCAGGATCCCAATGCAGAAAATATACCGAAGAGTCCCGTACCTCAGAAGACTTGCCAGGACTCCAAGGTTGATGAAGACAGGGGGCTCCTACCTGCTGTATCAGAGCCCACCTACCAGGATCCCTATCCGGAAGAAGCAACCAAGAATCCCATAACAAAAAGGCCTAACCAGGCACCTGTCAGCAATGAAGACAGGGTGCTCCGACCATTCATATCGGAGCTCACGTCCGCTATAGCCGCACTCGCTGACAAACCAAAACCAGAGAGTGCATCGTCGAATACTTTCGCAGCATCAAAAGCGATAATGACGCTGCCGAGCTTTAGCGGAGCACATACCGAATGGCTTTCGTTCCGTGCCATTTATGAAACAACCCGAGGCTACTTCAATGACATAGAAAATACTGCGAGACTACGAAGAAGTCTACAAGGAAGAGCCTTGGAAACAGTCAGTTCAGAACTCATCGGGCATGCTAAACCAGATGAGATTATGCGAGAACTGGAGCTACAATTTGGGCGTCCAGATTCAATCGCGCAAGCCGAAACCGAGAAGTTACGAGGATTGCCACGCTGTACAGAAGCACCCAGAGACATCTGTACATTCGCGAGCAAAGTGAGGGGAAGCGTCGTCACTCTTCGAGCACTCAAACGAGACCATTACCTCGTTAACGCAGAGCTGCTACGACACCTCACAGACAAACTGCCAAACTCTATACGCGCGCAGTGGTATAGAATTTATACAGAAAAGTACGACTCGAGACCAGACCTCGGTTCCTTCAGTGAATTTATAACCGAGCAAGCTCGCTTCTGCAGTGCATTTGCGCCTCCTGAAATCATAAACGGAGCGCAAAATAATCGTCCAGTACATAGGACGCACACGGCTACCACTAAGCCATCTCCGAAATGCAGTGTGTGCGAAAAAGAGGGTCATTACGGATCCGACTGCAACAAGTTTAAAGAAGCAGATATTGATAAAAGATGGCAACTCGCCAAGCAAAGGAATTTATGTTTCCGGTGTCTGCGTTATAGAAGTCAGACACACAAATGCAAAACCACGAAGTGTGGAATTAAAGGATGCAACGCAACACACAATCGACTCCTTCATAATAATAGAAAGGAGAAGACAGAGGGCCCACTAAAAGAACCTCAAGAGACAGTTGCAAACTCATTCGCTGTATCAAAGCATCAAGCTTACTTAAAGATAATTCCAGTTCGAGTAATTGGACCGGCGGGAGCAATAAACACACACGCTCTGCTGGATGATGGGTCGACAGTCTCGTTAATGGATCAAGAGATTGCCGATCAAATTGGAGCTAAAGGGCGGTTGGACCCATTCAAGATCACAGCTATCGGGAACACTACCCTCGATTCGCCGGACTCCCAAAGAGTCAAAGTGTCACTGAAGAGTCTCCATAGAAAAAGGGTGCCACTCAGAGCACGCACGGTCGCCAGCCTAAACTTGGGGCCGCAGACTGTGCGTGCAACAGACATAGAAAATTGTAAGCATTTGAAAGGCTTAAAGGATCAATTGACATATGATTCAGGCAACCCTAAGATCCTGATAGGACAAGACAACTGGAGACTCTTAATAGCCACTCAAGTCCGCAAAGGTCCACCGCACCAGCCAATCGCCTCGCTCACAGAACTGGGATGGGTGCTACACGGGGCGCACACTAAAGCCCCGCATCAGCGCGTCCACACGGCCAACGAGCTGTACACGAGCGAGGAGAACATAAATGACCAACTCCGCGAATATTTCGCGCCAGAATCTCTCGTAGTTAACCCGAGAAGATCAGACTCCGGTCCAGAGAAGAAAGCTGAAGAAATACTAAATAGCAGCACCCGTCAGTTGGAAGACGAGCATATAGAAAAAGAGCTTCTCTGGACAAAGAAAGATGTCACGATGCCTGTCAACGATAAAACGACAGTTAAGAGGTCTACACCCTCGTCATCCGAACCTACTGGTGAAGAAAGATCCCTCACCATCACAGAAAGGTATAGAGCTCCGCTATACAGAGAAGCCATTCCCGATCCGACGAAATTTTCGAAATGGGAACGCTTAGTGCGAGCTACGGCCAGAGTGCTTCAATTCATAACACTCTGCCGCAAAACCACCGACAGGACCTTTTACAAAAGGACGAAAAGAAATAGAGAGGAAGACCCCGACTGGAGGAGATTGAAATGTAATCCGCGACGTCTCGCGCAGCCTCCCAGTCAGGTGAAAAATAAAGATGTAAACAAATACATCACACTGGAGGCCGAATATATAAGAAAGGCCGAAAAGCTCCTGATACATGTCATCCAGGAAGACTCCTTCACACAAGAGATAGCCGATCTCCGTAACGATAAGAGGGTCGCCCATGATAGCCGCCTACGACCGCTTCAAATACAATTAAAAGACGGGATCATTGTGCTACGAAGTCGAATAGCCGCTGTAAAAGGAGTCTCTGAAGATATGAAAGGGCCAGCTATATTGGATGGTGATCATCACCTCACCCAATTGTATATTGATTGGACGCATCGTAGCCTGCATCATTGCGGGACCGAACCGACCATCAACGAGGTTCGACAGCATTACTGGGTAATCAGACTAAGACCCACTACTAAAAGAATAGTAAGCCGATGCGTTCAGTGCCGCATAAGAAAGGCACAACCATCCATGCCAGCCACCGGTGATCATCCCAGCACGCGTCTCGCACATCACCAGAGACCGTTCACGTTCACCGGCCTGGATTATTTTGGGCCACTCTCCGTAACAGTGGGACGTCAGCATCAGAAGAGATACGTGGCTCTCTTCACCTGCCTTACATCACGAGCTGTACATTTGGAAATTGTGAAAGATCTCAGCGCAGACTCTGCCATACTGGCATTGAGAAGATTCGCAGCGCGCCGAGGATGTCCCACCGAGATTTACTCGGACAACGGCACCAATATGCACGGTGCCGATAAAGAGCTTCGAGAGGCTTTCCGAGAAGAAGCCAGCCGACGAGGCATAGTATGGCGATTTATAACCCCCTCCGCGCCTTTTATGGGAGGGGTGTGGGAACGCCTTGTTCGATGCGTGAAGACGGCACTATACACCGTCCTTCATGAGAGACATCCGCACGAAGATGTCTTGACCACGCTGCTCTGCGAGGTGGAGTATACAGTAAACAGCAGACCATTGACTCACATCTCAGTAGACAGCAAAGACAACGAGTCCATCACTCCAAATCACTTCCTATTGGGAGGATCTGCGAGACTGCCAACACCTGGAGTTTTTAGTGAAAAAGATACGAACAGCAAAAAACACTGGCGACGCTCCCAGATACTCGCTGACATGTTCTGGCGGCGTTGGGTCAAAGAATATCTGCCGGAACTTCAAAACCGGCGGGAGGCCCATGGTCAAGGCCCCGATCTCCAGGTGGGCGATCCAGTCCTCATAGCCGACAGCCAGTTACCTCGTAACACCTGGCCACGAGGAAGGATTGAAAACATTTACCCCGGTGCGGACGGACAGATCCGCACTGTGGAGGTACGCACAGCAAACGGACTAATCAAGAGGCCAACCAGGAAACTCGTGCCGCTGCCGAAGTAGAGGCAACGTCTCTCACCGAAATTTATGCAGCGACGCTGCGACGAGTCTTCGCGACGCTGCACGGCGGGAGAAATGTTCGAGACGGCCAAAAAGACTTTAAACGAAAAAGTGATTAAAGAATATTGATTTGTTTAAAAAGTGCAAACACGGAAAATATTGACTAAATAATGTATTAATATAGTTTTACCATGTATTTACAACTCTCAATATGTCTATATAGAAGGTCGGTTTAATGATAGTTAATATAAACAACTTTATTTTGTTTAAGAAAAAACCGACCAATCACAGCGCGCCGCGCTATAGAACATTCTGGAAATTTAAATTAACTGCGTAATAGTTTTAAGCAAAAAATTAATGAGAATATTTTATATCTGAAAAGAGTTGTAAATATGATATTTAGTTAGCATATGATGTATAGATCGTTATAATAAAGAAGTATTTCGTATAATTAAGCACGATTCAAAAGTTATAGGATAATTAAAGAATTAATATGCCCATTTAGTGTAAAAGTTTAGGACATTTTACTTAATAACTTTGTTGAATGTAAATATATTAATTATCCTTTATCACGTACTAATGAAGACCAAAAGTGTCTATTTAATGATGTATAGCATGTTAAAATTAAGATTAGTATTATATAGAAAATGTTGCAATTTGTGCCATTTGCATAAAGAAAAATGTTTGAAAATAAAGAGGCAAATGGGAAATGGCAAGCGGCTCACTATAGAGTATAGCCGAAGTCTACCTTATGGGGGCGAAACATTGTAATATTGTAGTAGGAAGAACTACCAGTGCCCAGCAGTAGTATCCGGTAGTAGTTGCAGTGACTAGCAGAAATATATAGTGAAAGTGTTTAGCTAGCCGAAAAAAGTGGCAACTGAAAATTCGGTGTTGCATATAGTAAAAAAGTGTTAGCTAGCGGAAAAAGGTCGTAACTGAAAATTCGGTGCCGCATATAGTGAAAAAGTGTTAGCTAGCGGAAAAAGGTCACAACTGAAAATTCGGTGTGACATATAGTGAAAAGTGTTAGCTAGACGGGAAAAGTGATAACTGATATTCGCAGTTACACAAGTGTTAAATTCAACTAATTTTAGTTGATTAATAGCTGCTAGTCAATAGTGTTAAAGAACCAACTACTCCGGACAGATATTTTTATACTACCGCTCATTTAAATTAAATATTTTAAAATATATAGTTAACAACCTATAGTGAACAACCATAGTTGACCAACCGTTTTTAAATAATATTGATAAATAAATAATAGTTGTAAAATCTCGCGACAAATTAATTAGTCGAACCGCTGGCCACTCCCTTGCTATTTAAATTTATAATCGTGCATTTTAATTTTGAACCTCAGTCCACAGTTTATCCGCAGCAACCGCAGAGACGGCAGTGAAAGACGGCAGTGGGAGGATTCCGGAACCTACAGGTGTAGGACGTGAGCGACTCGCGGAGTATCTTCGACAACATTTACTCCGGAGAGTTACGCCCGTCCGGCACAGATTTCACGATGTCTGTCCGTCTGTCCGTCTGTCCCACGATTATCTCGAGAACGGTTTCGAATTTTCAAATTCTGTTTTCAGCAATCGATTACTGATCACCCAGGCATCTGAACCTCCTATTTTGAAACTGATTGCTCAACGGCAACCGTTAGAAACCGCTACAAAGCTGATTACTTCGCCACTTTGCTATGCTGTTCGCTTGCTAGGTTTATTAGGCTATACAAATACTTGTTAACGCTCAACTCATTGATAAGCCACTTCGCCACGAAGCCGTCAATACATATATTACTATCTAATATTTATGTATAACGTACACTACCTACCTAACCGGTGACCCCGTCGCGTTTTTAAGTAGTTAAAAATATTTTTTATAGATATAAAAGTTATGTCCTTTCTTCATTTGACTGCATATCTAATTTGGACGGTGAATACGATTACGTATAAGCTAGACTCTATATCCCTCTCTTTCTTGGTATAATTTAGCTAATTATTTTATTAGTTATTTAACGTAGAAGATTCGAACAGTTCAGTTTTATCCCAGCATCACAACAATGAGATCGAGCCTGCCTTATTTCATTATACTTAGTTTCGTGGCTGTATTAGGCGAGTTTTTACTTGTTATTTACTTATTATGTTTTAGTTTACTAATTATCTAATCTCTATTGACGGCAACACTTTAACTTTTCGTATCTATTTAACAAGTACTCGGCAGTTAAAAGTTAAAAAAATGTATGGTACCCTACAACTAAATAGAATGACAAGTTGATAAAACATGCAGTGGAAAGGGGTCATTGAATGCAGATGAAGATGATGTACATACTAATAAAAGAATATTACGAGATCCAGTATTCTGCCAACATAACTAATGCAGCACAACGGCCTCTTCTAAATCCATTGTCTTTGGAAGGAGGAGGTTTACTAAACAAAACAGAAGACCTTTTCACTAATAACGGGGCATTAAAGGTTCCTCTAATAAGATGTGAAATTTCATCTGCATTTTGATTCTATCATTTATTTGAAAATAGGTATAGTGTAAACGTCCCCTTACCATGGACTGTGTAATCTATGTGTGTAAAAAAAATTATAATACTGAGGTAAGAAATCCCAAACTTCTATAGAAACAAACTTAATTATATATAATCTATTTAAAAACAAGCTTTTATAGACGTTCCTAGTGCCAACATCGAAGTCCATCAGGGCTAACATCTAAGTTCATCATCCAATCAACTCCATGGTCACCGGCCATATTATTGCAGCGTCATTTAAGTTATATTATTAGGATGTCAAATTTCAGCTCAATCGGATATTCTTCAAACCGAAATAACATTGAAGAATGTTAGTTATATAAACGTGTCTAGACAAAAGTAGTATAAAGGTAAAAATATACCTTATCCCAAACACAGCTAATAAACCAGACGTCTCAACTTGATCTAGTCTTATAACCAGGAGTAAGGAACTTTACATAATAATAACTTTTGTCTTGGTTTTCAGATGGCACTCTATTCCGCTGTGACTACAGGTTCTTTTCGGGAGCAGAGGGTTGGCTGAAATTGCACCGCGTGCCAGCAAACTGGTTCGACGCACGGCTGAGATGTCATCTTGAAGGTATAGTCAATTTCTATAAACTCCGGTACTATATTTACTTATGAAAAAGGACCAAACGAGTCAAACCGAAATTTAATTATTAAAAAAAAAGTAAAGTTACCCCCACACTATGATTTTCTTCTGTATCGTGAAGGCACTGTACATACATAAACTGCAGAACAGACATCCAGACCCGAGACAATTACTTGTAGGCCATACAAATGATTCCAATTGGGATTTAAACCCGCAGCCCTCAGTGTCACAACTCAATGCTAAGCCACTACACTACAGGGCCATTAAATCAACTTATCAAAATAAATTATGTTTAATGAAAATAAAATTATAATTTTAGCCCATAAACTAATGAAGTCATAAGCTAAGCTTGACTTAGAATTAGCCAATTAGACATTTTCGTTATAATATGCGCCTCAACCAATTTAGTTTTTTTTTTAATAAGGTGACCAACTGGCACACAGTCCATCTAATAGTAAAGGTATGCTGTAGCCCATAGACATCGACATTTATCCTCAATTAAGAATCAAAATACAGCCTATATGCCTCGTTCCCAAAAAGGTTTCGTAAAATGGGTCTCCGGTTCTCTACACTCACCATACGAAACACAGCAGGATTAAGCTGCTATTTTGTTCTGGTAGTCTGTGAGAGCGTTTACCCCGGTTGAGCCAACCCATTCGTGCTGCAACCACAATGTAGCTGTGGCTCTACCACATAAAAAAGTAAAGTAAAGTTGCAGCCTATTTACGTCCCGCTGCTGGGCACAGGCCTCCTCTCATTTCTGAGAGGGTTTTAGGGCAAGGAAATGTCCGCCGCCGCGCTGCTCCAATGCGTGTTGGCGAACGTCACATGTCTTCAAAATATTTTTTTCTTATTTCTCAGACATGCAGATTTCCTCACGATGTTTTTCTTCACCGCCGAGCACGTGGTAAATCAGCACTTAAAATTGCAATTAACAATTTCATTGGTGCCGGCGGGGATCGAACCTGGGTTGCTCGCGTACTGTGAAGCTTACAGCGAGCGCTAACCATCTGAGCTACCACGAATATTACCACGTACATATAACATATTAACATAACAACAATATTTTAATGACATTACAAACCTCTCGTCGGACGAGAAAAATATAATTTCCTTTCTAAAGAGAAGTTGTAGATGAATATACGCAGGGATCCGTCTAGTCCTGCCTAAATTAATGCTCACACACATCTTTCTCCTTTCTTAGTTACTAGACTCCACAGAATCAGTAATTCATTTATGGGGCAATGTATACGCTTTTACAACAAAATCCCAGAACATATTCAAAGTTTATCAATAAACAAGTTTAAAAGTTTTATTAAAGAAAAACTGTACAAAAAGGGTTATTATAATATCAAGGGATACATGAATGAAAATAACCCCTGGGAATAAGGTGATCGCCACCATGCTGGTTCTATTAAAAATCATTTAAAAATTGTATAAATGAAATTATTGTTAAGTGAAATATGTTTGAAAAAAAGTCCCGCTGGGTTTCTTGCTGGTTCTTCCCAGGACAGAGATATTTTCCGAACCAGTGGTAAATAAAAAATGACTTTCAATAAGAATTATGTAATAATCAATATTGAATAAAAAATTATTCTATTCTATTCTTTCTTTATTAGCCTGAAAATTTCTCCCGCTCGACACACACATATACACTTACGTCCATGTTGTTGGTTGTAAATGATTTAAGATAAGTATGTGTGCGTAAATGCGCATTCTTACAATCATTTGAGCATGGATTTGGCTTGGTTACAGCGTCACTTGAAACGCACACAGCGTTCCGTCTATCTTTTCTGCCGACTTCCAAAAAGGAGACGATACTCAATTCGACTGTATGTTTTTTTATGTGTGTTACCTCATAACTTTGTACTGGGTGAACCGATTTCGATGATTATTTTCTTATATGAAAGCTGATAGTTCTCGTGTGGTCCCATATGAATATGATGAAGGTCAGACTAATAGTTTTTAAGTTATTCTTAAATAACTTATATTAAAGTGGGCTGTACAAAATTTTTAATTTTATATTATTTTCTGCCGACTTCCAAAAAGGAGACGGTACTCAATTCGGGTGTATATTTTTTTTTTGTGTTATACCTCATAACTTTGTACTGGGCGAACCGATTTCGATGATTCGGCTTATCTATCTTCTCTATCTTCGGCTATCCTATCTCTCAAGTTGGACCAAAATGCACACAGTGTGCAAAATTTGATTGAAATCAGTTCAGTAGTTTACGAGTCCATCGCGGACAAACAACGTGACACGTAATTTTTATATATAAAGACACTTTATAGAAGGCTTTGCGAAACTCAGTATATACAGAATTAATCTGTAACCCCTTATCCATATGTTCAAATAACTATGTAGTATAAACAAGGAGATTCCTTACTGTGGATCGTTTTATAACAAATCTGTGTTGTTTGGGTTTGATTATATGATTATAATGTTATGTACTTATACAATATTTTACTGGGATCCATCTGGATGATTGGCGGTGCACCTCGATTTAGAAGAACTTTTATTTCTCGCAAAACTTCCTTATGGAATCGATTATCACCAGCGATTTTTCCGGACCGATACGACTTAGGGACCTTTAAGAATATAGCCTACTTCTTTTTCAAAGGCTGGCAATGCATCTGCAATTCCCCTGGTGTTGGAGTTGTTCATAGGCGGCGATAGTCACTTACTATCAGGTGAGCTGCATGCTCGTTTGCCCCTCTCCTATAAAAAAGAGGTGACAGAGGAAATAAAACGCCACACTTTTTCTTACTTCGAAACTAATCACACTACAAGATAGAATCAAAATGATAGGAATATCAACCTGCAGATTGTCGCCTTGTAGTCGTAATGTGAGACAACCTCTACTCCGTATTATCCCTTGGGTGTCGTAACACGAAAATGAAACAGAAGATAGGCTGCAGAGTCAGCCAGAGGTCAACTAAAAAAAAGAACTGCGGTTGCCAACCCGCCTGCCAAGTGTAACAGCTGTAGCAGATATCTTTGAAGCAACCTATGTGCGAGGTTTTTATTCATCAGGACGTTTAATAGACTGAAAGAAATAAATGTATATTATACATCTTTTCTATAACTTTTTGGTCCTTTGAGCTTGATAAAAATTCGATTAAATGTACGATTATATGGTAAACCATATGTATGACTTTTTTTAATGTATATTCGATCAATTATAAAGACATAAATGACATTTATTCCACCACCTACATCTACACACATGACAAATTACAATTAAATATAAAACGTATTAAATTAAATTAATTATAAAACATATTAAATTTAAAACATATTATTTATACGTGGTAGAGCCATGCTGCAGCTATATTAGTAGTATAGTTGTAGCACGAATGGGTCAGCTCGACCGGGGAAGGACCACGCTCTCACAGAATACCACCGTAAAAAAGCAGTTTAACACTGCTATTTTTCGCATGGTGAGTGTAGAGAACCAGAGACCCTTTTTACTGGAAAAGAGGCATTCTAACTTAAAAATTCTAAAGCATTTTGATTCGCAAACGAGGATAAATGTAGATGTCTATGGGTCACAGCAACCACTTACCATCAGGTGGACTGTGTGCTCGTTTGTCACCCTACTCCTATAAAAAAACAAGTGACTTATTAACAAACAAACAATAAAAGGAAATTCGAATAAAGAAAAGAAGTGTTCCATTATATGTGTATGCAACGCATATTAAAATTAAAATAAAAAAATAAAAAAGTTAAATAATCGTGTACTATGATGAAGTAGTGGAAGGGACCGTCTCAGAATAAGCCGTGAGCTTGCAGCGCTGATTTTCAGCCGGCCCCGAATTATCATCACCCTCATATTAATACAACTTGGTCATCCTCCCCAGGAGGTAAGCTAGCGTCACCATCGACACAGGGCCTCATAATTGCAATGAAACTCCTCATCGGCGTAGCAACTGGCGACATGAGTTGCGGAGTCTTCACCGGGATACATGCTACTTTTTCAAGAGGAGATTTCCATACGATAGAAGGTAATGCATATGTTATTTTTAAAGGGAACATTACGAGTAGTAACACTATTAACATTACCAGTGTTCAGCCAATCTCTCCGACATGAAAGATTTCCTCACCACGCTGGGCAAAGGGGTTGGTGAACCGACCGATGTAATCCTTTGTTATTTATATAAATTTCATAAATGCTGAACGATAAATGCAGGCGGCCTTAAGGCCTCTAGGTGTTCAATACAAGGTTAAATTGGCTTTTCTCACGCTAAGACAGTGCAATTTACCTTTTAGGAAGGTTCCAGAACTTCATTCCCCCTTACAACCATGTGCCAAGTGCCATGTGCACGTTTAAATGCCACGCCATCTACAGTCATAGACTAAAACATGCAGATGTTCCATTACAAAACCGAATTTAGATAAATTATGTTACTGAACACAGACTTGACGTTGTGTTTTAGAAAGTGTTTTAATTTGTTTAATTGTTTTTTAACTAGTTTGATATTTTTAAATATTTATTTTACATTCTTTTTTTTATTTTTTTTTTTAAATAAAATACTAGTAATGCTATTAAACACTACTAATATTCCCTTTAACCACTTCTGATATGCTTAAAATGTACGAGGAGCACGAGGGGGACGAAGCCTTGATTTCATTAGACGACACCTCTCCAACTTAATGTTTAGGTTCAGTGTGGCTCTAACCATTCGGTGATCGCTACCAGTTTTCACCCTCGCGATCACTGAGACGAATCACTATACTCAAATACTCGTAATATAAACAATATAAACTCAAATAATAAAACATCGCAGTTGCCAGGCGTGGCGACTACGGCAAATATTCCCCTTTATGAGGCAATCTATGGAGGTCTGTGTTCAGTAGTCGATTTTTGATTATCTGCAAGGTATGCCTAGCAGATAGTCTGATAGTTAAGCGATAAGAGAGCCCATAGTTATAATGACAAATGTTTTACTTCCTAAAGAGTAATCTATCGAGCCACGTTTTCAGGAGTCCCTCTTTCAAAGATTCCCCACACTTGGGCCGTGGGTGAGCCAGACAATTTCAAGGACGAACAGAGCTGCATAGCTATGTTTCCGAATGGCAACGTGGCCGATGTGAACTGTCGCGAGCCTCTTCCCTACATATGTTACAAGAAAAATACTAAAACCGTGATTATGTCTAACTGTGGCACTACGGACAATGGTAAGAAATTTCTCTTAGCTAACCCCTTATGCCGTGTGGGCGCCACGTATAAGAATGCATCACCCAATTTCATCCCACAGGTACGCAAAATGGCGGACTGTGAAACCCCAAAATGATCTCGTGGTTTTCGATGGCTGGTGCGTAAATCATGTCGTAGTGCTGGCATCGCACCACCAACCTAAACGAACCGAAGCCTAAATCACGCTATCAAAATTTCCAGACTACATCGATATATAGCATACAAGCTCCGTACGGGGAGCGTCAGCCGCTGCCTCGGGTATTACCTTGCCGGCCGTAGAGATCTAACTTTTTCCTTCACGGCCAAAGATGGGAGGGGGGGGATGAATTAATTCATCATTAGCTTGTAGTTTAGAAGATGGGCGCTTAAATTTTGACACACTTACTACATTGTACTATCAGATGCCATGTTAAGCAAAACATTGAAAAATAATGGAATTATGTGAAACTTAAACATTTTGAGGGCATATGACATATGACACTATCAAACCTCACGAAAATGAGGGGTTTCTCAAGTAATGGCATGCAGAATTTTGTTTTATTTCACATGAATGTCACACTTAGGTACTATATCACGACCAATCAACGGTTTCTACCCATCCACTCTTATCTTATTGAAAAGTTCTTATAAAGTTAAATATTTCCCTTTTTTAAGTATAATTAAATGTGACGAATGAGAACACAGTCCATCTCATGGTTCGTGAATGTTGTGGCCCACGACACCTACTTTTTTATAGGATAAGGGTAAAAAACGAGCACGCAGTCCACCTGATGGTAAGTAATTGTTGTCCCCCCCGAACGGGTTCCCGTCTTGTTGTGGCGACGGGGCTGATTAGCCGTGGTTTGGTCACCCGTAATGAACGCAGAGGAACCCACTTGGCTGTATGGCCACTCCGAGTAGGCTTGGCGTGCTCACTTCGGATGTATACTGGTAGGGTGCCGCGAGAGGAGTGTCCTCTCTCCCTACCGCTACAGCCGAGGTGGAGTTGCGGGGGAATAAGAGTGTCGGTATTGCAAGGTGCCGCTCTCTTTACCCTCCGCAACTTGGTTGGCAGTGAAGCCAGAGACCAGATCCACCGCTGAGGTTGGAGGGTCGCGAAAGCTAGTTCTTCCGAGTGGTGGCTTTTCTGCCCCATGGCCTACACGTGTCGGGCTCAAGGGGTTCTTTCGTCTTTGCCCCCACGAGGCGCGTAAGTGTAGGCATTTCCCCATGTTAACAAAAAGTAGTTACTGTGGCCCATAGATGTCTATCCTCAATTACGAATCAAAATGTAGATGCGTTGTCACCCATGAGGACTTAGATGGAATACCTCATTTCTAGTAAAAAGGGTCTCCGGTTCCTACACTCACCATACGAAACACAGCAGCATTAAGATCCTATTTTACGGTGGTATTCTGTGAGAACGTGGTCTTTCCCCGGTTGAGCCGCGCCGTTCGTGATACAGCTACTACGTAGACTCTACCACGTAAACACACCTTTTATCAACGAAGAATCATCCTATAAAAAAATCGGTTCTCGTCACCCACCATACGAAAGGCAGCATTGTACTGCTATTTTGTGCTGGTGTCTTGTGAAAGCGTGATCCTCTCCAGTCAAGTCGATTTAGTCTTGCTACAAACAATATAGGCGCCGCTTCTTTTGCTTCTTTGCTGCATAACCAACTGTCTCAAACGACAACCGCTATCGTCTTTCAGAATACGTGTTCGACTCGCGTACCGGCAGCTGCTACAAATTCCACACCGTGCCGCGCACTTGGTCCCGTGCGTACATGACCTGTTCGGCCGAAGGTGGCTACTTAGCCATCATCAACAACGAGGAAGAGGCACGGCTGATCAGGGAGATATTCGCAAAGCATCCGCCCGGCTCAATGCGTGGAAACTTCTGGAAGGACGTCGCCTTCGTCGGTTTCCACGATTGGAACGAACACGGCGATTGGTTGACTATTCATGGTAATTTTCTTTCGTTTTCTAGTTTGAATTAAATATGAGAGTAATAATTATCTCTCTTTTTCAATTCAAAGTTAAATAGTATAAGTTATTTTGGGGAAAGTGTGAACTGGCAGGCATTACTTGAAATATTTGCCTAAAATGACTACGCATGGTAGCCACTTGCACCAGCAAAGATATATCTACAGATTTACCGTTTGGTGGTGTAACGGCATCGCCACAGTTTGCCCCGTGAGTGGTAGAAGAGGCGAATATGGGAAAAACCAGAAAATTCTTCTGGCTTCTTACAGACATTGGTATAACCGTCTCGTATGCGCCAGATGTAAATTACCCAGACCGTCCACGGGAAGGGGTGTTAAAGGTGCTCGCGCCTGGTACTGTGATCCACAGCCAAGCCAAGCGTGGTGAATAAAGCAAATCCTCAGTACAATGGGAGAGACCTTTATCCAGCAGTGGACTGGACGGACTGATGACGAACATTTGAAATGGTTTGTTTTGGATAGATTGAATGACTGATTCCAACGTTCGAGCCGCGTCTGGCGATCATCACGGCAGGGTGTGCTCTTCCTTACCACACTCGCACACTCGAAGCAAATTATATGACTTTGCTTTGACTGTCGTAAGGAGTGTGTGTAATGGAGTGTGCAAACTAAACTTTAACGTTTCTATAGTTAATATAATGTATTTGAAGAAGGTATTTATAAAATAATTGATTCTAAAAACGAATTCTGTGAAATTGTCAATTGTGTATGTGGCCACTTATTCACAGTCTAGCCACTTTGCCTAAGTCATGAGAGCCGAAGACCCGTAGAGTACTATCACTAATACCACCTAGCGTCTTTGGCCTTTAGAAAGGCGTGCTAAGAGGCTTATTGGTAACACCAGTATAGTTAGAACCAATCTTACTAGTATCGAGCACAGGCACAAAGTAGCTAGTTGTAGATGTTTTACAGGAAATATTTTGTATAGTGTGCGCAGAAACTGAATGACTTAATTCCTCCCTCTCCGTTCCATTTTCGGACCACAAGACGCTCGACTGGTCTTTATTTCTTTCTTGTCGACGTACCACGTATCCAAACCAAATTAAATAATGATTTCTTATATTTATGCGAACACTACACACTAAATGAAAGTAATTTTACGTTTTTGTTTGTTTTTATAAGACAGATGCCATCAAGCATCTGTCTTTCCGTCCGATTTCAATGTGGGTGTGTGTGGATGTCAAGGCAAGTGTGAATAGGATTTTGATGATCCAACTCAGTGCACTGAATCATCTTCAGCCGCATCACTTACCATCAGGACGACACCGTTAACTCAGCATTCAATGTGTGAAGATCTGCGTGAATAAAATTTCGAATTAAAAAAAATCCTAATCTTTTTCATCAGGTAAAACGCTCAAAGAAGCTGGATACGACAAGTTCTCAGGCGGTGAGCCCAACAACTCAACAACTGGAGAGTTTTGTGGTGGCGTGTACCGGTCGGGGCTCTTTGATGACATATGGTGTGAAAACAAATACGCCTTCATTTGCGAGAAGAGCCCAGACAGTTTAGTCTGCGAAAATGAAGTGTAGAATACAAACCTTCATTAGTTATGTAAATCGATTGTGTTGCCAGTATTTAAAAAAATCCCGTAATTTTGGGTTTGGAATCTTAATAAATAATAACTTATTTTGTTTTTTATTTGTATAAATTATTTGAAATTAAAAAAGAGTAACGCAGTGATAAAAAAGAAAATCAGTTAGGTTAAAATATTGTATACATTTTTATTGGTGACAAACGAGCACACATCACATAGTCCACCTGTGGTTAATAGACACAAACTCCTACATATATCCTAGGCTGCCTCGCCGGTCTAGTGGTCGTACACGCGGTTGCTAATCAATAGGTACTAGGTTCGAATTCTAGGCCTGGCCAAAATCAGTCATTGGGTTTTGCTGACAATAAATCCTCAGTAGCCGCTCAGAGTTAAGAATAAGTTGTCGTCGTTTCACTCCCGTGCCTCGGAAAGCACGTAAAAACGTCAGTCCTGCACCCTATCTCTCTCCGTTCGTTTATGAACCGACCGGGCGGTTTAAAAAGTCTAATGGATAGAGATAACCATGGAGCATAGAGAGTGCACTTGTGTCTGCGTATACACTCGGGCACTATAATCCTGTCCTATGCAATTTTTTTTATAGAAATAGGTTGACAAACAAGCACACAGTCCACCTGATAGTAAGTGGTTGCTGTGGCCTATAGACATCTACATTTATCATCGTTTGCGAATCAAAATGCAGATGCGTTGTCACCCGTGAGGACTAAGATGGAATTGCCTCTTTTCCAGTAAAAAGGGTCTGCGGTTCTCTACACTCACCATACGAAACACAGCACAACACACAGAGTTAAGTTGTCATTTTACACTGGTATCCTGTGAGAACATGGTCCTTCCCCGGTCGAGCCGACCCATTCGTGCTACAACTATACTACTAATACAGCTGCAGCATGGCTCTACCACGTTGTAAAATGCAAATGACTGACTCTGTTGAGACTAGCCGCC
Organism: Parnassius glacialis; assembly: GCA_033319125.1. Lineage (NCBI taxonomy): Eukaryota > Metazoa > Arthropoda > Insecta > Lepidoptera > Papilionidae > Parnassius > Parnassius glacialis. The sequence continues at coordinate 54,688,366 of JAVANC010000005.1, forward strand.
GCGCCGTGTTCGAAATTCGGTCTGGAGGATATTATTGTTATAACATCTATCCTCGATTATTGGGTATCAAAATAATTTATGATAGATTGCCCCATGGACTAAAATTTCTCGTTACTGCTAAAAAGTATTTTCGATTCTATACACTTACCATACGGTTAGGTTATATTTCGGTTCATATTTGGATTGCGCAAATATGACCATATTTCCCAATTTTGCTCACGTCTCAAGTGGTTACATATCCGACTTCGCCGGAACATGCATATTCTTTCTATTCTGTACTGTGTATTATTTCATCCCTCTGCTCCTCCCTATCTAAAAGAGAAGTTTAATTTTGTGGGGCTTCCGGGGGAACCTCTACGCTCTTCTAGAAAATTCGTTTTAAGGGTACCAACTCACAAAACATCGTTTTTTAATAAATCTTTCACTGTAGAGTCTATTAAGCTCTGGAATGCCCTACCTTTGTATATACGTAAAGCACAATCTATTGTAATCTTTAAGCGATTACTTAAAGAACATTACTTGTCTCAATCGTTCGGAGACCGTTAGGATAAATTATGTAATTATGTATTTATTGTATTTATCAGCTTTATATTATTGTTTGAGGAAATTTGTAATTTATTTATGTATTTTGGGTAGATATGTAAGTTTGTTTATATACTCCTATAATGTATGTTTATGTATATATTATATGCTTTACTTTATCTTTTATTATGTATTAGTAATTTATATCATTTCATGTGTTAGTTATGTATATGTTATTTTATTGCATTTATTGTCTATATATCGCATGTATTGATATTATATTTTGTATAATTATATTGCACCACCTACCTAGTATTCATTGTTTATTCCTTTACACCCTTGGTTGCCTGGAAGAGATCGCTATGTAGCGATAAGGCCGCCAAATTGTACATTTAACCTGTCTTTTGTTATGTAATTTGTTTATTTGTTTGTGGTGTACAATAAAGTATATTCATTCATTCATTCACTTACCATACGAAACACAGCAGCATTATGCTACTATTTTACGCTCGTATTCTGTGATCATTAAATGATAAATACTTCAAATGAAGTAAGACGTAGATTGTGGAAAAGAGAAGCAATGAGCAGAATATGACGGAGATCTATATACCAAGTCGTCACTCTATCCAGTGGGGTTTCTCCCTATACTCTGAACATACGTACAGAGCTGTCATTGAAGAACATTGCTTTCGGATTGGTTGTGGTTGGCTATTTAAGCGGAACGGAACTGAAACACCCAGACCCCGGCTAGTTTATTGAGCCATAATATATGTCTTTAGCAGTGGTAGAGCAACACTTTTGTTGTCGTACAGATGGGCCGTCTCGATACGGGGATGTACCACGACCTCACAGAATACCAGCGTCAAGTAAAAGCTTTATAACTACACTAAGTAATATAAAAACTGAGGTTGCCCACCATACTGCAATGAGAGATAACTATGGCAAGTATGGCACTATGGCAATCTATTTTGTTTTTAATAAAAACGTTGCCCCTAGTTATAACTTTTTCCTGTATCGTGAAATCAATTTATTAGAAAGCTTAAAATCGTACATAAATTGCACAAGGACAAACATCTCTTCACAGCGCCAGTGAATCGAGCCGTTCGGAAAGGACTCGGTCGTCGACTGTTCGAGCCGCTCTGCGATCAACTAGAAGGAGCTGGCACTAGGGAGCGCCAGCCCAGAGATGGGAATAGTATTCCATGTGAGGCCTTCTAAAGTTGCAAGCGGTGTGCCGGCATGAAATACTGTCCCACTCTGCTGAGCACGCCACGCTTTTTAGAGGACAATTTTTTTCCAAGTGACCACAAAACTGCACGCCTCTCGATATGTCGACGCCAAGGATTCCGATACAGGCTGAGGCAACAAGGGAAGTGCCTTAAAACTGAGGACATCTGACAAAAGGGTTCTTTTTAGCGGTAAACACGCAAACTTGTGTCTTCTGGGTATTAAACTGGACTAGATTTAGTCGCCCCCAATCCGAGACTTTGTTCTGCAAAGACTCGAATTCAGACATAAGTTTGTTCCAGTACTCGGCGACGTTTTCCCAAATAATATTGGCACGGCCGGTGTATAGAGCATCACCAGTGCTGTCATCTTCATAGCAATGAATATTACCGATTTGCAACATTTTATTGATATGCAGAAGAAACAGCGTTGCTGATAACACGCATTATTTCGATTACAAGGTTTGTAATCGAAACATGCACCGTGTACTACGACCTTGATACTCTGATCTGCAAGAAATCTGGTGATCCAATTGCACAATTTCTCGGGAAGCCCGTAGGAAGGCAGCTTCGAAAGAACCGCTTTGTGTCAAACCCAATCGAAGGCCTTCGCAATATTTAAACTAACCAATTCCTCCCTATTGGACTCTAGTGCCTCCGCCTATTTATAAGTCAGGTAGACTAGAAGTCACCAGCTGATTGACCCCGATGAAAACCGTATTGACGGTAATCAGCCTAAATAATCAGTCTTTATCAATTTTTGTTTTTTTAAACTAGTTTTCAATTTATTGTTTCTAATTTACCACGTGCTAGGCGGTGAAGAAAAACATCGTGAAGAAACCTGCATATCTGTGAAATTTAATAAATAAAAAAAATATTTCGAAGACATGTGAAGTCCGCCAACACGTATTGGGGCAACGCGGCGGACAATTCCTTGCCCTAAAACCCTCTCAGAAATGAGAGGAGGCCTGCGCTCAACAGTGGGATGTATAAAGGCTGTAACTTTTTAACTTTCATTTTCAACTGCAGGTGCTGTAAAGGCGGCTCTCAAAACGAACGTAATGAAAACTGCTACACCACTATATATTGTACAAGTACGCTGAACTGGCCCTACAAAATGCTTGTGCCGATTTTAAGCACCGCCATTGAACGTACCGGGAACTAAAATTTACATAATATTCCAAAGTCTGTTGTGTTGTTCAAATCGCCTCTATGTATTTTAAACTTTTAAATGAAGGTATTTTGTATAGTTCGGTTATAATAATAATTTTAATTATATTATAAGATTTTTTTGTAATCATGAGAGTGTGCGTAATTTATAAAACTCGTTACCAAAAGGAAAGTGGGATAACATTCCGCAAGTAAGTGTATTTACAGCTACAATTCAAAAATTAAAACAATTTTATACGTGGTAGAGCCATGCTGCAGCTGTATTATGGTTGTAGCACGAATGGGTCGGCTCGACCGGGGAAGGACCACGCTCTCACAGAAACACATACATACAGCGTTAAGCTGCTGTGTTTCGTGTGGTGAGTGTAGAGAACCGGAGACCCTTTTTACTGGAAACGAGGCATTCCATCTTAGTCCTCACGGGTGACAACGCATCTGTATTTTCATTCGTAATCGAAGATAGATTTAGATGTCTATGGGCCACAGCAATCACTTATCATCAGGTGGACTGTCTGCTCGTTTGTCACCCTTATCCAATAAAAAAATTTTTTGATAATATAGATACTTACAAATTTTATACAAAATTACGATATAAATTTTTTTATCTTTAATTATCAACATGTTTGGCCTTATACTGAGTTTCGATGAACAATAAAATTCAATAGGGTTGTGGAGATCCTTGTCTATAATACTTATCGATGTTGTTTTACACATATCTGTTAACAACCGAAGTCACCGAAAACAGATAATTATCAAATGCTTATTAATTAACAGGTTTCCAACTGACACTAAACTACACTATGGCAAAAAACCATTAAACTTGTGAATTGGCGTCATAGATTGGCGTCCTAAACAAAATGATTATCTTTTTTCAAAACACTCACAGGCGATTGTTTTATGAAACGAAAATAGAAAGTTCGCCTGATGATGACTTTGTGTTTATAAACCGTTGTAAATTTATTAAATCTATTTAAATATGACTAATTTATTATGTCAATGGAATAAATTTATATTGGGACTGCAAAATTATTAATGCCCTAAGTAAGTTATAACTTTCGCCCCCTCCCCCCCCCCGTACGGGTTCCCGTCTTTTAGTGAAGAAGTGAGTGGGGGCTTAGTAGCCGTGGCTTGGTAACCCATGGTAAAAATAGGTAAACCCACGTCGCTGGCCCGAAGTGATAGGGCAGCCTGAGTTGGCCACTCCGAGTGGGTCAAGGTCATTTAAAAAGTGTGTAAGAGCTGTGACTAGAGGAGAGCGGTATAGAGCGTTATGGTCCAGGTGGGGTCGCAAGGGAAGAGGAGTGACTTATGTTTATATAAGTATGTTTATACGTTTTTTCATATCTTTCTAGCTGGTACCCGGTGCATTGCTACTACAGATGAAGCTATTGAAATTAATAACATCCTAACTTCAATAGAGAAGCTGGCTAGATGCTATCATCTACTTGGGATCCCATAATTAATAAAATTAAATCCAATCCCAAGCATACTACGGCACGACTTCAAGGTACTGTAAGCTCGTCCTGCGGTCGGACCAAGCATTATACACGGAGATTTTTATTTTTAGGTTATTTAATTTGTTAATTTTGATAGACGATGTAATAAAAATATGTAATATATTAATGGTACTGTTGTTTAATCTCTAACTGCGTCTTTCAAGCTTGAATCTTAACCAAAGATAGCCTGAATTTACTATGTCAATATTTAGTGAGAAATTGGTGACAATTTACGACTTAATAAAAATAATTATTGACGTAACACTTTAGGAGATAGAGCCCTTTTTCTATGGGATTCTAGCTTGAAATCACGCTAGAATTCTCCCTTCGAAAACATATAATAATATTATGTAATCATTTTCTCAGACGCAGAAAATACTGGTGGTATTCCTGTCAAAAGATTTTGTGACTAATTGGGGACTTTCATAAACCAAGATTGAAACATATCAACCAACGGAACTGGAGTTATTCTGGCTTGAATATTATATCTTAGAATAACTCTAAAACTGCCCCATGGCGACCCCTCCTCGGGAGAGGACTACTCGTCCCCCATCTCCTCAGGTAAAGCTCACCAGAGCACATGGCGCACCTTCCCCTGCGGCCTCCAACTTCACCTACGCAACGGACGGAATCAGACGCAGGAGCCGTGACCGATGCGCGAAGGCCATGGGGCCACGAAAAGGCAGCAAACGAACATGTGACTCATCTGATTGTAAGTTTCGACTGCCGCGTAAATTGTAAATGCGATAGAAAATGAAAATGCAAAGGGATGCAGCGCCAGTGAATCGAGCCGATCAGAAAGAACTCGGTCGTCGATGATTCAAGCCACTTTCCGCTGGATGCGATCAAGTAGAAGGAGCTGGCATCGCAGAAGGCCTACCATCAGGGGGACTGTATGTTTGTTGATCACTTCATTTTATATTTTCTTTTTACTTACTAATTTCCTACGTCGAACAAATAATGTTATTTCATTTAATTTAATATAGGATCCTGTTTAAAGAATGTGCGCAAAATTTCACAATTCAATTCTTCCATATCTATGCGCAATGAGCGAAGACTCGTCGCGTTTATCATCATTTTATAGAAAATATACCTAGAAAATAAATGAATGTAATGAAATGGACTCTTTATTACAATTTTTTTTACTTAGGTACGTCTGTTCATAAGTGTGCCTCATGAGCTCATGACGCAGCCATTGCCCCCCTCAACCATTTCAAAGAGAAGTTTAGTTTAGGTGGAACGTTTTAAATGCCGAACATTTATAATGCGCATACTCCAAAGCATTGGATATATTTACTTAATTTACTTGACTTAGTGGATATTCTTACACCGCCACTACACGATGTAATAAAATAAAATAGTATGGGGGGGGGGGAGTGTAAATAGAACTTCTTTCTTAATTTTCGGCACTTACCTGTTTTATATATTAATTTGATAAATACACGCTTTACCATCAAGTAATCTCGGCACATTACTTGATGCGGAAAGCTCACGCATTGCCGTAGGACTCCGACTAGGAGCGGCGATTTGTCAACCCCATCAGTGTCCCTGTGGTAGCAGCGTCGACAAGTTTGGGCTCCACGGACTTTCATGTAAGAAAAGCGCTGGTAGATTTTCACGACACAGTTCTTTGAACGATGTCATCCGAAGGTGGTCCGAGAGCTCATGACGCATTTTTCATGAAGTGTTTGATGCATCATGAAACTTTGTTTAAAGGTATCAGTCGACTCAATAAGCAGGTATATGACTGTCTGCCTGGCCTACCTGGGTACACCTGGTACTGCGCATACAGGTAAGTCGCAAAAAAAATTGCCCAAAAAAAAGTGTTTGATTCAAATAATAATAATGACTATCCGTCAGCTAAGTTGATAGAGAATTAAGAAAAAAAAATGGCAGACACTTCTGAAGGGGTTTACATAGGGGCAGACTACCCCAAAGTTGTATTTTCAAAAATTCCAAATAAAGTGTTTGATTCAAATAATAATAATGACTATCCGTCAGCTAAGTTGATAGAGAATTAAGAAAAAAAATGGCAGACACTTCTGAAGGGGTTTACATAGGGGCAGACTACCCCAAAGTTGTATTTTCAAAAATTCCAAATAAAGTGTTTGATTCAGTCTGCCATTTTTACAGCGTGTTTATTATGTACATATAATAAAAAATTATCACAAAAGGGCAGAAAGTTTCTCCGGGGGTTAATAGTTAAAAAATATTTAAATAAATCTTGCGAGGAAAGCAGACAAATGTGTCACGGGTTGTAAAGAGTGCGACGGTCGCCGATATGTCTTTATAAAAAATTATATTATAGTCATATTATGTATTATAACATGCTTATGCATTATATTACATGTTAGTTCTAACAACTGTACAAGATCACGTGATCCGCAATGGGAGCGCGAAGAATGACTAAAGACATATCGGCGACCGTCGCTCTCTGTCGCACTCTTTACAACCCGTGGCACATTTATCTGCTTTCCTCGCAAGATTTATTTAAATATTTTTTAACTATTAACCCCCGGAGAAACTTTCTGCCCTTTTGTGATATTTTTTTATTATATGTACATAATAAACACGCTGTAAAAATGGCAGACTGAATCAAACACATTTTTGGAATTTTTGAAAATACAACTTTGGGGTAGTCTGCCCCTATGTAAACCCCTTCAGAAGTGTCTGCCATTTTTTTCTTAATTCTCTATCAACTTAGCTGACGGATAGTCATTATTATTATTTGAATCAAACACTTTATTTGGAATTTTTGAAAATACAACTTTGGGGTAGTCTGCCCCTATGTAAACCCCTTCAGAAGTGTCTGCCATTTTTTTTTCTTAATTCTCTATCAACTTAGCTGACGGATAGTCATTATTATTATTTGAATCAAACACTTTTTTTTGGGCAATTTTTTTTGCGACTTACCTGTATGCGCAGTACCAGGTGTACCCAGGTAGGCCAGGCAGACAGTCATATACCTGCTTATTGAGTCGACTGATACCTTTAAACAAAGTTTCATGATGCATCAAACACTTCATGAAAAATGCGTCATGAGCTCTCGGACAGGGCTCTTGTCTCTATAAATGTTCCCTCGGTTTTAGAGCCTTGTGGAATATTTAGAGACGATGGCAGGAGACCCGACGGTATGACATTGGTCCCTTGGGAGAGAGGTAAAGCCCTAGTGTGGGATGCTACTTGCGTAGACACTCTGGCGGTCTCTCATCTCAGGGGTACCTCGTTTAGAGCCGGGGCGGCATCAGAGGCAGCTGAACTGAGTAAGTGGCGCAAATATGAGTCTCTGAGAGATGACTACATATTTGTGCCATTTGCTGTAGAAACTATCGGTCCGTGGGGTCCACGTGCGGTGGAGTTCCTAAAGGAACTCCATCCGCGGCTGGTCGTTGCTGCTGGTGATAAGAGGGCTGGTTCTTTCCTTGCTCAAAGGCTAAGTATAGCCATTCAGCGGGGAAACGCAGCCAGCGTTCTTGGCACGATACCGCGGGGAGTAGGACTATATGATATTTAAGTTTCTAGTTTTAGTTTTTTTTTTTAATTATTATTATAGTTTTTAGTATTGTATATTTTAATAAATGTAAATTAATTAAAAATTTTTAATTTAATTATAATAAAATATAACTATGTAATTTGATAAAACATGAAAATATTTTGCGTGGTAAAGACAAGCTACAGTTGCAACACGAATTGGTCAGCTCGACTGAGGAAGGACCATTAAATAGCAAGTAAATAGAGTAGTTTAATGCTTCTGTGACGCATAGCAAGGCTTAGTCTTAGTCCTCAGGGGTGACAACGCATTACGCATCTCAAATTCGCAGACCGAATTTCGGTCAGGGCGGCCAGACTCAACGGAGACTAGCAACGCAGGACAGGATTATAGTGCGTGAATGTGTGCGCTAGCACAGGTGCACAGCTGCCGTATAGAAATGAAATGAAATAGGCTTTTTTGGACTAGATAGAACGCATTATAACTTACAATCGGGTCTGGCACCAATAATAAAAAATACAATAAAAGTCTACAACAAATCGCAAGAGTTTATATATATCAAGGAACCTCACGAATCTTACAAGTAAAAAAGCTTTTACTAACTTAAATCACCAAGTAACTATATAAAAATCTCTATCGCTTTATGTTTATTAAATTGGTAATCTCCTTTTGCTACGTCACTAATATTATCAGACATGTAAGCAATTGTATTTCCCTGGGTTTATTTTAATAATATACGTCGACAACTGAATGATTTATCGCCAAATATAAGCACTGCTTTAGATAATAATATCCGTTTTATTGTAAAATGATGCGAACTGTAGAGGCCATACGTAAAAGGACCATAACTAAAAACTTAACAGATTTTTATTCACTTGTTCTGTATGTAGATTGAATGAATGCTATACATTATTACACAGCTATTGCAGGGTGACTCTATCATGTAAAATATTTAACTCGGCTGCGCTGCTTTCGGGAAATTACGACGTATCTTCTCGTCAGGTATACCTCAAAACCTGAAAACGAGATTGTACAACCAGTGCGTGTTGCCAGTGATCACTTATGGTTCTAAGACATGGTCCTTCACTGCTGGCCATATGAGGACGCTCAAGGTCACTCAGCGACCTATGGAGAGGGCTATGCTCGTGGTTTCTCTGCGCGATAAACTTAGATATGATGATATCCGCAGTAAGACCAAAGTGACCGACATAGCCCAACGAATTAGAAAGCCATATACCTCAAAGAACCGACAATCGATGGGGAAAAAGGTTCCCCACCCTCGTACCGGTAGGTGAAGTGTAGGGCGACCCTCCACTAGATAGAGTGATGACCTGGTAAAACATGCAGGAAGACGATGGATGCAGGTGACTCAGGACCGTGTTTTATGGGGGATTTTCTTAAGGGAAGCCATGTTCAGCAGTGGACTTGTGAAGGGCTGTAATGATGATAAGTTCGTGTTATTTTCTAATCCATAAAAGTAAACAAAATAATTAAAGTTTTATAATTTTCTTTTATTATTAAACACTTCATAAGCTATTAAATTGTGTGGAAATTAATGTCTTCTTTTTAGCTTTTTGAAGTTGATTTTTAATTTTTTTACAAGTTTAACTATTAATAAAATTTTATTAAAGTATTAATTACTTATCCCTAAATCAGAAGAGTTAGTATCTTTGTTTGTGACTAGAGCTTTGTTGCTGTTTAGATTTCAAACAAAGTTATAAATCACAGCGATACTCATGAAATCCACGGGACGAACTGACGTAATGGAGTTTCTTACGCGCGATATATTATTATGACTAGAACTTTCTTCTGTACCTACCGTGGGGGCAGCTTACATGCATAAATTTCACAAGGACAAACATCCAGTCACGGAACAATTATATGTAATCCATACAAATACTTGTACCGTGCGGGATTCGAACCCGTGGCTCTTAGCACTGCGATTCATTGCTAAGCTACTGCGTCACGAAGGCGTCAATACATATACACGGATCCGTCAATATATATAAGGGAATGTAATATTTATGTTTAACATACACTATCTAACTAATCTCTGACCCCGTCGCATTTTTAAGTAAAAATATTTTTTGTGATATAAAAGTTACGTCCTTTCTTCACTGGACTGCATATATAATTCGGACGGTTAATATGATTCAGTATAAGCTAGACGGTCTATATCTCTCTCTTTTTATATATTGTTGTTAATACATACGAAGAGAACATTTAAACCAATAAGTTAAATATTAACGTAGAAGATTCGAATAGTTCAGTTTTATCCCGGCATCACAACAATGAGATCGAGGCTGACTTATTTCGTTATACTTAGTTTCGTGGCTGTATTAGGTGAGCTTGTTTCACTTGTTATTTACATATTATGTTTTACTTTACTAATTATCTAATCTCTATTGCCAGCAACACTTCAATTATTTGTGACAATTTTTCGTGTTAAATCAACTAGTACTCAGTGCTTAAAAGTTAAAAAAATATATGGCAATTTGAAAAAACATGCAGAGAGAGTGGGTATTTGGATGCAGGTGAAGATGATGTGCATACAAATAAGAGAATATCACGAGATCCAATAGTCTACCAACGCAACTGATGTAACACGACGGTCTCTTCTGAATCCATTGCTTTTGGAACAATAATGTTTATTCGACAAAACCGATTTTTGATTATCTCATTAATTCGTGAGTAGATGTAATTGTAAATGGGCCACAGCATCCACCTACCATCAGGTGGACGGTGTAAACAATGTGTGTAAAATAAAATAATGAAAATGGGTGACAAATCCCAATCCCTATATAAATAAACTTAGTTATATAGAGTCATTCGGGTCAAGTGTGCGCACTTTGATAAATATTAGTTCACTACGCATAAAATAAAAGAGTTAGGAATATAAAAGACGGATCGGAGATAAACCATATAGTAGCCTCTAAATTGAAATAAAAACAAGAATAGAAAACTTGGTGGTTTTTTTTCTGTCAGCATTTATTTACTTAAAATCGAAATGCACTCACTTGACCCACGATGCGGGTAACTGTGAGCACCCGTATGGGGTAAGTATACGCATATGGGGTAAGTAAGCGCATTCTTTGGATTAATCAAAATGCACACAATATTCAAGAATAAAGGTTCTTTATTGTAATGCCACTTAGAAAATATTTTTATTAGTTGTCTTTGAATGAAAATAAAATTTTCTGATAAAATAAAATAAACTTAATTTTAATTGTAATCCAAATGGGATTACAATTAAAATTAAATTATAGAAATGTTTAATTATTAATATTTAGAGATCAACATATTTTAGTTAGAATTGTCTAATGTATTAGAAACAATATTAATTTATGAATCATCAATACAATTATCACAAACAAAAACACCTCTCTCATATGCAGTGCATCATCATCAGATGAAATCCTCATATCACCAGTCTTTTCAATACATGCACTGGCTCCATTCTTCAGTATTTGGCTCTGTATATTTTTGCTTACATAGAGGACAAAAGTATTCTACTGTTGTAGAGGTCGAGGCCATAGAAAACTTTGTTCTCCTTTACAAGACAATGATGTCGATTTCGAATACAAGACTCACTAATACCAATGGCACTTGCAGCAGCTCTTTTGCTCATGCTCAATGAGTGCTTTAGATCTTTAGCTTTAGCTTTGTTCTTCAGTTACCGATGCAAGTTCCAATCTTTTTCTTATATAATTTCGCGGCATGGTGATAAGACACTGAAAAATAAAATAAAAGAGTGTTATTAAACCCTATTTTTCGATAAAATAATGTACGAATGAAGATAATACCGAAGGGGCAAGTACCCTCATGCGCACACTTACCCGCGCACACTTTCCCCAGAACACCAAATCGCAAATGAAAACTCATAAAATAAATTGAAAACAAATACAACTTCGATGATACATTGTTTTCCATTAAACAAAAAACTATGAATTTAAAAATTATTCATCAACCGCCGCCACAGAAAAAAGCGCGACTAGCAGGGCACTCTGGCGTCACTTTTCCCCCGTTCAGGAGATACACTCACTGCGCTCACTTACCCACTGCACTTAGTTACCCAGAATGACTCTATAATCCATTTAAAAACAAGCTTTTATATACGTTATTAGGGCCAACATCCGAGTCCATCACCAAATCAGCTCCATATTATTGCACTATTGTCATCGAAGTTACATAAGGATGCTAAATTTCAGCTCAATCAGATGTCAAGAAGTGCTTAAAAAATAATTAAACCATTTGAACCGGAAAGACATACAAAGATTGCTAGTTAAATAAAAACTTGTAAAAAGTAAGGTAACGCCTCGGGGAACTCGTCTAGACAAAAGTAATATAATGATAGAAGCATGCTTCTCCCAAACGCTACGAATACGCCAGACATTACACGTGGTACAGCCATGCTTCAGTTTTATCATAGTTGCAACATTACTGGGTCTGCTGGACCGGGGAAGGACCACGCTCTCACAGAATACCAGCGTAAAATAACAGCTCAATACTGTTGTTTCGTATGGTGAGTGTAGAAAACCGGGGACCCTTTTTACTGGATACGAAGCATTCCATATTGGCGCTCAAGGGTGATAACGCATCTGCATTTTGATTCTTAAACGAGGATAGATGTAGATGTGTATGGGCCACAGCATCCACTTACGGTCAAGTGGGCTGTGTGATCGCTTGTCACCCTTATTCTATAGAAAAGTCTCGAATTAATCTAGACTTTTAACCACGAGTGGGCAACTTTACAAAACTATAACTTTTGTATCGATTTTTAGATGGCAGTCAATTCCGATGTGACTACAGGTTCTTTTCGGAAGCAGAGGGTTGGCTGAAGTTGCATCGCGTGCCAGCAAACTGGTTCGACGCACGGCTGAGATGTCACCTCGAAGGTATAGTCAATTCCTATACCTATACTCGAGCACAATATGTACTTATGAAAATGTACCAAACAAATGAACCACAACCTGCATTTTTAATTATTTTATATTTTTTTTTAAAAAACATGACATGTAATCACGCACACATTTTTCTCATTTCTTTCATAAAATACGAACAAACAAAAATTAATTTATATAATATATTAGATATTGAATAAAAATGTTTCTGTTTCTGATGATATATATATATATATATATCACTTCTCAAAGTTAAACCTTTTGACTGTAACTGTACAATATACAATGTACATTCGGCAAATTATCGTTACCCTCATATTAATACTACTTCCTACTACTTGGTCATCCTTCCCAGGAAGTAAGCTAGCTTCACCATCGACACAGGGCCTCATAAATGCAATGAAACTCCTGATCAGCGAAGCTACTGGCGACATGAGTTGCGGAATTTTCACCGGGATACATGCTACTTTTTCAAAAGGAGACTTCCATACGATAGAAGGTAATGCATAATGTTTATATTTAACTAGCTGTTCTCCGCGACTTCGCCCGCGTGAAATTTGGGGTTTTAATTATGTTGCGCGGAACTCTAATTCCTTTTCTAAAATAAAAGTAGCCTAAGTTACTCCTTATAATATTAGCTATCTGTCAGTGAAAGTCCCGTCGAAATCGGTCCAGCCGTTTCGGAGATTAGCCGGAACAAACGGACAGACAGACAGACAGACCGACAGACAGACAAAAATTTTAAAAATCGTGTTTTTGTTATAAGTACCGTATATACTTTCATACGCATCTAGTAAAATGCTGGTATTTTGACATTACAAACAGACACTTCAATTTTATTTATTTGTATAGATATATTATAATGTATATAAAAACGGTATTATGAACTCGGATAACCTACAGCAGAAATGATTAATACAATACTCAATAGAGTTGTTTGACTAATAAAATCAGGCGTTGCTTTGCGGAAATCCATTATTTTAGTTCTAAATTAAAGTCGTAATTTTATTTAAAAATATTATTTAAATTATACTAAATATACATACATATTATATTACGCAGATCTTAGCTAATTATTTATTTAGCTAAGATCCGCATATTAAATATACATAAACATAAACACTCACGCCTGTCACCGAGAGGGGTAGGCAGAGATTATGGACTTCCATTTGGCACGATCCTGACACACATCTCTCGCTTCCTCCACATCTATATATCTACGCATACAAGCTCGTCGGTTAAAGGTACTCTTGATTTGGCCCATTTTCAATATATCGCCAATTTGGTCGATAAACTTTCGCCTAGGGCGACCCTTCCCGACTCTGCCGTTCACCTCTGCAACATAAATTTGCTTTGTCACTCTTTCCTCATTCATTCTTTTTACATGACCAAACCACCGAAGCATTCCTTTCTTAATCCTGGTCACAACATCATCTTGCAAACCACACTCTTCTCTTATTAAACAATTTCTCACTCTATCATTCAGATTCATCCCTAACATACTCCTTAATGACTGCATTTCTACAGCATTTATTCTACTCTCGTGCTTCTTCTGCCACACCCAACTTTCACTACCATACATTAAAGTAGGGACTAACACAGCATTGTGAATTGCCATACGTGCCTTTTTGGACACATTCTGACTTTTCACAATAGAGTGTAGAGCCCCATTCACTCTATTTCCTGCATTCACTCGTCGTTCTATATCCTTATCATGTCATCCCTGCTAAATACACATCCCAAATACACAAACTCATCTACTTGCTCGACCAACTCCCCTTCTATTCTTATTTTACATATCGTTTTACTTTCTTCTCTTTCAAAAACCATAACTTTCGTCTTACTTGCGTTCACTTTCATTCCCTTTTCTTTTAATGTCCTGTTCATTAATGTAACCATCATTTGCAACTCGGCCGCCGACGACGCAAGTATGACTTGATCATCGGCGTACAAAAGGCATTTGACAGTTAACTCACCCATTCTTAACCCGCATTCTTCTACTTTCAAATTTTCCAAACAACTGTCCATAAATAGGTTGAACAGCTACGGGGAAACCACACAGCGTTGTTTGATACCTTTATGGATGTCAAACCTGTCCGAGTAGGCTTCGTTGATCCTGACATAAGTACTAGAGATACATCCCTATATAGAGACTTCAATGCCTGTATCAAGCCAGCGCTCAACCCAAATGAGTTCAGTGTTTGCCATAACATATTCCTATCCACTCTGTCATAAGCCTTCTCCAAGTCTATGAACGCACAAAAAACTTTTTGGTTTTTGGCCAAAAACTTCTCCGCGATCATGCGCATGGAAAAGACCTGATCCGTACATCCCATTCCCTTTCTAAATCCCGCTTGCACATCCCAAATTTTTCCATCAGTTTCTTTCATAACTCTTTCAATTAGTACCTTAGCATACAGTTTTCCCACAATGCTAAGTAGACTGATACCACGGTAGTTTTACAGTCCTGCTGTGATCCTTTTTCTTTATATATTGGGACTATTACGGCTTTGCACCAGTCTACCGGTACCCGCTTAAGTTCCCAACATAAATTAATCAAGGTGTACAGCAGTTCTGCCACCACTCCTTCTCCAGCCCTTAGCATTTCGAGAGATACTCTGTTATATCCGGCTGTCTTACCTGCTTTCATACTTTCCATTGCTTTCATTATTTCATCTATACTCATGTCTCTATCTATTTCCTCTTCTTTCGGAATTTCTATTTCATTTAATTCAAACGTCTCGTCACTCATAAACACGCTGTCAAAGTATTCCTTCCATCTCCTTAAACTCAAAACTTCGTCATTCAGAATACAGCCATTCTGGTCTCGTATAGCATTCTAGGCTGTTTTGAATGTCCCCTGGCAGTTCTTACGAGTTTCCAGAACATTTTAATGTTTGCCTGGAAGTTATCCGATATTCTTCTATCATTTTTATCCGTTTTTTCTTGCTTTTTCCTTTCAACTACTGCTTTTACTCTATTATTTAGATGTCTAAATACCATTCCGCCATTCAGCGGGGAAACGCAGCCAGCGTTCTTGGCACGATACCGCGGGGAGTAGGACTATATGATAATTAAGTTTCTAGTTTTAGTTTTTTGTTTATTATTATAGTTGTTAATATTGTATATACTGCAATATATTGTATCCTTAAATATAATCCGCGCATTAAATATATATATTAAATTACGCGGAATATATTATTTGTATCTGTATCAGTCTTTGTATAATATACTTGTAAAACATTCTCAATACAAAAATATTCTAGTTATAGTTATATATATAATTTTCGCATGCCAAATGTGGTAAACATGTGAACTATGCACAACTATTTGTCATCCTTAATGTACCATGTTTAGCGAATAAATGATATTATTATTATTATTATTATAAACATTAATATTGCAAACGTAAACCAAACAACATCCACCTATCTCGAAACTTTATCTTTTCTTGGTTTGACCCCTGCTTACACCCACTAGCGGTAATAGCTGTTTAGATCATATCATATTAGAAACAAAATTAAATTTATATGCTTTTATTTTGCAATCTGCCATTACAGAGAATGAACCTGTGTTCCTCTTTTTAAATACCAAAAAGTGCTTGCTACAATCGAAAAAAAAACTTAAACAAAAAATAAATTATGAGTCTTTAGCTTTTTTTTTGAAGGCTGCAAAAATTTAGATTTCAATATAATATTTAACAATGATGAGAATCCAAGTCAATACATTATCTTTATTATTGAAAAAATACAAAATTTAATTTTATATATTCTACCAACATAAAAATACCTAGGAGTAAAATAATACATCAAGACCATGGATAACAACAGGATTGCTTAGGTACATAAGAAAAAGGAAAAGAATGCACTATAAACTAAAAAAATACCATTATTATGAGATACTAACAATCACGTACCTAAGATATAGAAACTATTGCAATAACATCCTTAAAAAATATAAAAGAAATTATCAAAGCAACGAATTAAAAATAGCAGGTAATGATAATAAAAAATTTGGAGTCCTATAAAAAAAATCTAGATCGTTCTAAAAATTCACCGCTGCAACTTCTTAAAGCCAATATAAGTCCCCTTAAATCTGTAAACGCGGTGAATGAATACTTTGCCAAAATAGGTACTGAATTAGTGAATAAAATTCCACTAAATAGTCCCTTACTTCCTCAAATTTATTTTTTAAATTCGAAAGAATAATCCATAGATCTTCGTTTTCAGGAGTTCCTCTTTCGCAGATTTCCCACACTTGGGCCCCGGGCGAGCCAGACAATTTCAAGGACGAAGAGAGCTGCATAGCTATGCTTCCGGATGGCAACGTGGCCGACGTGAACTGTCAAGAGCCTCTTCCCTACATCTGTTACAAGGAAAATACTAAAAGGATGTTTATGTCTAACTGTGGAACTACGGACACTGGTAAGAAATTTCTCTTAACCAGCCCCTTATGCCGTGTAGGGATCTACGTGGTAGAGCCACGCTACAGCTATGTTGTTGTTGTAGCACGAACGGTTTAACTCGGCCGGGAGATCACGCTCTCACAGAATACCAGCATAAAATAGCATCTTATAGCTGTTTTGTTTCTTCCGGTGAGTGTAGAGATCCAGAAACCCTTTCTACTTGAAACGAGGCATTTCGTGCAACGTGGCAACACAGATGGACTGTGTGATCGTTTGTCACCCTTATTCTATAAAAAATTCCATCACCAAATTTCGTACCATGTTTATCGTAAAATGCGGGCTGAGAAAACCGAAACTGATCTTATGGGTTCCGATGGATGGTGTGTAAGTCATCTCGTTAATGTCTTTCGTAAAATACTTAGTCCTGAATAGAACTCAGACAGAACTGTCGAAGGTGTGAGATGTAGAACTGCAGTCGTCAATCCACTTGCCAAGCGAGGTGGTTAAGACAAATCCTCCTTACGATGGAATAAGCTCATGCCAAGCGATAGACTTTTAAGAACTGAAAAAAAGAAAGAACAAGAAAGATTAACCTCCTTAAAAGTCGGCGTTACACATTTAGGAAGATTCATACACTTTGTTTCATCTCATTGTTTTTTTTTACGTATTGTAAACCAAAGTATAACTATTGTCCCACCTGATGGTAAGTGGTGATGAAACCGGATAGAAAAGCAGATGTTGGCAAATTATCTCACTTCTTTGCTACACATTATGAAAGACGAAGCAAACCGTTTAGTTTAAATGTGTAGTATATCGGCAACGTGTGAACTACCGAGCGTCTGGTTGTCTGATGGTATGTTGTGGCTCTGTATTCACACCACCAACCTAAACGAACCGAAGCCTAAATCACGTTATCAAAGTTTCCAAATAATAAAAATCATAAAATAATAAAAATATCAAAGTTGTGTAGACTACATGAAGCGTCGGCCGCTCTCCGGGCTGAATACTTTGTTGTATCCCATGTTACTGCCGGCCAAAATATTCAGCCCGGGTGCGTGATATCTACATTTCACTTTTGCCGTCACGGCCAAAGGGGGAAGAGGGAGGGAAAAATTAAATAATCATGAGCTTGTAGTACACAAGATGAGCACTGAAATTTCGACACACTTAGACCGCCTATTGAAGTTGCTTGTTGACATTTTAAGTACTGTACTATCAGCTGACCAGTAAAGGAAAACTTATTGAACAAATAATGAATTTCTGTGAAACTTAAACAATCTAGCAAACTTCTCTGAAATGAGAGATTCCTCAAGTAATAATAGCATGCAGATTTTTAATTTTGTTTCACATGAATGTCACACTGCTCAATTTTAAGACACCGTTAAGTCTCGTGCTGTCTCTATCTCTTCCAGTCAAAGTGACTGTGACACCACGAGGTTTAACAACATTTTAAAATTGAGAAGCGTTTGATTATTTGGGCATTAGGTACTTATATCACGACAAATTTACAGTTTCGACGCCATCCAATTTTACTTTATTGAAAAAATACTTAGAAAGTTAAATATTTATTTTTTTATAAATACAATTAAGGGTTACATATAAAAACACAGTCCATCTCATGGTTCGTAAATGCTATGGCCCACAGATACGTTTTTTTATAGGATTAGGTTCACAAACGAGCATACAGTCTCCCTGATGGTAAGTGGTTACTGTGGCCCATAGACATCTACATCTATCCTCGATTATGAATCAAAATGCAGATGGGTTGTCACCCGTGAGGACTAACATAGAATGCCTCGTTTCCAGTAAAAATGGTCTCCGGTTCTCTACACTCACCATACGAAACACAGCAGCGTTAAGCTGCTATTTTACGTTTAGCGTGTTCCTTTCCCGGTCGAGCCAACCCAATCGTGCTACAACTATACTCGTATCATTAATATAGCTACAACATGGCTCTACCACGTAAAGCTCTACCTATACTTATCAGCGAAGAATCAAAATACAGATGCGTTGTATAATATATAGTGATACGTAGAATCAAAATATCTGTAAAAATGTTTCCGTTTCTCGTCAGCCACCATTCAAAACGCAAAATTGTACATCTATTTTGTGCTTATGTCTTGTGAGAGCGTGATCCTCTCCGGTCGCGTCGATCCAGTCTTTCTACAAAAATAATATAGGTACAGCTTGACTTTGCCGTATAACCAACTGTTTCAAACGTCCACCGCTTTCGTCTTTCAGAATACATGTTCGACTCGCGTACCGGCAGCTGCTACAAATTCCACACCGTGCCGCGCACTTGGTCCCGTGCGTACATGGCCTGTTCGGCCGAAGGTGGCTACTTAGCCATCATCAACAGCGAGGAAGAGGCACGACTGATTAAGGAGATATTCGCAAAGCATCCGCCCGCCTCATTACTTGGAAACTTTTGGAAGGCGGTCGCCTTCGTCGGTTTCCACGATTGGAACCAACACGGCGAATGGTTGACTATTCATGGTAATTTTCTTGTGTTTTCTTTACCTCTCTTTTTTATCCAAGGTGGAATCAACAAATTTGTTTGGAAGAAAGTGTGAACTGGCAGGCATAACTATGCTGTCTAAGATAAGCCTATCAAATTTGCCCTTCTCAAACTCCGTGAAAAATCATGGACAGTACACAGAAATGGGATACACATGTCACTGAAATCAGCCGCACCGTCTTTGCCACCTTACGGTCTTTCTACCGTCTATAGAATTTTCTACCTGTCAACTTTCATTATTGTCATTTTTGATTGATCAGATGTTTTTTACCCAGATTTGGACCAATATCTTCATAACAAGCTAGAACGTCTTCTTAGTAATTAAATTAGATACGTATATCGAAAGCATGATCATGTTTCTCTTTATTGTAATCACGTTATATGGCTCACAGTCAAACAGAGGCACAATTCTAGAATTCTTCGTTTTCTTTTTTCTATATTAAACAATCTAGCTGCTCCATTATACCTTAAGAAAGATTTAATTTTTTTCCACTCATAAATTTAGTGATCCAAATCATTTCACTATATTCTCCAAAAAATTCTTTACTGTTCAGACTATTCTACTCCTTACCCGAAGACATTCTATTCCTTACCCGAAGACATACGAAAAGCACCGAGCTAGTGCTCATTCAAGAGATTATTTAACACCTTTTGAAACAAAATATTGTTTCATGATAAGAGCTGTTATGTATTATGTGAATTTAATATGCAATATATATATATATAAGAGAGGTCTGTCAGGATCGTGCCAAATGGAAGTCCATAGCCTACCCCTCTGGGTGACAGGCGTGAGTGTTTATGTATATATATATACATATATATATATATATATATATATATATATATATATATATATATATATAATATACACATACATATATACATAAATATACGTATAACATTAATATATTATATATATAAAACTATTATATATATAATAGATTTATGTATATGTAAAATTGTTTTGTGCGCTAAATCATCTTCAGCTGCATCACTTACCATCAGGAGGACACTGTTGACTCGGCGTTCAATGTGGGAAGCTCTGCGTGAATAAAATTTTAAATTTAAGAAAATCCTCATCTTTTCATCAGGTGAAACGCTCAAAGAAGCTGGATACGACAAGTTCTCAGGCGGTGAACCCAACAACGCAACTACTGGAGAATTTTGTGGTGGCGTCTACCGGTCGGGGCTCTATGATGACATCTGGTGTGAAAACAAATACGTCTTCATTTGCGAGAAGAGCCCAGACAGTTTAGTCTGCAATTAAGTGTAGAATGTAAATCCACAATTGTTATGTAAATCTATTGTTTTGCCAGTATATTTAAAACATTTTCCGTAGACATTAATCTACTAACGGCATTATCAAGATCCTGCTTCAATGCGCAGTGGTGGACTTCACGCGGTATATCTGCGTTAATGCTACTTTCTCGATGATTCTATTTACCGCTGAGCAAGTGATAAATCAGCAATATAAGTTGAGATTATAAATAGAAACCAACTTGCTTACTGTTTAAATAATGTTCTTTATAAAATATTATTTAAAAAAAATTAAAAACCTGTATCATGATGGACAGTCAAGATAGTTTTAATTACAATGAGTACAATTCTTGGATAAAGTACCAATGATACGTAACTTTTTCTGCCACCACTTTCGAATGAGGTGAAATATTTGACAGATTTCTTAGCATGGAAGTTCATTTGTTAGGAAATTTTATAATTTAATAAATCGACCTGTAATATTAGTTATATTTTACAATAATTAGATTAAAAACGAATAAATCAAGCTAAAGATATTCCGAAAAGTATAAAAATTAAAAAAGACCGTCTAAAATGTGCGCAAAAATTAAATTGCTAAACATCCGCTTGGGGTTCTGTAATTAATAAAATTAAAAATAAACCCAAGCATACCACTACAAGACTTCAAGACACAGTAAGTTCATTCAGCGTAGATCGGATCAAAATTAATAATTAAAAAAGTTGAGTGTACTCCGGGTTAACTTTGCTTTTTTCGGAACCCGATAAAGTATCCGAAACGTCGGAAATTAATAAAAAAATAAGTTAATTAAACGCGATAGAATCCGTAAAGATAGTTTTATTCATTAGTCTAGCTGTTTCTACACTCGTAAGATTTCTAATCTTTCTACAGCATTTGCAGCAGAACGAAGTCTGCTTGCTAGTTTTTTGAGCTTCGCGTCTACTGTGATTCCAAGAAAAATGGTAGTATCGACAAAACTCAGTTCCTCTCTATTTGAAATTACATTAGTATTTAAATGTTTGACATTTGGAATCATGAATTTCATATATTCCGTTTTAGTGCCATTTTAAAGCAAATTATTAAAATTAAACCAATTAATTAATTCATATATAGCATTATTTACTTCATCATATTTTAGTAAGTGTCGTTTTAATTTTAAAATTAAAGAAGTGTCATCAGCAAATAATACTGTATCATGGTTATCCCCTACTATGTAAGATAAGTCATTAATATATACAAGAAACAGAAAGGGGCCGAGAATTGAGCCCTGAGGCACGCCACGCACGTAAAAATTACCATCAATCCGGAAGAGCTAATGACAACTTTTTGCGTTCTGTTACTTAAACATGAAATAATTAATTTAAGAGTATCACTTAGTACAGCTATGTGTTTAAGTTTCCTGATTAATTTTTCATAGTGAACACAATTGACGGCCTTGGATAGGTCACAGAATATACCCAAAGCATCCTGTGAATTCTCCCATGTATTAAAGGTATATTTAACCAACTCAACACCAGCATCAGTTGTCGAACGACTCCTTGTGAAACCGAATTGATTTTTAAGAAGTAAATTATTTATATTAAAAAATGTAGCATTTGATCAATACTATATTTTTCAAATATCTTACTAAGTGTTGGTATTACAGTCGCTTCATAATGACGTGGCGGCTCTAATGTCGAACCCACAATATTTTTGTAGCGTAAGCATACCTACTGCGCGAAAATAATTCTAAATGGCGTGTCAACCTAAACGCTCCAAAACCGTCGTAGTCCACGAGTTCCTGGCCTTTGTTCAACAAAAATTGGACGTCTAGTGTCTCTGGAGCAGGTACTGATGACAAGCTTCACCGAGAACGAGATCATTCAAGCGAAGAAGGTGTTAGCAGATTCAGCCGTGACCCAAATCCGTCTTATCACACGTCACAGGGATGGACGCGATAAGAAAGACCTGCAAGACATCTTCAGGCTGTTCAAGAGACCGACCCTGATGACATCCCAACTTTCGTCGCGCGTGATCTCAACATGCTGCCTCCCGTGACGTTCGATCACGTAGGCGTAACCAGGTTGTTGAAAGACATCACCACGTTGAAAGCCGATGTTACCGACATCCGTTCCAAATTTGAGGAATCGGAACGAGCCGCAACAGAGCTGAGGAACAATATCAAAATGTTGCGCAACATAATTGCAACATCTGCGAATTCACTGCCGTCGCAGAATGTAAATACGACACGCGGTAACCGTACTCAAATTTCACCGATGATTACGACACCGTCTGTCAACGGGTTGATGACCGTGAAACTAGGGCGACCTCGGTCATCATTGCATCACCACCTCAACCCTTGACTGAACCAATTAGTAATCCTCCGCTCAAGACAACCTCAAAACAAGGGAAGACGTTTGCGGATGTTGCCCGAAAATCTTTACAACTAGCACGCTCTTGTGGTCGAAAACGAAATAAAATCAGTTTCAATGGTGGCCCAAGACAAGATTGATAAGGACGGGTTTACTCTTGTTTAGAAGAGACGTCGGTCGAGACTCGTCTGTAACCAGTGTGGGACCGCGAAAATAAAATACAACTCGGCGTGCTGTGGAGCCAACCATACAGCTCTATATCTCCTGTTTGGACAAAAGTACGTCAGGAGAAGACGTCGAGCGTTTCGTGGAAGAACGAAGCCGATGCCGCATTGAAGATCCGATCTCTTTACATTTGCAGCGTCTGGAGTCTAATAGGTCAATGAACTTCAAATCCTACGTACTCCAGGTTCCTGCAAAACACAAAGAGACATTCCTCGCTCCCGATTTCTGGCCCTCTGAGGTAGTGTTTCGCCGATACAGGGACGCGCCAAAGAAAAAAGTTCCCTAAATAGTGTTATGTCTATATTTTATATATATTATTAGGTTAAGGTATATATTGCTATGGGACAATGTTCTTAATTTTTAAGTCCTTGATGCCTGAAATATATGCTATTGTATTGTATTGTATCGTATTACAGAAATATATATAAAATTGGCGGGTCTAATGTACTACCAGATTTAAGTAAAGGCATTGGTACGTCATTTGTATTATTTATAATCAAAGACATTTAAGTATATATTTTAAATCTCTTTTTTTACAATGTAATATGCCTTTTCATACGTATCTTAAGCTCGTGAATACGGATCGTTAATTAAATCATCATTTTATATCGGAAATAACTCACGTGATCTCACAAAGAATAATTCTAGTCTTATTTTAGACATATAGTAATAAAAAATAAATAAATAAACAAAAATAATTATATCGGTGTCGATTTTTATTAACATTGAGAACGAAATCACCATAGATTAACGACGTAATGTCTAAAACCTAGTGGTTATATACTCTATGGTCATATCTTGTAAAATAACTTTACTTTAGCTTAATGCACGACACTCACGGTCAGATAAACTGATCAGTTGAACTGAAGTACATCCAAAAACTGACCGTGAGTGTGAAATCTTAAGTTGAAATTTTTAACTGACGGCAACCTATGGATTTTTACGGAGCACTGTAATCCGCTGGCTTCAGTTCGTTTGCATCAACCCAAACTGATCGTGAGTGCGCGTGCTTACATCCTGTGCGGTTAAAGAATGGGTTTGATAATGACGTCATGTCTATTTACTTCTCGCTTCTCGCTCGCACACTGTCACTACCTATACTCTCACCTGCCGGTAAAGACTGCAAAAAAACTAGGTTTCGATGTGTGTTCTATAACTTCAGTCCAACTTGTTAGAGGAATTAATGATAGCCACAAACTATAAAAAACATTCAGTCAGTCAGAGAAAACTCCCAAAATTGAACAACAGTTTAGTGTTGGGAGTTTTCTTTATAATTATAGTTGATTTTGTTTGTTAATATTTTTGTATAAAATATTAACATGCTAAAAGTTTCTTATATTTACGCGAAGGCTAATATTTTATTTTTTTAATAAAATCCGCGTGAAAGAACATATAGCTGACTTGAAGCACCGACGTTCCGGGAAGTCTGCAATGTGTGAACATGTTCAAGATTGTACCCACCATTGCATTAGATTTGATAGACTACAAATCCTCGCAAAAGAACACCAACTCCTACCAAGGATGATTCGCGAGGCTATTGAAATTAAAAAACATCCTAATTTCAATAGAGAAGATGGATGGGTGCTGCCATCTGCTTAGGATCCTACAATTGTTAAAATTAAATCCAAACCCAAGCATACCACTGCAAGACTTCAAGATACTGTAAGCTCATTCTGCGTAGATCGGACCAAAAATTAATATTTAAAAACTGAAGGTAGCCGGACTAACTATGACATCGGGACGTCAAACACCTCAGTCCCCCCGTGACCAATATACTTATTATACTCTTTGCCCGTGACCATGGGTGCTGTAAAGCACCCGAAACGTCGGGAATTAAAAAGTTAAATTAAACGCGATAAAATCCGTAAAAAAATAGTTTCATTTAATATTTACATGCTATTGATACATGAGTAACCATTTTTAAAATTTTCTTTTGGCTGTCTGTCAGAGCTAATATTCAGAATAGCTGAATCAATTGTAATAAAACTTTACGAACGGATAGTAAGTATTAGAAGTGATCTAGACTAAATTCCCAAATCCGAATAATATCCGAAAATTTAGAAATTTTATTATAATAGAAATATTTATAAGATAAAATAGAAGTTAAAAAAAGTTGCAGCCTATATAACGTACCACTGCTGGGCCCAAGCCTTCTCTCATTTCTGAGTGGGTTTTAGGGCAAGAAAAAGTCCGCCGGACTGTCCCAATGCGTGCTGGCGAACACATGCCTTCGAAAATGTTTTCTTATTTTTTAGACGTGAAGGTTTCCCCACGATGTTTCTTTTCACCGCCGAGCACATGGTAAATCAGCACTTAAAATTTCATTTAACAATATCATTGCTGCCGGCGGGGATCAAACCGGTACTGTGAAATTTACAGTGAATGCTCAGGAGTAACTGAGCTGCCACGGCTCATAAGATATAATAATAATAATATTAAAGATTTTTATTTGTCTCAATTCACACATGGTTGTCAAAGTGTACAAAAAATTATAATTTATAAACTTATCTTACAGACATACTTAGGTAACATAAAAGTAATGAGACAAACTGGCCTGTGACTCAGCTATGTGGTGATTTGAAGTCACCGCTGGTATTCCGCTACAGCCGACTTTTAAAAAACACAGTATCTTAACCTAGTTTTGGCATTGACATGAAACAACGTAATGGATATTATCAAAATAAATACTTTAATCGCTTCTGATGTTTAAAATAGATAAACTTTGTCTTTTAAACAACGTAATTTGGTCAAACATTTTAATAGTAATGATGATATAAAATTGTGCAGTCCTGCGCGCGCAGGGCGGTCAGGCGTACTGCGGGCGAGGTGGGGGAAATTATCGTTCATCGCCGTGTGAGCAAATGTACCTCTTCACGCTTAAAGTGCTGAAGCGATTTAGATGAAATTTAGTATCAAGATAATTTAAATCGCGGGGAAGGAAAGAATCTCCAAAGAGGGTAATGGAATTTACTATGAAAGTTCGATTATTTTTTTATTGTTACTAAACTCCACATAATTTGTAATTCATTTATGGGGCAATGTATTTACAACAAAAATTTTTTTACAACAATATCCCCGAAAATGTACAAAATTTGTTAATAAACAAGTATAAATATTTTATAAAAAAAAATTAACAAAAAGGGTTATAATAATATTAAAGAATACTTAAATGAAAATAACACCAGGAAATGAGGTGATGCCATGCTGGTTCTAATAAAATTAATTTAAAAATTGTACAAACGAAGTGATTATAAAGTGAAATATGTTATTAAAAAACGGCCCACTGGGTTTCTTGCTTGTACTTTCCAGGACAGAGATGTTTCCAAACCTAAGTGGTAAATAAAAAAATACTTTCTATTAGTATTATGTAATACTACATATTGAATAAAAATTATTCAGTCTATTCTATTCCATTCGGACGCCACGCTTATTTATCGGCTTCGGCCGGAAATCGATTTTCGGTCGATCACTAAAAATCTAGTATCCAATACTTATTTAATCTATGCATGACGTACAGGTTGACATGATATGTTGACTTTTGTCATAATTCTCAAAAGCTCATATGTCTTTTAAACATATTAAAACCACTCTAAAAATCAAAAATAAATGTTAAAATCTTCAAAAAGGAACAGGAATTCAAGCGAAACTGTTCATCCTTGCGAGTTAGTTACTTTATATACCCGTTTATAGTTTCTTAAAATTTTAGACTGATTTAATAATTCAACAATTATTTACGTACCTAACCTCAGGCCAAAGATATTATTTAAAAGATATTGACATCGCTGGGAGCCCTAGAGTAATAGTATTCTGTGATATTAATCAACGGACCAACGTTTCTAATACATATGCCGTGATACTATTTTTATTATCGGCGTGTACCGTTAGTAAGCGAAACTAAATATCTAGCGAACTACCTTCCATTTTATCAATAGATCTCACACAAATTAAAATCAATAAAGAAATTGGCGGAGCACTACATAACATACATAACAATGGTAGAGCCACGCGGCAGCTTTTGCTGTCGCACGGATGGGTTGGCTCGAACCGGGGTGGTTTTTTTTTTATAGGATAAGGGTGAAAAACGAGCACACAATCCACCTGATGGTAAGTGGTTGCTGCGGCCCATAGACATCTACATCTATCCTCTATTACAAATCAAAATGCAGATGCGTTTTCACCCGTGAGGACTAGGATGGAATGCCTCATTTCCAGTAAGAAGGGCCTCCGGCCACCTGCACTCACCAAGCGAAACGCAGAGGTAAACCTCTACTTCACGCTGGTATTCTGTGAGGTCGTGGTACCACCCCGGTTCGAGCCGGCCCATCCGTGCGACAGCAAAAGCTGCCTCCTGCCTCTACCATTGTTGAAAACCGCGATCTCACAGAACTGAACTGACCCATGCTGCAAAGGAGAAAGTTGATCTTTTAGGTTCTCTTTTTGAGTTCAATTCGACATTTGATGACCGTTTGTACACACCGCCGACCATCCCGTGGTATGATTGCTCCATGCTGGATGTGCGTTTACACAGCATTTGGTATGCAAAGCACTCCTCTCCCTGGACGTCAATGAGTCGAGTGGACCTGATGGAATCTCTGATGCTGAAGACAGGAGCTCCGGAGTTAACACCAGTTCTAAAGCATCTTTCCCGGTACTCCCACTCCCTAGACGTAATCCTGAACTTAAGGAAAGCAGCCTTAGTGCACCCGATCCCTAAAAAGGTGACCGCTAAAATTTGATCACTTTCAGGCTTATCACCGTTGCCTCCTTGTTCTTCAAAATAATAGAATCCATTATAATGCCAGCTTATGAGATACCTACCTTAAGGACTACTAGCTGATTAGCTGGTTCTAGTTCTAACCTTCTAATTTACCTGATTCTTAGATGAGAGGAAGTAGTAGAGTCCAAAAGGCAGACCTTGGTCGTCAAAACTTTGGACATAGCGAAGACCTTCAGTGGACTTGTGCACAAAGTGCTGCACTCGTAAAGAGTAAAAGTTTCCTTCCTATGGGCTTCCCGAGATATTGTGCAATTGGATCATCAGTTTCCTTGCAGATCGGAACATCAAGGTCGTACTAGACGGTGCATACTCCGACTATGAGCCTATTTATACTCGTGTTCCATCCACAAGGCTGCGTGCTATTTACGCTGTTTCTTCTGGACATCAATTATGTATATATGTTACTAGTTGTAATACTAGTGATGCTTTTTACGTGGTAGAACCATGCTGCAGCTATATTAGTAGTATAGTTGTAGCACGAATGGGTCGGCTCGACCGGGAAAGGACCACGCTCTCACAGAACACCAGCGTAAAATAGTAGCTTAACACTGGTGGATTTCGTATGGTGAGTATAGATAACCGGAGACCCTTTTTACTGGAAAAGAGGCATTCCACCTTAGTCCTCACGGGTGACAACGCATCTGCATTTTGATTCGCAAACGAGAATAAATGTAGATGTCTATGGGCCACAGCAACCACTTACCATCAGCTGGACTGTGCTCGTTTGTCACCCTATCATATAAAGAAAACCGGCCGAGCTAATATTTCTCAAGAACACGTCATCGAGGGTCGGAACAAACTTGTGTCTGAAGTCGAGTCTTTAATAAGGAAACTCTCGAATTGGGGACAACTCTAGTTCAGCTTTAACTTCAGAGGATACAGATTTGCGCATTTACCGCTAAAAAGAACCCCTTTGTCATATCTTTTCAATTTCGGGGCACTCCCCATGCTGCTTCAGCCAGCATCGGAATCATCGGCATTGACATATCGAATAAAGTACAGTTCCGCGGTCACTTATAAAGAGGACACTAAAAAGAGCATCAGCAGAGTGAGACAATATTTCATGCCGGCGCACCGTTTGCAACTTTACAAGGCGCAATTTTGTCCTCACATGGAGTACTGTTCTCATCTCTGGACTAGGGCACCCCAGTGCCAGCTCCTTCCACTTGACTGCATCCTCCTCGCAGCTAAGAGTGGATCGAATCGTCGACGACCGAGTTCTGATCGGCTCAATTCACTGACGCTGCGAAGTGCATTTTCATTTTCTATCGCATTTTATACGGAGAGAGACAAATTATTCGGATTAATTCCAGCCGCTAAATTCCACCAACGCACATCGCGACAAAACTCACGGTATTCTTCCTAGCGAGACTCCTTTGTGGAGTTATCTCCACCGGCAATTTTTCCGAATCGATACGACTTAGAGACTTTCAAGAAACGTGCTTACTCTTTTTAAAAAGGCCGGCAACGCACCTGCAATTTCCCTGGTGTTGCAGTTGGTCATGGGCGATGGTTGACACTTACTATCAGAAAAAATTGATTTAATGTGGGCGAAACCGCGAGTTGGAAATCTAGTTAAATATAAACATGTAGTAAATATAGTAATGGGCTGGGTAGGTGCAGCTAGAACAGTCAGTGGGAGCGCATATTCATTGTTAATCTTGGGCTGTCGGAACTCTAAATCAGGCACTGGTGGTAGTTCGGAGCTATTCTATATTATATACTACTCGTTTGTGGCGCGACGACAGCGCTGCCACACATAATAATAATTGTTTATTTATTGCATTACTGTGTACAGTAGTAATGGTAATATATTATAAAAGTATCAACAGTTGCCTCATCAGGCGTGCAATAGATTTACAATATTATCTTATAAGATAAAATGTTTAAAAAAACTTATAGGATTGAAGAACGTGGTATTAAGTTTTAAAATTATAAAATTCGTTTAACTGATAAAACGTATATTCCACCAACCAGTTTTTTAGTTTATGTTTGAATTTGGGCCCTTTTATTGTTTTCTGCCGACTTCCAAAAAGGAGACGGTACTCAATTCGACTGTATGTTTTTTTTTTATGTCTGTTACCTCATAACTTTGTACTGGGCGAACCGATTTCGATGATTCTTTTTTTCTATGAAAGCTGATAGTTCTCGTGTGGTCCCATATGCATTTGATCAAGTTCAGACGAATGGTTATTGAGTTATTCTTAAATAACCTATATTGAAGTAATTTATATTGTAGTCGGCTGTACAAAATTTTTAATTTTAAATTATAATACTGTATTTTTAAAACAATTTATTTTTAATTTTAGCTAGATAAAGATTCATTTACGCCCTTGCGTAAATTTCGGCGTGTTGAAAGTTTCTGTTCGAATAAATCGCAATTATTGCTGATAAATAGACACAACTCTAAGATATATATTCCGGTTAAGGTTAAAAAACGTTTTACTCTAAATAAATTACTTAGGCTTTCTCTATTTGTCTTACGGTATAATATAATATCGTTTCTGTGGTATAAACGTTTCATTTATGCTAGTTGCATTACCCCAAAAAATTAATGCTCTGAAATGAATTTCAGTTGCATTACCCCAAAAAAATGAAGAAATGAGGGTAGAACTGTAATCTCCCACCCGTTCTAGCAGTATAAAGTAACGCGCAGGCGACTAAGAGGGATCCCAAACAAGCTTTTGGCCGACCTGAACTGCCCCCTGGCGGCCCAGGCCGAATCTTCTCCCCGTCCTTAAGTTGCCTTAGTTAGGCTCACCTCTCAGCGGCGCCTCGCCGCCTGCGCCCCCTTTTCCCTAAAGAGGATCGCTTCGCTTAAGGTCACACAAGACAGTGCCAGTCTCACAGGTGGTGTTTAGTGGGTAGGCACTTAGGTTTCGCAGTGAGTCCCATATAACCACACAGCCAGCTGTCGTGGTATGTTTAGAGCATTCACCACCTCCCTCCCCCGTTTCCCGGAGGGTAGCCCTTTTCATTGCTTCTGGGCGCAAAAAAATCTAAGAGGGATCAGTCGGTAATTCTACGAGTCTCACTGTCGTTACCGTTGGGGTATTCTACTAGTGTAGGCAAGGAATATCGTGTTGCTGAAGGGCTGCCCTGTGTAACATTGAGATACTACCCGTGTTGCTGTTGGTTTGCATACGTTGATGTTATCATTTAATTTGGTCCTTCATGTTACACCGGTGTGTGATTGTGATGGGAACATGTCACGGTTGGTCGAAGTGTATTGCTCTATGCTGAGTGTACTTACTGATAATAATCGGTTGCAAAAGCGGGAGAGCAAGTTGAACAGACTCTCTTACACCTTTGTTATTTTTGGAAGTTTGCCTCCAGAATAGTTTTTGATAGTAAGGAGGGTTTGTTACCGATTAGAATTCTTTTTCTTAAATAATTTTGAGAATAATTTCTAATAATAAAATATTATGATATTTCCATGCGGTTGCCCATAGATTCCATTGTTTTTATGATCTGAGGATCCTACACTAAGATGGATTGCCCGGCAACACCACGGCAACAACACGGGTTCTCTACATGAGAGCGTGGTCCCAACCCGGTCTAGTCGATCCATTCGTGCTTTGTATATACAGGGTTATTTTGCAATAACCGGCCAAATTTGCAGAGAAGGTTAAGAATAAGTAATATAGGCAAATGGTGAAGAAACATTAATTTATAAAATCTCAAACGTTCAGTCCTTTTTGTATTTTATATTCAAAATGCGGGATAACGCATTTTTTAACTGATTGTCATTCATAAATATCTAACGCCTACTACTTTAGGCGTTTTTGCAGGCGTGCCGCAGGGCGGCGTGTTGTCACCTTTACTCTTTTCCATTTTCATTAATTCAATTACTCATAAAATATCTTCTCTCTACCACATGTATGCGGATGATGTCCAGATTTACATACAGTTAACTCTTGAGAATTTGCCGAATGCAATCGCTACATTGAATAGCGATCTAAATATTATTCATGATTGGAGTAAATCATATGGCCTAAATGTGAATCCTAAAAAGTCTCAGGCTATCATTATTGGTAGCCAGAGTTTTATCTCAAGAGTTGACTGGTTCACCGTACCTCCTATAGTGTTCGATGGAGTTGTAATCCCTTACTTTGACAATGTCAAAAACCTTGGTATTTATTTTGATAATTCCTTCAATTGGATACGCCAACTGAATGAGGTAAGTAAGAAAACCTTTGTCGCTCTTTGTTCACTGCGTCGCCTTCGATCATTTCTTCCCATTCCTACAAAAATTATGCTCGCACAGTCTCTTCTCCTTCCGATCCTCGACTATGCTGACGCAAGCTATGTAGACATAACTGAGGACCAGCTAAATAAGCTTGAGAGACTTCAAAATACTAGCATTCGGTTCATATTTGGATTGCGCAAATATGACCATATTTCCCAATTTCGCTCACGTCTCAAGTGGTTACCTATCCGACTTCGCCGGAACATGCATATTCTTTCTATTCTGTACTGTGTATTATTTCATCCTTCTGCTCCTCCCTATCTAAAAGAGAAGTTTAATTTTGTGGGGCTCCGGGGGAACCTCTACGCTCTTCTAGAAAATTCGTCTTAAGGGTACCAATTCACAAAACATCGTTTTTTAATAAATCTTTCACTGTCGAGTCTATCAAGCTCTGGAATGCCCTACCTTTGTATATACGTAAAGCACAATCTATTGTAATCTTTAAGCGATTACTTAAAGAACATTACTTGTCTCAATCGTTCGGAGACCGTTAGGATAAATTATGTAATTATGTATTTATTATATTTATCAGCTTTATATTATTGTTTGAGGAAATTTGTAATTTATTTATGTATTTTAGGTAGATATGTAAGTTTGTTTATATACTCATATATATGTATGTTTATGTATATATTATATGCTTTACTTTATCTTTTATTATGTATTAGTAATTTATATCATTTCATGTGTTAGTTATTTACATGTTATTTTATTGCATTTATTGTCTATATATCGCATGTATTGATATTATATTTTGTATAATTTATATTGCACCACCTACCTAGTATTCATTGTTTATTCCTTTACACCCTTGGTTGCCTGGAAGAGATCGCTATGTAGCGATAAGGCCGCCAAATTGTACATTTAACCTGTCTTTTGTTATGTAATTTGTTTATTTGTTTGTGGTGTACAATAAAGTATATTCATTCATTCATTCATTCATTCATTCATTAATACTTTATTACGCACGCACACATTCGTAAGGGTGGATCGGTCGGCAAAAACGTTGTGAATTGAATCGCACACAGAGTAGTGCACGTACGCGTAGTTGTTGCCCATAAGTTACGTTCAATTTGGGATAATTTCAAATAAAAGTAGAAGCCTTATTTACACGTATTCTCAAAAACAGCAGCAACGATAAATCGTTTAAAATTTAGCTACTATTTGAAAAATAACCCTGTGTAGATACAGTGGGGTTCTACCGTGTAAAAGTAAAGTTGGGCAAGGTACATGGACATGCAGAAAGAGAAGAAAATATTTTAATACGTTGTATGATTGTTTTAATTAATTGACGCCAGATGTCGACCAGTCTGCAAGAACCGGAGACGTAAATGGAAGGGCGCAGTCCAGAAAACGTCAGCGGAATTGATATTGGAAAACGAACCCAAGAAAGAATGCCTTGAAAAGTGCCCTAACGTACGTTAGTTTTTTTACTTCCCTTCAGGCTCTAAAAGTCCTTTCTTAATCAAGGGTATACACTATTAGAGTGATACACTATTATCATACTTAATATATAATATAATGACCGCTTCGTTGGTCTAGAGGTTGTAGTAGTGCGACTGCTGAACATGAGGTCCCGGGTTCAAATCCTGTGTCGGACCAAAAAAAAATCAGTTATTGAGTTTTCCATCAAGAAATTCTCAGTAGCTGCCCGGAGTCGCAGTCGGAAGTTCGCGGTGTCTCACCCCCGTGCCTCGGAAAGCACGTAAGGTCCTGCACCTGATCTCTCTCCGGTCGTGTCGGTTTACCGTCCCATCGGACTATGAGAGTGAGGGAATAGAGAGTGCACCTGTGCTTGCGCATATACTTGGGCAATATAATC
The DNA here is from genome assembly GCA_033319125.1 of Parnassius glacialis. Lineage (NCBI taxonomy): Eukaryota > Metazoa > Arthropoda > Insecta > Lepidoptera > Papilionidae > Parnassius > Parnassius glacialis. The sequence goes on from JAVANC010000005.1 coordinate 54,722,773, forward strand.
CTATCCTCCGCTTATGGCTAGTCTCCGTTGAGACTGGCCGCCGTAACCGCCATTCGGTCTGGAGGACGTTATTATTATTATTATTACTTTATATGCACTCTCTATTCTCTCACTCTCATAGTCCGATGGGACAGCAATCCGGCACGACCGAAGAGAGATCAGGCGCAGGACCAACGACTTTACGGCGTGCTTACGGGGCTACGTCCGAGGCACGGGGGAGTAACACTGCCAACTTACTTACTCTGCACTGCTACTGAGAACTACTTGTCAGAAAAATCAAATAATTGATTTTGACCCGACTCGAGATTCGAACCCCGGACCACAAGATCATCAGTGGTGTTTACGGCCACTAGACCAAAGTGACAGTATACTTTTTATAAATTTCAGCTAATACAGCCAAATAAACCGTGTCCACTTTCAACGAATTCTCGATATATTTCGTCAAACTCTGGCAAAAAGTCTAATGTGATCACGATTTGTGAGACTCCCATAGCGGACTCTGTACCGACACCTTGCTTGAAGTACGCTGAATTGGCCAAACGCCTCGGTGAGTATGTTTCATTTAATGTCTTATGTTAATCACAATTATCTTTTCTTTTATCAAATTTAATTTTTGGACTGTGTGCTCGTTTGTCACACTTATCCTATAAAAAATATCACAAGTCACAGCCAAGGGATGAAATAGGATGATAGATTCTCTTACACTGCCACCACACAAGCCCAGATCTAGCTCCCTTTTTTTATATGGTGTAATGCACAACCATACCGCCCGCGGGGGTAAGAACGGGTTATGTCGGACTCAATCTCATGGTATACCTTTTTTTACAAGTTAAAGTTGACAAGCAAGCACACAATCCACCTGATGGTAAGTGGTTGCTGTGGCCCATAGACATCTACATTTATCCTCAATAAAGAATCAAAATGCAGATGCGTTGTCGGCCGTGAGGACTAAGATAGAATGCCTCTTTTCCAGCAAAAAGGCTCTCCGGTTCTCTACACTTACCATACGAAACACAGCAGCATTAAGCTGCTATTTTACGCTGGTACTCTGAGAGAGCGTGATCCTTCCCCGGTCGAGCCGACCCATTCATGCTACAACTATACAATTAATATAGCTGCAGCATAAACCAGCGTGAAGTAGAGGTTTACCTCTGCGTTTCGCTTGGTGAGTGCAGGTGGCAGGAGGCCCTTTTTACTGGAAATGAGGCATTCCATCTTAGTCCTCACGGGTGACAACGCATCTACATTTTGATTTGGAATAGAGGATAGATGTAGATGTCTATGGGCCGCAGCAACCACTTACCATCAGGTGGACTGTGTGCTCGTTTGTCACCCTTATCCTATAAAAAAAAGCATGGCTTTACCACGTTTAAAACCGTCACCGCATTTACTTCCGCGACCCCACCAGCACCGTGGGCACCATTGCAACCCCTTCTCATGGGAGGACTTCTCCTCCCCGTTTCCTTCTCAGTAAAGACCACCTAGCCCCAGCGCTACTGGCTATAAGCTTTAATACATTTCAGGAGCGTGGACTTCGGTGAGGGGAAAATGTGCATTCTGCTCTTGCTACGGCTGTTGTCTCTGTCCAACGAACGGCTATGCCCTGCCCGAAGAGAATTCGGATACCCGTCGCTGTAGTATGCGCGATTTTGACGAGCGTGTGCAGACAGACTGTAATACTATGAGAATTATGTACAATAAACTTTAATAACACTGATTATTTCGTTTTGTCGCATGAAATCGTATCTAGCAATCATATTATACATATAATGATTGTTGAACTTGTTAATATTTTTTTAATCGATTAATTATTATTTTTCCATAAAAAAGGGGTTTTAGTGGCTTATGGTGTGGATTTATCAAGTCCGCATAGCGGCGTAAACACGATAACTTTTGAAAATATTAATTGTTCAACTCAATTTATTTTGAATACTGTTCATATATCATGTGGGAAGTCATGGAATGTAAATGACTGAATTTTGTTTTGTTTAGTTATAATTAATTTTTTTCGGCTAAGAAATGGCTAAATTTTCTGTTGGTTGAGAGTCTTGTATTAATTGATTTTACTAAATAGACTGCAACCGCACTCCAAGCTACAGCCACAGAGTACTTTATTTATTCCGGGCCATAGATATATAAATATGTAGCAAGCTACTCCGGGCTCAAATGCCGTCGTGAGTGGACATTTGTTACAGCGGTTCGTGCAGAGAAATATCGATCGCCGTAGAAATACAAAATATTCCAAAAACCTAATTTGATACATACTTGACCAAGGTAAGATATTATTATTATTTATATAATCACAGATTTTTTATTACAATATTTTGTTTCGCTAAAAGGACGCAGCATTTATATATAAATATACTTATACGTCTTGGACTTTATAGACCTGAAGGTATGTCGGTATCTACTACTGGAACTCCTCGAAGAGAAGAACTAGATGTGCTGAATTTGGACTCGTTTTGTTAGTTATGGTGAGACTTTACCTTCGGACTTGATAGAGTGACTTGAAAGTGTACTTTGATGACTGCTACTGGAACTCCTCGAGGAGAAGAACTAGATGTGCCGAGTTTGGACTCGTTTTGTTAGTTATGATATGACCTTAACTCCGGATTTGATAGAGTGCTTGAAAGTGTGCTTTGATGACTGCTACTGGAGCTCCTCGACGAGGAGAACTAGATGTACCGAGTTTGGCCTCGTTTTGTTAATTATAGAATATAATAGATATGTATACAGAATAGACCTTATCTCCGGACTTGACGGACTGACTTTAAGGTGTACTTCGTTGACTGCTACTGGAACTCATCGACGAATAGAACTACAATTAACATTTTTTTTAATTTTTTCACTATCATTGGACATTGTGTGGTGGAATTTTGAATTTTCCAAACTTTTTTTAATTGAAATTTGACATAAAGATATGAGAAAATTGGAAGTTTAGTTATAAGGTTATTGGTGAAAACTTGTGTGTATTTAAACCACTTAAAAAAATTAAGTATAATCATGTTGTCCGTAATTTTTTAATGCGCTTAAGGCATGCTCAATTGGATTTACACATAGTTTTTTAACTAATTATGACATAATAAGACTAAGACTCAGTTAACCCCTCTCAGACCTTGACATTTTATTGGACATACTTAGTCAGAACAATGGTCAAGCCAAAGAGTATATTAGGTCAGGCCAAAGACATTTTTTTAAAGATGGTAAATATAACTTAGAGTCATTACTATGTTCTTATCCAAAAATTAAAAAAAATATTAACAATTAACATATCGAATTATTTGTATGAAGGTCAAGTGAGCGCTAGAGTAACGACGATTGCAAGACGATTTGTCAATAAATGAAATGTTTCGAGAAATTATCAATTGCTGTGTAGTGGCGGTGTATGAATATTCATATCATTCCGTGGGTTTCGTAAAAGGCGACTGATCCACTGTTCAGTTCAAGGTACATGTACCTTGTTACACAGTAACCGTAAGTACCGTGGAGCAGAACGTAGCAACTATGACAAGTATACCCTCTATGAGGAATATAGTGGAGGCCTATGTTCAGTGGGGGTTTTTATAGGATGTAACGGTGTTTGTTGTAACAATGACAAGAAAAAATTGTGAGAGAAAAAAGGCGAACATTTTTTCTAAATATAATCTCGGTGGGACGCGGACACTCCATGCGATGTTTAGGGCAGCGTTGCAAAGGTGGTAGTATTTGTGACAGTAAAAGTCTTCAGTAAAATTCCCCTTTATTTCCATGGCCCATGACCAACAGTGAAAGGAAACTATAAGGAGAGGGAGGGATTAATTTTATTATTTGAAAAATATTTTTGTGTGTAAACGTAAAGTCATCAAACATCATCAAACAATGTTTTAAACAGAAGTAGCGTAAACAAGTTCAATGGTTGAAACAGTAACAAATAACAAAGCTTTTGCTGTCGCACGGATGGGCCGGCTCGAACCGGGGTGGTACCACGACCTCACAGAATACCAGCGTGAAGTAGAGGTTTACCTCTGCGTTTCGCTTGGTGAGTGCAGGTGGCCGGAGGCCCTTTTTACTGGAAATGAGGCATTCCATCTTAGTCCTCACGGGTGACAACGCATCTGCATTTTGATTCGCAAACGAGGATAGATGTAGATGTCTATGGGCCGCAGCAACCACTTACCATCAGGTGGACTATGTGCTCGTTTGTCACCCTTATCCTATAAAAAAAAAAAAAAACCAAATAATTCTACTGAAAAGAAAATGAAATAAATATTATGTCACTTCTACAAAGCAAATCTAACGAATCGTCATATGTTAAAATTCAATATCTATATGTTAAAATCAAATAAATACTATGAAGAAAGAAACAAGGACATAGAAACACTCGATTTTCATAAAGAAAAGTATATTATATAATTATATCGATATACTCAGTAGGAGCCTCAAAAAAAAATGAAATCATAGGTATATACTTTATTACGCTACCTTTGACCAACGCCATTTTTCTACCGACATCAAACAGGAGGAGGAAATCGACTGTGTGTTTTTTTTTGTGTGTGTTACCTCATAACCTCCTTCTGGGTGAACTGATTCTGATGATTCTTTTTATTTTATAAGGAATTAACTTTTAAAAACAGTGTAATTACTTACCTTTTATATAAAAACTAACAAAAATCTTTCTATTGTACCCACTTACTTTTTTTTAAATTTGTAGTTTCCTTTTACACTCACGCGGCGAAGGAAATAAGACTAAAGTATGTAACGAAAACGCGACGCGTAGGTAAATGCGGAAACTCGTCAGTTGAAGTAAATTCTGTTAATTTAAAGAAGCGTAATTTAGTAACTAAACTAATTCTAATAAAATTTTAGTTTTATAATTCATATAAATAACATTTAAAAAATAATTGCTCTGAGCGCTACAACTATGGTGAAGGGTCCTTTCTAAATATAACCATACTCTTTGGAGCGTTCTACAAAGGTGACTTTGGATTAGTGGATTTCAAAGATTTGACAGATTAAATATTTATAAAAGTGGAAAATTAATTGTCTTTGCAAGCTGTACTTTTCAACTGACAGTTGACACATCGCGATCATTCGAGGTATAACGTTCCTATTCTTATGTCAATAGCAATTTATCGCAAGCTACTATAAAAAATAATGAAATATTGTAAACATTTTACTAATTGATTTTCTTTCACAATATAGGTACTGTATTTAATATTTTTTTTATTCGATTTAAAATAATTTATACAAGAAAAACTTTAAACGAACGATTACATGTAACATCTTTCAAATTGTTTATTAAGATTGCACACAAAAATCTACGTAAAAGCGAATCTACTGGAGTGTCTAGCGTCTGTACTTCACTGTCGCAGAGTAGACTGTATGGGCTCTTCTCGCAGATGCAGGCGTAATTTTTTTCACACCAGATTACCAGATATCGACGAAGTGTGCCGACCGGTACACTGCACTGCAAAATTAAACATTTGTTGCGTTGTTTGGATCATCACCATTGACTTGATGACACCATGAACTTGTCGTATCCAGATTCCTTGATTGTTTTACCTGATAGAATAGAATAGCTGTCACCCTTACCGTTACAGCCTATTATAGTCCACTGCTGAACATAGGCGTCACTCACACACTCGCGCACTCACGTACGATGGTCTATGGTGCTAAAGCCTTTTCGGAAACCGGCTTGTTCGAGAGGCTGGAAGTCGGCGAGTCTGCGTACGAGACGATTCGTAATGACTCTCGAAAACAACACGTAGACGCGGTCCGGAAGGAAAATCGGTCAGTTCAAAAGAGCATTATCACCTTTCTTGCTAAATAAGACCACCGAACTTCTGCTTCACGCCTATGGAGTAGTACCACCATGGAGGACGGAATTAAAGAGCTTCGGAAGGACTTCAAGTACTGGTTCTGCACCTACTTTCAGAAGCTATTCTGTAATTTCATCCCCGCCCGGGGGTTGTGTCTAGTGTGGGATAAGACTAGCTCTTAGATCGTTATTCACACTTGAGCGTGGCTCGAACGACGACGTGTACAGCTGCCTATAAAACCTCTCAATCTCACTCAAAATCTCAGGTCTCCCGGAAACTATGCTACCACATTCGGTTTTTAGTTTTGACAGTTGGCTCTTTCTGGCAGAAAGGTCTCTGACAAAGACTTTGGAGTTCTGATTTCGCTCGCATGCATTTGGAGATCTGTCTGTTCAGTTGCATGTATGCTGTCAAATCTGCTTAAGATTGCAGCTTCATTTCCCGTCTGACAAACATGAGATTAAGAGTATGATTAGAGTTTATGTATTCTTCTGCGACGGGTCTTGCAGAACTTGCTACGCACACAAACTAACTTCATTATTTTGCTCTATGCCTAACTTCAGATACACAAAGTGTATGTAGGTGCCCCTTGTGTAAATCCTCCTCACTTACCCCTACTAATTCCACGCGAACGAAGTCGCGTGCACAGCTAATTTCTAATATAAGAACATATCTGCAGTAATTGCATTTTTTATCTTCCAGGACAACTGTTTTGCAGATCTTTACTTTTGGTGATAAATTCTCAAAAAGAAACATCCACTGTGCACGTTAATATTTCAATCATACAATTATACAGAATGTCCGGTAAAAATGAATAACCCATAGTACTTTTTTATTTATTTATTTATCACAATTGAAAGAAGGTTGGTCCAATCGGACCAGACGACGAAACGATGGCGTCACTATATGCCATATTTGTGAAAAATATCCACAAAAAAAGTTATCCTTTTATTTTTGTTTTTGTAACTGTTCCGAAATTATTTAATAATGGTTTCAGAACGCACCTAATAACGATTCATTTCGCGTATGAAAGGACTTTGTATTCAAAGACTATAATTATTCACTTTGTTCAGTTGTTATGGTTCAGTTTTTCTGAATTGTTGTTAATTGGAATTCAATTCAGTTAGTATGTAGGCACCAAATCAGTTACTATACTGATTTATTCTGTACTGGATTCATGTCATAAAAATAATTATGTAGCTACATAGTAAGTTAAGCGTTTTATTCAATTATATACAACGGAACGTCATTTGTCATCGACAAGTTACATAATCTGTGGTCATCGATCGATACCATTGGTTGTCACCTGGCAATCATTCGCATAATCTTATTTGCTTCACTCGCTTTTGTGGAGTGTGATACGTACTATACTATTTTAGATTTCCTTCTGTTGTTTTGACCTCGGCATTGTTTTACGGACTGAGAACTACCTCTTGTAACGATTATTCTGTGCTTTTCATTTCTGGACACCGACTTTGCATCTTTGATATTTGTGAGAGACATCTGCAGACTACAACTACACAACAACGACAACTAGCCCTGCGATTGCTATGTGTTAATTGTAACATATGCATTGGTACACTTCGCCGCCATCTCGTTTTTGAGCTCGATACTAGAGTAATTTCTAAGATCTGCGAGTGGAATTCTTCAATAATAGTACATATTTACATACCTACTTATTTTACTACACTAACATAACCATCACACAGAATCGTACATCATAATATGTGATGCTAACATCAAAAGTATTGTTGACGTTATTATAAAAAATTGTGGCTATTTAGATATGATTTTCAAACGGGATGGTGTTTATAACATAAAAACAAACCAATCTAGCTATAGTTTGTTTTGGGACATGAAAAATAAAAGTCAAGTCCAGATCCTATAGAAATTTGGCCATTGTTCTTTACACCATTTGTTTTACAGTCTAAGCAGCAGTTTGATGGCAGAAAAAAATATCTTAACCAACTTCCTTACTCCGGACGGCTACTGAGAATTTCTTATTGGCTCAAAAACTGACTTTTTTGACCCGAACTCGAATTCGAACCAGGAACTTCATGATCAGCAGTTGCACTACTACAACTACTAGACCAACGAGGCAGTCAATTTTTTTCAATCAGATTTTGTTAATAATGTGATTACGAAAACGTTATTGCATGCCTTAAGCGCAAAGCGCGTAGGTATGTTCTACTAGCGCCTAAAAATCAAGATTCCAACGTTTTGTCGCATGAAATCGTATCTAACAATCATATTGAACATAGAAATTTAAAAAGCACAAGCACAAGATAATATTATTGGTTAGCTTATTAATATTTTTTTAAATCGATTAATTGCAATTTTTACATAAAGTGGTTTTAGTGGCTTAAGGTGTAGATTTATCAAGTCTGCATAGAGTGGTAGTAAACACGATAACTTTTAAAATATCAATTGTTTAACTCAATCTATTTTTTAATCTCTTCGTCTATCATGTGGGAAGTATGGAATGTAAATGGCAGTTTAATTTTGTTTAGTTAAGTTACAATTACTTTTTTCGTCTGCAAAATATCGAAATTTTCGGTTTTTTAATAGCCTTTTATGTAATTTATTTGACTAAATAGACTGCTTCACTCAGTCGTCCTGAGTGGATATTGTATCGTTTATTTGCAGCAGCTCGAAAAAATCGCTGTACAAATACAAAATATTCGAAAAACTAAATTTCATACACACTTGATTATTATAATAATCAGAGATTTTTATTGCAATATTTTAAAAGCACAAAATAAAAAACCTAGCAAGCTAACAACAGCATAGCAAAGTGGCGAAGCAATCAGCTTTGTAGCAGTTTCTAACGGGAAAAAAAATATTTCAAAATAGGAGGTTCAGATGCCTGGGTGATCAGTAATCGATTGCTGAAAACAGAATATGAAAATTCGAAACTGTTCTCGAGATAATCGTGGGACAGACGGACAGACGGACAGACATCGTGGAATCAATAAGTGACTTCGCAAGCTTCGCCACTTAATTATAGTAGTACGTACTAAAAGTAAGTAGGATGTATATATTTATACCTAACGGGTTCAGTGCGGGTGACACGCCAGGCGTGCCATCGAATACTTTTGTGTGTGGCGTATGACACGCGAGGCGTGTCTTTTTTTTTCAATCGTAATAACTCGCTCAAATTGCTTTTTTGGAAAATTTATCCAGAACAAAATATTCATTATTTTGCAAGTAGTTCATGCCTGCGACTTCGTTTGTGGATATTTTGAAAAAGTGAAATTTTTAGGAGTTGACAACCTTTTTTAACTTGTACATGGTACCGTTTTTACTTTATAGGTTTTTAAAACATGTTGTGAAAAATACTCTAATAAGAAACCAATGAACAAATAATAGCACTCATTGCGATCGCTCACAAACTCAAGTTGTAAACCAGTTTCTAGAAAACAACTCTCCTGTTAAAAAAAACAATGCCTTTATCTCTTTTGCTTAAAATGGTTGAAGTGCCGACTTATTACTATAATTTGGCCGAATGGACCTACGAAGTACCATGTGCTCTTGTGATATGGTATAAGGTTTATTTTTGCTTGAAACAGTTCGAAACCGTTCATGCATAAAAAAAGTTCGCTAATAAATAGTCTTTTGTCAATCCGCCGCCGTACAGCGCCGGCGTTTTTTTCCTTTTGAAAACACTTGTTTTGCTATTCTTACTAATTAGACGTTTTCAGATCGACTTTACTTTTACATTTGTATAACATTAAATAATATTTAACATTTGTAAATATCAATGAATGATATACCTTATTTTTTTTTTTCAAATTAAGGTTCTTCATTGTTCGATATTTACAAATGTTATTATTAGGTGAAAATTTAATTTAATAAAAACCAAGGTTTCCAGGGTGATTTAGCTGTACCTACTTATATAAATGATTTTTTTATAACAACAAAAAATAGTACAAAAGGTTTGTAATCTCTTCATAAAAAAAGTCATTTTCTCTCAATTTCAAAGAAAACGCGTAAAAAAACATGTAGTTACCCACTAAAAACAAGTATCCTTCCATTTGTATATATATGTTTGATGTCAAATAAACTTAATTAGGTCTAAACAAGTAAAAAAAGCATAAAAAAGAACATTACTTTTACACATGGCGGATGGAATAATAGGCGTGTCTGTGGCGCTTGACACGCCCGGCGTGTCATAAAATATTTGTTCGCCGCCACAGCTAAAAGTTGTCGAAAATTGGTGCCGCAACGAATCGGTTAAATACGTCTTGAACTTTATATAGTGACCTGAATGATGATGTGATGATCAGTCGTGCACTTTTGGATTTTCCTAACTTTTTTTAAAATTGAAGTTTGACATAAAATTATTGGAAAATTGGAAGTATAATAAGGTTATTAGTGAAAACTTGTGTGTATTTAAACTACTTTAAAAAATTCCGTATAATCATGATAATATAAGTATTTTTTAATGCACTGACGGCATGCACAATTGGATTTACCCATAGTTTTCATTGTTTATATGCGCACATTGACGACGTGATTATAAGTTTATTTGAAACCTGAACTTTATTTTGTATTTGCCTAAAGACAGTAAGTATCGTAAAAGAAAATACAACAGCTTGGCATATTTACCGTGCCAGCCTATGGCTTACTACACCTGCCGGCGCCCGCGTGATCCATAGCTGTGACAGTTTTATTCTAAATTGAAGTTGTTACTAAGTACGTGTTACAGTAGAGAGTATTTTGTAACACGATTTCACAGGTGCCGGCGGAGATCCAATTTCAGTTTGCTCGCCCCCGAGCTACTACGGCCTTATTTTCTATTTAATTTGGGTACAAAATAAAAATTCCATTGAAAAATCATCATTTAATTATTTCACAAGTGTTTTGATATCAGTTTTAGAAACATACAAAACATTAGCATTTTTATATTATATACAATCAGAAATTCATTATGAATAAATGCTTACATTTTTTTTATATTTACTGTTACATCTACTGGACATGGACAGTTATACAATTCAGGTTACGGTTTCTAAATTATTATCACGAAAAATTATCAATTATGATACTTTTATTTTGTAACAACGAGTGTGCAAGGTCTGGTGATCGTTGCCAGTAAAATCTACTCTGTTTTTTTTTATTTGCATTATGCTCTTTTACTACTGATTCTTTTAAATATTAAAATGTAAAAAAGATATTGGCTTATAATGGATACCGAATACAGTTTAACCAAACGTCAAATGATAAAACCAACCCATCACAGTGAGGGCTAATAATTTTCTGCCCACCAGATGTCGCTAGTTGGGACTGAGGTGAAATTATTTGTTACACCTTACGTAAAAGTTGCGTTTCAAATAAAACTTTTTCGGTTTCTAGTGGCATATATATCTCTAGTATCTAGTAGCATAGTACCTAATATACACAAAACAATGGCTGTGGTAACTTTTAAATTTTTGACAGATTTTTTCGAAATTATTTAAGGGAATATTTGTGATTTGGTTTATTTACTTTGATGTAATTAATAAAATAACATAACTAATATTTCAGAGAAAAACATAAACTTACATCAAGTTAACTTCGGCTCTATGAAATATGTCAAACATTTCACCTCATTTCAAAGTGGCGCCACCCTGTTGACAGAAAAATTTGTGAATTCATTCCCACCAGCTACATAATGACACTGCAGAATCGCATTACCAAATTACAATTACACATAGATCAATGGTAATTATATTATGTGACGCTATTCCATAGTTGGTTAAAATATTCCTTATCTCGTTTAGGCTGTGAAAAATGTTTTTTTTTTTGTTCACCGATATTACACAGAACAATGTGGCTCACATAGTATTGGCCCAAATCGCAATATGAATGATCAACTGAAATGATCCTGTTTATGTAACAAATTAATAAGTGATCGATCCAGACACTGAAAATACATGACTACACTGGTTGGCCTAGTGCTCATTGTACCTTCCTACACAACCATGGTTGGCTAGATTGAATCCAAACAGGAAACAAAAATTTGTGGATAAAAACAGATTGTTGATTTTGGATTTAATTTTGTTGTTCTTATTCTCGAACACTGCGTACAAGGTGTCTATAGGCTAGCATCCACTTAACATCAGGTGAACTGTATGTTTATCATCCTTAATTTCATATAAAAAAATATATGATTCATCTTAATTGAAATCATTTTTTGTTTTTTTTTTAACTTGAAGGTGTAAAAATATCCACTACCCCGTATCGTCCCATAAGTGTCGTAAGAGGTGACAGAGGAAAACAATTCAGAAGATGGACAGCAGCGTGTTTCTTTTACAAATAGAAAATAAAAAAGTACAATTGCCAACCTGCCTGCTAGGCGTATCAAATATGGCAAATATTATCTCCCTTATGAGGCAATCTATGGGCAGGCCTACATTCAGCAGTGGACTTGAAAGCCGTAATAAATGAATGAATGTTGTAATTAGTATGCAACCTCGGTAGCAACACATTAACACTATTTAGAAATGCCTTTTACAAACTTCATACAAAAATGATATCCAGTATTAATTAGTACAATTAGATATGCCTTTATAATATTACTTTACTAATACGTCAACAAAGGAGACAATCGTTTTTGAGCCCACTAGATGTTATAAAGTAACTTAATTTTATTACACATAAAAACGGATACAAATTTACTAAAGATTTTATGAAAATCATAAAATCTGAAAAAAAAAGTTGTTTGATATTCGTCTTCTAACTAATGCAGAGAAAAAACAACGCGTGTAACGAACAGGGGTATGAAAGTCCTCAATAGCTTGCTTTTACGTTGATACTAGCGCCATGTCATAGCCAACAAGAGCACTACACAATTTTTACACATTTTGTTCAAGAGATGGCGCCACTACCAGCATTAATAATATTTATTGTTTATTGCAAAAATAAAAACCGGCTTAAAAATATTTTTATTATATGATGTAACTAAAAATTTATGTTTTTCGCAATTTTTCCTTTAGCTGTGCTATAATACGTTACTTCGTACCAAATTTTAAGATTCTGAGTTCACGGGAAGTACCCTGTGGGTTTTGATTCCCTTGGAAATGTCGAAAATTTGCGGCATAAACGGCTGTATCTTTTGATTGCGTTGGCTTAGAAGTTTGATTTTTTCACAGCTCCAAGAGACAGTAGACTTGAGTATTTGATACGAATTTCAGCTTGATACCTCCACGTGTTCGATTCGAGATCGATTCGGTTCGCTCGAGAAAAAGGGTCTTGACAGACAAACACACGGACAACAAAGTGATCCTTTAAGGGTTCCGTCTTTTCCTCTTGAGGTACGGAACCCTAAAAATACATACTATAATATTTTTGACATTAGGTATAGCCAGGGGTATAAAAGTCCTCAGTAGCTTGCTTTTACGTTGATATTCACGTTGATATGCACTATCTCACAGTCATTAAAAGCACTATTTTCCCCAATATTCTAACACATTTTAATACAAAGATGGCGTCACTGATGGCATTTATTATTTATACCGAAGGCTATTTACATTAATTGTTAATTTCTCAGTATTACCGTTAGACACGGTAAAACTAATATTACTTTTGTAATCTATAGGTTATAAGGAATAAATCGACATGTATTTCATTAAGTTACACTACAATTTGTGATGGGCCCATTCTCCATACAAAAAGAAACTGTCTGCTTTCACAAATTAATATTCATTGCTTATATTGACACATGGCAACATACAGATTAGTTAAATTTCTTCATTGTTAACAAGGTACATTAAACAATTCTTCAACTTAAGCCCATGATACATAATGCCTGTAGTTGGTATAATAATGTTCTCCAGATCGAATTTCAGTCGTGGTGGCAGGCCTCAATTAAGATCAGCCATCTGCACAGGACAGCAATATAGTGCCAGCGAGTATGTGCACGCACAGTTTGACACTAAAGAAATGGAAAAGTATAGACGAGACATTGGATCAGTACACCAGACGGCCACTGCACTATGATCCAGGTTACAAAAATTACGTTCAACTTTGTTGCTAGCGGACTAGAGGAAGTGGGGATGAACAACTACCCACACACAATAAGAAAAATCTTCGCCTTGTACTGGCTATCTTGATACACACACGCCAGGAGCTTGTTTTTATTTGTATTGCATGCCTTAAGCGCGAAGGGCGAAGGTATTTTGTGCTAGGGCCTAAAATTTCCGTGTTTTTATGCGGGTAACAACAACAAGCATTTGTATCATGGGCTTCATTGACTAACCATTAAAGATGTTCTTTGGAAGTCAATTCCGAAGTATCATAACTTGCACCAATGTTATTCCTCCTCCCCGTCCAGTAGAGCCGTCCTTGCTAAATTCCTGACTAAAGCCAGTCGCAGTAACTCCGCCTTCTCACCCTCCAAGCATTTAGCACGAAGCTCCAAACATAACATGATCTCGTAGGTGTCTGTTGAGGAGAACACTGGTTCCTCCGACTCTAACAGAGGTAATGTGTCCAATAGGAGTGTCTCCCAAAAGCTGAAATGAAATGACATAATATGTTTATTTTTTCGAGAAAGTATGACAGATAGGGTTCATGTTCTTCTTTATTTGAATTTTTTATTAAATTTATTTATATAGTATACTCGTAAGGTTGACAATTGAGCACACAACCCACCTGAAGATAAGTGGATGCTGTGGCCCATAGACATTTACATCCATCCCTGACTAAGAATCAAAATGCAGATCTGTTGTCTCACCCCTGGGGACTAAGATGGAGTGCCTCGTGTCCAGTAAAAAGGCTCTCAGGTTGCCTACATTCACCATACAAAACACAGCAGCATTAAGTTGCTATTTTACGGTGGTATTCTGTGAGAGCGTAGTCCTACCCCGGTCAAGCCGACCCATATGTGCTTACGTAGAAAATTAACTATTATTTTCCTTTTCATCATCAGCCTATAAGAGTCCACTTCTGGACATGAACCTCGATCTAGGGAGGGTTTGCGTTAATCGTCACGTTTGGCAGGCGAATTAGTAGTACTAAACGTTTCGCACCCTTCACACTTCTTCCCATCGCCGACCTGGGTATTTTACGCCTGGTGTAAACAAGATAATCCTACGATGATCTATCCGATGCAATAAGAGCCGTCCGGTCGACCGCTGGTGGAAAAATTCTGCTTTTGACGACGTCAAAAAAGCCTCCCCCGGGGTTACAATTCGACTGTACAATGTTTATTTCTTACGCGATATCTTCGTCAATTGCGATTGAATTTTGATTATTCTTTTTTTATTATTAAATAGATTATAATTCAGTTATGGTCCCATATAAATGTATGGTATAAATTCCACTTCAAGGAGTGACGAACTGTGGGATGAAGTTGCAAATGTAACAATTTAGAGAACATTGATATAGTAATATTTCTTAGTGCTCTCAAAAGAGTTTTTACTTAAAGAAATTTTTAATAAAACGCGAATCCCGACTTTAAAGAACTGAAAAGAATAAAGTAATTCCACATTCTGATGATGGAGGGTTTTAATTCTTCTATACATTATGTCTTACTACTGACTTCAGAAAGTGACATAATTACTGGTTCATATACCAGTAATTTAAAACTTCTGCTGGGCTTATTAAAAGTATTTTGTATGCTAAAATATAATATAAATATGTATGAATACTTACTACTCTGGAGCTATTTTGGATGTTATCAAAGATATAAGTAGCTTTGCCGCATTTTTGAATTCTTTACTCTTGTATAATCTGTGGAAATCGCAGTATTTGCCTGTAACAAACATTTATTTTATATAAAATATTATATACAATAATTTTTATTCAATATATATTATAAATATCTTTAATCGAAAGTCATTTAACTTTGACCACTGGTTCGGAAAAACACTTCTATCCTGGGAAGAACTAGAAAACGGAACTTTTTTTCACAGTAACATTACACAATATAAAATAGGTCGTACAATTATTTACAACACTCATAAGAAACAGCTTGGAAGCGATCACCTCATTTCCAGGGGTTATTAGGTTATCAACCATATAATCGATTATATTATAATAACCCATTTTATAATCTTTGTTTAGTAAAAAATTAAAACTTTGTTATCGAGAGTCCTTGTATATTTTCTGGGACTATGTTGCAATAATCGTTACCCCATGAATGAAATACTGAATGTGTGGAGTTGATAACTTTAGCTTGTGTTTGTTCCTGGTATTAGAGTC
Organism: Parnassius glacialis; assembly: GCA_033319125.1. NCBI lineage: Eukaryota > Metazoa > Arthropoda > Insecta > Lepidoptera > Papilionidae > Parnassius > Parnassius glacialis. The sequence goes on from JAVANC010000005.1 coordinate 54,738,756, forward strand.
TATATCACTTATTATATTAAGGTTGTGTTCCGATATACACTGCGAGCACTGCTCAGTGCTCTCACTGGTGAAAACTTCGTTCTGTTGTGGACTGCCAATATACTGCCACAGTACCATAGGAAAATATATGACGTCATAAATTGCCGCCATTTTTGTACTGTGAGCATTGGTGCTGTCGAGGTAAGGAGCTCTCAGTACTTTGATCACGTGTTCAAAAAACATAACAGCGCCTAGAGATTTAACAGCTTCCACAAATGATTGTTATTATTATTAATTAATATTGTTATTCAAATACACTCGGACACTAATTTTTAAAAGCAACAACATTCAAATAATAATTTTTCTTGTTGAACAGAAAATGTGTACATGATAAATATTCTCATTTGAAAACAGTGTTGAAAAATGGGGATAACAATATACTAAACTGCGTTCCGTTTTAGACAGTAACCAGTATAGCAAACTAAAAAGGAAAAGCTTCACATTATACTGAGTTGACGTCACACATTACAGTGATCACAGTGTATATCGGAACACACCCTAAAACTACTTTTGTTTTTCATACATAACATACATTAAATTTTCATAAATACACTGAGAGGCCAAAGTAACTATTTATTAAGTAATATATTTATTTCTTTAAAATGTTTCTGAAACCCTCTGTTTTAGGTTGTAAATAGCTCTTATGGCCCTCTTCTGCAAAACTAAAATATTTTGTAGATTAGCTGCATTTCCTCATAGCAAAATCCCAATTTCAGTTTCAATTTAAAAATATCTGAAGTCTCATGATTATTCCCTACAAGGGAATATAAGTCATTAATATAGACTAGAAATAGGACTGGGCTAAGAATTGAGCCTTGAGGAACACTCATTAGTACAGGTGACCCGGATGATTTTTTTTAATAATAATAACTTTCTGCGTTCTATTACTAGAGTATGAAAAAATAAGTTAAAACGCTATGTTCTCGACACCATATTGCTGTAGCTTCTTTATTAATGTCTCATGGTGAACACAGTCGAAGGCCTTAGATAAGTCATAATTATATTTTTGGGTATCAAAGCATCCTCTGAATTCTCCCATACACAAAACATATAATTGATAGAATCAGGCGTTACTTTGCGGAAATCCATTATAATGGGATTGTTATAAACTAATTTGCTTAATTCCGCGTAAAAAAAGAAAATGATGTGTCCTGCCCAGTTTTAAGGGGCCCTTAAAACTGGGCAGGACACATCATTTTCTTTCTTTACGCGGAATTAAGCAAATTAGTTTATAAAAATCCCACAAAACATATGTTTATTAAGCTCAACACCGGCGTTTGAGTGCAACACAGTTGTTGAAAGACGCTTTTAGTAAGAAAATATAAGATACATTCAATTAATTAGAGTAGTAACAGTGAAAACGTAAGTAATTTTGGGCCAATTTCGCTTCCATCTACTTTGTCACTTCGAGACGTTAGTTCACAACTCAATCTATCTAGGTATGGTATGGTTTTGTTGAAAACTTATTAACCGTCACCAGTCTTCTTACTTTTACAAATTGTCTCTTCCACAGTTGTATATACTGACTTCTGTAAAACTTTCAACAAAGTAGATCATACTATGGCTTCTTCAGAAGATATCGTTAAACAGATTTCGGGGCAATCTTTTGCGTTCGTTTTAATCATTCATTATGAACAGAAGGTAGTAATTAATGGTTTCTCATCTCACGTTGCACCTGTAACATTTAATGTACCTCAAGGCTCAATTCTCGGTCCCTTGATGTTCATTTTATGTATAAACGAGATCAACTCCCAAAAAGATATAATAAGAAATTATAGTCAAGACTTATATGTGTACTATTAGACCGGCTATGCAGCTTTAATACACGGTGCACTAAGTGGTGCTCAATTTTCCGTAACTCTTTTAGTAGACTGAAATGAAAATATAAATGCATGGCAGCGTGGCAAATTTACCGTGCACGTTATCCACAGATGTGACACAGTTTTTGTTATGAATTATCGGTCTAGTAGTATACCGGGTGTTTGTGAAACGCTCCCGAAAACGAAGACAGACGTTAATAAAATAAAATCAGCTGACAATAGGGTCAATATTTTCGTGGACGCCGAACTCTTATCTAGCTCCGTGCGAAACAATGCCTACTCACTCTACCCTTCCCTTTCACACACGCGCTACCACGAGGCGACACGAACCGGCGGCCCGGCCGGCTCTTGTCGCCTCGCGCTGTGGAATTTACACATGTCAGCTTTGCCAACATGTGGGGAATTCCCAAAATTGCGGGGAATTTAAAGCTGGTTGGGGATTTTATGGGGATTGGTATTATGCGGGGAAATCACGGGGAAAATACGGCAATCACTATAAAACTTGCAAGTAATTTTTAATAATTCCTTTTAAATGCAATGTATTGGTCGGATTAAATACGGAAAGTCAATTAAAATAAAGTAAAAGTATTATTTTTTACATTAATTCTGATAGATTAATTAACTGTCGATCATAATTGCAATTGATTTTAACTATTAAATTATTTAGTACTATTTCATTTCTATTTTCTTATACAAAATCAAAGATAACGATGAAATAATGTTTATAATTGTGTGAGTACTGAGTACCCAAAGTATTAGTATTAGTTTATTAATTTCAATATAATTTTTGTAGTAAAGAACTGCTTATTGCGTCAGGGCACAACTGATTGTGTGATTGTATTAAAAATGACAACCATAATTTTTAAATTCCATATGAAGACTAGTCGTAGGTAGGGATGCCCGATCTTGATCGATTCACCCTACGATCCACCGATTTTGGAATCGATTCAAGGAAATGCGATCTTCACCCAGATCGAATCGTATGCCTATAATATCGTATTAAAAATCTGGGCTGCGCTGATTTTGACGGGACTTTCACTGGCAGATAGTCGAAGTTACAGGAAGTAGCTTACGCTACTTTTATTTTAGAAAAAAAGAGCCGTAATATGCTAGATCCAGTGCGGCTGTCTAATGACGAGTTTAAATGTAAAACTTGTTTTATAATTTTTTTTAAATAATAATTTGGAGACCGTAATATGTTTTGTTAAAATAAATATTTTTGCACGCATACTGTGCTTTTCTTTATTTTTATAAAATTACGATGCGATTTTCCGAGATCGAATAAGATTGATTCAATGCAATATGATTAAATCATGAATCGATTCACGAGGTTACGATTCATTATGATCCAGTACATCGATTCAAAACAAAAAATCGGGCATTCCTAGTCGTCGGGATAACTAAACTTATAAATAAAATAAACGTTGGCAATGCCGTAACGGTTTAACAGTCTGTGGAAATACTCAGCGCTTCAAGGACGTTACGAATGCCTCGTGCGCATTTGTTTTGGCGGGCTTGATTATTAATTTTAGATTTTGAGACAGTTCCGTGTTGACTATCACGTGCGCGTGAGCGACAGTTCAATAGTTTTGTTTATTACATTCTTGTTGTTATTACTTGTTGTTACGTTTTGTTTCTTGTTTTGTTTTAATAATGCCAACGCGTAGGTACGTTTATAGCGTTCGTGAATACGGCAACATGTTAATATGCCTTGGAGAATCTCATAAGGACACGTAGGATTTAGATCGGTAAGCTGTTTCATACCTAATTTATTTTTTAAAGGATTTAGTACTGAACTCATCTGAATAGTTACACGATGGATAAAAAAGCATGAAAACCTTGTTAACATTTCATTTAAGTATTTTTTTTATTAGCGAGGTATCGAACCAGGTATTTGGTTTATGTAACCTGTGAATAAAGTGGCTAGGTGGAGACAAGCAGAATGGCAAAATAGTAGGTTATGTAGATAATTTGGTTTTAGACAAATATTGTAAATTATTAGGTATTCTGGTACCGTCGCTAGCTGCGGGCCGCGCGAATTCGGCGTCCACGCGTACATTGACCCCTAGTCAGCTGATTGTAATTCCACTGCTGGTTTTATGTTTAAGTATTTTCATGATTTTTTATGGAATTATCGTTTCATTTAGCTGTAATAACATGATGGAGCGTGAATAGAGTCTATAAAACGTTGTGAAAAGATGATTTTTATGCCTCGGGATCGAATCTCTTTGTAACCCATCATCGAAGGTATCCTTAGTACTATCATCTGTCTTCGTTATCGGGAGCGTTTCACAAACATCCGGTATATAGAAGTTTTATATTGCAGTATGAATATAGCGTGTACAAGAAGGGTTACCTGAGAAGAGCAGCGTGTCGTTGTGCAGCTGGTGCTTTTATTTTGTAAGTAAAAAGTTAAAAGTAGTGCAATTTTGTGTATTAAGTGTGGGAACGATGAAACAAGTGTGCTACGATGGTGATATGAATCTCAAGATAATGTGCCTGCTAAGGTGCTATGAGATACTCATCAACTGTATGATGAGGCAAGCTGTTGCCGGATCTCCCAAAGACTTCAAAATGTCACGCATTAACATATTGGAGGTTTTTAAATAAATGATTATAAATGAAATTTTCTTATTGCTTGACATTGGCAAAAATACATACGTGCGAGTCCATAAATAAAAAATAAAGTGGTTACCTAGAAACAGCAGCGTGTCGTCGAGTAGCAGCGCGGGCCCCGCGGTGAGCAGCAGGTCGGCGGCGGGCAGCGGCGCGCCCGCGCAGTACGCGCGCAGCACGCGGTGCGCAGCGCGCGCGCACAGCGGCCCCGAGCGCGCCCGCGCCGCCCAGCACACCGCGCCGCCCGCCCGCCCGCCGCGCAGCCGCCGCGCGCACACGCACCCGCACACCGTGCGCACTGCACACACAGCACTACGTCACACGTGTCCCTACACCGCCTACACCGCGCCGCGCCGCCCAGCACACCGCGCCGCCCGCCCGCCCGCCGCGCAGCCGCCGCGCGCACACGCACCCGCACACCGTGCGCACTGCACACACAGCACTACGTCACACGTGTCCCTACACCGCCTACACCGCGCCGCGCCGCCCAGCACACCGCGCCGCCCGCCCGCCCGCCGCGCAGCCGCCGCGCGCACACGCACCCGCACACCGTGCGCACTGCACACACAGCACTACGTCACACGTGTCCCTACACCGCCTACACCGCGCCGCGCCGCCCAGCACACCGCGCCGCCCGCCCGCCCGCCGCGCAGCCGCCGCGCGCACACGCACCCGCACACCGTGCGCACTGCACACACAGCACTACGTCACACGTGTCCCTACACCGCCTACACCGCGCCGCGCCGCCCAGCACACCGCGCCGCCCGCCCGCCCGCCGCGCAGCCGCCGCGCGCACACGCACCCGCACACCGTGCGCACTGCACACACAGCACTACGTCACACGTGTCCCTACACCGCCTACACCGCGCCGCGCCGCCCAGCACACCGCGCCGCCCGCCCGCCCGCCGCGCAGCCGCCGCGCGCACACGCACCCGCACACCGTGCGCACTGCACACACAGCACTACGTCACACGTGTCCCTACACCGCCTACACCGCGCCGCGCCGCCCAGCACACCGCGCCGCCCGCCCGCCCGCCGCGCAGCCGCCGTGCGCACACGCACCCGCACACCGTGCGCACTGCACACACAGCACTACGTCACACGTGTCCCTACACCGCCTACACCGCGCCGCGCCGCCCAGCACACCGCGCCGCCCGCCCGCCCGCCGCGCAGCCGCCGCGCGCACACGCACCCGCACACCGTGCGCACTGCACACACAGCACTACGTCACACGTGTCCCTACACCGCCTACACCGCGCCGCGCCGCCCAGCACACCGCGCCGCCCGCCCGCCCGCCGCGCAGCCGCCGCGCGCACACGCACCCGCACACCGTGCGCACTGCACACACAGCACTACGTCACACGTGTCCCTACACCGCCTACACCGCGCCGCGCCGCCCAGCACACCGCGCCGCCCGCCCGCCCGCCGCGCAGCCGCCGCGCGCACACGCACCCGCACACCGTGCGCACTGCACACACAGCACTACGTCACACGTGTCCCTACACCGCCTACACCGCGCCGCGCCGCCCAGCACACCGCGCCGCCCGCCCGCCCGCCGCGCAGCCGCCGCGCGCACACGCACCCGCACACCGTGCGCACTGCACACACAGCACTACGTCACACGTGTCCCTACACCGCCTACACCGCGCCGCGCCGCCCAGCACACCGCGCCGCCCGCCCGCCCGCCGCGCAGCCGCCGCGCGCACACGCACCCGCACACCGTGCGCACTGCACACACAGCACTACGTCACACGTGTCCCTACACCGCCTACACCGCGCCGCGCCGCCCAGCACACCGCGCCGCCCGCCCGCCCGCCGCGCAGCCGCCGTGCGCACACGCACCCGCACACCGTGCGCACTGCACACACAGCACTACGTCACACGTGTCCCTACACCGCCTACACCGCGCCGCGCCGCCCAGCACACCGCGCCGCCCGCCCGCCCGCCGCGCAGCCGCCGCGCGCACACGCACCCGCACACCGTGCGCACTGCACACACAGCACTACGTCACACGTGTCCCTACACCGCCTACACCGCGCCGCGCCGCCCAGCACACCGCGCCGCCCGCCCGCCCGCCGCGCAGCCGCCGCGCGCACACGCACCCGCACACCGTGCGCACTGCACACACAGCACTACGTCACACGTGTCCCTACACCGCCTACACCGCGCCGCGCCGCCCAGCACACCGCGCCACCCGCCCGCCCGCCGCGCAGCCGCCGCGCGCACACGCACCCGCACACCGTGCGCACTGCACACACAGCACTACGTCACACGTGTCCCTACACCGCCTACACCGCGCCGCGCCGCCCAGCACACCGCGCCGCCCGCCCGCCCGCCGCGCAGCCGCCGCGCGCACACGCACCCGCACACCGTGCGCACTGCACACACAGCACTACGTCACACGTGTCCCTACACCGCCTACACCGCGCCGCGCCGCTCAGCACACCGCGCCGCCCGCCCGCCCGCCGCGCAGCCGCCGCGCGCACACGCACCCGCACACCGTGCGCACTGCACACACAGCACTACGTCACACGTGTCCCTACACCGCCTACACCGCGCCGCGCCGCCCAGCACACCGCGCCGCCCGCCCGCCCGCCGCGCAGCCGCCGTGCGCACACGCACCCGCACACCGTGCGCACTGCACACACAGCACTACGTCACACGTGTCCCTACACCGCCTACACCGCGCCGCGCCGCCCAGCACACCGCGCCGCCCGCCCGCCCGCCGCGCAGCCGCCGCGCGCACACGCACCCGCACACCGTGCGCACTGCACACACAGCACTACGTCACACGTGTCCCTACACCGCCTACACCGCGCCGCGCCGCCCAGCACACCGCGCCGCCCGCCCGCCCGCCGCGCAGCCGCCGCGCGCACACGCACCCGCACACCGTGCGCACTGCACACACAGCACTACGTCACACGTGTCCCTACACCGCCTACACCGCGCCGCGCCGCCCAGCACACCGCGCCGCCCGCCCGCCCGCCGCGCAGCCGCCGCGCGCACACGCACCCGCACACCGTGCGCACTGCACACACAGCACTACGTCACACGTGTCCCTACACCGCCTACACCGCGCCGCGCCGCCCAGCACACCGCGCCGCCCGCCCGCCCGCCGCGCAGCCGCCGCGCGCACACGCACCCGCACACCGTGCGCACTGCACACACAGCACTACGTCACACGTGTCACTACACCGCCTACACCGCGACTGCGAGAGCGTCACTTGAAAACGGTTCAATAAGCGAATACTCGCACGCTTCCGCTCACCATGCACTCTACACGCAGGAAGTGCAACGTCATTTAAAAACAAATTTATACGCGAACACGCACACCGTGCACACTGCAACGTTGTAACGTCACACATCATGTCTACGAACCGTATAGTAGCGGTATAACAACATACACTACCAGCCGCCGCTTGCCGCTTGCACCCGTACATCGTACGCGCAACACGTAGTAAGTACTACGTCACAAGTGTCACTACACCGCCTACACTATTCTTACACCGTCACTGCACTAACACTTCTGGCGGTAAAAGAATATCCACTACCTCACACAACCGCTGCACACACCCGTACCCCGTACGCACTACATGCAATAAATGTCAATAAAGAACATTGTAGTAATATGTACTAAATATTAAAACAGACACAGCGAACAAAATCTGTATGGGAATGCAGTGCTTGTCGTAAGAAGCACAGAGTACATGTAAAAGGTGCAGACTAAGTAAATTTGATCCCATAGGCTCTAACGCGTGTTGCACCCAATCAAGTCTCGGCGTCTCTTCTAGTACGTAGTTCATATTAATTCAATGTTTGTCATATACCGTGCACACTGCATGTAGTTAATGCAAAATCATTACCATGTTTTTATTAATTCGCTTTCGTGTGTGTTCAGATGGAATTTAGTAATTTATTTAAAACTAATTTCCCAATGAGTTCGAGAATTTTAACCCTTTCGCTGTCCCGTGCACTACATATAGGTCATTGCTATTGTCTTACTATTGTGTCTGAAAACCGGACAGTGAACGTTTTAAAATTGCTTGGAATCGGATGACAATATACGAATATGAAAAAAAAAAACATAGTATATCGTAAAATTTTAAAACATAACTTTTAAAAATTTTACTTATTGTTCCACACACAAAGAGGACCACGACGGGCAGCGGAGGCTGTGGGGAAGCGGCGGCGGTGATGGCACAGGCCGTGCGCTCGTGGCCATCCCCACATAATTTGCTCTTCGATCTCAAGCACAATCGCGAATGGTCATGTCAAACTTTATTGTAAATTACACTGTAAATAAGCCTATTCGATTATAGAGTTCACATTTACTTATCTGCTCGAACATAAATGGTCCTTCGAGCTGGATCAATTATGTTGGAGCAGATAAATAAATGTGAACTGTAAAATCGAATAGGCTTATTCGCTGTGTAATGACAATATAAAGTTACAGTTAAGTTACCCCCGCTACCCGCCGTCATCTTTTTTGTGCGTGAACACTTATTTAATTAGATACGCGCAAACGCACTCACCGTGCGTACTTGAACGTTGTTTTTTTATAGAATTACGGTGATAAACGAGCACACAGTCCACCTGATGGTAAGTGGTTGCTGTGACCCATAGACATAGACATCTACACTCACCGTAAGAAACACAGCAGTCGAGCCGACCCATTCGTGCTACAAATATACCAGTAATATAGCTGCAGCATGGCTATACCACTTATATTGATATAATATTTATACAGGGTTATTTTTCAAAGACTAGCCAAGTTTAATAATTTAGTTAATATAATATAAATATTGATAACACTTTTTGAGGTTTTTAAAAATACGCGTAAATAAGGTTTCTACATTTATTTCAAAATTTTCGAATGGGCAACAAGAGTGCACGCTCGTATGTTCACGAGTCAATGCACGAAGCTTTTGCTAACTATTTACTTCCGTAATGACACGCTTAATACTATGATTCCAATTTTCCCTTCATACTTTAAACGGTCTTAGGTACGTCCACCACCACCACCTTGTCGTGACTTAGTAGCCGTGGCTTGGTCACCCACGGTGAACAAAGAGGAACCCCTTGGCTGGCTCGTGGTGTAGGGCCGGCCCGAGGTGACCACTGCGAGTGGGCTTGTCCTCTCCCCCTACCCCTGCAGCTGAGGTGGAGTTGTGGAGGAAGAGGAGTGTTGGTATGCAAATGCGCCACTCGCCCTATCCTCCGCGACTCTGACGGGGCGGCACCGTTAATTGATACGGTGGTGGTGGGGCTGCGGGGGGAGAGAATTGTAGTGTAGTATAGCCCCCACGACTATATATATTAGTGTTAAGGTAGAATAAGGACATTATAATTAAAGTTATAGAAGCAGCAACACGTCTCTATTTCATTGACACACTTCCTATATTACATGGCGACCCTGCCAGGCGGTGCGCTGCTACAATGCACGCGCACCGCCACGGCCTGCAAAAATTGTTGAAAATAATATAAATATTTCCCGGACTACACGGAACATATACCCGGATGTGACGAAAAAAATAAATGAATATGAATAAAAGAAGAGGCCACAATAATAATTTTGCAGAAACTAAAAATTAAAAAGTACGTATAGTATCTGAAGACAACAGACAACAGCTACAAAGTGTGAGGAAATAAATTATGGATTTTTTTATATAATGACCAAATACTAAAATTATTCAAGAAGCGGTTGTAATCTTGAAAGCTTCGTTCAGAACGAGAAGAATGTCAAAATTGAGCCAAGAAGAACAAAGAGGAAAATTTGAGGTAACATCGAATCAGCGTATTTTTTTGTCTTTTCTTTTTAAGATTTCTTTAAAATGTTTTAACTATTATAAAAAAATGTAATGTTTTTAACATCTTGTATTTAATATAATATGGATTTAATTGACATTTTAATATATTTTTAGTGTATGTAACAAAAAATCATAAGGCAATATTAAAAATTAAGTTACCATTTTAAGCACTCATGTATGTATTAAGGCACGAGACGATTTTATATTAAATTTAATTCAGTTATTTTTTCTGCTTTATATTATTTTTATTACTGTGTCATGCAAAAATGATTGAAACGATATAGTGGATTTCATTTTTACATAATTAAATTTACCATGTCAATGAATTTTTCATATTTTGTAGTTGTAACCATTGACTTAGTTGTAACACATCAGTAATAGATTCCATTGTTTTTTTTTTGGTAGCAAATTTCATTTAAATGTATACAAGTATGACAAAGTTTATAAAGAATTAGCTATTATTATAAGTTTTTTTAACGTTTCTAAGAACAATAAATCTTAAAGTTATATATTAACCCTAATTAAAAATCAAAATTGTTTTTTTTTTCATGTGCAATTAAATTAATGTTTTGTTATATAAACTTGATAGAAGTTGTAGTGATTTTTCAATAATGTTGTCTATACAATAAAATAAACACCATATTTCTAGCAAAAGTAATTAAGAAAAAATAATGCATTTTTCGATGTGAAATTAATAAAACTATTCACGATGCAAGTATCTTAACTTCTGTATAAATTTAAAAATATTTAAAACTATCACTTTAAGGTACACTTTATTTTACTTGCATTCATATTATCTATAACATATTATAGAAGTTATCTTAAAATTAGGTGTGAATCACACCATGTGATCATAGTTCGATGCATTCGAAAACGTTTCCATATACATAAAGGTGTCTCAAATTGCTTGCGTTGCTAAGATTACAGTTTGTATTTTGATCTATCTTTTGTTATGTGATTATGTTATTGTTATTGAAAATGATTACGTTGCTTAACAATGACTTCTTTGTTCTGTTCATCTTAATATGAAATGTAATAATTTGTTTTCGGTTTTATGTTGTTTGAACTTTTAAATCGTAAGCTTTTAACTATTATAATTTATTATTTTCTCTGAAAATAGTACGTATTTGTGTGGATCATGAAAATATTTACTTCGCTTAATACGATTTTGAAACTCATTATGTTATGTAGACAATTAAGTAATTAATTTAAAATTTTATTGTACCCATATTGTGAGCCTCAATCCCTAACTGACAATGATGTAACTAAATATTATACGAGACTATTTTATGATATAAATTTGTAAAAGATGTGAGTAAATGTTTGGCTAAGTTACGGAATACGTAATAATGAATAAAAAATATTAATAGTGTGTACCTAAGTGTGAGAGTAAGGTAAAGAAAAATTATCGGAGATTAGCATTTCCACATACAATCGGCCTGATCAGCTGAGAGTTTGGAAAACCTAATAACCGATTAATTTTTAAAGTTCTTCGGATTCGATGAAATACGGAATGAATTTTAATGAATTGTTTAAAGAAATGTGACTTTATTAAGAACTATATAGGAAGATTGTTCATTATCTTGATCATGTATTTACGCGAGTCGTGTACGTGAAAGTTATGGTACAATTAATTAATAAATTATATGAGCTGAAATGTTATAAATGTAAAGAGTTGAATAAAGTGATATTGGTCATTGTCTTGATCATGTATGTACGCGAGCCGTGTACGTGAAAGAAATGACACAAATATTGAATGAATATGTAGCAAAAATGCTGAGAAGTAAAATGGAAAATAAATAATTGTTAAACAAGAATGAAGTAAATATATGAAGTAAAAAGGGAACAAAGAGAAGTATTGAAGTATGAAAAGAAATATGAAAATGAAATGAGTACTATGTATTATTAAATGTCTTAACTAGATGACTTGTCTTGATGGTTAAGGATACGAATAAAAAATGACATAAAATTTTGCGAAAATCAAAACATAATAATATTATATTCTATTATGTTATACATAATTATGCCTGACTATGTCATATACTTCTGTGAATACGCGATTTTTACTAGCGAGAGAGCGTTGACAAAACGCCCTGCTCAATCTCGGTATACATTAGATTGTACTTTTTATAACACTTAGACTTAATTTACACTATATTTAAATTAAGATTATTCATCAATTATGTTTAGAATAGTTTTGAGGTTAGATAAAAAATAGATAAATTTATTTTTTATTTTTTTTGTCGGTGGGAGGAGGAGGTACACTACAGTGTAGTATAGCCCCCACGACTATATATATTAGTGTTAAGGTAGAATAAGGACATTATAATTAAAGTTATAGAAGCAGCAACACGTCTCTATTTCATTGACACACTTCCTATATTACAGAATTGTTGGTATTGCGAGGCGCCGTTCGCCCTAACCTCCGCAGCCGAATCTTGGTTGGCGGCGGAGCCATACACCAGATTCGCCGCTGGGATCAGGAAGGCTGGTGCTTCTGAGTGCTAGTTTTTCCTGGCTCCATGTCCTTCGCGCCTCGACAACGGGGGCGTCTGTTGGGCATGTGAAATTGGAGGCCGCGGAGGAAGGCGCGCCATGTGTTCTGGTGCGCATTACCTGAGAAGTAGATGGGGAGGAGTAGTCCTCTCCCGAAGACAGGCCACTATGGGGCGGCCAGCGCTGGTGGGGCCGCAGATGTGTGCGAAAGCGTTCCCGTGGCCCTGCCAATATGCGACGAAGGTGGAATACCATGGGGTTTTAGTCGGTGCGAGTCCGACATAACCCATCCTTGCCCCCGCGAGGCGGGTATGCGTAGGCATTTCCCCATGCAATAAAAAAAGGTACGTCATAATAATTTTTTAATACAGTTGCTCAAAAAGTGGCGTATTGCAGGGATGTATAGCGTTCGGGATGTGGGCTATACATACTCGTGCTTTTTCTTTACCTTTTTAGAACTCGTGCGTTCTCTTTCCCAAATATCAAAATAATGTCTATTAAAAAGAAAAAATCAACCACGAAGATTTTACTAAAAAAAATGTATAGAAGTTTTTATGATTCATGCAAATATTTCTAAAAAGAAGCTACTAATTTGTTTCAATATCAGATTTAATGATTTGATTCAATGAGTTAAGTTAGGTTTCATTTCATTTCATCTCATTAAATTTGATCTCATTAAATTTCATTTTCATTTCATATCAATAAAAAAATTCTACTTAAGACTTGGCTAAAGACAAAAGACTAAAAGACTTGGTATGGGCATAGTTCCCTTTTATAAAAGCTTTTAGACAATTTATTTCGCAAATATCCGCGTTATAAAATAAAAGGATGTGTCTTAACTAGTATGAAGAGCACCTCCCGCCCTCCCTCAATTGCGTGCACTATCCCCGTCACCACTAATCCCAGCACCGCTACTCCCAACACCACTACACTAGGCAAGACACACCACTGACGATAATACGACACGTGCTTCGCCTCTACACGAGGCATCCTCAGGTGATATAGACTCTACGGTGGCTAACCGCTAAGTGAGCGGCGAGCCAAAACAAGTGCCTTTTATACACACCGATGACGCAACCGCTCTCTACTTACGGAGCGAGCGACTGCGTCATGCGATAAGACATGCGACCAATGACCGCCGGACTTACGCAACCGTTTGTAAAATTAAAAACAATCCGCCGCGCAACGCCCACCCTCCAACCACGCAACCAATCGCCGATCACCGTGAGGGTGACAAACGACCATATTGCGAGGCTCTCTATTATTAGAGAGCAGGCTTAAAGATATTTAAGAGAGGTGAGTTAGTAACATTTGTTTGTTCATTCAGCAATGCAACGGTACTGTTATTACTTTTTAATATCTCTAACTGTTCCAGCACGCACAGCCGCAGCCCTTTATTACACGTATGTAAGACTTTAAAGGAGCGGTCGTTGGCTATGTTGTGTCCAGTGTACAAAAGATGTTTGGCAAAATGGGATTTATCGGGATTGTAATTCCTGTACGCGGCTAAATGCTCTTTATAACATGTCTCGAAATTGCGATCTGACCCACGTAAACGGCGTGGCATTCGTCACAAACAAGTTTGTAAACACCTGACTTTTGACGAATATCCAACTTATCTTTATTATTACAGATATTTGTATAAGTGTTTGTATTGAACGCCACATAAACGCCGTTTTGTCGAAGAGTATTAGCTACTTTTTCAGATATGGGGCCTAACTAGGTCAAACTGCTCATATATCGATGAACACTTTGAAGTTGAACCGCGTACGGAGAGTTGCGAACTACATGCTTTTGTTTCTTTTTAATTAAATTGTTAATGAGATTTTTTGAAAAACCGTTAGAGACCGCTATTTGATAAATTATGTTAAGTTCTTTTAAATAATTTTCTTTACTTAATGGGACAGTGAACAAACGGTTAATGTAACAATAAAAAGCGGCTACTTTATGTTGCCACGGATGACACGATGACGCGGGGATGACCGTGTCGGGGTGTGAGTTGGCTTTCGATAAATTTGGAAAACATGTGACGATTTTTTTCTTGTTATTGTTAAGTCGAGAAAATTAAGGGAACAATCTTGTTCCAATTCAAGTTTAAATTTAATTTTGTCAAGGACTCTAATTATTTTATTGAGGAAAACATCCAGTTGTCTCCTTGTGCCAGTCCAGCAAATAATTATGTCGTCTACATATCGATTGTAATATAAGATTTAAGATAGTGGTGACGGGGATAGTGCACGCAATTGAGGGAGGGCGGGAGGTGCTCTTCATACTAGGTAAGACACATCATTTTATTTTATAACGCGGATATTTGCGAAGTAAATTGTCTAAAAGCTTTTATATAATGGATTTCCGCAAAGTAACGCCTGACTCTATTAATTATAGTTCCCTTTGCCTACCCAGAACGGGTGAAGAAAACAAAAAAATCTCTGCTTATATTATTTTACGGTTGGCGCCATTTTCCAAAAATGTTCTTTATTAAATTGCTTCATTTTTTCGCAACTGTATTAAAAATAGTTGTTTAGTACACGTGCGGAACCGTCATTGCAACTTGTTCCAACTGTCAACCCTCACCTTCGGCTGCGCCTCGGCTCGGGTAGACATTTGTCGGAACTCTTTGCAATGACAGGCTTTCCGCACTCGTAATGAAATATACTATTTTTTACATTTTACGACGTGTGGGATGGATGCTATGCAAATAAAATTTCTACACTCCACGATTTAAATATATTTTTTAGTCCCACACAAAGCACCGTTCGAAATACAAGTTTAGACTACAGAGCGATGGAAAGAGGTGGAGAATAAATGTAAATAATTAGTTGCAGAAAAGATAACTGAGCTAGGAAGCCGATGATAGGTTGACGCGATTTAAATAACGCTTATGGCCTGGTCACGGGGATCGGCGGCACAAAGGCGAAGCGGCAGGCGGGGCGATAATTCGCGTGGCGTGGTTTGAGAGCCACGGGCAGTCACGTTCGCCGCCACGACCAGATAGGCCGGGAGTGAAATGTGTTTATCAAAGTATCTCGATATTGCTTAGAAAGTAATCGATTTTTGGTTCAAGACATAATATTTTGAAGAGATTGTGGAGTACATGATTTGAATAGGCTGGAGAATTCCACAAAAAGTACGAGAGAATGTATCCAGAAAAATTTTTCGAATATACGAGAATGAGTGTCGAAATGTTCGATTATATTCTTGTTAATATTAACTACTAATTCCAAAGCTGCTAGCAAGTATCTCGGCAATAAAAGTTCCAGTATTAATTTTTTCGCGGCGAAAACATCAAAACTATTTTGTATCCTATACTATTCGCCGCGTCTGCCGCTCGACTGCATGGCTTGCGTTGTACTGACTCATGCCTTTGTTTCGGTCGGCCGCCGCGCCGCCAGTCGGCCGCGCGGTTCGCTCGGTAAATTTCGCCGATCGCTTCGTCACTCGCCGCTGCGCGTGGCTTGATCCGTACATTTCTATACATTTATTCTAGTCGCTAGACGCTTCGTCATTCGCACCGCGCGAATATTCGCTATGGCGAATGTTCCGTGGCCAGGCTGTTACTCAGGCGGCATGAGCGTAGCGTTTAGCATTGAGAGCGTGTAAAACCGGAATGGCCGGTAAATATGCAGGATAATACAGTGCGAGTATTGTTGACCTCAGCCGACTCGAACACCGCGTACGCCGTTCGGCGTAGAACGGCGTAATATGTTTAATATCATTATTTTACTACTTAAATATGCAATCATTTAAAATGACACTAACCATTCACAAAAATGTTTTCGAGGTGGACTATCGTTATTATTCCTTGCACACGTCGGTAATGAAATGGGCGATATCCAGAAGAATTCAGTAGTATCTACACGTACTGGCTAACTCTGAAGTCGATCTTCCCTATAATATTTAAGTTTTTGACTCGATTACTGTGTTTTCGACAGCCGAGCTTATTACTGAATTTCCACCTCGAGCACTTCCATGTGACGGAGTGGTGAACTGTCCAAAGTCTAACAGCCTTTTAATTCCTTTTCTATGCAAACACGGTAAACACTGTAATATTGCACCATTTCATAGTACCCGCGGTTCCAATATTTTTGTTAAGTCATTAGTAACAAAGCGTACGTAATGAGGTCACTTTCAGCTGTTGGCTTGGCTGGACAAGCGGACGCAGGTATTTAGCGATGTTAAGCGGAGTAACGGTAAATAAAAAAAAGAGAGGGGGAGATGCGCTACAAGGCACCCTTACGAATGTGTGCGTGCATAAAATAGTAAACGTTAGATATTTATAAATGAAAGTCAGTTAAAATAATGCATTACCACGTATTTTGAATTTAAGAGATAATAATGACAGAATGTTCGATACAATAACCAATTTCTAAATGTCTATATCAGGCGAGAGGCTAACTATTGAATAAAACTAATTTTACGTATTCTATTCCATTTAATTTAGCTTATTTTTAACTTCCAATGTTTCTTGTGCTGAGGTGGTGACTGATGTTATAGTTAGCCCGGGCTACCTATAGTTTTTGAATATTAATTGTTCTAATAGACGGCACTAGTTTTAATTATAACGGAAAACGCATCAGGCAAATGTTCGAACAATCATAGCATTCCCCATAACAAAATATTATACAACATTATGCTATGAAAATAACTTAAAAAGCTAGGCTAAAATAAAAGTTACTGACACTAATATTTTTTATAGAATAGGGATGACATCAAAGGACACAATCCACCTGATGATTACATCTATACTTAATTATGAATCAAAATGCAGACACATTATCATCCCCGAAAATTTAGACGGAATACCTCATTACAGCAACTCACTACACTCACCATACGAAACACAGCAGCATCAAATTGCTATTTCACACTGGTAATCTGTAATAGCGTGTAATCGACTGGGGAAGGACATTCCCCGTTTGAAACTATAATATATGTTCCACATAGTAGCGCCACACTGGGGATGTATTATGGATGCATAAACAATGGAACGGCTCAACCAGAGAGGGACTACTCTCTCAGAGAACAACAGCGTCAAATGGCAGCATAATGCAAGCAGCATTATGCTGCCATTTGACAGTGTTTCGTATGTTGAGCATAGAAAACAGGAGATCCTTTTTACTGCTAAAGAGGCATTCTATCTCAGTTTCAGTCAGACCATAACATACACACATTATAGGTGTTGATGAACCATAACATTCACTTGCCACCAGGTGGACTGAGTGCTCTTTTGTCACCCTTATGTCTTCGGAATTAAATATTAACTATGAAATTTATCAACTCACCAACACCCAACAATTCATATTTCTTAGCTTCAGCGATTATGCGCATTGCTTTCGCTTCAGTCTCTATTGGAATCTTCTCCAGCAGGAGTTCGGCGCGCCTAAGACCTTCGGGGGGACATGAAGCCAAGTACGATAGGCCGACTGACCAAAGGGACTTGTGTTCCATGAGTAAGGAACCATATTCCATGATAAGGCTGTCTCGAAGACGTTTTGTAACACTGGAAGTAATATGAAAGAGATAAATCAACAATAGGGACAAAAACGTTACGTATGTAGGTGGCATAAGAGAATCTATCATCCCATTTCATCCTGTGGGTGTTATAAGTGGCAATTATGGAAAACCCGTGGAATATCTCTTTTCCAATAAATGACATTATAATCGTCTTGCTTAAGCCAGTCCTACAATACTCAGACAAGCAAACACGCGTTAGATTAGGACTCCCGCCAACCATATCTTCGATCCTCTCCTATCCCACATAGTCTTGTTCACTCTATGATCATCTCCCTTCTAACATCTCTGATCCCATAAATTTTACTCTCTTTTAACCTACTTAAACCCTTCTTTTGTAGATACTATGTGTGATTTTATCAACACTAACAGTTTAAAACTTTAATTTTGTTTAACACTAACATGTTCGTGTAATTTTAACAACTGTTTTTGTCACTTATTCTACATAATTAAACAAATCATTCTCTTTTTCTTTCTTTTTTTTGGGGGCTTTTATCTTTATAGATTTGCCAGCCTCATTGTTCCTTGCCTAAGATTCGTATTATTTGATTGTACACAGACATTGTTTTTGTGCCCAACCATCATAAAGAATAAGGCAAAGTGAAGGTCATCATAGTTGATGGATGGTATCTACAGAGAAATTAAGCCAGCAGAACATTGTTGCTATGTAATTGAAAGTACTTACTTTGTTTGATGCTTATCCAGTATTTGCAGCTTTCCACAGTGATACAGAATGTCCGTGAGATGTGTAGCGAACCAGCCATTGTCCGACATTTGTTGTATTTCATGGATCACCTGGAAATGAAAAAGAAACTTTGACTAAAAGAATTATTGTTATGAAATTTACTTATTTTCAGATCTATATGTCATCACTGGCAAGATGCCATATGCCTCAGGCCTATGTTCAGCCTTCCTTGTAGCAGCAGATGGTATCCATGAATACCACAGATTAAAAAGACATTTCTCAACAAAAGTGAAAGGTCTCAGGTTTTCATAGTGGTGTAGCAAGGCGAGCAGGACTATGACCCCGGACTAGATTTCAAGAGGCATTTCGAGAAAGAAAATCAGCTGCATTGCCTTGAAATGATTTGAAATGATGAATTGAATTAAATGGTATCGATAAATATTTCTAAAACAATTGTAGGGACACAGTAGTTGCATACATTTTGCTGATTAGATATTTTACACTTGTGCCCGGAGGCGTTCAGCGGTGAACGCCCCCGTCACTGTCCACGCTAGGCCTTCGCCAACTAAAAATATTATTAACATGTAAAATTGTGATTTCGTAAAACAAATATCAGTGACTTTGAGACTTTATTTATAATAAACACCCAATATGCACCTTTAGCAGCTTCTGTGAGTCATATGACGATGTTATCAGGCATAAGTAACAGATACATAATTAGCAAATAACACGCATATACATCACACCACAACATCGTACACTCTCACTTACTGAAAATATTTTTAGTCTAAGACCACAATGTCTATAGAATTGAAAGTTCTGAACAAGGAGGTAATCTGCACACACGGACACTTTCACACAGTACACCGTAAAGTGGCGGCGTAAGATAATCAACTAACTACACCTATATCATCACATGTGTCGTAAGACTTGACATAAGGAAACATACAGTAGATAAGCAGCAATATATTCCTGACAACAATTAAAAATAATAATAAGCCAAGCCCAATGTAGCAACTATGGCAAATATCCCACCTAAAAGGCAATTTATGGGGAAGCCTATGTTCAGCAGTAGACTTTGTTAGACTGTAATGGTGATACATTTTCCACACTACAACACCGTTTCATATGTTAACACAGCTTAAAAATGTATTTGTGTATATTGTTATTTTTACTATTTTCTGTTTAGTTTTAATTTTTAATTTAATGTGTGTTGTGTGAAGAATAAGTCATTCATTCATTGAAAAATCCTGTGTTTCTTATGGTGAGTGTAGAAGACTGGAGACCATTTTTACTGGTAACAATGCACCCTCCTAGCACACAATAATGCATAATTTTACACTTTGATTCTTAAACGAGAATAGATGTAAGTACCTATGGGCCACAGCATCCACTTATAGTGTGCCCGTTTGTCAGCTGTATTCTATAATAAAGAGAAACATACCAGATGCAAATCCCCCTCCAGCAAGGCTCGTATGATAACATCGAGATGCGATTGCGGGTGAGGTCCGTCTAGCGCTGCACAAGCGTCCGCAGCGGCTGCCAGTTCACGGCTTCGTGTCCACGGCCGCGTGAACAGCACGTACCCTCCCAGCAGGTCGAACCACGACGCGTACTTGCGACGCACCGACTCGAACGCGGTATACTCGCCCACCATCAACTGTTGAGAGGAAAGCTCAGTTAAGTTATACAGATCGCGAAACGAGGCGTGGAGTTTGTAAGAGTCCAAAGAGTATATAATAGTCCAAGAGCTGGCGACGAATTTTGGGAAGGTCCTTTTGGCAAGTTGAAATTGTGAAAAAAATATAATTTCGTCAATTGGCGAATCCAGTACCGCGAGTCTGGGAGAGCGTTTGCAGTTATTTCGTTACTGCGCAGCAGGGGGGGTACACTTTCAACTGTAAGTAGGGATCCAATAATCTGCAAAGACACTAGTGCCATCTTATACGATATCCGCATAAACTTTCGAACATCAAATTCTAAAAGGTGCGCTAGATGGCGACTACACCAATTCTAGTTATTGGGTATGGAGTTTAATGGAATTCTCTAAAGTTGTAACATAAATATAAAAGATTAATAATTATACGGGCATTCAAAAACCTCTTTAAAAATATATTGAATAAAAATATTTATTTTTTCGGTCTGAGATGCAATAAGTTTCTCGTTTTGGCAAGTGGCAACTTTATTACTTTATCACATAATGGCTACCGGCGTGTGAGCAAGTCGTTGTTTTCACGAACGCTTTTGCCATTTATGTAATTTTCGGTTGTTGTTGCTACTCGTATTTACAATAAGTTTGGTTGAGTTGAGATTAGCCCTCATCCCGTCTTATCGTTTAGTTTTTCATGCTGGAACCACATTGTATGTACATATGTGTAGTGTTGTGCGAAATATTTAACAACAAATATTTAATTTGGTTTGGTGCTGTATTGTGCGGAATAGATGCTTTTACATCTTGTTTGTTAAAATGCCGAGGACTTGTGCTATTGGATGTACATAAAACAAAATTAAATCAATATTTCATGTTAAAAATAATATACGTTTTCACGAACTATTTTGTACTTTATATAATTTTAGGTTGTTGTAAATAAATGTTTAAATGTTTCAAATAAATGTTTAAATTACTGAAATCTGTAATACTTATTTAATAGAAGCCTAATACCTTAAAATATAAATATAACTGCCTATAGTATAAATAGCTGTATATGCATAACTACATATAACTATCTATAGTCAAAATATTGAGATTAGTTCAACGGATTTGGTACCAGACGGCGACACTGTGCCATTATTTGTATTGGGTGACAAAAAATCGTAGAAGCTGGCTCTCTATTCCGGTATATATTACTCTACTCTATGCTGCGCAGCATATAACATTTGCAAAAAAAATATTCCAAAAAGATATTTTTGGCAACTTGATTTTTTTCAATCTTTTAATTTAGTTTTTATATAATTAAAATAAAAACTCAGACGTTTTTGTCGGTTATAAAGTATTACTTACGTCCCCAAAAATATTTTATTAAAATTCCCAAAAAATATGCTTTTGGCAATCTCAAATTTTAATCATGTATCTATTGAGTAATTTTAATAATACCTGCAAATCGCCAGACAAATTTAGCAGTTTTAAACAATTCCCAGACGTGAATAAAGTTTACATTATTTATAACTTTTCCAAATTTAAAACAATATTTCCACAATTATTTTTTCTGTGGCAGGAACGCACCAAGTACCAGCTAATAGATTATAAATAATGCTTATTGAAAGTCACTCTTTTGTTTAATTTACTTTAAGTTTGTAAGAAACCCGGTGGGACTTTTTTTTACAACAGCTTACAATCGTAATTGTTACACATTTAACAACACAAAACAAATTAGAAATAACTAGGTAGCTATCACCTCATTTCGCTCAAATAACGCTTTTTATACGAACTTCGTTTAATAAAGTTTTTGAGCTTGAGGAGGTAAATTTTCGTATATTTTATAAAAGCGTATACATTGCCTCAGAATGAATTACTGATTCGGTAGAGTCGAGCAATTGGTACTACTACCTTGTGTAAGTTCCTAGTTTTTAGAGAATGAATATAACTTATTTTTTTAATTATTGTGTATGTTCATTACATTTTCATAAATGTATTGAGAGGCTTAAAGTTAATATATTAATTTTCTTAAATTTTTGTCTGATTGATTGATATGACATGATTTGACACACTGCCTTAGTAGTGACTCTAGTTTTTATTATATTATTTCTTTTATTTTAATCCATAATTTAAATTAATATTATGGTTAATAGAATTAGGTATTACACATACCCTCATTATGAGTTCTAAATTTGGCTGTGAATTCAACACCTGGCTGGTCAATTTAGACCTACACTCCGCCTGCCAATGTTTCCAAACAATGGTGAATTCCCCTGATGAGACACCACCGTAAACCTGAAAATGGAACATAAATGTACCATCAAAATATATCAATGAAATTCTTGTAACATTCATTCATTCATTACAGCCTCTTAAAAGTCCACTGTTGAACATATCTCAAATTGATTGACTTATAGGAGGGTTACTTGCAATATTTGCCACGCTTGGCAGACCGCAGGTTTTTCTAACAGTTGGTATAAGAAAATGCTGCTGGCCATCTCCTGTGTCATTTCCCACTGTTGCTTCTAACAACACCCATGGGATGATATTAGAAAGTAGATTCTTATACAAGGCCACTATAAGGCTGTGACTTACTTAAAATTTATATTTCTTAAAAGACACTTGCCTTTATTTAGTGGCAGCACTTTCACTCTTTATCATTCTACATAATAATTCTAGTATTACAAGATAATAAGCTGCCAGAGAATGTAGTCTCAACCTAAAATGTGAACCAATCCAAAAATAGATTAGATAATCACTTTCTGAACTGCAAAAGGAGTAAAAAGTAGACAAAAGCAGGATACAGGCATTGGGTATCAGTAGTTTCAACTAACTGCCTGCTAATATATAATCTTTATATATAAAAATTACGTGTCACATTGTTTGTCCGCGATGAACTACTGAACTGATTTCAATGAAATTTTCACACTGTGTGCAGTTTGATCCAAGTTGAGAGATAGGATAGTTTTCATCCTGATAAGTGACCCTCAATTTCTTTTTGCAATTGCAATTGCTAATTTTAGGAGTTTTTTTTAGGAAAGCAAATGGTCATTTGAAAAGGGCAGAACAACATCTGCCTGGTCATCTAATAATAATAATAAATAATATTTGATGATGCTGAACTTGAACGACTATGACGTGAGGCTATTCCCTCATTGAATGAACCGGCTATAGCTGGGGATGCGGCTCCTCAGGCCAGCAGCCACATGTGGAGGTCGCCATGGATCTTCCGCTCTGGTTGATTCGGGCGATAATGGAATGGTCACGAACTACACCAGATAAGGAGTAAATTGGAGCAGGCGATTGTGGAAACGCGCAGTACGCCTCTCGAAAATCGACCAAGACTCCCGCGCATAACCCTAGGCAAGCGGGATCGGGATGTCGTGAACCCATTGCTGGCAACCTACTTGGAAGCCAGCCGGGACCTTTGCGATACGGACTCAATACTTTTTGGCGCCGCTTTGATAGTTTGCTGCATCCAACGTCTGGACGTGCTACCGGACAAGGTAGCGCTATCCCAGCCTAGAAAAGAAGGATTGAGAACCGTATCGCAAAGGTAAGGGCCCTCTTCGGCAGACTGATAAGGTTCAGGTCGAGTAATAACAGGCCAAGAATTGTGCGCACCGTCAGGATGGCGTTTGTTGGGACAAATATCAGTTTGTCATAGCCAGATATAATGGAAAAACTGACGGCGCACATAGACGACCTGAAGCAAAGAATCGCTGCTTGGGGGAAGCGGATTCAGCGATATATCGAGAGGTAGACACGGTTCAACCAGAATCGTCTCTTCCAGAGGGATCAGAAGAGGCTCTATAAATCATTGGAGCGGCCAATGGTACGGGGAACGGGAGCAGCACCGAATCAGGCCGACACTGTAGCATTCTGGTGCGGCCCTTGGTCAAAGCCCATAAACCACAGTGAGTGCCCTTGGACGGAAGTTGTAGCGAGTCAGTGTGCGAATATTACGTCCATGAACCCCATCATTATAACGCCGGACGACGTAGCTGGGGCGGTCCGAAGAGCCCTAAACTGGAAAAGTCGGGAGCTCGACGGACTGCACTACTGGCTAAAGGGGTTTGTGGTGTGTCAAGCTGTGCTCGCCCGAAAGTTGCAAGACGCTCTCAACGAGAAGTCGCTCCCGAGCCTCTTCACTACTAGGATCACTTATTTGTTTCCTAAAAACCAAAATACCACAGACCCAAGCAAATACCGCCCATAACGTGTCTACCCACCATATTATATGTACAAGACACTAACATCCATTTTGAGCGCTGACTCGTCACCTGAACTCAAATCAGGTGATGACACACGCTCAAAATGGATGGTGGTCGTGGAAACAAAGTACCACTCCTCATTGACGCGGTCATTGGCAAGGTGGTTAAACGCAACCGTCGGAACCTCTCCGCCGCCTTGATAGACTACAAAAAGGCATTCGACTCGGTGCCTCATACATGGTTGCAGAGGGTCCTCGAGCTGTACAAGGTTGACTGTACAGTTCGAGACTTCTTCGGGCAGTGTATAGGGCAGTGGAGTATGAACCTTTGTCATCTAGACGAGCGGATGACGGCTGCGGAGAAACACATAAGGATAAGAACAGGTATCTTTCAGGGCGATTGTTTGAATCCAATCTGCTCTAAACCTTCTCAGTACCTACCTGGTTCCGGGAGAGGATTTCAGCTTTGGAAAAGAGGTACAATAGTGACCCACCTTTTCTATATGGATGATCTCAAGTTATTCACCTCCGGTCGCTCCCATATTACAGAATTGCTGAACATCACTTGTGATTTTAGCAATTCTATTAGAATGGAGCTGGGGATGGTTAAGTGCGCGGTCCTCCATGTCAAAAAGGGTAGGGTTGCTAAACCTGTGGGCATAGACTTATCTACGCCCATCAACATCAGAACCCTATCCGAAGCTGAAACATACCAATACCTGGGTATGGCACAGAACAGTATCAATGAGGCAGACGTAAAACAGTCAGTTTGCGATGTGTTTTATGCACACTTGACGAAAGTGCTTAACAATCTTGTGTCGGGCGTTAATAAAACACATACATATAACGGTTGGATCATGCCTGTTCTCATGTATACCTTTGGTATACTCAGGTGGACTCAGACCGAGCTGAACGCTCTGGATAGAAAAGTCCACACTGTTATTACGTCCCACAGGATGCATCATCTGAGATTATCAGTAATGAGGCTGTACTTGCTGCAGAAACATAGTGGGCACGGCTTTTTAAGCGCTCTCATCATGAGTAGTGTCTTGCGAAGTGCGCAGCCTCCGTAATTACTTCCTGATGAAATCGGATGATTCATTCTACAGGGACGTCATTTTGTGTGATAAAGGGCTAACTCCCTTCTTCTAATATGGAAGGCGAAAGAGCTCCACGCGAGGTTCTACAAGCCTCTTCATGAGCCTTTCGTAGACACAGTTGCCTCCCTCCACTGGCTACGTTTTGGTGACCTCTTCAAAGAAACCGAGGGTTTTGTCTGTGCAATACAGTATCAGGATATTAAGACCAACAACTATCGGAGATACATCCTAAAGGATGGCACCGTCAACATCTATCTAGCTTGTCGCAATTCCGGTGAGTCACTTAGCATGTCGTCTACGGTTGTTCGGCGCTTTCTAACTCCGAGTATTTGCACAGACACAACAGGATTCTGCATCAGGAGCTCGCTCTGAAATACGGTCTCGTGGATCGGAAACTGTCTTATTATAAGTACCATCACCACAGACAGGACTATTCTTGCGAATAAGCCTGATATGGTGCTGATGGACCAAGCACAGTCAAGGATATTTTTGGTTGACATTTCCATTCCATATGACGAGAACTTTGTGAAAGCTGAAGCAAATAAGAAACAAAATATCTGACCTAGCTCACAAGGTAACAAATATGGGGGTAGTCTGCTGAACGAAATTATTCCTGTAGTCGTCTCTGTAAACAGGTTAATCCCGGTAAGCCTTTCGGGTCATCCGAGGGGACAGAGACTCCGTGACAGATCGCTCAGATGCTGACAAGCGGTGCTTTCCCCCTAACGCTCAACCGTTTGGACTCCCTTGCCGAGAGCTTGCATCTGGTTGCAATTTTATTTATACATGTATGTATTATTTATTCATTTATGTTAGTATATTAAATATATGTTTATTCATTATTTCCTTAAATATATTTATTCAGCCCAACCAGATGAGAATACTCTATAAATACCCCAAATAATAATAATAATTAATAGAATCTGGTGTTATTTTGTGGAAATCCATTATATGAAAGACATTAAAAATGAATGAGCTCAAAGTCTGTACAGTATATTTTTACTGTTAGATCTTAAATAGTTAATTTTTAACATCTGCATCAATAAAAATAGCAGACGTAAATACACAGGTTGACAAGAAAAAACATTAAATATAATGCAAAAATATTTTGCACTAAATCATCAATTAACCTTCCAATCAGGGTGATTAGAATAAAATCAGCAGAATGCTTTGAATAGCCTAAAAATGTGTGTATAATGCAAAAACTTATGTATCGACTGACTGAGCTGAACCATTTGTGCTGCAGCCTTAACTGGAGCAATTCACGCAATTCCTAGTAAACCCCTAATAGGTCACCAATGGACAAGGGCCGCCTTCATTGTAGGGAGAATTGTCTTAATTGTCATACTTAGCAGGCAGATACACAACAACAGTACTAGACTTCTGTCACTTTCATAATTAGAAAAATATACTTACACTATAAACTGGCATGGTCCGTAAAGAATTGTCAACTAGTTTGAATTCATTCAATTCAGCTGATGAGTGTAGTTTTAAAAGAGCCCTTGCCACATCAATCCTGCCTTGGACAACCATCCCCACCACAGTATCCCAGTATTGAGGATGGTCTTCAGAACCTCGTTCACAGGCTTCCAGCATCTGAGCAGCAGTCTGTTCATGACATGGAAAATGAAACCGCACCCACTCTAACAAAAATGGCAACACAATATCACCAGGTATGTTATCTATAAATAATATCTCACTTAAATGCCATATACATTCTATTGAATAAAAAATTGTAATGTATGACAACAAACTATTTTTTTCTAAGCTGTCTGTCTCTTTTTCAGCAGCTTCTTGTAAGCTTTCAATGCATACTCGAACGATGGAGCGGTATTGGCGGGAAAGTTTCAAAAATTCCACCTGATTGTCTGAATTTTTGGCGTTTTCAGCAGTTTTTTGCAAGGAAAGGAATGTGCCGTTTGATTCATTTACAAGTTTTCTCAGTATCGAAGTAAAAAGTAGAATTTCTTGTCGAATGTTTAAAATTTTGTTATCAATTGTATTTGTTGGAGTTTTGTTAACTATTTGGCTTCGGGGATAAATTGTGAACGTATTTCCGCGGCGCCATGTACAAGCTATGTTCTTTTCGAAACATTTTTCAGGTAAAATCTGTAAAACAAATAAATATTGAGGAAAAACTCACATACATAACCTTATTGTTCACTTTACCGCACAATACTTACGAATGTTTTTGCTCGGTCACTAGATTTCAAAGTACTATCTGCCGGTGTGTTAGAAAACCCTGAAATATTCATGATAACGCCCACAATTTACACGATTTTTTTAAAAAACGCCGTTTCAGAAAATAATAACTATTTATCCATCTACACTCGATTTTTTTTGGAGTTTATGGCCTGGTATCTAGATTCTAGACCTTTAGGCCTATCTACACTCGACCATGGGGGGTCAAGTCTCTATGGAGCCGATGCAAACGTCGGGCAAAATAAGCGAAACAGAGACAGCGCTATACGTATGAAACAGAAATCACTATTAAACCATGTTACGCATTATATTTCAAATACAGTTTAGGAACTTTTATTTTTGCATATTAATATCTTTGTCGCCTTTCTATTAAAAATTATCTTTACTTATCTTATAAATTATAAACTATATATTTTGTAATATACATAACAAATAAAAGTTGTTTAATCCATGAAAGTATAAATTAAATTATATGTTCCGATTATTTTTATGTTTGATTGAAATGATTACACTGTGCAACAAGCTCTGTAGCCTTAGGGTATTAGTGTTCTGTGCTCTGTAGCCGAAAATATAAATGTATCTATGGCTGTTGTGAAATAAAAACGTAAACTAGATTATTATTTATAACTTATTCATAAAATTAAGAAAAGAACAAGTTTCAAAGTTCATTTTACATCAATAAGATATTATTTTAAACGGGAATGTTTGAAATCATTTTCAAATTAAATTAAGTTAGTTTTGTTTAACTTTTTTAAGCCAAATTCAAAACCGATGTCGATTAAGTATATTTCGTAGAAAAATAACTTAAGTGTGGTGTTACTAGCCAGTGAATATTTAATTTATGGTAATTTATTAAAGTTGTTTTACTAAATGAAGATGTTTAACGAATAATAATGGATTACTGAAAACGATGTGTTCTAAGATGCGTATATAATCATCTAAAATTGAGTGCCCAAGTTTATTTCTGTGTCTATAATATTACTAGTCAATAATATATTTAAATCTCTATGAAAATAATTGTTTTATTCCTGAAAAACTATTAACCGTGTTCCATTCCAGTTTTCTACTTATGTATCAATGCATAGCTAATTGTTAACTTTAATCGTCCTCTTAAGGTTTGTGTTATTAAATATTTAAAATTTCCAATGTGTTATTCATTTATTACTATTTCCATTCCAATTTTTTACTAATGTAGAATGTAATTTCTACATTCGTAGAAGGTTGGAAAGGAAATAGTAGTTAATATATTATGATTAAAAATAGAATATTGAATGTGGGTGTGGGAATTGAGCATTATACATATACACACGCACACATTCACATCTGATAGTTCATGGATCAAAAACTGGCGCGCTAGTGTCGTAAGGTGTTGGCATTTTTATTGTATGAAGTATATGTTCTTCCCGTCAGGGTACATGTATTCTATGCACTCGACAGACCAGCACAGTGCTGCCAAATCAAAAAAGCAAAAAAAACTCTTTTTTTTTGGAGTTTATAGCCTGGTATCTAGACCTTTAGGCCAAGCAAGAAACTCATTAAGCGGTAGGACCCATATACCCACAGAATAAAATTACTCTTTATCAAGAGTATATACCTATGGAGAGGGCATATTCCACTGTAGAAATAATAGTTATACAAATATCTATAATATCGACACACACTTGTCAAAAACAGTTTGTCTCAAAGCAGTAGCTGTAATAGAAAAGAGAGACATCTACAGTTTGTAATTTGGTAATACTTTCGTGTGACGGCATTAGCTCATCCATTCGTGACTGCGCTGCCATGTTAAGTGCCAAGTTTTGAGGTAGATCTGCTGTCAAACTATCAAAAAAGCAGTGAAATAGTGTCGTACACTCATATCTATGGTATCGATAGAAATTAATTTTGATCAGAAATGAATATATAATGATAATAATAGTTTATAAATCCTGGATATCATATTTCATCCACCGTTTTATGATCATGCCAGATTTTTGAATTTTAAATGAACAAAATTAATGTACCTGCGAAAATAATAATATTTTTCATTTAAAATCTGACCCCCCCCCCCCCCACCCCAGCCTGCAAAATAATGATATTTGTAATAAAAAAAATACTAGTCGACGTATTTTTAATAGCACATTACGATTATACTTGTATTTGTAATTGCACACTCTCAAATTTTTTATAAAAAATCAAAAAGTAAATTATGGCTTTTACTAGTACTGCAATATCGATATCTCCGTAAATAAAGTTTTTTTCTTATTGCACAGGGTGCCAATAAATTGCACATATCTCGATTGTAATTGCACAATAACGTATTGTTATTGCACATACTTATTTAGTTACAAAAATTAATAATTAAGTAAAACTGACGGTCGCCGCCAATATGCGCTATAAGCAGCAGACGACGGGCATAGTGCATACCATCAATGAAAACGGGCCATAAGACGTTCTGCTTTTTAACCACAACACAACACGTTTCAATCCATTTCAGAATATTTGATTTTAAGGAAATGAAAAGCAGTATGTATTATTTTTTGTTATTTAATATTTAGTCACTGTAGAAGCGTGCTCGTCGCGACCCCTGCCAGCCCTTTTCAGGGCTGCAATTCTACTTAGCTGCGCACCCATGTCAACGAGGGTTAGGGCGTCCCCCCAAGGCGACGCACACCAGCTCGTCCCCGTTGGTGTGGAATGCAGCGTGCAAAGCGGCGATGGGGACCGCCACCCGTCACGCACAGCCCGACACGGCGGAAGGTGGAGGACAGAGTGCAGAGTTGGCACGTGGAATGTTAGAGGAGGCATGAGAGATAAGACGAATGAGTTGATCGAAATAATGAAAGAAAGAGAATTAGATGTCGTGTGTATGTCGGAGACCAAACGGAAGGGCAGTGGTACTGAAGAGCTCCCTGGCGGGGCGTTAGCTCTATGGTCCGGAGTCCCGGAGAGCGAGAGCGCCCGCCAGGGAGTGGGGGTGCTGCTGTCGTCTCGGTTGGTCGATGTTATGACTGAATATAAGGTTGTGAACTCAAGACTTCTCTGGGTTCGCTTTAAATTGGGACTGACGAAGTTATTCCTTTTGGCTGTTTATGCGCCGGTAGCTTCGTCGTCCAGGGCTGAGCTGGAGGAGTTTTGGGAGAATGTAAGAGAAGTTCTAGATTTGGCTAGGGGAAATGAAAGAATTGTTGTATGTGGTGATTTGAATGGATGGGTTGGTACCGCTCGACCAGGGTACGAGTCGGTGCTTGGAAAGTTTGGCGATAAAAGGGTTAATGATGCTGGCAAGCTTATACTGGCGGTATGCAAGGAAAAGGGTCTTCTTGTGACAAACACTATGTTTAATCACAAGAAGATCCATATGTATACTAGAGAAAGTAAGAACGAGAGAAGTATGATCGATTTGTTCCTGGTGGATGACCGACTGCGAAAACAGGTGATGGATACGCGAGTGTTCAGGGGTGCTGACCTGGGAACGGATCACTATCTAGTGATTACTAGATTTAGGGGTCTGTTCGCGGGTTGGCGCTACCGGACGGCAGTAACAGAACCACAGTCGGTCTGTCGCATCCGAAGCTGGAAGCTTCAGGAAGCGGATACTAGGGACAAATATCATGCGAGGGTAGCCGAAAAGCTTGACAACATCGATGGCAGAAAAGAATGTGTTGAAAGAACATGGCAGAACCTTAGGGATGGAATGGTAAGTGTAGCGGAAGAAGTGTGTGGAACGATTAAAAGAGGCAGTAGTAAAAGAAGAGATGCATGGTGGAATGATGAAGTGAAAGAAGCTGTAAAGAAGAAGAAGAAAGCATGGTTAGACTACTTGGCCTCTAGTAATGATAAGGATATGAGAGAGAAGATGAAAGAAAGATATAAGCTGCAGAAAGTTCACACGAAAGCATTGATTGAGGAAGTGCGTGAAAGGTGTAGAATGGAAGCGGACGAAAGGTTGTCGCACAACTTTAAGGAGAACTCCAAACTCTTCTGGAAAGAGGTTGGAAGGACCCGAAGTGGTGCGACGGCCTTAAGAATGAACAAAGTGCTTTCGAGAACTAATGACGTCCTCTCAGAAAAATCGGACGTCATGCAGCGATGGAGCGAATTTTATAGAGAAATGTATGCGTGTGATGATCTTAGTGAGGGATCCGGGGATGACGTCGAGACTGGTACGCCAGACCCGGACCTCGATGACACTGAGGTCATCAGTATGAAAGAGATTGAACGTGCGATTCGAAGTTTGAAATGTGGTAAGGCTGCGGGACTAGACAGAGTTACTGCTGAAATGGTCAAGTATGGTGGGCCTCGCGTCTGGGACAGCTTTCATCTGCTGTGCAATTTGTGCTGGCGGACGGGGGATGTCCCGGATGATTGGCGATCCGCAGTCATTGTGCCTTTATATAAAGGTAAAGGTTCACATTTTGACTGCGGGTGCTATCGGGCGATCAGCTTGACCAGTTTAGCAAGTAAAGTTTATTCGAAGGTTTTGACACGTAGGATGCAAGAGAAATCGGAAAGATTTCTATGGGAGGCACAATGCGGATTTAGACCTGGAAGAGGATGCACGGATCAAATGTTTTCTCTCCGCATGATCACGGAAAAGCTTCTGGCTGCTAACCAGAGGATTTTCTGTGCTTTTGTGGATCTTGAGAAAGCATTTGATAAGGTTGTAAGGAAGAAAATGTGGGAACTGTTGCCGGGGTATGGTGTGGATGGTCGATTGCTAAGGGCTGTGCAGTCACTTTACTGTGACTGTAAAGCCTGTGTGCGGGTAGGGCATGACCTGTCACCCATGTTTAGCGTCCAAACGGGCGTAAAACAGGGTTGTGTCATGTCTTCCTGGCTGTTCATACTGTATCTCGACAGCTGTTTACAGAAACTGAAAGATAGCTGTTTGGGTGTGAAATTGGGTGACATTAAAGTAAATTGTCTGCTGTATGCTGATGATGCAGTGCTTATTGCACCATCAGAGGCAGAACTGCAGGCATTAGTCACGTGTATGAAAGAGGAATGTGAAATTAAAGGTCTCCGTTTGAATGCTAATAAAACTAAGGTTCTGGTATTTGAAAGGGACGAAGAGAGAACGAAGTGTGAAATATGGGTAAATCAGGAATGTCTAGAACAGGTAAATGAAATTGTATACTTGGGGAGTGCTTTTAGCCGGGATGGAAGATGTGATTTAGATGTGGACAGGCGTGTCGCTGCCGGGAACAAAGTCAATGGTGCCCTGACTGCGTTAGTCAAAAGGCAAGGCGTAGTGAAGAGTGCACGCCTTGCAATACATAACGCAGTGTTGGTACCGACTTTGTTATATGGCAGCGAAACCTGGGTATGCCAGAAGAAGCATAAAAGCAAGTTGAATGCAGTGGAGATGCGATCTCTTCGTAAAATGTGCGGCGTCACCATGGCTGACCGAAAGCGAAACGAAGAGATTCGCAATATGGCAGGTTTGAAAGATGACCTTATCACAAAAATTGATAAGGGCGTGCTTCGATGGTTTGGGCACGTTGAGCGAATGAGTGAAGACCGAATGGTGAAGAAAATATATAGCGCGAAAGTTAATATTAAAAGGTGTCGAGGTAGACCGAGACTAACTTTCGAAGACCATGTGAGCAAATTGCTCGAAGAGGGGAGGGTCAAGAGTACTCGGATACCTAGACGTGCATGTATGAAGAAGATGATGAATCTGAAAGAAGCGAAAGAGGTATGTAAGGATCGTGACACTTGGCGATCTGTTCTCTCTGGCTACCCCGTCAGGGATTGTGCGTGACGATAAGTAAGTAAGTAAGTAATATTTATTATAATAACAAGTATACTTATGCCAGGCTTTTTTTTTAAATTATTTGCAGATGGTGCTGTCTAGAAGTCTTCTCAAATTATTTCAATTGACTGCGTTGCAAAAGGATATGCTGCAGCTGCTGTAATCAATTGAAAATTTGAAAAGGCGCCATTTGACCCGTAACAAACTTCATTGCAGACTGTAGTCTGCATCTGCATATGTGGTCTGCAGTCTCATTTTGGAGCAGCTCCATTAGCATAACCATTTTAGAAAAAAAAAATACCAGTCGACGTATTTTTAATAGCACATTACGATTATACTTATATTTGTAATTGCACACCCTCCAATTTTTTATAAAAAATCAAAAAGTAAATTGTGCTTTTTACTAGTATTACAATATCGATATCTCCGTAAATAAAGCATCTTTAGAATTGCACAGAGTATTTTTTTTTATAGGATAAGGGTGACAAACGAGCACACAGTTCACCTGATGGTAAGTGGTTGCTGCGGCCCATAGACATCTACATCTATCCTCGATTGCGAATCAAAATGCAGATGCGTTTGTCACCCGTGAGGACTAAGATGTCAGGATTAACCTTTTGCACCGCAGTCAATTGAAATAATTTGAGAAGACTTCTAGACAGCACCATCTGCAAATAATTGAAAAAAAAAGCCTGGCATAAGTATACTTGTTATTATAATAAATATTAAATAACAAAAAATAATACATACTGCTTTTCATTTCCTTAAAATCAAATATTCTGAAATGGATTGAAACGTGTTGTGTTGTGGTTAAAAAGCAGAACGTCTTATGGCCCGTTTTCATTGATGGTATGCACTATGCCCGTCGTCTGCTGCTTATAGCGCATATTTTTTTTATTTATTTTTTATAGGATAAGGGTGACAAACGAGCACACAGTCCACCTGATGGTAAGTGGTTGCTGCGGCCCATAGACATCTACATCTATCCTCTATTACAAATCAAAATGTAGATGCGTTGTCACCCGTGAGGACTAAGATGGAGTGCCTCATTTCCAGTAAAAAGGGCCTTCGGCCACCTGCACTAAATATTATATTGCATATTGGCGGCGACCGTCAGTTTTACTTAATTATTAATTTTTGTAACTAAATAAGTATGTGCAATAACGATACGTTATTGTGCAATTACAATCGAGATATGTGCAATTTATTGGCACTCTGTGCAATTAGAAAAAAACTTTATTTACGGAGATATCGATATTGCAGTACTAGTAAAAACCATAATTTACTTTCTGATTTTTTATAAAAAATTGGAGTGTGCAATTACAAATGCAAGTATAATAGTAATGTGCTATTAAAAATACGTCGACTAGTATTTTTTTTATTACAAATATCATTATTTTGCAGGCTGGGGTGGGGGGTCTTACTGTTTATCTTTGAATCTTTGATTTGATAGGTCTATGTTGTTGTTGTTATTATTCGCTCGAGAGAGCAGGCAAAGGAACTAAGCCATACAGCCTTGTCTTTTTTATTTTGAATATATAGAATTTTAAAGTGTATAGGCCGGAACCAAGTCTTATTTTCCTTCTTTCCATCTCTTCAGAATCCATAAAGGCCGAAGTCAAGTCTTATTTCCTTTAATTCTTCATATTTTCAAAAAAACGGAAAGGCTAAAGCCAAGTCTTCTTTATATTATAATCTTTGTAAGTTTCAATCCGTGTAGATTTGTCAATCCAATATTTTCAAAAACAGGGATACCATGTTTCATATTTCTTTTACAGTGTTATGAATAAAATTGCAAAGTGCTAAATATGTCTTAGTATTCCTAAGAATATCTTGCAGGGCACGCGGGACGCTCTCTGAGTTTTCATAAACTTGTATAAGTATTTCAATGAGTAGCAATCTTTCTATGGCGTACGCTGGGCAGTTAAATATTATATGTTCTGCAGTCTGATCTGCTTCTGTATCACAGAAATTGCATGTTGCAGATGCTACTATTCTCATCCTGGAAAGATGAGCGTTCAGTCGATAGTGGCCAAATCTAAGTCTGCACATTATTGTATAAAATTTTCTGCTATGATATCTCTTGTTGCGAGAAAACCAAGGAATAATTAATTCTGAATTAATTGATGCATACCAACGACCTTTTCCTGCCTCTAAAACAGCATTCCATTGCATTTTCCATTCTTTTTTTAACTGTTTCTTTAAAATTGAATTTAAATCTGTATGTGGTATTGCAACATCGGTTATCCTTTCAATATCAGCTGTAACTATACTTTTAGCTAAATTGTCTGCTCTTTCATTTCCTTGAACCCTAATATGTGACGGAGTCCATAAAAATTTTACTTCCAAATTATTTTCTTTCAATTTCCACCACAAACTTTTAATTTCATATGTGATGAAAGGCGTTTTAGCATCTAAAGCTTTTGTCTTCAGTGCCTTCAAGACACTCATGCTATCAGAGATCAGTAACCATTTATTAGATACATGTGGATGTTCTTCTATATATTTGAGAGCAATTAAGATAGCATAACATTCTGCAGTGTATATGCTTGCTGATGCAGGAATGGAAAGGCCATGTCCAGTTTTCAGGTGAGGTATGTAAAATGCACAGGCTACTTTATTTTCAACTTTTGAACCATCAGTGTAAATTTGTCGATATTCTTCATATGTAGATATAAGTTATATATATAATATAATATACATATAACTTATATCTACATATGAATTATATGTATATAACTTATAGATATAAGTTCATAAACCGCTACTTTTCTTTTCAATTTTTCATCTATATTTATGTGTATATCACTAAATTTACTTTCATAATTCCCCTTATAACAAGGCCAAGTGTGTGTGCTTTAGTGAATATTATATTGTTCATCATATCGTATCACTTCATGAAAGTCATGGAGTATATATGGGGCTGAGTTAGATATAGGAGACATACTATTATAGTAAAATAACACTTTTTGAAAAAGAGGATGATGAGACAAAGAATTAATATTTAATAAAAACCTAAATTTCAGATATTTAAACCTAAGTAAGATAGGAGGAGTAAGGCATTCAGCCTGTAAAGAAACAATAGGAGTTGTTCTCATAGAGCCGGTAATAAGTCTTAAATTCTTATTTTGTATATTATCTAATTTGTTTACTAGTTTTTTATTTGATGCAAAACAAAGGAAGCCATACTCAAAATGACTCCTCACCAAAGACTTATATAACATTAATAATATTTCCGGATCAGCTCCCCAGTTAGTACTAGCCAAAGCTTTTAATACATTAAAGGCCTTAGAAGCTCTGTCTGTAATAGAATTCACGTATTTGGTCCAAGATAAATTATTTGTAAAAATTACACCTAAGAATTTTGCACAACTTTCTATTGGTAAAAATGTATTATTATAAATTATTTTAGTGTTAAATGGACGAATTTTATTAAATATTACAACTTTACTTTTCTCAGTACTAATATCTAAATTTAAGTATGAAAAGTAAATGTGCAATTTCTTTAAAGCCTCATTTAAAATGGTTACCAAGTTTTTGACATTTGCTCCTGAGGCGTATATGACCAAATCATCTGCATATTGTAAATTAGTAACATTTGATCCTAAAATATTGTTTAATTTAAATATGTATAAAATAAAGATAAGAGGACTTAATATTCCTCCTTGACAAACACCTTTATAACTGAGCCTAGGACCAATAATTGTATTATTATTATTAACTTTAGCAAAAACTCTTCTTTCATGTAAAAAGTTAAATATCCATTTTACAATTTTTTCAGGAATGGCCAAAGACCTCAACTCTGCGGCGAGTACATGAAGATTGATGTTATTAAATGCACCAACAATGTCAAAGAATATACTAATTAATATTTCATTATTTTCCATAGCTTTAAAGATGTCTAAGTGTAGAAATGCAATACTTTCTCTAGATGACTTACGGCGTCTGAATCCAAACTGATTTGATGGTAAAAGACAATTTTTTTCTAGATAAAATTCTAATCTAGATTTTATAAGTTGCTCAAATATTTTACCCATACAAGATGTAAGTGCTATAGGTCTGTAAGATTCTGCAATGTGAGGTTTTTTCCAGGTTTTAAAATGGGTATCAAACAATCTTCTTTCCAATCGTTAGGAATAAGTGAATGAAACCATAACATATTATATATTTTCAAAACTAGTTCTCTACACGCAGTATTCATATTTTCTAAAGCTTTATATGGAACAGAATCTAAACCACAAGTAGTGTCTTTTCTAGAGTTAACAGCTGAGTTGAATTCGGTCAAGGTAAAAGGTTTGGTAAGATAATCACAATGATTATCATTTGAGGAGTTAGGAGTTAGAGGTGATTCATCTGTTTCTGGAGTATATTTTTTCAAAAATTCATTAGCCCAATTAGAATCTATGACAGATGTGTTATTATGAACAAAAGTTTTATTAAACTTTTTAATGTAGTTCCATACTCTAGTCAATGGAGTAGATCTATTAAAAGTTTCACATAGTTTTTTCCAGTTAAGCTGTCTTTCAGTCTTCAAAGTAATTTTTTTAACAGCTTGTAGTCTTTTAAAATTAATATAATTTCGTTCTGTGGGATCATTCTTAAATACTAAATATGCATTTTTACAATTTAATACTGCGTCTTTGCATTTTAAATTCCACCATGGTAGAGAATTTTTCTTTTTAATTCTTTTAAAAGATTGCAAGTTGATGTTAACATATCGATTAGAAGACTGATTGGATGGTGTGGATTCATGCATGGCTTGTTTAACTAGTTCTATTAAGTCTGTATAACATTGTAAAGGATTACTATAATCAAAACTATAATTTTTAATTAAATTATCTATTAAATTTGAATATTTTGACCAATCTACCAATTTTAAGTTTATGTTATTTGATACTGCTGTTTCTTGAAAATTTTGACTATTAACCGTGATTTTTGTCTTTACAGGAAAATGATAGCTGCCTAGAGAATCATCATCACATACTTGCCACTCACAAGACAGAGCCAGTGAAGATGAAACAAGTGTCAAGTCTAATGCATTCTGCCTCCATCTATGAGATCCTACTGTAGTCATCTGACCATCGTTCAAGATTACAAGATTGTTGTCATCTATACTTGCAAGAACATCCCTACCTCGTGAATCTAATTCAGTACATCCCCATAGCCTGTGATGGGCATTGAAATCACCAGCTATAAAGACTGGCTGTGGCAAACTTTGGATTAAATTATCTAATTTGGATTTATTATATATTAATTGATGAATTAGGGGGACAGTAAACACTAACTAAAGTTAATAATTTATCATTGTATTGTATTTGTACAGCTATATTTTGTAATGAGTCATCAGAGAATGTATTGATAACACGAAATCCAATTTTGTTATGTAGAAGTATTGCTACTCCATTATGATCATTACCTGAATCTAATCGTATAATATTATAACCTTTTACTCTAGAATTGTGCCTGGGTTTAAGCCAAGTTTCACATATGAGAGCAACATCTATGGTGTTCTCATATAAAAATTGTGTAAATTGAAAGCGATTTTTAATTAAACTCTGTGCATTCCATTGTAAAATGTTAAACTGATCCATAAAATATTAAATGTTAAATAATGAAATATCTATTTTGGTTTCATTGTATCTATGAGAACATCTTTAATAAGCTGAGAAGATATGGTGGTTTGTTCATTTGATTTATTAAGAGTTAATACTTTAATGACTGTATTTAAAATTATATTAATAATGTCATCATTCTTTAGCAGTGACATAAGAGCATCTTTAGGATTTTTTTTGTTTAATTCGGGGAATTCGTTTTTATTAAAAAGGTCTACAAATGGGGTTTTGTGTAATTTAGTCTGATTTTCTTTTATCTTTTGTTTCTTAACAGGACACTGTCCAGAAATGCTTAGATGGTTTCCTTTGCAATGTATGCATATCGCTTTATCTGAAGAGACTTGGCAATCTTTGTAGTTGTGATTTTCAGTACAAATTGAGCATTTCACAGAATTTTTACAGTACTTTGCTAAGTGGCCATACCTCAGACAGTTGTAGCACTGCTTCACTGGTGGAATATACTGATTTACCACGAACCGCCAACCATGAAGATCGACGTGGTCCGGCAAAACATTAGAAGCGATGTGATTGTGTGCGAAAAGAATGTGATGGCCACGGTGCCCGTCGGCTGTAGCAAACTGCGTCCTGCGTCGTTCTTTTGTTTCTTCATTATCCTTTTAACACATATTATCTTCCTGTAAGTTGTTAACATACCAAAAATTATTGAATTAGAAAGATTAGTGGGAACATTAGTTATGACTCCTGTTATTTCTGTCCCTGCAGCTGGGATAGATGCCTTCATTTTGTATTCATTAAGAAATGTAACATTATTTAAAAATGCATTCGCTAGAGAGGGCTTTTCAAAATGAACGCCTATTTTGTATTTATTCATAGATTGTAAATATTTAATGCCTTTATTATACCTCTTCATATGTGTGGACAGAAACATCATGTCCCGCGTGCCAACTGGTCTTCTTTCATCATTTGATTCGACAAAGACAACAAAATCAACGAGGACAGAGTCCTCAGGGTACTTCCTGTTGTAGTCAGATACAAAGTATGGCTTATACTTGCGCTGCTCTTTCTCAGGATCTTCCTCAGTGCTGGTATCAACTTCCTCCTCAGTCGTTTCTTCAAAGACTTCTTCTTCTCCCGGCAACTTTTTTTTTTACGTTTCCCCATGATGAAGAAACCCAGTATCAATAAAAAAATAGAAGTTTAATGCTTTTTAACTAAAGAAAACAAAATTAAAATTTTAGTTTAAAAAAAAGGCGCCTATCACGTTTCAAGGTTCCCGCGCTTTTTTTTCCTGATAGGTCTATGTTTGATAGTTTTCATTGTAGTTATAATTTGCTAATTAATACAGGCAAAGGTCTTAGACCATGCAGCCTAGTCTGACATGCATCACGTGCATTTTGTCCTCAAAATAATTCTTAAAAATGTCTTAGTTCGTATAGTATATTGAGAACGAATAACATGTTTTAACTTAACTCAGCAGAAAAAACCATTTGATTACTATAGTATTATTGCAGCATAACGGATAAATAACTCGATTAATATCACCATAAAAGCATTGGTTACATTGTTTTCACTTCTAGTTCACATACGCAGACATTTTATTTAAGTGGTAGAGCCATACTTCAGATATATTATGGTTGTAGTACGAACGGGTCGGCTCGACCGGGGATGGACCACGCTCTCACAGAATACCAGCGTAAAATAGCAGCTTAACGCTGCTGTTTCGTATGGTGAGTGTAGAGATCCCTCCGGTTCTCTACACTCGTTTCCAGTGAAAAGGGTCTCCACCCTTTTTACTGGAAACGAGGCATTCCATCTTAGTCCTCACGGGTGACAACGCATCTGCATTTTGATTCGTAATCGAAGATAGATGTAGATGTTTATGGGCCACAGGAACCACTTACCATCAGGTGGACTGTGTGTTCGTTTGTCACCCTTATCCTATAAAAAAACATTTAATATACAAAATTGCACCACTTTTACGTATAAAAATCCACTTTCAACCGATATTTTAAAGATAAATGCAACAATAGTAATTCACCCGTGCACATGTTTCCCGCGAAAAATGTAGTATAGAATCATTAAGATGGACTTTTTTTTAATTTACTACATTTTATACTTAAATTGATATTCTTTGACGCATATGTACTTGTACAAAGTATCACACCATGTGTTGTTTGTTGCCACAAGCTACAAGGTAAATAATATAATATAATTATCCTCAAACTGCACCTGCATCTTGCCGTCCAAAAAACGATATCTTTAGCTATTCATTATAGCTGTATACAGTATGTAGTTTTTATGTACTTTAAAGAAAGTACAAAGCTTTGTAACTTTTGATAGCTCACACAGATATAATATGCGAAATACGTTGACTACTGCGCCAGTTAGTTTGTGGTTGGCCACATTAACAGATTAGTCATTTAAATAAATTACTACAAAATACGAGTATTTTGATAAAACATAGTTATGTTTATCTATGATTGTAATTAATATAAATAGTTATATCTAAGACAACCTAATCTATTACAAAAACTGACTTGTTATACCTATCACCTCATGATGTTTTGTTTTGTTTAAAAGATATTTAAATATTAATCGCACTTACATCAAAGTGAACTTCACAGAAGTATAGTCTAGTTAGTGTAGATGGTGTATTCGGGTCTCTTTTTGCCAGTTTGAATCAAGTATTTCTCATTTTAAATCAGTCGACACTTGAATTCATAACTTCCCCGGCGTTGTGATGCTCGTATTATTGCAACAGGTACAGCACATCTATGATAAAGGTGATAACTTATTGTTAAACATCCAAAATATCTTATTCCTTTGTAAAATAATTTTATTTACTTGCGCAGTGACGTCACAAGCTGAACAGCATGGCGGCTAACGTTAATCATTATGTAATTTCAGATCTGGTTGTCCTGAAATTCTTAAATTAGTTCAAAGGTACCTTGGGCACCTACTCTGGGCAAATAGTGCAGTTAGTTAAATCAAAGCAACTTGGAGAAAAAAAAAGCCTCGTTAGATCACTCATACCGGAAAACCCATTAATGTACTCGCATGTGATGCCGAAAAACTAAATGAACGACTATTATATAAGTTCAAAGTCCCGCAGCATGCAACAAAAGATTTATGCTCAGAGTATCACCGGTAGGTAAGGACCAATGTCACCAACTTACTGACTTTTGATATTAATCAACCTTCAGTCTTACAAAACGAAGTGGCAATGGGCAATGATAGTAACAAAGACTGTACTACATTGTACGTTAATATATACTCGGAAAATATGAGTAATCTGAGGACCATAATTATACCTAAATAGTCCTTATAATAGTAAAGAGTAATAATTGTGTTCTGTGGTCCCTAGTCAGCCACAGATTTGCGCTATATTTTGGCACTGCTTATTAGTTTGTGCACAGATTACTTTAATCAGAAC
Source organism: Parnassius glacialis (assembly GCA_033319125.1). Classification (NCBI taxonomy): domain Eukaryota; kingdom Metazoa; phylum Arthropoda; class Insecta; order Lepidoptera; family Papilionidae; genus Parnassius; species Parnassius glacialis. The sequence goes on from JAVANC010000005.1 coordinate 54,781,624, forward strand.
TTTAGTAGTATCCATCAAGTATCCATGTTTCTATATAGTTTGTGGTAGTATCTACGTTTCATTTTACGATTACTGCATGATTGCTGTTTATGTAAAGTTTTGACTAATATAGATAATTAATCAGTTCACAAACTAACAAGAAGTTACAAAGTACTAGCATTTAACAGTTACTTGATATATTATTACATTAAAAGACGTTCAGTTATTTTAATAGTTCTTCGGTGCGATAATAATAAAATTCATCGGAAAAAAGGATAATAAAAAAGGTAAGTGAAGTCTTATTCGGCTGCATTTTATAATTTGCCACGAAATTATGTTGAAGTTTTAGTGGCGTTGGGGAATTCCTTTTAAAAATTAAGAATAATGAAAGTAATTTATTCACAACAGTTATCCCAGTGACGACTAAAATGTCTAAAAATTATTAGTTAGTATTTTAATTGACCGGATATACTGTTGGAGGACATGTTGATTTGTCATGAATGAGACGATTTTGTCAATTCGTCAAAAAGTGTTTTGTTTAGACTTAGACAGGTTTTGTACAAAATTAAATAGTAAGTCGAGTGATATCGTGTTGTGATAAGTGATTTTATTATAATGTGTGATACGTTTTTACGCTGACGAATCTATCAAAAGAAAAAGTAAATTTTAAGTAGAACTATCCCATCAGCTCTTTGGTAAGTTTTTGATGTTGCATCAATTTGTCCTCGTCATTATCTTTTTCATCAGTTTGACCGCGACACGAATTTGTATTCGGTGAAACTGTGTATCAGTGAAGGTCTGAACTTTCGCCTTAGGAAAATCTGAGTTTAATACTATAAGTTGTAACATTTCAGGGATTTGAGTTCATTATTTGGATTAAATTTGGGTCGTTATCTAGGCTCGGTCTATTTGTTTGTATATTTGTTTGATTTGTGACGTCAGTGATGTTCAAGTAGAAATATTTTGTGCCAATTTGTATGATAATGATAAATGTTATCTGCAATTGAAAGTGATATGGTAGAGATAGGATGTCGATGTAGCCCATTATTCATGTGCAAAAAATAGTTTTTTAGGAATAGTATTGTTTCAGTGGATTATCAACACTGTTTCAACATAGTATATTTTATTTTTAAAATGAATTAAATAATTAAAGTTAAAATATCAGAAATAATTTATTAATAGGAGATTAATAAAAGCTTTTATAATAGAAGTTACCTAATTTACGGATTTTACCAAATTTTTTAACTTATTTTTAAATTCTGACACTTAAAAATTCAGTCTTATGGAGTGTTTTAATTATATAATTCTTATCTCACATTAATTTTTTTTAATAAATATTAATCAAAAGTTTTTTTATAATTATCTTTGTCTACAAAGACTAGATAATAATCTTTAAGTCCTCAAATCATTTCTTATTTTGTGAGGGAATAAAATTGATCCATATTGAGAAAGGCAATAATGGCATAAAATAGCAGCTTAACACTGCTGTGTTTTATATGGTGAGTGTATAGTACAGGAGACCCCTTTTACTGGAAATGAGGCATTCTATCTTAGTCCTCACAGGTGACAATATATCTGCATTTTGATATGTAGTTGAGGATAGGTGTAGATCCCTATGGGCCATAGCAACTACTCACCATCAGGTGAAATGTGTGCTTGTTTGTCGCCCTTATCCTATAAAAAATAAGTACAGTGCAAATTTCATTACAGTTTGTGCTAGAATAAAAAAATAAGTAAAAAATTCCAGTCATGCATTGATACATCTTTTTTATTTGTATTAATGTTACATGTGAAAAGGTTTGATTGGAGGATATAAACCGTGCACAAAAAGGGAAATTGATATAAACAAGAAAGTGTAACAACAAATATTATGTGATTGATTTTGGCCAACTTACCTGTTGAATTATCTAAAACAAAAGGTGAACAATGTTGTTAGAACAATATTAATGTGTTATCATATGAGAAACAAATTATAGTTTAATGTTGTTGATAATAATAATAATGAGTTAATAAAATCACAAAATATATATACAAAAGAGGTATTTGGGAAGGTTAGAAGGGAGTTAAAATTTATGGGATGAGGCATGTCGGGGGGCACAATTTATGACACACAAAAATATGTGGTTAGTGTTTCCCTCATCTAAACCACATTTGCATAGAGAACTCCCTATCAGGTGAAACTAACTTAGCCTAATCCTGAGTTTAGCTAGGTGAACATAGGTACAGGCATGTCCAATTTTCAACCGCCAGACAATGGAAGTTGCATGCTTTGTTGCTTTATTAAATATAAAAAACCAATGTCTTGATGGAATATTATCTTGTATAGGAGCAATAGTGCTTGCTTTTTAGTAGTGATTAACATTTGAGATATCATAGTTAAACAAGTCAATTACCGTGTAGTAGTGATGTAAGAATGTGCACTACCCCATATCATCCCCTGGGGCTATAAGAGGCGATAGAAGGGAACAAGTTAGGAGATAGGCAGCAGTGTTTTACTAACAACAGCTAAAAATAAAAAAAAAACTGCAGTTGTCAACCTGCTTGCCAAACATGGCAATATCCCCTGATATTGCCAAGGTAATCTATGGGGGAGGCCTATGTTCAGCAGTGGACTTTCATAGGCTGTTACAGGAACATAATGTTTATAAATCTTTATATATAAAAATTATGTGTCACATTGTTTGTCCATGATGAACTCCTAAAGTACAGAACTGATTTCAATTAAATTTCACACACAGTGTGCAATTTGGTCCAACTTGAGAGATAGGATGCTTTTTATCCCCATATGTGACCTTCACTGTATACCTATTTTTTATTGTGAATTTAAGGATTTTTTATAGGAAGGGTCGTTGGAAAGGGCAGAACAATGTCTGCCTGGCCAGCTAGATCTAAATTTACATAACTTGGAGAGACCTAAGTTCAGCAGTATATTCGTGAAGGTCAGTAATGTTGATGATGATATTTATAAAGTAATAACTTCATTCAACATTTCAAGTTCTTTGTATAAATATTACATATCTGTTAGCATTGTGTTTAACAATTGTGACATTTACAATGATATACAGTCTAGATGGCCTTTCCTTCACTTGTTATCAGATTGTATATTGAGATAATATTAAATGAATAATATTTTAAGCACCGATGAAAACAGAGAGGTGTTATATATTTAAGGTGTGTTTAACGTCACACAGTGTGGCATCGTAACTCCCAAATGGATGAACTGATTTAGATTTAGTTTTTTTTGTTTGAAAAGTGATTTGATCTAGAGTGTTCTTAGCTATGATTCAAGAAAATCTTTTCAGTCGTTTGTAGATCATCAGCTCTTTTCGGTGGTTCTATGAATTTTCAATTTAAGTTTATTAACCGATATTTAAGGTATATACAAGCAGGTTAAAAACATAAGATTGAATGTTTTTTTTGTATGAATTCTACATGATATATTTGTCAATTTGAACAAATTTTTGTTTTATTATAAAATTGTTTATACTTCAGGGGTGGATGCATATAAATTTGAACAAAAAATTCCACCCCTAAGGTGATTGTTTCAAAATTCACGATACCATCCTCACCCTTTGGATGCTTGGCGGTCCACAACTGTGCATTTTACTAGGAGTTTTCTTCTACATACAACTTCTCTGTGGAATTGTTTACCACCAATGATTTTTCTGAACCAATACGACTTAGAGACTTTCAAGAAAAGAGCTTACACCTTTCTAAAAGGATGGCAACGCATCTGTAATTCCCCTGGTGTTGCGGTTTTTCATGGGCGGCGGTAGTTACTAGGTGAGCCGCATGCTCGTTTGCCCCCTATACTATAAAAATAAAAAAGTATTTAGTCAACGTTAAGATTAAGATATTCTTTTGTACACTGGAAAGGGTTAAAAAAATTAGACTTAATAAAAAGTTAAAGCCAACTTCAAGACCTAAAAAGAATAAAATGATTTTGAAGTCAGCGCTTCAATATTTCTATATGCTATGTCTAAGCACTGACTTCTGGTCCATGCAAATGATTTATATTCCGTTTAGATCTTTGAAGTCGGCCTTAAATTTTGTATTAACTCAATTTTTTTTTGTTACTTCATATCAAGTTTTGTAGGTTTTTTCTTTCTCATAGGTTATGGATTTAAAGATAATATAAAAAAGTAAAATTATTGAAGTAAGTATACATCTATACTAATACATATAATAAAGCGGAAGAGTTTTTTTGTTTGTTTAAACACACTAATCTCTGGAACTACCAGTCCGATTTGAAAAATTCTTTTTGTATATTATAGCCAGATTCATGTGGAATAGTATAGGCTATCTAGCATTAAGCTATATTACTCAGCTAGCCTTAAATATGGATATTTGTTAAGCAAGTCAGAAGAAAAATCACTCCCGAAATGATTTATCAGCGTACGTTGGATACGTAAATACAATGTTCTAGAAAAATATCGACCTTTACTCCGTCTAAAAAAAAGTCCGCAATACCATATGTCTATTTTTTATACATAAGCCATAATTTGGTATTTTGTGACAAAAAAATATTGAAAATTTAAAAGTAATTTATGAGCGTTATTATTAGGCATGGCCTATTTATCCTTACGAACGAATGTTACTTCATCATCAAGACAATTTTATGAAGATAAACTTTGTTCTGTATACCATGTTATTTGGACGCATAGTTTAAGAGATAATGTAAAACTAAAATAATTCAATACTTGGCTGGGCGCGCGAACGACGCTTAAACCCTAGCCGTTATAAAATGCTTGAACTAGATCATGTCGTGCACCTCGGACACGTGATGACGCGGGTGAAACCGCGGGGTACAGCTAGTACATTATAAATTGTGTTTAAAATTACTCGTTTCTTTTATAGGATAAACATGACAAGCGAGCATAAGATACGCCTGGTGGTCAAAATGCAGATGCATTGTCAGCCATGAGGACTAAGATGGAATGCCTCTTTTGCAGTAAAAAGGGTCTCCGGTTCTCTAGACTCACCATACAAAACCACACACAGCATCATTAAGCTGCTATTAGCTATAAGCATGGTCCTGCCCTGGTCGATTCAACCCATTCATCCTACAACTATACAATTAATATAGCTGCAGCGTGGCTCTACCACAATTAATTATTCATTTTGGAAACCCATCTACATTATATTTATAGTATTGTTTCATAAAACATTCAGTAAGCAAATGAGAAAAGATTGATGTTACAATACACTTAGCATATAATAATTGTTCAAATCTTGTACTAATAAAGTATAATATAACATTGAAAGAAATGACACAATCACACACACATATGAGCAGAAATGTTCCAGGAGGACTTCATTATGCTACCAACTGATAGACATTCTTAGCTAGTGGATGACTTTGAAAATTGTGCAACACTACAATATCATCTCGTTACTCATACAGGGCAACATATAGCACTTTTACCAATAACAACTGTTTAAATATAGTAACTAGGCACGTTGGGGCTGATTTTTTTTTATATGTTACCCCCACACTAGAATTTTCTCCTGTATCGTAGAGGCAGTTTACAAACATAGATTGCACAAGGACAAACATCCAGACCAAGAACAATTATTTGTAGACCATACAAATATTTCTTCCGTGCGGGATACGAAACCCGCTGCCGCCAGCGCAACAACTCATTGCTAAGCCACTACGCCACGGAGCCGTCAATCTGCATTTTGATTCTTAATTGAGAAGAGACAGGTGTATGGGCCACTGCATCTTACCTTACATACCATACCATCAGGTGGACTGTGTGTTCATTTGTCACCTTTGTATAAAAAATTGTAATGGCCTTGACATAGAAATTACTATCGTAAGAGAATCTGTCCTTGAAATTATTACCGTAGCACAGACTTGACCTCTATAGAACCTGCAACTTTTGGCTTAATGTTGAAACTTAGCCAAGTAGGTAATTTGAAATTCAGTTATTAAGTTGTTTGTCATATTAACCGATTGAAGAGGTCCTTAGTTCCTTGTTTAAGGTTGTAGTGGCATTATTTAGATTTTCTTCCGGAATGTTTTGCATGCCTTAAGCGCAAAGCGCATAGATATGTTCTACTAGCGCCAACAATCAAGATTCCAACTTTTTGTCGCATAAAATCGTATCTAACAATCATATTGAATATATGAATGATATAAAAAGCACATTGTCAGAAAGATAAATGATTGTTGAACTTATTAATATTTTCTTAAATCGATTAATTGCTATTTGTACATAAGAAAGTGGTTTTAGTGGCTTATGGTGTAGATTTATTAAGTCCGCATGGAGTGGTAAACACGATAACTTTTGAAAATATTAATTGTTAAACTCCATCAATTTTTTAATCACTTCATCTATCATGTGGGAAACCATGGAATGTAAATGGCAATCTGATTTTCGGTGTTTTTGCAGCCTTGTAATAATTTATTTTACAAAATAACTGCCTCACTCATTCACTTCGGCGTCAACAGCCGTCGCGAGTGGATACTGTATCAGTTGTTTGCAGCGGCTCAAAAAGATCGCTGTACAAATACAAAATATTCGTAAAACCAAATTTCTTACATACTTGATTATTATAATAATCAGAGATTTTTATTACACTATTTTAAAAGTACAGAATAAAAAATAGTACTACGTACTAAAAGTAAGTATGATTTATATCTTTAAGTATATTTACTTAAATACGTCTTGGACTTTATGGAGTGACCTGAATGATGATATGATGATCATATGAGCATTATGAGTCGTGCACTTTTGGATATTACAAACTTTATTTTAAATTGAAGTTTGACATAAAATTCTCTTTATATATAAAAATTACGTGTCACGTTGTTTGTCCGCGATGGACTCCTAAACTACTGAACTGATTTCAATTAAATTTTTGGTCTATGTGCAGTTGGGTCCAACTTAAAAGATAGGATAGCTTACATCTCAATTTATAGTCTCAATACAATATTATTTTATTGCAAATTATTTGTCTATTATTTGACAGTCACAATTATCTGTTAGCTCCAAACGATTCTGTCAGATGACGATATCTGTTGACTGGATTGAGTAAATATTCAATAGATGGCGCTATGTTAAAAATACAAACGTTTAATATAAGCTACAATTTAGTAGCATAACCACCACGTGTTGCTGTAAGTATTCAACAGATGGAACCAATTTTTTTTTTGCTAATTTCAGGAGTTTTTTTGGGAAAGCAAATGGTCGTTCGGAAAGGGCAGAACAATGTCTGCCTGGTCAGCTAGTTGTATATAAATTATTAAATATTAAGGTTATTACTTATTAGTGAAAACTTGTGTGTATTTAAACTACTTTAAAAAATTTACGTATAATCCTGTTATACGTATTTTTTTTAATGCGATAAGGGCATGCACAATTGGATTTACCAATAGTTTTTGTTTTTTTTTTATTTTTGTGTTGTAGAGATACATTGCTGCTATTATGGTTGCTGCGTAAATAGATCGGGTCAATCGTGGAAGGACTACACTCTTAACAGGTGTCAGCGTAAGGAGACCTTTTTTACTGATATTCTATTTTAGTCCTCATGGGAGACAATGCATGTACGTTTTAGTTCTTAATTGAGGATCGATATAAGTGTCTATGAGCCACAGTATCCACTTGCCATTAGGTGGACTGTGTGCTTGTTTGTCATACTTATAACTACTATAAAAAATGTAAGTAGCAACCCAGCGACAGGTAATGTGCCTTTCATTGTGAGCTGGCCAGCTTGACACCCATTAAACTGAAGTAACAAGCTATATACATACGTCTACTTTTAGGCATAGATAACTTGTTTCTGAGAGAGTTTTTATCATTGATGGGTTCGCCAAATGATTTCGAATTTCTTTGTATTTTTCTATTCAAGTTTTCTCACAATGTTTTCCTTCATCGTCTATCAAGTAGTAAATCAGCACGTAACTGCAGGGAACAATTTCGTTATTGTTGGCGAGGATCCAACTGTACTTGCATGCATTGAGATTTAAGGCTTGTCCCTGAACTACCATGCGTCATTTACCACACCACTTTTTTATATAGAATAAGGGTGACAAAAGAGTAAACAGTCCACCTGATAGTGAGTGGATGCTGTGGCCCATAGACATCTACATCTATCCTCCAAAAATAGAAATGCAGATTCGTTATTACCCTTGAGTTCTAAGATGGAATGACTCAGATCCAGTCTCCGGTTCTCTACGCTCACCATATGAAACACGGCAGCATTGAGCTGCTATTTTACGCTGGTATTCTGTGAGGGCGTGGTCCTTCAATGAGCCGAACCATTCGTGCTACAACTATCGCATTTGTGCTCTGCCACGTAAAAAGACTTATTACGTGGGACCAAAAAACCACCGGAATATGATGATACGGATCTCGATGACGCGGAAGGGTATCCTCCACGTCATTGAAATCCGTATATTTCGGTGATTTTAACGCCTATTTTAATTTAATGGTAATCAATGCTTATTAAATACAACCTACTTAAACTAAATGTAGGGACTAATTGGATGTTTCCGTGTCCCTGTCAGGCGGGGGCTTAGCTTCGAATCCGTTTAGTTGCCGCGTAATCGGGCGATTAACTGAAACTAATCAGTTGTCCCCGATGTCAGTAATATCGACAAATTTCGCGATGAGGGAGTGTGGTGTCGACCTCGAGTTGTGTCATCTACTAATAAAATACTATTATAGAAATGCAGTTTTAATAAAAATAAATGCATACAATGTCAATCAGTTCTCGCTGATCTTTTGTTACAAGGTAAGCTACCTTTTTTTTTAATACAAGTAATCTGATTGTAAGTTTTATTTTTATCGAAGAGGAGGCAAACGAGCATACGGCTCACTTGATCGTAGGTGATCATCGTCGCCCATAAACATCTGCAACACCAGGGAAATTGCAGGTGTGTTGACGGCCTGTCAGAAAAGAGTAAGTACGCTCTATTCTTGAAGCGAATGCTGTGGCCCATACACATTTACAGTTATCCTTGATTAACGGTTAAAATGTACATGCGTTATTACCATTTAGGACTAAAATGGAATGCCTCGTTACCAGTATAAAGGATCTTCGTTATGCTATTATTTTTCCCATCGCCATAATCGCGTATTGTAGATTGTGCGCTGTCGTCGCGCTGCAAGTGAAACATCGAAGCCTAAATCACGCTATCAAAGTTCCGAAGTACTGCGGTATATAGAATAGCTCTATACTATCACATGGAACATTGGCCGATCACCTTGCTCGGCAATAATACTCCCCTTTTCCTTTCCAGTCAAAGTGATGACCCCGACGTGATTTAAATTTTAAACACAACTTTCGGAAATCTCAAATGTTTCAAGCTTTTGTCGTCGTCCTCAAGTACCCCATCCATTCGCTCCCGAGCAGCTATTGTCTGCAGTCTTCAGAACCTGCGAGCCATCTAGCTTTAAGTACATTGCAGCACTGGAATAACGCTTCCTGTTCCTTCAAGCTATTCTCTGCGCTGCACTGTTCGGCACGCTGTGTCTTAATTCTCGCCTCTGCTTCACGGCACTCTTGCAGGTTGTCTTCTTTTCGACCGCCGCAGACTACAAGGCAATCCCTGGCACTTGCACATTAGATAGATTGCACCATCGACCTGCGGTCTGAGCAGGGAGATAGGTGATGTGGTGGTGCTGCCTAAATCACGCTATCAAAGTTCCTAATTACTGCTGTACACGGAGCATTGGTTGCTCCCCGGGGCTGATCACCTTGCCCGACGAGAGGTTTCTACTTTTCTTTTCCGGTCAAAGTAGTATCAAACGTATCGTAAATCTTGAAGGTGTTACCCGTCGTCGCTTGGGAGATTTGCATTTGGTATATTTGACGTGGTTAAACTTACGATCTTTGACTGCCTCGTTGATCTAGTGGTCGTGAACGCGACTGTTGGTTATAAGGTCCTGGGTCGGGTCAAAAAAAAATCATTAATCGAGTTTGTCTGACAAGAAATTCTGGATAGCATCCCGGAGTCATTAAATCCTATGAGAAACCCTTCACCCCAAATCCATCCAGAGTTTGTCGTAAAGATGAAGACGACTACCGAAATGCCAGAGAATGAACTCATCTTGTAAATTTTATTCAATGTTGTCTCGGCCATCGATCCCAACTTTCCAATAGACAAAGGCAGTTGGAAAGTTGCCAGACACTGCCTTTTCTTTTCCGAACATGGCTGACACTGCCGTGTGTCTAGATCCATTATTATCTAAAGGAAAGGGAAAACGTTTCGCCCAGTAAGTGTTCTGTATTCGCACGTAACTTGTTTATTACTTATCACTCATTGAAATAAAAATGTTATATTATATGGTGATGAATCCACCACCGTATCTCGTACCGTAATTAGGGTTGTCAATTATTTTTTGAACAAATAGTATTTTCGAACTTAGTAACCATAAACGTATATATAAAGATTGGCTGTTCCCTGCGACTTCGCCCGCGCGTAATTTATTACGATTGGTTTTCATGGCTTTTAATTTTTTCCACGGAACCCTAATTCTTTTTCTGAAATAAAAGTAGTCTAAATTACTTCTTATAACGTCAGCTATCTGCCAGTGATAGTCCGGTCAAAATCGGTCCAGCCAGATAGACAGACAGAAAGACAGACAGACAAAAATTTTAACAATCGTGTTTTTGTTATAAGTACCGTATATACTTTCATATGCATATATAGTAAAAAGCTGTTATTTCGACAGTACGAACAGACACTTCAATTTTATTTATTTGCGTAGATAGACATCTATCTATACGGTATGCACATATATGCAGATGCGTTCACTCATGATGAGTAACTTAGAATTCCTCGTTTACGAAACAAAGCAGCATTAAGCGCTAACGCTGGTATTCTTCTATGAGAGCGTGCTCCTTTCCCAGTCTAGTCGATCTGTTTGTGCTACAACCATAATATAACTGCAGCACGTGTCTATCACGAACAAAACTAAAAAAAGAACCGTTGCACTCGGATCTCTATTTGGACATAAATCGTAACTACGCTTTTGTGTAGAATTCATTTCACAGTAAGGTCAATATTAAGATATAACATGCAAAAACAATTCCTAGGATCCATAAATTCTAAAAATAAATTATAGCATGAGTCGATGCCCATAAAAAGAAAAATTACAAAGAAACTGAAGCAAGTCGTTAAGTATCATTGTAGACTTATAACTTCAATATAATGAAAGTAGCTTTTCGTGGGTTAGATATTTTTTGCTTAACACCAGAATGTAATTTATTATATATAGAAGTGATATAGTACTAAATTATTATAATAACTATTTGAACATTTTTGCATATCACAAGATTTGAACTAGTTAGTTATTAAACAAAGTCGCTTCCCGCCGCTTTTAAACTACGCAACAGGTATCTGTTCATCAATAGACAGAATGATTCAAAGGGAAGGTTTATATGTATAATTAATGGATGTTATGTATTATATAATTATTCTTCTGTCCGTATTTATGTGACTGAAATCCTAAACGGTTGAACCGATTTTGATAAAATTTTGTGTGTGCTGTCGAGATCCAGAAATCAACCCGTGCGAAGCCGGGCGGATCGCTGGTTAGGGCAATATACAGGATAATAAATTCGTTGTCTATGAATTGGATTTAAGGTCTGCGCCAATGAGGTGCTGTCATCGATGTACTTTTTTGTCCCTCTAAATTCTAAATAGATTACTCATAACTGCGTCGCATAACTCACACGAGCTACCAAAAATACAACGTACAAAAAGTCCCCCAAAGTTTATAGATCGGACCGAACTCATGTACGCGGGAATCTCCAAACAACTAATGTGCACACAGTGTCTATAGGGATGGACCCTGTATTTTCTTTGGAATCGTCTTCTCTTTTTTTTTTAAGTTCAAGTACATTACAATTTAGAACGAAACAATAACAAAATACTTGCTTCCATAACAACCGCTACCGTTGCAGCTTGTTAAAATTCACTGCTGAACATAGGCCTCCCCAATAGAATGCCCTGTAGGGGAGATATTAGCCGTAGTTGCCACGCTTGGCAAGCAGGTTGGCAACCGCAGTTTTTTTTTTCATCGTTATGCTGGATGGGGGTTGGGAAAGTGCTACCCATCTCCTGATTTGTTTGCCTCAGTCGTCTCTTACGATAATCGATATGGGATAGTGAATATTCTTACACCACTACTACACAATTCCATATATACAAGCGCTTCACAAAATTTTCGGCAAATAAAATATGATTGTACACCACGGAGCAAATACAAAGAGGAGAAGGCCTAAACAACTGTGCACTGTGATTCTAACTAGGTCCTGACGTCATCACAGTGGGCGTGGCTTTAGTTAGTACACTGTCAGCGTTCGTCCTGTGCGCTTATGTGTCGAAAATCAGATATCGGTGTATTTTCGTAGTATTAAGAAGAAAATAATGGTGTGTTGTGTTTTATCTTGTAAAAACTGCTCAGATAGACGCTCTGATGATATGGATGGCATCACATTTCATTTGGAAGTAATTTTATACCTAATTTTTTAAAATAGTTCTAGAAAAATCTCTGCATCGGCTTTTAATTATAATTAAATATATTTGACACTAGATGGCGACACTTGTGTCATGGGAACTAAAAATGTAAAGGTACGTAGAGCTCAGTATTAGTAAAATAATCATACGAAGGTGTTGAAGTTTTGCATTCAGTCCTAAAGAATTTTTAATCGCCAAAATATTATTTTTATAATTTTATAATCATTTTGTAACAGGCCGCCATCTATGGTCAATTAAAAGAACAATCATATGAAACGATAACGAACGATGCGAGTAGTTTTACTATTTATCGATGGATGGAAAATAGTAAAGTGGGCGGGGCTTAACACCCCCTCAAACTGGCCCGCGTTACATATTGAAATCTTGTATTTGATCCGTGTCGTACACTATGTGCGTTTAGTCCGTGGAAAGTTCCGGCATACATTCCTTCCACGTTACGCGGACCTTCGTCCTTTGCGGACGGACAACGGACCTTCGTCTGTGTAGGCCCTTGTAAGAATTAGCGAATAAAAACTAGCGATGTGTCTTGGAATTGCATGAGGGCGATTCACTTGCTCACCTTCTTCTCTCATTTTTCTATCGTCAACAATTATTTATGTTATTTACAGCCTATATACACGTCCCACTGCTGGGCACAGGCCTCCTCTCATTTCTGAGAGGGTTTTAGGGCGAGGAAAGGTCCGCCGCGCTGCCCCAATGCGTGTTGGCGAACTCCACATGTCTTCGAAATATTTTTTTTCTTATTTGTCAGACATGCAGGTTTCTCACGATGTTTTCCTCCACCGTCGAGCACGTGGTAAATCAGCACTTAAAATCGCAATTAACAATTTCATTGGTGCCGGCGGGGATCGAACCCGGGTTTCTCCCGTACTGTGAAACTTACAGCGAGCGCTAACCATATTAGCTACCACGGCTCACATTATTTATGTACTATTCTTAATTAAAATATGCATGTATTTTTATCGGAAAGCTTCCTCAAAAAATTCTTTGTTTGTGAAAACTGCATGAAAGTCATAACAAAGATGCGGAAAGGCAATTTTGTTTTTACTATTAATTAGGCGATAATACTATAGTAGTCAATCCTACATCCAATTTATAGCAAAGTAAAATAAAAAAAAGTAAAGTATATGCATAGTTTTGAAATATATTATATACATTATAGTACTGTGGGTGTCGTAAGAGGTGACAGTTGTTCATGGACTGCAGTAATCATTTACCTTCAGATGGACCGTTTAAGTATGTCACATGTTATTACAGAGTTATTTTTAAAGAGTAGCCACATTTTAACATTAAGTTCAGATATATAAATATACGGTAATCATCATTCAAACGGTATATCATTGCCGTTATTGTAGTTTTTGAAAATAAGTAAAGTTTTACGTGTGAGACTATTGTTTGAAATTATCCCAAATTGAATGTGATTTATGGGCAACAACTACGCGTACGTGCACTACTCTGTGTGCGATTCAATTCGATTTTTTGTCGACCGAGCGACATGTCACAAAACAAACGATAGTTAGATTGGTTTGTTTTTATGTTGTAAACATCATACTGTTTTAAAATCATATCTAAATAGCCACAATGTTTTATAATAACGTCAACAATACGTTTGGGTTTTGGGCCTTTTATCCGACTGCGTAGTAGCCTAAAAGTGTAGTAAGCTTAGAGTATTCAACTAACAGGAGACGCCATGCGCATAAAGTTCCAAACAAAAAAGTCTGTCACTTCTAGCGGGAGGCGAGGTAATGCACACTAAGCAAATCGTAAACATTGGGCCACGTCGTTACGCACGCACACAGCATAATATGAGCACACGATTAAGCAAAACGCACACAACCTTGAAAATCTCTCATAAATGTCTCATCGTTACAGTGCATAAGCCATAAACAGCTAGTGCGAGGGCCTTGTCGATATGCATATGTCGATGAAATTTTATGCAAGTTACATTAGCAAATTAAATAAAATAAAAATGAACAAATGTTTAATGTGTAATATTACATTCAAAGTAAGTTTAAAAAAATACATAAGGTACAAAACAATAATACAAAATTACCAAAATTAAAACAAATTGAAAAAGTAGGTAGTAGGTTTTTAAAGTGAATAAGTTTGGTATATATGTGACGAATACACTTTTTGGGATCACTCTTCTTTTGCGAGGTAGCTAATTCTAGTGCTTGCATATTTTCCATCACCAAGTTTGCCAGTTCAATGTTATGTAGAACGTAATCATTGTCGAAATAATGTTCCTGTATGCTTAAAAATATATAATATGCCTAGTCTATGAAATATTTTTACCATTTTTTAATGTCATGATCAACCGGAAAGGTTATCTGTATAGGGGTTTTAAACGGTCTAATTTTACAGATTTTACCCAACCTATAGAGTTAAACCGTTTTAAGGCTTAGGGTTGAACTACATCTGGCAGCACGGAATCGCACATTCCTGTGCTTCTATCCTTTTTGGTCACTCAGAAACGTTATTTACTAGAGCAAGAAAGAGAGCGGGAGTGTATAGCTTCACCCTCAAAAAGCCGATTGTAAACCGGTTTCAAAAGTTTATTTATCATTCTTGACAATCCATACTAATATAATATTGTAAATGTGAAAGTGTGACTTTTTGTTTATTTGTTTTTGTCCTTCCTTTACGCAGGAACGGAATGGAGCAAGCAATTAAAAAAATTAAACATTTGCTATCTCTTGGCCGAAGTTTACGCTTAACCAAACATACTTTTTTTCGTCATTTTACTTAGAATTGAAAATAATTAATGTCGTCGTAAAAAGCGGTAATATTTTGTGTTCTACAGTACAAAAGTGTAGTACTCTGTATATATTTAATAATAATAGATTATAAATATGACACTGAGATTATTTGTTTGTCCTTATTTATTTATTTAAGCGCTAATAATTCGTGTCTCATCTGAAAACAATTTGGTTGACACCATCTAAGACGATATACTTATAAATAACATTTAATCAATAAATATCATTCACTAAACCTTCCATTTCGATTTGTTACATGTTTTAAATGTTATCCTTCATAATGTAAAATAAACCTGTAGCAAAATAATAAACTTACTTCCAATAATTTCAAAGTCGGTACAGCAGTTTCATTTAGTTTCCTTTTATTATTTGATTGGATTACGAAAACCGATTGGTCAAAATGCTCGGAACAAATAGTGCTTGTTCGTTTAAGTACCCAGGTTATATGATTGACACCATTCAAACTTGGCGCCTGTAAGGATCTTTTGGAAAACTGTAAAACCAAAGATCTTTTTTAAACATTGTACAAAAAAGAATTTTATATAACACCTTGGTATTATATATCAAGGTATTAATTATAGTCAAATAAAAACATCGACACTAAAGATTACAGTGAACATCACTATTATTGCCTTGATGATACCATTTTATATACTCGAAATTTCCCTTCTTTTCCTTTCATGACGTAACATAATGAAATGAAAATATCTATTTAAAATGTTTTATATACAATAAAACAATTTAAATTGATGTTTTCATTTCGTTAAAAACAATTAAAGATTATTAATGTTGTTTGAAATAATATAGTTTTGTAAATAGATCACAATAATATTAATGAATTTAAGACTATTCAATAACACGATTTTGTCTTGTGTAATAAGAACAAAGAGAAACGACATTTGTCTACAATTAAGCAAAATTTAATTATGTCCTAGTGGTGCAAAAGTCCCTACTATAGTATTAATTATACTTTAAGTTGGCAACACACCCTGCTCAGCTATATTAATCAGAATTTTCGTGATTTAATGCTTATATTAATTATTTAAATCAAAATAAATACTTAAAGATGAAAGGTAACGTCGTCTTTTTGTAAATTTGAGGTCTGTGATGTTTTTTTACAAGAAAACACACTGCAACTCGGCATTTTTCTGGAGGTCAACTCACGCTTACGACTACATGTTAACTGATGCCGTACGCGGTGCAACTAGTTTTATATAACGGGAATGATCCGCACTCTCGTACTTTTGACAGAGGGGAACACTCCAATGTCGTCTCCTGTTAGTTTAATACTCTAAGGTAGTAAGCGATAAGCTAGGAGGGTAATTAGCAATATCGTTTCCAATTATTTCGATTTCTTTCAGATCATTATCATCAGTATCACAATCCACAACAAAGAGTGATGCAAATAAGATGATCCGAATTATTGCCGGATGACAATCAATAGCGTCGACCGATGACCACAGATTATGTACATAACTTGTCAATGACAAATGACGTTACGTTGCTCGTAATTGAACAAAACGCTTAGCTTACTATGAAGCTACATAATTATTTTTATGATATGAATCCAGTACATAATTAGGCCGGCCACATACATACGGAATTCCGTTTCGGGATTCCGTTTCGATATTCCGATTCGGGATTCCGAACGCAGCAACTCCATATAAAATCTATGACCCGCCACACACGTACGTCATTTTTCCGTTCGAAATTTTGCGGGCAAAACGGGATTCCGTATGTGTGTGGCCGACCCGTTCGGAATTCCGAAACGGAATTACGTATGTATGTGGCGGGCCTAAATCAGTATAGTAGTTGATTTGATGCCTACATACTAATTGAATTGAATTACAATTAATAACTATTCAGAAAAACGTAAATAATTATAGTGTCATTACGTGCGTTCTGAAACCATTATTTTAAATAATTTCGGAACAGTTATAAAAACAAAAATAAATGGATAACTTTTTTTTGTGGCTACTTAGAGAGGTATTTTTTGTGTTTTTTAAGACCTTAAAAAATAAGGGTATTTTCACAAATATGGCATATAGTGACGCCATCGTTTCGTCGTCTGGTACGATTTGACCAACCTTCTTTGGCCGGGCTAATATAA
Source organism: Parnassius glacialis (assembly GCA_033319125.1). NCBI lineage: Eukaryota > Metazoa > Arthropoda > Insecta > Lepidoptera > Papilionidae > Parnassius > Parnassius glacialis. The sequence continues at coordinate 54,798,968 of JAVANC010000005.1, forward strand.
TTTTCTAGAATTGTTAGATACCTTTGTGTGTCTCATGCACAAAGACATTAAATACGACCAAACAAGACCAAAAAATTAGTTCCTGTATCTCAAGTACATCACATTGAACAAATAATAATATGAAAAGCTTTATAATTTTTTCTTTTTTATTAGTTGTTTATTAGTTTAAATATATTATGTATAGACACAAAAATAGTTTTATATTGTTAACTTGGCTAACCCGGCTGACTTTTTAAGTCCAATATTCGACAAACGGGAACGGTTTCTAACAGTTGGTGAACCTACTCGTTACGATTCGTCACGTGTGTAGAGTCCATTGCTAGGAATTTCCAGCTTAGTTTTCCGCGAAACTAATCGTCGATGAATCATAATTAAAAGGATTATTGTCAGTCATCGATGAGCGATAGTAAATGAGTTTTTGTTTTTTTTCTTTTTGCCTGTTCTACTGTTATGTCAAGCGATATGTTTTTGTCATCACTTTCTTTTTAATATGAACAATGACGCCGATGATGATGATATTCTGACCTAATGCCACGCGAGGTCATTTTCCGTCTGTAATTATCAGCAGTATTTTGCCACGATGACAGCTCCGTGACTCAGTGGCTTAGCTTGAGTTGCGGCGCTGAGGGCTGCTGGTTCGAATCCCGCATGAAACAAGTACTTGTATGGCCTTCAAGTTGTTCCAGATCCTTGTGCATTTTTGTTTGTAAACTGCCTCATACAGGAGAAAACTAAAAACTATATGAGCATATCCGTAGCCTACAAAGTTGAGTCAACTTACTTTATATGTTTATAGTTATTTATATATACATTTATTGAGATATATGTGTATAAATGTGTGTATTTATTTATATATGTGTATGAATTATATATATTTTATATATATGTGTATATTTTATGTATGTGTTGTATGTATATATTTGAACTGAATTATATCAAGACAACTTAACTGCCCAAACTCACTCTCTGTTCTACCCAAGGTTAGCTGGTAGAGAATGCCATATAGCATTAAGCTCGCCTTTTGTACAAATATTTGGTGTAATAAAGAATAAATAAATAAATAGGGGTAACTAAGAATAATAATAATACTAATATAAACTATTTTTACATTATGAGATTTAAAGATTTAAGTTACGTAGTAACATTATTTAATCTGTGATTTAAAATATAAATTCCTTTTGTGTCTTATCTGCTAAACTAATATAGTCTAGCTGTAACGTTACACTAATAAGACTTCTCTTGTAAAATATTATGTATATAACTTAAGCTATCTGCGTGCTGTTTGTCATTTAGTTTTTTAAAAGTCCACTGCTGAACATAGGTCCCTCAGGAAATGCTACAAAACACGGTACTAAGCCACCTGCATCCATTGAATTCTTCGAGACATTACAACATAGATACTGATCCGTTTTACTTACTTTTAAAAATAATTAAAAATTAAAAATTTTGTACAACCAACTTCAATATAAATTATTACGAATAACTCAGAAACTATTGGTCAGACCTTGTTCAAATTTATATGGGACCACATGTAAAGCAAGAATCATCGAAATCGGTTCACCCAGTAAAAAGTTATGAGGTAACACACATAAAAAACATACAGTCGAATTGCGTACCGTTTCCTTTTTGAAGTCGGTAGATAAACTACTAATTGAAACTTTAATTAAAACTAATAATTTTAAACTGAAGGTCTAACGTTGGAGAGCTAAGCTGCAGCTATATGAATTGTATAGTTGTAGCACGAATTATTAAGTGGTCGGCTCGACCGGGGAAGGATCACGCTCTCACACAATACCAGCGTAAGATAGTAGCTTGTTTCGTATGGTGAGTGTAGAGAACCGGAGAGCCTTTTTACTGGAAAAGAGGCATTCCATCTTAGTCCTCATTGGTGACAACGCTTCTGCATTTTGACACGCAAACGAAGATAGATATAGATATCTATGTGCCACAGGCTGCCACGCGGCAGCTTCTGCTGTCGCACGGATGGGCCGGCTCGAACCGGGGTGGTACCACGACCTCACAGAAAACCAGCGTGAAGTAGAGGTTCACCTCTGCGTTTCGCTTGGTGAGTGCAGGTGGCCGGAGGCCCTTTTTACTGGAAATGAGGCATTCCATCTTAGTCCTCACGGGTGACAACGCATCTACATTTTGATTTGTAATAGAGGATAGATGTAGTTGTCTATGGGCCGCAGCGACCACTTACCATCAGGTGGACTGTGTGCTCGTTTGTCACCATTATCATATAAAAAAAAAATACATCAGGTGGACTGTGTGCTCGCCTGTTACCTTTATAAAAAAAATGCATTGTCAGCCGTGAGGACGTTAATTACGGCATTTTTTTTATAGGATAGGATAAGAAACGAGCACACAGTCCACCTGATGGTAAGTGGTAGCTGTGGCCCATAGACATCTACATCTATCCTCGTTTGTGAATCAAAATGCAGATGCGTTATCACCCGTGAGGACTAAGATGGAATGTCTCTTTTCCAGTAAAAAGGGTCGCCGGTTCTCTACACTCACCATACGAAACACAGCAGTGTTAAGCTGTTATTTTACGCTGGTATTCTGTGAGAACGTAGTCCTGCCCCGGTCGAGCCGACCCATTCGTGTTACAACTATACTACTAATATAGCTGCAGCATGCGTGGTACATCTGCATTTTGATTCTTAATCGAGGATAGTTGTATATGTCGATGGGCCACTTACCATCAGGTGTATTATCCCGGAGTTGCAGTTATTCCTTGGGGTTGGCGGTAGTAACTATCAGGTTAGCCGTATCCATCCATCCGTCCATTACAGCCTATAAAAAAAAGTCCACTGATTAATAGGCCTCCCTCATAGGTTGCCTCATGGGGGGATTGTACCATAGTTGTCACGCTTAAGCGGGTAGACAACTGAAGTTTTTTATTATTTTCAGTTGTTATGAAGATGCTGCTGCCCATCTCCTGTTTAATTTGTCATCTGTCGCCTCTTACGGCACCCTCAAGACGATATAGGGTAGTGGTCGCCTCTTACGAAACCCTCAAGACGATATAGGGTAGTGGTCCCCTCTTACGATACCCTCAAGACGATATAGGGTAGTGGTCGCCTCTTACGACACCCTCAAGACGATATAGGGTAGTGGTCCCCTCTTACGACACCCTCAAGACGATATAGGGTAGTGGTCGCCTCTTACGATACCCTCAAGACGATATAGGGTAGTGGTCGCCTCTTACGACACCCTCAAAACGATATAGGGTAGTGGTCGCCTCTTACGACACCCTCAAGACGATATAGGGTAGTGGTCGCCTCTTACGACACCCTCAAGACGATATAGGGTAGTGGTCGCCTCTTACGACACCCTCAAGACGATATACGGTAGTGGTCGCCTCTTACGATACCCTCAAGACGATATAGGGTAGTGGTCGCCTCTTACGACACCCTCAAAACGATATAGGGTAGTGGTCGCCTCTTACGACACCCTCAAGACGATATAGGGTAGTGGTCGCCTCTTACGACACCCTCAAGACGATATAGGGTAGTGGTCGCCTCTTACGACACCCTCAAGACGATATAGGGTAGTGGTCGCCTCTTACGATACCCTCAAGACGATATAGGGTAGTGGTCGCCTCTTACGACACCCTCAAAACGATATAGGGTAGTGGTCGCCTCTTACGACACCCTCAAGACGATATAGGGTAGTGGTCGCCTCTTACGACACCCTCAAGACGATATAGGGTAGTGGTCGCCTCTTACGACACCCTCAAGACGATATACGGTAGTGGTCGCCTCTTACGACACCCTCAGGGTAGTGGATATTCTACCGCCACGACACGGCTAAGGTGAACCGTATCCTTGTTTAATTCCTTTTCGATAAAATAATTCTCATAGTTATTTCGCGTATTGTCTACTTCTATTTCTTCCTACGCTAAAACCACCGTGACATGTCGGCCCGTGCGGGGAACGTTTTGTGAGCGGATATGGTCCAATAAAAACTTGGTTCAACGATCTTATCACATGTTGTGGGAGCGACGACCTGCGCGACATTGGGCGCGCCGATTTGATTTCAGATTACAAACAATACTAACACGAGTCTAGCAAAAAATATAAACATGCTATCTGTATATATATATATATATATAGTTCTTCGATTCGGGTGTTATGGGACTGAACTCCTAAACGGCTGGACCGATTGTGTGTGATTAAGTTGATTAGAGAATGGTTTAGCTTCATAATTGGACGCGGTAGATGGCGCTGTTGTCGAGATACAAAAATCATCCGTGCGAAGCCGCGACGGATCGCTCGTATCGCGGAAAGTAATATCTATACACGACTTGTGGATGGGCAAATACCTTTTATTTGTTAGTTTTTAGTCGTGCTCGCTTTCATGGAAATGCTTCATATAAAATATGAAAACAGCCGCCGTCTGGTGGTCCTAAAAAGTCTATAACAACTCACCTTTTTAACCGATTTCAAAAAAGGAGGAGGTTATCAATCCGACTGTATTTTTTTAATGTGTTTTACCTCAGAACTTTTTTCAAGTTGAACCGATTTTGATGATTCTTTTTTTAATTGAAAGTTAGTGCTTCGCGTGTGTTCCCCCCACACAAATTTGATCAAGATCTGCACAGTAGTTTTTGAGTTATCCTTAATAATGCGTATTTAATCGACTTCGATTACATTGACGATGTTTTCATTTTATTTATATTTAAGTCAGTTGTAGAAATTTTTTAATTATACCATATACATATATCATATAATCGAACTACTTGAAAGCGTCAGAACTTTTACACGTAGACCTTTGTGAAGGGAAAATTTTAAGATTTTCAGCGAGCTCCAATCTGCCTGCAAATTAATGTCTGTAGGGATCCGACCAATTTCCTTCCAAAATTTCGTATCCGATTTCCCAGACTCCTGTCAAAATATAACGCTCAAAAACATCATTGTAAAATCGTATGCAATATACAAATATAAGAAGTTGCAAGCGTGGCAACTATGGGAAAATCTCCTATATGTGGCAAGCTATGGAGTAGTTCTATGTTCAGCTGTGGACTTGTAAGCTCTTACATATGAATGAATGAAGTACAAACAAAATGATTTTCTTAAGGATCCAATTTGGTAATAAAACAAAGTACAGTTACAGTCTATACACGTCCCACTGCTAGGCACAGATTACCTCTCTTTTCTGAGATGGTTAATTAAGTAGAGTCAATAAATACATTGAAAATATTTCTACGCAGTAAAAATAATTATATTAATTGAGTATAACTTAAGTAAGAATTTAATTGGTCTAAGAATTTAATTGGTCTAAGAATTTAATTGGTCTCTTCTTATTTCTTTCCTTCCTTATTTTCTTTAATAATTATCATCGCTATAAGATTTTCTCCTATACCATTGAGGCATATTATATGTACATAAATTGCACAAGCACAAACATCCAGATCCGGAACAATAATATGTAGGCCATTACTCGTTCCGTGCAGAAATCAAACCTGATTATTGAACGCCGCCGAGTCTACGTAGGATAATGAATTTCAAAATACCATTTTATTTTACAATGTATACCTGACATTTTGAAAGTTTTCTCCTATTCCGATCTGGGTTTAACCTAAGCATTAAGAATAACATCAAGATTACAAAATAAGTAAAAAGTAAACGTGTTTAAATCCTTAATGTTAATTTAATTAAATATGTATGTAGATTTCTTCTCTTAGCGAACTAATTAATTTTATCATCTTTAATATATTGGATTTCTACATACTAACGGCTGATTCTATTAATTATGTAGACTTCGCCTGAATATACGAAATTACGACACTAATGCTGAGAGCTATAGACCGTACTTTGACTTTGCTCAGACTTTACTTTCGAGCTAAGACAATGTCGGTATTTATAGAGCTAACTTTGAAGTCGTGCTGAGTGAGCGCTCAGCAAAGCCTAAGTCAACGATATCGACGACTTACGTAAGACTCAGGATATTATTCAAAACCACCGTATTAATTTTAAATTGTTGTTTTTATGTTACTCTAATTATTCATAACAATAAATAGGCAGCTTTAGGCCGTCTTCTAGTTTTAAATTGCATTAATCCATTTTCTATTTACGTAATTTCAATCTTATTTCGAATTTCTTAAAAGCTTTTTTTTCTGACTTTGCACTCATCTCATCCGTTCCAGTTCTCATATAACCGTTTTCTATTTCATGTAATAATAAATAATTTATGAAATTCAATTTGGACTTTTTTTCGGTTTTAAATATATATATATATTTTAATTTTATACAGTAATATTGATTTTAAATATGTATATTTTTTAATTTTATACAGAAAATTCAAAAACATAAGGGGTGGAATGAAGCATTTATTAATATTTGAACTGTCTGGGCCTTAGCATAAGCTTAGCTTAATCTTAGCCCGATACAACTATAAATTCAGAATCAAAGGTTATGCTGAGCATATACTCAGCTAAGTTTGACGTAAGCTAAGTGTGAGCAAAGTCAAAGTACGATCTATAGATCTCAGCCTAAGAAGGTTTCCTACCGACTTCAAAAAGGAGACTGTACTCAATTCGACTGTAAGTTTTTTTGTGTGTTACCAAGCGCGTTATCCAAGTCCGCCAGTAGTAGAGTTGCGTACAAAAATATTAGTTTTTAAATATTCGTGATTAGTATTTACCGAATACGAATATTCGGTAAATGTCTACTATTCGGCGAATACGAATATTCGTATTCGTTGCATCACTGTTCGAAATAGATGTCTATGAGCTACAGCAACCACTTACCATCAGATGGACTGTGCGCTTGTTTGTCATCTTTATTCTATAAAAAAAATCGACCGAGCTAAGGAGTATCAAAGCTTAACTTCAAGAACAAAGAAAGATTTGTTTGAGTTAAGTCAATATTTTTTGGCTTTACTAGGTGGTACCACCCTCATAGCTATTTCTGCCGCCAAATAACAGTATACTTGCACTTGCATTGCAGTGTTTCAGTGTAAAGGACATAGAAAACCGTCATAATTACAGAGTGTGTGGCATCTTACATGTGATAATACATCTATAGTCTAATTTGTTTTTAGTTAGCTGCAGGTGCAGCCACTTACTATCAGTCAGACCAGTGATTCTTAGCGTTGTCTGCCGACTTAAAAAAGGAGCCGGTACTCAATTCGACTGTATGTTTTTTTATGTGTGTTACCTCGTAACTTTTTACTGGTTGAACCGATTTAGATGATTCTTGCATTACATGTGGTCCCATATAAATTTGATCAAGGTCTGACCAATAGTTTTTCATTTATTCTTAATAATTTATATTGAATTTTTAACAGTGGTAGAGCCACGCGGCAGCTTTTGCTGTCACACGGATGGGCCGGCTCGAACCGGGGTGGTACCATGACCTCACAGAATACCAGCGTGAAGTAGAGGTTTACCTCTGCGTTTCGCTTGGTGAGTGCAGGTGGCCGGAGGCCCTTTTTACTGGAAATGAGGCATTCCATCTTAGTCCTCACGGGTGACAACGCATCTGCATTTTGATTCACAAACGAGGATAAATGTAGATGTCTATGGGCCGCAGCAACCACTTATCATCAAGTGGACTGTGTGCTCGTTTGTCACCCTTATCCTATAAAAAAAAATTGAAGCCGGCTGTACAAAATTTTTAATTTTTAATTATAGTGATGAGGGACCATTTCACCGATAGATTGTCTTGTGACCACAGACTTTGAGACAATATAATTTTATAGCAAAATTTATTTTTAAGTTGGTTGTTCTATAAATAAAACACACTGAAATTAATGTGTTTGGGCAATGTGCAACGACCACCAATCTCCAAAAATGTACACTATTCTGCCGACTTCTAAAAAGGAGGCGGTACTCAATTTTACTGTATGTTTTTTTTATGTGTTAACTTTTTACTGGGTGAACCGATTTCGATGATTCTTTTTTTATTTGAAAGCTGGTACTTCTCGTGTGCTCAAGGTCAGACCAATAGTTTTTGAGTTATTCTTCATAACTTATATTGAAGTCGGCTGTACAAAATTTTAAATTATTTATTTTTAAGAGAATTGTACGATGATGCCTACGCGGTACACTGGTTGCCTTCAAGGACCAACAGTGGTCCACCGAACCTACGGTTAATAACCAATGAGTTAGACTGTAAGTTCATTAGTCACTTCAGTTTATAAAAAAAAAAGTTATATAAAAATTAATTCGACACCCAAAATTCGTTATCTAACAGTATAAAAACATTAGTCGGGTTCAACGTACGTCGCGCTCTTGGCGCGATTTTATCCGCACGGCCATTATTTACAACATGAAGTTATCGTGTAATAAATAATAACGAACTCTGTATCTTATGGGATTAGAATATAGATTAGAATGTGATTTATTAAAAAAAATTAACTACTTCGGTACTGTTAGTCGGTCCTGTTAGGACGTAGCGTTGATTTGTAAACAGAGACGGATTAAAAACTGGGCCATACTCATATATTATAAATTATAACTATGTATGGTTTTGCAAAGAAACTATAATCTTCTTTATATATAAAAAGTACGTGTCACGTTGTTTGTCCGCGATGGACTCCTAAACTACTGAACTGATTTCAATGAAATTTTTGGTCAATGTGCAGTTTGGTCCAACTTAAAAGATAGGATAGCTTACATCTCAATTTATAGTCGCAATACAATATTATTTTATTGAAAATTATTTGTCTATTATTTGACAGTCACAATTATCTGTTAGCTCCAAACGATTCTGTCAGATGACGATATCTGTTGACTGGATTGAGTAAATATTTAATAGATGGCGCTATGTTAAAAATACAAACGTTTAATATAAGCTACAATTTAGTAGTATAACCACCACGTGTTGCTGTAAGTATTCAACAGATAGAACCGATTTCAAAAAAAAATTTGCATACTGTGTGCAGTTTAGTCCAACTTGAGAGATAGGATAGTTTTTATCCCGATGAGTGACCCTCAATTTTTTTGGGAAAGCAAATGGTCTTTCAGAAAGGGCAGAGCAACGTCTGCCTGGTCAGCTAGTATAAATTATATAGTTTAGTTGCTAAATAATTAGGACACGTCCACAGGTAAGTATGAATGAAAAATGTCCTAAAAAACATCTAGTAAACGGGGCGCGATTCGGAAGGTCTGCATCTCTATAAAAAGTATTTTTTTATAAATGTAATTTAATTTACTTACCCTTTTTTTAGTTTAAAAACTTCTGAGCGCGGCCCTTTGTAACCTTGCTCCCCTAGATAGTTTGCCTTAACGATGATCCGCCACTGTCTGTAAGCCAAGGAGGGTTATGTATTTCGTAATGATGACTAGTTCTCGGCTAATATTTGAAAAATTAGGCCGAATGTTTACGTGGTAAAGCCACGCTACAGCTGTATTGTGGTTGTAGCACGAATAGGTCGGCTCGACACGGGAAGGAATGTGGTTCCTACTGTCTTAACATAAGTGGAATAAAGCAGCTTAATGTTGCTGGTTTGTATGGTGAGTGTACAGAATCGGAGACTCTTTATGGAAACGAGACATCTTAGTCCTCAGTGATTACAACGCATCTATATTTTGATTCTCAACCGAGGATTGCTGTAGATGTCTTCGCGTTTATCACCTTTATTCTATAAAGAATTATGTGCGTTGATAATGGGTCACTTGAACGGTGGTAGTGTTCTGCCTTTCTAAATTTAAATGTTAGTGTTTACTCTCGAACGTATTTCAGTAATAGCTATTTTTACACCTTGCGGGTTGTTTAGAAATTTCTATTCCAAAAACTTAGCTAATTGTTAAAAGTGGTTAATAGACATAAATACATAAACACTCACGCTTGTCAACCAGAGGGGTAAGCAGAGACTACGGATTTCTATTTGGCACGATCCTGACACACCTCTCTCGCCTCCTTTACATCCATATATTTCTGCGTACATGCTCGTTGTTTTAGAGTACTTTTAATTTGTCCCATCTTCAATATATCGCCAATTTGGTCTGTAAACGTCCGTCTAGGGCGACCCTTGCGGATTTTATAATTCTAAGAGAATATTAATAGTTAAGGTAAATAGAACCTAAAAATCAAAAGAGACAATGATATATACACGATTTTATAAGGAATAAGCACTAAAATACATCGAAGAGCAAATTCGTTGCGACGAACTTCGCCATAACGTGTACCTACTCGCAAACGTAGAGTCATCGTTCGTTCTTGGCTGAATATTCTAAGTCATAACATTTTTTAAATTTTACTAACTACACTTTTTTCTCATTTTCATAATCAAACTAAAAATAGTCCTGGACAAAAACTTCTATCAAATTATTGAAGGGAGAATCTTTTTAAAAAAATACAGTTATATTATGTAGGAACGCTTTGGTAAGAAGTCTTAAGATCATATATATATATGGTGATAGAGCTACGTTGTGACGTATTGAGGTGCAACATGGTTAGACCAGAGAAAGACCACGCTCTCACAGAATACCAACTTAAAATATCACCTTACAACTGCTGTGTATAGTATGGTGAAAGTAGATAACCTTTTTACTGGAAACAAAGCATTCCAACTTAATCCTGTGCGGGGACAACTCATCTGCGTTTTGATTTAATCAGGGATAGATTTATGTCTCTATTGACCACGGCATCTAATTACCATCAGGTGGACTGTGTGCTCGTTTCTCCTGGGTACTTGCATAAAAAATATAGTGTAAAACGAATTAATGGCGGTGTAAGAATATGTACTACCCCGTATCATCCCGTGGGTGTCGTAAGAGGCGACACATAAAAATGCCAAGATATGGGCAGCAGCGTCTTACTAATAACAACTAAAAGTTTAAAAAATCTGCGGTTGCCAATCCTTGGCGTTTTGGCTATTATGGCTAATAACCCCCCCCCCCCCCCATAAAACACTCCATGGGGGAGGCCTTTGTATAACTATACTACTATGTATAACTCGTAATAGACTATAACGGTTGTTTTTGCGTAAATTTTCTCGCCTTAATCTTACGTCACATTAACGAGAACTTATAATTGATTGCGTCATACAGAAAATCCACGCTGGTAAGGAGATTATCAAACCAATGAAGTGCACAAGGCGAGCGCTTTTATTTTTATTCCATGTTACAGAGTAACTTAATTAAGAAAAAACAATGCTTAAAAGATTTTAGTCAATTTTATCCACAATTTGATAGATAAAAAAAACGTTCGAAAACAGATATTTAGGGGGCGGTTCGCTGGTACGAGTATATGTAGATAATTTTTATATGATAGGATTTTTCGTTTTTTTTTAATTATAATATTTTACTAGTTGTGTAAGTACTACTGTCTATTCGAGAGGTCACCACAAGAGGACACCTTGAAAATTAATCGTAGTTTTGGGGGTGTGGCTTATAGCAATTTGTCGGTGAAGCTCACGGACGACTGAGGGAGTGTCAAAATGAAAGTACATAATCCAATTACTTCATTATACGCAAATTTTGAGATAGCTATACTGAGCACTCGCTCGGAAATGAACCACGTAAGCGCCAAATAACATTTTTAGTTTTACAAGTAAAGCACTTTGCCCACTTGTCCTTAGGTCTCTTCGACGGCATTTTGAAACGCAGCCACTGCTTCCTCGGCGTCCATAAAACGTTTTCCTCGAAGTTTTTCTTTTATTTTCGGAAATAAATAAAAATCGCAAATTGCGAGGTCGGGGTATAGAGCGGGTGACCCAGTAATTCCACATTAACGGCGCCGCCTCTGATGTCAGCCAGAACCTGGCTGCCGACCTCAATGGCGATGCTAACCAACCTCTGGATTGCGTCCATGGTGTCTAGGTTGGCGGTTGGCTGTCTAGGTGTTGTGGTTGGCACTAGTCTCGGCTGGGCTTTGGATTCTTTTCTTATGGTAGAGCGCGCTCTATGAGTAGAGCGGGCTCCTACTGCGAGGTCGTTTCTCCCGAACTTTTTCCAAGTGGCGAACAATTGTCAGTGTACCACTCTGCAGTAACTGTTTTTCGATCCTCTAAAACAATTGTTGCGTAATGACCTGTTCTTCTCGAAGAACGAGGCCACCATCTTTTTTCCCACGCTTCGATCTCTCTTCACTTTAGTTGGCAACTCGGAAGGAAACACCCAGACAGCAGACTCTCCTAGTTTCAGGATCATAACAATAAATCTAGCTTTCGTCACCCGTAAGTATGTCGAACACAGCATTTTTTGAGTCCCCTCCGTTAAATCTTTGAACCATTTCACGATACCCAATAATTGTACGAAAATTTTCTCAAAAAAAACCGGCCAAGTGCGAGTCGGACTCGCGCACCGAGGGTTCCGAAAAAATCCGTAGGTATATGAGTTTAAAATTATTAAAAATATTTTTATTATATGATGTAACTAAAAATTTATGCTTTTCGCAATTTTTCCTTTATCTGTGCTATAATACGTTGCTTCGTGGCAAATTTTAAGATTCTCAGTTCACGGGAAGTACCCTGTAGGTTTTGACTTTTGATTCCCTTGCGAATATCGAAAATTTGCGGCATAAACGGCTGTATCTTTTGATTGCGTTGGCTTAGAAGTTTGATTTTTTCACAGCCCCAAGGGACAGTAGACTTGAGTATTTGATATAAATTTCAGCTTGATACCTCTACGCGTTCCTGAGAAAAAGGGTCTTGACAGACAGACAGACAGACAGACAGACAGACAGACAGACAGACAGACGGACAACAAAGTGATCCTATAAGGGTTCCGTTTTTTCCTTTTGAGGTACGGAACCCTAAAAAGAAAGAAGAATTTAATTACATACATGTTTAAGCTTTGTATGAGTAGTTTAGGTTTTATTTCAAACTATAATATAATATTGTATTTAAACAGTTTACGATATTAAGTTGTACATACATTCCAGCTCACGTAAGTGCCCCCCCACTGTTTCATTAGTGAAATCGAACGACCGACGTCATAGCTATGTACGTCCGTAGCTTTACTCCGTAGTACTCACGTGAAGCAGACGGGCCCGTCGTTGTAACGCTTCCTCCCACTTTGTTACTTAACCAACCCCCACCGCTTTAGGATCGGTGCACACTGTCCAACTTATAAAAAATCATTTATCCTTACATATAAATAATATTGAAGTGTCTCTCTGTAATGTTGAAATAACTGGCTTCTATTAAGCTTATTTTTCGAAAGGAAACGAAAATCAGTTAAAAAACCAAATTTGTGCAAAAATTAACGGCAGCTTAAAATAGCATCTTAATGCTGCTGTGTTTCATTTTTCTTCTTTTTTCTTTTTTTAAAAAACGTGACCCCCACACTAGGATTTTCTTCGTGGAGGCAGTTTACAAACACAAATTGCACAAGGACAAACATCCAAACCCGGAACAATTATTTGTAGGTCATACAAATACTTGCTCCGTGCGGGATTCGAACCCGCGCCCCCCAGCGCAGCAACTCATTGCTAAGTCACTGCGCCACGGAGCCGTCAGCCGTTTCGTATGGTGAGTGTAGAGAACTGGAGACCCTTTTTACTTGAAACAAGGCATTCCATCTAAGTCCTCAGGGGTGACATTGTATCTGCATTTTGATTCCTAATCAAGAATGGATGCAGATGTCTATGGCTCATACCATCCACTTACCATCGGATGGACTGACTCGAGCTCGTTTTTCACCCTTATACTAAATAAAAAAATCTTCACGCTTGAAGATCTTGCGCCCGATTCCAACTATTTTAACAGTATATGTGTATAAAAAAATGTGTGTTAATGACTTTATATTCTGTTGTGATTTTACCGTCGGTATTTAAAAAAAAACTCTGTTTCTTCAAATAAAAAAAAATACTGCGCACAATAGAATTTTAATGTGTTACACGAAAATTGTTAAAGGACAAAAGTTAAGAGTTTTTGAAAAGTTAGAGTGAGATATTATACGAAAAAACACTTCGTATCTGGGGGCACGGCAGTGCCCCCGCCAAGTCGAGCAAAAAAGCGGCACGGCCATACCATCCTTTTCTCGAAGCAGTTCAGGCCATTTCCGAAACGCTATAACTTCGTTATGGATAAAACTAGAAGCCTGAATTTTTACTAACCAAGTAGGCATTGTATAAACTCGGTATATTTCAAATTTCATTGAATTTGAATCAGTAGTTTAAGAATTATAACTAGTCAAAGTTTCTTAATTTTGTCACTCACTGACCGACCGATCATCAAAACTCTAAGGCACTTCTAGCAGACATAGAAACTTCAAATTTGGAATACAATTATTTTTTAATATATAAATCAAGGAAAAATTAAAATATTTTACAATTTCGGTCCAGTTTTCGAGATACACCAACTGCATAAATAACTTTGTAATCCCATATAAATATATAGTATTACAAAGTTACATTTGCTGTGAATGAATCAGTGTACCTATATATGTATAATGGAATAATAGGTGTAAATAGCTACCTAGACATAACTATCTACAAAAAGAAATGAGATGCCATCCAAAACATAACTTGTAAAAAAAGCAGTCTCGTAACTCAGTTCTTCTACCGTAAAATGTTGTGAGATCCATATAATACCAAGTCGGTTAATTTATTCAGTCCATAGATTGATACATAGATTGACTTGGCAATCGCTCTAAACAATCTAATTTAATATAATATATATTACTTGTGAGATATATTTTAACGGTGGTAGAGCCACGTGGCAGCTTTTGCTGTAGCACGGATAGGCCGGCTCGAACCGGGGTGGTACCACGACCTCACAGAAAACCAGCGTGAAGTAGAGGTTTACCTCTGCGTTTCGCTTGGTGAGTGCTTTTGGCCGGAGGTCCTTTTTACTGGAAATGAGTCATTCCATCTTAGCCCTCACGGGTGACAACGCATCTGCATTTTGATTCGCAAACGAGGATAGATGTAGATGTCTATGGGCCGCAGCAACCACTTACCATCAGGTGGACTGTGTGCTCGTTTGTCACCCTTATCCTATAAAAAAAAATATTGTGTTTTCATGCGATTGCCAAGTCAATCTATGGACTGAATAAATTAACCGACTTGGTATTACATGGATCTCACAACTTTTTACAGTAGAAGAACTGAGTTGCGAGACTTGGCTTTTTTTACAAGTTATGTTTTTGATGGCATAGATTAGGCAGTTACACGGCAATAACTTACATCGGTTTATAATAATTCGTGTGTTAGTGAACTTTTTCTTCTCGCGATTTCATCTCCAATTTATATTATAAACCTTCTAGATATCCCTCCCCGTATTCGTTTGGATTTAACTTAAATCTACTAACGGTTTCTACATAAGATTTTCACGAAATTAACTCCGATCAACAAATAAAATTAGACGGAGCGCTACGTACATTTCAAGTAACGCCGAAACCAAACCAAAACCGCCATCAAGTTACTGTAAGAACCTGCACAGACATATTACATCTTAAATAATTTGCAACCAAAAATACTCCGTCTTAGTTGGTTTAAGGAAAAATATAGCGTTGAGCCAAACTTATGCAAGTCATCTTGCACGTCCATACGTTGACTTTTCTGAATAGAATGCGTCATGTTAACTTATACATAAATTGTGCTATATTTTTTTTTTACTTTTTTGCATAGTGCAAACAAAAACATCGATAAAACCGCTTAAAACCGCTAAAATATACCTAGCTGACGTAAAACACCAACGCTCCGAGAAGTCTGACAGTATTTGAATATGTTCAAGACCGTCCCAAATATTACATCAGATTTTGACGTGTTTGAATTCTCGCAAAAGAACACAGATTGCGATCTAGAATGTTTCGTGAGGTTATTGAAATTATAGACTTTCTAATTGCAATACTCGTACATATCTCAGCTACCAGCTAATAATAAAATTAAATCCAAACACAAGCATGCCACTGCAAGCTTTCAAAATACTGTATGCTTCTGCCTTGATGGGACCATCAATAACCATAAGGTTTAAATTTAAAAGTTGAAGGTAGCCTTCGTTAACTATGACATTAGGACGTTAACCACCTCAGCCTTGTCCGTTGACCATGACTGCTGTAGAGCATCCGAAACGTCTTGAATTAAAAAAGTTAAAATATAACGTGATAAATTCATTTATTACACTACAATTTTCAATTTTAAATTTTTCTGCCGACTTCCAAAAAGGAGACGGTACTCAATTCGACAGTATTTTTTTTGTTTTTTTTTTATGTGTGCTACCTCATAACTTTTTACTGGGTGAACCGATTTCGATGATTCTTTTTTTGTTTGAAAGCTGGTAATTCTCGTGTGGCCCCATATAAATTGATCAAGGTCAGACCAATAGTTTTTGAGTTATTCTTAATAACTTATATTGAAGTCGGCTGTACAAAATTTTTAATTTTTAATTATTTTTTTATCAATTCATCTTTACCGCTAACGTCACACGTAGCACGTGCGGCGCAGTGTGAGCTCGTCCTAACATACCTTCATGCAGTAGATTGCCATACACTATAATAAGCGGCGGTCACATAATGCCGCGTCTCCACAACATGTGAGACCGTCCCGTCCCGACGCAATCGGACATGTCGATATCGACCGTGATAGCTTATCACTTAAATCTGTCGTAGCGTTTCTGGTAAACCTTTGTTGTGTTCAAGGTGGTGGGGTTGTGTGTGTGATAGTGAATAGTTTAGTGTTGTGTTGACAGTTAAAGCAACTTAATCGTTAGTTGTGCGAGACTTCTCTTTTGTAAGTATTTGCTTTTTTTATATGAGAGGAGGTAAACGAGCATACGGCTCACCTAATGATAAGTGACTATTTCCTTAGACTCCAACGAGTCAGTTATTCTTTCAGGAGGCAGTCCTAGAAAATATGCAGACTTTATCTATCAAAAGGTTAAAAACGCTAAGGTGCTGTAACCCATACACATCTAATTAAATATTTATAATTTATCCTCAATTAAGATTCAAAATGCTGCATATGCGTTGTCACCCCTGAGGAGCCATTTATGCTACAATCATATTATTATAGCAGTAGTACTTAGTGGCTTTTGCATGGCTGTACCACGTTAAAAAGTGACAACATTTGATTGACAATGATCTATTTCGTCATTCATCAAGGTTAGAACACAAGAGATATATTTTTTGCGTAGATCGGACCAAACATAATAATTTAAAATTGAAGGTAGCCTTTGTTAACTATGACATCAGGACGTCAAACACCTAATTAGCCTCCCTCGTGACCATGGGTTACAGCACCCATGGTCGTCGAAGTGCTCGAAACGTCGGGAATTAAAAAAAATAAAATTAACGCCATAAAATCCTTAAAATTAGTTTTATTCTAGAAATAAAAAAATATGTTTTTAGTTTCACGTTGGAAGTTTTTGTTATAATATTTTAGCGATGCCATACGATTCATCAGATCGCGCTAAAACTTTGTAAACTTATTGCTTGCACTTTTGAGAAGGTTATAGGCATAGTACAATTAATTTACAGTAGGTAACGCGCATATTGTACCGATATACTCGTATTACTTTGGAAGTTTCCTCATTTTAATTATAAATTTCACATTCCTAATTAATCAAACCTGTTCCAAATTTAAAACGATATTTCTACAATTACTTCCACGGCAGCAACGAGCTGGGTACCAGCTAGTAAGTACTGTATATAAAACCGCGTCTCTACCAAAGTTTTGTTGCCAACACAACAGTTGCCGACATGAGTTGCCAGCAAATGTTTCTGTAATCACCTAGTGTTGGCAACAAAACTTGAAACAATGTCGGGAATCGTGTTTTTACAACATCAATCGTATTCCTTTGATGTTGCCGCCGAAACTGAAAACACGATTCCCGACATTGTTTCAAGTTTTGTTGCCAACACTAGGTGATTACAGAAACATCTGTTGGCAACACGTGTTGGCAACAAAACTTTGGTGGAGACGCGGCTTAATATAGCGTAGTCTTAACTGAGCTTAACACGCGGTATTTGTTTGTGTACTCTATAAACACGCTTTACGTGTGTTGCTATCTAATAATTACCACAATGAATTTCTGAGAGGCAATGACGTAGGTGGATTCGCTGGGTTGTATTGTTTAGCAGACGCGGCGATCATTAGTGCAGCTTCCTTTATGTTACTGACACATTATCATGTAAGATGGTTATTTTAATTGCAGTGTTACTGATAGATTTAAATTCATTACCTATTATTGGTTAAATATGGTAATAAGAAAATTAAGTGTCTGGCCCAACTCTTAAATAGCGGCATAATATCTTTCAGAGCAAATTATTGCTACTGAGAATATCTTAACAATAAATCCAATAACAGATATTTGACTCGGCCTGGGATTTATACCTGGAACTACGTGATTAGCAGTTTGGTGAGTGACGAAAAACGGAGACTCTTTTTACTGATAATGAGGCATTCCATCTTGGTCCGCAGGGGTGACAATCCATCTAATTTTAAAATCTAAATCTAAAAAAGATATATAATATATTTATGGATCCCAGAATCGACGTTTCCATCGTTTGTCACTGTTTATCAGATTTTTACATACACTCATTGTATGTAAAAAAATCTATTCAATGCGCTCAATGCTCCTCTTCATAAATGAGTTTTGGTTATGAGGCCTATTAGGTGTCATAATAAGAGACAGACAAAGGCGTCAGTATCAAACCCCCCCCCCCCCCCACACACACCCCTCACACTACTCCTAAAGCAGGGTCAAAAGCACTTGCGAAAATAACTTCGCACGGCTCGACGCGACGCTTTGATTGTACCGCGCGACATACTAATAATGAGCAATGAATGACGCAAGCGGTACAGGGTTGCTAGTTGTAGGGTGCATCGGGGTACTTTGAGTATAAGAGGGCGGAAATACCGACGAGTTTAATAGGACGAATGATTTTCAACCGGTTCAGGCAGTGAAGTACATAACGTGGAAAAACTTACGTGACGGAAAAGGCACTTGTACGATGGAAAGAAGACTTTTAGGCATTAAAGTAATTATGTACTACGTAGATACATATTAGAATAGACGCCGACACTTGGTTCTTTGCAACACGCGTTAGAGCCCGCGGGCTCAAACTTACTTAGTCTGTTTAAATTTAACTAGTTTTTATGGATTTTATCGCGTGTATTACCTTATTTTATGTTCCCGACGGTTCGAGTACTTTACAGCACCCATAGTCATGGGGGGGGGGGGGGGCACTGACGTGTTCGATGTCCCAATGTCATGGTTAAACCACGGCTAACTTCAGGATAAAAACCGTAAAACTTAACTCCGTTAAAATGTCTAGTGTTTGCGTAAACATAAGAAATAATTACTTAGTCTGTACCAACAAGTGGTAAAATTAAAAATGTTGTACAACCAACTTCAATATAAATTATTAAGGATAACTCAAAAACTACTGGTCAGACCTGGATCAAATTTATATGAGACCACATGAGAAGCATCAGCTTCGAATAGAAAAAGAATCATCAAAATCGGTTCACGTAGAAAAAGTTATGAGGTAACACATAAAAAAAGAAAAATACAGTCGAATTGAGTACCTCCTCCTTTTTGAAGTTGGTTAAAATATACTCAGTGTCAGTGTCTCCTTTCACGCGCCCCGCAATGCCGCACATATTTTGTTCGCGGCGTCTGTTCTAGTACATACTCTAAGGGAAGAAAGAATAAAGATACATGCGTGAGTGCGTGTCAAGAATGTGAGCATGTGAGATTTATATAACTATAAAGTTTATGATACAAGAGAAAATCTTAGTGAGTTTGAGGTATTTTTAAATACTTTTTTTTTATTGATAAAACGTTACCCCACACTAGAATTATGTCTTATATCGCGGAGGCAGTTTATATACATCGTGAGGACAAACATCCAGACCCAAAACAATTACTGGTAGGCGATCGAAATAATTGTTCCGTGCGTGATCGAACAGCCTTCAGCGCCACAACCCATTGCTAATTCACTGCGCTACGGAAACGTCAAAAAACTAAAATTACAATATTGGACTGTGGGCTACTTGTCTAATCAAACTGTGCTTAATGTACCTAGGTACAAACTAAGATGATACGTCTTTGGGTACGAATACATTTAGTATAGTTTGTTTAGCCTTATCGCTAGACAGCGATCTTTATCAGGTAAACCTTTGCTGAGGCAATTATTATAATTCAAGCTAGAAGAAGTGCGTATAAATACATATTATCTATGTTTATATAGAATATAAAAATAGAAAACATATAACAAATATATAATTATCATAAACAAACATACCTAAGGAAGAGATATATTACATTAAGTAGATAAATATTTTTTAAAATATAGAATAAGGGTGATAAACGTGCTCACAGTCCACCGGATGGTAGGTGGATCCTGTAGCCCATAGACATCTTCATTTATCCTTGATTAAGAATCAAAATGCAGATGCGTTGTCACACCTGAGGACTAAGGTGTAATGCCTCCAATCTAGTAAAAAGGGTCTCCGGTTCTCTACACTCACCATACGAAACACAGCAGCGTTAAGCTGCTATTTGACGCTGGTATTCTGTGAAAACGAGGTACTATCCCGGTCGAGCCGACCCATTCGTGCTACGACCATAATGTTTTTTTTTTATAGGATAAGGGTGACAAACGAGCACACAGTCCACCTGATGGTAAGTGGTTGCTGCGGCCCATAGACATCTACATCTATCCTCGTTTGTGAATCAAAATGCAGATGCGTTATCACCCGTGAGGACTAAGATGGAATGCCTCATTTTTAGTAAAACACACCATACGAAACACAGCGGAGTTAAGCTGCTATTTTACGTTGGTATTCTGTGAGAGCGTGGTCCTTCCCCGGTCGAGCCGACCCATTCGTGCTACTACTATACTACTAATATAGCTGCAGCATGGCTCTACCACATAAACTGCTGCATTATGCATTATGGTCGTAGTATATGTATTTTATACTTTATTTATCCTTTTAATGGGTTCCTATTAAGAACATCACATCATAATATTGACCTCGGATAGGATAGGAGTAGCAGCTTGTAAAGATGTAAAAATAAGAGATGTTAAAAAAACGGTTCGGTGTTTTTAAACATTCGCAAGACTGTTTTAGAATGAGTAGGTGGCTGGGAAAGTAGGAACGTATCGAAGAATATTATAAGTTACGAAGGTCATTATCATGCAGGTTAAAGGAATATTTGAAACGTCAGCGGTTCGGATTTTGTAATGATTTCTTAAATAATTTTGATAGTCCCTCCTGTGACCATGGTTGGTCTGAAGCACCTGAAACGTTGAAAATTAAAAAGTTAAAACTAAACGCGATACAATCTGTAAAATTCGTTCATTTAAAGGTTCTGATTTTGATTCCTAGTCTAATTTGATTAGTTTTTGTAAAATAATTGTTAATTTAATAGAATACAGTCCACACACAGCACATTCCACCTGATGCTCAATAGATATTGTGGCCCGTAGACATCAACATCTATCCTCGATTAAGAATCAAAAGTTTGATGCGTTGTGACACCTGAGAACTATAATAGAAAGCATCGTTTCTAGTAAAAAGGGTCTCCGGTTCTGTAATACGAAACGCAGCATTATTCTCCTGTTTTTATACGCTGGTGTTCCGTAAGAGCGTGGTCGTACCCCGGTCGAGCCGACCCATTCGAACTGCACACATAATATAGCTGCAGCTTGACTCCACCACGTAAACTGCGATTTTTAATACACCTGCGTAAAGTGATGATTAAGTTAAATCCTCTTTGCGACTGGGAGGCCCATGGTTTGGATTTTTAACAGCTTTTAAAGAAAACATACGAATGGGTCGGCTTGACCGGGGAAGGACCACGCTCTCACAGCATATCAACGTAAAATAGCAGCTTAACGCTGCTGTGTTTTGTATGGTGAGTGTAGAGAACGAAATACCTTTTTTACTGGAAACGAGGCATTCCATCTTAGTCCTAACGGGTGACAACGCATCTGCATTTTGATTCGTAATTGAGGATAGATGTAGATGTCTATGGACCGCAGCCACCGCTTACGATGGTAAGTATATAACATCAGGTGGACTGTGTGCTCGTTTGTCACCCATATTCTATAAAAATACATTGTGAGGAATCGAAACTGTCATATGTTATGTAAATTTGCGTTAATGAGATTGTTGTAATGCCACCTATCGGAAACCATAAGATATTTTTCTCTATTTAGACACCCATGATATGAAATTAGAGAATAAAATCTGATGTGTCCAAAGCCCTAAACTTTTAAATATAGTTCTACTGCGTTACCGAAGTTACAGAAACAAAAATTCTGTCATTATAAAAATAATAAACTATGAGCACGTTATAATATTGCGTTTGTGTTTAATAGAATCCGTCAGTTTTTTTTTAAAGTCACCTTAACACGGCAATATTACTTTTCCCCAAGTGACAACCCTAAGCCACGACTATTATAAACGTTTATCAGTAGCTTCAACTAAGGACGTCATTGATATACAAAATAAAGACGTACGATAAGATGTGTGATCTATTGTTTATCTCGTTGGTTACATTAAAAATATCGCCATTGTTTTTCGTGCATAAAAGAGAAACAAAACACCGATCCAGAAGCGTCGGTTACTCACCGTCGTGCCTTTGTTTTAAAGAGCTATTTTAGCTTGTAAACAAGAGAAGACGTTTGCAACAATGAAATTAATGAGTCGTCTAAAATAAATGCATTGATTTGATGACACTATTATATAATATCCTCCTCGTACCGTACTCGTGTAGTGGCGGTGTAAGAATATTGTACTACCCCATATCGTTCCGGGAGTGTCGTAAGAGGCGACAGAGGGTAACAAACCAGGAGATGGGCAGCAGCGTCTTTTTAATAACAACCAGAAAATAAAAAAACTGCAATTACCAGTTGCCTCAGCCAGTATCGGAATCCTCGGCGTCGACATTTCGAGTGACGTGCAGTTTCTGCAGACTCACTGGCACTGCGAAGAGATGTTGCATCTCTATCGCATTTACCACGGGGAGTGCTCTGAGGAACTGTTCGGACTAATTCCAGCCGCTCAATTTCACCATCGCACATCGCGACAAAACTCGCGTTACCATCCATACCATCTGGATGATTGGCGGTCCACCACTGTGCGATTTAAAAGAAGTTTATCTTCCTCGCACAACTTCTTTGTGGAATCGACTACCACCAGAGATTTTTCCGGACCGATACGACTTAAAAAGAGTGTACTTTTTTTTAAAAGGCCGGCAACGCATCTGCAATTTCCCTGGTGTGTTGCAGTTGTTCATGGGCGGCGGTAATCACTTACCATCAGGTGAGCCGTATGCCCGTTTGCCCCAACTCCTATAAAAAAAAAAATTACCAACCCATCTGCCAAGTACCTACTTCAACTATGTTCAGCAGTGAACATAGTGGAAAGTAAATCCTCCTCCTCTTATTTGAACTATAATACAACATAATTAAGGTTTACAATTTATGAATAATCTAATATTGAAGATACAAAACTGAAGACAGACTTCAATAGAAAAACAGCGTTCAGAGTTTCGCACCTTTGACGCTGTTCCTTGATCTTTACATTTCTTTATCAACTCTTCCCGACGTTGATTTGATATATAAAAGGAAAGGAATATATCAGCTACAGTACAGCAGAGCTGTACAACTCAGCGGATAAGCGACTACCTTTAAAACGTATTGTAAGCAAGCAAACAGAGTTCGATCCGCAGTTAGAAATAAACCTAGCAAGCTAACAGCATAGCGAAGTGGCGAAGCAATCAGCTTTGTAGCGGTTTCTAACGGTTGCCGTTGAGCAATCAGTTTCAAAACAGGAGGTTCAGATGTCTGGGTGATCAGTAATCGATTGCCGAAAACAGAATTTCAAAATTCGAAACCGTTCTCGAGATAATCGTGGGACAGACGGACAGACGGACAGACATCGTGAAATCAATAAGTGACTTCGCAAGCTTCGCCACTTAATAATGGCATCAATAAAATTGTTACTTGTAATTGTAATGTTGCGTACTTATCCGTTTTTCATTCTCGGGCCTTAAGCACTTAAAGTAGTTGGAACTGCGCCTGATTTCTCTCCCATCGTGTACGGTTGCCGTCCCATCAGACTATGAGAATGAGGGAATAGAGAGAGTAATTTTGCTTGCGCACAAACTCGTGCACTATAATCGTGTCTTACGCATATGGTTAAAACTGGAACTGAACCCTCCTTTTAGGGCAATCGGGTGTTAACCATTAAGCTTGTTACATTTAGTGTAAACGAGATGGCTATACTGCCATCTATCGAAAGTCATAAGATTTTATGGTAATTTTCGTAGTCGCCTCTTACGACACCCCCGGGATGATAAGGGGTATTGGATTTTCTTATGGACTAACACAGCTTAACTTTGTTACCGTTACCGTTACAGCCTATTAAAGTCCACTGCTGAACATTGGCCTCCCTCATAGATTGCCTCATAGGAGGGACATTATGCCACAGTAACCACGCTTGGCAAGCGGGTTGGCAACGGCAGTTTTTTTATTTTCTGTCGTTATTAGGAATACATTCTTACATCGCCACTACACGCCATTAGATTAACTTTATAATATGTTAGAAATAGCTGTTGTGTGGTAAAACTGGGATTGGAGAACTTGAGAATGTAACTCTTGTGAATTCTTCATGGAAATGCGTATGTAATAATGTGTTTAACTTGTTTCAGATGCCCCGTAGCCGGGACGAAATGCAAGTAAACGTGGCGGGCCTAAGGAGGAATATTAAAAATCTTGCGCACAACTATTCTGATGCCCAGGTGACCAATTTTCTAACATAAAATGAAAATTTTAAAAAAAATATTTTTGTCCATAGACGAACTGACTTCAATAATGACATTCTCTAGCCAACCTTTAGTAGTAGGACGAGGGCTGTGGTTAGATAAATATAACAAATATATATGTACATATAACTCTACCATAAGCGCGATCGGAAGTAGGGGCGTCCACTTTGAAAATACATCGATGTTTTTTTTCGATGTGATGTATCGAGACTGTGCATCGATATATTTCGATGCATCGGTTAGAAACATCGATGTTTTTGCAACATCGAGTACTTTTTATGACTATATTATAAATCTGTAGTCAACTTCCTGACATCCCCATTTAAACAATCGACAATTTTGAATGATCTACTCTTACATCGGCACTGTCTTAGTCCGCACGCGTTGTGTGTGTTTGTGTGTGAATGTGTGTATGTGAGTGTTCAAGGATGTAAGACAGTTAGGTAGATATTCTTTATAGCACGAAACACAAAGTATCTTAATCTTAAGAATATTATTATTAACAGACGAATATATTCATAGTTATTTATATTTATATATTTATTGTTCTTTTTTACTTTTATGCACAAAAGAAAAATCGTATATATGGCGGACTCAATGCCTTAAGGCATTCTCTCCCAGTCAATTATATATACTATTTATATTTGTATTTATTTATTTTATATATTAGTAAAATTTATATATATCTTAGTTATTTATTTTTTATTTTGTTTTTATTCTATTCTGCTACACCTACGTCAAATTCTTACCTGTCAGAGAATGCATCAAGGCATTAAGTTCGCCCTTTGTATTCTTTTATATTAAGGAATGCAATAAAGAATAAATAAATTATTATATATGATTATTAGTCATTGTACCTACTACTAAATAAACGGCGGCTCTAGAACAAAATTCACGAAAAATGTGTCCCGAGTCAACCTATAAAAACGTAATATTTATATATAATCTTACTTGCGACAATTTAGCAGCCTTTGAACTACAACCAGAAGCTGTTTTCATCTTATGCAGCTTCTAGCGAAAATTATCGGTTTGATTTTTTGTTTTTACAATTAATGTGAATTTAATTTAATAATAAAATACTACGTATGTTGTATCTAAGCAAAATATTACTTTTAAATTATTAAAATAGTCCTTATCAAAAATATATATAAATATAAATAGTTTTGCTCGTTTTGTGATACAGTAATTTTGGAGTGTATTATCAATCGACAAAACGAAGACTGGCGCGCAATTGCAACTCTTTTTACATTTTGGAACTCTTTTGACTCGGACACTTGAGTGCAGATCCGAGGTCCATTTAGTAGTAGGTCAATGTTTACGATATTATTTCAAATGATTTTAATAGAAAAAAAGCATGCATCACGATAAAAATACTTACATATGGAATATAACTCCATCTTTTGTAAATTTTAAGTATTTTGACTGCTTTATGATCGCACCGAACGGTATTTTTTAAAGAGCACCTACTTCGGCGGAAACGATTCTTGTAATAATAAAATCGATTTCGTAAGCAATTTTTATAAACTCACAAGCTTTTAAATCCAATACCTTGGCAGAGGGGAATAAATATGCGAGATGAGTCTGGCCTGCCGCAGGGGCAATCTAGGGTGTAGGAGTGGGGATGACCCTTAATTGCCTCCTTAAATGTGATGTGTGTATGCAAGCAGGGGCAATTTTCTAAGTCGGCTCTGCGGCAGAGCGACATGGGCGCAAGACCTTCCTTGCTCCCTAGATCATAGCTACCACGCCACATGTGTAACGCAAATGGGGCAATTTCAAACAATTCGTAAGCGACTTTCGCATGCAGCACACGTCATAATGGATACCAATAAAACATATGAAATTTGGACACTGGTGATAGAAGTGTATAAAGAGCGGCTTCTTCACCCAGTATCTCCTTTTTGTCTTTTTTTTTTGCGGTAGCACCGCAGAAAGAACATTATCTGAACGTCGTAACGTTTTTAAACGTGGTAGAGTCATACTGCAGCTTTTAAAGACTGTGTTATGGGTGTAATTATTAATTTATTAGTTGTTTTATCAATAAATATGGGTGTCTATGGGCCACAGTATCCACTTAACGTCAGGTGGACTGTGCTCATTTGTCACCCTTATTATATATTAAAAAGAGCCAAAGCTATATTTACCGATTCATTTATATTTTGATAAAACTAGCGCCATTCTCAACGCGTGTGTCCAGCGAGACGTAGACACTCACATAGAATGGCAGGCATGTGTGTAGAGACAGTTCTGATATTGCCCCGATCGCTGTTCGTCCTAGATTGCTCTGCGGCACGAAAGTGAGAATCCGCCTTAAGACCGAGACAGACCAGACGATTTTCTTTAATACACAACCAGCCAATCTCAATTTCTTGATTCCGCTAAGGGACTGACAGCCGCCAACTAGCGCCACCAACAGGTTTAGATATTATAACTTCTAAATCAGAGCATGTTTTAGTTTTTCTGATTTAGAAGTTATAATATTAATAGTGATAGATAAGTATACCTGTTTACAATTGACTGGTTATCATTGATTCGATGTTTTATGAAAATACATCGATACATCGAGTATATCAATAGCTTTCCAAAACATCGGATCGATTCGATGCATCGTATTGTAAACATCGAGTGAATTCGATGCATCGATGTATATCGAATATCCCTAATCGGAAGATCATCACATCAGAGAACTAAAGTGACTATGGGCAGGCCCATAGCTCGAAAATCCGAAAAAATATGAGGAGGAAAGGTTCTCCAGTGACAGGCTTGTACCAGTAAGCAAAGTATAGGGCGGCCCATCACAATATGTAGTGACGACCGGGTAAAACATGCAGGAAGTCGATGGATGCAGGTGGCTTAGGACTGTTTTACTTTGTTTGTTTGTTTGTTAGCGGACCATTTTATGGGGGTGGCGTACATTAAATCGTGGGCTTGATGTTTACGATGATGATGATGAACTCTATTATATAAAAACTTTAACGACATGTGACAAACTGCCGTTTTGTCAGTTTGCGGTTAAGCGTTGGTAGCATGGAATCGATCTGGCATATTCTACAGTCGCGGCAATCAAGGGACTAATGTATTAAAATTTAAAATATATTATGGAAATTATTGTAATTAAGTCCTATATTGACAGCTGGGTAGTGAGGCTTTGAATTCCGCATGGAACAACTATTTTTATGATCATATAATTTTTCCGGGTCTAAATGTTTGTTCTCGTGCAATGTATGTACACTGCAGGCTAAAAGTTTAAGACCACCTTAATAAAGTAGGCAAATTAAATAAATTCCAATAAAATATTAAATGTTTAATTAAACTGTCAATCATCCAATAAAACACTTTGACAATCAATATACTTGAAAAGCGTAAAGAAATATTAACAGTCCATGTTATAAAGGCTATAATTAGCTAAACTGACTTTTCATCAAAAAATCCTCCTTTGCATTGACATATGACTTTTTTCACAAGTCTCGGCATACGGGCAATCAATTTGTTGATTGTGTCTTGTGATATATTGCTCCAACTTTCGCACAAAGCATTCCACATTTCTTCTCGCGAGGATGGATCACAATTACGGACGTTCCTGTCAGGCTCTTCCAACAAAAGTTTAATGGGATTGAGATCCGGGCTCTGAGGAGGCCAAACCATGTATTTAACACCCCTTGTGTCTCTTTCTCTTCCAAATATCCTCTGCATAATTTTGAGCTATGCTTAGGATCATGGTCCTGTTGGAAAATGAATCCATCTCCAATTAATCGCAACCCCGAAGGAACAGCATTTTGTTCTAAAGTTTTTTGTACTCTTCCTTTTTCATAATTCCGTCAATTTTGATCAAATCGCCAGTTCCTTGGCTAGAAAAGCAAACCCAGACCATAATTGAGCCACCACCATGCTTGATTGTTGGGACTACATAGTCTAGCGTCATCTTTTCTTGGTCACTGCGTCGAAAGTAAATTCGTTTTGAACCGATTAGTTCAAACTTGGATTCATCGGTCCAAAGAACTTTTTTTAAATTTTCTTCAGTCCAATCTCGATGGGCGTGAGAGGTTTTCGAACGGTGATACGACCATACAATTTCGCATTTCTCAGTCGCCGTTTTATTGTAGTCAATGATAAAGAATTAACTTGGGTTTTGTTTATTTAAATGCGGATTTCCGGTGCTGTTAAGCGTCTATTTCGCTTGCTCGTAACGATAATGAAATGATCTTCACTTGACGTGGGTAGATCCCAGCCTTTCCGAGCGTGGACGATCTAAAAAAGTGCCTGTCTCCATGTATCGACTTATTGTGCCATGAATATGAAGTCTTCGATAACTTCAATTTTAAAGCAATATCACGTTCGGATTTGCCTTCATTATGTAAAACAACGATGGCAGAACGCACTTCACTGCTAATTTCGTGTGCTTCTCCCATTTTAAGACGTCTTTCCTGTAGACACCACAAGTTTAGACTAATTGAGATTGTTTGTGACCAAAACCATGTAAATTCAGGTAATAATAAGTCGGAAACACGTGTTTTTAGAAGCTAAATAAACCTAATTATTAACCAATGGGAAACAAAAGCAAAGCAATCAGTTATTAGCCCATCATAAAAATATTATTACGACTCTACCACCTGGCCCCAACGCAGCGTTTGTCGATGTTTGAAAACAATACATGTTTATTGTCCAATAACTTGAAAGTAAATAAAATAATGACTTTTTCAGATATTCGGTATTAACAATAGAATATGCAGGTGTACATTTCTTTTCTTTATCTTATGGGATTTCGTTACAATTTATAGTTAAGTGTGGTCTTAAACTTTTGGCCGGCAGTGTATATAGAATGCCTCAACCATAGAGAAAAGGAAAGGAATATATCAGAGAGCTGTATAACTCAGCAGATAAACGACTAGCTTTAAAATGTTATAAGTTTATATTTAAATAAACCAAATTCGATCCTGATAAATCCGTTTTTCATTCTCGGGCCTTAAGCACCTAAAGCCGTTGGAACTGCACTTAATTTCTCTTCCTTCGTGTAGGGTTGCTGTCCCATCAGACTATGACAGTGAGGGAATAGAGCGAGCACTTTTGCACTTTGCATTTTACGCGCACACTCGTGCACTATACGAGGGCGGCACTGAAAATTTCGGTAATCAAGGAAGTGACACAACATTACTATTTAAAAATGTATTTATTGCTTTTCGAAGTATTCTCCGCGAAATTTGACACATTTTTCCATACGATGGAACCAATCATTGAAGCAACCATTCCATTCGGAAGTTGGGGTCTCCAAAATGGCCGTTTTGTAGGTCGGGGCTGTACGGCGGATGGTCTAATAATTCTATGTTTTCTTGCTCTAAAAACTCTTTTGTTCTGTGTGCGGTGTGAGAACTCGCATTGTTGTGATGGAGGATGATGCGGCGGTTGCAGTTCTCTTTACAGAGTTCAAAAACGACCTGTGGCAAAAAAATGCTAGCATACCATTCTGCATTAACCGTTCTTTGTCCCTCAAGAGGAATAGCCGTAACATGGCCGGTTTTGGAGACAAACGTGGCGACCATTTTTTTTGCAACACTCCGTGAACGAACAATTTTTGTTAGCTTTAACTCATTTTCGAACACCCAAACTCGTGACTAGTTTTTTGTTTCGGGTTCGTACGCGTATATTCAGGATTCGTCACCTGATACGATGTTGTATACAGCATTTGAGGATCTTGCGTGGAATCTTTCGAGAGTTCTGACGCACCAAACAACGCGAGCCGCTTTTTGCACCGATTCACCGAGCGAATGCGGTATCCATCGGGAAAACAACTTTTTTACACCTAATTGTTCATGCAAGATTATTTGTATTTGACTCATGCCAATGTCTAAAGTTGCCTGAATTTCGCGGCATGTCTCATGTCGATCTTCCTCAATCAGATTACGCACAGCATCAAGGTTTTCTTGGGTGACTGCAGTTTTTAGACAACCTTGATGGGGATCATCACTGAGCTTGACACGTCCACGTTGAAATTCAGCAAACCAGCGATAAATTGTGGTTTTGGATGGGGCTTCATCACCAAATGCAGAAATCATCCGGTCAACACACTGTTTTTGTGTTAAACCACTTCGAAAGTCATAATAAATCATCGCTCTTGAATTTTCTCGAGTCAATTCCATTTTCTCAACGACTAAACAAGTTTGACAAAACCTTGTGACAAGACCAGGAATCTTTTTTTAAATAAATTAATGGTATTCGATTTTTAAAACCAAGGACTTTTCAATTAAAAAGATTTGAATATGACAGGAACAGTGGAAATATTCCACTCCCGATACTTTTAGTGCAGCCCTCGTATAACCCTGTTTTACGCATATGGTTACTAACTAACTGAAAATCCGTTGAAGCTGGCCTCCGTGACCGAAATTCGGTCTGGAGGCACTGGAGGACTAATGTCATAATAATAATAATTTATTATTTATTATTTTTGTTGATTAATACTTCGTCAACGGTGAAGGAAAAACATTGTGACTGTTCCTAAAACAATTTTTAACAGTGGTAGAGCCACGCGGCAGCTTTTGCTGTCGCACGGATGGGCCGGCTCAAACCGGGGTGGTACCACGACCTCACAGAATACCAGCGTGAAGTAGAGGTTTACCTCTGCGTTTCGCTTGGTGAGTGCAGGTGGCCGGAGGCCCTTTTTACTGGAAACGAGGCATTCCATCTTAGTCCTAACGGGTGACAACGCATCTACATTTTGATTTGTAATAGAGGATAGATGTAGATGTCTATGGGCCGCAGTAACCACTTACCATCAGGTGGACTGTGTGCTCGTTTGTCACCCATATCCTATAAAAAAAAAAGTATGTAGGCTGTACTTTTGACTTTTTTAAATATATACACTATGCAACCTTTGTGTGGATAAATGAAGGTTAAGAGGAAGAAGTCTCTAGATTTGTTAAACGTTAGCTACTTGATCGTTTTTCCTATTGTCGACCTTAAGTTCTTACATGGAAGTAAAATATTGCGACAGCATTAATTTAAATAAGGTTTCTTTGGTATATGCACAGTCTACTAATAAACGTTACGTCAAACATGGCACTTGACCTTCTATAGTTAGTGCTTCTACGTACTTTATATTTCCAGTCTCCACTTTTTGCTTAGCGATTCAAATAGGACTTATCTAGTTCGTGACGTTTATCGTCTATGACTTTAGGGTGCTTATAACTGCTCTGTGCTGCAATTTATTTTTTCAAGTAAAGGTGAGAAACGAGCATACAGTCTCCTGTTAACTAAGCTTACGTGGTAGAGCCATGCTGCAGCTATATTATTAGTATAGTAGTAGCATAAATGGGCGGCTCGACCGGAGAGGGACACAGGATACAAGCGTAAAATAGCAGCTTAACGTTGCTGTTTCGTATGGTGTGTAAAGGACCGGAGACCCTTTTTACTGGAAACGGGGCATTCCATCTTAGTCCTCACGGATGACAACGCCTCTGCATTTTGATTAGTAATCGAGGACAGATTATGGATGTCTATGTGCCACAGCAACCACTTACCATTGGTGGACTGTGTGCTAGTTTGTCATACTTATCCTATATAAAAAAGTTGATTCTGTGGTTCATATACAGGATTCGATTAAGATGATAAGACAAATATCTTCATACAAGTACATATATTATTAAGTGGCGAACCTTGCGAAGTCACTTATTGATTTCACGATGTCTGTCCGTCTGTCCGTCCGTCTGTCCGTCTGTCCCACGATTATCTCGAGAACGGTTTCGAATTTTCAAATTCTGTTTTCAGCAATCGATTACTGATCACCCAGGCATCTGAACCTCCTATTTTGAAACTGATTGCTCAACGGCAACCGTTAGAAACCGCAACAAAGCTGATTGCTTCGCCACTTTGCTATGCTGTTAGCTTGCTAGGTTTATATGATTTTCGTTACTCTCCATACGATAGATAACATTTTGCTGATATTTTATACTATTTTTATGCGTAGCCTTTCCTCGATGGATTTCACCCATTTGAGCTATTGTGTATTTACTGTCATTTGGGTCATTATACTACTAAAGAGTACACGATTGATGAGATCGCTACCATGCTGTTTCTAAATGTTTTCCTACTAATTGTATAAAATACTATATTGTAAATTATTGTTTTAAAGTACCGTTGGGTTTCTTGCTGGTTTTTCCCAGGACAGCGGTTGAGGTGGTAATGTTTAAATAATTTTCAATAAGTAATCTTGTAATCCATCTATATAAATAAAATGATAGAGGTTTGCAGTTGTGCGCGCATCACGGAAAAACTACTGGATAAATTTCAATTAGGTTTCCTAATTTAAATAAAACTAATTTTACGGATTTTATCGCGTATATTAACTTTTTTACATTCCCGACGTTTCAAGCACTTTACAGCACTCATGGTCACGGGTTAGGTTTCCTAAGTTTTATTTCTTAGACACTTTGCCCTTATCTAAAAAATTACTTAAATATACTTATTGCGAATCTTCATCTATACAATCTATACAAGTAAATAAAATTGAAGTGTCTGTTTGTAATATCAAAATAACAGCTTTTTACTTAATGCATATGAAAGTATATACAGTACTTATAACCGAAACACAATTTTAAAAATTTTTGGCTGTCTGTCTGTTAGTTCCGGCTAATCTCCGAAACGGCTGGGCGAATTTTTACGGGATTTTCACTGGCAGATAGCTGTTATTATAAGGAGTAACTGAGGCTACTTTTAATTAAAAAAAAAGATTTAGGGTTCCGCGCAAAAAAATTAAAACCAAATTACATGCGGGCGAAGTCGAGGGGTACAGCTAGTTTAATATAAAAATTTTAAAGTTTTAAGAAACAACGATTTTTATAAGTACTACGTGTTCAGTGATGTGTGTAAGCAACGCGGACGAAGTCGCGGGTATCACCTAGTCTATACAAATAAATAAAATTGAAGTGTCTGTAATGTCAAATAAACAGCTTTTTCCTAATACATATGAAATTGTATACGGTACATATAACAAAATCATAATTTTTTAAATTTTTGTCTGTCTGTCTACTGTCTGTCTGTTTGTTCCGGCTAATCTCCGAAATGGCTGGACTTATTTTGACAGGACTTTCACTGGTAGATAGCTGATGTTATAAGAAGTAACTTAGGCTATTTTTATTTCAGAAAAAGAATTAGGGTTCCGTGCAAAAAATTAAAACCCAAAATAGAACGCGGGCGAAGTCGCGGGGAATAGCTAGTACTGAATAAAATGAATTTATTCTATTCTATTGGCGTTTCTGGACGTCTTGCAACTTTAACGTTGCTGCCCGTTAGTGGTTAGGAATTTTAGTTTGTAAACGAAATGGCTACAACGCAATCTATCGGAAGCCATACATTATTTTCTGGCATTTCTCATAGTGTCTTTGAAACACACGCACGAAATGGGGTGATGAAATCTCATGCCGCCACCATACGGCAAATGTTATAGGAAGTAATAGTTGCGGTCACTTTGCATTCAGGATAGACCATGCTGCAAGCTATGCGACAAGCTTGAAGCGCATCACGTCGGGTAGTCTCCTAATTTAAGACGCCTCTGTGGCGCAGTAGCTTAGCAATGAGTTGCAGCGCTAAGGGCCACGGGTTTGAATCCCGCACGAAACAAATATTTGTATGCCTTACAAATAATTGTTCCGCGTCTGGATGTTTGTCTTTGTGAAATCTATGCATGTAAACTGATCTCGCGATACAGGAGAAAAGCCCAGTGTGGAGGTAATGTTTGTTTTGAAAAGAAACAAATCGACCTTCATTAGAAATTAGGATTTCCATCTCTGAGCAAAGTGTTCAAACCGGGGAGTGACCAGTACTCCTTGAGGTAGTGCAGAGTCCTTCAGAAACTTCAATAGCGTGATTTAGACTTCGGTTGTTATTCGGATCGTTTACAATATTGTGGCGCGATGACTGCGCTGCCACAAGTATTTCCAAGCTAGGCTAACGGGCATTGATCCTAGATAAAACAAATCGTACTTAATCCCGTTGCGGCATAAATTCTTTACGATTATACTACGGCCATACTTAAAACTTAAAAGGCAATGAACGTCGTATCCCGTGTTCATTCAATGCGTTCCGGGTCAAGGTACGTTCTCACTGGTGCGAATAAAGGGTCGTTTAACGTTTTTACAATTTTTGTTTAATGATTATTGAATTTAGGAAGGCTTAGAAATTGATGTCATCGCAATGTTACATAATGGTAATGTTGATTGCTAATTTAAAGCCTTAACTATGAGATCCCATGGTAGCACTCAGCCATCTTCTTAATTTCAATAGCCTCAAGATTCATTCTATGTTGGATTCGCTATACTTATTAGTGGTCTATCAAATCTGATGTTAGTTAATGGTCAGGACAATCCTGGACGTGTCCATAGACTGCAAACTTTCCGAAGGATCAATGTTCCGCGTCAGCTATATTTTATTTTAAGCGGGTTTTTCAACCGACTTCAAAAAAAGAGTAGGTTCTCAATTCTACTGAATTTTTTTCATGTGTGTTACCTCAGAACTCTTTTCTAGGTGAACTGATTTTGATGATTCTTTTTTATTTGAAAGCACATATAGATGTGATCCAGATCTGATCAGTAGTTTTTGAGTTATCCGTAGTAATGCGTATTTAATTGACTTCGATTACATTGATTATGTTGTCATTGTATTTATATTGAAGTCGGTTGTACATTTTTTTTTATTTTACCTCCTGTTTCGATTTATGTTTAGAACTTGTCGGCATTCGCGTTCATTCTCGTTCGTCAGTTCAGTGTGTGTACACCATTAACGATGTCAATTGTGTTACTATTTCCTTATCACTCGCTTCCGCGGTGACGCCTCCGTCGTGTCATTATTTGTTACGGTATATTTGGACCCTCGGAGCGATTGTGTAACTTTGGGTGTGAATTATGGTTGACTTTGTTATGACGTTTAGTTTCGTTGTATTGCGTAATTGTATCAGTATTGATTATAAGCCGATGTATTTCATACATGGGATAATTTTATAATAGGATTTGGAATAATTTCTACATAGTAAAACACAGTCGCTTTCCGACAGAATGATTCTAGAGGAAGGTTCATATGCATGTATGTACATGTTCATATGTATACATGCATATTATATATTATATAAGGGGTGGGTCATTTAAGATTTGTAATTTGAATTCGCTATAAAAAAAACTAATGAATATTTTTTCAAAGTTATGAGTTTATTAGAAAGATTTCAATCTTTTCATTTAGGAATGGAAGACAACATCATTCAAATGACTTCCTTACAATACCCCATTCGATCAGTTCAATTTTTCAATACATTTTTGATTGTTTGGGCTTATATTTTGTTAGTGGCAACTTTGATTTCACGTTTTAAGTCGTCAATCGTCTCTGGACGGTTAGCGTAACACTTGTCCTTAACGGCTCCCCGCAAAAAAAGTCCGACGCAGTGAAATCGCAGCTTCAATGTGGCCAATTGACGTCAGCATTTCGGCAAATTACGCGATTTCAGAAAACAGTGCGCAAAAGATCGATTGTTACGTTGGCTGTGTGGCACGTTGCGCCGTCCTGTTGAAACAAAATGTCGTCTATGTCATCCTTTTCAATTTTGGGAAACAAAAAATCACTTAGCATGGCGCGGTAGAGATCGCGATTCACTGTAACGGCGTTTCTTTGCTCATTCTCGAAGAAAAATGGTCCAATAATGACGCCAGACCAAAATCCGCACCAGACAGTCACTCACTCGTGGATGCATTGGTTTCTTCACGATGACGTGTGGATTTACTAAACCCTAAATACGACAATTTTGCTTATAAAAACGCTTCATCTGAAAAGATGATTTTTCGGTAAAAATGCTCATCTTCGAATAAGCGGTTTTCGGCTGTGCAATTGAACTTTGTACGCATTCATACCGAGACCTTTATACAAAATTCTTTTTAAAGAAGTGCGTGAAATGTTCAATTCTTGAGAACTTTGACGAGTTGATGTTGATGTTTGTGCACGCACACTCTGAGCAACAACAGCGATGTTTCCGATTGAGCGCACTGGACGAATACGTACACAGGTTATTTTTTTCCAAAAACAATCCAGTTTCACGAACTCGTTTCACAAATTGATCTACATACTGCGTTTTTTTTTTTGATCCACAAAGTGGTTGCACTAATCGTATAGTTGCGGTGTAAGAATATCCACTACGTCATATCGTCCCGTTGGTATGGTAAGAGGTAACAGAGGAAACTGACACAGGAGATGGGCAGCAGCACCTTACTGATAGTAACTCAAAATAATACAAAACTGCGGTTGCCAACCTGCCTGCCAAGCGTAACAACTATGGCGTATGTTCAGCAGTGGACTTAAGTATGTAACGGATGACAGTGGTTGTACTTACCATCAGCAGGGCTAGCATGGGCAGGAGACAATTTTATCCCCGGGGAAAGGAGAAAATGTTTATCCCTTCGCTTAGTTTTGTCCACCCTTCGAGCATGGGCACACCCGGTGGATATAATATCCACAGTAGATAAAATGGGAGATAGACTTAGACTTAAATATATTTTTTGTATGAATATAAACTTAAACCCACGTCCAATGAACTACGATAAAATTGTCCCTTTCAAATGTCAAAAAAGTATAATGTTTCATCTTTCATTATGCTCCATGCTTCTGACGGGGGATATATGTCTACTCGTTATGTCAAACGGGGATGTACTTCTCCCCGTTGCCGTGGTTTGGCATAAGGACAATATAATGAATTTTATACGTGGTAGAGCCATGCTGCAGCTATATTAGAAGTATAGTTGTAGCACGAATGGGTTGGCTCGGCCGGGGAAAGACCACGCTCTCACAGAATACCAGCGTAAAATAGCAGCTTAACACTGCTGTGTTTCGTATGGTGAGTGTAGAGAACCGGAGACACTTTTTACTGGAAAAGAAGCATTCCATCTTAGTCTTCACGGGTGACAACGCATCTGCATTTTGAGTCTTTATTGAGGATAGATGTAGATGTCTATGGGTCACAGCAACCACTTGCCATCAGGTGGGCTGTGTGATCTCGTTTGTCACCCTATCCTATATAAAAAAATTATCTCTTGTCAGTGTATATAATCTCGGGGGATAAATTTTTTGTCCCCAGCCCATGCTAGCCGTGCAGGTGGACTGCGTGCTCGTTTGTCACCCATGTTCATGATGATGTATCATCCAAAAATATTTCTTATTCCAGGTTAAAGTGCGCGAAGCAACCTCGAACGACCCATGGGGGCCCTCCAGCACCCTCATGGCGGAGATCGCCGATCTCACGTACAACGTGATGGCGTTCACGGAGATCATGCAGATGATCTGGAAGCGGTTGAACGACCACGGCAAGAATTGGAGGCACGTGTACAAGGCGCTGGTCCTCATGGAGTACCTCATCAAGACCGGGAGTGAGAAGGTCGCCATGCAATGCAAAGAGAACATATTTGCCATCCACACGCTGAAGGACTTCCAGTATATGGAGGAAGGGAAGGATCAGGGTGAGTAGAGAATCTTTTGTTTTGAGTTGAGTTTCTTTCACAGTTTCTTCTCCTACACGAAGAAGCTCATTTCGAAATGGTAGTAGATTTAGTTCTAATAAATAACATCGCTTGGAGAGGCTTGGAAGTAATATAATAAAAACAATAGTATATCTAAACTTCTAATATTTCCATATGAAAATAATAATTATTTGTATGAAGCATTGCTGAAAATTGTGAGATGTGAATTTAATAAAATACGAGTATTTACTTGTAAAACATCGCAAATCGTTAAACGAATGGCTGACGGTAAGAATCCATAAAAGTAGAAGATTATATAAGCTTCATAGCTTTATAATGAATGATTATATAATCATAGTGATTACATTTAGAGAATAATTAAAAAAATATTTCACTGATTTTTTTTTAATAAGATCCTTAAATTTTTCTCTTACTGCTGCGGAATAATTCGTCGCTAACCTCAATTTTTCAAAAAATTACAGGAGAGCAAGAAAACATTTATTATTCCGCGATTACTAGCAATTTTTTCATCAGAAAATTAATCTTATTTGTAGTTTTCCATTAAGTTAAATATATGTAATTTCGCCCCTTTGCAGCGTCAACGACGTATTGCTTAAACAACATGTAAAGGTTTGAGTATTGTCAAAATATATCGTTAAATATTTTAAAACTATTGATGTTAAGAAAACGGCAGACGGTTTTGCGTTTATAACAGAGCATATTACAATAGCTTATCTAGCCAAGAAACGAATCTGTTGTTACTCGATTTCATGAAACATGTAAAGTTATACCTTTATTTTAATCTGGTAATACATTACACCTCGCCAACTTTAGACCAATATCAGTTAGTAATCTTTTTAGATGAAATAAGTTTTTCAGATAGTATTGTTTTTACATAATTTTAGTATAAATATTATTTTTTTAAACATAAATAAATGTCTTTATAGCTGCATAAAAATTAATTTAGATTTATAAAGGGTCGCTCGATAATTGACGCTGGTGTTGAGCTGATGAAAAACGTTTAGTGTTGGACGTACCTAAAATCATGTTTCAGATACTGTGTACGTTTTAGATCATGTATACGTGAGTGCGTGTTCTTGCTATAAGTTGAGCATGGTTTTGGTTTGGTGTTTGCGTCACTTGAAATGAACGCAACCCTCCGTCTTTCTTTCTTCGTTCATCTAAGGACTTAAATTAAATTATGTAATTATATAATTATGGTGGCACCCACCATTCCCTCACGTCATACGTCGTCATTATTAACAATCCGGTTCGAGTATAACTTACACAAATTAGCATTAACCGTTCGTGCATCAGTTTTGCTTGTTGTTTGCCTTGTAACAATTATCACTGTAGGTGTGTTACTGTGTCGAGACGCAATAAACGCATATAGGTTGTGAAGTGTGTATTTAAGATAATTATATTTTGTCCAATATTTGTAGGGTAGTAGGATTATTTTGTTTAGGGAATCCGTCTGGGTTAGTACTAGGCTCTTATACCGAGTAAGTAGTTTTTTGAAGAAAGTATATTATACATTTTTAAACCAGAAACCTTTTACTATCGCACATCGCGACAAAACTCGCGATACCATCCATACCCTCTGGATGAGTGGCTGTGGACCACTGTGCGATTTAAAAGAAGTTTTCTTCCTCGCACGACTTCCATGTGGAATCGACTCCCACCAGAGATTTTTCCGGACCGATACGCCTTAGGGACCTTCAAGAAAAGAGTTTACACCTTTCTAAAAGGCCGGCAACACATCTGCAATTTCCCTGGTGTTGCAGTTCTTCATGGGCGGCGGTAGTCACTTTCCAACAGGTGAGCCGCATGCTCGTATGCCCCCTCTCCTATAAAAAAAAATATAATTTTTCGTCTTTCCGGATGGGACGATACGAGGTAGTGGATATTCTTACACCGCCACTACGTGATTGAATTCGTTTACACCAGATATATGTAGAATACTTAGATCGGTGACGGGCAGCAGCGTCAAGTCATCTTGTACTGCTGTTGTCAAGCACCCGTAAAATGTGACGATACTGACAAATCCTCTATAAAAGGAGAGGTTCATGTCCTACTGAGGACTGTTAGCTAATAAAGAAGAAAAAAATAAGTCCACAGAGCTAAGCTGAATTTAAACGTGGTTATACGTGGTAGAGCCATGCTGCAGCTCACAGAATACCAGCGTAAATCGTTTGAACCGGAGACTCTTTTTATTGGGAGCGGGGAATTCCATCTTAGTCCTCAGGGGTGACAACGCATCTGCGTTTTGATTTTTAATCGAGAATAGATGTAGATGTCTATGTGGACCACAACATTCACAACATCAAGTGGACTGTGTGCTCGTTTGTCACTTTTATCATATAAAAAGAAAACTAGTATGTAAAAGTACATATCTGCAATAACGTTATCCCCAGGTTTGAACGTTCGCGAGAAGGCGAAGCAACTGGTAAACCTCTTGAAAGACGACGAGCGGCTAAAGAACGAACGTGCCCGAGCATTGAAGGCGAAGCAGCGCTTCGCACAAGGTGCGAGCGCCTTCGGCAGCGACGCCGCGTTGGATACGCCCTCCAGTCCCACTTTCCCAGGGGTAATCTCTTTTCTATATATGTCTAAATTTCAGGTCAAGAATCAATAGTCCTATATCGTAACAGCATATTGCTAGTGCACCTTGTTTTATGTTTGTTTTAATAAGTAAGGTGATGTGGAGGCCACTCCTATAAGATGGTAGTATGATCATCTTGTTTACGCCATACGGAAAATATCCAGACTGACGACGGAGAGCAGTGTTAAAGAGCGAGATGTTTGATCTGCGATTGTCAATCCGTCTGCCAAACGTGGCGTGGTACAACAGGAGAGGTCTACGTACATCAGTGAACTTTTGGGGGCTGATGAAGGTATCTTAGCGGTCAGCTACCGCAGAGTCTAGATTACCGGAAGATGCCTCGTGTCGTCAGTGCTGTGCCTTTCCTAGTGTAGTGGTGTTGGGAGTAGGGGTGCTGTGATTAGTGGTGCCGGCGATAGTGTACGCAATTGAGGGAGGGCGGGAGGTGCTCTTCAAACTAGGTAAGACACATCATTTTATTTTTTCGAGCGGATGTACGCTAAGTAATTTTTTACCAACTTGAATATAATGGACTTCCGCAAAGTAACGCCTGATTCTATTAATTATCAAAAAAAAGGAACACTAAGGTGGCAGCGTAAGAGAATCCATCACCCTAATTTGGTCTATGCTAAAAGGTGATTATGTGACAGGCCAGAAACACCCCGTGGCCTCCTATCTTAAAACGACGATAGGAAGGCATCCTTAAAAGTGCAATACATCTGAAAAAAAAATAAAATAAAACGAAAATGTTTATATGTCTCAAAACAGTTACATGGATTATAAATGAGACATCAACATCTGGTACTTCGATTGTTAATCAGCAAGCTAAGCGTGACGATTATGGCAAATTCTGTCTTTGAGTGTATTCTGTAATACACTGATAACTTAATAAAAAAAAATTAAAAACCTGGGATAGACTTCTTTTAATATAGCTAAGAACACTCGATTAAGACACCTATTAAATAAAAAAAAATCAAATTCGGTTTATCCGTTCATGAGCTATGATGCCACACATAACATACAGATACACACTACAAACATATAACAACTGTCTGTTTTCGACGGGGGTTAAAAAACGGACTATATTCCGTTTGTGCTCGCGGTAATTGGACTGCGCATTGAAAAATATCTACTGCCAGATGGTCTGTCCAGAGTTTTATGCTGATATTTTAATGCGGTCAAAACCAGCTCTCTGTAACGCTTTTATAAGATTTGCTGGCCATGTTGAAAGCCTGCTTCTTAAAGTTCATTTCCGCAGTTTTGTGGGTTTGGACGTCAACCCAGGATAGACACGCCAAAGGTTTTTAGTTCGGGTACATTCTACCCAGTTTCCGTTTATCGTAACTCGTCGTACGAAATTCAGCAGCAATATGCTGTTGTTTCATGCTGGTGTTCAATGAGTTTATGATCCTTCTCATGCTGCAGCACATTGCAGCATGAGAATGATCACAAATGCATTTATGAGTCTCAACTCTATTACTCCTAAAATCAATAAACAATTTTTTTATTTTATGCTATTACCATTGACATTATAGCTTATCAAAAGACCACTGCGGGTTTTCGCAATAGTTGCCATGTTTGGCAACCACATTTTTTAAAATTAATTTTCAGTTTCAGCCCATCTCCCGGTTTGTTTTCCTTTGTTACCTTTAATTTCATCCACGCCACGGGACGATATGGGCTAGTGAATATATTTGCACCACGACACAAGTAGTAAAAATACACCCGGATGTAGTGGCGATGTAACAACTATGGTGAAACCCGTCAATGATGCAATCTATGGGGGAGGCCTATGTTCAGCAGTGCACTTGTCACAGGCTGTAACGTAACGGTAAGGGTTGTGTGTGTGGTCAGATGGAGAGCGACGTGGCGTCGCACGGGTCCCGCGGGTCGCGCGGGTCGTGGGGCGCGCGGTCGCGCGAGGCGGAGCTGGCGCGGCCGCTGACGGCGGGCGAGGAGGAGCTGCAGCTGCAGCTGGCGCTGGCCATGTCGCGCGAGGAGGCCGAGCGCGACGAGCGCCGCCGCCGCTCCGACGACGTGCGCCTGCAGCTCGCCATCAGCCAGTCGCAGCACGACCTGCAGTCAGTACCCGCCTACTATAACACCGCACCGCACCGCACTACACTACACTACACTACACTACACTACACTACACTACACTACACCATACCACACCACACCACACCATACAAACTTCTCCTAAACATATGTGTGAACATAATGAGTTTTTCTGGAAATAGCCATACAATGGGATTATACGAACTTAGAAGGTTGTGTTGACGATTATAATGACTATAATTCTGTAAATACATACTCGTTACGGTCTTTAATCATATTATCTTGTTAAACATACAATCTGACACTGAACTGCAAATTGCAAAAAACGTAAAAAAAATTGAACTTCGCGGACTATCCTGGCGTTTTACCTTAATTAAGAAATCCGCGACGCCACTGTCTTCACGAAGTTTGACATTTCTTATCAAATTCCATACCATTACATTTTAATTCAAAATATTTCCATGGGTAAAAATTCGTAAAACAAATTTTCAGGTTTAACTTAAAATACTTTTTGTGAAAGGTCCTAAAAGTCGCATGAATAGTGCCCATTTAAGCTTATTCTATATTTCCTAACCCTCCTTTTCCTCCAGGGTGCAACAGTACCTACGACTGTGTGCACAATCTCATGCACTATACCCTCCTGCAGTCAGTCCGTACTATTGGTTCTATGGCGTAGAGTGCCAAACGAATGCGGTTTGGTTAGTTGCATATCGGTTACTTGTTTAGTTATTTAAAGACGTAGCTGATATTAGTGTAGTTCGTAGTGAAGATTATTGTATTTTACTTTTAGTTTTTGGTATTTTTTATAATTTGTTTTTCGTTATTTGAATATATTTTTATATGTGGTAGAGCCACGCTGCAGCTATATTATGATTGTAGCACGAATGGGTCGGCTCGACAGGGGTAAGACCATGCTCTCACAGAATACCAGTGTATAATAGCAGCTTAATGGTGCTGTTTTGTGTAGAGAATCGGAGACCCTTTTTACTGGAAACGAGGCATTCCATTTTAATCCTCAGAGGTGACAACATATCTGCATTTTGATTCTTAATCAAGGAAATATGTAATAGGCCACAGCATCCACTTACTATCGGGTGGACTGTGTGCTCATTTGTCACCCAGCTTCCATTAAAAAAAAACATCCATTCTATCCTTTACCACCTATCAAAAGTCCACTGCTGATTTTTTGATAGACTTTCCCCATAAATTGTATCTGAAGGATATCAGACATAGTTCCCGCGCTCAGGAAATGTGTTGACAACCGCAGTTTTTGTTATTTGAGCACATATTCTGTTTCAATTTCCCTCTGTTGATTCTTACGATATCCACGGAATATTAAAACAAATTGTATATTGTACATACAATGTACGTAAAACCAACAGTATCTTAACATTCAAGCTTGAAATTGTATGAAATCCATGTACAAAAATTTATAGTTTTTATACTTACTCTATAAACCTATTATATATCATAATATTTTGTCATAACGCAAAGATGTCATTTATAACCCTCAAATATATTTTCAGGACACAAACGGTCGAAAAGAAACCGGAGCCTGCCCAACAGTCGCACTTACTGGACCTGCTGGATGTGAACCTGAGCCCCAACGCATCAGCAGGCCCTGCAGCACCATTGGATCCATGGGGCCTACCTTCACCCCAGCATAACAGACAGGTTAATATAGAAATGTTATTATGTTAACGCTTCTTTAGGCTTTAGTATCTTATCTGCCATGGATTCTGTTTGGGCAGTATTACCCTCTTACCTATTTCTGGCATCAAGCTGCATGTACTGCCGTTTCGGTTTGAAAGGTGTAGAGAGACAGTATGATTACAGACTAAGAGAGATTGATTACATTTTAGTCCTCAGAGGTGACATCTGTAGCTTTCTTTATTGGAAGTTTATTGCAGTTTTTGTATGTGGTAGAGCCATGCTGCAGCTATATTAGTAGTATAGTTGTAGCACGA
The DNA here is from genome assembly GCA_033319125.1 of Parnassius glacialis. Taxonomy (NCBI): domain Eukaryota; kingdom Metazoa; phylum Arthropoda; class Insecta; order Lepidoptera; family Papilionidae; genus Parnassius; species Parnassius glacialis. The sequence continues at coordinate 54,843,754 of JAVANC010000005.1, forward strand.
ATGGGTCGGCTCGACCGGGGAAGGACCACGCTCTCACAGAATACCAGCGTAAAATGGCAGCTTGACACTACTGTGTTTCGTATGGTGAGTGTAGAGAACCGGAGACCCTTTTTACTGGAAAAAGAGGCATTCCATCTTAGTGCTTACGGGTAACGACACATCTGCATTTTGATTCTTTATTGAGGATAGATGTAGATGTCTATGGGCCGCAGCAACCACTTACCATCAGGTGGACTGTGTGCTAGTTTGTCACCCTTATTATATAAAAAAAGACAAATAACACAACAAGGGAGTATAGTTTACCAGTACTAGGCTGCCACTCAAGAACTTTTCAACCACATCAAGTTTTGCAAGCTATATGATTGCCCCAATGTAATTTTAGCCATAACGCCATCAGAAAATCATAACAATGAATGGGAATGACATGTTTATAATACCTACAGTTCTTTGTCTGTACATTCATGCTGTGAAGTAGCAGCTAGGGTATACTTACCCTACCGGGTAGGGTATCGAGAGAGGGAAATTGAAACAGGAGATGAGCAACAGCGTATTCCTGATACCAATTTAATAACCTTAAAAAACCTATGTTCGAGAACCCACCTGCCGAACGTGGTCACTATTGCAAATTATATCCGTTTGAGGCAATCTATGGGGGAGGTCTACACGCCGAAAAGTAAACTTTGTAACCACCAAAGTCCTTTGTTATTTGTATTTGGATTGAGTTAAAACTGTATATGCATAGGTATATTTTAACCTATATAGTACAATATACATAAACTCTGCGCAATGAATTTCCTAACTTAATTTACTATTTTATGTTACAATATCCAACAGTCACTGAATTTGGACCTCAGTATATTCTCTGACTCTATGGTAAGGAAACAGTCTGGTCGTGTTCATGTATGTAAATTAGCATCATGCTAGAATTCTATGCTATAGTAATTGATCATATTTATATCATGTCAATTTTTAAGAGAAGATTTAATTTGATATTATAAGAGTTTAAATATCTAACGAAGTGTAGGACGGCCCCTCACTAGATAGAACTTGGTGAGAGATGCAAGTAGTGTATGGTATTGGATTGGGACAATGCTTTGTGGCATTCCTTGGGAAAGCCTATGTTCAGCAGTGAACTTGTGAAAAGCTGTAATAATGATGATGATGAAATACTTAGAAAATAGCAGTGGTTGAGTCAAGTTTGAAAAAGAAAGGCACAGACCGGCAGTGTGTATATTTACACAAACCATTTCGAGCTACTTTCGAATACCCCATAACTTAAAAGCTATTAGACATTCACTATAAATTAGCTAGTTAGTTATAAGTTACATTAGGTTAAGTTAAAAGACAATTGTTGCCTGCTTTTCTTGCAAACTTTCTTAGCATGCGATTCTACTACCTATATATCGATATCGCTAGTTTTATTTATTTACTAGCTCGCCAGGCAGTCGTTGTTCTGCCCTTTCCAATGACCCTTCCTATAAAAATCCTTAACTTCGCAATAAAAATTTTGAGGGTCATTTATCGGGATAAAAACTATCCTATCTCTCAAGTTGGACCAAAATACACACAGTGTGCAAATTTCATTGAAATCTGTTCAGTAGTTTAAGAGTCCATCGCGGACAAACAACGTGACACGTACTTTTTATATATAAAAGAGAGATATATATATAAAATAAATAATATAATATAAAACTATCGGTATCCACCCCGGGTTCAATTGTGAATCTAAACCAACTAGGGACCCACTCAAACACACAAAAAATTCATCGAAATCGGTCGGTCGTTTTTTGAGTTTTAGCAAGACGAATGGTCGGCAATTGATCGTTATAACCTTACCTCCGTTTAAGGACAGTTTTTTTAGAGGTTCGTCATTGAATGGGGGTAGGTGTGTGTATACGTTTGACTGTGAATTTGTTTGAAAGGTTTGTGTTGGTGATTGCAGGATCGGGCGGGCGAGGCGTGGAGCGCGGGCAGCCCGGCGCGCGACGTGTGGCCCGCGATCCCGCAGGCCCCGCCTGACCCCTGGGCTCCTGTGCAACAGGTGCTCATATAATCTACCCTCTAAATGTTACCACATATTACGGCTTTTTAAGTCTGCTAGCCACAACTGAAGACTGAGAAGATGTAAAAATTAATCAACCAAGATCCGATGAGCCAAGTTTGAAATCAAAGGAGCTATACTTCTCTTGATAATGCCTTGTTCACAAGTTAAACTCTCTATAGATGAAAACTAATTTTTTAATACAGTTGCTGAAAAAGTGGCGTATTGCAGGGACGTATAGCGTTCGGGATGTGGGCTATTACATAATCGTGCTTTTTCTTCCGAACTCGTGCGTTCTCTTTCCCTCCTGTCAAAATAATGTCTATTAAAATATGGACTGTAAAGAAAAGGAGGACCATCTCTATATATGAAAAGTGTCCCTAAAACGTGTCCAATAAGGGTGGCGCTGCAGTAGCATAGGATAAATAAAAAAAAGCGCCAAAAGTAATTAGAATAAGATGGAGAAATATACAAGGACCGACCAATCCGCTTGGTTTTGTACTACGTAAATAGTTGAAATTTTGTATACTGGCATTTTACTAACTACTCTAATCATGAAATTTTTTGAATATCTGAATTCAGCTGACTTCACTCCGTTCACAACAGCTTCATATCGTAGTTTTTCAGACGTCAGCGCTATTGTGGTAGGTTTTGGAACCTCTTATTTTCAGTAAAGAGTAGGACACTTCTTCAACATTTGTCCCTTATAAGATGGTTCTCCTTGTACTCTACACTCCATAATTAAAAAGAAAAGACCAACGACGAAGTTTTCACTAAAAAAAATTCATAGCAATTTTTATGATTCATGCAAATATTTCAAAAAAAAAGCTACTAATTTGTTTCAATATCAGATTTAATTCAATGAGTTAGGTTTGGTTTCATTTCATTTCATCTCATTAAATTTCATTTAAATTTCATATCAATAAAAAAAATTCTACTGAAGACTTTGCTGTATGGGCATAGTTCCCTTTGCCTACCCAGAATGGGTGAAGAAAACAAAAAAAAATCTGCTTTTATTCTTTTACGGTTGGCGTCATTTTCCAAAAATGTTCTTTACTAAATTGCTTTATTTTTTCGCAACTGTATTAAAAATAGTCGTTCAGTACTCGTAGCAACTTGTTCTGACTGTCAGCCCTCACCTTCGGCTGCGCCTCCGCTTAGGTAGACATTTGTCGGGATTCTTTGCAATGACAGGCTTTCCGCACTCGTAATGAAATATACTATAATGATATTTGACTTTCAATGACGGAAACATCGTGTGAAAACCTGCATGCCTCAAAATTTCGAAAGGTTACAGTTACACAACATACGCATTTGAGTAGCGTAGTTAGCAGTAGATATTTTCTTGCCCTAAAGACCCGTCCAAGAAATGGCCCCAAGAGTGAGACGTATGTTGACTGTAATTTTGCTTTTTTAATTTAAAATATCTTTAAACATAAATACATAAATATTTTTTTATACAAATATTCATAAAACCATACTCCCTCTGGAGTTCTCGGCGGTAGGAGTCCTTTTGAGTAGGTACTACCTTCTTACCAGTGTTCATGCACTGCTGTGTTCAGTTTTTAAGAGAATTCAGAGCTAGTATGATTACAGGCTGTGAGGCTTTACATCAGTCTTCATAGAGAGAGAGAGAGAGAGAGAGAGAGATAGAGAGAGAGAGAGAGAGAGAGAGAAAGAGAGAGAAAAAGAGGAAAAGGGATAGCATGAGACAAAAAAAGAGAGAGAATGAAACAAAGGAGAGAGCTAGACAGAGACAAAGATAGAGTGATACAGAGATAGATATAGAGAGACTGAAAGAATGAGAGAAAAGGGAAGAGAGAGAGAGAAAGAATGACAACGCGTCCGTAGCCTTCTTTTTTGTTTGAAGTTGGTTGCAGGTAGTTGCAGCCACCTGCCATCAGGTGGACTGTAAGCTCACTTGTCACTTCAGCTTTATAAAGAAAGGTCGGGTAAAAATACAATGTTTATGAATAAAAAATACAAAATGTCTGTTCCAGAGCAAGTCGGTGTCGGCGGTGTCGGCGGTGTCGGCGGTGTCGGCAGTGTCCGGAGCGAGTGCGGCGGCTGCGCTGTCGTCGCCGAGCTCGGGCGAGCTGGAGCAGTTCGACGCGCTGTCGCAGCGCCCGCGCGCGCCGCCGCAACACAACGACCCCTTCGACCTCTCGCTGCTCGGTAACCTCGCTATTTACCTTTTTTGTAGCATAACGGTGACAAACGACCACACACTCCACCTGATGGTAAGTAACATATACATCTATCCTCGAGGAAGAATCGAAATGCATATGCGTTATCATCTCTAACGACTAAGAAGGAAAGACACATATCCAGTAAAAAGGCCGCCGAATCACTACACTCATACGAGACAGCAGCATTGTACTGCTATTTTACGCTGGTATTCTGTCAGTGTGTTCCTTCCTTGGTCGAGTCGACCCATACCTGCAACATCATTCCTGCCTTAGTTAAACAACTTTCCTACCATTTTTCTTTTTTTATATAAGAGAGGGGGCAAACGAGCATACGGCTCACCTGATAGTCGCCGCCCATGAACAACTGCAACACCAAGGGAATTGCAGGTGCGTTGCCGGCATTTTAAAAAGGAGTAAGCTCTTTTCTTGAAGGTGCCTAAGTCGTATCAGCCCGGAAAAATCGCCAGTAGTAAATTATTCCACAGAGTGGTCGTACGCGGAAGAAAACTCCTAGTGAAACGTACAGTGGTGGACTGCCAAGCATCAAGATGGTGTAGATGGCATCGAGAGTTTTGTCGAGATGTGCGTTCGTGAAATTTAACGGCTGCGATTAATTCGAACAATTCCTCAGAAAACGTGGTAAATGCGAAAGAAAATGTAAAGGAATACAACATCTCTTTGCAGCGCCAGTGAATCGAGCTGATCGGTAAGGGCTCGATCGTTGACGATTCGAGCTCCCAGCCCAGAGATGTGAACAACCCACCACCTCCCATGGCCCCACCGACCCTCAGGTCACACGAGACGAATCTCGGGAGATGCGCGCGGTACTTGCACGTGGCTCTTTCCCGCGCGAACTTTCTTGACTCCCTACAAATATTTAATCTGTTCCTTGTCCCTGTATTTACGTCATTCTCCCCCTTCTGGGACTGACGGCACACTGACGCCTACGTCGTCGGGCCTTCCTACCAGCCCTCTCTCCTGCCTCCTCCTGCGATCGTACCACCTATGCGCAAACTCGCGCAATAGCCCGTAGTTAACCACATCGCTGACGAGATCCGAGTAGTAGATCGGTCCCTGAACCGGACGAACTAGTCCATCCATCATTTTCACTCTTAGGTCGTCATACAGAGGACATTCCCATAGCACATGGTGAACATCCTCCTCAGTCATACCGCACTCACACATACTAATTTCACACAGTCTCATATCGCTCAGTCTCTTCCGAAAGCATCCATGCCCGGTGAGAATCTAGGAAGTTTGGTAGTCCGGTGAGACCCAGGCATACCTGAGTCTCAACGCCACGTCCGGGAAAAATCGATGTAGTTCACGTCCTTTTGTATCATTCGTCCATCGTTCTTGCCAGGCGCCGATCACCTCGGTCCAGATTTAGAAAGAAAGAAAGAAAGAAAATAACTTTATTCGTTGCTACGCTAATACAAACACATAAAAAACAAACAATTAACTCAACATAAAAAAATAAACAATTAATAATAAAAAAGTATTTAAATTTATGTTGGATTGCAGCAACGAAAAGGACCCGACTCAGCATTATGCTACAGCAAAAAGCCGCAGCGCTGTTATTCTGTCGGGACCACTAATCTAAAACATACGAGCAGCTGTCAGACAGTTTTAATGCAAAAAAAAAACTAAAGATATTTTAAATGTATATGTTTATGTAATATAATATAAAGATAATATTCTGAAATAACGATAAATAATGAAAAATAAATAGATAAATATATTACTTTTAACTATGTTGGCAATAGTATATAATAGAATAATGAAAGTTATAATAGAAGAAAGAAAATGTTCTCTCTGGCTACCCCGTCAGGGATTGTGCGTGAAGATAAGGTAAGAATAATGAAAGGAATAATAATAAATTAAAAATATTTATACTATGTTATAGAGCTAATTCCTGGACAATGGTGTACATCATTGACCAATATTCATTTTTTATCTGTGTAAACCACGTCAAAAACTTGTACTGCTTGGGAGTTCTGGCGGGAACTCGACCGGCGGCGGCTTGCTGCTCCTGTATTATTGTTTAAATAATGGTTTGAAGTGGACTTTGATATGTAAAAGTAGTGCGATTTTGTGTATTAAGTGTCTGCGCATGTGAACTATTAATGGATTTCGCGCTTCCGTCTGCTCAACTCCTCTTTGGGCGCGGTCAAGCGTGCTGTACCCATCCTACCAGCACGGATGACCTCCAGGTCAGCAGGGAGAACACCAGCCAGCACTGGTAAGGCCGCCGTGCTGGCTGATCGATACGCTTTTGTCAACAGTATGAGAGCTGATCGCTGCGATCTCAGTAACACGCTACGGACTGTGTACATGTTCGCACGCTCGTACCAGCATTCCGCTGCGTACGTGAGCGTGGATACAAACACTCCTCTGTATATTATTTTTAGGCTCGGATATCGGACTCCCCATGAGGATGTCGATACGCGAGTCATCTTACCAAATCCCTTAGTCGCTCTTTCAGAGATATCGGACGCATGTTGCACAAATGACAGTCCCGAGTCCAAAACCACGCCTAGTACCTTAGCATTAGTTACAGACTTTATGGATTCTCCACCAAGTTTAATAACAGGAGGGCGCTGAAGTTTCCCTCTAACCGTCATGGTGGTCGACTTTGATGAGGAAAACTCCAGTCGATTCCTTAGCCCCCACTCCCGTACAAGGTCCAGGGACACTCTAGCCCTGGATTCGATACCCGCTCTGGTTTCAGATTCAATCAGAATTGTAACGTCATCAGCATAGGCAGTCATGGCTACTCCATTAGGCAGAGGGAGTCGGAGGAGATCGTCCATCAATACATTCCACAGTGTTGGGCCCAGCACAGAGCCTTGAGGACATCCCATGGTCGACGTCTTCCACTCAACCTGGTCGCCGATGTAGAGGCCCACACGTCTGGAGGTGAAGTAGTCCACCAGCATTTTTTAAATGTTGGGTGGACAACCACCTCGTTTCGCTTTGACCATCATCATCGGCCACCAGGCGTTGTCGAAGGCGCCGGAGATATCTAAAAAGATTGCTTGTACGTAGCATGCCCGAGAATACCTTGCTGTGCTGAGCAAGACACGCAGCGCTGTTACTGTAGATCGCCCCGGAGAGAAACCGTGCTGGTGCTCAGATATCCCGCGACTAATCGCAGGAGCACATCTCAGCATTACGCGTTCCAGTACTTTTCCCAAGACAGGGAGGAGCATTATCGGACGGTATACCTTGGCGTCAGTGAGCGGCTTGTCATTACCCTTGGGAATGACAATCAATCTTCCGTCCTTCCATACATTAGGGAAAACCCCCTCTACCACACACTTGGCGTACACTGAGTGGAATCGGTGCTGCCATCCAAACATTCCTCACAATTCGCGCACTCACTCCATCAAGTCCCGGAGTCGTGTTAGGCAAAGCCTTGACTATACCTCCCAGGTCCCCAACCGCAAGCGGAGACGCAGCCCCACCAGACGGCATGAATGCCGCCAGTAGGCGAACCTGCTGGTGATAGGGCATGTCACAACCAGGTCTGTCATCAGGACAGAGCGCCGACATCAGGTCAACCATCGCTGTTTCGATGTTATCCGGGTGCCCACCTGCAAAGGCGATCCCATTGACCACGTTTGCAGGGGGACTCACCCTCCCGCTGGCCAACCTGTACGCCATGCCCCATGGGTCCTCGTTGCCAGAGTTGGCAACCTTCATGTGATGTGACTGATGCGCCTCCACCATCATCTTCCTGAATCTCGCACGCACGCTATGAAAAGCCATTTTGGCCATCTCCTCCGACCCACCTCCCAAACGCCTTTTACTCTGCCATACACGCCTGAGTTTACACTGTAACTTTCTAATTTTATCTAGTTCAGAGGTCCACCATTCATACCCCCCCGACCCCCTGGGGCGACGCTCCCCTAGGCCCTCCTCCGCGGAGCGGATGATGACCCCTGAGAACTCCTCCGCCAGGAGAACCGCGGGTTTTTCCACATGCAACCATCCCATTCGCAATTTGACAATCGCCCGGAACCTGTCCCAATCCACCCCTCGGTCACGAAAACGAGGAGGATCCCCAACAGGTGCTGCGCGCGTGGTCGGCCTGCTGGTAGTGGCCGTGTATGTAATCAGGCTATGGTCGCTGGCGCAGACCCCCTCGTGCACTCGCCACTCAGTGACGTGGACATCTCCAGTAGGCAGAGTGAGGTCCACATTTGACTCGCCTCCAGGTCCACAGTATGTGTACGGCTGGTCGGGCTGATTTGCGAGTGTGAGTGTCTGTGAAAGTATGAAGTCCTCCATGATCTGTCTTCGGTACACTACGCGTTGGCCTCTTCCCACGTAGTGACGTCGATCGCTATGCCAGAGTGGCGAGTGCGCATTGGCGTCGAGGCCGATGATTACCCTTCTGCCCTTTAGGCAACTCAGGGTGACCTCTAGGTGGTGCAGCTGGTCAATCAATGGCGTCGCTGAATTTAAAGTAAGCTGACACCACGTAGAGGTCCTATCGATTTACATGACACACCACACAAAACTCATTACTTAGGTGACTAAGCACAGCTGCTCTAAGCTCTAAGTGTTGGGTCGGCAAGATAGACACCTGCCCATGGACGACCGCCCACCTGGACGATCCCCGCAGCCTGGGAGTACTGTTCTTGTACAAGAACAATGTCCAGGTGCAGTTCACGCGCCAGGATGGACAACTCAGCCGTGGCGAGCTCCCCCCGACCCAGGTTTATCTGTCCTATATTTAAGGAAGGGACGCCCTTATCGACAGTATTGTGTGGTGGCCACGGAGCGTTGCTCTGCGTACAACCTTGCTGGATAGTTCCTTGCCATGGTCACGTGCGAGCCAGAGTCGGGACGGCCAAAACGCTTGCATGTGGCACACTTCTCCTCTGTGGCTTTACAAGCTCACGCTCGTGTCCCGTCTCCCCACATTTCCCACACACGGTCTCCTTAGAACGGCAGTATTTAGCCGGATGCCCATACTGCTGGCATTTCTGGCAGCACGTGATATCCACATAATCGTCCACCACGTCCCAGCCGATGTATAGCCGGTTATGCCCAATCAGGACGTCCCTCAAGGCGGGCGAACACTGTAGAATGACTGTCGTCCTCCTGCTACCTCTCCACGATTTTTTAAATGCAATTTTGCAGCTATCTTTTAATTTTTCCTCGCTCCAGCCACTAGCAGCCAAGTTCTGCTCATAGAGGCCGCTTAGTATGTCCTCATTCCTTGGGTTCTCTTCAAAACCCCTAAGTGCAACCAGGGGTTGGCGCTGCCTAGGCTCAGACACTCTAAGTGATGGTAGCGCCGCTGTTTTCAGCCTCTCAGCCGCCTCCTGGGACGTGGTCTGGACCACGACACCTGCATTTCCCACTTTCCTTAATTTGTTAGTTTGCAGTCCGCTCGTCTTAGGGTTAACTGCCTTCTTCAACTCCAGTTTGGTGTCCTCTGCTGTCTTAATGGGTCCTTCAGCTTCTGCTGGGTAAAAAGCAACGACCTGTCCTTTGCTGACAGGCATCAGAACCTGGTCTGATCCCTTAGGCAACCTCAGTGCCGCAGAGTAGGAGCGTTGCGGTGCCGGGTCCGTCACGTGGCAAGGAACCACTCCTGCCTCGACCTGCGCCAGTCTTCCTTCTGCCCCAAGTTTTTCTTTTTCTGCCCTCAACCTTGCCAGCTCCAATTCTGAGATGTGCACCTGCACAGTCGCCACCATGGCGATAAGGTCATGGCCGTATGCAGCTACCTTATTCACCTCAGTCTTATTGAGTTTAGACCCAGGTCCAGTGACAACGCCCAAGATGCCCCTCACTGCTTCCCGAACCTGGTCGATCACCTCCAGCTTGGACGCAGTGGAAGCTTTAAAGCTACCCTTTGCGCCACGGGGTTCCTCCCTTGGGCAGTCCTCCTCTTCCACTTCTGGGGCAGATTCTTCCACGTCCCTGGTTGGTAGACCTGCCGCCGGGGCCACACTCCGGCGAGGCTCAGTTCGCTTGCCCACCATTGCACGCTGCGAAGACGGCTGCACCTCTTCCGGTGACGGCAGAGGGCGCTTCTCCGGCACTGCTGGTGGTGGGGGTGGCAACGCAACGGGCCGACCAGATGGGCCCAGCGGGGTCCTCACTAACGATCTACGAGGAGTGAATAACTCCTCGTCGTCAGCCATTATTATTTTATAAAATTAACAGGTAATATTTAAATAGTCAATAACAGTATAAATGCAGAGTCAAATATAAGAACGGAACGCAAACCGAAACGTCAGTCACAGTGACAGATGACAGCTGTCGACGTCACTGTCAATGTCACGTTAGATGACGGCTGTCAATGTCAAACTACAAAAACCACGTGCCAACACACAATAACCTAATAATAAATCTAATATTTCTTCTTTTTAATAACTAATACTATATAATTATCACTATAACTAATAATAAAGTACTTACAGTTTAATATCCAATTAGTAAAGTGATACAACACACAAATATACCACGCGGTAACCGCGTGGTCTTAACCTTAAAACACGTGCTTATTCATAAAAGTATCTAAAAATACACTAACACTACACAGTTTTATTTTGTTCGACACACAATGTTTAAAAAAGTTATTATTAGCAAAAATTTACACAAAAGTTTAAAGAAAACACCAAAATTACTAAATAATACTACGCGACGTTACGCGAGAGCGCACAAACACGTCCGCTCAGTACGAGTACCGACGACGTAGTAGATGGCTGACAGAAGTTCCCTTGGACAGCCTTGGCGAGAGACCAGAATGCACGGGTTCCCGAAGGAAGGCGAACGAACTAGTTTTTCGCCAATTCTGCCAATTCTTATGTGCTCTGACTTTGCCTTGACAATGACTCTTTGGAAGGACCTGGAGGCGGAATTATACTTCTTTTAAAGGGCGATGCTGTTTACATCCCGGGACGGAAAACGTGAACCGAGCCATTCGGCATGGTGGGCGTTAAAATCACCGAGCATCACGATCTCTGCAGATGGGACCTGTTGTAGCAAGGAATCTGTAGCCAGTTGGACGTGGTCGATGAGTCGGTCTGTTTTGGCATTACGGCTATGGGACCTATACCCGTGGACGTGCGGGGATGGTCGTCGCTGTCTATGCGTAACCAAAGGATGGACAGGTCTGACACTTCAAGGCTGCCGAGGCGTCGAGAACAGATGTGCTGTCTGACGTCTACGCGAACTCCAGCCCGGGGAACAAAGTAGTGTTCCAATTTGTACCCCGGGTAGGAAAGATACGAAGTATCAACTGGAGAGGACACATGTGTCTAGGTCAAAAAAAGCAAGGCCGGCTTCGCCGTCTCGAAATGGTAGTGGCCGGCGTTTAGATCCGCGTGAAGTCCCCTGACGTTGCAGAAATTCACGGATAGCGTGGCAGGGATCGCCTTGGTCATGTTGCTCAGTTTGCCTCGAGCAGTTATTGGTTTGAGCGGAACTTGCCCCCCCAGAATACCAGAATACGCAGGGCAGCCTGAGCACCCACGCTCAACAGTGGAGTAGCTTGGTCGTGGATACTCAGCGAGAGATGCTCCAGGGGCGCTGGTACTCTCCTGGGGGGGGGGGGGGGGTGTTAGTTATTCATTTAATTCCGCTACCATGTTAATGGGGAGGGATGGTGGAGGAATTGGGGCTCCGGCCACCTGCACTCACCAGACGAAACGCAGAAGCAGAGCTTCCACTTCACGCCAGTATTCTGTGAGGGTACCACAACCAACCAGTCTAGACATTTATAACAAAATAGAATTTGCTAACTTAGCCTTGGCATATATAATATGGCAGTAACATACGACGGCGGCACTGAAAATTTCGGGAATCAAGGAAGGGACACAACATTACTATTTAAAAATGTATTTATTGCTTTTCGAAGTATTCTCCGCGAAATTTGACACATTTTTCCATACGATGGAACCAATCATTGAAGCAACCATTCCATTCGGAAGTTGGGGTCTCCAAAATGGCCGTTTTGTGGGCGTCCACAGCTTCTTCAGGTGATGAAAATCTCTGTCCACGCAATTTTATTCTTTAGTTTAGGGAAAGTATAGATATCATTAGGGCTTAGGTCGGGGCTGTACGGCGGATGGTCTAATAATTCTATGTTTTCTTGCTCTAAAAACTCTTTTGTTCTGTGTGCGGTGTGAGAACTCGCATTGTCGTGATGGAGGATGATGCGGCGGTTGCAGTTCTCTTTACGGAGTTCAGAAACGACCTGTGGCAAACAAATGCTAGCATACCATTCCGCATTAACCGTTCTTTGTCCCTCAAGAGGAATAGTCGTAACATGGCCGGTTTTGGAGACAAACGTGGCCACCATTTTTTTTGCAACACTCCGTGAACGAACAATTTTTGTTGGCTTTAACTCATTTTCGAACACCCAAACTCGTGACTGGTTTTTTGTTTCGGGTTCGTACGCATATATCCAGGATTCGTCACCTGATACGATGTTGTAACATTTGAGGATCCTGCGTGGAATCTTTCGAGAGTTCTGACGCACCAAGTAACGCGAGCTGCTTTTTGCTCTTCACAGAGCGAATGCGGTATCCATCGGGAAAACAACTTTTTTACACCTAATTGTTCATGCAAGATTATTTGTATTTGACTCATGCCAATGTCTAAAGTTGCCTGAACTTCGCCATGTCGATCTTCCTCAATCAGCTTACGCACAGCATCAACGTTTTCTTGGGTGACTGCAGTTTTTGGACGACCTTGACGGGGATCATCACTGAGCTTGACACGTCCACGTTGAAATTCAGCAAACCAGCGATAAATTGTGGTTTTGGATGGGGCTTCATCACCAAATACAGAAATCATCCGGTCAACACACTGTTTTTGTGTTAAACCACTTCGAAAGTCATAATAAATCATCGCTCTTAAATTTTCTCGAGTCAATTCCATTTTCTCAACGACTAAACAAGTTTGACAAAAGCCTGTGACAAGACCGAGAATCTTTTTTTAAATAAATAAATGGTATTCGATTTTTAAAACCAAGGAGTTTTCAATTAAAAAGATTTTAATATGACAGGGACAGTGGAAATATTCCATTCCCGATACTTTTAGTGCAGCCTATGTATCAGTACGAAGTATTGATAATAGGCATAAGTTGTGAATGCTGTTTATGTTAAGTATAAAATATTTTTTCTTTATATATATATTGTAAATTCAATCAAAATTTGAGCAAAACCTTTACCAGACTGGGGCAAAACAAAGCTCATACGGAATACCAGCGTAAAATAGCAAAAGCCTTGTTAGCAACTTAACGCTGTTAACAAGGCTTTTTATTTTGGGCCACCTGTTGTTTTTGGATAAATAATTTAATACATGTTATGGCAATTAATATTTATTCTAAAGTTTTGTTTCATATGTGAGTTATCCTTTTTTTTTAATATATCGTCTCGCCTTATTGTATTCTTCTCGGCTTTATTGTTTTTTTTTTATAAGATAAGGGTGAAAAAAGAGCACACAGTCCACCAGATGGTAAGTGGTTGCTGTGGCCCATAGACATCTATATTTATCTTCGATTACGAATCAAAATGCAGATGCGTAGTCACCCGTGAGGACCAAGATGGAATACTAAAAAGGTTCCCCGGTTCTCTACACTCACCATACGGAAAACAGCAGCATTAAGCTGCTCTTTTATGCTGGTTTTCTGTCAGAGCGTAGACCTTCCTTGGTCGGGCCAACCCATTCTTGCTACAAATATATAAGTCATTTTCATTTATTTTCTAAACAACACAAGAATGACAGCTGCTGACAGCACAGAATATCGCCACACCACAGATTTATACACGATGGACGTCGCAGTACTCGCAGCACACTTCACGTCGCGCAGAAAGTGAAACGCAAAGTACTTCACGTCGCAGGGAGAAAGGGACGCGCATATACAGTAAAACAGAACAACAATATAGATGACCCAGATATATTGCAGTATTTTCGATTGCGAGGCGATCGTTCGGCCACACGCCGGCTACACATAAAAACATTTTGACATACCAAAAAATATGTGGCTATAATACCGGGCCATCCTTAAAATATTGCATAGTGTGGTTGATATTGCTAGCAATGTTGCCGGCCACAGTATTGCAGCCACAAATTGTCGTAAAATATAGCCTGTTAAGACACCCCTTTAATAATAGCTGCAGCATGGCTCTACCAAATATAAAATTGTTTATAAGGAAATAACGGAAATTAAATCATAGGTATAATGCAAATGTATAATAATTAATATTTATCAATATTATTTTAATACTTCGGTGTGTTTTTGTTGAAACATCGTACATTTTATGATCCTTCGAGTCATTATTTTTGTAATGAATAGAATCAGGCGTTACTTTGCGGAAATCTATTATATTAAAGTTAGTAAAAATTACCTCGCGTAAATCCTACCGATAAAATAAAATGATGTGTCTTACCTAGTCTGAAGAGTACATCCCGCCCTCCCTCAATTGCGTACACTATCCCCGTCACTACTAATCTCAGCACCAATACACTAGGAAAGACACACCACCACCATTACTGCTATTTATACAGCCCGCTGACGCAACCGCTGTATAAATAGAAGTTGTTTTGGCTCGCATTTGGCAGCGGCAGTCACTTACCATCAAGTGAGCCGCATGCTCGTTGGTCCCCTCTGCTATAAAAAAAACCTTATTTTTATATCCCGACGTTTCGGAAGACTGAGGGTGCTTGATGTCCCGATGTCAAAGTTAACCCGTAGTACCATTCTGCTTTTTAATTATTACCTTTGGTTCGATCTACGCAGAATGAACTTACTGTCTCTTGAAGTCTTGCAGTAGTATGCTTGGATATAGTTTTTATTTTAAACTTAACCCTAGCATACCACTGCAACTATAGGATTCGTATTGTTTGCGTAGATATAGGAATCATTATGAGGAGATGCTAATTAAATAACGGGCTGTGCAGATGACAGCTTGAGTGCGAAACCGGCGGGCGTGAAGAAGTCTCCGTCCGCTTTCCTCGGCGAGAACTCTGCGCTGGTGAACCTGGAGCGGCTGCTGCAGCCCGCCGCCGAGCCGCCCGCGCCCAACCCCTTCGCGCCCGACCCGCCGCTCCAGCCGCCCGTGAGTACCCGCACACACACGCACGCGCACACATACATACTGCTGCAGCCCGCCGCCGAGCCGCCCGCGCCCGACCCGCCGCTCCAGCCGCCCGTGAGTACCCGCACACACACGCACGCGCACACATACATACTGCTGCAGCCCGCCGCCGAGCCGCCCGCGCCCGACCCGCCGCTCCAGCCGCCCGTGAGTACCCGCACACACACACACACGCACGCGCACACATACATACTGCTGCAGCCCGCCGCCGAGCCGCCCGCGCCCGACCCGCCGCTCCAGCCGCCCGTGAGTACCCGCACACACACGCACGCGCACACATACATACTGCTGCAGCCCGCCGCCGAGCCGCCCGCGCCCGACCCGCCGCTCCAGCCGCCCGTGAGTACCCGCACACACACGCACGCGCACACATACATACTGCTGCAGCCCGCCGCCGAGCCGCCCGCGCCCGACCCGCCGCTCCAGCCGCCCGTGAGTACCCGCACACACACACACACGCACGCGCACACATACATACTGCTGCAGCCCGCCGCCGAGCCGCCCGCGCCCGACCCGCCGCTCCAGCCGCCCGTGAGTACCCGCACACACACGCACGCGCACACATACATACTGCTGCAGCCCGCCGCCGAGCCGCCCGCGCCCGACCCGCCGCTCCAGCCGCCCGTGAGTACCCGCACACACACACACACGCACGCGCACACATACATACTGCTGCAGCCCGCCGCCGAGCCGCCCGCGCCCGACCCGCCGCTCCAGCCGCCCGTGAGTACCCGCACACACACGCACGCGCACACATACATACTGCTGCAGCCCGCCGCCGAGCCGCCCGCGCCCGACCCGCCGCTCCAGCCGCCCGTGAGTACCCGCACACACACGCACGCGCACACATACATACTGCTGCAGCCCGCCGCCGAGCCGCCCGCGTCCGACCCGCCGCTCCAGCCGCCCGTGAGTACCCGCACACACACGCACGCGCACACATACACGCACGCACACATACTAGTATCCACACTCAGTATGACGTATGATTTCATTATATATTTTTTATAGAATAAGAATGATAAACAAACACTCGATTAAAGTTGAACGTACATTTGTTCGCACCGTACGCGCCGAATTTTAGAATTCGTTGTATGAAATCATATGAAACCTCGCACATTACAACCGCACCATACGCGCCGAATATATTATCCGAATATTGAAGGATGCTTGCTGATGACGTCATATAACGCGGTGCGTTCGGCGCGTGCCTATTCTCAGTTGTCTAATGTTGCCAACTTAGCGGATTTTCCACTATTACTAGTGGTTTCGGCTTACGTGATAATGTTTGTATTTTTATAAATTTTAATTAATTCATAATTATTTAAACGTAATTTAAATTTTTTTTGCATCGATTATCAATATGAATACTTAGTAATAAATTATTTTAATACTAACTTAAAAAAATTGTTAATTTTAATTTAAAAACCCAATTATACCTGATTACTTAATTATCAATAAAAATACTTACCTCAAACATACAACACATCTTTTCTCTGGTTCAATTGGCCTTCTAAATCTTGAGATTTCCATAGAAAGATATGGTTTTAGTAGATGTAGCAATTCTTGAAATTTCTTGTATGTTAAATGCAAATATCAAAAAAATCGTTCATCACCATCTAATAAGCCTTGAAATATAGTATAATATTCTCCATACAATTGCCTTTTTAAATTAATATTATTAATCCAGAATATTATTTTTCTTCGAATTTTATTTTCTTCTTCCTCTGCCAATAAGCAGGCTATTACTATATTTCTTTCCATAGTGATTTCGAGCGATCAATTTCACTGTGCCGTTTCACACCAATAGTTGGAAAAAATTAGAAAAGTTGTTGGTAATACAAATGATTTGCGTACAGTGCGAACTGCGAACGGTGAAACTCGGCGCGTACGACGCGTACGGTTCGGACAAATGTGCGTTTAGTTTAATAATCAAAATGTAAAAATGGTATTGTCTAAATGTATCAACATGTTTTATATCAATATCTTAGTTTTGGATACAAAATGAAAAAACTACACAGCTGCGGAATAATACCTACTGGTAAACAATTTAACACAGTCCAACTGCAGTCTAATGAGACACTCGTGTCACTGGAATTATTTTCAATTCGCTATCAAAACTCACAATTTTTAAAGAAATTGCATGGAAATACCAATAAATGACGTCATATACTTGGTAGAGCCATGCTGCAGCTATATAATGGTTGTGACGCTAGTGAGTCAACTCAACCGAAGTAGGAGCACGCTTTCACAGCACAATACCAGCATAAAAAGCAGCTAAATACTGCTGTGTTCCGTATGGTAAGAGTAGAAAACCGGAGATCCTTTTTACTGGAAACAGGGTATTCTGTCGTAGCCCTCAGGTATTACAATGCATCTGCGTTTTGATTCTTAATCGAGCATAATGAGATGTCTACAGGCCATAGTATTCATTTACTATCAGATGTTGCTGTGGCCCATAGACATCTGCATCTATCTTCTTTAGCGAATTAAAATGCAGATGCGTTGTCAGCCATGAGGACTAAAATAGAATGCCTCTTTTCCAGTAAAAAGGGTCTCCGGTTCTCTACACTCACCATACGAAACACAGCAGCATTAAGCTGCTATTTTACGCTGGTATTATGTGAGAGCGTGGTCCTTCCCCGGTCGAGCCGACCTATTTGTGCTACAACTATACTATTAACATAGCTGCAGCATGGCTCTACCACGTATCAAATCTATTATTACCACGTAATACCACGTATCGTTTGTCACACTTATTCTATTAAAAAAAAACTTTAACGAAAGAAACTACTTAACTGCAGATCAACAAGTTATAGACTAGGTAAAGTAATAAAATTGCTATACGGATATGAATGAATGGTGAGTGAATGAATAGAGCTTTCCTATTAACACGGAATATTGTCCACAGCCCCGGCTAACAATAAACGAGTTAAAGCAACAACAAATGGGACTCGGCACTGGATTGGCGTACCCCCCCGTATCGCCGGCCTTCGGCGCCAACGGGAGCATGGCGGGCGCCTTGCCCATAGCGACGAATGGCAGCGTGGCAGCGAGTGGCAGCGTGGCAGACCCTTGGGCGCCGGTGCCGGTGGCAGCGCGAGCAGCGTCGCCTTGGTCGCCGCCGCCACAGCGCCACACGCCCAACCCCTTCCTCTCCTAGCCACTGGTAAGTCTTCTGACATTTTTATTGTTTACGAACTGACACCGGCTGACATTGTTCTGTAGGTTTCCCCTTTCCGGTACGTGACATGATGAGTTCCATTCTGAATTCATCGGAAATATTGTAGGTATCGATCATTTTAAAGCGGAAGAGTTTTGTTTGTTAATAAATTACGTTAATCTCTGAAACTATCAGTCCCATTTGAAAAATTTTTTTGTATGTGATAGTCAGATTTATGAAGAATATTATTATAGGCTATCTAGCATTAGGCTACACCGTTTAAACAGCGATGCCAAACTGCTTTATCCGCGTGCGCTGGCTTAATAGATAGTGATACGTAAATACAATCTAAAAAAGTCCGCGATACCATATGCCCAAATTCAATACATAAGCCACAATAAGATATTTAGTGACAAAAATTATTAAAATTTAAAAAGAGATTAATAAGCGTTATTATTAATTAGGCATAGCATATTAATCGTTACGAACGAAAGTTACTACATCATCAAGACAATTTAAAAAAGATAAATTTTTCTCTGTATAACATGTTATTTGGACGCATAGTTTAAGAGATAATGAAAAATTAAAATAGTTCAACACTCGGCTCGGCGCGCGAACCACGCATTTCACTAGTCGCCCGATAGAACCAAGAGAAACCAGCAGTGAACAGACAGTGCAAAGTTGTTTCAGTTTCCCTCTGTCATCTCTTACGACACCCTTGGGACGATAGTGGATATTCTTACACCGACACTACATGGTCACTTTAAAATTCCTTTTATTTTAATAAAAGCCTAATCTCTTCAGATTGGAGGCTAAAGCAGTGGCGGCCTCACTGTAACCCACTCCGGACTAAGACAGTGGCATCCAGGCAGACGAGCAGCCAGAGTTGCACACAACTTGCGCCAGACCACAGGACCACAGCTCGTGTGTGTGCGTGACGCCTTGTCTGTCAACATGAACACTAACCGACCGTTATTACTTTATATTTATGAATTTAGCACTTGGCCTTATTTTAGACCAAAATTAGAATTTTTGTCTGGCAATAAAATTACTTTCTTTAAATTTATAACAAATCTTGATTGAATATTAGTGACTTGGCCTTATGTCCAAAAATTTGGAATTTTTGTCTGGCAATAAAATTCTTATTTTTAATTTATAACAAATCTTGATTGATTAGTTAGTAGTTTGTACAAATTTTAAGTTTTCCCCACATATCCAATTACTCGTACTTCTGTAATGAAATAATTTGTAAATTTTTCGATGTTTTTTCTTGAATGTTTCTAATGTTAATAGAATCATGTGGATGTTATTTCATTAAAGGACGAAATGCGATAATATTTTAATGTGGTGATAGGTGTAAAATAATGATAGATAAGTCTGTTTAGACGCTGTATACAAAATGGAAATGTTCACATAGACTGGGTATCGCTGTGACTTAGGCAGTGTTCTGTGTGCGTTTACGAATGGCAGCGACATGTAATATATATATATATTTAAAGCCCACATAATTAGCGGCCAAACACCACGTTACTCAGTTTTCACGGCTCAAGAGCCGTGGTAGCTCAGGGGCTAACCGCTCGTTGGTAAAGTTTACAGCACGCGAGCAACCCGGGTTCGATCCCCCCAGACCAGTGAAATTGTTAATTGCATTTTTAAGTGCTGATTTACCACGTGCTCGGCGGTGGGGGAAAACATCGTGAGGAAACTTGCATGTCTGTGAATTAAGAAAAAAAAAATATTTCGAAGACATGTAAAGATCGCCACGCGCATTGGGGCAGCGCTGCATATATTTTCGTTGCTCTAAAACCCTCTCAAAAGTGAGAGGGTTTTAGAGATTTTAACTTGCTCAGAAATGAGAGGGTTTTAGGTGACCTGTGCCCAGCAATGGAATGAATATAGGCTGTAACTTTACTTTTTTGCTCAATTTTAAGACGTCGTTAAGTCTCGCGGTGGCACAGTTACTTTGACTTAAAGTGCTAGAGACAGCACAAGAACGGCATCTTAAAATTGAGTATTGTTTGAGTTTTTGGCCCTAACTGTAGTATTGTTTGGTATTTAAAAGTCCATCATAAACGCGTATAGAACATTTAGATTAATGTAGTCACTTTAGCATTTGCAGTTGTCAACGTTCAGGGCTGCCACGAGAAATATTTCTAATTATATCATACACATGCTAAATAACAGGTATTTTGTAAGTATTATTAGGAATATTTTACATGCAGCTACAATAAGTTACTAAATTGGCTGTAAAGGGTTTAAATAAGGTTTATATATAAAGGGTTTCCACAGTATAGTAATTGGTTTAGCGTCAAATGAATTTATTTTTACAGTCGCATTTAATACGCGTATTTGAATAAAAATTGACTGCCGTAACCTAAAATAGTAATAACAAATAATTGGAGAGAAATGGGTGATCTGATATCATATTTGGTAAATAAGTGATGATTTTTCGAAAATTGAAGGGCGAATTTTATTTATTGATTTCTCTTTAGCTTCGATTCAATACAATTTTGTAATAAAATATTTAGATTTTTAAACTGTGCTGCTCACATACTGTGGGGATCCACCACAACGTCCATAGATCGACGGCTGAGGGAGGTATAAAGTTGTAAATCGTGCCTTAGATTAACAGTTTTGTATGAAATATGACTTGTCTCCGCTCGCTTCACGCCCGCCCGTTGACCCCGTCACCGCTCACCGCTGTCACTGTGACAAGATACTGTCCATGTGACAACTGTCAACAGATAACGACGCACTTACGTTTGGAAAATGCATTGCACAATAACTTGTTCAATGTTTTTTCATTAATTATTCCACACTTTCACACTAAGAGTTTCATTATTACTGTCGGGTCTCCAGGCGGCTATAGTTAAAGTTTCTTGTGTAACATTAATGTAATTTAAAAAAAAACCTTGATGCGAGCTTGTTTTTTTCCTAAACAAGCCGTGGATGAATATATTTTTATAGGGGAATGTTTATTCCATTACAGCAATATCTAATTTACTGTTAAATTTAGATCACTGTCAGTATTGTTACTTTTCCATCTCCGGTGATCCAGATGCTCTTTGATGTTTCAGTCAAACATATGTTAAGCCTTCGAGCGAGGGAATACGCTATTTGAGATACTTTAGTCTGTATCCTACTGTTTCATAAATGTTGAACTAAAATTCAAACAATATTTTAATCTATACTTGCAGTATTTTCAAGAGAAAACAAATGTTTCAATTTTTCGGATTTATTGCGTTGTCAATATAAAATTCTCAATTTTTATTACGAGCGCTGATGCTTTGAATTGTGCATTGTCTGTGTGTGTTAGTGTGTGTGCATACGAATTATTCCAATTTTAGATGGTGTAATAATCATCAGTTCTCGTGAACTTGAGATGTAACCTTTACTGATAATTTTATACATGCGGAAAGCGAGATACGAACGGGTGTTAGTAATACTAAAATATTTTATTATATCGAGTTTCATAATTGGATGCGCCGTTGAAAAGATGACGTCTCAAGCTAACGGGAATTGATCTGCCCTCACTGTCAATATAGTATTCATTTAATTAAGATAAATTATGAGCGGGCAACACTCATCCGCTTGTTGATATTGCCTCAGTTTTTAAATTTTTTTCGTAGTTGGTAAGTGGATGAGAGTTGTTAATTTACATGGAATTGTGTTGCCAGATTAGAAAAGTTAACAGTTCACCGATATCACTATTTACAGATCGCAATTTTTTTTTATGAGTGAGAACTACTATATAGTTCTTTACATTTTCGTAAACTTTTCTATACTGGCAACACTTTCGACAATTGTTTTTTTTTGTCGTCTTGCTTTATTTTAACCTGCAAATTGAAACGGTTATTAATTTTGTTTTATCAATTATGTAGATAAATTATTTTTAATATATTAATTTTTGACCAATAAAATGCATCGATGCTGATCTAACGCGTCACTAGCTAGGGAAAACTGTAAAGATTAATGTAACTATTTAATTAAAATATATAAGTTTTTCAACAGACGTAGTTTTTGTTCTCGTCATTTGGGTGTATGTTAATTTCGAGAGTAAGCTGTATATCTTGTGTACATTGACTAAATATTTAATGACTCCATTGTCATACAAGATTACTTCAATGGAGCTCTGGAACAATGTGATGGTTCCCTTCTTAGAATTTCCAGAGTTAAGAGGCATGTTGCCTATGGAGTGTAGAGTAGAATGACAACCAATCTTATAAGGTGCGAAAGTTGAAAAAGAGTCCCACTATATACTGAAAATAGAGGTTCCATAACCTACCACAATAGCGCTGGCGTCTGAAAAACTACGATATGAATATAGCTGTTGCAGACGGAGTGAAGTCAGCTGAATTCAAATATTTAAAAAAATTCATGACTAGAGTAGTTAGTAAAATGCCAGTATATAAAACCTCAATTATTTACGTAGTACAAAACCAAGCGGATTGGTCGGTGCTTGTTTATTTCTCCACCTTATTCTAATTAATTTTGGCGTTTTTTTTTAATTTATCCTATGATACTGCAGCGCCACCCTTATAGGACGCGTTTTTAGGGACACTTTTTATATATAGAGATGGTCCTCCTTGTACTCTACACTCCATAGCCTAACCATAATCTATCGTTACAGTTCATTAAAGTCCACTGCTTAAAATAGGCCTCCCCCATAGATTGCCTCATAGGGAGGGATATTTGCCATAGTTGTCACGCTTGACGAACGGGTTCGCAACCGCAGTTTTTTAAGTTTTATTCGTTATTAGTAAGACGTTGCTGTCCATTTCCTGATTTGTTTTCCTCCGTCGCTTCTTACGACACCCACGGCCATATTTACACGGTCAAACCCTAATCTATATGCCTTTTGCCTAAGCGTAATCTCTGCTTTTAAATTTCTTTTAAAGTGCACTATAAGTTTACAAAATATTATAATGGGTTTATTGATTGCTGCTCTGATTGTATCTCGGCCACCTGCCAAGTGCAGTGATCACAGTAATGTTTCCACACTAGGCCAGGTATTTTACGTGGAAGATTCATGCTGCGGCAGAATTGGGTTGACTCAAACGGAGAAGGACCACGCCTAAGCTTTGGGCAAAAAATATAGAAATATCGTTTTTTTTTTAAATATCGATATATATCGCCGGTATTTTAAATCGCAATATATATCGATATTTATTTAAGAGTATCGAATTCATATCAATTTCGATATATTTTTAAATATTGTATTTAATGAAAACATGTAACAACAAAAGGAGGCACAAAAGTATTCATATGTGGTTGGCTGTCGTTTTTGTTTCGTCTCCCAACCGTCAGAAATATTAAATTTTGGACCTTATCTTTACATCATGGCGGCAGAACGCCCGATACCATCCACACCATCCGGATGATTGGCGGTCTACTACTGTACGATTTAGATGTTTTCTTCCTCGCACAACTTTCTTGTGGAATCGATTATCATCAGCGATTTTTCCGGACCGATACGACTCAGGGACCTTCAAGAAAAGAGCCTACTACTTTTTAAAAGCCCGGCAACGCATGTGCTATTCCCCTAGTTCCCCTAGAGTTGCAGTTGTTCATGGGCGGCGGTAGTCACTTACCATCAGGTGAGCCGCATGCTCGTTTGCCCCTTCTATAAAAAAATCATGCAAATGATGACGATATATCGCTATTTATCACGCGATATGTATCGACATATTTTTTCCCTTGCCCATCCCTAACCACGCCTGCACAGAATACTAGCGTAAATATCAGTATAATTCTGGTGATGAGGCATTCCATATTTATTAGTCCTTATGGGTAACAATGCATTTTAAATCTTCTAAATCTTTAAATCCACTCAAATCAGGGTTAAAGTTACAGGACGTCTGGTATTGCGACTTTTTTGAAGTCTGTAAAAAAGATTTAGCAGTATCGACGCAAGGAAGGTAAATAAATAAAAACAAGCCACTCATACAATATGATTATAATTTATTTATTAATAGTTTACAAAGACATTATCGTACAAACATTAAATTTTAGGATCAGCACATAATTCGCAGTACAAATACTTAATAAACGTTATTTGTTCATTATTGTAAAAAACACTTCTCCGAGGCCTAGACCTCGCTTACACTTACTTAACTAGCTACGTTCAGTTCGAGCCAGACTCGTGCGTACGTATGGAGCGACAGTTCGGTCTCTGCTCGGAATTACTATTAAACGTAAGAGTTGTTGCAATGAATACGATATAAAAAATATGGACTTATATGCTTTATGCTGAAATGGTTACTTGTTGAAATTTTGTAAATCTCAAATGTTGATATGTTAAGCGACATTGCTAGAGGATCTTAGGTAACAAATTTTAAGATATTTAACCCTCCCATATCCTGTCTCATGAATCATATATGAACATTTCGATTTCGTTTGACTATTGTGTCTGTTTCGCGGTCACAGAAACTGTTAATATAATAAATCATTATTATTGTAAAGTATATTCCGTAAGTAACGCATGATTCTATTAATAATGTCCATATTTCTTAAATCAATTACCAATGAATATTTTTAGGATTTAACAATAAATCTGTTTTGTTTTATTTCCACTTAATGTAAGTACAAGGCCCAGTCTTTGTTTTTAAATAAATAAATAAGTCGCGACAATTCCGAGTCAGAGCGCGATCTGACCTCAAACCAGCTTAAGTCGATGAATAATATCAAAATTATCATTCGCTCTTTATTCAGAGGTCGGTTGAGAGTTCTACACACGGCTGGTATTGCTATGACCCCATTTCACTTTGGATCGCAAACTTTACTTCAAAGATTTAAAAAAAAAATCCCAAAAGTTAATTGTAAAATTTACATCAAATTTACAAAGGATATTATTCAAAATTCGATATATTTTTTGTTTTCTTAAGACGAAATAGTTGACGGAATAGTGTGTTGTTAGATTTGTTGGTATCAGTCTCACGGTGTTTTCACTAACCCACAATTATATCGACGTCGCTGCGTTCGGGTGTTTTTGTCAATTTTAACCAACGCATGCGGTGCACGTCGATACTGAATAAATAATACGAGCAATAGATAGTCTCCTCGTTTATATAATATATATAAAAACAATCATAACAAGCATTCGTGTCGGCAGATCTACCAATATTAAAAAAAATCTACGATTACTATAATAATTACGAGAAGCGATATTTTCATATGATCACATTCGCGCACGTGTCGCGATACACACCTTAACCGTACTAAATGCAAAATCGGACGTCGTCTTCCATTGACTCACAAAAAATATTTTTTTTACATGAAATGTGTAATAAGTCAATGCTTTCGTGCATTGACTGACATTCCCCTTTTGACATTTAAAAAAACCATTTGCAGCGGATTCTTCGCAGAATCAGCCGTTTGGGTCGTTCGTTCCGCCATTTTGTCGACGCGACATGAAATGGCGGTTATGAATGGCGTCAATTTGAAGCACGTCCGTCCGTCCTAGTTCACATCATTCAATAGGAAATATGTTATAATTAAGTTCCACGCCCGATGTTTTTTTTAATAATTTATAGTTTAAGCAACAATTGCAATGGAAGAGTATTGGATAAGTTTGAAGAAAGTTTAGTTGTTTCGTGTCACTATTTAGACTTATTTTTCATGTAATACATTAAAAATATTGGAAGTTGTTTTTAAATTTGTTAAGGATACTTTAAAGGTTGAAATTGCTCGATGTGAAATTGGCGCGGAGGAAAGGCTTATGTTGCCTTTGGTGCGCTATCGTCAAACGGTAAAGTACCCTATCGGAGAAACAATTTAAATATAAAGATAAAGAAAATGAGTTATTTTGACAGTTGTTTTCACCAGTACCCATGGTTGCTATGAAAGTATGTGAATTGAAAATGCATTTAATGTTAAGTTGGACAAAATATTGGAATTTTGATTGGAGCTTATTAAAACAATATACTCAGTAGTGAGAAAGTGTGCCAGTTCACACGCGATAGGCGTGTAACCTTCAGAAAATGAGACGAATGCAGAGTATCATATCATGAGTAGATTAATTGTTGGGTTTATGTAATTAAAATATAAATAAATTTATTATAAACACTGCATGCTTGTATTTTGTCTCATTTTCTCGCAGGCTTAATCCTATAGATTGTAAAGAAGTTTTATTTTAAAAATTATAATTTAATTATTTTTAAACGATGACCACATAAATATTTTCCGATAATATGAAAGGCATGTTATTGAATTGGATTTACAACCAGTTACAAATGTTTATTTCCTGACGACAAACAAAAGTGTTTCAAGTCAAGTAACTAGCGATTGTTTATGGAGCGTATGAGCGCTGCAGGTGTGGAGGTACCGGTGTGTGTGTTGTGTGTGTTGTGTAGAGGCAGTGTGCAGTGTGTGCAGTTAGTACTCCCAGAGCGTGGCGGAGGCGAGGTCGGGCGCGGCGAGGCGGAAGGCGCCGTTCTTGTGCGCGGCGAGGTAGGCGCCGGTGTGGGCGGAGCGCACGGCCAGGCGCGTGGGCTCGCGCAGCTCCAGGTGGAAGCCCTGCGCCTGCTCCGCGTCGCACGACACGCCCTCGCCGTCCGCGTGCCAGTACAGCCCGTTCTGACCTGCGCACACCCCCCGTCACCACACTGCCGCTCCTGCAGACCGGCGGGCCTGGCCTGCGCCGCGACACGTTACTTCTAACTCTAACACAGTGCGCATGTCGCAGTACAGCCCGTCCTAACCTACACCGATCCACATTCCTTATAAAACAACACTATCATATCCAAATACGATCACCTTTAAGGATGATACATCATCAGATACAAAGCCAATAGCAGACTTATTTGCAGCTAATTTTTCTTCAATATATGAAAGTAATCTTAACGACAATAATGAAAATTCACACAAGACTGATAATCACGTTGATGTTATCGGGAAAATCGATTTAGACCAGAAAATGTTAAAAATAAACTAAAAAAGCTAGATACCACAAAGAGAGCCGGCCCAAGTATTATACATCCACTACTTTTATTAAACAGTGCAGATACGTTGATTTCTCCATTAACTTTACTATACAATCGGCATTCTCTGATAAATGAAAACTATCAAGGATAATCCCTATATCTAAGAATGGAGTAAGACTTAGTAGTTAACTACCATCTAATATCTTGTCAGCAATATCAAAAGTATTTAAACCATTAGTTCTCTGTAATTTATCGGCATACTCAAAAATACAAAATCAAAAATCAGCATGGATTTACGTCAAGAAGCTCGACTAAGTTAATACAGTATACAAATTTTTCAAAAGCCTTTGACAAAGTGAACCACAACATCCAAATTCAAGCCTTTGACAAAGTGAACCACAACATCCTAATTAAAGCCTTTGACAAAGTGAACCACAACATCCTAATTAAAGCCTTTGACAAAGTGAACCACAACATCCTAATTAAAACCTTTGACAAAGTGAACCACAACATCCTAATTCATAAATTATACTTATTTGGAATCACAGGTAACCTACTAAACCTTACCTTTTAAATAACTTTTCTAGGATAATTGATGGCGAACAATCTAGGCTATTTTAAATATTTTCAGGAGTACCCCAAGGCTCGATTTTAGGACCATTATTCTTTAACATCTTTGTCACTAACCCATATCGTCCTGTTAATATTGTAAGAAGCGACGGGAGGAAATAAACCAAGAGATAGGCAACACAACAATAAAAAAAAGGTTGCCGATCTGCTATAAGAAATATCTTCCCTATAAGGCAATTTATGGTGGAAGTTCTATATTTAGCAGTGAACTATTGTTAGATTGTAATAGTTAACGGTAATGGTTATAAAACTGACATGCCAAACGAACTCGTAAGTGGATAGTGCAGCCCATGGGCACCTGCAGCCAACTTTATACCAAAAAAGCTACACATACACCTCTGATCACATGTATATAAGAAGAGTTATTATAATGCACTCATGGATAAATGTAGAACAACGCAAAGAAAAAGGTTTAATTTATCCTGTAGTAATTATCGTGCGTACTGCCCTATGCTTTGTATTTCCGTCCAATTGCAGTCTAGGTGACTTCAAGGCAAAAGTGAATAGGCTTTTGTTACGCCAGGACAGTGCGATTTACTATAGAAGACTTCGTCACCACTTACCACCAGATGGGATCGTAGTCAAACTTAAATTGGTAAAATAAATCCCATTGCCGATTTTTGCGACACCTATATGACAAAATGGTCTTCAACCACACCACTTCGTTTCAACGGTGTTATTGACTAGTGATTATTATGTCAAGATTTCAGTTTGTATTATTATTTGCCCTTTAACAGCCATGCAAGTTCACAATGGCTGATTTTTAAGTAGAGTAGCCCGTACTGCTGTGTTATCTTTTTAATCTTTACATTTCATAATTGTATTAACAGTAGAACCAACTTACCCTTGAAGTAAACTTCGCCCTTGGGACCACGGATGACCTGGATGGTCTCATAGTTGGCCTTATTGCACTCGAGCTTCACGCCCTTTGAGCCGACGAAGCCCTGTTCACATTTCAACACCAGGATCGGCCTGAAATTTGAACACATCTGTTAAATCAGTTGCTATTTAATAATTATATTGTTGTCATGTCCCTATTTATTAATTGAACTTTTCTTTTAATCTAATCTTCCTTCTTTAATGTGTTTGATTTGCAGTGGAACGTGTAACTCTGGTGCGAATCGTGGTTGACTTCGTTCGGACGTTTGTTTTCGTTCAATTATGTAAATGTATCAGTATTGATCATATAGATTATGAGACCCTTTTTACTAGATAGGAGGCATTCCATCTTTTGATTCTTAATCGAAGATTAATGTAGATGTGTATGGGCCACAGCATCCACACACTTTTAACAATGGTAGAGCCACGCGGCAGCTTTTGCTGTCGCATGGATGGGCCGGCTCGAACCGGGGTGGTATCACGACCTCACAGAAAACCAGCGTGAAGTAGAGGTTTACCTCTGCGTTTCGCTTGGTGAGTGCAGGTGGCCGGAGGCCCTTTTTACTGGAAATGAGGCATTCCATCTTAGTCCTCACGGGTGACAACGCATCTACATTTTGATTTGGAATAGAGGATAGATGTAGATGTCTATGGGCCGCAGCAACCACTTACCATCAGGTGGACTGTGTGATTGTTTGTCACCCTTATCCTATAAAAAAAAAAAACTTATCACCAGGTGGACTGCGCGGTCATTGGTCACCAATATCTTTATATATAGTAATTCTTCTCCTTCTAAACGGCTTGATCGGTTTTTGATGGCACTTTTATGAGTCACCTGTATGGTTCCTATATAGCTACAGTTGGAGCCGGTAGGTGGCGCTGTTGAGGACTTCCAGAAATCACCCGCGCGAAGCCGGGCCGGATCGCAAGTTTTATATAAATAAAAAGTCGACCGCCTCGTTGGGTCTAGAGGTCGTAAGTGCTGATTGTCAGTCCCTGTGTTTGAAACCCAGGTGGGGGCAAAATTACTAATTGTATTTTTCTGTCATGGAAACCTCAATAGCTATCCGGGGTCAGGAAGCTGGCGGTGTCTCACCCCCGTGCCTCGGAAAGGACGTAAAGCCGTTGGGCCTGCGCATGATCTCCCTCCGGTCGTGTCGGTTTACCGTCCCATCGGACTGTGAGAGTGAAGGAATAGAGTGGCAGCTATGCTTACGCATACCCTCGTGCACTATAATCCTGTCCTGCGTAGATAGCTAGTCTC
The DNA here is from genome assembly GCA_033319125.1 of Parnassius glacialis. NCBI lineage: Eukaryota > Metazoa > Arthropoda > Insecta > Lepidoptera > Papilionidae > Parnassius > Parnassius glacialis. The sequence goes on from JAVANC010000005.1 coordinate 54,873,970, forward strand.
CGTTGAGACTGGCTGCTGTAACAGAAATTCGGTCTTGAAAAAAGACTTGATAGGCTGTGATGGTAAAAAGTAGGATTACCTGTTGATGAGATAGAAGTAGTATTTGCAGTTGTCGTCGACGGCGTCCGCGTTCGCGTACAAGTGTCCGGAGCGCTTGGTGGTGACGTACTTGCCGTTGTTGGCGCGGAAAGCTACCGCACCAGAACCCTGCCACTCCAGCTCGAACAGAGCGTTGGAAGACCTGCACGCGCAAATATTCATTTTAAATACTATATTATAATACTAGTAACACTCTCTGGCGGTGTTTAAATTTATCAAAACAATTTTTCGATTCCTCATCATAAACTACGTGGTAGAAGCACGCTGCAGTTATATTATAGCTGAATCACGAATGGGTCGGCTCGAATGAGGTAGCACCACGCCATCACAGAATAACAGCTTAAAGTAGAAGCTTAATGCTGCTTTTTTATAAGGATCGGGTGACATACGAGCACACAGTCCACCGGTTCGGTAAGTGGTTGCTGTGACCCATAAACAAATACATCCATGCTCAATAAAGAATCAAAATGCAGATGCGTCGTCGCCCGTGAGGACTAAGATGGAATGCCTCTTTTCCAGTAAAAATGATCTCCGGTTCTCTACACTCACCATACGAAACACAGCAACATTAAGATGCTATTTAACGCTGGTATTCTGAGAGAGCGTGGTTCTTCCCCGGTCGAGCCGACCCATTCGTGCACTTATACTATTCATATAGCTGCAGCATGGTTCTACCACGTTTGCTGTATTTCTTATGGTGAGTGTAGAGAACTGGAGACCCTTTTTACTGAAAACAATGCATTTCACCTTAGTCATCAGGGGTGACAACGCATCTGCATTTTGATTTTTAATTGAGGTATGTCTATTGGCCACAGAATCCACTTACCATCAAGTGGACTGTGATTCTATAAAAAAGCGTGGTCATACCCCAGTCGAGTCGACCTGTTCATGCTGCAGCGTGGTTATACCAATTAGAATTAATGTTATAACTTCATAAATTAGTGGAGTGTTGGTGTAGTGGACTCACTTGTTGTCACCGCTTGCTTGGATTCCGCCGCCGACCTCGAGGGTCCAGTAGCGGTCCTGCATTGTGCGGATGTACCAGCGCCGTGTGCCCCAATCGAACTCCAACTGGAATGTCTCGTGGGACGAGATCTCGTCCTGGTTTGCCGTCACGTCCACACCTGGGAACGAACCATATATTACAGGATAAATGTATTCCGATGTAAAACAAGGAACTGTTTGACTTGCAATCGTAATTGTGTGGAAGGAACAGGCTTTTGTTAAGAGCTAAGTAACTGCGTTTTAACATTTCCGGTTGAATCACTACTTATCAATACTTAGGTTAGTAGTCTTCCACTGATCTACTTATTAATGTTTAAAAAATAATATTTTTTTATTTTAAATACTAAAAGCAAAAGCCTTCAATGAAATAAAAAGAAATGAAATAATTTCCACATAATAGCTTCTTAATTCTAAGTCGGTGCTATTCCTACATAAGAGATATTTTATTATTATTTTTAAGATCCTTGAAATCGATTTTTACTTTTTTATAATAGTATTAAAAGTTGTTAACCTGTTGAGTGGACTAAGGTATAATCACAAGCTCAAGGTAACGACTACAATGCAGTCTGTATAGTTTCATTAAAAACTTCATCCCCTGTTTTCCTCTTTTAGGGATGAAACTTATTCTTCAAATTTATACGGGAAAACTCCTGAATACCTTTCTATTAATTCACAATTATGAAAAAAAGAATTGTAGCGCGACGACAGCGCGCCACATCACATTCAGATCCTGCACGTCATCTAGCTTCACAAGGTTCATCGCAGCACTGGAATAATGCCTTCAAGATATTCTCTGTGCTACAGTGTTCGCCACGACTCTGGCCCTTACTGCTCGCCTCTGCTTCACGGTACTTTTCTTCTTCTTGACACACCGCAGACTACAAGGCAATCCCCTGGCACTTACACATTCGTCGACATTTATACTGCATTATCGACCTTCGGTCGATTCGAAAATTAACGGGTTCCGCTTGCTACTAAACTTAATGCAGGTATTTTTACCTTAGGCTTTCAGCTTATAATATAATCTGTTAAACCGAAGTAGAGTTTACTTTGTTTATAGTTTATTTTAACTTTGTTTTCTATTCTCAATCTTGTTTCGGTTTTTTTTGTGCATTATTTTTAAATTGCCTTTTTGCAGTCGGGTTTTTGATTTTTTAAAATTATTTATTTTATTTTAGACTTTTTAGTGTCCCGACACACTCTTATGAACTAAATTTCATATGATAACATGAGGTCCGACACAAACATAGTTCATTTTTACGCTATCAAAAAATTTTAAACCAATTTATTATTCATAATTAAATTTAAACATATAACTTATACATATTTTTGTAATCCCCTTTTAATTTTCTTTATTTTTATACTGTACTCGATAGGTTTGGTTAATTGTTTTTTATTAACCTATTACTATTTTGCGCCAATAATCCGCCATTTTGTTTTGTTTTCAAACAGCTATCTAAGAACACTTGGGGTTTTAAGACGAATAAAACGATATCTTAACTGTCGAAATCCATCCAGCCGTTTGGAAGATATTAGGTAATAAATAAATTTACAAACATACATACATGATACGCGCGAAAAACATAACCCTTCCTTGGCAGTCGGGTAAAAAGGAAGAAGAGTACAAACGAGTGGAGAGAGGAAGATTGAGGATCGAAGGAACCGATTATGGGAAAGGAATAGATACTGGAAACGGTCTTTCAAATAGTCGAGAGTGGAAGGATTAAACAGCACGCCATAGAATGCGGAGAGAATGTGAGTATTCCTGCGAAGGCGAATCGAGAGTTATTTGAGCTGTTTGCGAAATTCAGAGATGTGATCATATTTGCGAAGCCTAAATATGAATTTAATACATAAAATTTTGAATGCGCTCAAGCTTATTAAGCTGCTCTTCTGTAATGTCAATATATCAAATAACAGCATAGTCAAGGATAGGCAGAAGTAGGGACTGTGCGAGCGTAACTTTTGTTACTGTGGGAAGAAAATTACGTAGTCTACGTAAAGAGCAACAAACATTTTTCTATTAACCTCATTAACCTATGAGGTCCAGGACATACAGACATACACTGAGATACAAACCCAGGTTGTTAACCTTTTTACTGTAGAGAATTGGAGTGCAGTCGAGTGTAATAGGAGGCAGGGACGACCAGTCAATTTTTGCAGCTAATCTAGAACTACCGATGACTTGGGATTAATCGTTAAACCATATCATTTAATCCAGTTCGAAATACAAGTCAGATCAGCGATAATAGTCTCAACTGCTTAAGAAAAATCTTCAAGAGAGGACTGAGTATAAATTTGCAGATCATCAGCATACAAGTGGTAGGAAGAGGACAAATTATGACTTATCGAGTTAATGAAAATTGCAAACAGGTGAGGAGACAACACGCCATCTTGTGGTACACCAGCCGCTGTAGTAGTCCAGGTGGAAAAAAACATCTTGCACCTAAATGCGCTGTCGGCGACCAAACAAGTAATTTCGAAACCAGTCAACTACAGTTGGGAGATATGTTGAGAGAGCGCAGGATGCCTAACAAGATATCAAAATCTACAGTATTAAATGTATTACTAAAATCCAGCAACGTAAGAATTTCAAGCTTTTGTTCTCCATAACATAACGAATATAATCGGTGATTTGTAAATGTGCAGCAGCCGTAGTATGGCCAGGACGAAAACCGGATTTAAAAGATTATGTTTTAAAAGATAGTTGTTTAATTGATTGTGTACAAGGCATTCTCCAAATTTTGGAAAGGAAAGGCAAAATAGAGATAGGCCTATCTATAATCAGAAATACTAGAAGGATTCGACTTTTCGGAAGAGGAACTACAATTGCATCTTTCCAAGCTGAAGGGAAAAGATAAAAATGGGTAGAATTTAGTGAATTATTCAGGATGGAAGTGATTACAGGTGAAAGGAGATCAACGAGAGGGATGACCATTTTCCGACTAATGCAGTCGCTACCAATCGAATTAGAATGGATGGACATTATTTATAGCTGTCTTAACATCACAATTGTTATGACTAAAACTGAAATCAGAGGTGTCCGGAGCGGGAGCTTTTGCATTGTTACTAAAATAAAAAGAAAGGCCGAGCACATTTTGATTTTAATAAACCAAACCAATACGGTAAATATTATTTTAAAATCTACGAAATAATTTATGGATGCGCGTGCATTTTTACATTAGACGATGTCTATCTTAATGAAATTATATTAAAAATATATCAATTATATTTTTACGTTTAAAGGTTATTAACCTTAAAATATATAGAAGTTGGGTATTTCAAAATGAGATTTATTACCATAACTCCCAAATGAAAAGTCAAAAACACTATAAATAGTATGTGCGGTCGACCATTTAGCAGTCTCGTAGCTCTGCCATATCGCGTAGAAACAAAGTTTCATAACAATAACTGTTGTTTAATTACAAAATTATACAATATAATGTAAGGTGTGCAAGAGGAATATATTAGGTAATTTATCAAGCACGACGACACGAGGCAGCCGTTCCGGAACAACTGCGCTCTTAAATGCTTTGGTTATTCCTCGAAACGTGGCTAAGTCCCTCACTAATTGGCTCACGGTAAGTATGTCTATATAAATAAAAATCAATTGCCGCATGTCTGGAAGATCATTATTTGAGAAGGGCTCGACCGATTTTGATAAAAAAATTGTGTGTTTAGTGGCCTTAGACATAGGTTTATATTCACCACTGGACGCGGTAGGTGGCTCTGTTGTCGGGATCCAGAATCACCCGTGCGAATCCGGGGCAGATGGCTAGTTAAGTAATAAATTAAATTAATTTATTATTAAATAAATTTAATTAAAATTTTTAATTTTACTCTGCTATATCGAAAAAACCGGCAAAGTGCGAGTCGGACTCGCGCACCGATGGTTCCGAACAAATCCGTAGGTATATAAGTTTAAAATTATTAAAAATATTTTTATTATATGATGTAACTAAAAATTTATGCTTTTTGCAATTTTTCCTTTATGTGTGCTATAAAATGTTGTTTTGTACCAAATTTCAAGATTCTGAGTTCACGGGAAGTACCCATTAGGTTTTGATTCCCTTGCGAATGTTGAAAATTTACAGCATAAACGGCTATATCTTTTGATTGCGTTGGCTTAGAAGTTTGATTTTGTCACAGCTCTAAGGGACAACAGACTTGAGTAAATAGATTAGAATAGATTTGATATGAATTTCAGCTTGATACCTCCACGCGTTCCTGAGAAAAAGGGTCTTGACAGACAGACAGACAGATAGACAACAAAGTCATCCTATAAGGGTTCCGTTTTTTCCTTTTGAAGTACGGAACCCTAAAAATAAGTCAAATTCAAATTTATTTTTATTTGTGAATACAGGTAATAAGTGCAGACAGAAGAGATCTATGAAAACGTGTGGTAAAATTAAAAAATTACAACCTACTTCAATATAAATAAAATGGGAACATCATCAGTGTAGTCGAAGTCAATTTAATACGCATTAATTATTAATGATAACTCAAAAACGACTAGTCAGACCTTGATCAAATTTATAAGGGACCACATGAGAAGCACCAGCTTTCAAATAAAAAAAAAGAATCATTAAAATCGGTTTACCTAAAAAAAGTTATGAGGTAACACATAAAAAATACAGTCGAATTGAGTACCTCCTCCCTTTTTGAAATCAATTAAAAACTATTAAAAAACTAGGTGGTGAAAGAATGAGTTCTTTCACCAACTAGTGCCGAACCTCGTTGGAGAATAAGTTTTTTGACCACCTAGCACAAAATGTTCACAACAAAAGCGTCAGTGCTAAAATGGTAAGAAGTTTTGTTTTATAGAATTAGGGTGACAAACGAGCACACAGTCCACCTGATGATAAGTGGATGCTGTGATCCATAGACATCCACATCTATCGTGACCCATAGACATCCACATCTATCCTCGATTAAGAACCAAAATGCAGTTTTATTGTCATTCCTGGCGACTAAGACTGAATTCCTCATTTCCAGTAAAAATGGTCTTCAGTTCTCTGACCATACGAAACACAGTCGCACTGAGCTGCTATTTTATTGAGGTAGGCAAGTTAACGGGAGCGGAGGAGGCGATTTAAAAAACTAAAATAAAACTAAGAGATGTCCGTACAGAAGCTCATGTAGGTACTTTAACAATGGCGAACTTATTCTAATACATCTTTCATGGAGACCTTATTACATTTGCTCACTCAAGTGACGTGATATAGGCCACACACAGGGTGCAAGGTCAGCAATAGTATTTATGCAAGTACTTGTATCACTCTGTGTGGGGTCGAATCCATGACTAGGTACTGAGAATAAAAAAAAAATCATGAACATAAAAATAATATATCAGTCATCCATCGGCAGATCAATCGAATCAGCATCATTTTCTCGAGACGCGGCCGCGACGTCTCGCGAGCCGCGGCGCAGGCATCCGTGATAGAAACGCGGGAAAGCACGCCGCGCCAACAATGGCGGTATTTTTTTTACAGCCAATGTCTTAGAAGTGAATATGCACCTACCATCAGAAACGTACATTCCGGTTTTTATTAGAATGACACTACTGTTACAATCACTTTCCTATTCGCGTTTGTTTTATTATCAGTCATTCCTAAATAGTGTTGTTTATCTACATTTACGAGTATATAAGCGAAATACCACTGACTCTCTCATCAAGAGATCTCCAAAACTATACGCCTTTCTCGACGTAGACATCCACTAAAAAAGATTTTGTAAATTCAATCTTTAAGTGGGTGAAATAGAGTGTTTACAGCTTGTTTTTGATATAATTAATCGCTTTTACTCTACAGCCATTTTGAAATATTTAGCTAAGTGCCTAAATCTTAGAATATACACAAGCAAGCAAGCTAGCTTGCTTATGTATACAATATTGTTAGCGTGATAAACTAATTGAATCATGTAAGAGTTTATTTATTACTTGATGTTGTCCGCGGCTTCGCCCGCTTGGAGATCGGAAAATGGAGATCATTTAAAAAATTATAGCCCATGTTCACTTTTAAGCTTTTGCACTTTGCCTGCATATTAGTACGTAAATAAAAATATATTTGTTGCTACGACCCAAAATTAAATGTTATAATTTCAATAAGTTTCTGTTTACGATTTCTTTATAGCATGGAGTTTTAATTGCTTATGACACGGCACTTATGACATAATGTAACGGACATTAACAACTATACAATTTTTTAATTCTTTTACTTTTAGCAATATCCGTAGTTTTGTTTATCCATTTTAATTAAATAATATTAAATATAGCTTTATAATATAACTAATTCTTTGGGGGAGGCCTATGTTCAGCAGTGGACTTGTGAAGGGCTGTAATGATGATGATGATGATGATGAAATATAGCTATTATTTCAGTAAGAAGCATTAACCTTTATATTTACCTATTAATTTAACTTCCTCTCCATGAAATCTGTCCAGTTCTTCACCTCATTCGAAAGTGGCGCCGCCTCGGCAGAAAAAGTTGTGGATGGACCGACTTCAAAAAGCAGCCGGTACTCAATGAGACTGCATGTTTTTTTATGTGTACTACCTCATAACTTTTTACTGGGTGAACCGATTTCGATGATTCTTTTTTTATTTGAAAGCTGGCGCTTCTCATGTGGTCCCATATAAATTGATTTTGTATGGCAGACCTTGATCAAATTCTTCATATGTGGTCATGAAGAATTTGATCAAGGTCTGACCAATAGTTTTTGAGTTATTCTTAATAATTAATATTGAAGTCGATTGTACAAAATTTTTAATTTTAAATTATGTTACAATATAACCTGCTCTTCTTACGTTCAAACCAAAAGACTACGTTCAAGATTTTAAATTCACAGCTAGATATAAACCTATCCAGAATGCGCCCACAAGCAATCATCATCAAAAACTCTTAAATGTCCACAGGTGGACGTGGGCTTCCCTCTTACACTCCGCTATAATATTGTTTTTTATTTATTTATTACTGCCTATGGAGGTCCATTGCGGAACATTGGTCTTCCCCGTAGACTTAGTAATATACAATAGCGCGCTAATCAGAGTAGCTCACAAACCAATTAAATCGGTTTCTATTAACATCTACATATTTGTTTCTGTACTAACATAAATTAAAAATAAGACGCGAGCTATCGAGTGAAAAAAAAAGACTTTAATTACAGACGCAACATAAAAACACTTTTCTTTTGTTACACATTTATTATTTTAACTCAAACTATTAAATTTTAATTTGCTGTGTGACGTAAAACAATCCATCACCGCATTTCATCCCGTAGGTGTCGTAAGAGGAGACTGTGGAAGCTGTCTTTCGACCAGTAGTGTATTGTCCTGTAGTTGTCCTTTACGGACCGAAAAAAAAGAAGTTTCAGGTCATTAAGAACATGATATTCGCATATACTTATATTTTAAAACGGTTTTCAAAATCGCGTAGAATGTTTTTAAAAGCCTTATACAGGGTTATTATGCAATAACCGGCCAAATTTGCAGAGAAGGTTCAGAAGGTTTTAAACGTGGTAGAGCCACGCTGCAGCTATTTTAATTGTAGCACGAATGGGTCGGCTCGACCGGGGAAGGACCACGCTCTCACAGAATACCAGCGTAAAATAGCAGCTTAATGCTGCTGTGTTTTGTATGGTTAGTGTAGAGAACCGGAGACGGTTTTTACTGGAAACGAGGTATTTCATATTAGTCCTTAGGGGTGACAACGCATCTGCACTTTGATACTTAATCGAGGATAAATGTAGATGTCCATGGGCCACAGAATCCACTTACCATCAGGTGGAGTGTGTGCTCGTTTGTCACACGTATTCTATAAAAAACAGAATAAGTAATCTGCCGAATAAGAATAAAAAATTAATAAAAAAAATTATAATGCTGTACTTTTTATCTTTTAAATTCAAAATGCGTGGTAATGCATTATTTTAACTGATTTTACTGCGCACGCACACATTCGTAAGGGTCGATCGGTAGGTAAAAACGTTGTTGCCTATAAATCACATTCATTTTGGGATAATTTCAAATAAAAGTAGAAGCGTTATTTAATCGTATTTTTAAAAACTAAGCAATAACGGTATATCATCTTTATATATAAAAATTACGTGTCACATTGTTTGTTCGCGATGAACTCCTAAACTATACAACTGATTTCAATGAAATTTTGCACACTGTGTGCAGTTTGGTCTAACTTGAGAGATAGGATAGTTTTTATCCCGATAAGTGACGCTCAATTTTTTTGATTGCTAATTTCAGGCGTTTTTTTTTTGGGAAAGTAAATGGTCGTTCGGAAAGGGCAGAACAACGTCTGCCTGGTCAACTAGTTATTTATATATTTGTACTCAAGTTTAAAATTTGGCTACTCTTTGGAAAATAACCCTGTATATTTAACGCCTGTAAATATTCTTATGAGATTTTGTCAGACTTGGTCAGAATTTATATAAAAAGTGACCAACGAGTTCACGTTCCACCTGATGATGTGTCCACTGCAGGCAACGGACGGACGGAAATTGGATTCATAACTTCAAACAAAGAAGATTACAGGTGTGTTGTCACCTCTGAGGACTAAGATGGAATGCCTGTTATTGAACTGTTCTTATAACACCGAAAAACAGAGCAAGCACTGCTGTATTTAAGTAAGTGGTTGCACCTAGGGTTGCCAGACGTCCTTTAGTTTAAAGGTCGTTCTCTATTTACCAGACCCAAAAATTGATCTTGTGCCCTAATTTGAAATCTTTAATAACAAGACAATATCGCGCGTATTCCACATTCCCTTTGCTAGTTAAGGTCAAAGCATTTAAAAATCACCGAGGGACGCGCGATGTTAGAGAGAAAAACTACGTTACATTGCGTATTAACATTGGTTTTTGAAGTTATACTTCTTTTGGGGCGTTTGGGAAAAATGATGAGAGTGAGTTTTTACGATACGCGCGTACACCGACACCTAAAAACGACATCATGAAGTTGTTACGATGCGTGTCCACACTGACACCTAAAAGCGACTACTTCAGTGGGTAATTGACATTCAAGTTTTTGTTTTTTTACGCTAAAGAAGTATAACTTCCTACGTGCGTACATAAGTACACACACAAACACACTTTTTTATAGAATAGAATGCTATTTAATCAATACATAATATTTATAGAAAGTATTTTTTTTATTTACCACTGGTTCGGAAAATACCTCTGTCCTGGGAAGAACCAACAAGAAACCCAGCGGGACTTTTTTTTAAAACATATTTCACTTAACAATATGGTGGCCATCACCTAATTCCCAGGGGTATTGTCATTTATGTATATATTAATAAATGTTGCCACAGATACTATAAAAACATTCTACAGAAAAGAATGTATATTACATTAATTTTCATCCTGTTTTTTAAATCTTCTAAAACATGAAACGGGAGCTGGCAACCCTAGTTTTACCTATCCCGATGGATTCCTAGAAAGACTGCCTAGATAAACGCTTGATAATCTTACAAATTTCCTGAATTTCGAAGACGAGTAAAAAGCAATTAAAAATTAATTAGCAATGGCTACACCTATTTTTTGTGGGTAGATAGTTGAAAGGAATCACTGTGAACGACTGCTGGATGGGGGCGATGCCCGATTTCTGACCAGTCGTGACTAACCAGTGGAAAATTATATCTCGGTTAAAATATAATTGTATTTATTATGTTTAAACAACGCCAGACCGTAATAATTTTCAAGATGTCACGCTCGTCGTTTTCAACCGCGGTGCAATTAACAAGGTATTATTAAAGATTGTTTATTTATATATTATGTTCCCTTGATCAAAAGCATTATCTTTTTTTTTGTAGAATAATGGTGACAAACGAGCACACACTCGTCCTGTTGGTAAGTAAGTGGACATTGCGGCGGCCCATAGATATATCTATCTTTGATTACGAATCAAACGATGTCGCGACAACGCCTTGTCACAATATATGCCTCGTTCCAAGTAAAAAGGATCTCCTGTTCTCTACACTCACCATGCGAAATTACAATAATTTCTTAATACTATCAAACTCGGACGGCCGGCTCCGCGGCGCAATGTCTTAGCTTGAGTTGCGACTCCTGCGACGCTGAGGGCCGCGAGTTTACAATCCCGCATGGAACAGTATTTGTATGACAAACCAGGTCTCGATGTTTGTCCTTTTGCAATTGTTTGTAAATTGCCTCCATGATACAGGAGAAAATCCTAGTATAGGGGTAACGTTTTTTAGCGAAACTATTTCCAGATTATTTAGAAAAAAAAAAATACTATATAAGACGATAGATATTAGTTTGTGTCAAAGCGCAAAGTTGAAACAGACTAATTATTTATAGAGCTTAGTCTGAATAATGTCATATGCAATACGCTTTGTGTGTACAAAATTTATCTTCAAAAATCAGCACCGCGTCACAATGGGACTTGTCGGACAACTCTGCATCCGGCCGAGACCCGGCAAATCGCTTTTGTATGCTAAAATATTCTGTAAAACAATCATAGCACCAGTGTGTCAACTAAAAAAAATATAAAACAGAATATCAACTTTACTGACGTGTAGAAAGAAATGTCTTCACGGAAATGATTGGCGGTCAAAGGTAATAATACGATGCAGCCTAAAACCGGTCCGGTTAATAATTATGTATTATTTAAATAGAGCTCAAATTTATTTGTTACCAACTGGTGGTGGATTCATTTCATTCATCCCCCAATTTAGTCTCGTGAGTGTTATAAAATGCGACTTTCGATATAGATTTTTTTATAAAATAAGGGTGACAAGCGCTCACACAGTCGATCTTATAGTGAATGGAAGCTGTGGCTCATAGATATCTACATTTATCCTCGACTAGCTGTCCCACGCGACTTCGCCCGCGTGTAATTTAGGGTTTTAATTTTGTTACGCGGAACCCCTCATTATTTTTCTAAAATATAAGTAGCCTAAGTTACTCCTTATAACATGAGCTATCTACCAGTGAAAGTCCCGTCAAAATCGGTCCAGCCGTTTCGGAGATTAGCCGGAACAAACAGAAAGACAAAAATTTTAATAATTGTGTTTTTGTTATAGGTACCATATATACTTTTATATGCAGTTAGTGAAAAGCTGTTATTCTGACATTACAAACAGACACTTCAATTTATTTATTTGTATAGATGTATAGATAATGAATCAAAATGCTACCTGCATGTTGACACCTAGAGAACTAAGATGGAATGCATTTTTTCTGTAAAAAGAGGTCTCCGGTTCTCTACACTCACCATACGTAACATAGCAGTATTAAACTGTTATTTTACGCTGGTATTCTGTGAGTGCGATCCTCCTACATTCGAGTGCTGCAACCATAATATAGCTGCAGTGTGGCTGAACCGCGTAAGTATACCAGCATCCGTAAAAGAGCGGCGACGGAATAAGTAGTGTGACACGTGATATTAGTAAAAAAAAATTACGATCCCCAATCTATCAACGATTGTGGCGAGTTATTTTCACAATGGTTGATGCCCTAGCCCAGCAATAGGTAAGCCCCGATTAAGAAGATGATAAATTTCTTTCTAATGCCATTTCCTAAACACCAGTGAATATGGTTATTGCATTGATGGTTGGTTATTGACCGTGTAGTGCCAGTATAAGAATATCCACTACCTTATATTACATGGTGGGCGTCGAAAGAGACGATAGTGGGAAATAAACCAGGAGATCTTTATGTGGTAGAGCCATGTTTCAGCTATATTGCTATGGTTTTAGCACGAATGGAACGGCTCGACCACGCTCTTACAAAATATCAGGGTAAAATAGCAGCTTAATAGTGCTGTGTTTCTTATGGTGAGTACAGAGAACCGGAGATCGCTTTTACTGGAAACGAGGCATTCTTAGTCATCAGGGGTAAACAACGCATCTGCATTTTGATTCTTAATCGAGAATAGATGTAGATGTGTATGGGCCATAACAACCACTTACCATCAGGCTGGCTGTGTGCTCGTTAGTCACCCCCATTCAATAAAAAGAAAAGATCGGCCACAGCGTATTCCTAATTACTAACAATTAAGAACATGCGGTTGCTCGGCTGCCAAGCGTGCCAGCTAAGGCAAATATAAACCCTACGTGACAATTTATGAGGAAGGTCTATGTTCAGCAGTGTATAGGCTATTACGGTACGCTTATCGTTGCATAATGAAATGCATGATAAATTTTAATAACGTGGTAGAGCCATACTGCAGCTATATTAGTAGTATAGTTGTAGCACGAATGGGTCGGCTCGACCGGGGAATGACTACGCTCTCACAGAATACCAGCGTAAAATAGCAGCTTAAAACTGCTGTGTTTCGTATGGTAAGTGTAGAGAACCGGAGACCCTTTTTACTGGAAACGAGGCATTCCATCTTAGTCCTCACGGGTGATAACGCATCTGCATTTCGATCCTTTATTGAAGATAGATGTGAATGTCTATGGGTCACAGCAACCACTTACCAGTAGGTGGACTGTGTGCTCGTTTGTCACCCTATCCTATAAAAAATGTATCTGACGTTACTTTATAGTGGTATCAATAGTAAAAGTATACATTAGTAGAATGTGAAAGACGAGTCTCCCTTATTATGCGAAAGTTGGAAGCATTGTCAGTTCGTTGTTATCGGACTATGTTTTTTTTTTTGGTAATTTATTCAGCGGCATTCCGCCTGCATCAACGACATCGTCATTAGTGAGAGAGGATTGCAAACATTTTAAAGTAATGGAAATTTTGACTGTACTGAAGGTGAAGTCATATTATTTCTGAGAGTTATGGAGTAATTAGTCCTAGTAATTAGTATGATATAAGTAGCAGCGCGAAAGTCTAGCGGTGACCGTTATTGTGCCATAAGTCGCGTTGATTGGCTCGTGCGTATAGTTTGCACGCGCTGATTGGCTCTACAGTCGCATTCGTGCAATTATATTCGACCGCGTCCCGTCCGTTTCGTTCAGGGCTAGACTTACGTGCCCCGATTTGTAATATGTGTGGTAAGATCTCTGTATAATCTATATACAAATAACCTATAATATACAAATAAATAAAAATGAATTGTCTGTTTGTAATTTCAAAATAACCGATTTTTTTACTACATGCATATGAAAGTATATACGGTACTTATAATAAATACACAATTTTTAAAATTTTTGTCTGTCTGTCTGTTTGTCCCGGCTAATCTCCGAAATGGCTGGACCGATTTTGACAGGACTTTCACTGGCAGATAGCTGATATTATAAGGAGTAGCTTAGGCAACTTTTATTTTAGGAAAAGAATTAGGGTTCCGCGCCAAAAAATTAATAACCCTATATTACACGCAGGCGAAACCGCGGGAAACAGCTAGTGTGTAATATTATTATTAAAAACCCTAAACTATAAAGTTTTTAAGAAGCGCTTGAATATTTATAAAAGTTCCAGGTTGCGACTCTGGAGGAATCGCGTTTTCTTGTAAAATAAACATTAAAATTTGTGTTTATATAAAAAAACGACGAAATTACTAATTTAAAATCAAAATATGTGAACGACGGCGTGGAGAAATACAACATCAAAACTCTCAAGAAGCTTTAATTTTAAACATATTTAGATCTTACTTATAATTTATTTTCCTTTTCATGTTACAGCTATCGGACTTAAGTTCTAGAGTATAGTTTGTATAGAATATATACCGTAGTATATATTGTTCACTGAACAGGGCAATAAAATTTAGGCTTGAACTCAAAGTTATAATTTCCTTAGCGTTGTTTCAGTGTCAACATATAGCTTGCATGAAAGCAAGTTTCTAGTAACAGCCTCACAAGAAGAGTGGACGACGTGATTATGAGAAAATGTTTGTATTTATATAATGTTTTACTTTCTAAGTTTAACACGACAGAAATCATCTCTGAGAAAATTGTAGTTTTACCCGATTGCCCCAGAAGGAGGGTAATGTTTTTCGAGTGTATGTTTGCATGTAAGTCTATTTCCATGGGACGCTCTGTAGCTTTAACGGATTACTGGAATTAAACATATGGACTGTCGTTAGATGTATCTTCGTCGTGGAAGTGACATAGAGTATAAAATTTTACTCTTTTCAGTAAACTTTTTTACGCAGTCGAGTTTTTAAAAAAAAAATACTATTTTACTTTTAAGCTTGCTCTCTAACATTCCTCGAAAATCGGTCACGTAGGTATTAACTTTATGATAAGCCAAATCAAAATACCATAATATGTATACTATAGTGAACAAATTCCGTAACGTGATGTTCCAACTATGCGAATAATTAGAAACACTTAAGTGTAAGCAACAAGCCCAGACAAGGCAGTCGTGCGGCTGCTAATATCGTGACTGCGGGCGAGACGTGACCTCGCATTTATTGTAAACACACTCCACGACACGTAGCCTGTCTTCCAAATAGCAAGTTAGTTATTTAGTCCTTTAATGGCTCCAAACAAGCACATTCCACTTTAAGGTATATGTGGTAGAGCCCTCTGCAGCTATATTGTGGTTGTGGGACGAATGGGTCGGCGCGACAGGGGTAGGAGCACGCTCTTACAGAATAACAGCGTAAAATGGCAGCTTAGTGCTGCTATGTTTCGTATGGTGAGTGTAACGAACCGGAGGCCCTTTTTACTGGAAACGGGGCATCCATTTTAGTCCTCAGGGGTGACAACGCATCTGCATTTTGATTCGAAATCGAGGATAAATGTAGATATCTATGGCCACAGCATCCACTTACCATAAGGTGGACTGTGTGCTCGTTTGTCACCTTTATACTAAGTAGATATTGTAACCCATAGACAACAATTATTCTCGGCTAAGGATCAAAATGCAGATACGTAGTGTTGCGGACATATCCTTGCCCTAAAACCCTCTCCCAAAAGACACGAGACATCTGCCCAGCAGTGGAGCGTATATATGCTGTAACTATTCTTTACCTTAAGAATAAATTAAAATCTAATCTAGACTATTTTGTGATAAGGAGACGACAGAAAGAAAGCGAGGGACAATGGATTTTTAACATATAAATCTTATATTTTAGTTTGCGAGTAAAGAAAAATTAAGGTCAAACTTGTTAAGTCTAAAAGTTTTTTTTTTAATTAATAAAACAACATTAAAGGTAACAACAGCAACTAAAAAAATTCGACTGCGTAAAAAAATTTACTAAAAAGGGAAAAAATTAATACTCTAGGTCACTTCTACAACTAAGACGAATCTAACGACACAATATAACAACATATCAAATGTTAAAATCTATCAAGCCGTTTAGGCTGCAGAGCCTAAGTGCCAAAGAAACAGACTTACATACAAACATACTCTCAAAAAAAAACATTAGCCCTCATTTGGGGCAATCGGGTAAAAAAAACAAAATACGTCATTAATCGATATTATTAAAAAAAATTATTAAAATCTGTATTTTTCAAGAAAACACTTCGCGTTCTCTATTCAAAATTCGACCAACACTGTCTAAGCTTTAGAGTATAAATAAGCAAGCTATGGTTATAAATACTCTAAGGTCTAAGCATTACAATATGAAAAAAGAAACCCTAGGTTGTTATAAGTTTAAATATCTACACTGCTCATAAGAAATTTCGCTATCTTAGTTTTCTACGTACTTTTACTCATTTCTTTTAAATATTTTAACCACTGCATAATAAACTTTTTGTTTCCATTACTACTGCATTTTACTGGCTTCTTGGTTATTTTTTACGTTCATTGCGGGGAAGAGACTCGTTGCTTTACCTTTTTGTATTTTTTGTAGTTCTGAGGAGAACTAATTTCACAATCGTTTTTTTAAATATTACAGGCAATCTATTTGTACGTTGAAGATACAAATAAGCTGCTGGTTTTCTTTATGGTTCATCCCAGGATAAAAGCATTTCAGAAAGAGTAGTAAAATAAAAATAGTTTCCATTGGTATTATTTCTTGTCTTCAGTCTTGAACATTGAATATAAATATTGTTGTTTATTCCAATGGTACAAAAGATGATTGATAATCATTAGTAACATAATCAGTGTTATATCATTAATATACCTCAAGATTCAAGAATCTCTTACATAAAAAAACATATAAACCAACATAAGCAAACGACTTTGTAGCAGAGCAGGATATTACCGCGAGTCGCGCTGTGTATTATTTGCATCAGTTGGTAAGACCCCGTAATTACACTTTGATTGACTTTCACCGGCATAGTCTATCGGAAACGTCTTTCACGCGTTTGTTGTCAGTCTCTGTGTAGGGGTGGCACAAGGAACTCTCTTGGAACCATTCATTTATATAACTTATCATTCCTACTATGAGCTTCGTATCATCGATATTTTTTCATCATGCTCCTTTTTAGGCGGTTAATAGTTCATGTCCGATCCATTATATTGACATGGGCTTCTTCTTTAGTAAAGAGAATTTGTCATAATCATTTGCATTTGTTGCTTAAGCGTGGGGTCCAGATACGGTTTATCGATATGACAACTTACACGATAAACTCTCGGACTGTAGTCCCTACAATTATAATTTCGTAATCATAATATTATATAAAATTATATCTTTACCATTGGTTGGAAAATTATATCTTTACCATGGGGTTAAGATATAATTTTCTATTTCCCGTCAGCGACTCCAGACTTAAAAAACCATATATCGATGTATGATGAGTGATGATATCTTATATCGTCGTCAGTGTCATACACTCAGACATACATATTATGTACTATATGGATAACACAAAGAAATTATGCCAAGTGTAGTCCCTTTATACCAAAACCGCACACATAATCGTTGTTATAAATAATTTTTCTTTCTTTCTTTCTTACATATGTTTTTAATTACTCTAAGGTCATAATATATTAAGAACTTTAATGAAAATGATCACTTACCCTGTTTGACGGAGACGTATTTGTCATTAAGTGCAGCGACAAAGGCGGCTTGCGGCAAGCTGTCCTCCAGCGAGAAGAGCTCGTCGCGAGTAACGTTGGTGGAGCGCGTCTTCAGTACGGCTTTGGAACCGATGGGCGCGAGATACGCACCGCTGGCGTCCCGTAAGGCCAACGCACCGGAGTGGTACTCCGCACTGAAGAGACACTCCGACGTGCAAGTGTCCAGCAACTGTGGAGAAAGATGCGATTTCAATGAGGGCAAATAATATCTCTTTCACCAGATGTCGCTAATAGGGACTGAGGTGAAGTTTTTTTTATTACAAAATGACATATAATTGAGAAGTTACGTTTTATATAAAAAATTATCAGTTTCTAGAGTAATAGCGAATAACACATTACACATATTATATAAGTGGTAGAGCTACGCTGCAGCTATATTATGGTTGCAGCACGAATGGGTCGGCTTGACTGGGGAAGGAACACGCTCTGACAGAATACCAGCGTAAAATAGCAGCCTAATGCTGCTGTGTTTTGTATGGTTAGTGCAGAGAACCGCCGACCCTTCTATAGGATAAGGGTGACAAACGATCAGACATTCCACCTGATGGTAAGTGATTGCTATGGCCCATAGACATCTACATTTATCCTCGATTTCGAATCAAAATGCAGATGCGTTGTCACCCCTGAGGATTAAGGTGGAATGCCTCGTTTCCAGTAATAAAAAGGGTCTCCGGTTCTCCACACTCACCATACGAAACACAGCAGCATTAAGCTGCTATTTTACGCTGGTATTCTGTGAGAGCGTGGTCCTTCCCTTTTTACTGGAAACAAGGCATTCCATCTTAGTCCTCAGGGATGACAACGCATCTGCATTTTGATTCTTAATCGAGGATAGATGTAGACCTACCTGTGGCCCATAACATCCACTTACTATCAGGTGATCCATGTGTTCTCTTTCTATCTTTTATTTAAAAAAAAATATCGCATTAAGCGAAAAAGTTCCAACGGAACAATCCTTAAAAAAAAAAAACAAATGCAAAGTAGCTTCAATGCAAAACCGCATCCTGAGGAAACATAAAAACAGCACTATAGACAAAATGTCGGAAAACGCAAAAGACATTTCTGAGCTCCACATAATTCCTCAACGTGTCAAAGAGCTTTGTGGATTAAAAGTTTTGCTTTTAACATGGCGGGGCTGGCATAGACGTGTGACTTTTCCAGAAAATGTTTTCAAAGTAGGAACTGTCAACTTTTCTTTTCATAATGGCGTATTTTGTATGTTTAATAGAAATTCACATTCACACTATAATTTATATAGCGTGTAGTGGCGGTGTAAGACTATCCACTACTCCATAACGTATCGTGAGTATCATGAGACGCGATAGAGGAAAACAAACTAGGTGATGGACAGCAGCGGCTTCCTAATAATAAAAAAAAATAAAAAGTGCGGTTGTCGACCCGCCTACCTAGCGTGGTAACTGTGACAAATATTCACCCTATCTATAGGGCAGGCCTAAGTTCAGCAATGGCCTTTAATAGTTTGTACTACAGAATGATTACAACAAACCTAAAGATCCAAAAAGCGGACAAGTCGAAGTTTTAAATGATAAGGCGTCCCGCATGTAATCCCCTTACAGTTGGCAGGTCATGAAGCGAATTATACGGACCACGTTTAGCCAAACAGTATGAGATGGAAAGTTTAAAGGGCGTGTGATAAGTGACTAAGACATTACCTACACAATCACAAACTCAATATGCCATTGGTTGTCTTTTAAGACATGCTAAGTAACACAGTTGGCACATTCCTTTTTGTTAACTTTTTACATAAACATGGCACCAATAATTCTTCTACCAATACAGGACGAGACTAGCTTGTATAATTTTAGTAATCATCAAACAAATATTTGTGGAAAAGATAAACGATGAAATAGACACAAGAGTCAATAGTGATAAGAGGTTCATTCATTCTTCATGCCCAGTCTACATAAATAAAAAGACTTTATGTAGTGAACCCTTTTGCTGGAAACGAGGTATTCTATTTTAGTCCTCGCGGCTGACACCGCATCTGCATTTTAATTCGCAATCGAGGATAGATGTAGATGTCTATGGGCCACAGCAACCACTTACCATCAGGTGAACTGTATGCTCGTTTGTCACCCTTATACTATAAAAAATTAAACTGCATAGATGTGACCAAAGTAGGGTTGCTAACGTATATTTAAAATTGCGAAAAATACCGCATCATCATATCAAGTCTTCCTCAAATCCAACAACGTGTTTTGCTTACTATACGTTTTGTTATGAATGCGCTAGCTGGTTAATCTTGACTTGAAAAATTTGCCTATAATCACCACGTTTAGGCACAATTCACACAATTTGTAGAATAATAACTTTACAGAGGTATTTTAGAATTAGTTTGTTGTAATTAATTTCATAAGAATTCTAAAACAAATATTTCCTAAAGTAAATGCCATGGATTCAAAACCAATCAAAAGAATGCTAAAACCATGATAGAGAGAGCTCAGGAGCTAAGTAGCCGTAAGTTTGACACGTACGCGAGCAACCAGGGTTTGATCTTTGATTCCCACCGGCAACAATGAAATTGTTAATTAAAATTTTAAGTGCTGAGTTACCACGAGCTCGGCGGTGGAGGACAACATCAAAAATTATTTCGTACACATATGAAGTCCACCGACACGTATTGTGGCAGCGTGGAAGACAATTACTTACCCTAAAACCCTCCCAAAAATGAGAGGCCTGTGCACAGCAGTGGGTCGTATATAGACTGTAACTTTATTTTAATCTAAACACAACATTGACTGCTCCGTGGCGCGGCGGCTTAGCAATAAATTGCTACACTAAGGGCCGCGGGTTCAAATCTCGCACGGAACAAGTATTTGTATGGCCTACAACTAATTGTTCCAAGTCTGGATTATGGTCCTTGTGAAATTTATAAACTGCCCCTACGATACAGGAGATAATCCTAGTGGGGAGGTAAGGTTTTTAAAAATAAAGGAAGAATCCAAACAAAATTAACGTTAAAATTTAGTAAAGTAATAAAAGGCTCGCATTTCCACAGCGCAATATATTATGGACTGCACAGAAGCCATTGTTTGCTAAACACACGCACGAAAATAAACTGACAGTGTTAATAACAATATGTCCTGTAGACTGTTCAGTAATATAGGGAAAACTTTTCCAAAATGTATATGCCGACGACAGGCATATTGTATGATTCGTCACTATACAAACAGAGTGTTTAGCAAACGCTCGCTGGCTTGTGAAATGCCGAAGGCAAATTTATATGTCGCCGTCCTTTCATAAAAATGGGCAGATCATGATGTGCCGGGCAATTCATGATATTTTTTTTTTATAGGATAGGGTGACAAACGAGCACACAGTCCACCTGATGGTAAGTGGTTGCTGTGGCCCATAGACACCTACATTTATCCCCGTTTGCGAATCAAAATGCAGATGCGTTGTCACCCGTAAGGACTAAAATGGAATTTTTATTTTTATACGATAAGGGTGACAAACGAGCACACAGTCCACCTGATGGTAAGTGGTTGCTGCGGCCCATAAACATCTACATCTATCCTCTATTACAAATCAAAATGCAGATGCGTTGTCACCCGTGAGGATTAAGATGGAATGCCTCTTTTCCATTAAAATGGGTCTCCGGTTCTCTACACTCACCATATGAAACACAGCAGCATTAAGCTGCTATTTTACGCTGGTATTCTGTGAAGTTGTGGTACCACCCCGGTTAGAGCCGGCCCATCCTTGCGACAGCAAAAGCTGCCGCGTGGCTCTACCACTGCTAAAATGGAATTTTAACAGTGGTAGTTAGAGGAATGCCTCGTATCCAGTAAAATGAGTCTCCGGTTCTCTACACTCACCATACGAAACACAGCAGTATTAAGCTGCTATTTGACGCTGGTATTCTGTGTTTATTCACACACAGAATGTACAAGATTTTGAAGAATATTTAAAGAGTGGTCTTGAAACAATAGAGACATATTCGTAGTGTACGTAGCATAAGGTTGACAAACGAGCTCACAGTTCACCTGATGGTTTGCCTAAGCTGTTGCCTAAACACCTAATCCTGGAATAAGAATCTTAATGTACATACGTAATCACCTCTGAGGACTAAGTGACAAAGGAACTTACAGTCGAAAGTCCAGATGGTAAGTGGCTAGCTACTGTAGTCCATAGACATCTGCAACCAACTTCAAACGTAGAAGGTTACAGATGTGCTACCTCTGAGGACTAAGATGGAATGTCTCATAGCCTGTAATTACTACTTACTGGCTACTGACTAGAAGAAGAAAGAAAAATAGGTAAGATTATGATACTTCTCCAGACGGACAAAGGAAAGAAAGAGACAAGGCAGAAAAGGGCCCTACCATTCCGGTCCAGTTTCTACTCTACATTCACCATACAAAACAAAGCTGTTATTTTACACTGATATTCTGTGAAAGCGTCGTCCTACACAGGTCGAGCCGACCCATTCGTGCTACAACCACAATATAGCTGCAGCGTGGTTCTACCGAGTATAAAAATTTGACAAATATTCAAGTCTATACTGTAAAAAAGACACAAAAACTTTCAATAGAGTCCAACAAATTATTAAAAAAGAAATTGATTATACTGAGAAATTCTTCCCCTAAATAAGTCTATGTGAGTCATTCATCCATATGCTTATTTAACCTAAACGAAACTAAGGAAAGAATAATTAATAGAATCAGGCGTTACCTTGCGGGCATCTAAGGAAATAATAATATAACACAACAATAAGAGCATTTTGCTACATTCTTTCGCCTTGAGAGTACTAAGTAATTATAATTCAAAATAATTAACTACAATTTATAGCGTTTAACATCGCGTTGAAGAAATTTTTTTACTGGTACCAACCTTTCCGCCGGCGCTGAGGTACTTGTTGTTGCACGTATGCAAGGCGTATTTCCCGCCTTCATCTGCTCGGAACTCCAGCGTGAACAGCGTGTCCTCGCCCCACGGCACGTTGGCGTCCACGTGGATCTCGTCCAATGACTCCGAGAGGTGGGCGAAGCGTTTGCGGCCGATCGAACGAAGGTTAACCTAGGTAACAGTAATGGGTCACAAAATATTCCTTTTATACGCTCTTAAAATGATGAAACTAGATTTTTAAGTTGAATGAAGACGTATAGCTTCTCTTTTACTATTCTAAGCCAACACTTAACTACAATCCCACAGTAAGTGGTGATGCAGCCAAAGATGGTGAAGCGCACTGACTTAACAAAAGCATATAATAAATATATGTACCTACACGATAAATAGAAATGTAGATGGCAATTATAAATAAACTAGGATTTAAATCTTCCTTTGAATTATTCTTAAATTTTAAGTAAAAAAATTTGAATGTCCCAATTACTTCTTAGCAAATTGATGCCATCTCATGAGTTAATTACTAAAAAAATGTAAAAAATTGGGGCTGTACTTTGAAGAAATTCATAATAATTTCAATTCAAAAAAAAAAAAATAGTTTGCTTAGATCTGCGCAAACAGTAGCGTACGCCAAGTCACAGTTATTACGGTGCATTTAATCTGGTCACAATCTAAACATTGAAAAACAATACGATATTTGAGTATTGTCTGTTAAATATTCTTGCCTAAAGAAAGAAAAGTTCCTAATTGAAATATATCATACCTTCTATTTTGTCTAAACTTTTCTGAAACACTTTTCAGTCTAATCACGTTGGCCTTTGACTTTTTCAATCTACGAGAGTAGGGAAGTTGTAGACAACAGCATGCGTCGACGAACCGACACCAGACGGTATCGAACGCTTTTGATGAAAACGTCTAAACCACAATGGATCTTTGTTTTAGCATTGCTCCGTCTATCCTTTGTCGACGAGAATTGGGAATTTAGTCCGGCACTTGTATTCTAATACACAAATAATATTCTTTATCGTATTTGAAACTAGGCAGACGTTGTTCTGCCCTTTCCAACGACCCTTCTTATAAAAATCCTTAAACTCGCAATAAAAATTTTGAGGGTGATTTATCGAGATAAAAACTATCCTATCTCTCAAGTTGGACCAAACTGCACACAGTGTGCAAAATTTCATTGAAATCAGTTCAGTAGTTTAGGACATCATCACGGACGAACAACGTGACACGAAATTTTTATATATAAAGATGTGCTAACAGAGTTAGAGAATTTATCAGTCGGTTTCTTGCCGTGGGTGTCGTAAGAGGCAACTGTATGGGAAATACCAGATAGATCTTGTAGCTTCCCGCATACATATGTGGTACAAACATCTTGTTCTAGTTATACACATAATAACCAGAGCTGTGACGGGAGAAGGTGGTTCACAGGTGGAATCATCTTGTACTGCGATGGCCGATCCACCTGCCAAGCATGGCGATTACAGCAGACCCAAGGATCCAAAAAACAAGTCCAAATGGTCAAATAGAAAATCATAAGGAACCAACCCATATCTAGCCCCATCCAGACAAAATATTTTGCGCAGAGCAATCCTAAGCAGATAATCCCACCTGTGGTCTAGCGGCAAGGTGCACGTGCCACAGCTCCGCGTCGCCTGGCACCTTGGCGGTGCAGGTGAGCTTGTCCGAGCTGGAGCCCAGGAAGTAGCCGCGCTCCACGTTGCGCAGAGCCCATCGCCCGGTGCCGTCTTCAGAAACGCTGCGGAACAAGCTTTGGGTTAGCCATATTTTTATTTTATAGAATATGGCGCGACATAATTACAACTTTTAACAAAAATTATAACTTAAAAAATAACCAACTTCAATTTGCTAATAAAGAAGTTATTTATTTGCTACCCTTACGGGTGGAATTTTTTCTCCAATTTTATACGGAAAGTATAAACTATTTAATAAAAAAAATAATCACTAAAATCGGTTCTCAATCTGCGAAGATATCATATAAAATTCCTTAAGCAATTAGTCCAATATGAAACTTTTCCCCCTTTTTTTACATACTTGGGGGAAGATTTTCTTCAAAATATAAATGGACCACCCTTGAAGTATAACCTATTTAATAAAAAAAGAATCATCAAAATCGGTTCACAATCTGCGAAGATATCTCGTAATATACGTACAAAAAAACATACACTCGAATTGAGAACCTCCTTTTTGAAGTCGATTAAAAACACATGTTACTATCCATATCATATGGATTTTTTATTATTATCTTTCTTTATATAAAAAGTTTTTATCCTACAAGGATATGTCAGCCTTATTGTGCCATTACTTGTTCCTGTTACACAAATAATCATCATCAGTATTTAGAAAGGGGGAATCAATGTGATAGGAATAAAGAAATTAATGACTTTGCCACCCCTGAGTGTGGCTCTGTTAATGAACCTTTAAGAAGTGGCCTTAAAGAAATGATTTTACTCTTTTATAAAAGGCCGGCAACGCGCCTGCAATTCCCCTGGTGTTGCAGTTGTTCATGGTCGGCGGTCGACACTTAACCATCAAGTGAATCACATTCTCGTTTGCCCACTCTTATACAAAAAAATTGTCTGACGAACGAGCACACCGTCCACATGAAAGTAAGTAGATGCTGCGGCACTTGGACATCTAAATCTGTGTTCGATTAAAAATCAAAATGTAGATGCGTTGTCACCCCTGAGGACTAAGATGGAATGCCTCGCGTATCCAGTAAAAACAATTTTCGGTTCTCTACTGTCACCATAAGAAAAACAGCGGTATTAAGCTGCTATTTCACGCTGGTTAGGTATCGTGGTTTTTACCGTTTCGAAATTTGTAAGTTATTGACACTACAACTAATAAATTGGTACATAATTTAAATTTTCTATATTTGGTACTGTCTCCAAACTAGGTCGATTTTACATTTTAATATAAATTATATTAGTTTTTAAAATATACATATATAATAATTGTAAGTCTCTAAAATTATGAATTATTGAATATTAATAATCTCTTCATAGTAGATAGTGTCCTGTATTCATAATAATTTGAATATAAAATAAAAATCTAGTCACACTATATTCTCAGCTCAGTGGACATCGTGTCAGTGAACTAAGTGGTAGGTATTAGATTCAAGTGTAGATCTATGATTGGCTGGCCTCAAAATAAATAAATCTATAGAAACTAAGGGTTAGCGTTTTTTGTCATTACTACATTTCGTAAAATTAGAATTGGCGGAAAGTAAGGACGAGTATGTATATGCTTTGTGTTTGCACTTAGTTACGGACGATACAATATCACGTTATATATGTATAACTTGACGTCTAGTGCAATTTAAAGAGGATCTACTACCCCGTATCATCGCGTGGGTGTCGTAAGAGGCGCAGCGCCAATCAAAACAGAAGATGGACAGCAGAATCTTGCTGGTAACAAGACAAAATAATAAGAAACTGCGGTTGCCAACCCTACCTACCCTACGGTGGCCGGAGGCCCTTTTACTGGAAATGAGGCATTCCATCTTAGTCCTCACGGGTGACAACGCATCTACATTTTGATTTGTAATAGAGGATAGATGTAGATGTCTGTGGGCCGCAGCAAGCACTTACCATCAGGTGGATTGTGTGCTCGTTTGTCACCCTTATCCTATAAAAAAAAAAAACCTTGCATGCAACTATGGCAAATATCCTTCCCCCCACTCCCTATGAGGCAATCTGTACTACTCTAGGACTATGTACAATGAAGACTTGTGCAGTGAACTCTGAATAGGCTGTAATGAAGATGATGATGATGACGTTGTGTAACCGAAAGATATGTACCTAGGTATCCACTTATACAATATGTAACAAAAACCCTGTGGTTCCCGTTAAGTACGTTATTAGGATTATTATTCAAACTTATATAAGTAACTTTTTTTTTAAAAACTCCTACAATATTTTTTTTATTTAATTTAAAAAAATTGTATGCAAATTGTATGTGGTTTTCGTACCTCTGCATTTTCTGGGGAGTAAGAGGATTGTCAAAGACCCCGCTTTACTTAGCTTTAGCATCGGCTAGTGTCAGTAAGAGGTAATAAACCACATAAAATATTTTTTTTTAATAGAAAAAAATATATATATGGCCGAGTTTTAAAAATAAAGTTATTTCTATAGGTTTTAATACTGATCCTGATAATGTACTTAACGGGAACCACAGGGTTTTTGTTACATGTTGTATATTGGCATGTTTTTGCTCAAAAGGACAAAAAGTTAAAGATTATTCAACCAACTTCAAAAAAAGGGGAAGTTCTATTCTCGACTGTATTTTTTATTTATGTGTTACCTCTCGTCTAGGTAAAACGATTTAGATGATTCTTTTTTTATTTGAAATCTGGCACTTCTCATGTGTTTCCATATAAATTTGATCTAGATCTGACCAGTAGTTTTTGGGTTATCCTTAATAATGCGTATTTAATTGACTTCGACTACATTGATGATGTTCTCATTTTATTTATAATGAAGTCGCTTGTACAAAATTTTTAATTTTACCACTTGTATGTCACCAACGTTGACACATGGGTACGAAAACTTTAAAATAAATCTTAATCTCTCAACAACACTTAAGTTGCATTAAGCTAATAAGTGTTTAGTTTCAAGTTATGAAGCTAAGAACCTCACACAAAAGGTTGATGAAACAGAGAGCTCTTCACGCGACGCATTCACGTCTGCTAGTTGGAACAAAAGCATCGCTTGCTTGCGTCAACGCGGGGGTGGCTAATTAAAATGTATTGTGAAGTTCCCTCGGGCTTCTTTCCTAAGACGTGAAGAAAAATCTTTGTTATAACATTATTCATTGCACTGAGGTTTTAAAGAACTGCAATAATAACGAATGTAGGTATTTTCATTTTGTATCAGTGAAGGAATCTGTCATTTCGTTATGCGTCCAGCGTAAAAATAATGCTAAATATCTGACATACCATAAAATTAGGCATTTCTCTAAAAATATCAAAAGTTTATTTTATATCAGCTCGTTCCTTTCCATCTGTGGATAGGACTTGAGCCTTTGCCACTGCAGGGAATGATTTAGCTTAATCAAGCTTGGCAGGAAGATTATAAAGTAAGGCATTAAAAATATTTTCAATTATAGGTTTTTGTCTTATTTTTTTTTTTGGACTGTCCAACCTCCATCACAGAACACAATTACCGAGAGACCTCGATAGTGACGATAACAGACTGGCTGACGCGACATACAATTTGACAGAGAATGATAAACAAGTAAGTAACTGGCCCAGCACGGCTAGCATGGGCTGGGGACAAAAAATTTATTCCCCGAATATACACCACTAACAAAAGATAAAATTATCTTGTCCTTATACCAAAGCACTGCAACGGGGAGAAGTATATCCCCGTTTGACATAACGAGTAGACATATATCAACCGTCCGTAGCTCCGTGGCTCCATCCAAATGAAATATAAAAATTATGCTTTTTTGATATTTGAAAGGGACAATTTTATCCTAGTTCATTGGACGTGGGTTTAAGTTTATATTCCTTTGAATACGACTATACCAGACCATTCGGTGGTAATAAGTCAGAGTTGATGTATTAAAAATATTTTCATTTATTCATCAATTATAACTTTATAACCTAACCAAGTTCTACTGCAAACATAGGCCTTCTTTATAGATTGCCTCATAGTGTGAATATTTGCCGTAGTTGCTCAACTTGGCAGGCGAGTTGGCAACCAAAAATACTGCAGTCTATCCTCTGTTATATATCCCTGTCACCTCTTAAGACACCCATGGGATGACATGAGGTTAATTTATTCTCTTTCGCCACCACTACTGTTTTGTTTTTTTGCTTTTTAAAAAAACAAACAAGTGGTAAAATAAAAAAAATGTACAACCGACTTCAATAAATTGTAAAACCGACGGCTCCGTGGCGCAGTGGCTTAGCAATGACTTACTGCGCCAATTGAG
Organism: Parnassius glacialis; assembly: GCA_033319125.1. Taxonomy (NCBI): domain Eukaryota; kingdom Metazoa; phylum Arthropoda; class Insecta; order Lepidoptera; family Papilionidae; genus Parnassius; species Parnassius glacialis. The sequence goes on from JAVANC010000005.1 coordinate 54,902,791, forward strand.
GGGCCGCGGGTTCGAATCCCGCACGGAACATATTATTACGTACGTATTTGTATGGCCTACAAATAACTGTTCCGGGTCTGGATGTTTGTCATTGTGCAATTTGTGTTTGTAAACTGCCCCCACGATACAGGAGAAAATCCCAGTGTGGGGTTAAAAATTTAATAAAAAAAGAAATAAAAAAATATATAAAATGAGAAAATCATTAATGTAGTCTAAGTCAATTAAATACGCATTATTAAAGATAACTCAAAAATTTCTGCTCAGATCTTGATCAAATTCATATGGGACCACATGAGAAGCACCAGCTTTCAAATAGAAATAGAATCATCAAAATCGGTTCAACTAGAAATAAGTTCTGAGGTAAAACACGTAAAAAAATAAACGAAAAAAAATCCAAGCGAATTGAGAACCGCCTCCTTTTTTGAGGTCGGTTGAAAAGGATAACTGAGAACACAAAATAGAGTATAATACTCTATTTTAGATTACGGTTGGGAACCCTATTATGAATGCAATAAAAAAGTAAAAGACTTAGTAATAACTATAAATCTTTTTACTCTGCTCTCGAATGAGTCGTCACTCGACGAGACTGTGTGACTCAGCAGAATCGATTGTGTCCAAGGATGTTTGCCAAACAATGGTCACATTGAATGCTCCAATATCGGAACTGCGAACGTGTCGCAATGTCTCAAGACGGATCAGTGCACTCCAATCTTTATAACAGACTATTCACTTCCATCTAATTTCAAAATCGAAACGAAACATATATGTTCTTTCAATTCTTGCAAGTAATATACCGTGGAGTCGTGGGTAGCCTCAGAGACTTAGAACTCGCTGTAAACTTCACAGCGGCGCGACCGACATTAACAGTGGTAGAGCCACGCGGCAGCTTTTGCTGTCGCACGGATGGGCCGGCTCGAACCGGGGTGGTACCACGACCTCACAGAAAACCAGCGTGAAGTAGAGGTTCACCTCTGCGTTTCGCTTGGTGAGTGCAGGTGGCCGGAGGCCCTTTTTACTGGAAATGAGGCATGCCATCTTAGTCCTCACGGGTGACAACGCATCTACATTTTGATTAGTAATAGAGGATTGATGTAGATGTCTATGGGCCGCAGCAACCACTTACCATCAGGTGGACTGTGTGCTCGTTTGTCACCCTTATCCTATAAAAAAAAAAACCCGGTTTCGTTCCCCACAGTCAACGAGCCCTCTAAGGCGCCTCGTTTAAACATCGTTTTACGGATTTTAATTATTTCTACTTAACTTTATTTATCATTCAAAATTGAGAGAACGCGGAATAACAATGATAATTGGACGTAAGAAATTTATAATGTAGTTTTATCGTCATTTTATTTATCATTTTTGAGCATAAAAATATCTTAAACTAAATTGCACGAGTAAGGGCTGAATCCGAATGACAGGGTAAGAGATATCTCCATACAAATAAATAAAATTGAAGAGTCCGTTTGTCAATATAACACCTTTTTACTCGATGCATATGAAAGTATATATACGGTACTTATAACAAAAAAACAATGTTTAAAATTTTTGTCCGTCTGTCTGTTTGTTCCGGCTAATCTCCGAAATGGCTGGACCGATTTTGACGGGACTTTCACTGGCAGATAGCTGATGTTATGTTACCTTAGGCTACTCTTATTTAAGAAAAAGAATTTGGGTTCCGCGTAAAAATTAAAACCTACGAAATTCAAGCGTAATAAACTAACGCCGACGCAGTCGCGGTGTACAGTTAATTGTATGATAAGAGTAAAGTGTTATTTGCAAGATGAAAATGAAAAATGAAAAATTGTTTATTTCTTTAAAAAGATCATACATTATATAGGTATGGGATTAAGTGGAACATCCTTTTAAGTAAATATATACTTGTGGCAGGATGCCCCGAATTAAATAAACACAAAATAAATTAATAAAAATAATACAAGAAACTAAGCTCATATTTATATAATGAGGGTTCTATATAGGTATGCGAGTTTATGTGAGTGTGAGTTTATGGGTGCGCAGTGCGCACGCGCGCTCGTGCGATTGGGTGTGTGTGCGTGCGTGCGTGCGTGCGTGTGTGTGTGTGTGCGTGTTTGCGTGTGTATATGTGCACATGTGTGTGTTTGGCTGCATATGTAAAATTTATTTAATAACTTTTGATGATGTTGAAACCAGAAATAGAAAGATTAAAGATGGGTTAAATTAAAAGTACCTACCCTTGGCCGACGAGCATGTATGGGTAGGTATATGTATGGATACATAAGGATGTAAAGGAGGCGAGAGATGTGTGTCAGGCCAAATAGAAGTCCGTAGTCTCTGCCTACCCACCCCTCTTGGTGACAGGCGTTAAGTGTTTATGTATTTTTGTATGTAAACTAAATTGCAATTGATACATCTAAGAAACCATTAATTAACTTAACTTATTTATTTATTAACTTAATATATTATATTATTATTATAATCATAAAATCTTTTAATTTTAGAATATGTAAGAAGGTATGAATTAAAAAATTTAAAGTCGTTAGTGTCACGCGGACAGCATACGTGATTTTGGCAGATGTCGCATTTTGTCAGGTCGTAAATAAAAATGCATTATTCCCATCGAGCTTATAAAAGAGCTTACTTCCTGTGACTCACAGCGGATTAGTATGCGGAACGAGGGTGGTGCAAAAATTTATTTATCTCACATATCCTGTTCATGGACTGCGCGGCGGCTTGTGACGTGAAGTTTTTTCGTGGAAAATATTGCTTATTGTAGGTATATGTACAGTTATACGGTAGGGCCATTTTAAAGCTAGATAAAGCCCATTTTCTAACAAGTTATTACACATTAAATGAATGTCGCAGTCTGTAAACATGTTCAAGATCAGAATTGTCAAAAATATGTTATGTTATGTGTTGAAAATATGTCGATTACGAAGAAAATCAAAGATCTATTTGAATTTTTTAGTCTTAATTTGTAAGGTGATTCTTTGACATTTAATTTTTCTTTTTTTTTACCTAGCAATGATTTTGAGTTAGACCGGGGAACAGTGTGAAATTACAACATTGGTAACAACCAACATTTCATTTTATACGTGGTAGAGTCACGCTGCAGGTATGTTGTGATTGTAGCACGAATGGGTCGGCTCGACCGGGGAAGGACCACGCTCTCATAGAATACTATTATAGAGTAAAATAGCAGTTTAACGTTGCTGTGTTTCGTATGGTGAATGTAGAGAACCGGAGACTCTTTTTACTGGAAACGAGGCATTACATCTTAGTCCCCAGGTGTGACGAAGAATTTGCATTTTGATTCTTAATCGAGGACAAATACAAAAGCAGATGTCTATGGGCCACAGCATTCATTTACAATCAGGTGACTGTATGCTTGTTTATCGGCCTTATTCTATACAAAAAAAGTATGGCGATTACGTCGAATCCATACCATGTCCAGGAGTGGACTGTATGTGGGTAGATAAAAAGAGAAGATTGAAGTCAGAGTTTTGAAGTTACCTGATGTGGAACTTGCTGCCGGCCTCCTTCTCCTCGGACTCGCAGGTTACGTTGCCGAACGAGTCTACCGCCAAGTACTTGTCCAAGTGAGAGCGCAAGTAGATCATGCCTGTGAAAAGAGCAAATTGTTATTTAAGTGATATCTAAATTAGTTTTGTTCAAAATGAGAAGCTGATGATACTTGATAAAACAATAATATATATAAAATTAAAAAAGCTAATATCAGGTTTACTTCCTACATCATCATCATCATCATCATCATCATCATTACAACCTTTTATAAGTTCACTGCTGAACATAGGCCTCCCCCAAGGAATGCCACAAAGCACGGTCCCGAGCCACCTGCATCAATCTATTTCCTGCATGTCTTACCAGGTCGTCACTCCATCTCGTGGGGGGTCTCCCTACACTTCGCCTACCGGTACGAGGCTGCCACTCAAGAACCTTTCTTCCCTATCGGTTGTCGGTTCTTTGAGCTATATGGCCGGCCCACTGCCACTCCAGCTTACTAATCCGTTGGACTATGTCGGTTACTCTGGTTCTTCTACGGATATACTCATTTCTAAGTTTATCACTTACTTCCTACAAAAGTACATAATGTTACTAGTAACAACAATTGACTATAACATAACAATAATAATGCCTTTTAAAAGTTAAGTTACGTGGTAGAGCCATGCTGCAGCTATATTACTAGTATAGTTGTAGCACTATGGGGTCGGCTCGACCGGGGAAGGACCACACTCTCAGAATACCAGCGTAAAATAACAGCTTAACGCTGCTATGTCTTAGGGTGAATGTAGAGAACCGGAGACCATTTTTACTAGAAACGGCATTCCATCTTATTCCTGTTTCCTCACGGGTGACAACGAATCTGCATTTACATACTGTCCACCTGATCGTAAGTGGATAATGTGACTAATAGACACCTAGATCTATCTTCGATTAGGAATCAAAACGCAGATGCGTTGCCACCCCTGACGACTGAGACGGAATGTCTCGTTACCAGTAAAAGTCTCTGGTTTTCATCACCATCGATACAAAACGCAGTAGCATTATGCTGCTTTATAACTCTGGTATTTTAAGAATGTGGTCACCCATAGACAAGTTGTTATTCTAACCACAAAATAAATTCTAACCTAAATCGCGTATTCCACTACTCGTAATAACACTCGTATCGTAAATTCATTCAACTTTCTATTACTTTTAAATGCAAAATATTAAACTTTCGCATAGGCAATATATTTGCAAGAAGTGATGTGAAATACTTTCGAAATGACAAAATATATGTGCGATTTAATTATTCATAAAATACAAATAAGGTCAAGTGAAATTTAAAAAAAAATATGTTTCAAAATGTTTAACATAGTACGCTTTTTTGAAGTTATACTTCTTTTGGCGCGTTTGGGAAAAATTGAGTGTGAATTTTTTTCGATGCGCGCGCACACTGACACTTCATTGTGTAATTGTCTCTCAAGTTTTCGTAGGAACTGATAACTATATTTAAGGTAGTTATTTTTAGTTATTTTTGTTTTGTTACGATAAAGAACTTTAACTTCCTACGTGTGTACATAAGTACACATACACTTTTTTTCTCCATATTCTTACATCATTCGATTCTGAGCTACATACTTATATTCAAAATTTCATGTCTCTCATCGGGAAGTTAGTTTAAAATCAATTGCTAAATTCGACTCGAACAGACATACACGAAAGCGAGTTTATAAAAAGATAGTACATACATACATACATTATTTATTTGCAGATTTTGAATTTTGGATCGTTAACATTGAACTAAAAATAGCTAAAAGAAATTTCGGTAACGTTAAATATAAAGTTGCAGTCATCGCCTCGTAAACCGAACCTCCTAATTGGTTATAAACAAAAGGCGTCTCTAAATAAATCACGAAAGCAGATGGAACTTGACAGTGTGTGTGACAAATAATAATGGTATACGAGGTTCTTAAACTGAAGGACAATTTTTCATTTTTAAAAGGATTAGAGAAGCTAAAGAAATAATTCTCTTTATTCCAACGAAACCATAATTCAAAAAGTTTTTTTTTTATATAAAAACTGAAATGACTAACGAAATTATAGTGACTACTGCACCTGAAATTGACCTGACAAACGAACTCTAAGTGCACTTAATGGTAAGTGACAACTGCGGCCAATGAACACCGTCAGCCAAATTCAAACAAAGAAGGCTTCAGATGTGTTGTCACCTTTGAGGGCTAAGGTGAAATACCTCGCAGCCTAATTATACTGGCTCTAAATATACATTTACATTTGCTAAAATATACATTTATGAAAATGTAATGTACGTACACAAAAATAAAAAGTGCAAAAATAAGTGATATTCACTCTTCACATTCATCTCTACTAGGCACAGAGAAGCTAGTAGTACCAGTTACTCGACTCCATCGAGTCAGTAATTCATTCTTGGGGCGCTGTATACGCTTTTACAACAAAATTCCAGAAAATATACAAAATTTGTCCTGCTCAAAGTTCAAAAACTTTATTATACTAAGTTTGCATAAGAAGGGTTATTATAATATTAAAGAATTTATAGATGATAATAATAACCCCTGGAAATGAGGTGATCGCTACCAAGCTATTTCTAATTTGTCGTGTCGTTAATTCGTGTAACATACATGATTGTAAGCTGTTATTTAAAAAAAATCCCGCTGGCTTTCTTGCTGGTTTTTCCCAGGACAGAGGTTTTTTTCGAACCAGTGGTAATTAAACAAAAGTGTGACTTTCAATAAGTATTATTTATAATCAATATTGAATAAAAAAGTTTCTGTTTCTGTTTCTATAAACCCTCCAAATCAGAATACAGCAACAATTTGGCGGCAGAAATAGGTACTATTTTTAGTTACTATTTAATATAAGTGTCTTTCTTTCAATTAAATTTTTGTTACCCTTTGTACCTTTGCATAGTGAGCGAACATGGCCTCTAATTTGTGGAACAGACTATAGCAAGTATATGCACAAAGCTAGGTCACAAAACGTACGTATTTCTGTACAAATTCGAATTTAAAATGAATTTGTCCAGTTCATAACAATAAGTTAGAATTGCAAAATTTTTATGCTGATTTAAAGACTAAAATATATTAGGTGTATTAGAAACTGGTTAAAAAACTGTAACTGTAAAATATAACTGTTTGCGCGTCATAAATGATGATTAAAATAAAATTTAATGCATCGACCACTCGAGAGTATAAATAACATATTTAATATGCAAACGTTGGTCTTTGAAACATTTCCGTTTTGAAATATAAGGAAAAAGTTTAATATTTAAGTATTTCATTCGTAACTTGTGCGGTACAACAAATATTTTTATAATATGGCACCTCTCTTGGGTATTGGGATATCTATCTTAAATATCTATAGTATATATAATGTAGTGGTAAAGGGGGTGGTAGATGCTTCACTAATTTATGACATCCCGTGGGTGTCGTTAGAGGCGACAGAGGGAAACTTAAGCAGGAGGTGGTCACAGCATATTCCCGATAACAATTAAAAATAAAAAAAAACTACAGTTGTCAACTCGCCTGCCTAAAGCCGGCTACTGACCTGCCTGCCGCAGGGGCAATCTAGGGAGCACAGCGATCGGAGCAATATCGAAGGTCGCAGGGCCGACTTAAAAAATTGCCCCTGCTTGCCTACACACATCACAATTAAGGAGGCAATTAAGGGTCATCCAAACTCCTACACCCTAGATTGCCCCTGCGGCAGGCAGGTCAGTACCCACCTTAAGAATCAACTAAGTGAAAGTACAGTAAAGTACAGCAGTGGACTTTAGGTACGTATTTAAAATGAGTGTGTGTGCGATTCAGTCTGCTCTCTTAATTAACTTAATGACTATTTGTAAGTTCGCATTCGTTTTTGTTAAGAAAAACTACAGAATCGATTTTATTGAAAACTAAATCAGATTTTCATTAGGTAATTAAGCGTTGAATGAAACTGTTTTGAGACGATATCATCAATATTGTTAATAAATTCTCGAGTATATGTAAGTTTACCTTACAAAAGTACACTTAAGTGTAAGGACACAAAAATAAACGGAGATCTTTTATTACTTATACTTATTATCTCGTCTGTGCGTTTACTGAATGTACACACACACACATATATCGATTTTAAATACAGTATAATGTAGGAGAGGTATACATCGTAACAGGAAAAAATAACAGGTATTTATAATAATAGATTGGAACTGTTGTGTTTAAGCTTAAATAACTGTTCCTGTTCCACGAGTGACCAAGGTTCGAAAACATGGCTGAAATAACTTGAATCAAGCTCTTCTATGTTCTCTAGCTTAAGGACGTTATCTAAGATGAAAAGAGATCTCTGGTGATAAAGAGAATTTGTTGTACAATTAGGAGGAAAGCATGTAGTCATAGATAGTATCACAGTAACAGAACAGATGCAAACTTTTAGATTTATATGGTTATGAAACACCAATAATTCTAGTTCATCTCAACAAGGTTTTTTTATTTCAACTGTGTGTCATTAAATTTAGGATATGATGGGCTGACATATCCGTTCGAGATAAAAGCCCCTAAATAAATAAAGAGAAAAAAGGACAGGTGTAACAGGGACACGTGGCACAGTCCTACTCTAATATTATAAACGTGAAAGTTTGTGAGGACGTATGGATGTTTGTTACTTTTTCACGCAAAAACTACTGAATGGATTTTAATGAAACTTTACAATAATATAGCTGATACATCAGAATAACACGTAAGCTATAATTAATAAAGATATTGTGTAAAATGGCCAAAATATAACGATAAATGTTAAGTAAGTCGGAAAAAAAAACGACGTCTGTCTGAACACGCATCACGCAAAAACCTGTGAACCAATTTGGATGGGACTTTCACTGACAGATAGCAGATGCTATAAGGAGTAACTTGGGTTTATTTTAGGGTTCCACGCAAAATAATTCAACGCGGGCGAAGTCGCGGGGAACAGCTAGTTTAAACATAAGTTAGGTACTATCGAAACTTGTTGCAAGATAATAGAGTGTTATTTTGGAACCAGCTACTGGAACTGTTATTTCAAAGTAATAGAAACAGGTTGAACAGGTTAAGAGCCTTATCTAGTGTAGCCGAGTCCTAGTACAGTATAATAAAAACGGATTCTCTTCTGTATAACGGACCATGTGATAGTTGTGTAACATTATATATCACGCTGTGCCGTCCCATGAGTGTTGTAAGGCATGGCAGTCTAAAGGAGGCTAGAAAAATCCTATGACTTCAGGCTTCCGCTAGATAGAGGTATGACCTACCACCTTGTTTAGGCCAGACATATTATCCAGGTCGGCGACGGGCTTTAGTGTTAAAGGTGCGAAAAACTACAGGTGCTAAGCGCGAACTACAGTTGCCCGTGCTGATGATGATAAAATAACCATTTACTCCAGAGTGAATTTCTGTAACGGCGGACAGTCTCAATAGAGACTGGTGATCTGCGATGGGCAGGATGGTAGTGGACGAGTGTGTACCGCAAGCCAGAGAGTACACACAGGCACTGTGTGTACTCTCTGTTCCCTCACTCTCATAGTCCGATGGGACAGCAAACCGACACGACCGGAATGAGATCGGACGCAGGACCAACAGGCTTTATTTAGTTTCCAGGGCACGGGGGTGAAACACCACCAACTTCTAACTCCGTGTTGCTACTGAGAATTTCTTTACAGGAAAACCCAATAACTGTTTTTTTGACCCGCTACGGTATTCGAACCCGGGACATTATAATACGCAGTCCATCGACGCAGTCAAGGCATGATGATGATAAATATAGATTAGTTAAGGTGGTGCTCTTTACGCTAGGTAATTTTATTTTTACGTGGATCTTAACTCATTAATATTTTTTTTATAGGATAAGGGTGACAAACGAGCACACAGTCCACCTGATGATAAGTGGTTGCTGCGGCCCATAGACATCTACATCTATCCTCGTTTGCGAATCAAAATGTAGATGCGTTGTCACCCGTGAGGACTAAGATGGAATGCCTCATTTCCAGTAAAAAGGGCCTCCGGCCACCTGCAAACACAACACAACATTATCATAATCATTATCATTACGGACCTTCAGAAGTCCACTACTCAACATAGACACTCCCCCCCCCCCCATGAAATCCCATAAAGCATGGTCCTGAACCACCTGCATCCATCGACTTCAAGTCTTACTAGATTGTCCCTCCATCTAGTGAGCTGACACCCTATTTACCTTGACATTTTATATATGTAATGAATTTCCATAAAATAAGACCTAATGATACTATTAACACTTACATAAAGGTGTAAGTAAAATGCATAACAAAAAAACAAGCAGTGTGAAATCATACGCAAACACCGCTCAGATTTGAAAGAGCGAGTAACGAGGGCGGTGCACGATATCGATCGTCAGGTGAAAAGGCAACAGCTGAGACCTTGGCAGTGAGGGTACAACCCTCTCGAAGCGGAGGGGATGCGCGCTGTCGGTCCGCGAGAGCGGCGTTTTACTGATTTTTTTTAAACAAGAGTGACAATCGAGTACTAAATCCACTTGATCGTAAGTTGACGTCGTAGCGCATAGACACTGACTACTTGATTATGAATCAAAAGGCACACGCGGATTATTATACCACTATAGAGTAACATAGTCGATACTAACCCCTGGAAATTAGGTGATCGCTATCATGCTGTATCAAAATGTTTCCATATTTAATTGTAGGTACATGTTATATTGTAAATTATTGTTTAAAAATAGTCCCGCTAGGTTACTTGCTGGTTCTTCCCAGAATAGATGCTTTCTTTCGGAACCAGTGGTAAAAGCATTAATGACTTTCATTTTTATCCATTATTATATTCGATGCCTGTCATCCCTGAGGACGAAAGATAAAACGGTTTGAAACCAGTAAAATGGTCTAAAGGTAAGTATGAATGTATGTGTATCAAAAAAATACAATTTTTAAATTTAGTTGTCACCCACATCTCGAATAATTCAATTTTTTTAGACATATTATGAACCGATTTAAAGTTACAGCCTATATACGGCCTTATCTAATTTCTGAGAGGGTTTTAGGGCAAGGAAGTGCCCGCTGCGCTGCCCCAATGCGTGTTGGCGAACTTCACATGTCTTCGAAATACTTTTTTTCTTATTTCTCAAACACGCAGGTTTCTTCGTCCGTCGAGCAAGTGGTAAATCAGCACATAAAATTGCAATTAACAATTTGATTGGTGTCGGCGGGGATCGACCCCGGGTTGCTCGCGTACACCATAATAACACAATGACAGAGAATTCACACAAGGATTATCACAGTTCCTGAAGTGTGTTTGTTTTAGTTTTCTAAAACACTGATTTTACTGATAGGGGTAAATTTAATTTTAGATAAGAAGAAGGAATCAGAGTTGTTTGTAGATTGGACATCAATGCAATCTTCCTACAAAATCTGGAAGTAACAACTCTCTATACCGTTTGAAACTAAGAGATCAAATATTGTCACAGCAAACCAATGAAACTGGTAAATATCATATTTTCTCGATAAATTTAACCACGGCTCGTGTAAATAGAACTTTCAGTTCTGATGTTGATCTCATTGACCACGAACATTTTTTTCTAACAGATATTCATATTTTAAATTAAAGTAACTTTAAAAATTAGGCATTATACAACAAAATGAAACAAAACCATAATGAAGAAAATAAGTTTTATAATATGACTAGAGAGCTGCCCTGGCTAGGTCTAGGTAAATTACCTAACCTAATTACTAATAGGGCGATATTTAGATTGTAGATAAACATTCAAGACCATTTATTTTATCAAGTTTTTGATTTCCCCAAAAAAGCGTGTTTTTCTGAGAAAATACAGCCTAGATCACTCCTGATATTGCTCTCTATTTGTTCGTAAATTTCAATAACAATTGAATAGACCGACTGACAGATAAAAAATTTCAAAAATTGTTATTTATGTTATAAGAGTAGCATCCAATTAAGCTACATCAGATGAAAAAGAAGTCAAATCACTTTAATTTCATTTACATATTATTAAATTTACAGCTGAAATTTTTCCAACACTATAAAATAACATGATATATTAATTTTGTTTCTTTATTTTAAATGCAAGTTTTAAAAAAGTGCGAAAATAAAGAGATTGTCTTTTAATATAGTAAGTAATTGCGTGGTTATTATTTGTGTGGTAATTTAGGCTTAGCATAAATTGTATTATATTGTAACGGTACTTTACTTTTTGACAGCCTCCAGAAAAGAAAGAAATCATCAACACGAATGTGTATTCCTTTCTTAACATTTCTAAAACCGTATCTCCAAGGCCTTTAACCAATTTAAACTCAAAGATATTTTTTTATTCCAGAGTGTACCCATATAAATTTCCAAAACGGTTTTTTTTTAAATAATAATACAGAACTACTATTCGCTAACTTTAAAACTTCAATGTGGAAATCCAATTAAGCCTTTAATAAACGAGTGTTTGGCATGAGAGGGTCGAGTTGACAATTAGTCTTGGGGGAATTTTGGTAGGGGATGAAAAGCTGCTTTTTTGAAGTTGATGTAGCAATTTAAACGTTCTAATGGATAGTATCTGATATACGGCGATTTCACACTGTAAAATGTGTGTTTCGTTACAAGGTTCAACAAAAATAAGTTAATATTTACCGTTGTAATAATTAAATGCATAAAAATAAAAATGGTCTCAGTATAGTACCCTGGGAAACCCTAACTATTAAATACGATACCGTGTGAAAACCTCATTAATTTAACTGTGTTTTAAAATAGAATAGGCTTTAGCCAGAGGTTTCCAAACTTTTTGTTTTGTTTGGTTATTTTGTCACTGCGCCCTTGTCAAAATATGTGTGAAACAACACTAGTAAGGCATAGAAATTCAAACAACGTTTTCAAAATAATGAATGAAATTACAAAAGGAAAACTTTAGTCAATGCGACAGGTAGCTTACTGATCTCGACACATTTTATTAAGTCGCGGAATAAGACTTGATACAGTTACTCTCAGTTCTTGCTTCAAATTGATTTTATGTGATATTTGCTCTTTAAAATCAAAATTTGATTTCGCATAAACAGGATGTTGCAGAGAAAGAACATTTTTAAAACTTTTTAAATTAAGAGTTGGATATTCATTTTGCCTGTTATCCAAGATTACACCAAATCAGAACAACCATAGTTTTAAGACTGCTGTGGCATGAAAGCATGCTTTCAGGGGCTTCGCCCCTGCTTACTCTCCACGGCACCCCAGGGTGCCGCGGCTCACACTTTGGGAGCCCCGGGGTTATACTAAATAAATTAGATGATTTAAACGTTTTGGGAATAATTTAGTTTTTAGACTTTGATGAGAAAATTAAAACAGTTAATATTCATCATCATCATGCTTACCATTAAAAAGGTGATACCGATTCGAAATAACATCCCTGGGTTGATGTAGTATCCTATCCTCTGAACCTATACTATACAACATTTTTCCGAAGGAAGGCGGTAAGGTAAATTGGTAATTGGTTGGTAAATTTAAAATTTTGTACAAACGACTTCAATATGAATATAATTTATTGTTGATTTCTTTAAAACCCCTCGACCGATATCGATACAATTTAAATGGGGGACCACCTGGGAAGTATACCCTTTGAAACAAAAAAAGAATATTCCAAATCGGTTCAGGCGTCTTTGAGTAATCGGTGAACATACATTAAAAAAAGATTGCGACGAATTGAGAAACTCTTACTTTTTTGAAATCGTTTGAAAAAGAACACAGTTAGTTATTAATTATTAGCGTCACAAAGGCAGTTTCTCATTTTCAGTAACATATCCTATATTACTTCTGCGTTAGGTTAACAATAGGCTTAAATGCAATGCCACTGACTGAGATTTCACTAGACAGTAGTACTTATTCTTTTTCTAATCAGGAATGCGCCTGTGGTACCCTTTGGCTCCCTTTTAATATGTCTGACAAGATTACTTTTACGAGATAAATGCAGCTTAAGTAGGCAAACAAGTAGAATTTCCAGGTTCTTATTATTAAGTAAAGATAAGACAAACGAGCATACAGTCCCCCTTTGAATCCACTATTAGATACAAGTTACAGATGCGTTGTCACCCTTTAGAGCTAATATCGAAGGCCATGTTACCTGTTCCAGGTTCTCCGTACACTTCATACAAAATGCCGCAGCATTATGCTGCTATTGTACGCTGGCCTTCACTGACAGCGTGAGCTCATTTCTTTCTCAGTTCCAGCAGACACGTTCGTTCTGCACAATACAGCTGTACGCTATAGTATGACTCTACTAACATCCTCCAGACCTGATTTCAGTCACGGCAGCCAGTCTCAACGAAGCTATCTGCGCAGTACAGGATTATCCTACCTAAGTGTATGTGCAAGCACAGGTGCACTCTCTATTCCCTCACTCTCATAGTCCGATGGAACGGTAAACCGAAACGACCGGAGAAAGATCAGGCGCATAGGGTTGACATCGTCAACTTCATGACTCTGGACTGTTATGAGAGATTATGAAAATTTCTTGATAGAAAAACACAGTAACTGATTTTGGCCCGACCCAGAATTCGAACCCAGGACCTAATGATTATATTTAAAAAAAAAAAGATTAGCAACTGCTTTACGTTTTATCCACGGTAGAGCCATGTTGCACCTATATAATGGTTGTAGCACGAATGGGTCGGTTCTACCAGGGTAAGACCACGCCCTCACAGAAAACCAGTTCAACGCTGCTGTATGGTGAGTGTTGAGAACAAGAGACACTTTTTACTGCAAACGTGGCATTCGATCTTAGTCCTCAGAGATGCGCATCTGCATTTTGATTGTTAGTCGATAATAGATGTAGATGTTTATGGCCCACAGCATCCACTAACCATCAGGTGAACTGCGTTTCCATTTGTTACCCTAATAATATAAAAAAAATGATTAGCAGCCGATTACTTACTGTCATTGGCGTTTCCGGATGCGGGCTCAAGGGTCCATATCTGTTTCTTCTTCAGGCTGGTACCGTTCGCGTTGATTTTGAAGCCGAATGTCTCCGCGGTGAGGTAGCGGTAACGCGAGTTGATGAGCCCGATGGTCCACCAGCCGCGCTGCTGGTTCTGTGTGATGATGTCCCCAGCGCCGTTCATCTCGCCGTTGCTGTGTCCGTTCAGACCGTTCATTTTGACCTGGGAAAAACGAAAACGGTACAATTAATAATATTGTTACATCATTAATATTACTGAAGGTAACGCGAGTTTTTACGTGGTAGAGCCATGCTGTAGTCAAAGACGCATTAAAAAAGATAGGTTACGCACTAACATTAATGTATTTTAAAGTGGCGCAGGTAGTACTATATCTACGTAGTTATTTATTATGACACGTTGCGCTAACAAAAAGAGACAAATGATACGGCACACCTATCGTTAGAAAAAGATAAATATACATCATTAGTTGCGTATTGATTGCTGCTGAGCACTCATTGGCGCGAGCGCGTGACATACCGACATGGAAAATGAACAGTGAACACACTAGCTAGCGTCAAAGTTTACACTAGCGGTTACTGTTAAAATAATAAAACCAATTATGAACAAAACATCTATATTCGAAATATTAATGAGACGATTTTCTTGTCTCTAAAGGTTGCCGTGTAATTTGTGCACCACTTAAAAACATAGGAAGGCCTTTTTGCCACGAATAACTAACTAGAAGATTTATGCGCTGTAGCCATTGGCTGTAGCGAAGTTTTAGCCGCGACGCGAGAGCGTGCCTGACTGAATGTGAGTCGGGCAATTACCTGACTTTCGTATTGCCATTTTAAAGCGAGTATGACGTATACTTTTAAAAACATTTTATGCTGCAGTTATATTAGTAGTATAGTTGTAGCACGAATGCATCGACTCGACCGGGGAGGAACCACGTTCTCACAGACTCACAGATACCAGCGTAAAGTAATAGCGAGACCTGTGCACCTTTTTAACATGTACCACCTTTATATAACATGTTCTGACGCAAATGAAAATTCTGATTCTGATAAAATAGCGGCTTAATGTTGTGTCAGTGTGCTCGCTTGTTACTCTTATCACATATAATAAACCTAGCAAGCTAACAGCATAGCAAAGTGGCGAAGCAATCAGCTTTGTAGCGGTTTCTAACGGTTGCCGTTGAGCAATCAGTTTCAAAATAGGAGGTTCAGATGCCTGGGTGATCGGTAATCGATTGCTGAAAACAGAATTTGAAAATTCGAAACCGTTTACGAGATAATCGTGGGACAGATGGACGGACAGTCAGACGGACAGACGGACAGACATCGTGAAATCAATAAGTGACTTTGCAAGCTTCGCCACTTAACAAGTGGTAAAATAAAACTTTTTGTATAACCAACTTCAATAAAAAAAGAAAAAGAACATCATCAATGTAGTCGAAATCAATTAAATGCGCATTACTAAGGATAACTCAAAAATTACTGGTCAGATCTTGATCACATTTGAAGTACCAGCTTTCAAATAAAAAATAAAACATCAAAATCGGTTCACCTAGAAAAAAGTTCTGAGGTAACACACATAAAAATACAGTCGAATTGAGAACCTCCTCCTGTTTTGAAGTCGGTTGAAAAAATATGTAGGTATGTTTCTATACTAATTGTATTTAAATCCAATCTGCTTATACAAATGTACTTTGTAGATCAGCGTAAATGCTTTATTTATCCACTCATCTCTCTTCGTCTCACTAAATACATGAAATCCGATTCCAGCATCTCGATTAGTTAGTCACGGTTAGCTCGGCCGCGCAGAGACAAGAAGGCGCGACGCTATCATCATACGCTTCATTAGCAGCCATTGTGTATCCTAGCGTAACCGCACAACGTACCGACATGTAACCACAACCTATCTGTTATGTTCTTAACATAATTAAAAATTAAAAATGTTGTACAACCGACTTCAATATAAATTATTAAGAATAACTCAAAAACTATTGCTCAGACCTTGATCAAATTTATATGAGACCACATGTGAAGTACCAGCTTTCAAATAAAAAAAGAATCATCGAAATCGGTTCACCCAATAAAAAGTTATGAGGTAACACACAAAAAACATACAGACAGAAGTAACAAGAAGAATTAACACAACTTGGAAGAAATTTTGGGCATTAAGAGAAATCCTCAATGGGAACTACAACTTGCACATGAAAAGACAATATTTGATACATGCCTATTAACCTGCTTGCTGTATGGCTGCCAAACTTGGGTATTCACTAACACAATTAAACAAAAAATCAAATGCAGTCAAACAGCAATGAAAAGAAGCATGTTGGGAATTAGAAGAATACTTAAAATTAAGAACCAAGTCATTCGTCAAAAAACTAAACATACAGATGCCCTCAAAAACGCACTCTTATTAAAGTGGAGATTGGCCGGGCACATCTCAAAATACCCGGATAGAAGATGGACCATTGAAGTCACACGATGAAAAGGACCAAAGGGGAAAAGGAATGTCGGTTGACAATCAACACGGTGGGCTGATGACATAACATACGTCGCAGGAAACGACTGGATGAAGTCAGGCAAGAATAGGGAGTCATGGAAAAGGATGGAGGAGACCTTACCCAAACAGGGGTTCATATCTTATAAACAACACTAACATTATTAAGTATTTCTTTCTTAATTTTAAGTTATAACCCACTAACAAATACAGAAATGTAAAAAAACGACGGGTTGCACTCCGGGAGTGCCGGCAGAAGTGAAAACTTGAATATTAACGTTGTGCATTGTTGATATTTTGGAATGGCGGAGATTATTTACTATTATCTTATTTCATTTATTTTCATTCGAAATTATTTGTTTGATAAACCTACACCGCACATGTGCTTATTGTGATGTTATGAAAATATAGGTTAATGCTATAAAGTATAAACATATTACAAATATTACATCTATAATGTGTAAGTACATATGTATCTATATTAATAATTTCGTAAAGCGGTACAGTAGACTCGATCGAAACCTAATCTTAATAATAAAATTATATTAATTAATAAATGAAAATTAATTAAACCTAACTTACTTCCTCTCCTACGCCGCGCCGGCTGTCTACTCTCCGTCCGTCTTACGAATTCACGTGACCTGACGCGAGTTTAACATTTTTTACCCATTAAAAAAAAGTTCACAACGCCGCTAAAGAAATTTTCACTTCAAAAATAAAGTGATGATATGGAATAAATAGCTTTATTATTATTATTATACTTTTATGGCTGCCGTCGTTAACCCCTCAGTGGAATTATATAATTGATTATCAAATTACAACTTTTGTAGTCTCTAATGATATAAAGGAGTGAAAAAAGTTATTATTATCATTATTTGATTTCTTATATTTACGCGAATATCACAAATTAACTGAAACTTATATTACGGATTTTACAGAGTTTAACTTTTTAATTTTCGACGTTTCGAGTGCTTTACCCATGGTGGACCCTTAAAATTAAACGCGGTAAAATACGTAAAATTTAATTTCAAAGAAGTATTTACAAGCCCTGAACTACATAGTTTCAAATCTCGTAACTCAGTTTCTCTCAGTTTCTAAACAGTATAAAATCGATTGCTAATAAGTACCGAACAGACCAACAAACAGAAAGACAGCAAGGAAGTTTATATAGTGTTATCATCCAGCTCTAACGTTTAATGAGCTACGTATCTATAAAGTGTGCCTATTATAGAAAAGGCCTGTTGTAAATAACGACGGCTTTACAGCTATTTAAAGGCGCATATACAATAGCAATATATATACTATACCGTAGTATGTAGTTGTACGTTACCAAGCCCCAGAAACCATTGTATCCGACGGCACGATGGGTATGGAACACGCACGACTAGATGCCATCCTTTATTCGGGCGGGTAATATCGGGACAAAGCACCATTATACTTTGGCTTCATAATCATAACATGTATAGTTAAAAATATATATTATATGCATTTTGGCATTTTCGACATTGCCACGATACAGTTTCATTATGTGATACGCTTTCAACTGTTTTAAAACAAAACTTTTGCTAAAACAAAGGCTCAAAACTGTTCGAATCCGCTATTCGAATTTTCATCTTCTTATTCATTAGCCCCTACAATTTCTTTGCCATTTTTGCTACCGATCGTGAACGACGAGTTCCCACCAAAAATTATCATAATCATTTGAGTTTCCTGTTTTATTTTAAAAATGTAACATTCGAAATTCAAATATTTATAAGCGGCCAGGAGCGCGCAACTTTCGGTGTTCCCTATTTAACAACTAAAAAATAAAAAAATAAAACTGCGAAAAAATTATGCGAAATATCCTGGGAGGCCTAAATGCAGCAGTAGACCTTTAGTAGGCTGTATCAGCAGTCCCTTTTTTAAATAGATAACTACTTTATACTACTAATTTATACGTCAACCGTGGGAAAATACTGCTATTAAAATAAATCCAATTAAAATAAAGATGCACAGATTTGGAACAATAGAACGCGGATTGGCGACGGGCATGGTCCAGCGGCACAGCACGGCCGTCACGGTTCACCAGCAAGGCCATGCAAAAGGCATCGTCCAGTCATTGTTGCGTGCACTTAGGACATTTAGCTGATACTACTATATTTCTATTTTTTGCGGTTTTTTTTTTTGAAAACGTTACCGCCACGGACCGTGTAGTTGCGGTGTAAAATATCCACTACCCCCATATCATCCCGTGGGTGTCGTAAGAGGCGACAGAGGGAAACATTTAAGGAGATTGGCAGCAGTGTCTTCCTTATAAAGACTAAAAAAATGCGATTGCCAACCCGCTTGCCAAGCATGGCAATTAAGGCAAACACCCTCCTATGAGGCAATTTATGGTTTTTTTTTTTTTTTTTTTTTTTTTATAGGATAAGGGTGACAAACGAGCACACAGTCCACCTGATGGTAAGTGGTTGCTGCGGCCCATAGACATCTACATCTATTCTCGTCTGCGAATCAAAATGCAGATGCGTTGTCACCCGTGAGGACTAAGATGGAATGCCTCATTTCCAGTAAAAAGGGCCTCCGGCCACCTGCACTCACCAAGCGAAACGCAGAAGTAAACCTCTACTTCACGCTGGTATTCTGTGAGGTCGTGGTACCACCCCGGTTCGAGCCGGCCCATCCGTGCGACAGCAAAAGCTGCCGCGTGGCTCTACCACTGTAGAAAAAATTAGGAAAATTAGGTGGAGGCCTATGTTCAGCAGTAGACTTTAATAGGCTGTAATTGTACTGTAAATTTCACAAGGACAAACATCCAGACCCGGCACAATTATTTGTAGGCCATACAAATACTTGAACTGCGCGGGATCCGAACCGAATCCGCGGCCTTTAATTTTTTTTTTATAGGATAAGGGTGACAAACGAGCACACAGTCCACCTGATGGTAAGTGCTTGCTGCGGCCCATAGACATCTACATCTATCCTCTATTAGAAATCAAAATGTAGATGCGTTGTCACCCGTGAGGACTAAGATGGAATGCCTCATTTCCAGTAAAAAGGGCCTCCGGCCACCTGCACTCACCAAGCGAAACGCAGAGGTGAACCTCTACTTCACGCTGGTATTCTGTGAGGTCGTGGTACCACCCCGGTTCGAGCCGGCCCATCCGTGCGACAGCAAAAGCTGCTGCCTGGCTCTACCACTGTTAAAACAACTCATTATTAGTGCTACAACTCATTGCTAAGCTAGCTGCTAAGCCACTGCGCCACGGAGACGTTAATCACTGGCGAAGTACACTAAATTTTCGAGTTATTTAGAGTTAAAAAGAAAGAAGAAAGAAACACTATTTTGACACAGACCGTTAACGCACAACAATATAAAAATGTATGACAAAGATACGAAATTTTAATAAATATGGTTTTGTATGTCGAACGCATACCAAAAAAGGTCATTACTCAGCATGAATTGCCGCGAAACCACAACGTTGATTTTCAGTAATGAGCATAAAAAACCTAGAAGAATACACAGCTCCGAGAATAAATAAAGTAGTGAAACTTTAAACATAAAGAAAAAGAGAAATGAGGCGTTCTTTACTCGGAGTACTGTTTCCACAGAGCAAGGAATGCGTGGCAATTAGGAATGTTCATACATTTAATAATGTTGATAATATAAGCGTTTAAGAAACTTACACAACACTCATTAATCATGAGCTGTGATGATCCTATTTCATTTTATCCTGGTCATTCTGATCAGGATAGGAGGATAAAGATATTAAATTATTATGTTATATTGTGATCGGTCCTTGACAAATTATCAACTCAATCGGCCGTCTACAAGTTGGTGAAAATTACATTAAAACATTCCGTTACCTAGATACACGCGAAGCCAATAAAAACGTGTTAAAAGTTAGTAAATATAAAAATATGAGCACAATGAAAAATAACAAAATACAAACAATTTTATTTAATATTTAAAAGAGTTAAAGCAAAATAAGAATATTAAATAAAAAATATAAACTACCTGACTAAATTCTAGAATTAAAGATTTTTTTAGTTTAATCATATAAAAATTGGGAACGTGTAGTGGCGACGAAGGAGAACCCATAACCCCGCCCCACTTTGCCCCATGGGTGCCATAAGAGGCGCTTAATGGGAAATAGCAGAAAAATCATATGAATTGGGATAGATGGTGTTTACAATGAACAGATTATACGTGATAGAGCCATATTGCAGCTATATAACGGTTGCGGCACTCGATCGGGGAAGGACCACGCTCTCACAGAATACCAGCGTGAAATTGCAATGCAATGCTGCCTGCTACTGTTTACTGTGTGTGTTTACTGTGTCGAGTGGATACTGTAGCTCATTTACATACGTCGTCGTAAGAATAAAAATAAAAATACAGATGCGTTGTCGTCACCCCTGAGGACTGAGATGGAATGCCTCGTATCCAGTAAAAAGGGTCTCCGGTTCTCTACACTCACCATACGAAACAGTAACATTAAGCTGCTAATCTGAGTGGGGGACTGTGTGCTCGTTTGTCACGCTTATATTAAAAAGTAGCCATGTATTGGCCACGTTGTACCTGAGACACGTCATTCTCGAATTGGTAGATTAGTAAGCAACGTACAGCGGAGTGTAATGACTAATGATGATGATTATTAAATGATTTCAAAAGTAAATGATAATACAATTTTGCTTAGACATAGACTGGTGGCGGAAGATAATAATTCTCTTGCTATCATCTATACTCATTTTGTATGATTATCTTGCGGCCTTTTTTTCTTACCCGTTAATGTTTTTACATTAATTTTAAATTTGGAAACGTGATTGCTTAAAAATATTTTAAAACAAAACGTTCAAGAAAAGGCGTTAAGAATTTATTGCAAAACACGTACGGGAATCATGAGTTATCTATTTGTGATAGCTATTGAAACTATATACTATGTTAGGCATCCACTATTGATTGCTTCACAATAAAATAATCGCCATAGCTACTGGATAGTAGATTTGTGTTGGCAGCCACAATTTCTTCATTATTTTCAATACTCCTGTTTCTATCTATGGGAAGATCTTTTTATAGGATAGGGTGACAAACGAGCACACAGTCCACCTGATGGAAAGTTGTTGCTGTGGCCCATAGACATCTACATTTATCCTCAATAATTATTTCTTCTTCTCTTAGTTATTACCACTCAGTACTAAGATGGAATGCCTCTTTTCCAGTCAAAAGGGTCTCCGGTTCTCTACACTCACCATACGGAGCATAGGAGCATTAAGCTGCTATTATACTATTATTCTGTGCGAGCCAACCCATTCGTGCTACAACCGTAATATAGCTGCAGCGTGGCTCTACCGGGTATATGATATAACTGCTGATGTTGGTATTTCACAAAAAGTGAGGAAATTTGCTGGATAATTGAGGATGTTGTCAAATCTTGTTTTTGAATGTGGTAACCCTATACGTAAGGATAAATGGCCAATTGTTTACCGTTTAGCGTCGATTGCTATGAATAATTCCGAGTTGATAGCGTCAATAATTTATTACGAGTGGAACAATAAGAGGAAACGCGCTATCTACGCGCCGACTGGGATGCTTTATTTATATACCACCGTTCACTAACTCCATCATTCTGGACATCGAACTGAGCGCTTAGACGTTGTTTGAGAGGCAATAAACCAAAGTTTTATCTTTTATAACATACTATCGATCAGCCGCGGCATCGCACGGGTGATTTCTGGGCCTTGACAACATCGCCACATACCGTGTCCATTTGTGAATCTAAACCATCCAGGGACCTACTCAAACACACATAAAAAATAATCAAAATCGGTCGAGATATTTCGAGTTTTTGCGTGACTAACGCAAATAGCACGTCAATTGATTTTTCTACCGTTTTTATTAAGTCACTTTCTTGTTTGTCTGTTTGTCTGTTGTTCCGGGTGGAATTTAGTAATTAATTTTAAACTAACTTTCCGGTGAGCTGGAAACTTGAAATTTTGAATATAGCTCAAATTCGGATGACAATGTGAATATAATATAAAAAAACGTGGTAAATAAAAAAAAGGATAAAAACAATCCCATCTCACAAGTTGGATCAAACTGTACATAGTGGGCAAACTTTCATTGAAATCAGTTCAATAGTTTAGGAATTCATCGCGGACAATGTCACGTAATCTATACAAATAAATAAAATTGAAGTGTCTGTTTGTAATCTCAAAATAACAGCTTTTCACTAAATGCATATGATAGTATACGATAAAATACAATTTTGAAAATTTTGGCCTGTATGTCTGTCTGTTTGTTCCTGCTAATCTCCAAAATGGCTGGACCAATTTTGACGGGACATTCCCTGGCAGATAGCTGATGTTATAAGGAGTAACTTAGGCTACTTTTATCTTAGAAAAAAAATCCATGAAGTTCAATCGTAATAAATTAAACGCAGGCGAACATGTAGTTTTTATATATAAAGATAGACTAGTGACTGGCGGATAAGTTTCACTCCGAATTGATTCATGACTTTTTACTAACTCGGCCACAGCGCCTATCGGGTCCACGATTGTACTCGTATGATTTTCTTTATTGGGCACTTATTCAACTTATATTGTGAACTAGCGACCTACCATGGCTTTGTCTGGTTTATATATAATGTATATTAATATGGTGTATTTATAATTAAAATAATCAGACATATAGGTATTATATTTTATTAAATTTTAGCACTTAAAATTAGCACATAAAATTAAAATAAAATATAGGCAATTTTTGACGTGACAACGTCTTATAAATCGATGAAGCTGGCTGCCGGCACGAAAAAACATGACTCATGCGGCGTTACCTAGGCGTTCCATTTAAAGTGCAAGCGAGAGCGCGGAACGAGCGACTGTGCGAGCGAATGTGGTGTCAATTGTCTATAGCAACGATAATTGCGGCGATAAAGATAATGATTCTTTCGATATTAAATATTTCTTATGACGTTGTCACGTTCAACTATCGTCAGTAAACCGACTTTACAGACAACCGATTTTTTTTTAAGATAAATATGGTCATGCAGAAAGAATGAACGAGGAATGAATGACAAAGCAAATTTATGTTGTAAAAGTGAACGGCAGAGTTGGAAAGGGACGTCCTAGACGAAGTTTTATCGACCAAATTGGCGATATATTGAAGATAGACCCTTAACCGACGAGCGTGTGTGCGTAGACATATGGATGTAAAGGAGACGAGAGAGGTGTGTCAGGATCGTGCCAAATGGCAGTCAGTAGTCTCTACCTACCCCTCTGGGTGACAGGCGTGAGTGTTTATGTTTGTTATGTTTATAAAATGTAGCCTAGATCTCTTATGGCATTCCTCTCTATCTTTTCGTAGTTTCATCACAATCGGTTCCAGTGACCGACATAGATAAACAGATCGACACACAGAAAGACAGACAGACAACATTTTAAAAATGTTCCTCTTAATAGGATGCATAGCTATGTATACAATTCGTTCAGAAGTTACGCGATCACTAACAGACTCACCAAATGTTTTATAAACATCCTGAACTGCACGTCGCGTCGATTTGAGTTTGTCTCTGTCGCTTCTTACGACGCCTACAAGATGATAATGGGGTAAGTAGTGGATTTTTTACGCTACAGAGTAAATATGTAGTAAATGTACAAAATATCACTTTTGAGGATTCTTAATTTAAAAACGAGCGTACATGACCTACCATATTAGTAATATAGTTGTAGCACGAATGGGTCGGCTCGACTGGGGAAGGACCACGCTCTCAAAGAATACCAGCGTAAAATAGCAGCTTAACACTGCTGCATTTCGTATGGTAAGTGTAGAGAACCGGAGACCCATTTTACTGGAAAAGAGGCATTCTTGCATCTTAGTCCTCACGGGTGACGACGCATCTGCAGTTTAATTCTTTATTGAAGATAGATGTGGATGTCTATATGGATGGCTACAGCAACCACTTATCATCAGGTGGACTGTGTGCTCGTTTGTCACCCTATCCTATAAAAAAAATACCAAGATTTTATTCTCATTATCATTATTACAGCCCCTCACAAGTCCACTGTAGAACCACCCCTCGCTCAAGGAATGCTACAAAACACGCTCCTGAGCCACCTGCGTCCATCGACATCTTGCATCTTTTACCAGATTGTCCCTCAAGAATGTTTCTTCCCCATCGTTTGTCGGTTCTTCGAGCTATATGGCCGTAATCACTTAGCATAAAAATATTTTAATACGACGCGGTCATGTTTAATTTTTAAGCCCAAAAATCGCTGTTATATTGACCTGTTAAAACTAATCCGCACATAAATTGAACATGCGATCTCCAACTTTCTCAATACGGTATTAATAAGTGCATTACAGTACTCTTTTCATCTTGAACGGACGCACCGTTACGGAGCCGTTAGAGATGATGACGAATGATTTTCAACATTGGATTAGATTTTAGTTTGCGAACAAGTTATATGTCAAGGTTTATTAACGTCGTAGTATATTTATAAAGATATATCTAAATCGTCGGTTAGTGCCTGTGTAATATAATTCACTAAGGTACGTGAGAGTATAATTGTCACCTTAAGCTTTGGCGCCCTATAAAACCAAAACTATAGGACGTCGACAGAGACAAATACACAACGTCGTATACTATAACCAATATATTAAGAAAAAAATTGCAAACAAGCTTTGGCAATAATTAGGAATACTTCGAAAAATCAACTTAGAGAAAACTAACTACACTACCCAATACTAAAATCGACTAAGATATTTACTATAATATAAACTGTCAAAATGGCGTCGATAAATGACTGATGAAGCGCCATCGTAACACAAAGTCATCTATGCAAATAAGGCTGTATTAATAACCGGATGACCATATTACCCTCACGTACTACACTCAATCTCGTCTCGTGGGCGTCGTAAGAGGCGACAGTGGGAAATGAAGCAGGAGATACGCATCGGCATCTTTGGATAATCAATCAATAATGATAAAAGAAAGCGGGGTCACTAAGGCAAATAACAGACCGCCAGATGAAGTAACAGAAGGGCCCAAAGGCGGTTGGGAGTAGGGTTACCTTATCTCAGGTTTTTCCCAGAGATTTCAGGATTTTTAGACTTCTCAGGGTTGCGGCTGGATTTTACAAATCTCATGAAATCTCAGGATTTTTAGAACTTTCAATATAATACAGCTTACATTTTAAAGATCTCTTTAATAAAAAGTTAAACAAACTAAAAATAATTTTCCTTTGGTAATAGTTTCACAATTAAAATCAAAACTGATTTATCCAAGTAGGTACTTAAACAGTTTTATCATACTTAATATGTGAAGATACCTTTTTAAGTAAGGTTTTCTTCTCAAACTGTAAAAAAATCTCAGGATTTTTAAATGGAAATCAGGCCTCTTCTCCGGACTTTTAATTTTTTCATCTGGTAACCCTAGTTGGGAGAGATGTTCATATGTTCATGCGTTGTCTTTTGATAGGTTGGGTAAGTAGGATTTGTAATCAGCAAAATATATCGCGTGCCAGATAAGATTTGCAGAAAGTTCGTATATTCCCTTTAAGCTGTCAAATACAATTAACCCTTCTAATGTCATAATCCGTAAGTTTTTTTTTGTAAGTCTCTTCTCATATGTTAGCAGCAGAAACATTCCTATTTTTTATTTTGCCATAAAGTTTATGAAACAATAATATTTTCTTTTAATTTATATGTTTACATTATTGTTTTACAGTGTATACAGATTGTCTGTTTAAAAAGAAACACGTGTTAAATAACGATAATTCGTACTGGCCGCTACGCTGGGGGTGAGGCCGGTCGACGACCCACGCTTCCCGCCTTTTTTGCAAAATGTCTAATTGTTATTAAAATGAATTCATGAAAAAGCTTATAGTTAATTAAATTGCATCTATTCTATCTATACATATATATCTTAATATATAAAAATTACGTGTCACGTTGTTTGTCCGCGATGAACTCCTAAACTATTGAACTGATTTCAATGAAATTTTGCACACTGTGTGCAGTTTGGTCCAACTTGCGAGATAGGATAGTTTTTATCCTGATAAGTGACACTCAGTATTTTTTTATTGCGAATTTAAGGATTTTTTTATATGAAGGGTTGTCGAAAAGGGCAGAACAACGTCTGCCTGGCCAGCTAGTATATATATATATATATATATATATATATATATATATATATATATATATATATAATGTATGTAAATTAGGAACGTTGAAAGTCTACTTCAGTCTTCTTAAACAGAGTACTGTTGGACAAAGGCCTTTCAATTTTGGAAGGTTTACCGTAGTCACCACAATTCACTCTTTTTTTTATAAGAGAAGGGTGACAAGCGAGCACACAGTTCACCTGATGGTATGCGGTTGCTGTGGCCCATAGACATCTACATCTATTTTCTATTGCGAATCAAAAGTAAGATGCATTGTCAGCCGTGAGGACTAAGATGGAATGCCTCGTATCCAGTAAAATGGTTCTCCGGTTCTCTACACTCACCATACGAAACACAGCAGTGTTAATTAAGCTGCTATTTTGCGCTGGTATTATGTGACAGCGTGTCCTTCCACAGTCGAGCCGACCCATTCGTGCTACAACTATACAATAATTAATATAGGTGCAGCATGGCTCTACCACGTGTAAGGATGGGCAACAAGTCAAATATTTTACATTGTGTAGTTTTACTGTCGTTTTAAAAATTGTAATATGGCTATAATTTGAGCGGGAAATGAAAGATTATTTCAGTCATTTGTAGTACAAACTTGGATCATACGTAAAAAATGCCACATATCAGTATTTACTACGGTTGAAACGTCGTTACTATACAATTAAGTATCTTTCTTCCAACAGACTTATTCCATAAACATGTTTTTTTTTAAATTACAGTTTTTACAAATGCATATTCTACAACGTATAATGACGCAAAAGTAGGGTGCATAAAAGCGCCTGAGAGTTCCTTAGTAGGAAGTATCGACTAATAAATATTCATTGTACTATTACAAGTTGTTGGAGGCGACTGCACATTGTGCTGCAGGCACGTTGAACTCTGCCTTAGGGTATAGCTGGCATACCTGACTTTTGTAAGGCTTACATAATGTTAGTCTGGGGTAAGCCCGGGTTGCTCGCGTACTGTCAAACTTACGGCGAGCGCTTAAGTATGTGTATATATATGGCTCTACCATAGAGTTACAATATACATTCTGAGCCTATGGGCTCTTATAACTCTACAACGTATGAAAAAATATATAGGTTTTTTATGTTTACACGAACACTACACATTTAAATAGAAATTAAAGCTTTTATCGGACTGGATTTTATCCCGATTTTATATGACCGGATTTTTTCGGGAACCGAGATGTTCGACGTCCCAAGGGAAGTCGTGACCGTGACCATGGATGTTGCAAAGTACTCGAAACGTCTAAAATACAAAATAAGTTAAATACATGATAAAATTCGTAAAACCTAGTTTCATATAGAAAATATTTTCCCTAAGTCTTAAATAAGTATAATAAGTATAAAACAAAGGAAGAAATTTAGAAGCACCACATAAGAGAAATGGTTCGTAAATAATACGATCGATTCCAGTCCAAAGCTGTTGGCTGTCGCGCTATAAATAAACCCTTATCAAGCTCAGCGGAGCCCGCCTCGGAGCCGGGGTCTTCGCCCGCGGTCGCATAAACAAACCCCTAAACGTATAGACATTCTACGGATAGTTAATATCGATATTATATTGATTAGTTTTATAGAATAAGTATGACAACAAGCACACATTCGACCTGATGATAAGTGGATGCAGTGGCCCATAGACACCTACATCTATCCTCGATTGAAAATCAAAATGCAGATGATGCGTTGTCACCCCCACGGAGGTCACCCCTGAGGACTAAGATAGAATATCTAGATATCAGTTCAATGGTTGTTTCCAAAAATTAACAAGAACAAAGGGTGACCGAGAAGACACCATTTCTTTAGAGTCAGTAGCTGGTTGTAATTATGTCTTTAAAACCAGAGAAAAGGTCCTAGGAGTAAAGTCCTAAGCCAAAACGTAGTACAACCTTTAAGGCCACACAGAGTCCCAAGGTGTGGAATGATATTTTCTTTGGTTGGAGTCAATTACGGGTGGTTATGTCTTCGAGGCCAGAGTAAAGGAACTCCTAAAAAGGCTTCCAAGCAGCCTCGAAATGCCTTGTCACCGGTAGGAACTAAGTTGGAAACCTCACTACCTGTTATTATGTTGATTTTCGTTACCCTTAAGACCAGGGTCACACCGGTGTAGGCACTGAACTGTCGGTTCGAGAAACCAAAAAAGGTAGAATATGTCTACGACTTAGGTATGACATAATCACATCTCGTTTCATCGACGGTCGAATTAATCAGGTATCGTTAGAGGAATGCTTGGAACATTACAGTTATGTATACGGGATGCAGCGGCACATGAGATGTAATTATGTAGGTAAATTACAAGCGATTATATGACCGTTCTTGATTCAACCACTGGCATTAGCAGCACGAATGGAAACCGCGTAATAATATATCAAATATGCGTAATTCTTGCTATGTCTACTTGGAAAATAGTTTAGTACAGTTATGAACAGCTATCGGAAATTAAAAAACACGGTTTCACGGTTTCGTGTCCATGGCGCAGCGGTTGCGAGCGAGTTGCGGCGATGAGCGACCGTGGGTCAGAATTTCGCACGGAACAATTGTACAAGTTCCGGGGCTGGATGTTTATCCTTGTGCAATTTATGTACGTAGCCTCTACGATACAAGACACAATCCTAGTGTGTGGGTAACGTTTAGAAAACCAAAGGAAATATAAAACGCAAATACACATGAATTTTCTCCTGCGTTATAGAGCAGTTTTACATATATTATAAATTGCAAGTATACAATTTTCAGTCTACTCACTGATCTGAATTGAATTGCTTTTAAAGATTGAATCAAATTACAAGATAGATGCTGCTCGTAGATCCTACGGAAGGAAAGCAGAATTAAATTTAGCGTTCGTTGGTTCAACGTATACAGACTACGTATGACAATATTAAAACGTTTAATCGTTGTCTTTTCATGACCATTTAAGCTAAAACTTTTGCAGCATCTGACAGTGGTTCTGCTAATAGAAAAATCTTAGTGATATTAATATTTCGTTTACCGTTACAGTTGCAGCATATAAAAAGACCACTGTTGAACATAGGCCTCCCCTGCGCCCTCTTGTCCCTAAAGAGCGTCGCTTCCGATTCGACAGAAAGGCCAATGCCAGTCTGACAGGTGGTGTTTAGTGGGTAGGCACTTAGGTTAGTCGCAGCGAGTCCCATATAACCACGACAGCCGGCTGCTTAGAGCATTCACCACCTCCCTTCCTCGCTTCCCGGAGGGTAGCCCTTTCTATTGCATATGGGCGTAAAATAAACTCAGGCTTCCTTTGACTGTCCTGCCATGCTTGGTAGACGGGACTGCAACCGCAGTTTTCTTTTCTAGTTGTTATTACCTAGACTCTCTCTCTCTCTCTCTCTCTCTCTCTCTCTCAGTCTCTCTCGCTCTCTCTTTTCTGCCCATCTCCTAGTTTATCAAAGATGTTAAAAATATATACTTAAAATGTATGTTATAATTATTTTCCTATGTCGCCTTAAGACACGCATAGGACGATATGGGGTAGTGGATATTCTTACACGGCCACTACACTGTCATCCCATGATCTCGGCAATGACAAATTACAAATCAAAACATCCGTTACGGTTCTCATTTGCGTCTGGGAGCTTCATCGACCGGTCGAACCGGTCACTTGACTGTCGAAATATCGAACAACGGTATCGATATCGCGGCACATCTGGGCTTCGGGCCATTGAAGTAGCATGTACAAATTACTAGAAGAGACGCCGCGACTTGGTTGTATGCAACACGCGTTAGAGCCCACGGGCTCAAACTTACTTAATCTGTTTTATTTTTAGAATAAGGGTGACAAACGAACACACAGTCCACCTGATGGCAAATGGATGCTGTAGCCCATAGACACCCTAGATTAAGAATCAAAAAGCAGATGCGTTTACACCCCTGAGGACTAAAAAAATAATTCACAATTTCCAGTAATCTACACTCACCATACGAAAAACAGCTGCATTAAGCTGCTATTTAACAGTGGTAGAGCCACGCGGCAGCTTTTGCTGTCGCACGGATGGGCCGGCTCGAACCGAGGTGGTACCACGACCTCACAGAAAACCAGCGTGAAGTAGAGGTTCATCTCTGCGTTTCGCTTGGTGAGTGCAGGTGGCCGGAGGCCCTTTTTACTGGAAATGAGGCATTCCATCTTAGTCCTCACGGGTGACAACGCATCTACATTTTGAATATTGTTGATGTCTATGGGCCGCAGCAACCACTTACCATCAGGTGGACTGTGTACTCGTTTGTCACCCTTATCCTATTAAAAAAAATATATTTTACGCTGGTATTCTGTGGGAGCATTTCCTTTCACGGCTGAATCTGACTGACTCTCCTAACATGACAATATCTTTTTCGTACATGGGATTTATTCATTGTAGTTAATATAACGTTAATGGCCTTTTGATTGACTGCTGGGTGAAAAATATTTCCTTTTATTGTTTTGGTTAAAAAATTGTTTCTTTTCTTCGTTTTTGTATCACTGACTTGACTGAAAATGCGCGTGCACTCGGCATTTGAGCACATTACACTATACAATGGTATTACGGTATGATGGTTGACGGCTCCGTGGCGCAGTGGCTTAGCAATCAATTGTTGCGCTGGGGGCCGCGGGTTCGAATCTCGCACGGAACGAGTATTTGTATGGCCTACAGATAATTGTTCCGGGTCTGGATGTTTGTCCTTGTGCAATTTATGTTTGTAAACTGCCTCCACGACACAGGAGAAAATCCTAGTGTAGGGGTAACGTTTTTTTAAAAGAAAAAAGAACAAGAAAACATATGACACGGTAATGTAATATTACCTTAACGGTAGATTAAGACCAAATTACGGTGCATCTACGGTAATTACCGTGTACATGGAGACACTGGTCACCAGTGTAATGGTATAATGTAGCAAAGCTTTGCTAGTTTATTATTTAAAAAAAACAATTGCGACGTTTATGTATGGAAATATTCAAAAATTTATTTTTTTAATTTATAAGAATGCCTCCGATCCGATCCAGCATGGCAAGTTTCTGGATCTCGACAACATCACCTACCGGGTCAAATTTCGAATCTTAACCATTCTCGAATTAACTTAATCACACACTAAATTTCATCAAAATCGGTCCAACCGTTTAGGAGTTCAGTTACATACACACGGATAGAAAAGTTATATATATAATTAAAAACCGGCAAAGTGCGAGTCGGACTCGCGCACCGAGGGTTCCGAACAAATCTGTAGGTATATAAGTTTAAAATTATTAAAAATATTTTTATTATATGATATGATGTAACTAAAAATTTATGCTTTTCGCAATTTTTCCTTTATCTGTGCTATAAAACGTTGCTTCGAACCAAATTTCAAGATTCTGAGTTCACGGGAAGTACCCTGTAGGTTTTATTTCCCTTGCGAATGTCGAAAATTTACGGCATATATCTTTTGATTGCGTTGGCTTAGACGTTTGATTTTTTCACAGCTCCAAGGGACAGTAGACTTGAGTATTTGATATGAATTTCAGCTTGATACCTCCACGTGTTCCCGAGAAAAAGGGTCTTGACAGACAGACAACAAAGTGATCCTATAAGAGTTCCGTTTTTTCCTTTTGAGGTATGGAACCCTAAAAATAGCAGGGTACTGTAATACATGCAGTTAAGCTACTTCATAAGGCACTCAACTTAAAAACCTTGAGTCAAGTGTGTCGGACTGTCGTCTTTGACTCGATCAAGTGGATGAAGCGACAGGATACGATCTGTTTGATCGCTTGTTAATAAAAAAATGGTATTTAAATTCGATTTATTTTTATGCTTTGTGTCTTTATCGGTATTTGCTTAGATATTTTATAATCCATTGTAGCCTGTAAAAGGTAACAACATAGGCCTCCCCCATAGATTGGCTCCTTGACAGGCGGGTTTGCAACCGCTGAGTTTTATTATTTTAAGCTGGTATCAAGAAGAGGCAGCTGCCCATCTCCTGATTTGTTTCCCTCTGTCGCCTCTTACGACACCCACGGGACGTTATTGGGTAGTGGATATACTTACACCGCCACTACACTGCTTTTTTTGTATATTTTGTATATATAGATAGCTGAATAAAAAAACATGCGTGAGTGCCGTGGAACACTCGGTTGAAACGAAGTTCCTTTCTTAGTATATTATTATTGATAAACATATTATATTATTGATAAACAAATACAAATAAAAGAATTCCTAGCGACTATAAAAATGAAAGGTCATTAAAAATAATATTTCTTTCATCGCAAGATAAGAAAAAGTGCGACGAAGATGGATATTATTCCATCTCGCTCGCGCTGTAGAAAGGGGGTCGTGACGGAATAATCTTACACTTTTTCTCGCCTGGCCCCCATCCGTAAATCGGGGAATAATAAACGTTTTCTTGCTCTCCTGTAATTTTTTGAAAAATAGGTTCGCCCATTTGCGGCGTTAACGACGAATTATTCCGGTTTGTCCGTGTGCAATTTGTTTGTAAACTTCCTGCACGATACAGGAGAAAAAAATAGCCTGATAGGATGTAATGATTGAATGAAAAATTCTAGAATCTAAAAAATATTAACTAAATTTAATACAATGTACTATGACAACCAAGTTCGTCGATTTTTAAGACAGTTAGCGGCCCAGTTTTGCGCATATGAAAGCGAACGGTTAGCGAGAGCGGTGAGATAAACGTGCCGTTTTAACTGTACAGAGACGCGCAAAATAACCAATCGTCACGAGTTTACTATAGTGCGAGGATTTTAGTATTTTATATGTAAAGGTTTTGAGGACTTACCGCGACGACATACCACCTACTTTTGTTAAAATAAAACATACACAGTCGTACTAAAGTTTTTTTAACGGATACAACCAGCTGCAACGTTGCATATTACGGTTGTGGCATGAATGGGTCGGCACGACCGAACAGCGGGTAAGACTACCAAGAATACCAACGTAAAATAGCACTTAATGGTGCTATATTTCGTATGGTGAGTGTAGAGAACCGGCAGGCATTACATCTTAGTCCTCAGGGGTGACAACGGATCTGCAATTTGATTTTTAACTGTGGATAAATGTAGATGTCTATGGGCAACAGCATCCACTTACCATCAGGTGGACTGTGTATTCGTTTGTCACCTTTATTCTAAAAAAAGTCTTGATTCCATCATCATCATTATAACAGCCATAGAAAGTCCACTGCTGACAGTAACTGTATAAGCCCGTCTGCGTAAAAAAAACCTTTAACTCCCTTTTTGCTTTTACAGATGCAGTAAATAAATATTATAATATGTCAGCATATTATGTCACTTTCACAATAGAGACGAAACTAACGACATCAGATATTTTAAAATTCATTAAACCGTTTAATGCCAAAGAAATAGACATACATACATACTCTCGATAAACCTACCTTTTTTATGATAGGATAAAGTGACAAACGAGTCTACCTGATGGTAAGTAGTTGCTATGGCCTATAGACATCTACATCTATCCTCGTTTGCGAATCAAAATGCAGATGCGTTGTCACCCGTGAGGACTAAGATGGAATGTCTCTTTTCCAGTAAAAAGGGTCTCCGATTCTCTACACTCACCATCTGAAACACAGTAGTGTTAAGCTACTGTTTTACGCTGGTATTCTGTGAGAGCGTGGTCCTTCCCCGGTTGAGCCGACCCATTCGTGCTACAACTATACTACTAATATAGCTGCAGCATGGCTCCTATTACGTATGTACCTCTTTCTGGGGCTTCGTTTTTTGGCATTGTTTACTTGACGAAGTTGTTCTCTTGCAACTTAAGAGTTATAACGGTGTCGCTCACACTTGACAGTGTATCTTGTGCCCTATTTTGTCAAAGTTAGTTGATAAAACATACTTTGCTTTTTTATGAAAAATCTCACAAAAATTTAGATATGAGCCACCCTAACCTTGGCGTGCTAAGCCCCAGGCGGCACGCGATAGCAAGCCGTTAGATAGGTTCAACGACCCAGTTCGGGCGCCGGCCCGCTATCCATCCGGGTAACAGAGATTAATTTGCTTCTTTGTGCTTACTTCGCAAATTGAGTTTGCGGATAATGCTTCAAAATAATATGCTCAACTGAACTCTAAATTATTGCTTAATAACTTAATATTTAAAGATTGTCAATTGTTTATATAAGTAATTTAAAATATTCAAATAATTAATAATTATTTCATATGTGGTACCGCGCTGCAGGCACATTATGGTTTTATTTTCACATTATAATTTGTAGACCGGGGCAGGACTGCGTTCTCACAGAATAATATCGCGTCAAATAGAAGTTTAACGTTGCTGTGTTTCGTGTGGTGAGTGTAGAGACCCTTTTACTGCAAAAGAGGCATTTATTAGTCCTCAGGGGTGACAAGTGACAACGTATCTGAATTTTGTAACTTAATTGAAGAGTTACCATCAGGTCGACCGGAGCTCGTTTTTCGCCCTTATTCTATAAAAAAAATCAATATACTATCGTTTTGCGATGACGTCACGGTACCATTCGAGAACACTTATTTGAAACTATGAACATTAAATCACATAAATAGAAAAAAGAAGAACCGTCAAGAAATTCTGCGTTATTGCTTTACCAGATTTCTTTTTTTTTAAGTTAGATAATTCCACAACAGAGAAATACAGAGCAAGTTCTTTGGCATTTCTCAGCGTCGGCTTTTACAAAACACACGGGACGAAATAGGATGATGGATTCTGTTACGCCGTCAACTCACAACAAACTTAACTTTCATCATCATCATCAGCATTTGTATGTTCACTGCCTGACATAGGCCTCTTATAAGGCACGCCAATTCGACTTCACGCATCCAGCAGTGGACGTTTACGTGTTGTTAGGAAAAGAAAGAACAAAGATATGTGAGTAGGTGCGTGTCAAGAATTGAGCATGGTTGTGGCATTACTATATTTTTTTTTATTAAAAAACAAATCAGATTTTAAACCAGTTATAAATTTTTACACAACCAGAGAGTACAAACTGTTCGACTACTTTCATCCCTAGTGTTTTCAGTTATATATACTCAATTCCCTAGGAGGTTATGAACACTAATGGTTTGTATAAATTTTCCAAAATAATTTCAATAACAATATTTTTTAACAATAAAAAGAACAAAACTAAAACATTAAATTAATACTTTTAACACGTTGGTTTCAGTTTTCGCTCAGCTCTAATCACTAAATGCTTGGTCACGAGTCACGACAGATGATAGCGAAGACAACGGTTAAGCACTAATTTAGGAATGCCCGGAAGACATGTATTGCCTAATCGTTGGCCCCGTTTCTCTAACAGTGTCCGGCGATTTTTCTGTCTGATTGCATAATTTGTTGGGTAGATTTTTGTTTTTTTTTTTATATAGGATAAGGGTGACAAACGAGCACACAGTCCACCTGACGGTAAGTGGTTGCTGCGGCCTATAGACATCTACATCTACCCTCATTACAAATCAAAATGTAGATGCGTTGTCACCCGTGAGGACTAAGATGGAATGCCTCATATCCAGTAAACAGGGCCTCCGGCCACCTGCACTCACCAAGCGAAACGCAGAGGTAAACCTCTACTTCACGCTGGTTTTCTGTGAGGTCGTGGTACATCCCCGGTTCGAGCCGGCCCATCCGTGCGACAGCAAAAGCTGCCGCGTGGCTCTACCACTGTTTAATGAGAAAATATGACCTGACGACTGCTAATAGGTTCCCGCTTCCCACTATTATTTTATGACAATTACAGTGACGTAGGTAACAGTTCATCTGATGGTAAGTGATTACTACTAACTACCATGGACAATTTTTACCAACTTAAAACAGCTACGGAATACTTTTATAATGCCTCTCATCGATCGTTATAAGCTTCGACGTCTCAGTGAGTGAAGACCGCAGTTTCGAATTGCGCACGGAACAATTATTTGAACATGTGCTAGGAGAAATATGGGAGCAACGGTTTTAAAAATAAGTGTTTTTTTTTAAACGTTACCCCCACACTAGGATTTTGTCCTGTATTGTGGAGGCAGTTTACAAATATCCAGACCCGGAATAATTATTTGTAGGCCATACAAATACTTGTTCCGTGCGGGATTCAAACCCGCGGGCCCCAGCACACCAACTCATTGCTAAGCCACTGCGCCACGGAGCCGGAGCCTAAACTGAATGTGATGAACGTGTTTTCTTTTTAAATCACCTTCCTTTAAGGTAACAAATTCATTCCATCCATCCATTGCAGTCACTGCTGAACATGAACCTCCCCCATAGATTGCCTCGTAGGGATATTTGTCATACTCTTAGTTGTTACGTTTCCCTCTGGCGCCTCTCACGACACCTACGGGACGATTACGGTGTAGTGGATATTCTTACCCTGCCACTACACGGTAAGGAAACAAATATACAAAGATACATATTTATATCTATTTAAAAACTATTATCAGCATACACTTTCTTTATCGAAACCGTAGTGATATCCTCGCCACCTTTTCCTATGTTGTTCCCTTCTTGCCGTCATTTGGTAATGCGGCTTGAAATGTTGAACTTTTTAAGAAAAAAAAATAATACATCGTGTAATTTAAACATAGCAAAAGGCTAGGTCCGCACATCCAGGGTTCACAAATATTTTTTCTAAGAGATATATTTTTTATAGGATAGGGTGCCACAACGACAAGGACAAACGAGCACACAGTCCACCTGATGGTAAGTGGTATAGCCCATAGACATCTACATCTATCGTTTGCGTTTCAAAATGCAGATGTGTTGTCACCCGTGAGGACTAAGATGAAATGCCTCATTTCCAGTAAAAAGGGTCTGCGGTTCTCTACACTCACCATACGAAACACAGCAGTGATTTTACGCTGGTATTCTGTGAGAGCGTGGTCCTTCCCCGGCCGAGCCGATCCATTCGTTCTACTAATATAGCTGCAGCATGTCTCTACCACGTATAATTTTTTTTTTTGGATATATAAAATACTCTTTTATAAGTTATATATATTTTTGTTGAATATGGGTGACAAACGAGTACACAGTCCACCTGATGGTAAGTGGACGCTGTGACCCATACACATCTACATCTATCCTCAATTAAGAATCAAAGTGCAGATGCGATGCCTCATTTCCAGTACAAAGGGTCTCCGGTTCTCTACACTCACCACACGAAACAGCATTAAGCTGCTATTTTACGCTCGTATTCTGAGAGCATGGTCCATCCCCGGTTGATCAGACCCATTCGTGCTACAAGCATAATATACATAAGTGCAGCGTGGCTCTCACATACCACGTATATCTAGAATATTTTGCTTCAAAAATCGCATCAATATAATATTTTTAGGGTTCCGTACCTCAAAAAGAAAAAACGGAACCCTTATAGGATTACTTTGTTGTCCGTCTGTCTGTCTGTCTGTCTGTCTGTCTGTCAAGACCCTTTTTCTCAGGAACGCGTAGAGGTATCAAGCTGAAATTTATATCAAATACTCAAGTCTACTGTCCCTTGGGGCTGTGAAAAAATCAAACTTCTAAGCCAACGCAATCAAAAGATACAGCCGTTTATGCCGCAAATTTTCGATATTCGCAAGGGAATCAAAAGTCAAAACCTACAGGGTACTTCCCGTGAACTGAGAATCTTAAAATTTGGCATGAAGCAACGTATTATAGCACAGATAAAGGAAAAATTGCGAAAAGCATAAATTTTTAGTTACATCATATAATAAAAATATTTTTAATAATTTTAAACTCGTATATAAGTAATATACCTACGGATTTGTTCGGAACCCTCGGTGCGCGAGTCCGACTCGCACTTGGCCGGTTTTTTTAAAGTAGGATAAGGAAATCTGTTGACTAACGCAATTATATGTTCATGTTATAAGATCAAGTTGGCATACGGCACTTTTTGCGTCCATTAATAGAAACTAGAGTGGTACCCCAAGTGCAATCTACACGTCGACGAAAAAAGACGAAATCTTATTAAGACAGCCCGGTGGTGACCACCCGCGCGTGACTATCGCGCCGTCTCGATGCACATGGGAGCAGCTGGCAAAAAAACTGCGGCCCGCTCTGACGCCGTCAACCAGTCCACGTTTCTATCACCGGATTGTGGTAATTGGTGAGAATTAAGACTATAATATGTTTTAAAGACACCGCTTTTCTTTTTTAATTAGTCGTTGAAAATAATAGTTTTTTTTTATAATACATTTTTAGACGTACTCTACGCTACGTTTTTTACGTCATGATTTTTTTTTAATTTAATTATCATTATCATCATCAAGTCCACGGCTGAACATAGGTCTCCTTCAAGGAATGCCACAAAAAACGGTCCTGGTCCTGTACCACGTTGAAATATGCCGTCAAAATAATCAAACCTCTGATAAATTTTCAAAACTGAAAAATGTTCCCCGTGAATTAAAAATGTTTAAATTAAACGCGATGTATAAAACTAGAGCCCAATGACTTCGTCAATCTTACTTAGCGGTACCATGTAGCGACATCTATGGAAATGTATTAAATAAAGAACGATGTATTTAGCGCGTCAAATTTTCATATCGATATACATCGCAACCGCTTCCGTAGATAGATAATAGATGGCGCTAGAGTGGTCAAGTGAGCTCGGCCATGGTCCTTATTGCTTTGTAAGAGAGATGTGCGAAAGGAGTTTTATTTAATGAAAAATTTTATTAATATCTGGCAATGGTTAGTAATGTCACAGGTGTTTCATATTATCAAAAGTGCAGTGGTACCTTAGGGACTAAGAAGTCACGATAAAATTTCACAGTACGCAACCCGGGTTCTATCCCCGTCGGCACCAAATTGTTTAAATAGTTAATCGCAATTTTAAATGAGTTACCACGTGCTCTGCGGTGAAGGAAAACATCGTGAGTAAACCTGCATGGCTGAGGCATAAAATATTTGCGGATATTATGTGATTTCCGCGAACCGCAACCAAGCGCAAACGCAAACACAACAACTACTAATTGCTCGTAATTTTGTCAGAATTGAGAAGGCCAGTGTGGGACGTATATTTTTTATATAAATATGGGTGATAAGGAGCACACAGTATACCTGAGTAGGAACTCGATGCTATGGTCCATAGAGACATCTCCATCTATCCTCGAATTAAAAGCAAAATGTCCCACTTATGACTAAGATGGAGATCCTTATAAGTGAAAAGGATTGTGTTGACGTGAAAAAAATATGTGCGTGAAAACTTTCTCAGAAATGAGAGGAGGCTTGTGCCCAGCAGTGGGACGTATATATGCTGTAACATTGTTTTTTTTTCAAAACTTTGACTTCAAAAAGAAGACGGTACTCAATTCGACTGTATGTTTTTTTATGTGTTTTACCTCATAACTTTTTACTGGGTGAACCGATTTCGATGATTCTTTTTAGGGTTCGGTACCTCAAAAGGAAAAAACGATATACTACTACTATATACTATAGGATCACTTTGTTGTCTGTCTGTCTGTCTGTCAAGACCCTTTTTCTCAGGAACGCGGGGAGGTATCAAGCTGAAATTCATATCAAAAA
This sequence comes from Parnassius glacialis, assembly GCA_033319125.1. Lineage (NCBI taxonomy): Eukaryota > Metazoa > Arthropoda > Insecta > Lepidoptera > Papilionidae > Parnassius > Parnassius glacialis. The sequence continues at coordinate 54,943,371 of JAVANC010000005.1, forward strand.
CTCAAGTCTACTGTCCCTTGGAGCTGTGAAAAAATCAAACTTCTAAGCCAACGCAATCAAAAGATACAGCCGTTTATGCCGCAAATTTTCGACATTTGCAAAGAAATCAAAACCTACTAAAATCAAACGAGAAGCATCTACTTCTCGTTTGAGAACTGAAGCGAGACTATCCTGTATTCTCCAATTGCTCGGCTTTTATATCTTTTTAGAGAGAACGAGAAATTATTTAAATTAAAACGAAATTTATTGTAAATGACCTACAGCCAAAGAGTATTTATGTAGAAAGAACATCATACCAGAGACGAATTTGAATAAAAGTTACCATAACAACGACATAAATAATAGTTGTCATATTTAGAAATTTTTGGTTTTTGGACTATTATTAAGAAACTATTACATTTTAGTAAGAAATGAGATATTATTCACATAGGAAAAACTAATGCACGGCAGCGTGCACGAAGCCTGAAATTGTAGAGTTACAGAGAATTCAATAAAAGACCAAAAAAGGTAAGACTCCATTGACAGCTATTTTAAAAGTACTAAATAGTGTGAAAATACGCAGTAAAATGATATGTTATTGTGTAAAAACGTTACAGGATCCTATATAAATAAAGGTGATGCAAAATATGAATGCAGAAAATCAAAAACAGAATGAAAAAAATAGTATAAAGTGATGCAAAACATGAATGCAGAATATCAAAACAGAATGGAGAATTAGTGTACAATGAAATGTAAGTAGCATAACACTACAACTTCCCGTGAACTCAGAATCTTGAAATTTGGTACGAAGCAAAGTTTTATAGCACAGATAAAGGAAAAATTGCGAAAAGCATAAATTTTTAGTTACATCATATAATAAAAATATTTTTAATAATTTTAAACTTATTTACCTATACAGATTTGTTCGGAACCCTCGGTGCGCGAGTCCGACTCGCACTTTGTCGGTTTTTTTAATTGAAAGCTGGTGCTTCACATGTGGTCCCATATAAATTTGATCAAGGTCTGAACAAATAGTTTTTGAGTTATTCTTAATAATTTATATTAAAGTTGGTTGTACAAAATTTTAAGTTATCCTATTAAATGAACGCATTTTGACCTGTCTATTAGGCAATCTTTGCCTATGTCCCGCAGTGGACTTAAAGGTGGATTTACATAATATGACAATGTGATAGAGGACTACACAGCTACACCATTTTTGAGAAACAAAACAATGTTACCATGTTGTTAAAATTACAAAACAAATGAAGACACATGACGCAGTTCTTTTAATGTGTATAAGTATACAAGATCAGACATACCGGGAGTATCTCTTTAAATAATTTAAAATCAAAAACTTTGTATAGCCGACTTCAACATAAGTTATTACGAATAACTGAAACAGTATTGGTCTGACCTTGATCAAATTCATATGGGACCACACGAGAAGTACCAGCTTTCAAATAAAAAAAGAATCATCGAAATTGGTCCACCCATTAAAAAGTTATTAGAAAACACATATAAAAAAAATACAGGCGAGTTGAGTACCGTCTCCTTTTTGGAAGTCGGCAGAAAAAAAGAACAAATCTGTTTTCGTGGAACAAATTGAGGGAGGTCGTTATCTATTATACTAACCAGCTGTTGATAAACATGGCTCAACAAGCTCATCTTACAACGCCGATCTAATAAAAAATGGACGCGGTATTTAACATACTTTTAAATAAGTCACAGGATATTAATGTTTTCAGAAAGAAAAATAATAAGAGAAAATAAATATATATGTATGCAAAAATCTCTTGTCTCAAGCTTAATCTTTTCATTCATTTCGAAGAATCGATACATTTTGAGCATTCTATATTGCATTTTTTCTTGTTGTTTTGCTTTTGAAATTGAGTTTTTAATAGTGCATATATCGATTTATTATATTTACGCGAAGACTACACATTAAATGAAACTAATTTTTACGGATTTTATAGCGTTTAATTTAAACTTTTTACTTCCCGACGTTTCGGGTGCTTTTCAGTACCCGTGGTCACGGGAGGGACTGAGGTGTTTGACGTACCGATGTCATAGTTAGCCCGGCTACCTTCAGTTTTTGAATATGAATTTTTGGTCCGATCTACGTAGAATGAGCTCATAGAATCTTGAAGAAGAAAAAAAAATTAATATTCAAAAACTGAAGGTAGCCGGGTTTAAATTCAAATGTTATTTACATCTTACGTGTTACCAGTGGGCGCAAGTCTGCTCTCATTTCTAAGAAAGTGCAACATTTAGATTTAAGGTTTGAATATGCTAACTGAATTGCTGATTGAATATGCTAAAACGTTATATGCATGTGTACGAAGCTTGTCATATTGGTGAACCTAAAAATTTATAAAAAAGCTTGATTAAAGTTGGTAAAAATTACCTCGCGTATATCCGCTCTTACTTACTATTACTAGTATTGTCGTCGGTGGTGTCTTTCCTAGTGTAGTGGTGTTGGGAGTAGTGGTGCTGGGATTAGTGATAACGGGGATAGTGCACGTAATTGAGGGAGAGCGAGAGGTGCTCTTCAAACTAGGTAAGACATTTTATCGAGCATATATACGCGAGGTAATTTTTACCAACTTTAATATAATGGATTTCCGCAAAGTAACGCCTGATTCTATTAATTATAAAAAATCTTGACATACGTCAGCTGGTGTAGATTATAGCATAATTAATTTTCTATGACAAACGCTCTGTTTATTTTTCGCGACTATGCTTGTTGTAACCGCGACTGCTGACCACGTGGTGCCAGGATAGAATCCCGTGTTAGACCAACATCAGTAGTTGGGTTTTTCAAGTCAAGAAATTCTCAGTAGCAGCCCGGAGTCAGTAAACTGGCGATGTTTCACTGCCGTGCCTCAGAAAGCACGTAAAGCAGTCCAGATCCTGCGTCTGATTTTTCTCCGGTCGCGTAGAATTGCCGTCCCATCGGACTATTAAAGACTGACCATGGTGACCGAAATCCGCTCTGGAGGACATTTCATTATTTTGAGACAGGTGTCGACGTGGGATCACGCTAATTTGCCCCGTGGGTGTACAAAATAATGACGGTACAACCATTTCGTATGAACCAGATGTAAAATAACCCAGACCGAAGACAGGGTATAGCGACAAACCATGTCTGTCGGTCATGATTTCTCCCTAATATGGGGGGGGCACTTATCTAGCAGTTACTAGTTACGTGCTTAAAAATATACCTGAAGTTGCAGAGCGAGACAAAGAAAGCTGATGACAGATGATAAAAATCAGTACCTGAAACAAAAATATAACATATGAAACTTTGTTTTAAATATCCAAGGTAGGTTTATACGTGGTAGACCCGTAGTATTATGATTGTAGCTCAAATATGTCGGCTCGGTCGGGGAAGACCCACACTCTCACAATACCAGCTTGAAACAGCAGCTTTAAGCATATGTGGTGAGTGTAGCGACCGGGGACCCTTTTTACTGGAAACGAGGTATTATATCTTAGGCCTCATGAGTCAGAACGCATCTGCATTTTGTTGGTTTGCCCGTATTTGAACGTTGGCTGGGTTTGTAAGTGACGATTCAGTATAAAATAATAATCTATGGTGCCGATACGAAAGCATTTACAACCGACATCAATATAAATTATTAAGGATAACTCACAAACTATTCAGTCAGACCTTGGGACCTATGGGACCACGTGAGCACCAGCTTTGAAATAAAAGAATCATCGAAATCGGTTCACCTAGAAAAAAGTTATGAGGTAACACATAAAAACCATACAGTTGAATTGAGTACCTTCTCCTTTTTGAATTCAGTAGAAAATAACGATTACACATTTAGATTGTACACGGAATTCGAACACTAGTACTCCTGAATAAATACCATTGATTTGTTTTCTCTAAATGTTTGTAAATTTGTTATGTGATATAATCCCGGCCAAGATTCGCCCGGAAAGATGTATAAAGTTGCGTTATTTAGTTTGAGATAATCAAACCAAAGATCCTTATATCCATATTTATCGTTTAAAAAAATAGCCTAATTTTAGACATTGCTCTCTACTAGTTCGTGAAGTTACATTACAATCGGTTTAGCCATTCCGAAGAGTAGTCCGGACAGACTAACAGACAGACAAAAATTTCAAAAATGGTTATTCACGTCTTAATAGCGTACTAATAAAGTTATTTCGATATTACAGACAGACACTCTAATTTTATTTATATGTATAGATGTATTGATATAGATTAGTGAATATTGTATTCCTTTGTATAAAAAGTCAGTTGTAAAGTCCGTACTTACGATACAATGTACATAATGTCTTTAGTAGGTCCGTGCCGGTCTATTTTGGTGAGACACGAGCGGCGTGCGTCTGGCGCGTCACCGTCAACCACTGATTTTATTGAGATAGGTCCTTTGGAATGCTTTATGAGTTGTTTGTCTCGTCTATGTTGTATATGAAATTTAATAATAAGTAACCAGTTATTTATTTTATTTCTATAAAATTAAAGCGACAAACGACCTTAATGCACCTAATGGTAAGTGACCTACTGTCGGTCATGGAAACCTGCAACCAACTTTAAATAAAGAAGGCTACACATGCGTCTGAGGATGAAGATAAGCATACACACACGTGTTACCATAAAATAGCCTTAACAAAATATAAAAGCATTTTGCATTTTGATTGTGTTCAAAGCTGTATGAGCTAAGATGCCTTTGCCTTCAATGCACGTAAAAAATACAAAAAAAAAAGTTATGCAAATATGCAAACAGATAATCGTTGTTTTCAATGAAAACATTTCAAACAAATAGGTCGGATTTTGACTATGGCCATAGAATAAATAATAGCTACAGCCAATATTAGTATTTAAAAAAAACTAAATTGAAGGCGCGATTTAAATGCAACGATAATGAGTCATTTTATCTGATGTCGGTGCAGTGCCCGCGCAGCTGCACGCAATTGAATCCGAAACGTACACAGAACGTAAAAATATAAAAAGGCGACGCACTCGGAGCGCGACCTTGACACTGTCGCCCGCGCACCGACGAGGGTGACAACGTACACATCACTATCGAGATAATAATCAAAAATATTACAAGTACGTATCAACGTGTGATACGAGTACCCATATACGTGAAGGTAGGATTCCAATATGCAGATAATTGGTATAATTAGAAATTAAATGTCACTCCTAATACGACTGCTTTTAAAAGATTGGTACGTGAATACTTTTTAATGACATCAGACGTTAGTTAGTATGTTCAATGTTATCATTTGCTTACCTTTGTTGTAAGTTTATTTATACGTTTAAGTTATATATCTATTTGTATTTAAAATATGTATTTATATATTTTTGTGTATGTGTGTAGATCTTATTTATTATTTCCACACGGCCCGGTTTAACTGGGAGAGAATGCCATAAGGCGTTAAAACCGCCCTTCGTAATCATTTTAATTAAGGTGCACAATAATTAAGAATAAGTAAATGTCACCTAGTGGAAATGTTTGTTATAATTTTATTTGAAACTGTTCAGTTAAAAATATTTTTAATCCAGGATCATCAAGCTAGCAGCAATACAATGAAAATAAAGCCAAGTGGTTTCACAATTCTAATCCTTACTAAGCCTTTATTTGGTTTCCCTAATAAGTAGACAGATAAGACAGATAAAGCATTTATTAATATAAAATATACTATTAAATTTGTAATAGTATTTGTGTATGTTAAAAATTAGATAATTAAATTAATTATTTTTTTAATACGTTGGCGAAGTGTCGTTTCGCAGTATATTGTTTGAAGCCTTATATATTATATAATTCAAAATTAAAAATGTTGTACAACCGACTTCAATATAAATTAAGAATAACTTAAAAACTAATCAGTCAGACCTTGATCAATTTATATGGGACCACATGTAAAGCAACAGCATTCAAATAAAAAAAAGAATCCTCGAAATCGGTTCACCCAGTAAGAAGTTACACAGAGAAAACATACAGTCGAATTGAGTACCGTCTCCTTTTTTAAATCGGTAGAAAAGAAGGGTTTTAAGTGATAAACGAAATTACATGATAATAAGTGTCTACAAACACCTTCAGTCAACTTCATACAAAGAAAGCTACAGGTGCGTTGTAAGATGTAATTATCCACAGCCTGTGAATATGCTAGTTCTCTATACCCGCAGCTGACAAGCACTAATATTTGGCAGCAGGACTAGGTAAAGGGGTGGTACTTACCCAGAGGAACTCCTGGACAGAAGAGAAGTCCTACCACCTTGTAAATGTTTTTTTATTTATAAACTAAGGATGACAAACGAGCACACAGTCCACCTGATGGTAAGTGGTTGCTGTGGCCCATAGACATCTACATCCATCATCGTTTGGGAACTAAAATGCAGATGCGTTGCCAACCGTGAGGACTAAGTTAGAATGCCTCTGTTCCAGTAAAAAGGGTCTCCGGTTCTCTACACTCACCATACGAAATACACCATTAAGCTGCTATTTTACGCTGGTGTTCTTTGAGAGCGTGGTCCTTCCCCGGTCGAGCCGACCCTTTCGTGCTACAACTATACTATTAATATAGCTGCAGCATGGCTCTACAGTACCTAAACATTTATCATTTATTATATTACATAAACATTATTATATATTAACTGGTTTAGGACGGGCTCACATTTTTCTACTAAACGGTAACCCTACAAGGTGGTATGTACGCGGCACAACGATGATTAAACTTCAAAAAATTTCAACTTCACTAAAGAAACACAATTTTTAAAATTGTTTAATCCAAGGTACGCAATTATTATATTTAATTAGCGTGTGTGAATTAATAATGTTAATGTTATGTCGCAGATAATGACGCGGTAATTTTTTTCTTTATTTAATAAAAAAAAACTTACTCATTTAACGTCAAATTCGAAATTATTATAAAAATAACAGAAAAGAGAAGATAACCTTAATGATATGATTTTAAGAAAAATTTAAAAATTCTGGTAGCTTAGGACTGGATAAGATACTTTAACAGTCACAAAGGATGGCCTTTGTTCGTTATATGACGGCTCCGTGGCGCAGTGGTTTCGGATTGTGACAGTGAGAGCTTCGGGCTCGAATTCCGCACGGAACAAGAATTTGTATGGACTAAAAATAATTGTTTCGACAAAATAAAAAATAAAACTAAAGCGAGGTCCTTGTTTGACAGTGGACTAGTAATGGAATGTAATGATGATAATTAATGATTGTATAGAATCTAACAAAGGGTAAGGGTAAATGATTGTATAGAATCTAAACACACTTCGATGCAAGAAGGAAAAATAATCATCAATTTTGCCATTACATAAAATAGTGAATACAGTTAAAATGTTGACATATCACAATTAAACACATACATAATATAACAGTAAAGATCATCGTTACAGCCCTTCACACAATGTGGACTTGATAAAACATAGGCCTCCCCCAAGGAATGTTCCGAGCACCTGCATTCAACGAATTCAGCATCTCTTGCAGTTTAGATCGGTTGTCCGTATATAATAATAGGCAATAAAGGCACAAATACACTGTGAGAAACGTCGCTATATTACAATGTGATTGTTTGTCGTGACGTTATAGTGTTTCCGACTTCCATGTCGAATTATATTACCCTATCTATTGGAATCTCACATGGACTGTCCATAAATTTATATTACACCGCCTCAGAATGCAGAGAAAACTTTTTTCTGTATTCTGAGTGAACCGGGTATAATTTAATGTTGATGGTAGGTAATAATGACCAATAATATATACATTTATTGATTTATATATTCTTTATTGAACCTTACACAATTAGCGGGAACAAATGTGTTAAAAGCATTACCTTATAGCAGTGATATAACATCGAAGCGGTTACAGGAAAAATTGGACGTAGTTATGCAAAAAGGATCCTACCCGAATTTGTGTCAAAAATGTTGACTTGAAAAATAATGTTTGTGGTCTATACTATTATGTTGTGATGTAACAATTTTAGCAAACGTAACACAAATAAGAAGAAAAATTGCAAACAGACAGAAAACATAACGATAATTTGAGTTTATAATATTTGAAGTATGGATACTTCAAATATCATAAACTCAAATTAACTTATCGCAGGTTGGATCCTTTTTGCATAACTACGTCCAATTATAATGAAAAATATAAATACAAAACATATCTGTCATAGTAAGATAATGTGGGATACATTGTTTGTCATCATGGTTGAAGTGGGCAATGGGCTGGCCATATAGCTCGGAGAACAGACAACCGATCCGATGGGGTAGAAAGGTTTTCGAGTGGCAGTCTTGAACCATTCGACGAAGTGAAGGTACCTGGTAAGACATGCAGGAAGTAGATGGATGCTGATGGATCAGGTCCGTGCTTTAAATTCATTCAGTTCTGGATGCATAATTTCGTAAAAAATATCCAATAACCTTCACAAATTATTATCATATATAATATTAGTTCACCGTCAGTCAGTCTGTGACTGTTCGTATTCGTAAGGATACCATTTCTTACACAGGCAAAAATAACTGCTACATAGTAAATAACTTCTATACACAAATTAAATAAATTGGTATTTGAAGTCGAATAATTACTATTTTTTTAGAAAAAAAAAAGTAAATTGACGATAAATATTTTGAAAAAGAAACTATCAAAGATACAAATATCAAAATATAAATAACATATGTAATAAGTACATATATTGGTTTCTGGAAACTGCTCTAAAATTTAGATAATATAATGTTGTATTCAGATTATGTTTTACTTTCAAAGTTTATCTAGAATGGCGAGCTCCTTAAAAAAATTTTTTTTGTAACGCCGAGTAATGTTCCATCGCTCAGGTACTAACCTCTGAGTCAGTTAAAACTGAATAAAATATTTTGACTTTCGGTATAAATATATTCGAATGAAAACCTTTTGTTCATTTCCTCTATCCTGAATCAGGATTTTTTGCCTGGTTACCCTAATCACGTCCTCAGCGACGCGGTCTGCATCACAATGATGCTTGTACGTATGGCTCATTACAAATCACTATTTCACTTTCAAACTATTCACAGTTGAAAACAAAACAGGATGAACGTGAAATATAATGAAACAATTGTAAGTATTTTTGTCTTATTCAAATGGTATTTAATAAAATAACTTCAATACCAAGAATACCAGCGTAAAATGGCAGCTTGACACTGCTGTGTTTTATATGGTGAGTGTAGATCCTATTTACTGGAACAGAGGCATTCCATCCTAGTCTTCACGGGTGACAACGCATCTGCATTTTCATTCGCAAACGAAGATAAATGTAGATGTCTATGGGTCACAGTAACCACTTTCCATCAGATGGACTCTGTGGTCATTTGTCACCCTCATCATCATCATCATCATCATTACAGCCCTTCACAAGTCCACTGCTGAACATAGGCCTCCCCCAAGGAATGCCACAAAGCACGGTCCTGAGCTACCTGCATCCATCGACTTCCTGCATATCTTACCAGGTCGTCACTCCATCTAGTGGGGGGACGCCCTACACTTGGCCTGCCGGTACGAGGCTGCCACTCGAGAACCTTACTTCCCCATCGGTTGTCGGTTCTTCGAGCTATATGGCCGGCCCATTGCCACTTCAGCTTACTAATCCGTTGGGCTACGACGGTCACTCTGGTTCTACTGCGGATATCCTCATCTCTGAGTTTATCACGCAGAGAAACTCAGAGCATAGCCCTCTCCATAGCTCACTGAGCGACCTTGAGCTTCCTCATCCGGCCAGCAGTGAAGGACCACGTCTTAGTTCCGTATGTCATCACTGGCAACACGCACTGGGTGTACAGTCTCGTTTTCAAGTTTTGAGATATACCTGTTTGTCACCCTATCCTATAAAAATAAACCGGCCAAGTGCAAGTCGGACTCGCGCACCGAGGGTTCTTAACAAATCCGTAGGTATATAAGTTTAAAATTATTAAAAATATTTTTATTATATGATGTAACTAAAAATTTATGCTTTTCGCAATTTCTCCTTTATCTGTGCTATAATACGTTGCTTCGTACCAAATTTCAATATTCTGAGTTCACGGGATGTACCTTGTAGGTTTTGATTCCCTTACGAATGTCGAAAATTTAAAAAAAGTAATGGTGTCTAAATTGCACTATTTTCGCAAGCTTTACGGACTAGTGATGAACTGAAGAAGCGTCTAACGAACACAAATAGTAAAATTAAAAATTTTGAAATTTTTTGACTTCAATATAAATAAAATGAGAACATCATCAATGTAGTCCAAGTCAATCAATTACGCATTATTAAGGATAACTCAAAAGCTACTGGTCAGATCTTGATCAAATTTGTGTGGGGCCACATTAGAAGCACCAGCTTTCAAATAAAGAATCATCAATTTCGGTTCACCAAGAAAAAGTTCTGAGGTAACACGCATTTAAAATACAGTCGAATTGAGAACCTCTTCCTTTTTTGAAGTCGATTGAAAATGTAATTTGAAGGCTAACCTGAATCTGAAGGAACATTGTTATTCCACTTTCGGACCTGATGCAATTTTTTATCTATAGCCATATGAATTGTATGAATTTCGATTACAATGGAACGTTTATTGCTTTAAATAGCATGCACTCGGAGATTAGCAAAAACATTGCATATCTAAAAAAATAAAAAATATTTCTAGAACATGTCAAGTTTGCCAACAAGCATTGGTACAGCGCAGCGGACTTATCCTTCCCTAAAACCTTCTCAGAAACGAGGGGATTACTCGAAAATGAATATAAAGGCATTTTTATCCACACCACTCAATTTTCAACTATTCCAAAATCTCAGTCCTGAAAATTTGGATTTACCGAGTTGGTAACCCTATTTCTACGCTATATACCAAACAGGCAACCACTTTAAGCACTCGACAATCTCAACCCAGTCAAGTGATGCGCAAAACTGCAGCACGACAAACAAACAGACAAAAATAGAGTCGGGCGCCGCGAGCCTGCATCGTCGCGAGCCGTATGCGTTGATTTTTTTTTCTGTTTACTTTTAAATTGTTACTGGCCACTCGACATACAGGCATCTCAAGGAGCCTGCGTCGCCCGCTTCTATAATTAAACTGTGCCAAAGGATACCTTTACGCTCTACTGCACATTCATGACATTGTTTTATGTTTGCAATAGTTTGTAGCACTGATTGTACAATGTATAACGTGTCATCTGAACATCAAAATTATGATTGTAGCACGAATGGGTAGGCTCGACCCCGGAGATGGAACAAACTCTCACAGAATACCAGCGTAAAATAGCAGCTTAATGCTGCTGTGTTTCGTATGGTCTTTTTACTGGAAATGAATCATTCAGTCTTAGTCCTCAGGGATGACAACACATCTGCATTTGGATTTTTAACCGAGGATAAATTAAGATGTCTATGGGCCACGGCATCCACTTACCATCAGGTGAATTGTGATTGTTTGTTACCCATATTATATAAAAAAAGAACCAAAAAAGAAAAAAAAATAGCGTACTATTCAACTGATGCAAAAATCAGTCAAAACCATGCTTAACGTATTGTAAGAACACAACAGAACACACCTAAAACCGTGTTTATGCGTGCATCCAGCAAAAGAAAGTTGTTGTGTTCTTAAAATACGTTAAGCATGCTTTTGACTGATTTTTGCATCAGTTGAATAGTACGCTGAATTTTTTTCTTCTTATTTCTTTCTTTATTCGCCGTAAATGCTCATTGCTGGATGCACGCATAAAAACGGTTTTAGGTGTTTATGTGTGCATCCAGCAATGAGCATTTACGGCGGATAAAGAAAGAAATAAGAAATATGTGTGCGTATGTGTGTGAAGTTGAGCAGGCTTCACTTGAAATATACGCAACGCTACGTCGTATCTTCTTTATTGGTGTGAGTTAATGAGTTTGTAATTTATACTTGTGATTGTTGTCGCATGGTGAAACCTCATCTACATTTTTTGTGATTTAGATAGAGACATGAACTTGTTTCAATAATATTTTAATTTTAATTTATTGACTATAAAAATCGACCGGTTTCAGCTCACGGCGTCAGGGTACATAAAAAAGGGACCGATTTTATTGCATTGAAGTTTCAAAGTAGACCAAGTTAATAATTTATGAAATAAATCTATATCTCTTATTTTAACTGACATAAGAAAATGCAGCACGAATGGGTCAGCTCGACCATGGAAAGACCAAGCAATAATAAAATTCCAGCGCGAAAAAGCAACATAATGCTAATGCTGTTGTGTTTCATACAGTGAATGACGAAAACAATTTTACTACTATGGGGCCATCATTAATAAGGTAAGGATGATTTTGGCGATTTTTGATCCCCCTAAACCCCGCCCCGATGTAAGGGTTTTATTTACTAGCAGACCCGTGCCCACTTTACAAGATTTATTTTCGTAATTAATTGACAAATATTGTTATTTCACATAATAAAATATTATTAATGACAACCAAATATAACCTATGTCACTCAGGAATAATGTAGCTTTCTACTGGTGAAAGAATTTTTAAAATCGGTTCAGTAGTTCTAGAAATTACTTGCTACAAAACTCACAAACTTTACCTCTTTATAATTTTAGTATAGAAGTAGGTATAGATTAGATAACATTTAAAATGGATAAAAATGAACACATTTAAGATTTAAATTTTAAATTAAATTACGGCTGTTTTTAAATTATATACTTTACTTTACTATTTTTAAATTATTACTAATTTGAAATTACTACCACGAGAACACTAAAACTTCGACGTTAATGAGGTAAAGTTAGAAGTTTATTGTTACGTCCGTGGTGAAGATTGCACCATGACCATGACGCACAAAATCTCCTCACAAACGTCGTTCGTTGCCAGTGGAAACTATAAAATCACTATCGTCTGTAGCAAAAGCATTTTCATGTTTTGTATAAACCGTAAAAGCTTTCGCTGTTATTAAAAACCGGCCAAGAACGAGTTGGACTCGCGCACCGAGGGTTCCGAACAAATTCGTAGGTAAATAAGTTTAAAATTATTAAAAATATTTTTATTATATGATGTAACTAAAAATTATACTTGTCGCAATTTTTCCTTTACCTGTGCTATAAAACGTTGCTTCGTACCAAATTTCAAGATTCTGAGTTCACGGGAAGTAGCCTGTAGGTTTTGATTCCCTTGCGAATGTCGAAAATTTACGGCATAAACGGCTGTATCTTTTGATTGCGTTGGCTTAGAAGTTTGATTTTTTCACAGCTCCAAGGGACAGTAGACTTGAGTATTTGATATGAATTTCAGCTTGATACCTCCACGCGTTCCTGAGAAAAAGGGTCTTGACAGACAGACAGACGGAGAACAAAGTGATCCTATAAGAGTTCCGTTTTTCCTTTTGAGGTACGGAACCCTAAAACGATTTTATCAAGAGCTATTGCTATAAATTTTCGTAGAATCACTACTCTAGTTATATCGCTCGCACGAAGTTAATTTGTCTTCGGTATTATACTGTAATAAAATAGTTAATTGCAATATTAAGAGCAAAATACTCTAAACACTACTCAATGTTAAGATGTCGTTAAGTCTCGTGGTGTCACAGTCACTTAGACTTAAATTAAGAGACAGCACGACACTTAACGGCATCTAAAAATTGAGCGGCGATACGTATTCCACGTATTCCACGGTCAAGAAAAACATTTCTAGGGCACGTAATGTATACAAACACGCATAGAAGCAACGCAGTGGTCTCTTCCAGCTCTGCTAGCATGGGCAGGAGACAGTTTTATCTCCGGGGAAAGGGGAAAATGTTTATCCCCTCGCTTAGTTTTATCCACCCTCCGCGCATGGGCACAGTAGATTAAATGGGAGATAGACTTAGATAGTTTTTTTGTATGAATATAAACTTAAACCCACGTCCAATGAACTAGGATAGAATTGTCCCTTTCAAATGTCAAAAAAGCATAATTTTTTATCTCTAATTTGTTCCATGCTACGGACGGGGGATATATGTATACTCGATATGTCAAACGGGGATATACTTGTCCCCGTTGCCGTGCTTTGGCATAGGGACAAGATAATTTTATCTCTTGTCAGTGGATATAATCGGGGGATAAAAATTTTGTCCCCAGCCCATGCTAGCCGTGCAGTGTTAAAATCCGTCTCGTGGGGAGAACTGTGCCTAGCAGCTGAAACTGGTAGAGATATCACATAGTTTCCGATAGATGGCGCTAAAAGATTTAATTTACGTTCGACATAAAATACCCACACTAGCGATATGGAAAAGGTGCAAGATGTCGGATGCCGAATATAGGATAAGGGTGACAAACGAGCTCACAGTCCACCTGATCGTAAGTGGTCGCTGTGGTATAGGCATCTATCCTCGATTACGAATCAAAATGCAGATGCGTTGTCACCCGTGAGGACTAAGATGGAATGCCCCATCTCCAGTAAAAAGGTTCTCCGGTTCTCTACACTCACCATACGAAACAGTAGCAAAAAACTGATATTTTACGTTGGCATTCTGTGAGAGCGCGGTCCTTCCCCGGCCGGCCCATTCGTGCTACAACTATACCAGTAATATAGCTGCAGCATGATTCTACCACGTAAGGGAAATCTTCCATACATTGGGAGACACGTCCAGTTGTTCATAACATATACATGTTCACAATGGATTTTATGGTTGAGATTTAAAGTGTTATTGCAATGAAAGTTCGTACATTCACTAGTTTAATCGCTCGCACGAAGTTAATTTATCTTAGGATTCGTAAGCGAAAGGTATATGTGTACAGTAATAAAATTGTTAATTACAATTTTAAGTGCCACTTACAACGTGTTCCACGGTAAAGGAACATTTCGAGGGCACATATTGTACGCTACCTCTGTGTTAAAAGGTAACTATAGGTACGTTTTGTTGGTGGGTTTGTTATAATCTCGCATATAGTTAAGTCGGGTCTGTTGTGAGTTGCAGTGACATTGGTTTATATTATTTTATTATTATGAATTTCATTTGATATATTAATTATAATTTTCAAATTTTCAATTTATAATTAATTTGATTTAATGTAACATTACCCTACGATCTTTGTCGGTCGAAATAAATAAATAAAAAAAAACTGTCAGTCGTAGGACCGCACGTCAAAAGTGAAAACTTCTTAGCTTCACAAACTTGTAAACATTATTTTTAGATTGTTAAGAAATATTTTTTAGGAAGTTTTTTTATTAGAAATTATTTTTATCATCGTATTAATATTGTAATAAAATTTTCATTTACTGTGCTGTTGTTGTGTTCATTAATCTGTAAAAAGAAAGATTTTATAAAATTTTATCAATTGAATTTTAAACATTACTTTCATCAATTTATGTACCTGAGTGTGACGGTCACGCGAGTTCAGTGCCTTTTCCCTATCCCAAAATTGATCAACCTACCTAAAGAAATTTTCACTTCAAAAAAAACCCGCACGTGTGGAGAACTGTGCAAAACAGTGTAATGTAATACGTGATCTGACAGAAAAATCACAGTTTCCGACAGATGGCGCAAAAACATCTAGTTTACGCTCGACATAAAATACCACACCAGCGATGTGGAAAAGATGTAAGATGTCAGATGTTAAGTATGGCAAATCTCCCTACAAAACTCCTTTCTCAACGAGAGCCTCAAGACAAGATATGACCGACCGAAAGACCGGACATTGATTGAGTTATTGTGACCTAATCACAATATCAAAGGTCATATTGAAGGCAAAAAACAAACATGATTATAAGTGTATGTATAGTGTGGAATATTATATTCTCTGTGACCGTACAGCGGCGGCATAAAAGAATTCACTACCTATCTATCACACGAAAGTGGAAAGTGGGTGTCGAAAGAAGCGACGTTGGGAAATGAAACGGGAGATATGCAGCAACATCTTCCCGATAACAGCTCAAAATAATAAAAAACTGCGGTTGCCAACCTGCTTGCAAAGCGTCCATATATATGGCACATGTCATTTAAGGCAATCTATGAGGGAAGGTTTGAATAGGCGGTAACGGATAACAGTTAGATAGCATATATATTGTACAGTTTATACAAAAATTGATCACTTACGTGCGATTATGTATTTACTACGGGTTGTTTCTCGTACGTGGAACTTAATTTTAAAAAGGTTGATTTAAAACAATCTCGCTACCAGTAACAAGTGGTAAAATTAAACATTTTGTACAACCATCTTCAATATAAATAAAATGAGAACATCATCAATGTAGTCGACGTACTGGTTAGATCTTGAAAAAATTTCATATGGGAAAATTCATATGGGACATGAGAAGCACTAGCTTTCAAATAAAAAAAAACAAAATCGGTTCACCTAGAAAAAGTTCTAAGGAACACAAAATACAGTGGAACTGAGAACCTCCTCCGTTTTTTTGAAGTCGGTTGCAAACAAATAGATATTCGAAGTTTTATTTCATTTATTTTTAGCCTCCATGACAATTATAGAGCATTGTATATCGAATGATGAGTCATTAACTGTCTGCCAATATGACCAAGCTGTACAAATATGAAACGCGTCGCTGCTCTTTTATCTGTGTAAGTCATAGACAAACGATACATTTCTATACGTGGCAGAGCCACGACGGGGTTAGAGCCACGCTCTCACAGCTTAACGCTGCTGTGTTTCGTATGGTAAAGATAGAGAACCGGAGACCCTTTTTACTGGAAACGAGGCATTCCATCTTAGTACTTCGGGGTGGTAACGCATCATTTTGATACTTAATTGAGGATAAATGTGGATGTCTATGGGCTACAGCTACCACTTACCATCAGGTGGACTGTGTGCTCGTTTGTCGCCATTATCCTATAAAAAAAAACTAGGCTAGCGGGTTGGTAATCGCAGTTAATATCTACCTAGTTTCCCTCTGTCGCCTCTTTCAACACGACACCCACGGTATGTTATAGAATAGTGGATATTCTTACACCGTCACTAACTTCAACCTATTAACATCCTACAGCTGGGCACAGGCCTCCTCTCATTTCCGAGATGGTTTTACACATAAAAATATTTGCAAAATATCACATTTTTTATATTATAAAGGTGACAAACGAGCACACAGTCCACCTGATGGTAAGTGGTTGCTGCGGCCCATAGACATCTACATCTATACTCTATTACAAATCAAAATGTAGATGCGTTGTCACCCGTGAGGACTAAGATGGAATGCCTCATTTCCAGTAAAAAGGGCCTCCGGCCACCTGCACTTACCAAGCGAAACGCAGAGATAAACCTCTACTTCACGCTGGTATTCTGTGAGGTCGTGGTACCACCCCGGTTCGAGCCGGCCCATCCGTGCGACAGCAAAAGCTGCCGCGTGGCTCTACCACTGTGAAAAATTATTTATTGTAGTAAAAAAATGTGAACCATATAGTTTAGAAATGAAATTTCGTATCCCGTTGTCGGTCTTTCCAACATAACCTCAAAATTTACGAGGGTGATCACTAGACACACTGATGCAAGACTCAAAGGAACTGTAAACAATGGACGGATGTTGCGAAGAGCATTAGGATGCTACTCTCGATAATGGCGTCCCACTGTCGCGTTACGGACGAGTTACTCAATATTAAACTATAAAAAATGGCTTAGGTAGACACATATTACTTTTTAAGAATTCGTAACTATTTTACCGTATAATGACCGTGTACGAATATCCACTACCCCATATCATCCAGTGGGTGTCGTAAGCGGTGACAGAGGGAGTCAAACTAGGAAGATGAGTAGCAGTCTTCTTAATAACGACCCAAAACAAATATCCACTCTATGATGTAATGTTAAGGGGGAGGCCTATGTTCAGCGGTGGAATAGGCTGTGACGTTAACAGTAACTAATTTATTGTACGTTGAAGTTTCTGTCGCTGAGTAGTTGATGCAAGTGGCTCACAACCTTGGTTTATATCAATATGAAGGGGAGGGAGTACCTGATTATGGTGGTTTTTTGCTTAGGCGTCGGATCTCTCTCTCTCTTTCTTGGTGGACATTTCCTTACCGCAGCAGTTTAACAATAATTGTTAAAAGGTAAATTTAACCCCCGATGAATTCAGACGGGTGTAATATCTTTTAGTTATAAAAAGTACGTGTCACGTTGTTTGTCCGCGATGGACTCCTAAACTACTGAACTGATTTCAATGAAATTTTTGGTCAATGTGCAGTTTGGTCCAACTTAAAAGATAGGATAGCTTACATCTCAATTTATAGTCGCAATACAATATTATTTTATTGAAAATTATTTGTCTATTATTTGACAGTCATAATTATCTGTTAGCTCCAAACGATTCTGTCAGATGACGATATCTGTTGACTGGATTGAGTAAATATTTAATAGATGGCGCTATGTTAAAAATACAAACGTTTAATATAAGCTACAATTTAGTAGTATAACCACCACGTGTTGCTGTAAGTATTTAACAGATAGAACAGATTTAAAAAAAAATTTGCAGACTGTGTGCAGTTTGGTCCAACTTGAGAGATAGGATAGTTTTTAGCCCGATAAGTGACCCTCAATTTTTTTATTGCTGTTTTCAGGAGTTTTTTTGGGAAAGCAAATGGTCGTTCGGAAAGGGCAGAACAACGTCTGCCTGGTCAGCTAGTATATATATATATATATATATATATATATATATATATATATATATATATATATATATATATGTTTGTTTGTAGTGTGTATCCGTGTATATGTCTATGGCATCATACCTTCCGAACGGATTAACCGATATTGGTAAAAAAAAATCCTTTGAAAGCTGTCTTAATCGAGTGTTATTCAAGTAAATCTGTTCAGCCGTTTGAAGATCATCAGCTCTTTTTGTTTCCGTTTTTTTTTAAATTTAAGTTATAAGTTAGAAGAGTTGGCACGTGCTTATTTAGTAGTTGCCTGTATTTTGTCGACGGAGCAGTAGGTATAGAAGTATGTAACGCACATTCATAGTAAAGCTGACTCATGGAAAAACAGCACGTTATCGACGCGTATTATTTTGTTTAGCAAATGCTCTCGAGAGAAGCTAATAAGCGTATCAATTGCATTTTTTCGAGATACGGTATCGCCGGATAGAGATCTATCGGACGATACGCCAATCAAGTCGCTGCCCGGTACCTCTAGCACATGGTAATGTACATTTTTTTGTAGTATTAGGGTGACAAACGAGCACACAGTCCACCTGATGGTAAGTGGTTGCCGTGGCCCATAGACATCTACATCTATCTTCGTTTCCAAATTAAAATGCAGATGCATTGTCAGCCGTGAGGACTGAGATAGAATGCCTCTTTTCCAGTAAAATAAGTCTTCGGTTCTCTATACACACCATACGAAACACAGCAGCATTAAGCTGCTATTTTACGCTGATATTCTTGTGAGAGCGTGGTCCTTCCCCGGTCGAGCCGACCCATTCGTGCTACAACTATACTATTAATATAGCTGCAGCATGGCTCTACAACATAGCTGGCAATAACTTTGTCAGCTTTTATTTTATAGAATACGGGTGACAAATGAGCACTACCTGATGGTAAGTGAATACTGTGGCCCATAGACATCTACATTAGACCCTCGATTAAAATTCAAAATACACATACGTTGTCACCCTAGAGGACTAAGATGGATGGACCCTTTTTACTGGATACCTCGTATCCATTAAGCTGCTATTTTACGCTGATATTCTGTGAGAGCGTGGTCCTTCCTCCTTCACCGATCTAGCAGACCCATTCGTGCTACAACTATTTAGCAACTATATAGCTGCAGCATAGCATGGTTCTACCACGCAACATTTTTTTGCTCTTTTTATCTTTTAAAAATACCAGTACTAAATAATTATAAATACTCGATAGGTTTTGTTCAAAAAGGTCCAAACATCTTTGTTAATTTGAAAACAACGCAACAAAGAAAGCAATTAATATATGAAAAATTACGACAATGAAATATCCCGTGTCGAGAGCGTTAACTGTCATGGCGGCATACACATATACGTTCCGGTGAGCGGGCGTGGCAATTAAACTTGTATTTTATTACTGAAACGCTCTGAATTAAGCCGAGGAACTAAATCACGTTCGTTAAGAGAATGATAGTATGGTCATCTATGCGGAAACAAGATGCTCGCGTGCAACGGATTTTGGAAAGTATAACGCGATGTATCCGAACGCATTCTTGTGGTTGTGATAACCAGACTTGGATCTTGTATGAAGCTACCGTACTGTATACTCTCATTCAGTCCGTGCTAACTTCCGCTCAAATCAGTGTTAATGACCTTTTCACTCAGCAGTTCTATTTATAAAGTTTAACATTTTCTCGTATTTATTACGATGCAGATTTTTTTTTAATATCATTCGATTAAAATTATAAAGTTTATTGCTATGATAAACTGTTCTTTGGATTCTTGTCATTATACTGTAGATTAATCCAAAGCACAGATAAAAATAAATGTTTAATATAAACTGTAAATAATTTAAAATTAAAAATTTTGTACAGCCGACTTCAATATAATTTATTAAGAATATTCTGCCGATCTATTCTGCAGACTTCCAAAAAGGAGACTTACTCAATTCGACTGTATGTTTTTTTTATGTGTGCTACCTCATAACGTTTTACTGGGTGAACCAATTTCGATGATTCTTTTTTATTTGAAAGCTGGTACTTCTCGTGTGGTCCAATATGAATTTGATCAAGGCCAGACCAGTAGTTATTGAGTTATTCTTAATAACTTATATTGAAGTCGGCTGTATAAAATTTTTAATTTTAAATTATAATTATAATTATTTGAAAGTCAGTGATTGAGTAACAACGCAGGTATCTGCGGACCACAGCATCCACTTACTAACTGGTAGACAGCGTCGTTTAACACGCTTAAAGCCTCCGCTGTCTGTCTGTCAGCGGTATCTCATATTCCGTAATAGATGACTGTTGAAATTTTCACAGAATGTATATTTCTGTTAACAACAAAAATAATAAAAACTTATGTAGAGAACCGAACACCCACTTTATTGATAAAGAGACATCACTAACTACTACTACTAAAACCTCACGGGCGAAAGCACATCTACATTTCAATTCTTAACATAGGATAAGTAAATGTAGATGTCGAAGAAAAATTAGCATCCGCTTACTCTTGAGTGCACTGTTACTCATTTATTTTACTTATAAGCCAGTGCTTGACCACAACCCCATTTGGTGGCAAGTAGTGATGAAACCCTAGATGGTAAATCGCACTGTCTTAGCGTAACATAAGCACATTCACTCTTGCCTTGAAGCGCTTAGATTGAGAGTTTTGGCGGGAACTTGACCGGCGGCGGTTTGCTGCTCCTGTATTATTGTTTAAATAATGGTTTGAAAGTTTGAAGTAGACTTTGATATGTAAAAGGGGTGCGATTTTATGTATTAAGTGTCTGCGCATGTGGACTATTAGTGGAAACTGTGAAACAAGAGCTCTGATGGTGATGTGATGTGATTCTCAAAATAAGGTGTCTGTCTGCTCAGACGCCTTGAGATACCATCGCGAACCGTCAGCTGTCTGCTGGCTCAAGTTGCCGTCATATCAAAAAAAATCTCCCAAGGGCTGCACAATGTGACGCATCAACATATTGTGAAGCAGCATACTATGAAGGATAATTATTATAATATATTGTAACTTCAGGCTCAGAAGGGCTAGATCCCAGAGCCGTAAAGCCAGTTATTAAGAAGAAGAAGCTCAGATTGTATTCGGACGATAATATATCTTTTCATTTCTATAATAAAACACCTTTATCTATCTTTTTATGAGTCATAGCCGTAAAAGTAAATTTGAATATACACTACAATCACGTATAGTCGATGTCTCGCCACAAAAGCTATCGCGTCGTATCGATTACAGTGTCGATGCGTATAAACGCACGGTCGTGGTAGTCGGGCACTAGACAGGCCTTTAATCAATGCACATAATCGTCTTCTATATCGGATAACAACAGCATTTAATACGTATTATGTCGCTGTCATATTAAAAAGTCGTGTGACATATTAGGTTGCATATGATTTTTTAATATCAGTGATAATAATTGAAAGGAATTAGGCTATCATCACACCTATCCTTAACTGTCATAATGTGTTTTTATATATCTTTTTAACTTAATTGTCCTATTTATGTATGTACATCTTCCCTATTAGCGATTCGTTGTAAACAACAGTTCCTTGCGGAAGAAATCGCTACCAGAGCGATAAAACCGCCTATTGTACCTTCTATATACGTACCTATATTTTATTTTGTTTTCCTTTTAACGTTTATTGGTGATTATAACGTTATAACTAGATAAAATTTTTTACTAAAATAAAAAAAAGTATACTAGAGAAATTAAACTAAACTATAATATGGCTTCTGAATTTTATACTATGTGCAAGCAGCTATTCAGATCTTACAAGTTTTGACGGAACAAGTATTTGTATGGGCTGCAAATAATTGCTCCGGGTCTGGATGTTTGTCCTTGTGCAATTTGTGTTTGTAAACTGCCTCCACGATACAGGAGAAAATCCTATTGTGCGGGTAACGTTTTTTTTAAAAAAAGAAAAGAAAGAAAGAAAGTTGTATTCTTTGTCGTCTATTATATCTATTGTGGTGACAGCTTTGGTTATAGTTCACCGCTAATAATTTCAATATATTGCAGGATTTGCCGAGCTGTGAGAACCCTCACTTCCTCTGTGTTTTCGAAATTCGAATTTGAATTTCGAAATTGTCAGTATTCAGTGAAATGTTCACAGGTGTTCTAATCATGATAACTATAACTAATGGTGTCAAAGCAAACATATCTTCATAACATACGTCGTTTTGTTTGGCAGAGATCTCTTCGGACTGAGAGGGTTTCACGGCAAAGAAGTGTCCACCAAGTGTAGTGTTGGCGGACTGTACATGTCTTAAAATTTTTTTTTCTAATTTTTTGTAAAAGCAGGTTTTCTCAAGATGTTTTCCTTCACCGCCGAGAACGTGGTAAGTCAGTACTTAAACTTGCAATCAACAATATCATTGCTGCCGGTTTCGAACCCGGGTTGCTCGCATACTGTAGAATTCATAGCAAAGGCTAACAGCTATCATGGCTCTTATTTTCGATTAGGTTTTAAAAATATAATAGCCAAATATTCAAACACTACTCAATTTTAAGATGTCATAAGTCTCGTGGTGTCACAGTCACTTTGACTGGAAGTGATAGAGACAGCACGAAACTTAACGGCGTCTTAAAATTGAACAGCGTTGGAGTATTAGGACATACATTTTATAAATTTCAAGTTTATCTAAAGCTGCGGGTTCCTGGCAGTCTGCCAGGGGCATTAAACTGTCGCCCTTGAAATCGATAAAATGCACGGGAAGGCAACTTAATAATACTGCAGTCACACACGTGGTGTATTCAAATATAATGCCAACGTTTGATCACTAACATTCTCATTAGTGTAGTGGTGGTGAGAGAATGTCCATGACCCCATATCATCCCGTGGGTGTCGTAAGAAACGACAGGGAAACAAATCAGGAGATGGGCAGCAGCTAATAACGAGTAAAAAAAAACTACGGTTGACAACCAGCTTGCCGAGCATGGCAACTAATAATGTACTGACGGTACAGTTACCGTTACAACCTACAACCTAGAGAGCACACAGTCCACCTGATGGTAAGTGGTTGCTGTGGCCCATACATAACATAACATCTACCCTCGTTTGCGAATCAAAATTCAGATGCGTCGTCACCCGTAAGGACTGAGATGGAACGCCTCTTGTCCAGTAAAATGGGTCTCCGGTTCTCTTCACTCACCTTACCAAACAGCAGTGTCAAGCTGCTATTTTACGCTGGTATTCTGTGAGAGCGTGGTCCTTCCCCGGTCGAGTCGATCCATTCGTACTACTAATATAGCTGCAGTATGGCTCTACCACGTGCAATATATCGTTATAAACTTAAAAGTTACAGCCTATAATACGTCCCATTGCTGGGTACAGGCCTCCTCTCATTTCTGAGAGGGTTTTAGGGCAAGGAAGTGTGCGCCGCGCTGCCCCAATGCGTGTTAGCAAACTTCACATGTCTTCGAAATACTTTTTTCTTATTACTCAGAGACAGGAAGTTTTCTTCACGATGTTTTCCTTCACTGCCGAGCACGAGGTGAATAGCAGTTAAAATTACAATTAACAATTTCATTGGGGTACGACTTTCCATTACCTTCCATCGAGTTTGGTGTTGATACGTATTTTTACAGAAAGGTTACATTTTTATAAGCACACACACAAAGTTTCAATATGCGGAAACACGTACTTTTTGAGAAATAAATTAATAAAAATCACTTATTTTAACAATATTTTGTTGTTTTTTAAATTGGCTTTACGGCTCTGGGTTCTAGCCCTTTTGAGCCTACTTTATTACGAATTTCCATTGACATTCGTCGCATTGAGGGGGGGGGGGGGGAGAAGAGGTGTAGGAGGACTAATTCAGAGGGATTTCTGTATCTATTTTGAGACTGCAACGTCTCCGGCGCTGCGGGAAGAGCAGCCTCTACGCCTTTGCGTAACAAATCGCAGGCGTCCCTCCTCGCCTCCGCAGCTTCGGCTCGTCCGATGCCTACGATTTGTTACAGCAGTCGGAGGCTGCTCCCCCTACGCGCCTCCGGTTCTATATAACCACTCTAGGGGTAGGACAGACTCGTACCACGTGGAGTCGGGGTCAATAAATTTGGTTTTTTGACATAAAAGCTTAGCTTTCCATAGAAATCCCTCTGAATTAGTCCCCTACTCCTCCCCCCCCCCCTCCCCCCATTCAACGAATGTCTGGAAATTCGTAATAAAATAGGCTCAGAAAAGCTAGAACCCAGAGCCGTAAAGCCAATTAAAAAAAACAACAAAATATTGAAATAAGTGATTTTTATTAATTTATTTCTCAAAATTACGTGTTTCCGCATATTTAAACATTGTGTGTGTGCTTATAAAATTTTAATCCATTTTTTGTGATATCACGACAGCTTACGATACGAATCGATTTAAAAATCTATCTTTTTCGGAAAGAAACGACATCCGTACTGACGACGAGAATGACATTATAAAATGGCGCCAGTTTTACGCTAGGAATGTAACATAAACATTGCAAAAATAATTAATTTACAAATAATGTTTTTTCTCAAAAAGTACGCGTTTCCGCATATTGAAACTTTGTGTGTGTGCTTATAATAGTGTAACTTTTCTGTAAAAATACGTATCAACCCCCAACTCGATGGAAGTCAACTAGGAATGTAACATAAACATTGCAAAAATAATTAATTTAAATAATGTTTTTTCTCAAAAAGTACGCGTTTCCGCGTATTGAAACTTTGTGTGTGTGCTTATAAAAATGTAACCTTTCTGTAAAAATACGTATCAACACCAAACTCGATGGAAGGTAATGGAAAGCTAAGCCTTCATTGGTGCCGGCGGGGATCGAACTCAGGTTGCTCGCGTACTGTGAAATTTACCGCGAGCGCCAACCATCTGAGTTACCACGGCTCTCAATATGTCGTTGTTCAGACAGAAATAATCACTACTTTTTTGTGGTCTATGATTATCTATACAAAGTTACTAATTAAATGAGCTAATCTTCCCTTATCCTGGAGAACTCCTCAAAACATCTGATTATTATTTTACGAAGTTATCTATATCTATACAAATAAATAAAATTGAAGTGTCTGTTTGTAATGTTAAAATAACAGCTTATTACTAAATGCATATGAAAGTATATTATACGGTACTAATTTCACTTCAATTCACACGTGGTAGAGCCATGCTGCAGCTATATTAATAGTATAGTTGTAGCACGAATGTGACGGCTCGACCGGGGAAGTACCACGCACTCACAGAATACCAGCGTAAAATCTTAGTCCTCACGGGTGACAACGCATCTGCATTTTGATTTGTAATAGAGGATAGATGTAGATGTCTATAGGCTGCAGCAACCACTTACCATCAGGTGGACTTTGTACTCGTTTGTCACCCTTATCCTATAAAAAAATAATAACAAAAAACAATACTCGAAATTTTTGTCTGTCTGCCTGTCTGTTTGTTCCGGCTAATCTCCGAAACGGCTGGACCGATTTTGACGATACTTTCACTGGCAGATAGCTGATGTTAAAGGAGTAACTTAAGATACTTTCATTTTAGAATAAGAATTAGGGTTCCGCACAAAAAAATTAAAACTCATGAAATCGTAGTAAATTCCACGCGGTCGAAGTCGCGGGGACAGCTAGTTTCTAGTAAATATGTTATACTTTAGCAAAATACACTCGCTCGCTTCCGTTACAACGTCCAGGAGTCGGGAATGTTGACATTTCGGCGGGCCAGGTATGCGCGGGTTGCTTTGGCCTACATCAAGAATGAATGTTCGCTTAAATTGAAATTGTTTTGAGGCACACTTTTATTGAGATGCAATCACTGCCTTATCTCGCGTTGATATCGCCGACACGATAAAACACATAAACAAATAGGATACAAAATAATGCATAATTTCTGACATGGGCTGTTAAGTATTATATAGAATCCGCAAAAATAAAATGTCTTATGTTTATGTTTACGTGGTAGAGCCACGCTGCAGCTATATTAAGGTTGTAGCACGAGTGGGTCGGCTCGACCGGGGAAGGACCACGTTCTCACAGAACAGCAGCGTAAAATAGCAGCTTAACACTGCTGCGTTTCGTATGGTGAGTCAAGAGAACCGGAGACACTTTTTACTGGAAACGAGGCATTCCATCTTAATCCTCACGGGTGACAACGCATCTGCATTTTGATTCTTAATGGAGGATTGTTGTAGATGTTTATGGGACACAGCATCCACTTACCAATCAGGTGGACTGTGTGCTCGTTTGTCACCTTTATTCTATAAAAAAAACACATTGAAATAAAATTAGTCTTTACGGATTTTATCACGTATATTAACTTGTGATGAATCGACACTCCGGAAAGTCTGCAGTCTGTGAACACGTAAACGATCGCCCTCGTCACAAAATCAGATTTTGATAGACCACAACTCCTCGCTAAAGACGATTCGCGAGGCTATTGAACAAAAAACATCCTAATTTCAGTAGAGAAGACGGCTGGGTGCTACCATCTGCTTGGGATCCTATAATTAATAAAATTAAATCTTAACCCAAGCATACAACTGCAAGAATTCAAGATACTTAGGTTCATAGTACTGCGTAGATCGCACCGTAAATTAATCATTTTAATCTGAAGGTGGCCGTGGTTAACTATGACATTGGGACGTCGAACACCTCACTCCCCTCCATAACCATGGTTGCAGTAGTCGAAACGTCGGGAATTTAAAATAAGTTAATGTACGCGATTAAATCCGTAAATACTTGGATTTCTTTAAACTGTAAACTAAGATCCTAATATGTCAATCGTAAATATAAAGAATTCCTAATGAACTCTAAAAATTTTGTACAACAGACTTCAATATAAATTATTAAGAATAACTCAGAAACTATTGGTCAGATCTTGATCAAATTTATATGGGACCACACGTGAAGCACCAGCTTTCAAATAAAAAAGGAATCATCGAATTCGGTTCACCCAGAAAGAAGTTATGAGGTAACACACAAAAAAACATACAGTCGAATTGAGTACCTCCTCCTGTTTGAAGTCGGTAGAAAAATTATAATGAGTGTAAGAATATCCACTACCCCATATCGTCCCGTGGGTGTCGTAAGAGGCGACAGAGGAAAAACAAACTGCTCCGGATTGCATCGTGGCTTAGTAATGAGTTGCAGCGCTAAGGGCCGCAGGACCAATCCAGCACGGAATAACTATTTGTATGGCCTAAAAATAATTCCGAGTCTGAATATTTGTCCTTGAGCAATTTATTTAAGTAAATTGCCTCACGAGACTGGAGAAAATCCTAGTGTGAAGGTAACGTTAAAAAAAGAAAAGAAAAAATCAGAAGATGATTACTATAATATGTAATATAAATATAAGATGATTAAAAAAATATGGCAACTATCCCCCTTTATGCAGTAATCTATGGGAAGGATTCAACAGTGGACTTTTCAGAGACTATAAAGGTATTTTTTTTAATAATGAAATAAATGTGCATTGATGCAATTCGATGGATTCCAATTCCAATGTTTATAAAAATGTCACGCATGCTTCACGCTGTTCGAGTTAATTTTGTCAAACAAGAATACGCAACGTTACCGCAATTATTGGATTTTGCATGTACTGTAAATAGCTATGCACGTTTCAAAGCTTAATGTGCAAAAATAATAACATCCAATTTAAAAATATGAGCACAAAAAGTAAAAAATAATGTGGGTAGATTTAGTTTCTTCGTTAGTTGTGGTGGCTTCATATATTAAAAAAATTATAACCTTTACTAGGTTGCAAGACTAGTTTTATGCCCTGTCTGGGTAGATATCACGCTCTTATCTATTTCTGCCGCCAAACACATTAGTAAAGAAAGTCCTTACTCTTTACTCTGTGCTTGCAATGCTGTTCCGGTCCGAGGCGTATAGAGAGCGAGTAAAATTAGATGCTGTGAGGAATTCAATCTGACTCCTCAGAGGCGACAATGGATCTCTGGCCTTTGTTTTAAGTTGCTAACAGGTATCCATGGGCTGTAGACGCCACTTACCATCAGACGCGCTGTTCGTTTGTTACTTCAGTTTAAATTAAAAAAAAAGAAGACTCTGGCCTTCTTTGTTTGAAGTTGTTAACAGGTGTCCATGGGCTGTAGGCGCCACTTACTATCGAATGCGCTGTTCGTTTTTTACTTCAGTTTAATTTAAAAAAAAAGAAGAAGAATTATTCTCTGATATATTAAGCAGGGCTCTTTTATAAAAATGTTCAACAGTTTAAACTTATAAAGTATGTATCTATTCAAGTTAATTGTAACAAGGAATTTACAATACACAATGTGGTTTAACCCCTGTGATGAAAATGGCGTAGACAGCAATGCGTAGAGAGCGAGGGTGTAGAAACACCATTATAGGATATAGGTATATAGACGCTCGAGTACGCCGGGAGTCGGGACAATCGATTCGAGTAGCGCTCCCCTGCCGTCGCGCCGGGCATCCACCCGGCAACCACACATTCTTGGTTCACGCGAAAAGACTTCCATAAAAACTTACCTCTCAGTAAACACACCAAAGAATTGCAGTCGCTGGTCGCGAAAACACTTAACCACTTTTATTAAAGTCTAACCCGCTATTAATCTTACTGACACAATCCTTTTTTACTTACACTGTTTAACAAATAGCTAATCTAGACAAGGAATAAATAACCGGCTACGTTGTGTCCGGCGCTGTTAGAATCTTAATAATAACGACGCTACCCCCACGATTGTTCGCGGCGGACTGACTGAAATGAATATGGCGCCGACTGTGCGTTCAAGATGACGCGAGTGAATGCAGTCACGGGTGACCCGTTAGGATTTCGACCAATCACATGACGTTGCGCTCGAAATACACCAATGACGACGTAAAGTTGCTAAGTTATTTTAGCCGTGAAAGTTCAAAATCAGAACAAGTTCATCTAAGTACAATTGTAATTTAATTATGTTTTGTGATACAAATTTTATTCAAGGTCCATGCAACTTAATTAAGCAATTAACAGTTACTGTCGGTCAATGCACCGTCAGTAACACTGCAGATGGTAATAAAAAGCATTTGAGAAAATCACTGCGTTTATTACCGTTGGTGGTTTTAACTACAATTTAATTATAATACCATCGTATTTTTTATTTTTTTATTTGAGGAATTAACACACTGCAAATATTTTATCATAAATTTTAACTATCAATCAATAATACATTCTTTAGTTTGCCTACACCAATATAGTTTGTTACTTACCTAATAATAAAAGCACACTGTAAAGTGTATAAAAAGTGTAAAAGTACAAAAAAAAAACGCTCTGAATGCGATTTTTCCGGATAACCTTTTACACCGTTTCAGGCAGGTCGGCGGTGAAAGATAATATGTATACTTCAATGGAGGAAACCTGCGAATCTGAGAAATAAAAAAAAATCCGAAGATATTTTGAACTGCACCAACACGTATTGGGCATGCATTAAGATATTTTTTTTCTCTAAAACCCTCAGGAAAGAGCTCCTCTCTTTCCTGAGGGTTTTAGTTTTCCTGTGGCCAGTAGTAGAACGTATACAGGCTGTAGCTTTACCTTACTTTTTTTTTTTACTTTTGCCTACGCAATAAAACTGACTAAAGAATGTAGAAGAGGATGGTGACGGAACTTAATTATAAACGTAGACTTAAATTAAAAGCACACAAGTGGTAAAATAAAAAAAAATACAACCGACTTCAATATAAATAAAATGAGAACATCATCAATGTAGTCGAAGTTAATTCATCATCATCATCATCATTACAGCCCTTCACAAGTCCACTGCTGAACATAGGCCTCCCCCAAGGAATGCCACAAAGCACGGTCCTGAGCCACCTGCATCCATCGACTTCCTGCATATCTTACCAGGTCGTCACTCCATCTAGTGGGGGGACGCCCTACACTTCGCCTGCCGGTACGAGGCTGCCAGTCGAGAACCTTTCTTCCCCATCGGTTGTCGGTTCTTCGAGCTATATGGCCGGCCCATTGCCACTTCAGCTTACTAATCCGTTGGGCTATGTGGGTCACTCTGGTTCTACTGCGGATATGCTCATTTCTAAGTTTATTACGCAGAGAAACTCCGAGCATAGCTCTCTCCATAGCTCGCTGAGCGACCTTGAGCTTCCCTATCCGGCCAGCAGTGAAGGACGTCTCAGTTCCATATGTCATCACTGGCAACACGCACTGGTTGTATAGTCTCGTTTTCAAGTTTTGAAGTATACCTGACGAGAAGATGTGCCGTAATTTCCCGAACGCTGCCCAACCGAGTTGAGTCCGCCGATTGACCTCGGTCGAAGTTAGACTTACCTAGTCGGACTATTTGTCCCAGAGAAACTCCGAGCATAGCCCTCTCCATAGCTCGCTGAGCGACCTTGAGCTTCCTCATACGGCCAGCAGTGAAGGACCACGTCTCAGTTCCGTATGTCATCACTGGCAACGCGCACTGGGTGTACAGTCTCGTTTTCAAGTTTTGAGGTATCATCATTCATCATTACAGCCCTTCACAAGTCCACTGCTGAACATAGGCCTCCCCCAAAGAATGCCACAAAGCACGATCCTGAGCCACCTGCATCCATCGACTTCCTGCATATCTTACCAGGTCGTCACTCCATCTAGTGGGGGGACGCCCTACACTTCGCTTGCCGGTACGAGGCTGCCACTCGAGAACCTTTCTTCCCCATCGGTTGTCGGTTCTTCGAGCTATATGGCCGGCCCACTGCCACTTCAGCTTACTAATCCGTTGGGCTATGTCGGTCACTCTGGTTCTACTGCGGATATCCTCATTTCTGAGTTTATCACGCAGAGAAACTCCGAGCATAGCCCTCTCCATAGCTCGCTGAGCGACCTTGAGCTTCCTCATACGGCCAGCAGTGAAGGACCACGTCTCAGTTCCGTAAGTCATCACTGGCAACACGCACTGGTTGTACAATTTCGTTTTAAGGTTTTGAGGTATGTCTGACGAGAAGATGTGTCGTAGCTTCCCGAACGCTGCCCAGCCGAGTTGAATCCGTCGATTAACCTCTCGGTCGAAGTTGGACTTACCTAGTCGGACTATTTGTCCCAGGTAAACATACTCGTCAACAACTTCGAGCTTAGTGTTCCCAACAACTACCGGCATAGGTGTGACATGGACATTAAACATGATCTTTGTTTTGTCCATGTTCATCTTAAGACCTATCCGTTGGGAAACACTATTGAGGTCATTGAGCATAGTGCTTAGGTCCTCCAGCGATTCTGCCATAAGGACTATATCGTCGGCAAATCGAAGGTGAGTGATGTACTCGCCATTGATGTTGATACCGTATCCTTTCCAGTCCAGAAGCTTGAAAACGTCTTCCAATGCAGCGGTGAAGAGTTTCGGGGATATGACGTCACCCTGTCTTACACCTCTCTGCAATTGGATAGGTTTCGTACTCTGGTTCTGTACTCGGATAGCCATCGTAGCCCTACTGTACAAGCACTTCAACACTTCGATATACCGACAGTCAACTTGGCACCGCTGAAGGGACTGCAGCACCGCCCAAATTTCGACGGAATCAAAGGCTTTCTCATAGTCCACATACACCAGACATAGTGGCAAATTGTACTCCTCGGACTTCTGTACAATTTGCCGTAGGGTATGTATGTGGTCTATGGTGCTAAAGCCTTTTCGGAAACCGGCTTGTTCGGGAGGCTGGAAGTCGTCAAGTCTGCGCGCGAGACGATTCGTAATGACTCTCGAAAACAGCACGTAGACGCGGCTCAGAAGGGAAATCGGTCTGTAGTTCTTCAAGAGAGCGTTGTCGCCTTTCTTGAAGAACAAGACCACCGCACTTCTGCTCCACGCCTCCGGTGTAATGCCACCATGGAGGACGGAATTAAAGAGCTTCTGAAGGACTTCAAGTACCGGTTTTCCACCCGCTTTCAGAAGCTCCGCTGTAATTCCTTCCTCGCCTGGGGCCTTGCCGTTTTTAAGGTGTTTGAGAGCCATTCTAATCTCGCTCAGACTGACGTCCGGGATATCATCGGAATAATGTCGGATAAGACTCGCTCTTGGATCGTTACTCACACTTGCGTGTGGCTCCAACGATGACGTGTACAGCTGCCCATAGAACCTCTCAATCTCACTCAAAATCTCAGGTGCCCCGGAAACGATGCTGCCACATTCGGTCTTCAGCTTTGACAGTTGGCTCTTTCTGGCAGACAGATCTCTGGCAAAGACTTTGGAGCCTTGGTTCCGCTTGATCGCTTCTTCAATACGAGCTGTATTGAAGTTGCGTAAGTCCCGCCGCATGCATTTGGAGATCTGTCTGTTCAGTTGCCTGTATGCTGCCAAATCTGTTGAAGAATGTAGCTTCATCTCCCGTCTAACAGCCATGAGATTAAGAGTGTGATCGGAGAGTTTTTGTGTTCTTCTGCGGCGGGTCTTGCAGAACTTAGCTCCGACCGCATGGACAGTTTCCACGAGCTTGTCATTCAAATCGTCCACTTCATTGCAGTCTTCTAGGCACTGAAAACGGTTTTGTAACTCGAGCTGAAAGGTTTCGGGACTTTGGATTAGAGCACGAGGGGGACGGAGCGTTGACTTCATTAGACGAGACCTCTCCAACTTAACGTTTAGGTTCAGTGTGCCTCTAACCATTCGGTGATCGCTGCCGGTTTTCACCCTCGCGATCACTGAGACATCACTGAACAGTTGTCGTTTGGTCGTCATAATGAAGTCAATCTCATTTTTTGTCGAACCGTCGGGGCTCGACCAGGTCCACTTCCTGTGGGGCCGCTTCTGGAAGAAAGAGTTCATCATAAAGAGTCTCTCTTTCTCCATGAAGTCGGCCAGCTGCTGGCCCCTTGGGTTCCGTTGCCCTATTCCAAATTTCCCCACTTTCAGCTCACCGTTCTCTCTTGTGCCTAGTTTTGCATTGAAGTCTCCCATTAACACCGTATATTGGGTTTTGGAGGAATGCATGGCTCTAGTGATATCCTCATACATTTCCTCCACCTCCTCATCGGGGTGTGCCGAGGTTGGTGCGTAAACCTGTATGACCTTCAGCGAATACCGTTTGGTGATTCTGAGTATAAGGTACGCAACCCTCCTCGACACACTCTTAATCTTTACAACGTTGTTAACGAGAGACTTGTGGACGATAAATCCGACACCTCCTTGGGACAGATGGTCGCCCTCCCGGTAATAGAGCAAGTTGCCGGATTCGAGGATTACCGTGTCCTCCCCCTCTCTTCGGACTTCGGATAATCCTATAATATGCCAGCGTAACTTGTCTATCTCTTCTTCCAGCTCCACAATCTTCTCGTCAGTCCTCAGGGTCCGTGCGTTGTATGTTGCCAGGTCAAGTCGTTGTAGGTGGCAACCGAACCTCCACCGGAGATTCTTAGCACCCCCTGCCCCGCCGTTACCATGGTCGCCACCGTAGCCAGGAATAGCGGGGCCGCCGGGGACTGGGGGCCGTCTCTTCGTAACTTTCATTATGGGGGGTGTATTGCCATAGTTGCCACGCTTGGCGAGCGGGTTGGCAACCGCAGTTTTTTTATTGTATTTTGCCGTTACCAGGAAGATGCTGCTGCCCATCTCCTGCCTGTGTCCCTTTGTCGCCTTTTACGACACCCACGAGAAGATATGGGGTAGTGGATATTCTTAACCGCCACTACACGGTATACCTGAAGTTAATTAAATACGCATTATTAAGGATAACTCAAAAACTACTGATCAGATCTTGATAAAATTTATATGGGAATACGTGAGTGGCACAAGCTTTCAGAGCCAGCCAGAGAAAAAGAATAATTAAAATCGGTTCACCTAGAAAAACGTTCTGAGGTAACACACATAAAAGTTACAGTCGAATTGAGAACCCCCTCCTTTTTGAAGTTGGTTGATAATGATGGCAGTAGAGGATTAATAAAAGTTGAAGTACAAAGGATAGGACGGAAAATTATAAAAAAAATGTGAAGGTTCCAAGTCACGTTTAGAGAGCCAGGTTGTAAGGCATTTCATCTTAGTCCTCAGAACTGATGCATTTGCAGCCTTCCTCATTGGAAGTTGTCTGCAGGTGTCCAATGGACTACAATAGGCAAACGCAGCTTACCTTGCAGGCCATCGCTGGTACTTCCTGCTTATTTTCGAGCGCAACGTTCGAATCTCGATCGTTTAATTCGTTATAAAGATATCGTACGGCAAAATTTTATTTACATACATACATACACACGCCCACGTGCGCGCACACACAGCCATACGTCCAGGTGGGAATAGTCGGAACGGCTTCCCAGGACCTCAGAACGTGGAGATCTGATGAAAACTCGCATTCTCAAAATCCGACCGAAATCTTTAACTATTCCTATTTTTGAAAATTATTAATTTTCAAAGCGAGACGCTAAAATACCAAGTCCCACTAAATTTATAATATTTAACTTAATAAGCTCTATGGGTATCTGTCATAGCATTATTTAAAAGCACTAACAATTAGAACTAATTTTAAAAAGTAATAACGCTCAAAAAAAAGCACAAAAGGAAAATTTACAAGTGTGTAATTATTGCCTTTAAAGTTAAAACGGTTAAGTGTCAGGAAAATATACAATATGCAGCATAAAATTGCGATATTTATTTACGATTGGACGAGCTGCAGTCAAACTCATGGAAGAGCTTCTTGAGACCTTAAAATAAACCTGTTTTCAAACGTCATTGCACGTTTGAGAATTAATTTATTGTAAAAAGTTTTATTTTTTAATTTCAAAAATTATTTCTATTTAAAAAAAAGATATAACGTAAACACTTTTGCTAGATAAAGTTAAATTTAATGATATATCAGCTTTTGATAGTGATCATCATCGATATATATGTACTACGCACTAGATTTCGCATTCCGAACATTGACTATGTTCAACTGAACTGTACTGCAATCCGTACACTAAACTTTTTTTTTTTAAATAACGTTACCTCCACACTAGTATTTTCTCCTGTATCGTGCGGGCAGTTTATATACATAAATTTCACAAGGACAAACATCTAGACCCGGAACAATTATTAAGCGGGATTCGAACCCGCGGCGGTTAGCGTTGTGACTCATTATTAAGCCACTGCGCCACGGAGCTGCCAAGCTAAATATTGCGTAAATTGATGATTTGTGAATTCGATGATTATTATTACATTTTATTTAGAAATATGTTTGTTTAGATTAAAATAAGAGTATTTTATATTAAATTCTTATATTTATTTTATATTAATATCTTATTCTATATTAAATTAGTCTTCGCGCATGCGCGAAGACATAGAGTAGCGCACAATTTTTGTTTGGAATAGCTTCTCTAGTCATAAACTTCTTTTGATGTGTGTAAACGACTTTCAATAAAATAAACCTAGTAAGCTAACAGCATAGCAAAGTGGCGAAGCAATCAGCTTTGTAGCGTAATTACTATTTAGAGTATTTCATTTTATATTTTCAGCCAAAGTTTTTAGGTATAAATGAAATCTATTGTAATGGAAGTCATGACATTTTTTTTATCATTCCTGTCATCATTTGCCTGCTAAGTTTCGCAGTAGCGTACCTTATTCTATCTACCCACTTCAAAATGGAGGGGATTCTCAATTC
This sequence comes from Parnassius glacialis, assembly GCA_033319125.1. NCBI lineage: Eukaryota > Metazoa > Arthropoda > Insecta > Lepidoptera > Papilionidae > Parnassius > Parnassius glacialis. The sequence continues at coordinate 54,979,471 of JAVANC010000005.1, forward strand.
GACTGTATGTTTTTTTTGTCTGTGTTACCTCAGAAGTTTTTTCTAGGCGAACCGATTTTGATGATTCTTCTTTTATTTTGAAAGCTGGTGCTTCTTATGTGGTCCCATATAACGATGAAGGTGTGCCCAATAGTTTTTGAGTTATCCTTAATAATTTATATTGAATAGAATAACGGTGACAAACGATCACACAGTTCACTTGATGGTAAGTGGATACTGTGGTCCATAGACATCTTTATCCTCGATTAAGAATCAATATTCAGATGCGTGAGGACCCCTGAGGACTAAGATGGAACGCCTCTTTTTTCCAGTAAAAAGGGTCTCCGGTTCTCTACACTTACCATACGAAACACAGCAGCGTTAATCTGCTATTTTACGCTGTTACTCTGGGAGAGCGTGGTCCTTCCCCGTTCGAGACGACCGTTTGTGCTCCAACTATAATAATGATGCAGCATGGCTTTATCACGTACAGTTCTATCAAGTACACAGCCGAACAACGAACATAGACCTCCCCTATAGATTACCTCATAGGGGGATATTTCGCACGGTTGCCACGCTTGGCAAGCGGGTTGACCGCAGTTTTATTTTTTATTTTAGGTCGTTATTAAGAGTATTCTGCTGCTCACCCTCCTAGTTTGATTCCCTCTGTCACCGCTTACGATCCCCACTGGATGATATGGGGTAATGGATATTCGTATACCGCCACTACACGGTCTCTAACAAGTCCAGTCTACCACATTTATTACAAGAATGTTTCGAAGTGGAATTATAAAGGTAGTCAGTCATTCAGGGCAATCTAATAACCAGTTAATGTAACATTTTCTTTACTAACAAGTTTAGTGTCTCACTCGTAAGTCATTACCACATTTCTTACTGTGGATGTCTCACTGCGGCAAATGTCAGAAATAACCTATGGCTTCCTTCTAACGTAGCTTTGACTTAATTAAGTACAATGTTATGCTGTGCCTCTTTCTTATAACGCCTCTTTGACAAATAAATATGAGTAAGAAAAAAATATATATCTTATATATTTTTTTTCTTTAAAAAACGTTAACGTACACTAGGATTTTCTGCCGAGTTCCAAAAAGAAAGAAACCACCTCACAGAAAACCAGCGTGAAGTAGAGGTTTACCTCTGCGTTTCGCTTGGTGAGTGCAGGTGGCCGGAGGCCCTTTTTACTGGAAATGAGGTATTCCATCTTAGTCCTCACTATAATAAAACAACGGTTCTTTTAATGGCGGTTAAACGACTGACTTTTATTTTCCAAAGTAAACAGTAGTACACATTATAGACACTAGATGGCAGTACGAGTCTCATATTTTAGATATTAACATTTCAACACCCCCACTATATCTAATAATATGGCCAAACATAAATTAAACAATTTGCACACCTAATCTATTTAAAAATTTATAATGTTTAACAGAACATAAACCCTTGGTGAACAAATCTGCAGGCATTTCAGCCGTTGGCAAATATTTAACATTCACAATTTTATTAGTTACACATTCTCTACTAAAATGGTATCTGATATCTATGTGTTTGGTTCTTTTGTGGAAAACTGGATTAACAGTTAACTTTTGCGCACTTTGATTATCATTGAAAATATCAATAGTATACAATTTTTGTGTTATTTCATACAACAAATTTCTTAAATAAATTGCTTCTTTGCAAGCTTCTGTTATTGCCATATACTCGGCTTCACTACTAGACAGCGCAACAGTTTTCTGTTTCTTCGTTTCCCATGATATTACACAGCCTGATAATGTAAAACAAATTCCAGTGTATGATCTCCTATCAATTACATTACCTCCCCAATCAGCATCTACAAAACCTTCTAATATTGAATTTCCTTCAGCTGAATACTTCAAACCATAACTTCTAGTACACTTCAAATACCTCAATAATCGCTTTACATAGGAACAATGCTCTTTGGAATAGCAGTTATTAAATTGACTTAAAAAAGCTACTGCAAACACAATATCAGGTCTTGTCAATACAGCCAAATACATTAAACTTCCTATGATTTGCTGATATGGAAACTTATCTATACAATGTTCATTATTAGATATATTTAATTTCACCTCCATTGGAGTCTGTATAGGTTTGCATTCACTCATATTAAATTTATACAACAGCTGATCAATATAATCTTTTTGACTTAATGTCACGGTTTGCTCTGATTTATTGAAATTTACATTTACACCAAGACACTTCTTTATTTCTCCTAAGTCTTTAATTTTGAACTGACTAGCTAACATTTGCTTCAAATTACTTGTCTCAGCAATATCATTTGAAAAAATAAAGAAATCATCTACAAACAATGTAACAATGGTTTTCAATTTACCTTGCATTTTTGTATACATACATGGTTCTATTTTCGATCGAGTATAATTCATACTTAATAAACACTCATCTACTTTCTTATTCCATGCTCTTGAAGACTGTTTTAGCCCATAAATGGCCTTTTTTAATTTAAGTACCTGACCATTCTTAGTTTTTTCGGAAAAACCTTTTGGTATCTGCATATAAACAGTTTCCTCAAGAGTACCGTTCAAGAAAGCAGTTGTTACATCTAGATGCGTAGTATTCAAATCTAGTTTTACTGACAGTGCAAAAAGTAACCTCAAAGTTGTATGTCTCACTACGGGAGAAAATGTCTCTGTAAAGTCCACACCTTCAATTTGCGAAAAACCTTTAGCTACTAATCGCGCACGAAAACGAACTTTATTCTCACTGTCATACTTCTTACGGAGTACCCACTTGCACTGTACAACTCTAACATCTTTCGGAGCGTCACTCAACTCCCATGCATCATTGTCTTTAAAACACTGTAACTCTTCTTGCATTGCGGACTGCCACTGCTCCCTCTCTGGTCCATTCAAGGCATCATGCACCGACAAGCCTGCTGCATCATCATATGTCTCACCATCTACACACAGGTTTGAAAACCCAAATCTCTCTGGTGCCTTCCTTGTCCGTCTAGGCCGTTCTTGTGGGCTATTTGCTTCAACCTCTTCCAGTGTGCTGTCTGCATCCTCGTAGTCGCTTTGAACATACGTCTCATCATTAGACTGAACACTGTTTAAAAAACTATCAGAATCTTTTTGACTGGACGTTGACATACTGTTTTCGGGCGAACTCTGGATAGATATTGATTCTTCTGGTTGTTCGGGATCATCGGATTCCTTTCTATCCCCCACTGAATCAACATTCTGAACTTGCACTTCAATGAGACGTTCAGGATTTGATTCCTTCTCTATGATGATCACGTCTCTACTCGTCGTTACAGTCCTTGTTTTTGGATTATATACTCTGTATCCTTTTATATTTTCTGGATATCCAATGAGAATACATTTGGTCGACTTCTTGTCCCATTTCTTCCTTTTTTCTTTTGCAACATGGACCATTACAGTGCTGCCGAAGATTCTTAAATGACTTATGTCAGGTTTTGAGCCAGTCCACAGCTCATATGGAGTTCTATTGTTTAATGCTGCTGCCACAATTCGATTCTGCAGGTATACTGCCGTATTTGTGGCTTCACCCCAGAACTCTTTACCTAAACCTGCATCAAATAGTAGACATCTTGCCTTTTCTACTATTGTACGGTTGAATCGTTCACACAATCCATTTTGTTGTGGGGTGTACGGATTGGTCTTCTGATGTTTCACACCATAACTATTCAGGTAATCTTCAAATTCTTTACTACAATATTCCAGCCCATTGTCACTTCTTAATACTTTGATTGTTCTTTTTGTTTCATTTTCCACTTGAGCTTTAAAAATCTTGAAATACTTCAAAGCCTCATTCTTGTGTTTCAGAAAATAAACAAATGTCATCCGACAGTGATCGTCAACAAACAACAAGAAATATCTGGATCCACCTATAAACTGATTCTCCATAGGTCCACAGATATCTGTATGGACAATATCTAGTAAATTACTGCTTCTCTGACCTGTGCTCTTGAAAGGTAACCGGCACTGTTTTCCTTCACAACAAGTCGAACAAGAAGATTTGCTAATGTCAACTTTCTCATCAAGTGACATACCTTGCACGGCGTTCTTCATCTGATTCAAATAATCTTTATTTACGTGTCCTAATCTGCGATGCCATGTTACTCCTGACACAACTGATGCTGCTAAACCAACTTGTTTTTGCAGATTAACCTTATACACACCGTTGACCAACGCTGCTGTTGCTATCAATTCATTATTTTTATTGTATACTGAGCAACCACTTTTGTTAAAAGAGATTCTGTTGCCATTCATTATCAATTGGCTTACTGATAACAAGTTTGTTGTCAGACTTGGTACACATAATACGTTGCGTACATCAATGTCGTAATCATGTTTTTCTGTTGTAGTTGTAATTTTCACATCTCCAGAACACAAAACTGACACCGTCTCACTGTTAGCAACCACAATTTCTCTGTTTTGTTCATACTGTGCATTCATAACCCAACTTTCTTTAGCTGTGAGGTGTACACTTGCGCCCGAGTCGATATACCATTCATCTTTGTTGAAATTTCCACTTAAAAACACTGCGCTAAAAGCATTTGACTGCATTCTCTCCTTATTTTTCTGATTTGACGAGTAATTTTCGTTTTTACACTGACTTTTGTAGTGACCGACTTGTTTACAGCGATAGCATTTTATCTGTTTGACATTTGACGTGCTATCGACATTGCTTTTTCTGGCCATAGACAAACTAGTGTTGCTTTTCTTTTTTAATTGAATAGCGAACGCACTGCTAACTTCACTCTCGTCATGACTTGACAAATCCATATCCAACAATTTGGTTTTGATGGAATCTGCCGTTATAGGAATGCCGGAATGCTCTATTGCCATGATCATAGGGGAAAAACGATCAGGCAATCCAGCTAATAGCAATGATCCTGTCCATAAATCGTTGATTTCAAAACCTGTTCCGCTGAGTTTCTGTGCTGTATCAATAATCTGCGTCACATACGACGTCATCGAATTGCAATTCTCTCGGCGAATCGAAATCAAATTCCTTAATAGACTTATCCTTCGCGAAAATCCACTGTCATCGAATAATTGTTTCAGCTTGTCCCATAATTCTTTGGTTGATTTAACATTTTTCACATGGACGTATAATGACGGGTCGATCGTCATAATCAATTTCGCCCTGGTTTTTTCGTCATCTGCGGCCTTAATCTCTTGATTTAATTGTGGCTTCACACAATGTTTCATGCCTTCAAGAATTAAGTAATTCTCCGCTGCGAAACACCATTGGCTGTAGTTATCGCGCCCCGTAAGCTTCGGCACATTCACAAGATAGTTCGCGGTCATTGTTGCGATTCACTTTTCTCGTACACTGCGATAATACGGCGAAATGATAACAGTCTGTCACTATATAGTCCTTTTTTAATTATGCAGAATAAACAATTGATTATCGCGAAATTTTGAGCGTAAGGCCCATAACCTATAATAAAACAACGGTTCTTTTAATGGCGGTTAAACGACTGACTTTTATTTTCCAAAGTAAACAGTAGTACACATTATAGACACTAGATGGCAGTACGAGTCTCATATTTTAGATATTAACATTTCAACACTCACGGGTGACAACGCATCTACATTTTGATTTGTAATAGAGGATAGATGTAGATGTCTATGGGCCGCAGCAACCACTTACCATCAGGTGGTCTGTGTGCTCGTTTGTCACCTTTGTCATATAAAAAAAAGGAGACGGTACTCAATTCGAGTGTATGTTTTTTTTAATGTGTGTTACCTCATAACTTTGTACTGGGCGAACCGATTTCGATGATTATTTTTTTATATGAAAGCTGATAGTTCTCGTGTGGTCTCATATGAATTTGATCAAGGTCAGACTAATGGTTATTGAGTTATTCTTAAATAACCTATTTTGAAGTCGCTTATATTGAAGTCGGCTGTACAAAATTTTTAATTTTAAATTATGTTATCTTCTGTATCGTCAGTGTCCCTGTGGTAGCAGCGTCGACAAGTTTGGGCTCCACGGACTTTCATGTAAGAAAAGCGCTGGTAGATTTTCACGACACAGTTCTTTGAACGATGTCATCCGAAGGGCTCTTGTCTCTATAAATGTTCCCTCGGTTTTAGAGCCTTGTGGAATATTTAGAGACGATGGCAGGAGACCCGACGGTATGACATTGGTCCTTTGGGAGAGAGGTAAAGCCCTAGTGTGGGATGCTACTTGCGTAGACACTCTGGCGGTCTCTCATCTCAGGGGTACCTCGTTTAGAGCCGGGGCGGCATCAGAGGCAGCTGAACTGAGTAAGTGGCGCAAATGTGAGTCTCTGAGAGATGACTACATATTTGTGCCATTTGCTATAGAGACTATCGGTCCGTGGGGTCCACGTGCGGTGAAGTTCCTAAAGGAACTTCATCCGCGGCTGGTCGTTGCTGCTGGTGATAAGAGGGCTGGTTCTTTCCTTGCTCAAAGGCTAAGTATAGCCATTCAGCGGGGAAACGCAGCCAGCGTTCTTGGCACGATACCGCGGGGAGTAGGACTATATGATATTTAAGTTTCTAGTTTTAGTTTTTTTTTAAATTATTATTATAGTTTTTAGTATTGTATATTTTAATAAATGTAAATACATTTAAAAAAAAAGTTAAAGTTAAGTTAGTTAAAGTTACAGCCTATACACGTCCCACAGCTGGGCACAGGCCTCCTCTAATTTCTGTGAGGGTTTTTGGGCAAAGAAGTGTCCGCCACACTGCCCTAATGCGTGTTGACGAATGTCTTCGAAATATTTTTTTCTTATTTTCAGACATGCAGGTTTTCTCACGCTGGTTTCCTTCACCACCAAGCACGTGGTAAATCAGTACTTAAAAATGTAGCTGCAGGGTGATATAGCCATTTCTAAAACTTTCTTTTCTAAGACAAACTACTTTTTGTAGAATTCCTTACATGCTTCAAAACTTTCTTCCGGATGTAGTAATTCTTTTGGTTTTATTCTTTTTTTCGGTGCAGTCTTCAAAGGCTTAATTCTCCCAAGTATATAAGAAAAAATAGCAAGCGGTATGTGAACGGAAAATCGGTAGCACTTTAATACTTGTATTAGAGTGTTTTTACAGCGAGGACTTAGCGCCTGAGCTATCACGCCCGCGCCGGTGAAGGAAACATTGTAAGGTAACTTGCATGTCTGAGAAATAAAAAAAAATATTTCAGAGATCTGTGTTCCACGACACTCACGCATGTTTTCTTACTTTTATATTTACACTACAAAATATTATTACTTATTTTCGTATAGTGTTGTTAAATTTTTCATTAAGCAGTAGAATTATGGCTTTTTAGGGTTCCGCACCTCAAAAGGAAAAAACGGAACCCTTATAGGATCACTTTGTTGTCCATCTGTCTGTCTGTCTGTCTGTCAAGACCCTTTTTCTCAGGAACGCGTGGAGATATCAAGCTGAAATTCATATGAAATACTCAAGTCTACTGTCCCTTGAATCTGTGCAAAAATCAAACTTCTAAGCCAACGCAATCAAAAGATACAGCCGTTTATGCCGCAAATTTTCGACATTCGCAAGGGAATCAAAATCTACAGGGTACTTCCCGTGAACTCAGAATCTTGAAATTTGGTACAAAGCAACGTATTATAGCATAGATAAAGGAAAAATTGCGAAAAGCATAAAGTTTTAGTTACATCATATAATAAAAATATTTTTAATAATTTTAAACTTATAAACCTACGGAATTGTCCGGAACCCTCGGTGCGCGAGTGCGACTCGCACTTGGCCGGTTTTTATATTTTCAACCGACTTTAAAAAAAGAAGAAGAAGCTCAATTCCACTGTATTATATTTAATTACTAGCTATGTAATTTAGGGTTTTAGTTTTGTTGCGCGGAATCCTAATTATTTTTTAAAAATATAAGTAGCCTATGTTACTACTTGTAACATGAGCTATCTAACAGTGAAAGTCCCGTCAAAAATCGGTCCAGCCCTTTCGGAGATTAGCCGGAACCAACAGATAGACAGACAGACAAAAATTTTAAAATTTGTCTTTTTGTTATAAGTACCGTATATACTTTCATATGCAATTAGTAAAAAGCTGTTACTTTGACATTACAAACAGACACTTCAATTTTATTTATTTGTATAGATTTGTTATGTGTTTTACCTCAGAACTTTTTTCTAGGTAGACCTATTTTGATGATTATTTTTTTTATTTGAAAACTGGTGCTTCTCATATGATACCGTATAAATGTGATCAAGATCTGACCAGCAGTTTATGAGTTATCCTTAATAATGTCTATTTAATTGAGTTTGACGACATTGATAATGTTTTCATTTTGTTATGTTGAAGTCACTTGTACAAAATTTGTAAATTTACAACTTGTAATTTCGTAAAATTTTCACCTTCGATTTGTCAACGATATAGTCTTAGTCCTTATGACAGAATCGCTGGAGTACTTAAGCACTATGCTCAATGACCTCAATAGTGCCTCCCAGCGGATAGGTCTTAACATGAACATGCACAAAACAAGATAATGTATAAAGTCCATGTCACACCCATGCCGGTAGTTGTTGGGAGCATTACGCTCGATGTTGTTAATGAGTATTTTTACTTGGTCAATCAACGGATTCAACTCGGCTGGGCAGCGTTCGGGATATTACGACACATCTTCTCACATCTTCTCGTCAGGTATACCTCAAAAAATGTAAATGAGATTGTACAACCAGTGAGTGAGTGTTGCCACTTGCCAGTGATGACTTATGGATATGAGACGTGGTCCTCCACTGCTGGCTGTATGAGGAAGCTCAAGGGCTATGCTTAGTGTTTCTTTTTTTTTAATTTAATGATGCCCAAAACTTATTACAATAATGCATAGTTACTATTCAGCACCATTAAACTGCAAAACGGTTTGTATTGGTGCTTGCAGACGTCTATACGTATAAATATATTATTTCTCTGCGTGATAAACTGAGAAATGAGGATATCCACAATGGAATCAGAGTGACCAACGGATTAGTAAGCTGTTATTTTTTTTATAGAATAAGGTTGACAAACGAGCCCACAGTCCACCTGATGGTAGGTGGTTGCTGTGGCCTATAGACATATACATCTATCTTCGTTTGCGAATTAAAATGCAGATACGTTGTCAACCGTGAGGACCAAGATGAAATGCCTCGTATCTCGTAAAAAGGGTCTCCGGTTCTCTACACTCATCATACGAAACACAGCAGCGTTAAGCTGCTATTTTACACTAGTATTCTGTGAGAGCGTGGTCCCACCCCGGTCGAGCAGACCCATTCGTGCTACAAAGAACTATACTATTAATGTAGCTGCAGCATGGCTTTACCACGTAAAAATACTTATAACCACGTAAGTTGAAGTGGTTATGGGCAAATTGATTCTGCCATAAGAACTATATCGTCGACAAATCGAAGGTGAGTGGTGTATTCGACGTTGATGTTAATACCGTATCGATTCGATTCAAATACAGCGGTGAAAAGTTGCTAAAGGATATAACGCACCCTGTCTTACACCTCTGCAGTTGCATAGATTTCGTACTCTGGTTCTCAACTCGGATAGCCATCGCAGCCCTACTGTACAAACATTTCAGCAACCGACAGTCAACTTGGCACCGCAGAAAGGACCAAATTCCAAGCGCCGCCCAAATTTCGACGGAATTAAAGGCTTTCTCATAGTCCACATACGCCAGACATAATGGCAAATTATACTCCTCGGACTTGCTAAAGCCATATCGGAAACCGGCTTTTTCGGGAGGCTGGAAGTCGTCGAATCTGCATGCGAGACGTCTCGTAATGACTCTCGAAAACAGCCCGTAGACGCGGCTCAGAAGGGAAATCGGTCTGTAGTTCTTCAAGAGAGCGTTGTCGCCTTTCTTGAAGAACAAGACCACCGCACCTGCTCCACGCCTCTGGTGTAGTGCCACCACGGAGGACGGAATTAAAGCTCGGCGATGTAAGATCGTAAAAATCCTGCATGATTAAAAAAAATGATAAACTGCAAAGTACGTCACACGCGTTGACGCAGCGAGGCGGGCTCTTTACCGTCCTGTAACTATAACCACAAACCCTTTCAGCAATGAGAGCACGCTTGTACTTAGTATTGGGATTACGGGCGTGTACTTAGTATAAAATTTTTAAACTTTTATCTTTCTTATCACTTTCCCTATCCGCGAAAAAGAAAATGTTCATATAATAACACACGGGACATTAAAATGCTTGAGAATTGACTTGAGATGAAGAAATAAAATAAAGGCAAACAACAAATAATTAGCACACCGCTTAAATCTCCAAAGCGTGAAAACAAATTTTCTCTTACGTGTGCCATAGCTAACATGACCGTACGTCAAGCTTTGAGCGGGACAGTCCCGCTTTTAAGTCTCGTTCCGCTGTCCCCAAAATAACTAAAACTTATCCGCTTTTACGTACAAGTAGCTGTCGTCCGTGCTTTCATTGCACATGCCACACCGCGCTTACCAGATTTTCAGGGACGGTTTGAGTAAAAGTTACGTCGGCAAGCCAGGAAAGTTACCTTTTTGAACTTAAGGTTCTGAAGTGATATTTTTTTTATTATCACAACAAATAATTAAGTAAATATCAACCAGTTGTTTGTTATTCGTTTTTATTTGCTCTACTAGAAAATATAAAAAACCCACCAGCCTGTGTAAGATTAGTTCTCATTTTTTGATTATTAGCATTCCATAAACATGTGCTTTACTTATAAAACCATAATAATTTAAAAGCATCTTGGTCTGGCGCAAAAAATACATGGTCACATTAGCCATAGTGCAATGTTATCTTGATCGCGCTAAACATATCAAAATGGCGGATAGCGGAAAGATGGCCGATAACAGCGGCAACTATGTAACTTATTGTTTTCTTAAAATTATTAAAACAATGACTCTTTTACAGAATACCAGAACAAAAGATACAAATTGACTCCACCTGATTCTAAATGAAAAATGCAATGCGTGGACGCGGCAAATATCAAACCGCTTTTTTTTTTAAATAGAATAAGGGTGACAAACGAACACACGGTCCACCTGGTGGTGTCGACATTAAAGAATTAAAATGCCGACCCGTGAGAACTAAGATGGAATGCCTCGTTTCAAGTAAGAAGTGGTAAAATTAAAATTTTGTACAACCGATTTTTTACCGATACCGATTATTACGGATAACTTAAAAACTACTGGTCAGAACGAGATCACCACATAAAAAGCACCAGCTTTCAAATAAAAAAATAATCATCGAAACCGGTTCATGCATCTTCGAGTAATCGGTGAACATACATAAAAAAAAGTATAGAATTGAGAGCCTCCTCCTTTTTGAAGTCAGTTGAAAAGGATCTTCGGTTCTCTACACTCATCATACGAAACCACCCTTTCACGCTGGTATTCTGTGAGAGCGTGGTCCTACCCGATGAGCCGACCCATTCATGCTACAACCATAATATAGTTGCAGCATGGCAATTTCTATATGTAATGCTAAACTAATAATTTTAAAACACCTACATTCTATGTATTCTCTGTATTTATAACCTAAATTGTAGAGAGTCCCTCAGAGAAAATTTTAAAGAAATAAACATATTAACTTTGGCATCGCAATATATTTATGAGAATGTAATGTATGTGCATAAAAACATAAATAGCTTTAATAAGAATAAGGATGTGCATACTTTAAATACTAGGAACAAACATAAGCTTGTAATGCCAGTCACTAGACTCCACAGAATCAGTAATTCATTTATGGGGCAATGTATACGCTTTTACAACAAAATCCCAGAACATATTCAAAGTTTGTCAATAAACAAGTTTAAAAGTTTTATTAAAGAAAAACTGTACAAAAAGGGTTATTATAATATCAAGGAATACTTGAATGAAAATAACCCCTGGGAATAGGGTGATCGCCACCATGCTGGTTCTATGAAAATATCATTTAAAAATTGTATAAACAAAATTATTGTTAAGTGAAATTATGTTTAAAAAAAGTCCCGCTGGGTTTCTTGCTGGTTCTTTCCAGGACAGAGGTATTTTCCGAACCAGTGGTAAATAAAAAATGACTTTCAATAAGTATTATGTAATAATCAATATTGAATAAAAAATTATTCTATTCTATTCTATGCATATAATTAAATTAATATTAATATAATTAATAAATATATTAGGAAAGTGCAAAAGATAATTAAAACTAAAACTAATGTCAAAAATTATATAAATGTATGTAAAGAAAAGCAAGAATTGATTATGTAATAAATTTAAATTATATTCAATTGAGGTGGAAAATGTGAATAACTGTTATGAGACTGATATAGAGTCTATAAATTCAACAATCTCCCTACAAATCGTATCTCCCTACAATCGAAGCGTCAGTAGCCTAATGGCAGGGCGCGGACTGCGAACTCGAAAGGTCGTGGGTTCGAATCCACTATTCGACTACTGTCGTGAACCACTTCTAACACAAGCATTTTAAGCTTACCAGAAGTGGTTAAAGGGAATATTAGTAATGTTTAATAGCATTACTAGTATCTATTTAAAAAAAACAAATCGTATCAAATAAATATGCATCGACTAAGGATGAGATAAATACATATTGGCCATGAATGATCTGGTAAAGTCATGTAAGTAAAATATGAGTTGCAATAAAACTGACGGTTACTGCAACCCACGGACCCCTGCAGTCGACTTCAAACATAAAAGAATGAAAATGTAGAAAACAGACGAGGTATCACCTCGGAGTACTTGGATTACAGTACGTGAGGCATTCCAAACTTGTTCTGTATACCTTTCAGACTGGCACACTGCGGTGCACTGCTATTTGACGGCAGAAATAGGAACGAGGATGGTACCTCCCAGACAAATTTCTGGACAGAGAATGAGTCAACCTTTATACTTTATATGAAGTCAAATTTTATACGTGGTAGAGCCATGCTGCTGCTATGTTAATAGTATAGTTGTAGCACGAATGGGTCGGCTCGACCGGGGAAGGATCACGCTCTCACAGAATACCAGCGTAAAATAGCAACTTAATGTTTCGTATGGTAAGGGTAGAGACCCAGAGACCCTTTTTACTGGAAAAGAGGCATTCTATCTTAGTCCTCACGGGTGACAACGCATCTGCATTTTAATTCGCTAAAGAAGATAGATGTAGATGTCTATGGGCCACAGCAACCACTTACCATCAGGTGGACTGTGTGCTCGTTTGTCAACCTTATTCTATATAAAAAAAAACAGTAAAGTAGTTTAAAAAGCTTTAAAATGTTAAAACTCTAAACTTAATACTTAAAAAGTACAAAAATAATAACATGAATAAATAGCAAGAAAACTCCCTTGTTATTATAATACTAGCTGTTATCTGGGGTTTTCATTTTTTGCGCGGATCCCTAATTATTTTTCTAAAATAAAAGTAGCCTAAGTTACTCCTTATAACATCAGCTATCTGCCAGTGAAAGTCCCGCCAAAATCGGTCCAGCCGTTTCGGAGATTAGACGGAACAAACAGACAGACAGATAAAAACTTTAAAAATTGTATTATTGTTATAAGTACAGTATAAGCTTTCATATGCATTTAGTAAAATGTGGTAATTTTAACATTACAAACAGACACTTCAATTTTTTTTATTTGTATAGATATAGATTTGTACCCAGACATATATTCTGCCATTCTCAAATACATAAATAGTGAAAACACAATATTGTTAACAATTGTAGTGAATGTAGTTTGATGTAAAAAGTCTTTATTTTCTCTAATTGTAATGAATAAGATTAGATTTAAATTATAACAATCTAGATGTTGAGGGAGATAGAATTAATGCATTTTTATTGCGTTTAGAAATCGAGACCAAGCGCATTCTCGTAAAATATTTACATTCATTTATATTAAATACTAGCTGTTCCCCGCCACTTTGTTACGGTTGTATTTCATGGGTTTTAATTTTTTTCCGCGGAACCCTAATTGTTTTTTAAAGTAAAAGTACTTGCCAGTGAAAGTCCCGTCAAAATCAGTCCAGTCATTTTGGAGATTAGCTGGAGCAAACAGACCGACAGACAGGCAAAAAATTTTAAAATTGTTTTTTGTTATAAGTATTAAGTACCGTGTATACTTTAATATGCATTTAGTAAAAAGATGTTATTCTGACATTACAAACACTTCAATTTTATTAAGTGGCGAAGCTTGCGCAGACACTTATTGATTTCACGATGTCTGTCCGTCTGTCCGTTTGTCCCACGATTATCTCGAGAACGGTTTCGAAATTTCAAATTCTGTTTTCGGCAATCGATTACTGATCACCCAGGCATCTGAACCTCCTATTTTGAAACTGATTGCTCAACGGCAACCGTTAGAAACCGCTACAAAGTTGATTGCTTCGCCACTTTGCTATGCTCTTAGCTTGCTAGGTTTATTTGTATAGAAGATATGTATAGATAATTAATTACATGTCGAAAGTACTTTTAACGTCTGCTTCTACAAATTTTAACTCGAAGACTTAGCACCCGTTAAAATGGTAGCCAAGGCTGCGGACTACTTGAAGTCCTTTAAAATCTCTTCAATTCCGTTTTCCGCGGTGGCACTAATCTGGAGCCACTGAGTAGAGCAGAAAAGCGCTGGTCTTATTCTTCAAGAAAGTCAACAACGGTCTTCTACACTACAGACCGATCTCCCTTCTGCGATGCGGTTATGTGCTGCTTTGCGAGAGCCATTTCACGAATATAATCTCACGCAGACTTGACGACTTCCAGTCTCCCGAACAAACCAGTGTCCGAAAAGGCATTTCCAACGTGGTAGAGCCATGCTGCAGCTATATTAGTAGTATAGTTGTAGCTCGAATGGATCGGCTCGACCAAGGAAGGACCACGCTCTCACAGAATACCTGCGTAAAATAGCAGCTTGACACTGCTGTGTTTCGTATGGTGAGTGTAGAGAACCAGAGACCCATTTTACTGGAAAAGAGGCATTCTATCTTAGTCCTCACGGGTGATGACGCAAATGCATTTTGATTCCTCGTTGAGGATAAATGTAGATGTCTATGGGCCGCAGCAACCACTTAGTATCAGGTGGACTGTGTGCTCGTTTGTCATCCTATCCTATAAAAAAAAAAACGCTTTAGTAATATACACCGAGGAATACAAGCTGCTACTTTGTCTTGTGTATGTGTACTATATGAAAGTCTTTGAATCCGTCCAAATTTGGGCGGTGCTTTAATTCAAGTAATTATGTATGTAATTTACCTCACGATGTTTACCCTGGCCGCTGAGCACGTAGTTATTAGCACTTCAAATTACAATTACAATGTCTAAAATAGGATTACTAGTATTTAAAAAAAATAAATACCAGTTCCATTGGTGCCGGTGAGCTCAGAGATGTGGTGGTTCAGGAGTTAAGCACTTGCTGTAAATGTCACAGTAAGCTATTACCCGGGTTTGATCCCGCCGGCATCAATGAAATGTTTAATTGCAATAAACACATATATGAGTATACCTAAATTAAAAATTAATAAAACTAATTTGTCGAGTGTTCCGTAACCTTACAAGTTCCGCTGGTCTTTAATGTCAAGATCAAACAGAAAAATTATCTTGAATCCCTACTAATTTATTATCCCTGCTAATTTACTCGGAAAAGAATGAAGGTTATGTAACAATTTAACGGTGGTAGAGCCACGCGGCAGTTTTTGCTGTTGCACGTATGGGCCGGCTCGAACCGGGTTAGTACCACGACCTCACATAATACCGGCGTGAAGTAGAAGCTCTGCTTCTGCGTTTCGTCTGGTAAGTGCAGGTGGCCAGAGGCCCAATCCCTCCCCCCCCCCCCTCCCCATAAACATGGTAGCGGAATTACACCAAAGACTACTCCAGGAGGGTACCAGCACCCCTGGATAATCCCTCGGTGAGCATCCACGACCATGTTATTCCACTCCTGAGCGTGGGTGCTCAAGCTGCCCCGCGTATTCTGGGGGAAGGGGGCAAAAATCCGCTCAAAAACATAACTGCTCGGGGCAAACTGAGCAACAATACCAAAGTGACCCCTGCCACGCTATACGTGAATTTCTGCAACATCAGGGGACTTCACTCGAACCTAAACGCCATCCAATACCATCTCGAGACGGCGAAGCCGGCCTTGCTCTTTCTGACCAAGACGCAGGTGTCCTCTCCGGCTGATACTTCGTATCTCTCCTACCCGGGATACAAATTGGAGCACTCCTTTGTGCCTCGGGCTGGAGTTTGCGTATACGTCAGAGAGGACATCTGTTCTCGACGCCTCGGCAGTCTTGAAGGTTTGGACCTGTCCATCCTTTGGCTACGCGTAGATAGCGACGACCATCCGCGCGTCTACGGGTGCCTCTATAGGTCCCATAGCGGTAATGCCGAAACAGATCGACTCATCGACCCGTCCACATGGCTACAGATTCCCTGCTAAAACAGGTCCCATCCGCAGAGATCGTGATCCTTGGCGATTTTAACGCCCACCACGCCGAATGGTTCGGTTCACGTTTAACCGATCATGCGGGGAGATCCGTTTATGACTTTGCCGTGGCATATGGTCTGACACAACTGGTTACTTTGCCTACGCGGATTCTGGAGGATCATACACCTTCCCTGTTGGACCTTCTGCTGACCTCTCATCCGGACGGATATCAGGTTTCCGTCGATGCCCCTCTCGGCTCTTCGGACCATTGTCTGATCAGGAGTGTGGTGCCATTCACGCTCCCTTCGCGGTTGCGTTCTGCAGGTTGCCGCCGTGTTTGGCATTACAGGTCGGCGGATTGGGACGGAATCCTGTCTTTCTTTGCATCCTACCTATGGGGGCGGGTTTGCTTCTCGCCGGATGATCCCAGCACTATTGCTGACTCTGTCACTGATGTGGTGCTACAGGGAATGATGGTGGAATGGAATAAATAGTTCCTATTTATTCCATCATCTGTGGTACCCATCGGAGGCAGATCTCAGCCTTGGTTTTATCGCTCCTGTAAGCCTGCATTACGCAGTAAGCAGGAGTGTTATCAAGCCTGGGCTGCGGGTTCGGCGACTCGGGATGTAAACACCAGCATACTTAAAAAGAAGTATAACTTCGCTTCCAGGTCATTCAAAAGAGTTATTGCTAAGGCAAAGTCAGAGCACATAGGCAGAATTGGCGAGAAACTAGTTCGCTTTCCTTCGGGAACCCGTGCATTCTGGTCTCTCGCCAAGGCTGTCCAAGGGAATTTCTGTAAGCCATCACTACCATCTCTGAACAGGGAGGACGCCTCACTGGCCCAAGCCGCAAAAGTCAAAGCCGACCTATTAGGCTCCCTTTTTGAGTCCAACTCGACTCTTGATGACGGGGGGAAAACAACGCCGACCATCCCGCGGTGTGAGTGCTCCATGCCGGATGTGCGGTTCTCACAGCGCTCGCTTCGAAAACACTCCTCTCCCTGCACATGCAGAAGTCAAGTGAGCCTGACGGAATCCCCCCAATTATGCTGAGAACGTGTGCTCCGGAGTCGGCACCGGTCCTAACGCGTCTTTTCCGGTACTCCTACTCCCTAGGCGTAGTCCCGAAATCATGGAAGACAGCTTTTGTCCACCCGGTCCCTAAAAAAGGCGACCGCTCAGACCCGTCCAACTACAGGCTTATCGCCATCACCTCCTTGTTCTCCAAAATAATGGAATCCATTATTAACTGCCAGCTCATGCTTGAGGATCACGAGCTGATTAGTGACCGCCAGTACGGTTTTCGTCGGGGTCGATCAGCTGGTGATCTTCTGGTCTACCTGACTCATAGATGGGCAGAGGCAGTAGAGTCCAAGGTTGAGGCGTAGGCCGTTAGTTTGGACATTGCGAAGGCCTTCGATCGGGTTTGGCACAAAGCGCTTCTTTCGAAGCTCTCTTCCTATGGGCTTCCCGAGAAATTGTGCATTGATTCACCAGCTTCCTTGCATTTTTCCGGACCGATACGACTTAGGGACCTTCAAGAAAAGAGCCTATTCCTTTTTAAAAGGCCGGCAACGCATCTCTAATTCCCCTGGTTCCCCTGGTGTTGCAGTTATTCATGGGCGGCGGTAGTCACTTACCATCAGGTGAGCCGCATGCTCCTTTGCCCCCTTTCCTATATTAAAAAAAAACAACCTCACTCATGATTTTTGCCTATATACTTGATACCCATAGAGTAACATCCGGTACGTCGGCGACCCGTATTGCTGCGTGTTGCTTTATGTCGGTAACCCTTTTCTGCAACGGTGAATTTGGCATTACTGAAAGTTTATTATAATTATTTTTAGTGCAGATTAAAAACATGAAAATTGCATACATACTCTCTGCTCTGTATTCCATTTTTGCAATATGATACAATACAATACTCTTTATTGTACACCAAAAAAAGTTAAAATATCAAAAAGAAAAAATAAACAACTATTGAGAGATGTACAAAGGGCGGCCTTATTGCTATAGTCCCACCAACTTATCTGTGAACTGACAGCTGCGGCAAAAATGTGAACTACAGTTGCCATTTAACCAAATGTCACTCGATACGTCATTGTTTTGAGAGTTTATAGAAAAATAAAAAATGCCGAAAACCATTAAAAGTGATGCCCGAAATATTATTTTAAAAGTCCTTTTGTGAGCAAGAAGCTCGAGGGCAAGCACCGATAATGCTTTTCAATCAGGTCTATAAAAGAGTATCAGCTGCTACAGGTCAGTATTGCTATGTTTTGTTCCTTCCTTTCGTATTTTCGATAAATGGATTGGTTAATACAATTCATTTCTTTTTCAGATATTAGTCAAGGATTCATTTCCAAAATAGTTAAAGAACCGGAAAACGCATAAACCATAGGAAAGCAAATTACAACGCCCGGTAAAAAAGGCATAAAGGCATATTATTTAATTAAAGTTTAAATTGTTCAAGTAAGATATTTTTGTTTCTTCTTGTTCTTGGACATATATCTGTTAAATCTATGTTGTAGTCTTTTTATTCCGTGACTAATTTATTACCCTAGTATGTGGACTCTATGTAGGAATATAAGACCCTTAGATGGGAATATTCCCGAACTGGCAACACTTCAGCGCAGAAGCGCCAAGCTGTCAGTTCACAGATAAGTTGGTGGCACTATACATAGCAATCTCTTCCAGACAACCCAGAAGAAGAAATAAATAAAAATAAGAAAAAGAACAATGGGTAGGGTGCACTAAAATAAAAAAAGTAAAAATAAAATTACAAACTTATCCATTAATAATTTAAAATTAAAAATTTTGTACAGCCGACTTCAATATAAGTGACTTCAATATAGGTTATTTAAGAATAACTCAATAACCATTGGTCTGACCTTGATCAAATTCATATGGGACCACACGAGAACTATCAGCTTTCATATAAAAAAGAATAATCGAAATCGGTTTGCCCAGTACAAAGTTATGAGGTAACACACATAAAAAAAAACATACACCCGAATTGAGTACCGTCTCCTTTTTGGAAGTCGGCAGAAAAGACAACATTCTTCAGATAGATCAATAACCATAATTAAGCGGAGGAAGGGAGAGCGGTTAGTGAGACAAATAGTCTGTTTCTGGAACACATATAAGGATTGACTTCTTTTAATTAACTGGGGTAAGGAGTTCTCTTTTCTTGGAGTCTTACTCCAAGAACAGAAAATGATTTGTCATAATAAGTCGAGCAGTGCACAGGACATTGGAGGGAAAGATTTGCATGTTGTAACTTAGGCTATGTTAGATAAATTAGCGGCTAGATTACTTGTATATATAGAGGTCAGGGGGTTAGATAAATAAATCAAAAGGTAAAAGTAAGGGTAAAGATGAAACTGTAAAAGCCAAAAGTCTACCAGCACTAACATCACAGAATTTAGAGCTAGGCGAAGCTACAACCATTGTCCTACTGGGTTTCTTGCCGGTTCTCCCCAAGACGAATCAGTGGTAAATGAACATAGAAAATTGAATAAAAAGAATCTATTTATATTTCCATTACATACATAATAAATGGTTCATTGAATCAAAGCGCAATTATTTTGAGAAAGACGGCACGTTCTTCCGTATCTGTCTTTCTTCATAAGTGACGTGATAGGACTATTATTTATATCTGTAAGTACGAGAATTGATTTATTGTTATTGCAGTCGTATCCGCTATGCAGATAAACTAAAGATACTCGTATATTTATAATAAGTATACATATAGAATGCGAATGGAAACGAGCATGAAGGCGCGGAAGAGAGCCGCGAATTTTGCCACCGTCGATTAAATTTTATGGTCACGGTTAAAGGTGTTCATTTAGAAATGTGTAAAGATACATCTATGCCATTCTCTCTATACAAAACGGAAATTTTATGCTCATAACATTATGCATTGTAATTTCAATTAATGCTCGTAGTTATGCTTATGCCTATACATATATTTATATCCCATAAAGACGTGTGTGTTTTAAAATAATAATGATCGCGATGTGTCATTTATTCATTTCTAGTGACCCGATCATTTATGTTATGATTAGGCATACGAACAGGGGCATTCGGGTCGATCATTCAAATGGATCATATAGAGTTTCAGTACTCTGTGATCTTTGAGAACTGCTCGATAATGTCGGTCGTCGGTCCTTACTATACTCTTTGGTCGTAGGTCCTATACATCGTTTGATTTGGAACGTTCAAAACTGTAATTTCAATGATCAATACCTTGATGCGGTCCGGGTCAAATTAACGAGTCATTCACGATTGACATCATGTCTACGTGATCATTCATTCATTCATTATCTTAATCATAGCAGTTTATTAGAAGTTTACAAACGGCGGAACGAGAGCCTCCCAAAGACTGAATGCATCGACTCCATCTAATCATCTTGGGCCTACCAAATCAAATAGACTTTTGTGCAGGAAACGCCACCATTTAAATTCCTGGTGTTTCTAGTGCTTCGTTGCATCTAAATCTTTACGAAAACAAACAAGAAAATCATTGGATTATAAAAATAAATAAAAATATATATTTTTATCATTGAATTTGTTTGAAATTTATAAGGAAGCACTGTGAAAGTGTAGGTTCACGATTGTCATTTTTAGAATTATCATAGTTAAGAATTAATTTTATAAGATAATAATAATATCGTCGTATTTATATGGTAATAATAATTAATAATAGCATTAATTACCATATGGATCAGTGTTTTTCTTTACGTTATCGTGTTTTGTTTTGACCTTTAAAAAGCGCACTGCCTAAGAATGTGCGCTGCAGTGACGTAGGATAACAGAAAAATTAATCACTCTGCATCCCAGTAGACGCTGTTATATTAATCTGGAGGCACGGTAGTGCCCCTGCCAAGTCTAGCAAAAAAGCGGCACGGCCGTACCATCCTTTTCTCGAAGCAGTTCAGGCCATTTTCGAAACCCTATAACTTTGTCGTAGATAAAATTAAAAGCCTGAATTTTCAGTAACCAAGTAGGCATTGTATAAACTCAGTATGTTTCAAATTTCATTAAATTTGAATCAGTCGTTTAAGAATTATAACTAGTCAAAGTTTCTTAATTATGTCACTCACTGACTGACCGATCATCAAAACTCTAAGGCACTTCTAACAGACATAGAAGCTTCAACCTTGGATTACAATTATTGTTTAGTATGTAAATCAAGGAAAAATTAAAATACAATTTGCAATTTCGGTCCAGTTTTCGAGGTACAGCAACTGCATAAATAACTTTGTAATCCCATACAAATATATAGGATTACAAAGTTACATTTGCAGTGAATGAATCATTGTACCTATATATGTATAATATAATGGAATAATAAGTGTAGATAGGTACCTAGATATAACTTTCTACAAAAAGAAATGAGTTGCCATCAAACACATAACTTTTTAAAATTTTTAAATAAATAGATTGACTTGCCCATCGCATGAAAACACAATATATCTCTCAAGTAATACATATTATATTAAATTAGATTGTTTAGTGCGATTGCCAAGTTCAAAGTTGCCAAGTCAATTTATTTATTTAAAACATAAAAGATTTTTAATATTGATACGGTCACTATAAGATATTAGCTAATTACGTAATAACTTAAGATAGAAGGACCCTTAAGTAGGGACTGAATAAATTAACCGACTTGGTATTACATGGATCTCACAATTTTTTACTGTAGAAGAACAGAGTTGCGAGACTTGGTTTTTTTACAAGTTATGTTTTTGATGGCATAAACTGTTTACACAAGCAATACATAACCGTGTTTCTATCACATACTGGGTTCCATATTTTTGTGCTAAGCTCCTCATTGCGGTCGTTCTAAGCGCTAATTAATTTTAATGGGATTTGACGAGTATAGTTGAAAGTACGCTAAGCACGTTTAGATAAGGCTCGTTAATTCGTACGGAATTCGGAAAGCAGGTACGTTGACGCGCTGGCGCGGCGCGGATCCGCATTATCATAATTGATGAAAGCAGTGCACGCGCTTCGGCCGACGGCTCTGTGCAGCATATGGAAACTTCAGATTAATCTTTGAACATTTAAAAAAAAGGCTTTATTCAACAGGGGTTATATCAGCGTAAAATAGCAGCTCAATGCTGCTGTTTTGTATGGTAGTGTAGAGAACCGGAGACCCTTTTTATTGGAAACGAGGCATTCTATCTTAGTCCTCAGGGGTGTCAAAGCATCTGCATTTGGTTCTTAATCGAGGATAGGTGTAGATGTCTATGAATCACTCACACACACAGTTTGGACGTTATAGACTGTGTGCTAGTTTATCACTCTTATGCTATAAAAAATGTGATTCAAAAAGGTGCATAAAGAATACTGTTGACAAGTTGAAGAGTTGAATATTGGATTAGAAGTCTAGAAGCAAGTGTAAGTTTTCGACGGAACGAATTTTTCTGCCACTTCGATCGTGTATCGGACTCTAGCGTGTTGATTAAACTATTGTGATTAAATATTTTTATTGACTAGTAACATGCATTTTTTCCATCATCATCATCATCATTACAGCCCACTGCTGAACATAGGCCTCCCCCAACGAATGCCACAAAGCACGGCCCTGAGCCACCTGCATCCCTCGACTTCCTGCATGCCTTACCAGGTCGTCACTCCATCTAGTGGGGGGACGCCCTACACATCGTCTGCCGGTACGAGGCTGCCACTCGAGAACCTTTTTTCGCTATCGGTTGTCGGTTATTCAAGCTATATGGCCGGCCCATTGCCACTTCAGCTTACTAATCCGTTGGGCTATGTCGGTCACTCTGGTTCTACTGCGGATATCCTCATTTCTAAGTTTATCACGCAGAGAAACTCCGAGCATAGCCCTCTCCACAGCTCGGTGAGCGACCTTGAGCTTCCTTATCCGGCCAGCAGTGAAGGACCACATCTCAGTTCCATATGTCATCACTGGCAACACGCACTGGTTGTATAGTCTCGTTTTCAAGTTTTGAGGTATACCTGACGAGAAAATGTGCCGTAATTTCCCGAACGCAGCCCAACCGAGTTGAATCCGCCGATTGACCTCTCGGTCGAAGTTGGACTTACCTAGTCGGAATATTTGTCCCAGGTAAACATACTCGTCAACAATTTCGAGCTTAGTGCTCCCAACAACTACCGGCATAGGTGTGACATGGACATTAAACGTGATCTTTGTTTTGTCCATGTTCATCTTAAGACCTATCCGTTGGGAAACACTATTGAGGTCATTGAGCATAGTGCTTAGGTCCTCCAGCGATTCTGCCATAAGGACTATATCGTCGACAAATCGAAGGTGAGTGATGTACTCGCCCTTGATGTTGATACCGTATCCTCTCCAGTCCAGAAGCTTGAAAACGTCTTCCAATGCAGCGGTGAAGAGTATCGGGGATATGACGCCACCCTGTCTTACACCTCTCTGCATTGAATAGGTTTCGTACTCTGGTTCTATACTCGGATAGCCATTGTAGCCCTACTGTACAAGCGCTTTAACACTTCGATATACTGACAGTCAACTTGGCACCGCCTAAGAGACTGCAGCACCGCCCAAATTTCGACGGAATCAAAGGCTTTCTCATAGTCCAAATACGCTAGACATAGTGGCAAATTGTACTCCTCGGACTTCTGTACAATTTGCCGAAGGGTATGTATGTGGTCTATGGTGCTAAAGCCTTTTCGGAAACCAGCTTGTTCGGGAGGCTGGAAGTCGTCAAGTTTGCGCGCGAGACGTTTCGTAATGACTCTCGAAAACAGCACGTAGACGCGGCTCAGAAGGGAAATCGGTCTGTAGTTCTTCAAGAGAGCGTTGTCGCCTTTCTTGAAGAACAAAACTAACGCACTTCTGTTCCACGCCTCCGGTGTAATGCCACCATGAAGGACGGAATTAAAGACCTTCTGAAGGACTTCAAGTACCGGTTTTCCACCCGCTTTCAGAAGCTCCGCTGTAATTCCATCCTCGGCTGGGGCCTTGCCGTTTTTAAGGTGCTGGAGAGTCATTCTAATCACGCTCAGACTGACGTCCGGGATATCATCGGAATAATGTCGGATAAGACTCGCTCTTGGATCGTTACTCATACTTGCGTGTGGCTCCAACGGTGATGTGTACAGCTGCCCATAGAACCTCTCAATCTCACTCAAAATCTCAGGTATCCCGGAAATGACGCTGCCCCACTCGGTCTTCAGATTCGACAGTTGGCTGTTTCCGGCAGACAGATCTCTTGCAAAGACTTTGCAGTCCTGGTTCCGCTCAATCGCTTCTTCAATACGAGCAGTATTAAAGTTGCGTAAGTCCCGCCACATGCATTTGGAGATCTGTCTGTTCAGTTGCCTGTATGCTGTGAAATCTACTGAAGACTGCAGCTTCATATCCCGTCTAATAGCCATGAGATTAAGAGTGTGATCGGAGAGTTTTTGTGTTCTTCTGCGACGGGTCTTGCAAAACTTAGCTCCGACCGCATGAACAGTTTCCACGAGCTTGTCATTCATATCGTCCACTTTATTGCAATCTTCTAGGCACTGAAAACGGTTTCTTAGTGTTAGCTTCTTTCCGGTAACCCTAAATAAGTCTGTATTTATACTGTTCATTTATGATAGGTACTTGTACAATGGCAACCCAAAATTATTAAATCATTCAACCATAGACTCGGTCGTTTATTCGAATGCATAGTAAACGTGTGGAGGGGATTGTAGTGAGGGGAGCTAACACGAAAAAGGAGAATGGCATTCTGGTTCCAGGTTCAGAGGAAGTAAGTCGTGAGCAATAAAGCGCCGAAGTAGTTGTAATAGTAGTTAATATCTAATTATTGGAAAACTGAAACTGTAAGTACGTGAGAATTTATTTGCTATGAAATTATGTATACCCTGTGATATTGTATTATTTTATGGAAATATAAGATGTGATTATGGGGAATATTAGGTCTTTCTTTTACGAATCCCCGAATTTGAGCTGACGACAACATTAGCTTGAGCTGAAAGGTTTCGGGACTTTGGATTAGAGCACGAGGGGGACGGAGCGTTGACTTCATTAGACGAGACCTCTCCAACTTAACGTTTAGGTTCAGTGTGCCTCTCACCGTTCGGTGATCGCTGGCGGTTTTCACAATCGCCATCACGGAGACATCACTGAACTGTTGTCGTCTAGTCGTCATAATGAAGTCAATCTCATTTTTTCTCGAACCGTCGGGGCTCGACCAGTTCCACTCCCTGTGGGGCCGCTTCTGGAAGAAAGAGTTCATCATAAAGAGTCCCGCTTTCTCTATGAAGTCGACTAGGTGTTCGCCTCTTGGGTTCCGTTGACCTATTCCGAATTTCCCTACTTTCAGCTCACCGTTCTCTCTTGTGCCTAGTTTTGCGTTGAAGTCTCCCATTGACACCGTATAGTGGGTTTTGGAGGAATGTATGGCTCTAGAGATATCCTCATACATTTACTCCACCTCCTCATCGGGGTGTGCCGAGGTTGGTGCGTAAATCTGTATGACCTTCAGCGAATACCGTTTGGTAATTCTGAGTATAAGGTAACGCAACCCTCGTCGACGCACTCCCGATCTTTACAACGTTGTTAACGAGAGACTTGTGGACGATAAATCTGACACCTCCTTGGGACAGATGGTCGCCCTCCCGGTGATAGAATTAAAATTAAAATTAAATTATTAACAGTGGTAGAGCCACGCGGCAGCTTTTGTTGTCGCACGGATGGGCCGGCTCGATTCGGGGTGGTACCACGATCTCACAGAATATCAGCGTGAAGTAGAGGTTTACCTCTGCGTTTCGCTTGGTGAGTGCAGGTGGCCGGAGGCCCTTTTTAATGGAAATGAGGCATTCCATCTTAGTCCTCACGGGTGACAACGCATCTGCATTTTGATTCGCAAACGAGGATAGATGTAGATGTCTATGGGCCGCAGCAACCACTTACCATCAGGTGGACTGTGTGCTCGTTTGTCACCCTTATCCTATAAAAAAAAAAGAACAAGTTGCCGAATTCGAGGATTACCGTGTCCTCCCCCTCTCTTCGGACCTCGGATAATCCTATGATATTCCAGCGCAGCTTGTCTATCTCTTCTTCCAGCTCCAGGATCTTCTCGTCAGTCCTCAGGGTGCGTGCGTTATAAGCTGACAGGTTGAGTCGTCGTAGGTGGCAACCGAACCTCCACTGGAGAATCTTAGCACCCCCTGCCCCGCCGTTACCATGGCCGCCACCGTAGCCAGGAATAGCGGGGTCGCCGGGGACTGGGGGCCGTCTCTTTGTTACTCTCATTATTGGGGGGGTTTTGCCATAGTTGCCACGCTTGGCAAGCGGGTTGGCAACCGCAGTTTTTTTATTGTAATTTGTTGTTATCAGGAAGTTGCTGCTGCCCATCTCCTGCCTGTTTCCCTTTGTCGCCTTTTACGGCACCCACGGGAAGATATGGGGTAGTGGATATTCTTAACCGCCACTATACGGCTTTTTTCCATAATAAAACATATTATAATTTATTATCAGAAGTCTAATAACCGATGCCCTTTTCTGCTGTGATTACTACGTAGGTCACTCAATAAGTTTTGAGATGCTCGAAATTTAAAAATAGAATGCACCCGTGTTATATGTTTATAAAAAGCAAATTTATTTAAAAATAGAACTCCATAAGCCAATTGCTGAGTATTACAAAAAAACAAAGTTCTATTAATTTTCCTGCAACGCTTCCCGCGCTTTTCATCTAAAACAATGGATCTTAACCGTGAACATTTGCCCGCTATGATATATCATGATTTTAAATTAGGTTTAACCGAACAATTAAGTTTACAACATTAAAATCAGCATTAGGGGACTCAGCTCCATCACGCGCAGCAATTTTGAGGTGGTTTGCTGAATTCAAAAGGGGTAAAATTAATCTTAAAGATGACCAAAGAACCGCGGCCCCGCAAACAGCAGTAACGGCAGAAAATGTATGGACTACTGAAATGTTGGTGCGAGAAGACTCACGATTCACATATACGGACATCGAAAAGATTGTAGGTATTAGTTCGGGGAGCATTCGTACCATCGTACATCAACATCTTGGAGTCTCAGTCAGTCTGGTGTTGTTGGGTGACCACCTTCCCAAGAGTCAAAGAAAAAATAAAAGGCAGGTTTTTTCAAGCGCCGAAGAAGCCGTGGCTGCCTACGAAGAAGCAAATTCCGACCTGTCAGATCAAGACTGGCAAAAGTGTTTTCATAGTTGGTTTAGGCGAATGGACCTTTGTATAGATCATGATGGAGAATATTTTGAAAAGATGTAAAATAAATATTAATAGTATCTAGAATACTTTTTGTATATCTTAAAACTTTTAAATAAAACTAATTTTACGGATTTTATCGCGTATATTAACTTATTTTATATTCCCGACGTTTCAAGCACTTTACAGCACCCATGGTCACGGGGGGGACTGAGGTGTATGACGTCCCAATGTCATAGTTAACCACGGCTACCTCCAGATTAAAAATTATTAATTTTTGTTCCGATCTACGCAGTATGAACTTACAGTATCATGAAGTTTTGCAGTTGTATGCTTGGGTTGGGATTTAATTTTATTAATTATGGGAAGCCAAGCAGATGGTAGCACCCAGCCATTTTCTCTATTGAAATTAGGATGTTTCTTGATTTCAATAGCCTCGCGAATCATCCTTGGAAGGAATAGGTGTTCTTTAAAGAATGTTTTATTTAAAATTGTTGTAAATGTAAATTAGTTTTATTTAAATGTGTAGTGTTCGCGTAAATATAAGAAATCATTATATCTTAAAACTTATTGAGTGACTGACCTACGTATACTACGGACGGACCCCTGAGTCGAAAAAATGTTGTTCTCTTCCTCCTATATTTTTGAAAGACCTATCGAATGACACGATGGAATAGACGGGTAAAAAAACCCCTGTATGGGAGGTTTCCAAAATAAAACGTTTTGCAAGATTATTTTACAACATCGTAGTAGTGATTATACCTATAACTATGCCAAATAACAGCTTTGTAGCACCTAGAGTCTCTGAGTAAAACGGTAAACGGGCGGACAAACATGGAGAATCTATTAAGTCTTTACCTATGAAACTGCCGTTTTTTATGAAATAAGTTAACGTAATTTTATTTTTTATTTCTATTAATCGAAGTCATCATCCATGCAATCGATGCATATTTACCAACGCAGTGGCAGTTCATTGATGCCCTTCTTGAAGAAATCAGCTGGACGCGAGACAACAAATTCTTCCAAAGCATTTTGTACTGCCTCTCGGGTATTGAATTTTTTTCCCGCTAAAAAGTTATCCAAGTACTGGAAAAAGTACTGCCGTGCTTGCGATAATGGCAGTAAGTCCGATTTTTGGGCAAACTGAGTTATATACATATACGGAATCAGCGTAATGAACTTTATAATATAGTCTGACACTCATTTTAATATCTCAGTGGGAACTTATAAATTCAGTAATGATAAGAGTAGTATGATCTAAATTGTTACAAAGCTTACTTATTAATACAGCAGTATGTATATTTACTATTGGTTTGCAAGTGCGGCGCCTACAATAGCGTTACAATATTGCTAATGATTACCGCAGTAACTATACACACTGTGGTTAAAATAAGTAAAGGTATTTGTTTCGAGTACACTTATTACTTATAATCTCAGCAGTAAGTACACTTACTGCATATATAATAATCAAAAATATTTCTTTTGAATACATTATTTACTTATAATATCAGCAGTAAGTACACTTACTGCGTATGAATTAAGCAAAGATATTTGTTTTGAATACATTAATTTTCTATAATTTCAACAGTAAGTACACATACTCCAGGTATAATAAGCAATGGTATTTATTTCGAGTATACAATCCTTCAAAATCATCATATCAAAAGTAACATTGCACGTTTTGCAATAGTTACAGTTACTCATGATTTCGGACGTAACGTTTGAGTTACTATAATTTTGCTTAGAAATAAATGCCTGCGGGAGTTGAGAGGCGTGAAGGAGTGGGGTTTGAGTCGCCTGGATTGAATAACGATTACCTTAATGCATAGGCAATTTTGTGAAAGATACCCAGATCAAGTAGTTTCTCTTGAGGTATATAGAAAGGTCGTTCGTGATGAGATTCATATTTCATTCGCTCATTTGGGCAAGAAGAGTGCGAAATATGTACTGAATTTGAACAGCGCCATAAAAGATATGAAACACAAAGCGAAGATTGTGATATCTGCAAAAGCTTGAAAACTCATCAATTAAAACATGTGGACACTCGTAAATCATATAATGATGGCGCCCAAAAATCTGCTGACGAGCCACATACTGTTTACTACTCGATGCATTTACAAAAGGTAATTATGCTACCTCGAATGGATCAATTTAAACGGGCAATATTTTGTTCGCGTATAATTGCCCATAATGAAAGCTTCGTACCGTAGGATCTAGTAAAAATATATATAAATAATGTGCCTTTTGCAGCGGTTTGGCATGAAGCCGTCTCAGTCTACGACTTTGCAGATTTTGTTGATGCTGTGCGGCAAGCCAATTCGGCTAAAAATATTGTAAAAGTAATGGAAGTCGTTGATTTCTGTTGATAATTATATTGATCTGTCTTTACAAGAAAAAATTGCGCAAAAATGAATCAAGAGTACACCTTCAAGTACCCTTTTTGATGGTTATAACATCAAAAAGAGGCGAGTTCACGCTCAAATATAAAAATAATCACAATTATACAAATGAAAAAAATTTTGACTTTCTTCAAATAAAATATATAAAATCAAAGATAAATCCTGAATTTATTCGAAAATCATCCCCTAGGAGCATATCGGAATCTACAAAAATTGTATAATAAAGAACCTATTGCAGCTAATGCCGGATAACAGAAAAGAGTTTTGGCTAAACTTACCTGTTTCAGATGTAAATATTGATTCCGATTAAGTTTACAGGACTGAAATATATATTTTATATGCTTATTTTTTATTTTGATTTAATGAAAAATAAGTATGTTGAGTTATGATTTGTTAAACAAGTACGTAAGTACCTTTTGTACGACGGTCTTAAATCCTTGCCATATTAAAGATATGTTGTTTAAAAAGATTTGTACAAAGTATTAATTAAAAAGGAAAGTTAATAAATAAAAGATTATTACTGTATTTACTGTTGCTTTTTTCTAAGCAGACCTAAGAACTATATGAATTACTTGTCATAAGAGCAGTGACTACGTACTTACTCCGGTAATTCTAAGTAATTATTGTTTTAAGATTATCAACGTATACTTAGCATAAACTGTTTTTTGTCATTTAAAACTAATATAATTCAAAGACACTTTTAATTGGTACACTAAATAAAAATACATCACTTACGCTACATATTTCAATTATCTTATCTTAGAAAACTAAATAACAGAAAACAGGAAAAGTAAAAAAAGAACGAAAAGTTTGCGCGCAATTATCTCGAAATCTTATTACAGATACTTACTGCCATTATCGTAAGCACGGTAGAGTAGAAGTCTGCAGGCGCAAGGTCTGGTGAGTACGGCCGATGACGGAGAGCTTCCAACCCCAGCTCTAGTAATTTGGAGACCGAGACCGTCCGTTGTGTAGTATGCGCGCGTTGTCATGCATGAGCAGCGGTAAAAGCGATTGACTAAACCTGGGTGGAGACGTGTGATCTGCTCCATCATTGTGTTCAGTTCTTCACAGTACACATCTGTAGTAATGAGTGTGATAAGAATTTGTGATGAATCATTTTTTTTTATAGGATAGGGTGACAAACGAGCACACAGTCCACCTGATGGTAAGTGGTTGCTGTGGCCCATAGACATCTACATCTATCATCGCTTGCGAATCAAAATGCAGATGCGTTGTCACCCGTGAGGACTAAGATGGAATGCCTCTTATCCAGTAAAATGGGTCTCCGGTTCTCTATACTCACCATACGAAACACAGCAGTTTTACGCTGCTATATTACGCTGGTATTCTGAGAGAGCATGGTCCTTCCCCGGTCGAGCCGACCCATTCGTGATACAACTATACTACTAATATAGCTGCAGCATGGCTCTACCACGTAAAAAATCATACCCTAAACCACCAAACAGTGACCATTACTTTTCTAGGGGTAAGTTTTCGTTTAGGGCATTGTTTAGGTATTAAAGCAGGATCCAACTAACTTGTTGAGTGCTTGCGATTGTCCAACAGAATCCATTTTTCGTCTCAGGTAACAATGCGGCTTAAAATTCTTTCGTTTGTGTGCCTGTTGAGCAGTGCAAAACACATATCAGCGGGTACTTCGCGCTGGCGATCATTGAGTAACTGGGCACCCATTTGTAAAGCTTTTTTACCTGCCAATTTGACGCAAATGTTTGTGTCAAATTGGCAAGGTTATTAAAACAATTATTTATTAATTGGTCTATACCAATATTGTTTTAATGTTAATTTTACTATGGATATAACCATAAAGCAACACGGGCAGCGGACGTAGCCGATCCTAAAACCTTCGCGCAAGTGCACAAGCAATAAGTTGACAAAATTTTACGGCAATCTGACGAACAGTATGACAGGGCATAAAATACGAACAAACAAAAAATATTTTTTATATATTAGATAATGTAAAATAGAAAAAAGTACCTATAAATATTAAGCTAGTAATCAACTAATGCATGTAATGAACTTCGTATATTAATATGTTGTCACATCGATTCCAGTCAGCAATAAAAATTAAGGTTTATATCTCATTTTCAGTGAAACCAAATTCACAACATAAACATAAACACACTGATGCCTGTCTTCCAGATGAGTAGGCAGAGACTACGGACCTTAATTTGGCACGATCCTGACACACCGCTCTCGTCTCCTTTACATCCATGTACCTACGCATATATGCTCGTCGGTTAAGGGTACCTACTCTAAAAATAGAGATCTACTGCAATAAGTTCTTTTAATCAATAAAATAATATAATATATTATCATAATATCCTCGTATCTCCGACGATACTATAGGTCTGCTTGGTGCTTAATTCTGTTTATTTGTGAATTTTCGGATCTATCGGTAACCATTAATGACTTACCTTATCTTGTAGGGGACAATCACGATATAGTATTATTTGCTGACGATACCTCGTTAATTTTCAAACCCAAACGGCAGTTAATTAATTATGACGATGTAAATAATACCCTATCGAAATTAGTACATTGGTTTAACGCTAACAATATGCTCTTAAACGGCAATAAGACAAAGTGTATTAAATTTACAACACCTATGTAAAACATTCGAATACCAATGTGCTGTTAAATGGGTAGGAGTTGAGTCTTGTGGATACCACTGTTTTTCTCGGTATTACTATTTACGCGAAACTTCAATGGGGCCCCCATATATCTAAATTAGCAAGCAGACTTAGTTCTGCAGCATATGCTGTAAGAAAGATTAGAAGTCTCACAGATGTTGAGACAGCTTAGTGTATTTTAGTTACTTTCATAGCGTAATGTCTTATGGAATTTTGCTATGGGGTAATGCGACTGATATTAAAGCTATATTTGTTTTGGAAAAGAGAGCTTTATAATAAGAGAGATTTATAATCTAAATTGTAAAGAGTCCCTCAGACAAAAATTTTAAGAAATAAACATATTAACTTTGGCATCGCAATATATTTATGAAAATGTAATGTATGTACATAAAAACATAAATAGCTTTAATAAGAATAAGGATGTGCATACTTTAAACACTAGGAACAAACATAAGCTCGTAATACCAGTTACTAGACTCCACAGAATCAGTAATTCATGTATGGGGCATTGTATACGATTTTACAACAAAATCCCAGAACATATTCAAAGTTTGTCAATAAACAAGTTTAAAAGTTTTATTAAAGAGAAACTGTACAAAAAGGGTTATTATAATATCAAGGAATACATGAATGAAAATAACCCCTGGGAATAAGGTGATCGCCACCATGCTGGTTCTATGAAAAATCATTTAAAATTGTATAAACGAAATTATTGTTAAGTGATGTTTGAAAAAAAAAGTCCCGCTGGGTTTCTTGCTGGTTCTTCCCAGGACAGAGGTATTTTCCGAACCAGTGGTAAATAAAAAAAATGTCTTTCAATAAGAATTATGTAATAATCAATATTGAATAAAAAATTATTCTATTCTATTCTATTCTATTCATTGCGATTTGAACGGTTTTACCTTAGCCGTCTCTAACAACACCAACGGGAAGAAAAGAGATGGCAGATTCTTATGCTGAAACCATACAACAATAATTCAAAAATGTAGTTTTAACAAAAACAAGGACGGTGACTCAGTCGATTATATTGTTGAACGTTACGGCAATCAATATTGTTTACTGACGCATAATAAATAGGTCGTTTACATATCAATAATTAAACACTGTCAGCGGAAACAATTTGCTCCCGTCTTTAGCTGCGTTATGATGCGACTTGGCTTGTTATAATAATGTTTGTTTTGAGGTTTATTGAATTAGAGCAATAGTTCAGAGATATTTTTATCCGAGATTATCTTTATTTATCTAAGGATTCGACACATCTCATGAGACATACCTCAAAACTTGAAAACAGATTGTACCTACAACAAGTGTATGTTGCCAGTGATGATTTATAGATCTAAAACGTGGTCTTTCACTGCTGGCCGTAAGAAGAAGCTCAAGGCCAATCAGGAAACTATGTAGAGCTCTGTGTGATAAGTTAGAAATGAGGATATTCGCAGTAGAACCAGATTAACCGATCGACAATACTAAAATCGACTAAAATATTGACTACTAGCTGTCCCTCGCGACTTCGCCCGCGTAGAATTTACTACGATTTCAAGGGTTTTAATTTATTGCTTGGAACCCTAATTGTTTTTCTAAAATAAATGTATCCTAAGTTACTCCTTATAATATCAGCTATCTGCTAGTGAAAGTGCCGTCAACATCGGTCCAGCCGTTTTGGAGATTAGCCGGAACAAACACACAGACAGACAGACAAAAATGTTAAAAATTGATTTTTTGTTTTTAGTACCGTATATACTTTCATATGAATTTAGTAAAAAGCTGTTATTTTAACATTACAAACAGACACTTCAATTTTATTTATTTGTATAGATAATATCAACTGTCAAAATGGCGTCGATAAAGCGGCGCCCTTTTGATCCTTTATTATTTGATTGGCTGATGAAGAGCTATCGTATCACAGTCATCTATGCAAATAAGGCTGTAGTTTTTGAGTTATAAGAAAGGGACCATATTAATCGGATGACCATATTACCCTCACGAAAATGTACATGGCTTCAAGGTGGCCCAAAGACAACCCCCACCTCATCTTAATCTATTGTCACTAATATTACAAGATAGGTGCAATGTTGTATTAGACGCATAGGTTGAATATCATTCAGGCCGCTAGTTAAACGGCGCCGTTTAGTAAAAAGGCTAGGCTATTAACTGAAAGGCTAATTAAGCTAGTTGGTTGTTTTATTTTTGTGGACTAAAACGACTCGAGATTTTCAAAATCTGAACTCGGTAGGTGGCGCTGTGTTAAAGTTATTAATAAAAGTCTGGAGTGAATTGTAAGTGAAACTCATTGCAATACTACCTACTATTAAGTAACATATACTGACTTGTATTTCGAACTGCAGTAAACGTTATGGTTTAACAATTAATCCTAAGAAAACTCAGGCCTCAGTAGTTTTAGATTAATTGGAAAAATTGACTGGTCTTCCCTACCTCCTATTTTACTACACTGCACTCAAATCCTTTACAGTAACAAGGTTAAAAACCTGGGGTTGTATCTCGACTCTTGTATGTCTTGGAGATCACAGGTTAATGAGGTTAGTAGAAAAATATTGCTGCTTTAAGCTCTTTACGCAGATTACATAATTTTCTTCCCACAGTAACAAAAGTTACGCTCGCCCAGTCTCTACTTCTGCCTATCCTTGACTCTGCTGATATATGCTATCTTGACATTACCGAGGAGCAGCTTAATAAGCTTGAGCGCATTCAAGATTTATGTATTAGATTTATATTTGGGCTTCGCAAATATGATCATATCTCTGATTTTCGCAAACAGCTAAAATGGCTCCCGATCCGCCTTCGCATTCACATTCTCTCCGCTTTGTATGGCCTGCTGTTTAATCCTTCCACTCATCATAAATTAAAAGACCGTTTCCAGTATCTCTCCTTACCCATCGTCGGTTTCTTCGATCCTCTGTCAATCTTTCTCTCTACTCCTTTGCACTCTTCCTCCTTTTTTAAGAAATCCTTTACTGTAACTGCTGTACGTTTGTGGAACTCTTTACCTCTCCACATTCGTCGTACTCAATCTCTTCATTCTTTCGAAAGTCTTGTTAAATCGTATTACTTAGAACGCAATTAGATAAATTAATTTTCCTTTTTCGTACTCTCTACATTTAATCTATTATATGATATCATACATAATCTCCACTTATCTTTATTTGTATGTGATGGCATCTGCACCGTTGCATGTGCGGCGGCGTCGGCTAGATAGATAGAATTCTTGTAAACGACACGTGTACCGCACACCTGCTGCATTGCACCTGCGGTGCCGTCCGTCCTGCTTGTATAAAACGGACGGAGCGGCCACCGTTAAAGCAGTCTTGGCTCTGACGTGGAACGGTGCGCTTGTCGTATTCCGTTACTAGTTTATCCTCGACTCGTTGGATAATTAATTCGTGTAAACGAATTTATTATTCCCAACTTCAAAATTAGTCTCTGTACTATACTCTATTACACTTTCTACATATGTATTTTCATATTTTTATTTTTATTTTGTACGCCCCCCTTTATTTTTAATTATTGTTTGCATCAGTTATCTACACTAAGGTTGTCTGAAAGAGATCGCTTTCAGAGTGATAAGACCGCCTGTTGTACATATTCTAGTTTAGATTTAACTGTACTCGTTATTTTATATTTTGGTGTACAATAAAGAGTAAATAAATAAATAAATAAATAAATAATGTCCTCCAGACCAAATTTTGGTGACGGCGGCCAGCCTCAACGAAGACTAGCCATCAGCGCAGGACATGATTATAGTGCCCGAGTGTATCCGCAAGCACAGGTGCACTCTCTATTCCCTCACTCTCATAGTCCGATGGGACGGTAAACCGACATGACTGGAGAGAGATCAGGCGCAGGACCAACGGCTTTACGTGCTTTCCGAAGCACGCGATGAGACACCGCCAGCTTCCTGACTCCGGGCAGCTACTGAGAGTTTCTTGATGGAAAAGCTCAATAACTGATTTTTGGACCGACCCGGGATTCGAACCCGGGACCTCATGATCAGCAGTCGCACTACTGCAACCACTAGACCAACGAGGCAGTCAATATCTTTATAAGACTGAAGTGACAAGCGAACTTACAACCCATCTGATGGTAAGTCACAAATGCGTTGTCAACTCTGAGGGTCAAGCTGGAATGCCTCACAGACTGCAAGGAACCCTTATAATAGGTCTTTACCTGTGAAATTACCGTACTGGACATTTCAACAGTGGTAGAGCCACGCGGCAGCTTTTGCTGTCGCACGGAATGGGTCGGCTCGAACCGGGTTGGTACCACGACCTCACAGAAAACCAGCGTGAAGTAGAGGTTTACCTCTGCGTTTCGCTTGGTGAGTGCAGGTGGCCGGAGGCCCTTTTTACTGGAAATGAGGCATTCCATCTTAGTCCTCACGGGTGACAACGCATCTACATTTTGATTTGTAATAGAGGATAGATGTAGATGTCTATGGGCAGCAGCAACCACTTACCATCAGGTGGACTGTGTGCTCGTTTGTCACCCTTATCCTATAAAAAAAAAATTTCAAATGAAAATATTTTTTTTGGGTAATAGTTCTAATTTCAAATTAATTTTATTTTAAATACATGGAATTCTTTTTTCAACATTAGATATTCGTTTATTGATTAGCGTTATGTTTTCATCGCATTTGAATCTTTTTTGTCATCATGGGTACGTTAAAATTCGAATAATTTTGGAATATGTGTACCGTTATGGCAGCAACGCGGCACAAGCGGCACGCTACATCAACGACGTTTACGGAGCAAATATTACAAACAAACGCACCACCTGTTATTGGTTTGCCCGCTTCCGTTCTGGAAATTTCGACCTGAATTATGAACCCCGTGGAATTAACTACGGTTGAATTAGCAGCAGCTTTCGACGTTAACTTCAGCAGGTGGCGCTCGTATCACAACAGAAACTTATGTGGCCGTTTAAAATCATTCAATTTCAATGAATGTATCAACATTTATCATTCCTAATTACACCATAGAACTATTCCAAATTTAAAATTATATTTCCTCAATTATTTCTTCTGCGGCAGCAACGCGCCGGGTACCAGCTAGTTTAATATAGATTATATGCCATGTGGCGGCCACGTAGCAGAATCCATAGTTCTACTTTGTGGATGTCGTAAGCGGCGACAATAGGAAATGCTTGAAAATCTAATGACAATTTTTTTTTCTAGCATAAGGGTGACAAGCGAGCACACAGTTCACCCGATAGCAAGTGGATGCCGTGGCCCATAGACATCTACATCTATCCTCGGTTAAGAACCAAAATGCAAGTGCATTAAATGCCCTTAAAGTTAAAGTTGCAGCCTATTTACGTCCCACAGCTGGGCCCAGGCCTCCTCTCATTTCTGAGAGGGTTTTAGGGCAAGGAAATGTTCGCCGCGCTGCCCCAATGCGTGTTGGCGAACTTCACATGTCTTCGAAAATATTTTTTTTTCTTATTTCTCAGACATGCAGGTTTCCTCACGATGTTTTCCCTCACCGCCGAGCACGTGGTAAATCAGCACTTAAAATTGTAATTAACAATTTCATTGGTGCCGGCGGGGATCGAAACCGGGTGGCTCGAGTACTGTGAAGCTTACAGCGAGCGCTAACCATCTGAGCTACCACGGCTCACAACTAATTTATAACGCTTCACTTAAGACAGGAAGTTTTCTCGATAAGTGGTAGGAAACACGAATAGTACCTATTTATAAAGATGGAGAAAAGGAATTTGTATCTAATCATCGACCTATATCAATCCTCTCTACTGTATCAAATATTTTTGAATCGCTTGTTCAATCATGTTAAAGACCACCTATATCCCTGCCAACATAGTTTTATGTCTCTACTAATATTAATTATCTCAATTATGTTTCCAATCTTATTAATTCGATTGATAAAAACCTTCAAGTAGATGTAATATATACTGATTTCGCTAAGGCATTTGATAGGATGATACATTTTTAAGTTGGTGCAAATGCTATCTCTCTAATAGAAATGCCAGAGTAGTAATTGATGGCGAGTGTTCGGACTTTTACAATGCTATTTCTGGTGTTCCGCAGGGATCAAATTTGAGGCCTTTATTCTTTGTTTTGTTTATTAATGATATAGTAAATATATTTAAAAATAGTCAGGTTTATTTGTTCGCAGACGATTTAAAAATAGATAAAGTTATAAAGTAAGTATCTGACGGAATATACCTACATGCGAATCTTGATAGACTTGTAAAATAGTGTGAAACAAATCGAATGCTGCTTAATCCGGGTAAATGCAGTTTTATAAAATTCACAAGCAAAAAATATACAGTAATGAGTTTTTACAATATTTTGGGTAAAAACCGAAGGTAACCGATTCTATTAGAGACCTGGGCGTAATATTTTATAGCAAATTAAGATTCGATAAACATATTAATTCTACTGCCTCTTTCAGGTGGCTCAGCTTTGTTCTTAGACAGTCTAAAGATTTCAAGAAGGTAACAACAATACTTTAACTGTACAACATCTTAGTCCGTAGCAAACTTCAATATTGTCCTCAAGTATGGTCTCCCGCTTACAAAAACCACATTTAAAGTATCAAACGTGTGCAAAGTCATTATACACCTAATTTTTCATTTTAAGGCGTCAAGTCATAGTGAGTGCTACAAACAGAAACTCAATTACTTTAGGCTGAATCCACTGGCAGTTCGTAGATCTCTGCTTGATATGAAATTTTTTCATAAAATTTTGTATGATAAAATTTTAGTTGAGTAGATTTAATATACCAACAATAAAAAAACTGCGGTTGGCAACCCGCTCGGCAAGCGTGGCAACTATGGCAATATATCACACATGAGAAATGATATTAATATACGGCCCCCAGTCCCCGGCGGCCCCGCTATTCCTGGCTACGGTGGTGACCATGGTAACGGCGGGGCAGGGGTGCTAAGAATCTCCGGTGGAGGTTCGATTGTCACCTACGACGAATCGACCTGGCAACTTATAACGCACGCACCCTGAGGACTGACGAGAAGATCCTGGAGCTGGAAGAAGAGATAGACAAGTTGTGCTGGAATATCATAGGTTTATCCGAGGTCCGAAGAGAGGGAGAGGACACGGTAATCCTCGAATCTGGCAACTTGTTCTATCACCGGGAGGGCGACCATCTGTCCCAAGGAGGTGTCGGATTTATCGTCCACAAGTCTCTCGTTAACAACGTTGCAAAGATTGGGAGTGTGTCGACGAGGGTTCCGTACCTTATACTCAGAATCACCAAACGGTTTCATAGTTGCGAATTTTCATACTCCGACTAAATTCAAATTAATAAAGTTGTAATCCATTTTTAAAAAAAACAACCCTAGTTCACGTAAATTAACACAGTTATTGTTGTTTACAACTTTATTCTCACTGGTTATAAAACAAGACATAACGCGTTGACATCAGTTGCATTCTTCTAAACAATAGAACAGCGTCGAATTAATAAATAATAAACATAATGACAGGTAATAAATGTGTTGTGTTTGCTATAAAGAGCTAGGGTTACCAGATGACAGCAATTATCCTTACATGTCAGGTTGTCAAGTAATCCGATCCTCTGGTAGTGAATCATAAAAAAGTAAAAGGTTTTCTTTTATTTTATTTTATTGAATCGCTTAGACTGTATTAATTGAGTCACATTACTTTTGTAACAAAAAAAAGTAAAAGAATCACACATAAAATTAACTAGACGAGTGAATATTATATTCAATTAGTAATGTAATTTCAAATAGTTAAAAACATTTTGGAATAATCAGGAATTTCATAAGAAAATCTTATATTTAGATCTGGTAACCCTGTTAACAACAGACATGCTTGCTGAGTACTAGGAATGTGATGAACGTGAAAAGACATGAAGCATAAGCGACATCGTTGTCAATGTCTCCCGGCTGATGGAAATTATATACTGATTTAGTGCCACTCACGTAGATTGACAAGTATTCTGCTTGCGGTATTATGATTTCTCATGTTGTTGCAAAAATAATGGATAATTTTACTGTAAAAGGTTTAATAAGTTTAGCGAAGGAGAGAGAAGTATTGTGGGATCTGCATTTTGATTCTTAAAGTAAAGTAGCAAACTATTTACGTCTCATTGCTGGGCACAGGTCTCCTCTCATTTCTGAGAGGGTTTTAGGGCAAGGAAATGTCCGCCGCGTTGCCCCAATGCGTGTTGGCGAACTATTTTTCGTCTTCGAAATATTTTTTTTTCTTATTTCTCAGACATGCAGGTTCCACACGATGTTTTCCTTCACCGCCGACCACGTGGTAAATCAGCACTTAAAATTGCAATTAACAATTTCATTGGTGCTGGCGGGGATCGAACCCGGGTTGCTCGAGTACTGTGAAGCTTACAGCAAGCGCAGTCCATCTGATGGTAAGTGTTTGCTGTGGCCCATAGACATCTACATCTATCCTCGTTTGCGAATCAAAATTCAGATGCGTTGTTACCCGTGAAGATAAAGATGGAATGCCTCTTTTCCAGTAAAAAGGGTCTCCGGTTCCCTACACTCACCAAACGAAACACAGCGGCACGAAACTGCTATTTTACGCTGGTATTTTGTGAGAGCGTGGTCCTTCCCCGGTCGAGCCGACCCATTCGTGCTACAACTATACAATTAATATAGCTGCAGCATGGCTCTACCACGTCTACGCAAACTCGGACGGTTTCTACCCGGCGCTGGCAAAAAACCGGGCCGTGTTAAAACTGTCTCGTGGGCAGGAGCCCTTATACTGCATTTTGTAAGGTGAGTGATGAAAAGCGAAGTATTTTTAAAGGGTCTTTGAAATCTTCTTTTATACTCGGATTTGAAACTTGAGGCAACGAAAAAACTACACTAAAAAGAGACAAACATATATATATCTGTAGGATTTAGCCTACGAGAGAATGAGATAAAATACAATATAGTGTTTCCATCGCTCTCCTTTTTCTGACTTTAAAAAAGGAGCAGGTTCTCAATTCGACTGTATTTTTGTGTGTGTTACCTCAGAACTTTTTTCTAGGTGGATCGATTTTCATGATTCTTTTTTATTTAAAAGCTTGGACTTCTCATGTGGTTCCATATAAATGTGATCTAGATCTGACCAGTAGTTTTTGAGTTATCCTTAATAATGCGTATTTAATTGACTTTGATTACATTGAAGATGTTCTCATTTTATTTATATTCAAGTCTGTTGTACAAAATGTTTAATCTTACCTCTTCTTTTTTTTACTTCTACCGCGTGTGAACTGCAAACATGTTTTTACTGGTGAACATGGTAGGTGTTTTTGAGCCACTATTAACAGAAGGCTAATCTGTGAGCTCGTTTGTGACCTTTGAAAAATTTGAGGACAGCACCAGGCTTCTGTGCTGTTACAGCTCTCTGTAAGTTGACATCATTATATTCATTCGGTTTATGTCTGCTATGATAAAAAAAAAACAGACGTGGGAAAATATCAACATATTTATGAATGACGTAAAGAAACGTGTGTATTCACCTTTTCATTATGGTATACAATCATTATGTTCGCATAATCTATGTGTATAAAGATTAATGTTTCTTTGTTTGTTCCGTACGCGTTACTACGTGGTAGGCCATGCTGCATCTGTATTTCTGGTATAGTTGTATCACGAATGGGTCGGCTCAACCGGGCAAGGACCACGCTCTCACAGAATACCAGCGTAAAATAGCAGCTTAAAGCTGCTGTGTTTCGTATGGTGAGTTTAGAGAACCGGAAACCCATTTTACTGGAAAAGAGGCATTCTATCGTAGTCCTCACGGGTGACAACTCATTTGCATTTTGATTCGTAATCGAGGATAAATTAGATGTCTATGGCCTCTATGGGCCACAGCTACCACTTACCATCAGGTGGACTGTGTGCTCGTTTGTCACCCTTATCCTATAAAAAAATATTATACAGTTTATTTATTTGCTTATGAAAAAACGTTAATCTCACCCACACTAGGATTTTCTCCAGCATCATGGTAGTTTACAAACATAAATTTCGCAGGGACAAACATCCAGACCTGGGGCTATTATCAGTGTTTAGGCCATAAAAATTAAATGAAATAAAATAAAAATACCCCGATGTAAGAAAATACAATTTCGTTTGTTATTAAAACGATTAGAAAATGTCATTTTTAAAACTTATTAAACTTGCTTCCGTTTTAAAATGAAGTGTCTCTGAACGGAGATAAAACGGCGAAACACACTCCGCAGGTTCTTTTTTGTCATTTTTTAAAAGTTTATATTACAGTTACTGGCTGGTATCCGGCTCGGTGCTGCCGCAGAAGAAATAATTGTGGAAATATCGTTTTAAATTTCGAAGAGTTATATTGTTTGATTAGGAATGATAATACATTCATTGAAGTTGAATGATACATATGATACATATGTTAACAGTGGTAGAGCCACGCGGCAGCTTTTGCTGTCGCAAGGATGGGCCGGCTCGAACCGGGGTGGTACCACGACCTCACAGAAAACCAGCGTGAAATAGAGGTTTACCTCTGCGTTTCGCTTGGTGAGTGCAGGTGGCCGCAGGCCCTTTTTACTGGAAATGAGGCATTCCATCTTAGTCCTCACGGGTGACAACGCATCTACATTTTGATTTGTAATAGAGGATAGATGTAGATGTCTATGGGCCGCAGCAACCACTTACCATCAGGTAGACTGTGTGCTCGTTTGTCACCCTTATCCTATAAAAAAAAATAACTTTCAAATAGATTTGTCGGTACGATATGCGCGCCAGCTACTGTAAGTTAATTGTACTATGCCTATAACCTACGCGCAAGTGCAAGCAATAAGTTGACAAAGTTATACCGCAATCTGATGAACGGTATGGAAGCGTATAAAATACGAACAAACAAATATAATTTTTTTATATATTAGATAGCATGTTATGCACAGAATGAAAAACGTTAACAGAGTCATCGATAAATGAAGTATGTATTTTTTTTTTATAGGATAAGGGTGACAAACGAGCACACAGTCCACCTGATGGTAAGTGGTTGCTGCGGCCCATAGACATCTACATTTATCCTCGGTTACAAATCAAAATGTAGATGCGTTGTCACCCGTGAGGACTAAGATAGAATGCCTCATTTCCAGTAAAAAGGGCCTCCGTCCACCTGCATTCACCAAGCGAAACGCAGAGATAAACCTCTACTTCACGCTGGTATTCTGTGAGGTCCTGGTACCACCCCGGTTCGAGCCGGCCCATCCGTGCGACAGCAAAAGCTGCCGCGTGGCTCTACCACTGTTAAAATATATAGTTAAAAAAAGTCCGTGTATAAATTTTGAGGTTATCACTATACAGCGATTCCGAGCAGACCAGCCAGACCAGCC
The DNA here is from genome assembly GCA_033319125.1 of Parnassius glacialis. NCBI lineage: Eukaryota > Metazoa > Arthropoda > Insecta > Lepidoptera > Papilionidae > Parnassius > Parnassius glacialis. The sequence goes on from JAVANC010000005.1 coordinate 55,023,435, forward strand.
ACCTGTTAACAAGTATGACGCATGTGGCAGCCATCCATCGTCAACTGAAATCGGAATATTTGTTCCGTGCGGAACTCAAACCCGGAGCACTCCGCGAAACTCAATGCTAAACCACTGCGCCACGGAGCTGTCAACACGACATGACACGACATTTTCGCTTACGATTAAACTTCGGAGAGTTGTTGTGCGTGCGATCGAGATATTTACTTTATAGAATAAGGGTGACAAACGAGCACAAAGTGCACCTGTTGGTAAGTGGATGCTGTGGCCATAGCCATATAAATATATATATTTTTTACAGGATAAGATGACAAACGAGCACACAGTTCACCTGATGGTAAGTGGTTGCTGTGACCCATAAACATCTACATTTATCCTCAATAAAGAATCAAAATGCAGATGCGTCGTCACCTGTAAAGACTAAGATGGAATGCCACTTTTCCAGTAAAATGGGTCTCCGGTTCTCTACACTCACCATACGAAACACAGCAGTGTCAAGCTGCCATTTTACGCTGGTATTCTGTTAGAGCGTTGTCCTTCCCCGGACGAGATCACCCATTCATGCTACAACTATACTACTGATGTAGCTGCAGCATGGCTCTATCATATATAATTCTCAATTAAGAATCAAACTGCAGATGCGTCGTCACCCGTGAGGACTAAGATGCAATGCCTCTTTTTCAGTGAAATAGGTCTCCGGTTCTCTACACTCACCATATGAAACACAACAACGTTAAGCTGCTATTTTTCATTGGTATTCTGTGAGAGTATGGTCCTTCACCGGTCAAGTCGAACCATTCGTACTACGACTATAATATACCTGTGGTATGACTCTGACAGGTATTGGACGCCTCACAACGTGAGGGAGTGCTCTACTCTCGATATGTGGCCATTGCTAAATTTCGCTACATAAAATCGTTCTTATACTCTTAGCTAGACAAATCCATGTTATTATTAACGTTTCAATAACTACAGACATTGAATTTTAACATTTGTTTATTTTCTAATTGATTCACTTTAGATTACATAACAAAAATGTAATTAATAAATATAAAATATGAACTGCCGACCGTTGGTCTGTGCGTCGGTACGTCTTCTCGTTTTATAGAAATGTAAGCAATAGATTGAGATATATGTATATAGTATTAAATAAGATATATTCTAAGAAGGATCCTTATTGATTTTTGTTATTGAATTCAACACCGTTTAAAAGTTATTAATGAAAGCCGATCAGATTATCTGCTTTTTAATTTTAATTTTTAACATAATAAGCGTGTGAGGCGTGCACTTTTGGATGTTCCAAATACAATAAGTGTTTTCTGACACAAAAGAGACATCGCAATTCATTCCAAGCACAGCTAGTAGATTTAAAAATAAACGTTTGAAAATGCAGTGATTTCACTTCATATCACACTTACAAATATTCAACGGACATGAATATTGAAATCAACTGACGGACGAACAAAAGAGAGAGTGTTAAATCATTTCTGTTTATAGCGCTATTAGCATCACAGATAAATGCAAGATATATGATAATTATAATGACTCGAAAAGAAAGTGCACTCTTGGCAGTTTTGCATGTGAATGTAAGCAAATAAAAAATCTTTTTATTATATTATATTAGTAGCATAGTTACAACTACATAGCACGAATGGGTCGGCTCGACCGGGGAAGGACCACGCTCTCACAGAATACCAGCGTCAAATAGCAGCTTAACACTGCTGTGTTTTGTATGGTGAGTGTAGAGAACCGATGACCCTTTTTACGGGAAACGAGGCATTCCATCTTAGTCCTCACGGGTGGCAACGCATCTGCATTTTGATTCGCAAACGAGGATAAATGTAGATGTCTATGGGCCACAGCAGCCACTTACCATCAGGTGGACTGTGTGCTCGTATGTCACCCTATACTATAAAAAAATCATTAGTATGTTCTCTTATTTATTTATTTATTGCCTACCAAAGTCCACTGCTGAACATAAGTCTTCCACATAGATCACCTCATAAGGTGATAATTACAAGGGCCGTTCAATGTATGCTCGGTATTAGGGTGGTTTGCTAATAAGGTGGGTAAAAAAAAATTATTAGCTAACGACACTACCTGCACGGCTAGCATGGACTGGGGACAAAAATTTTATCCCCCGATTATATCCACTGACAAGAGATAAAATTATCTTGTCCTTATGCCAAAGCACGGCAACAGGGAGAAGTACATCCGCGTTTGACATTACGAGTAAATATATATCCCTCGTCCGTAGCATGGAGCCAAATGAAAGATGAAACATTATGCTTTTTTGACATTTGAAAGGGACAATTCTATCTTAGTTCATTGGACGTGGGTTCAAGTTTATATTCATACAAAAATCTATCTAAGTTTAAGTCTATCTCCCATTTTCTACCGACTTTCAAAAAGGAGACGGTACTCAATTCGAAATTCGTGTTTTTTTTATGTGTGTTACCTAATAACTTTGTACTGGGCGAACTTATTTCGGTGATTCTTTTTTATATGAAAGCTGATAGTTCTCGTGTGGTCCCATATGAATTTGATCAAGGTCAGACCAATGGTTATTGAGTTATTCTTAAATAACCTATATTGAAGTCGCTTATATTGAAGTCGGCTGTACAAAATTTTTAATTTTAATTTATATCTACTGTGGATATTATATCCACCGGTGTGCCCATGCTCGAAGGGTGGATAAAACGAAGCGAGGGGATAAACATTTTCTCCTTTCCCTGGGGATAAAATTGTCTCCTGCCCATGCTAGCCCTGTTGGGGATATAAATACGAAATTTCTTCTTGATAACTTCATTATATCTTATGTAAGCTTCAGTCAAAGGCGACGGGAATGACTGACTCGACAATGTTGAAAAAATCGAACACCGTGCAGTGATTAAATTCCTCACTAAAGAAGGAAAAACTCAAAAAACAATGTAGAGGTAGGGTCCCATAGTTGCCCGTCACAATACGTGGGGTTTCTTGATAATGAGCATATTAATTGAGTTCGCGGTTTGACCGCTAGAACGACTAAAAATGGGCCCAAATAGGAAGATCGTAACTGAAGGACTTATTTTCAAATCACCCTTAGGGAGTGGTATTCAAAAAAGATTATAAAAATAATGAGTTAAAAATTATTCTATTCTATTCTAGAAAGTCAAAAGGAAAATGAATAGAAATCGAACAATTATTATTCAATATAGATATAGATATAAGTAAGACCTACTTATGGAAAGTCATTTAAGCTTTTACCAATGGTTAGAAAAAAAACTAAAGGTTTTTTACTAAAAATAACCAGCAAGAAACCTAGCAGGACTCTTTTTGACTTTTAATTAAAACTATGACTTTGAAATGTAGAGTTATATTGTGCATTTTTTTAATTTTAATTGACCTTACAGTTAGTCGTCGTTAGACAGGGGAATATGGCGTCAATTTGATTTTATAATTATTGTCTAAATAGTCTCGTAGAAACGTGAGAGGGCGTCAGCGACTGGAACGAGATCCTAATTAAATTATTTAGACCGTGAATCGCGCACGCGCATTTATGCTTTTTTCTTTCTTCGTAAGTGTTTTAAACTGGCAAATTTATTGGACTTGGTACAACAGACATACTGCCAAGCTGAGATGGGTGATTTTACATAAAATATTAATATTCCTAATTAGGTACTTTAACACTTTATTGTTTCGTACTCATTAAATGGAACATTTAAGTTTACACTAGTCTTTGTCTGTCCATTATAATATAAAAGAAAGACTCTAGAATATTTCAGTGATTCTTTTTATACAATAAGGGTGACAAGCGAGCACACAATCCACCTGATGGTAAGCGGTTTCTGTGGCCCATACACATCTAAATCTATCTTCGTTTGCGAATTAAAATGCAGATGCGTTGTCATCCGTGAGGACTAAGATAGAATGCCTCTTTTCCAGTCAATAGGGTCTCCGGTTCTCTACTCTCACCATACAAAACACAGCAGCATTAAACTGCTATTTTACGCTGGTATTCTGTGAGAGCGTGGTCCTTCCCCGGTCGAGCCAACCCATTCGTGCTACAACTATACTACTAATATAGCTGCAGAACGGCTCTGCCACGTATAAACAGTTCTACCAGTAGAGCCATTTACGCGTGGTCATCTACATCTATCCTCGATTAAAAATCAAAATGCAGATGCATCGTCACACCTGAGGACTAAGATGAAATGCTTCGTTTCCAGTAAAAAGGGTCTCTGGTTCTCTACACTCACCAACTGACGCTGTTATTTTACGCGGGTATTCTGTGGGAGCGTAGTCCTTTCCAGATCGAGCTGACCCATTCGTGCTACAACTATAATATAGCTGCAGCATGGCTCTACCACGTATAAAAATATCGTATGTGATATCAAAGCAATAGTAGCCTAATTTCTTTGTAGAGAGTGTTAGTGTTCTGTGCTTAATGATTAAGGGTGCGAACTGTATAGGTACTCGTAAAGACATGGGTTCGATTCCTCCATTCGACTACGCTCGTGTATATATACATACTTTGCATAAATATTTTTTAAACCTTGCATAAGTATTTTAAACTTACTTGGTTAACGGAAGTATGAAAGTGTTATTAGCTTTACTAATATTCCTTCTTAAAAACAATAACTTGCCAATAGATTTTAAATTTATAATAACTTCGCATTCTTCCGGAGCCTTTTTGGGGCACTCTATTAAACTGTATATTTTCATATTCAAATTATTTTATTGTGAACACAGGCTATATATACAATATCATGTTGTTATAAAATAAAACAAGTCCTCTGCGATCTGCCCGTTAGAGGTATACACATAGGTATTCTTAAATACACAATAACATTTAAATAGAGATTGATATTAACAAATGAAATCCAAATTAATATTAACATTTAAACTTAAATACACAATAACATTTAAATGTAGATTGATATTAACAAATTAAATCCAAATTAATATTAATATTTAAACTTAAATACACAATAACATTTAAATGTAGATTGACATTAACAAATAATATAATAATAATAAAACACAAACATCCCGTACTACAAATACACACCACAAGCAGTTTTAGAAAATGCCTCACATAAACTTTACTACGACCGAGCTATACTTACTGACAAAACCATTCATTACAATAGACCAGACATTACAAGATAAAAATAACAAAACCACGTACTTAATAGATATTGCAGTACCCAATACGCATAACATTCAAAAAACAATAGCTGAGAAAATTTGTAAATATGCTGACTTAAAAGAAGAAATTGGAAGAATATGGAAGCAAGAAAAAGTATATATAGTGCCCATAGTCATCTCAACCACTGGAGTCGTCCCAAATAACATTTTCAATAACCTAAAACTTATAGAATTAACAGAAAACACATATATAACCCTACAAAAAGCCGCAATTTTAAACACTTGCAGGATAGTGAGAAAGTTCCTGCAGTTGGAGGAAAATGAAATAGTTTAAAGTCCAACAATCCCTACATCTACAACAAACACACACCACACACTGTAATTTACTTGGCTAAAGGCCCGTAAATACAGTTATAAGCTTTTCCGATAATAATAATAATAATAATAAATTCTTTATTTCAGATAATAAAAATCCATAATGGGTTAGTAACACAATAATAATAATAAGGGTTAGTTACAGTGGTAGTACAACGGTAGTACAATACAACGGTACAACAACGAATGAAATCCAAATTAATATTAACATATAAACTTAAATACATACATTAAAGTTAATTTAAGAAAAGTTAATAAAGGAATAATGTATGTCAAAGGTATCTAATTCGTTAAAGACTATTACAAAACGGGTGTTGATGTTTATGTCTACTACATAACGTATATAGATTCATTTGCAAAGATACAATTGCATTTACATTTACAATTGAGTTTCCAGTAGAGATGTGCGAGGTAGCTGGGTGGTGCGAGGTTGCGTAGCAACGCTGTGAAACAGTGCGCTGATGAGCGATGCGAGGATGTGTAGTGGGCTCAAGACGTGGTAGAGCCATGCTACAGCTATATTAGTAGTATAGTTGTAGCACGAATGGGTCGGCTCGACCGGGGAAGGATAGCGGCTTAATGCTGCTGTGTTTCGTATGGTGAGTGTAGAGAACCGGAGACCCTTTTTACTGGAAAAGAGGCATTCCATCTTAGTCCTCACGGGTGACAATGCATCTGCATTTTGATTCGCAAACGAGGATAAATGTAGATGTCTATGGGCCACAGCAATCACTTACCATCAGGTGGACTATGTGCTCGTTTGTCACCCTATCCTATAAAAAAAAAGATGCGAGCGGGGTGAGGTGTGGTGGGAGCGGAGCGCGCGCGCCACTGCCCGCTGCTTCTTGCGTCCTTCCCTAGCACACATCTCTCGCAACACATCCCTCGCACACATCCTTCCCTTGTTTTGTATACACAAAAACCTCGCTCCGCTGAGCGATTTCCACCAGAAATGCGCTAAGCGAGGCTAGGTAATTGAAGTGATTTTATTGCTTCTTAACAAACATCCCACGCAACGCATCCTCGCAAATCTCTGGTTGAAAGGCAGCCTTACGGAGGAACGGAATGACTGCCACCGACAAACGTGTGAACGGTTTGTCGGTGACTTACACATTGGTACCACAGGATTGAAAAATCTAACTTCAACAATTTAATTCATACTTATAGTAATTTAAATCGAGGGCTGGCGGCACGTAAACATTATGCAAGTATAGCTTATCTGAGATTTTAGATCTTTCTGATATTTTTGAAATAAAATTCTTTTTTCCGTCATTTTCTTAGCGTTGATGACGAATGTGCTTTGTTATAATATGTTATAATTCTGATAAAAAAACTTTGTCTATGAACGACTAAGAAACTCATTCAAATAAGATTAAACACGTATTTTACGTGATAGAGCCACGCTGCGGCTCGACTGGATATAGCACCAGCGTGGTTAAATTGTGGGACGATCTGTTAAGAGATGCAGGAAGGCGATGAAAGCAAGTAGCCTTCCTTGGGGGAGGCCTATGTTCAGCAGTGGAGTTGTTAAGGGCTGCAATGATGTTATTATAATGACTACGATTATGGCTCTACCACGTAAGCATAGTTTCCAAAATTACTCTCTGAAAACTGGGTAGTGTATGCTCTATAATTAGTCTGTCTATGGTGGTTTAGAATCTATAAAATTTAAAAAACAGTTGCGCGCTTAAACTACTTATTTCTTATATAGTCTTGTAGCGGTACTTATAAAGATTAATTAAAACGGTATCCTATATAACACTGTGATATATTAAGTTCATTTAAATGTAAATAGGTTTAAATATATTGGTAAATCCAATTGGGCATACCTTAAGCGCATTAAAAAAATTACGTATAACATGATTATACGGAATTTTTAAAGTAGTTTAAATACATTTCGACAGCACTATCGGCTTCAACATCCTCGAAAACCATGAAAATGACACCCGTGATGAAAAAATTGATACCTATTGCAGCCGCCATCTTGGATTTACATTTCGACAGCACTATCGGCTTCAACTCTCTCGAAAACAATGAAAATGACACCCAAGATGAAAAAATTGGCACCCACTTCAGCCGCCATCTTGGATTTACATTTCGACAACCCTATCGGCTGCAACTCTCTCGAAAACTATGAAATTGACACCCATGATGAAAAAATTGATACCTATTGCAGCCGCCATCTTGGATTTACATTTCGACAGCACTATCGGCTTCAACTCTCTCGAAAACCATGAAAATGACACCCAAGATGAGAAAATTGGTACCTACTTCAGCCGCCATCTTGGATTTACATTTCGACAGCACTATCGGCTTCAACACTCTCGAAAACCATGAAAATGACACCCAAGATGAAAAAATTGGTACCTACTTCAGCTGCCATCTTGGATTTACATTTCGACAGCACTATCGGCTTCAACATCCTCGAAACTCATGAAAATGACACCCATAATGAAAAAATTAATACCCATTGCAGCCGCCAACTTACATTTACATTTCGACAACCCTATCGGCTTCAATTCTCTCGAAAACCATGAAAATGACACCCATGATGAAAAAATTGATACCTATTGCAGCCGCCATCTTGGATTTACATTTAGACAGCACTATCGGCTTCAACTCTATCGAAAACCATGAAAATGACACCCAAGATGAAAAAATTTATATCTATTGCAGCCGCCATCTTGGATTTACATTTCGACAGCACTATCGGCTTCAACACCCTCGAAAACCATGAAAATGACACCCATGATGAAAAAATTGATACCTGTTGCAGCCGCCATCTTGGATTTACATTTCGACAGCACTATCGGCTTCAACACCCTCGAAAACCATGAAAATGACACCCAAGATGAAAAAATTGATATATTTTGCAGCCGCCATCTTGGATTTACATTTCGACAACACTATCGGCTTCAACACCCTCGGAAACCATGAAAATGACACCCATGATGAAAAAATTGGTACCTAATTCAGCCGCCATCTTGTATTTACATTTCGACAGCACTATCAGCTTCAACACCCTCGAAAACCATGAAAATGACACCCATGATGAAAAAATTGGTACCTACTTCGGCCGCCATCTTGGATTTATATTTCGACAGCACTATCGGCTTCAACACTCGAAAACCATGAAAATGTCACCCATGACAAAAAAATATATACTACTTGCTTTTAGTACGTACTAATATTATTTATTCTGTGCTTTTAAATATTGTAATAAAAAAATGTCTTATTATTATTATAATTAAGTATTTAAGAAATTTGGTTATTCGAATATTGTGTATTTGTACAGCGATCTTTTTGAGCCGCTGCAAACAACCGAAACAATGTCCACTCACGAAGGCGACTGAAGCCAAACCACAGAAAAAAAAAACAAAAAACCAGCACAAACTATATAGAAACACTACCAAACCAGTGGCATACAGTCCATACTATAATTTTTCTTAGAGGTATTATTATGTCATGACAGTTTGTCCATGTTGCAGTAGATGTCGCTTTTTTAAATTTAGCCATGCTTGGCCAATTAAGAATCAAACAAATTAATGAATAGTTTAAAATACAATCGAACCTTGCTAACTTACTATTTTGTTACAAAACAAATTTGTAATTAAATTTTTAGTATAATTTATTTATTTTACATTATTCCCTATATATAATGTACTCTGTGAGCCAAACTAAACTACTCATTACTACTCTGTGGCTGTAGCTTCCCATTTAGAGAAAGAGTTTTGGCGGGAACTCGACCGGCGGCGGCTTGCTGCTCCTGTATTATTGTTTAAATAATGGTTTGAAGTGGACTTTGATATGTAAAAGTAGTGCGATTTTGTGTATTAAGTGTCTGCGCATGTGAACTATTAATGGAAACTGTGAAACAAGTGCTCTGATGGTGATGGAATCTCAAGATAAGCTGTTTGTTTGCATAGGCGCCTTTAGATACCATCGCCAACTGTCAGCTGCCTGCTGGCTCAAGTTACCGTCAAAATCTCCCAAGGCTGCACAATGTGACGCATCAACATATTGTGAAGCAGTGAAATATGAAGGAAAATTAAACATGAAGACAAGGCTGTATGGCATAGTTCCTTTGCCTGCTCTCTCGAGCGAATAATAAAAACAACAACAACAACCATTTAGAGAAATATTTTTGTATACGAGGCTAACAAATCAACGAAAATTTCGCCATTTTGGAGCCGAAAAAAATTAATTATAGCTAAACAAAACAAAACTACACTGCCATTTACATTCAGTGGCTTCCCACATGATAGATGAAGAGATTAAAAAATAGATTGAGTTAAACAATTAATATTTTCAAAAGTTATTGTGTTTACAAGCCACAGGGACATGATAAATCCACACCATAAGCCACTAAAACCCTTTTTTTATTTAAAAATAGCAATTAATCGATTTAAAAAAAATATTAATAAGTTCAACAATCATTTATCTTTCTAACAATGTGCTTTTTATATCATTTATATGTATAATATGATTGCTAGATACGATTTTATTCGATAAAATGTTGGAATCTTAATTTTTAGGCGATAGTAGAACATACCCTGCGCTTCCGCTTAAGGTATGCAATACTTTTTATAAGACTAATACTCTGCTAATGGTAGTCTCCAGCGGTATTTGCACACCACCTGTTGTTATATGAGATGTGCGAGGAACCTGAGCGGTGCGAGGCGGAGTAACGGAGCTGTGAAACGATGTGACACGTTCCATCAAAGCTATTCGAGGAATTTGAGCGGTGTAAAGATGCTTAGCGAACTCTTGTCACTAAATCTGTGCGAGGAGTTCTATATTCTATATAAGATATATATATCTTTATTTTTATATATAAAAATTACGTGTCACGTTGTTTGTCCGCGATGGACTCCTAAACTACCGAACTGATTTCAATGAAATTTTGCACATTGTGTGCATTTTGGTCCAACTTGAGAGATAGGATAGTTTTTATCCCGATAAATGACCCTCAATTTTTTTTATTGCGAATTTAAGGACTTTTATAGGAAGGGTCGTTAGAAAGGGCAGAAGAACGTCTGCCTGGTCGGCTAGTATATATAGTATATAGTAGGATTTACTTGTGGTGTTCATGTTCCCGAGTGGCAGCCTCGTATCGGTAGGTGACGTATAGGACGACCTTCCACTAGATGTAGTGACGACCTGGTAAGACATGCAGAAAGTCGATGGATGCAGGTGGCTCAGGATCGTGCTTTGTGGCATTCCATGAGGGAGGCCTATGTTTAACAGTGGACTTGTGAAGGGCTGTAATGATGATGATGATGATGAAACACGTCTCTGTATACGTTTAAAAGTGTGCGTTAGACCAAAAGCAGGTATGATCAGCCACAGCACCACAGAGTACTCTGAATTGAACGGCAAGCTCGCATCTGAACGCTGGACATGTTTTTTTATAGGATTGGGTGACAAACGAGCACACAGTCCACCTGATGGTAAGTGGTTGCTATGGCCCATAGACATCTACATTTATCCTCGTTTGCGAACCAAAATGCAGATGCGTCAGCCGTGAGGACTAAAATGGAATGCCTCTTTTCCAGTAAAAAGGGTCTCCGGTTCTCTGCACTCACCATAAGAAACACGGCAGCATTAAGCTGCTATTTTACGCTGGTATTCTGTGAGAGCGTGGTCCTTCCCCGGTCGAGCCGACCCATTTGTGCTACAACTATACTACTAATATAGCTGCAGCATGGCTCTACCACGTATAATGTCACAAATGTCACATTCAAACACGAGTAAAGCCCGCTCGACTTCGTGAATTGCAATAACTATATCTGGTAAGGTAGTAGCGCTTAGCCACACCGCCTCGCACAAATCCCTCGCGCAGATTCCTGGCACGGCATCCTCGCGTGCGTTCCTCACGTACATCTCTCCCTTGTTTCATACTAGCTGTTCCCCGCGACTTACGACGTGGAATTTATTACGATTATTGGATTTAATGGGTTTTAATTTTTTTACTGCGTGGAACTCTGACTCTTTTTCTAATATAAAAGTAGCCTACGTTACTGCTTATAACATCAGCTATCTGCCAGTGAAAGTCCCGTCAAAACCGGTCCAGCAGTTTCGGATATTAACCGGAACAAACGGATAGACATATAGACAAACATACGGACAGAGACAAAAATTAAAAAAAAATATTTTTTGTTATAAATACCGCATATAATTTCATATGCATTTAATAAAAAGCTGTTATTTGACATTACAAACAGACATTTAAATTTTACTTATTTGTATAGATGTATAAAGACCTCGCTCGTGGAAAAGGGCTTAGCTTTCCCACGGGAGCTGCGCCGAGTGAGACCGTGAGTTAAAGAAAATGAAGTAACAATGTTTGTAAAAAAGTAAAAGTAAAAATGTTTTTCCACGCACACCGCTAAGCTAATTCTAGTGTTACAATATAATATAAATGAAAACGCAGCATGCGTTTTCATTAGTTCAAATTTAATTAGTTTCAAAGCGTGTCATTTTATGGTGACTGCTTTGATTGTTTTTTGTCTAGATGGAATGTCTAAAACCAAACAGCACGCAAAAAAGACATCTGTTACACCTCTGTCACGCAATATTGTGTGTAAATGTTTTATACGTAAACTAGTGCACGGATATCAGTAAGGACTAAAATAAGAGTGCCATACGAGCACACAATCCACCTGTTGGTAAGCGAATGTTGTGTCCCGTAGGCTTGTATAATATCTATCCTCCATTAAAAATCAAAATGTTGTCGGCCCCGAATTCGAGACATTCTATCTTAGGAAAAATGGTCTTCGGTTCTCTACACACACTATACGAAACACAGCAATACCTCTTAAGCTGTTATATCACGCTGGTATTTTGTGAGAGCGCAGATAGGAGGATACGACTATAGTGACCAAGTGTATGCGCAAGCACATGTGCACTCCCTATTCCCTCACTCTAAGATCGGATTCTCCAGATTCTTTGTAAATGATTTTAATTTTTCATATCTTAATATACAAATTACGGGAAAAAAATTATATCAAATTGAAATTATTAATGCACAATTGATCGAGTTCTCATCTCATCGCAATTATGAAGCATCAGATATTTATGTAAATATTTCAAAAAAGAAAATGACCAAAATATTAATCAAATAAATTAAAGATTTATTAAATATTATCCTACTATCCTATGATCCGAGTAGGTCGAAAAAATAATATACTGTTGGGAATGAGGGTAAAAAAAAATAAAAGGAAATACGAACAAATGAAGGTAGAATGAATGAATGAATCTCCCACTTATTTTAGCAGTATAAAGTATCGCACAGGCGACTAAGAGGCAACAACCTGCGCCCCCTTTTCCCTAAAGGGGGTCGGTTCCGATTCGGCAGAAAGACCACACAAACCAATGCCAGTCTCTCAAGTGGTGTTTAGTGGGTAGGCACTTAGGTTTCGCAATGAGTCCCAAATAACCACAGCAGCCGGCTGTCGTGGTATGCTTAGAGCATTCACCACCTCCCTACCTCGCTTCCCGGAGGGTAGCCCTTTCCATTGCTTCTGGGCGCGCAAAAAAAAAAAACTAAGGGGCAACAGTCGGTAATTCTAAGAGTCTTACTGTCGTTACTATGCCTTTTGGGGTATTCTCCTAGTGTAGGCAAGGAAGATCGTGTTGCTGAGAGGCTGCCCTGTGTTGAGATGGATAGTGATGCTGTTGGTTTGCATACTTTGGTGTTGTCATGTAATTGGTCCTGATAGTAAGCAGGGTTTGTTACCGAGTAGTGTTGTTTTATTTAAATAATTTTGAGAACAATTTCTAACATCAGAAATGGGATAGTTTGTTACAATACAATAAAAGAAAAGTGTGAAGTGACTTTTATTTTAAAAATGAATTGGGGTTCCACGCAAAAAAAAAACATGAAATCCAATCGTAATAAACACCAAGCGGACGAAGTCGCGGGGAAGAGCTAGTAAATAAATAAAAATAAACATACAATAAATATTACAACACAAATAATTATTACAATATATCAAACGTAGTGATTTATATAAGAATCATTGCTTAAACAAAATGTAAATCCTTGTTCAAATACTTTTAAATTCCATAGAGGCCTCTACATCACACGTCATGTCATCGTCGCCGTCGTATTTTATACCACGCAAACGCTTATTCAAGTGAGTAAAAAGGTGAAAATCACTCGGAGCTAGGTCTGGAGAATATGGTGGGTGCTGCATCAACTCAAAACAGCAGTTCGGACGGCAGTGCCTGTAACATCAGATCGATTGACAGTGGCATTATCATGATGACAAGTGGTAAAATTAAAAATTTTATACAACCGACTTCAATTTAATTTATTAAAGATAACTCAAAAACTACTAGTCAGGCCTTGATCAAATTTATATGGGATCACGTGAGAAGTACCAGCTCTCAAATAAAAATAGAATGAAGAAAAAGTTATGAGGTAACACACATAAAAAAACATACAGGCAATATGAGTAGAACCTCCTTTTTGAAGTCGATTAAAAAGCACTCTAGCAGGCAATTTTCCTCGACGTTTATTCTTTAGTTTTTAAAAAAAATATACTGATCACTGGTTATTTTCTCCTCCTTACTTAAATAGTCGATCATTATTTTTCCAGTGGACGCTGACAACATGAATCTCTTGGCTGGCTGGGAAGACGGCCTTTTTCCACCTTGCTTTGAATTTTCGTCTCCTGGTCAGAATAGTGTATCCACGTTTCATCTTCAGTTACAAAATGAGCGCGAAAAGAATCTGTATTTTCTTTTTAGTTTAGTTTAGTTTACGACGGGCTGTTTTCCGCAACTCCACGTCTATGCGCGTATTTTGTGTGTGGGCATGAATAATGTGATTATTCGAGCCATGAGATCTCCCCGAAGAAGCTCAACAGTCCCTTGATGTTGCATGCAACTTCGGGGAGTGATCCCGGCGTGCCGAGATGTTTAGCCCTGTACGTAGCGACCTCCGGACATTTCAGTAGCACGTGGGCCGCCGTTTCTTCCTCCCCCATACATGCTCTGCACAGGGGACCATCTGTAACACCTATAGTAAATAAATGTTTGTTAAAGGTGCCGTGTCCTGTGATAGCACTTGTTACTATCCTAATCTGCGGCTTGTTCAGTCTCATTAAAACTTTGGTTAAGCGACTGTTTATTTCAGGCAGGGCCTCCCTAGCCTGTTTACAGTCTACTAGATTTTTCCAAAGCTGAGCGTGTTGATTAGTGAAGTGTATACGTACCAGTGAACGAACGTTACCAAAGGGGATTGGTATGATTGGTTCCGGCCTTATAGTGGCCAGAGCCGATCCTCTTCTGGCCAGTTCGTCTGCTGCATCGTTGCCTCTAGATCCACTGTGTCCCTTTATCCATTGCAGAGTCACATTGTTGCTTTTACATACCTCATTTAATTGTTGATGGCATTCATATATTAGTCCCGAGTTCACCACATTGCAACTCAGAGCTTGTAGTACCGCCCTACTGTCGGTCAGTATTCTGATGGGGAAGTGATTAACCTTCCTAGCATCTATTGCTATGGCCGCTTAAATGATACCCATACATTCCGCCTGAAAGACCGTGTTATAGGTACCCAGCGGTGTGCATATGTGAATATTGAGGTCTTCAGAGAAAGCTCCAGAACCTACTCCTTCATTTGTTTTAGAACCATCGGTGAAAATTCTAAGCTCTTTTGGGCTTAATCCTTCCGGCTGGCTGTTTTCATTTAATTGTATCTTGTATTTCTTATCGAAAACAAATTGTTTAGGAATCTTATCGTATTTGGCTTGTAGGATAGGAATTTTTGAGTGAATTCTATCAATTATGCCTGTATGAGGGACACTATTCTTACTCCAAAGATTTAGGGTCTTGAGTCTGATGGCAGCTAAAGTAGCTTCTTGTAGTATATGTAGATGAAGCGGAGTTAGCTCCAGCATCGCTTCTAAGGCTGCTGTTGGCGTAGTTCTTATGCAGCCTGTGGCAGCCATACATGCCAGTCTCTGGTAGCGCTGAAGCTTCTTAATTGTGGTGGCTTCATTTGTCTTGGTCCACCATACCAGAGCGCCGTATGTGATCATGGGCCGAATTACAGTTTTGTGAAATGGCCACAATATGATTTTTGGCGTCAGTCCCCATCTTTTGCCAATCATGTTTCTGCATTGCCAGAAAGTTATACTAGCTTTGTTGATTTTGTTTTCTATGTGTTTATTCCAGTTAAGTTTGCTGTCCAAGGTAAGACCTAAATATTTTACCTCAGAGGATAGCTGGAGTTTTGTGCTGAAAAGACTTGGAAGATGATAGTTATTCAGCTTTCGTTTTTGTGTGAACATTACTAAAACCGTTTTATTTGGATTGACGGTTAAGTCGTATTCCCTGCATCATCTCTCCACTATACGGAGAGCCGCTTGGGTCAGGTCGCACACTATGCTTGCTGCCTTTCCAGAGACCAGTATTGTCAGGTCATCAGCATAACCTACTGTATAGAAGTGATTGGCATTTAATTTGCTGATGAGTTCATTAATGACCATATTCCACAGGAGAGGTGAGAGAACCCCACCCTGCGGGCAGCCTTTCTTAATTTGGATTGGTTGAGATTCACCAGCAATCTTTATTATTCGTGTACTGAGGATGTAAACTATCCAGTCGATCAGTGCCGGTTCAACTTTATGTCTACTGAGTGCACCTTTTATGCTGGAGAAGTTCGTTCTGTCAAAAGCATCTTCTATATCTATGAAGGAACCTAGACATATTTCTTTGTTTTGGATGGCCTCTTCAATCTTTGTAATTACCTGATGAAGTGCCGATTCTGTTAATTTGCCTAGACTGTAGGCGTGTTGCTTGTCGTGTAGTGGTAAGTTCATTAGCGCCGACGCCCTTAATTCCCTTTCACACATCTGTATTTTCTTAAATTATTGCTAAATTTACATCGATCACTAATAAAAAACTAGATACACAATCCCATCTAAAAGTTCTCTAAAAACTGTCCCCATTTGTTTTGACGTAATTCTGGTTGAAATAAACATACATTAAACTAAATTCAACCTTAAATGCATTGCCTATAGTTGTATTCACAAAGCTACGTACAAATTAAAAGTGCACTCAAATGTTCGAGTGGGCGCTCATTCGGTAAGAACATTTTTGTCACTGATTGTGTATCTAGTTTTTTATTAGGGGTCTATGTAAATTTAGCTTTGAAGTGTCAATTTTTGCTTTCTTTTGTGCGTCTGTTAACATTCCTTTAACATTGAATTGTTCGAAACGAAAACTTTAGAATTTTAGCTAAATAGCGGATGGTCACACGTTAATCTATCTTAAAAAATAACTTCGATTTTTTAACGTTTTCTCACGTAGCGGCCGTTGTCATAGCTAAATAAATATGTATAGTCCGAGAGTAATCGGCGCATGAGTACCGATAGCTGTTCCACCTCAATTTTTTTATGAGATTCTTTTCAAATTGTCCTACAGATGATATAAATGCACGTTAACATGGGACAACTCCATGCCATATTGTTTACAACCGATTTTATTTTCTATTGCAAGGAACTTTTTTTTCAAACGGAAAAATTTTGTTTTAATATTTTTCGTATGAAATGCGAATAAAAAAGGAATTATAACTTTTTACGATAAAGTTAATATTTTACGCACAGAGTAATTAGTATTAGCCTAATAATTCTATGAGAACACATTTATACAACACATTGATAAATGTCCTATTCCGAAAACTTATTGATCAACCTAGTCAATAATTGCGTGTACTATCTAATATTGAGGGAGGGCGGGAGGTGCTCTTCAAACTAGGTAAGACACATCATTTTATTTTATTGAGCGGATGTACGCAAAGTAATTTTTTGCCAACTTTAAT
Organism: Parnassius glacialis; assembly: GCA_033319125.1. NCBI lineage: Eukaryota > Metazoa > Arthropoda > Insecta > Lepidoptera > Papilionidae > Parnassius > Parnassius glacialis. Next base: position 55,040,776 of record JAVANC010000005.1, read on the forward strand.
ATAATGGACTTCCGCAAAGTAACGCCTGATATTAATCAACCTAGTCAAGTTTACGGGAACGTAAAATGATTTGTTAAAACTATTTAAAATCTATTTATTTCTAATTACAATAGTTATAATTCTAATTACTTAAACCCGTAAACTTGACTAGGTTGATTAATATCAGGCGTTACTTTGCGGAAGTCCATTATATTAAAGTTGGCAAAAAATTACTTTGCGTACATCCGCTCAATAAAATAAAATGATGTGTCTTACCTAGTTTGAAGAGCACCTCCCGCCCTCCCTCAATATTAGATAGTACACGCAATTATTGACTAGGTTGATCAATAAGTTTTCGGAATAGGACATTTATCAATGTGTTGTATAAATGTGTTCTCATAGAATTATTAGGCTAATACTAATTACTCTGTGCGTAAAATATTAACTTTATCGTAAAAAGTTATAATTCCTTTTTTATTCGCATTTCATACGAAAAATATTAAAACAAAATTTTTCCGTTTGAAAAAAAAGTTCCTTGCAATAGAAAATAAAATCGGTTGTAAACAATATGGCATGGAGTTGTCCCATGTTAACGTGCATTTATATCATCTGTAGGACAATTTGAAAAGAATCTCATAAAAAAATTGAGGTGGAACAGCTATCGGTACTCATGCGCCGATTACTCTCGGACTATACATATTTATTTAGCTATGACAACGGCCGCTACGTGAGAAAACGTTAAAAAATCGAAGTTATTTTTTAAGATAGATTAACGTGTGACCATCCGCTATTTAGCTAAAATTCTAAAGTTTTCGTTTCGAACAATTCAATGTTAAAGGAATGTTAACAGACGCACAAAAGAAAGCAAAAATTGACACTTCAAAGCTAAATTTACATAGACCCCTAATAAAAAACTAGATACACAATCAGTGACAAAAATGTTCTTACCGAATGAGCGCCCACTCGAACATTTGAGTGCACTTTTAATTTGTACGTAGCTTTGTGAATACAACTATAGGCAATGCATTTAAGGTTGAATTTAGTTTAATGTATGTTTATTTCAACCAGAATTACGTCAAAACAAATGGGGACAGTTTTTAGAGAACTTTTAGATGGGATTGTGTATCTAGTTTTTTATTAGTGATCGATGTAAATTTAGCAATAATTTAAGAAAATACAGATGTGTGAAAGGGAATTAAGGGCGTCGGCGCTAATGAACTTACCACTACACGACAAGCAACACGCCTACAGTCTAGGCAAATTAACAGAATCGGCACTTCATCAGGTAATTACAAAGATTGAAGAGACCATCCAAAACAAAGAAATATGTCTAGGTTCCTTCATAGATATAGAAGATGCTTTTGACAGAACGAACTTCTCCAGCATAAAAGGTGCACTCAGTAGACATAAAGTTGAACCGGCACTGATCGACTGGATAGTTTACATGCTCAGTACACGAATAATAACGATTGCTGGTGAATCTCAACCAATCCAAATTAAGAAAGGCTGCCCGCAGGGTGGGGTTCTCTCACCTCTCCTGTGGAATATGGTCATTAATGAACTCATCAGCAAATTAAATGCCAATCACTTCTATACAGTAGGTTATGCTGATGACCTGACAATACTGGTCTCTGGAAAGGCAGCAAGCATAGTGTGCGACCTGACCCAAGCGGCTCTCCGTATAGTGGAGAGATGATGCAGGGAATACGACTTAACCGTCAATCCAAATAAAACGGTTTTAGTAATGTTCACACAAAAACGAAAGCTGAATAACTATCATCTTCCAAGTCTTTTCAGCACAAAACTCCAGCTATCCTCTGAGGTAAAATATTTAGGTCTTACCTTGGACAGCAAACTTAACTGGAATAAACACATAGAAAACCAAAATCAACAAAGCTAGTATAACTTTCTGGCAATGCAGAAACATGATTGGCAAAAGATGGGGACTGACGCCAAAAATCATACTGTGGCCATTTCACAAAACTGTAATTCGGCCCATGATCACATACGGCGCTCTGGTATGGTGGACCAAGACAAATGAAGCCACCACAATTAAGAAGCTTCAGCGCTACCAGAGACTGGCATGTATGGCTGCCACAGGCTGCATAAGAACTACGCCAACAGCAGCCTTAGAAGCGATGCTGGAGCTAACTCCGCTTCATCTACATATACTACAAGAAGCTACTTTAGCTGCCATCAGACTCAAGACCCTAAATCTTTGGAGTAAGAATAGTGTCCCTCATACAGGCATAATTGATAGAATTCACTCAAAAATTCCTATCCTACAAGTCAAATACGATAAGATTCCTAAACAATTTGTTTTCGATAAGAAATACAAGATACAATTAAATGAAAACAGCCAGCCGGAAGGATTAAGCCCAAAAGAGCTTAGAATTTTCACTGATGGTTCTAAAACAAATGAAGGTGTAGGTTCTGGAGCTTTCTCTGAAGACCTCAATATTCACATATGCACACCGCTGGGTACCTATAACACGGTCTTTCAGGCGGAATGTATGGGTATCATTTAAGCGGCCATAGCAATAGATGCTAGGAAGGTTAATGACTTCCCCATCAGAATACTGACCGACAGTAGGGCGGTACTACAAGCTCTGAGTTGCAATGTGGTGAACTCGGGACTAATATATGAATGCCATCAACGATTAAATGAGGTATGTAAAAGCAACAATGTGACTCTGCAATGGATAAAGGGACACAGTGGATCCAGAGGCAACGATGCAGCAGACGAACTGGCCAGAAGAGGATCGGCTCTGGCTACTATAAGGCCGGAACCAATCATACCAATCCCCTTTGGTAACGTTCGTTCACTGGTACGTATACACTTCACTAATCAACACGCTCAGCTTTGGAAAAATCTAGTAGACTGTAAACAGGCTAGGGAGGCCCTGCCTGAAATAAACAGTCGCTTAACCAAAGTTTTAATGAGACTGAACAAGCCGCAGATTAGGATAGTAACAAGTGCTATCACAGGACACGGCACCTTTAACAAACATTTATTTACTATAGGTGTTACAGATGGTCCCCTGTGCAGGGCATGTATGGGGGAGGAAGAAACGGCGGCCCACGTGCTACTGAAATGTCCGGAGGTCGCTACGTACAGGGCTAAACATCTCGGCACGCCGGGATCACTCCCCGAAGTTGCATGCAACATCAAGGGACTGTTGAGCTTCTTCGGGGAGATCTCATGGCTCGAATAATCACATTATTCATGCCCACACACAAAATACGCGCATAGACGTGGAGTTGCGGAAAACAGCCCGTCGTAAACTAAACTAAACTAAAAAGAAAATACAGATTCTTTTCGCGCTCATTTTGTAACTGTAGATGAAACGTGGATACACTATTCTGACCAGGAGACGAAAATTCAAAGCAAGGTGGAAAAAGGCCGTCTTCCCAGCCAGCCAAGAGATTCATGTTGTCAGCGTCCACTGGAAAAATAATGATCGACTATTTAAGTAAGGAGGAGAAAATAACCAGTGATCAGTACGCATATTTTTTTTTAAAAACTAAAGAATAAACGTCGAGGAAAATTGCCTGCTAGAGTGCTTTTTAATCGACTTCAAAAAGGAGGTTCTACTCATATTGCCTGTATGTTTTTTTATGCGTGTTACCTCATAACTTTTTCTTGATTCTATTTTTATTTGAGAGCTGGTACTTCTCACGTGGTCCCATATAAATTTGATCAAGGCCTGACTAGTAGTTTTTGAGTTATTCTTAATAAATTATATTGAAGTCGGTTGTATAAAATTTTTAATTTTACCACTTGTCATCATGATAATGCCACTGTAAATCCATCTGATGTTACAGGCACTGCCGTCCGAAAATTTAAAAAAAATCTTTTTTGTTATAAATACCGCATATAATTTCATATGCATTTAATAAAAAGCTGTTATTTGACATTACAAACAGACATTTAAATTTTACTTATTTGTATAGATGTATAAAGACCTCGCTCGTGGAAAAGGGCTTAGCTTTCCCACGATAGCTGCGCTGAGTGAGACCGTGAGTTAAAGAAAATGAAGTAACAATGCTTGTAAAAAAGTAAAAGTAAAAATGTTTTTCCACGCATTTATATTATATTGTAACACTAGAATTAGCTTAGCGGTGTAAGCTAATTCTAGTGTTACAATATAATATAAATGAAAACGCAGCATGCGTTTTAATTAGTTCAAATTTAATTAGTTTCAAAGCGTGTCATTTTATGGTGACTGCTTTGATTGTTTTTTGTCTAGATGGAATGTCTAAAACCAAACAGCACGCAAAAAAGACATCTGTTACACTTCTGTCACGCAGTATTGTGTGTAAATGTTTTATACGTAAACTAGTGCACGGATATCAATAAGGACTAAAATAAGAGTGCCATACGAGCACACAATCCACCTGTTGGTAAGCGAATGTTGTGTCCCGTAGGCTTGTATATCTATCCTCCATTAAAAATCAAAATGTTGTCCGCACCGAATTCGAGACATTCTATCTTAGGAAAAATGGTCTTCGGTTCTCTACACACACTATACGAAACACAGCAATACCTCTTAAGCTGTTATATCACGCTGGTATTTTGTGAGAGCGCAGATAGGATACGACTATAGTGACCAAGTGTATGCGCAAGCACATGTGCACTCCCTATTCCCTCACTCTAAGATCGGATTCTCCAGATTCTTTGTAAATGATTTTAATTTTCGATTATGCCATATCGGCGGACGAAGTGTAGGGACGTTCCCTCACTAGATGGACTGACGACCTGGTAAGACATGCAGCAAGTCGGTGGATGCAGGTGGCTCAGATGAAGGGCTGTAATGATGTACTATAAAGGATTACTACAATGAGGGCTAATAATTTTCTGCTCACCAGATGTCGCTAGCTGACACTGAGGTAAAGTTTTTTGTTACACAATGTAACATAATTGAGAAGTTGTTTTCTAATAAAAGTTTATCTGTTTCTAGAATATTATATTAACACATAAAACAATGCATCAGTGGTTTGCTCTTTAATTTTTTGCACATTTTTAACTTTTTTTAAATTTTTCTTCTTTTATGAATATTTGTGGTTTGGTTTATTTATTTTTAATGTTATTAATATAAAATAAAGCTGATAGTACAAAAATAAACAATAACTTTTATATTTCCCAAACAAATTGACTTCCCCACTATGAAATCTGTCAAATATTATACCTCACTATATAGTGGCGCCGCTCTGGTGGCAGAAAAAGTCGTGGATGCCCTCATTTAATAATGAGATAAATGAAGATGTGGCTTAAAGAATAGTCACCTAAGCCAAAAAGCTTAATAAAAAAATATTTGTCTATATTGTGTTTTCTGACAGTCTGTCAAACATTTTGGAGGTTATTTAGTTACATCTTACGAGATTTTAAGTTTGTAATATTTAAAACGTGAATAATATGCTGTAAATAGTGCAATCTTCTTACCAAGTGAGGAAACGATTAACAACAATGGCATTTATGCCCTGGCGGCTTAACTATCTTGCCAAAATGGCACAAGGTGCCAGCTATTCAACATTACTAAAACGAACCATGGCATTTAAAAGCGCTATTTCTTTAGAAACCCTATACCCTACTAGTTCATTGAAGCTCACAACACCAGCTTTTGTAAGTTTTTACATAACTTCTTTAAATAATATAGTGCTTACTTTACATATTTACACATACTGGGTAACCTGCCCAACAATGAGCCACTTAAATTTTAGGACTTAATAACATAGCTTTTTCTTAAGATATTAGTTATAAATTTTTAGGCGAAGATAGCAAATTTAATCGGCTATAGACTGGCATTACTACTTTTCTCAAAATATTTATAGATATTTTATGACTAAGGCTTTTTAAAAAATGGGAAAAGATCCATTGTGTACATAAGTGTGTACACAATGAGCCTAGCTATATTTAACAATGAGCCAACATCCGATGTACTTACTATTTTGTACTTTTGGTAATGAATTTGGTAATTACATTGATAAGACATTGCTTCTTGCTTATTACCTTCGTTTTATTAGTTTATTTTAATCATAGTCAAACAGTACAGACCATTTTATTTTTATTTCAAGTTAATTTTATTAAAGTAAAAGAAACTTAAACAAAAATTAAGGTTTTGAATAGTTATAAAATCAACAAAATTGTTATCAAACACTAAATAACGAGCTTAGTCTACTTATATTATTATCAGTAACTTTATTAATAATAATCAGTCTCATAATCATGGTCATTTTCATTACAGACCTTCAAGAGTCCACTCTTGTACATACGCCTCCCCCAGGGCATGCCACAAAACACAGTCCTGAGCCACCTGCATCCATCGACTTCCTGCATGTCTTACCTAGTCGTTACTCTCATGTCTTACCAGGTTGTTACTCTCATGTCTTACCAGGTCGTCACTCTCATGTCTTATCAGGTCGTCACATCTCCCCCACCATCCACTCTATGTTAAAAGCGGTGGCACAGACAAATCCAGATTACTTGAAAATTAATGACCGAAGACATTCAAGGGCTGCCATTTTCTCACGATTCCAACTATCAGGAGTTTTTATATTATTTATATTTTCCATTCGATACGCAAGGCTGCGGACGTCTTTAGTGGATAAGCCATAAAATTTTAATGTAAATTGTTTGAAATATTCTTTCAGTATATATAGTGCTATTTCTTGGTAATATGTTAATATTTTGTTGATATCATCATTGCTGGTTTTGTAAATCTGCAGTACTGTTACATTTTTTTTATATAACATTGTAGTGTCGGATAGCATAAGTTACCCCTTATCTGCCTTTCAGATAATAATATATATATATATATATATATATATATATATATATATATTAAATAAATACTATTATTATATATACTATTTAATATAATATATAATTATTTATATACTTAAGATAAACAATTTATTAATTATAAAATATGATCTAAATAAATTATTATTTCATAAATAAGTATTTATTCTCATGACTTGCAAAATTAATTTTTAATGATCTTTTATTTTTACTTTTCAATATAAAACAAACTCACGTGCAAATACTCAAACGCTACTCAATGTTAAGATGTCGTTAAATCTCGAGGTATCACAGTCACTTTAACAGCATCTTAACCCTTTCGCTGTTCCATGTACTACATATAGGTCATTGCTATTGTCTTACTATTGTGTCTGAAAACCAACCAACAGTTTAACAGTGGTAGAGCCTCGCGGCAGCTTTTGCTGTCGCATGGATGGGCCGGCTCGAACCGGGGTGGTACCACGACCTCACAGAAAACCAGCGTGAAGTAGAGGTTTACCTCTGCGTTTCGCTTGGTGAGTGCAGGTGGCCGGAGGCCCTTTTTACTGGACATGAGGCATTTTATCTTATTCCTCACGGGTGACAACGCATCTACATTTTGATTTGTAATAGAGGATAGATGTAGATGTCTATGGGCCGCAGCAACCACTTACCATCAGGTGGACTGTGTGCTCGTTTGTCACCCTTATCATATAAAAAAAAAAAAAAAAAAAAAAAACCAGTGAAAATGTTAAAATTGAGTAGTGTTTGTCTATTGGGGCATCAAAGCATTGACTATTAAAAGTGTAAATGTTTTGTTTTGCAATTCTACTTAGATTAGAAAATACATCAAATTGGTATTTCATTTTCAGACACCAGATCCTAAAGAAAAGTTTTCTGGATTTATTCCAATGGAGAAGCTAGATATCACATATAGTGCTAGCTCAGGCCCAGGTGGGCAAAACGTCAATAAGGTAATTAAAGACATTTTCTTAAATTATTCAAAGTATAGTTTTATGTATTTTATAAGAATTTTAGTCAATGTTTGACTAGTTTAGTGAAAAATTGATCACATGTGATTTTAGCTTATTTAACAATTATTTCATCCTTATTTTATTTTATTTTGTAACTGAATTTATTTTGTGGAATGAGCACAGACTTTATATAATATGGGTGATACACGAGCATACAATTTAACTGATGGTAAGTGAAATATTAATGCCCATAGACATCTACATCAGATTAAACATCAAAGTGCTGATGCATTGTCGCCCCTCAGGATTAAGAAGGCATGCTTTGTTACAAGTAAGAAGGGTCTCTGATTCCCATACAGTCACCATACAAAACACAGAAGCATTCCCACTCTTTTTGAGCTGACCCATTAATACTACAAACATTAATGGATCGGCTGAAGCTGAAGCATAGCTCTACCATGTTAAACTTCACCCTGTTCAAGTATTGCTCGGCATCTGTCTCTTGTGATATTCTGGGGATTCTAAGCTCAAGATTTAAATTTTCGAGACTTAGGATTGTTATATTATTAACCTGTTCATAACAATTATTTTTATTCTAGGTAATGAATTTAATAATGGTGAAATCTTGCTGTCATGACTTGGGTGAATATATTACCTGTTGAAATTGTTAATCACATCTCATTTAGCAAAATCTTCATCAGCTGTAATATGTAACATATTTGCTTTTTTTATAGGATAAGAGTGACAAACGAGCACACAGTCCACCTGATGATAAGTGGTTGCTGTGGCTCATAGACATCTACATCTATCTTCAATTACGAATCAAAATACAGATGCGTTGTCACCCGTGAGGACTAAGATGGAATGCCTCGTTTCCAGTAAAAAGGGTCTCCGGTTCTCTACACTCACCATACGAAACACGGCAGCATTAAGCTGCTATTTTATGCTGGTATTCTGTGAGAGTGTGGTCTAACCCCTGTCGAGCCGACCCATTCGTGCTACCACCATAATATAGCTGCAGCATGGCTCTACCACGTAAAAACGTTGCTTGCTGCACTTATCTTAACATACCCTTGCCTTCTGGGATATTTCTGTATTAGCATTATTTTCTATTGCAGATACATCACAGAATTTAGGATATAGTGTTGGTCACATTGGACAATAACACAGCAAGAGAAAACAAATAATTTCTGTTATTGTACAAATATATTTGTTCCGGCTAGGATTCTAACCCTGGACCAGTGTTATTGTAGCCACCCATACATTGTCTAATAGGAGAATATTTGCCATAGCTGCCATTTTTGGCAGGCTGGTCAGAAAATGTAATTTTTTATTATTTTGATATGTTATCAGATGTGGCCCATTTCCTATTTTATTGCCTCTGACGTCTCTTATGACACCCCAGGAAGCTATGGTGAGGTGTAGTGACGGTGTTAGAGTAAAATCGTAGTAAAAACTGGTTAAAGTCTAACAAAAAACATAACTTTTACAGGTGCATACAAAAGTGGATCTCCGGTTTAAATTAAGTGAGGCCGATTGGATTGACCCTGAAATTAGAGAGAAAATGTTGGAATTGGTATGTTACTTGGTATTTAATCTGCTTAACATTGATTTAGTTTTCAGGTTTCTCTCATTTTTTTCATTCATTCATTACAGTCTATCAAAAGGGACATTAGGCATATTTGTCAAGCTTGGCAAGCAGGTTGGCAATGTCACTTTTTAAATTTTCAGTTGTTATCATTTATATACTGCTGGCTATCTTCTATTTTGCTTGCCTCTGTTGCCTCTTACAACTTCCATGAAATTATTAGGAATTTCACTGTAGATGTTTTATTTCACTAAGATGGGCGAGACTTCCTTGTAGTTGTAAAGTGTAGGCACACGCATGCTTGTGTGCAACACTGTAGGTAACATTAGTCAACCCATTTTAATTGCACTAAACAACATATATAACTAAAGTACATTTAACATTGTAGGTAAATATTATTTTTTTAATTTTAACAAAATGAATTTATTTACATATCATTTTTTACTGGAACTGAGGCATTCCATCTTAGTCCTCACGGGTAACAATGCATTTACATTTTGATTTGTAATCTAGGATAGATGAGATGTCTATGGGCCACAGCAACCACTTACCATCAGGTGGAATGTGTACTCATTTGTCACCCTTATCCTATAAAAAAATCTTAAGTAAGTACTTTTCATGAATTAATATTGTTAGACCTTAAATAAAACATATAATTAGAAACACATATTAATTACATGTGATAGTGAAACTAACATTCTGCTGCTTAACAAAGGATGCATTAATTATTTTCTTACATCACTGTGAACAATGGTTCTTCTCCATGTACTTTGTTCTGATGGTACTCCTTAAATTTCATTTTCAAGCATACACACATTAAAGCACTGTGCATTTGCACCTACTATCACCAGTAAGACCAATCCGCCATTGTGAGATAATTTTTTTTTTTTTTTTTTTATAGAATTAGGGTGACAAACGAGCACACAGTCCACCTGATAGTAAGTGGTTACCGCGGCCCATAGACATCTACATTTATCCTCTATTACAAATCAAAATGTAGATGCGTTGTCACCCGTGAGGACTAAGATGGAATGCCTCATTTCCAGTAAAAAGGGCCTCCGACCACCTGCACTCACCAAGCGAAACGCAGAGGTAAACCTCTACTTCACGCTGGTTTTCTGTGAGGTCGTGGTACCACCCCGGTTCGAGCCGGCCCATCCGTGCGACAGCAAACGCTGCCGCGTGGCTCTACCACTGTTAAAAATGCTATAACAAAGTAAATGAAAAACGAGTTTTTTTTTTAATATTAAATCATTACTTATTTTATAATGAAGTTGCTTCCAGTAGGCTTGATACAGGATGATTTAAAGAAAAGCATACATAATATGGACTCATACTTATTATTATGATTTTAAAATATGAAGATAAATAATGTAAAATTTATACAAACAATATATTAATATACATGTAACAGTGTTAGAGCCACGCGGCAGCTTTTGCTGTCGCACGGATGGGCCGGCTCGAACCGGGGTGATACCACGACCTCACAGAATACCAGCGTAAAGTAGAGGTTTACCTCTGCGTTGCGCTTAGTGAGTGCAGGTGGCCGGAGGCCCTTTTTACTGGAAATGAGGCATTCCATCTTAGTCCTCACGGGTGACAACGCATCTGTAGTTTGATTCGCAAACGAGGAAAGATGTAGATATATATGGGCCGCAGCTACCACTTACCATCAGGTGGACTGTGTGCTCGTTTGTCACCCTTATCCTATAAAAAAAAATACACACATACTAATAATACAACAGACTTAACAATACTTGTAAAATCTAAAGTTATGTACCGCATCAATACTATAATTTAAAATTAAAAATTTTGTAGAACCGACTTTAATACAAATTATTTAGAATAATTCAAAAACTATGGGTCAGACCTTGATAAAATGTATATGGGACCACAGGAGAAGCACCAGCTTTAGAATTAAAATAATTTAAAATTAAAAATTTTGTACAGCCGACTTCAATATAAGCGACTTCAATACAGGTTATTTAAGAATAACTCAATAACCATTGGTCTGACCTTGATCAAATTCATATGGGACCACACGAGAACTATCAGCTTTCATATAAAAAAAATAATCATCGAAATCGGTTCGCCCAGTACAAAGTTATGAGGTAACACACATAAAAAAAAAAAGCATACACTCGAATTGAGTACCGTCTCCTTTTTGGAAGTCGGCAGAAAAATATCATATATTGCATACTGTCTTAGAAACGCAATCCTTATTGATTATACAATTCAATAATATTATCAATAATGACGGAGCAATTTTTAACCCAAAAGGCATAATTATTATATTAGGATTAGAAAAATGTTGTCGATTGACCTTAAGAAATAAAATATACAAATTTCGTAATTGAAATAATATTGTAAAATATCAACGAAGCGTTTTGTAGCCCAAAAGGCATAACGATTTTAAATATTCCTTTATTCTATATATTTAGTTACGAATTTTTTTAGGGGCGCAGTAGAAATATTTATTCGTCTCCTTTTTGGAAGTCGGCAGAAAAAATCATCGAAATCGGTTCACCCAGAAAATAGTTATGAGATAATAGACAAAAAAGACAAAAAAAAGAAAAACAGTCGAATCGAGTGCCTCCTCCTTTTTGTATTCAGTAGGAAAAGAGTTTTGTGTACAAAGGCATTGCTTATTTTATAATGAAGTTGCTTCCAGTAGGCTTGATACTGGTGATTTAAAAAATAGCATACATAGTATGCACTATGCTTTCTTATAATTTTTATTATGTTATGATTTCAAAATATTAAGATAAACAATGTAGTTTTATACAAACAATATATTAATATACAGACAGACTAATAATACAACACACCCTTAACAATAAGTTTAGTTTAGTTTAAGCATGTTCGGGAAGCAGGATTTTTTTTATTGCTTTGCATTTTTAAACTTAATTCCTATAATATTTTTTTATTTCTGTTGCAGCTAAAACAGTTTTAGGACATTTTGAACAATATTTGTCATTCGAAAACCGAATTTATTGTCAAGTTATTAAAGTTCACATTTGTATGAATTGCAATAATTTGAAATTCGTCCTGCTTCGCGATCACGCCATAGTCGCAAATTGAAACTAGACTATGTTTCAATAAAGAAGGTCTGAGGTTTAAACTAGAGTCAATTTCAAATATAGGTAGCTGTCATGTGAACATTGTGCTCCCGTAATTTAATTGTTTAAAAATAGTTATTCAACTGTATCGTGTTACATTTACCAAAAAAGTGGAGAAAACTGTTCAATACGTGTGTGAGAGTGTTATCAAGAGATATAATACGCAAATTAGACTACATTATTGTGAATCTTACGGTAAACTATCAACAGCAATAAAACTGATATGTGCTATTTTATCCCAAAATAATGCTAAATACATCTTATAACCATTGACAAATATTTAGACAAATAAAAACAGAAATATAAGACAATAAATACTTTCGAAACTTAAATTTTTTATATTTGTGATTAAAAGTGACGGTTGAAGAAAATTTTTGAAATACATAAACACAAAACGCCCATAACAAATCTGTTATTTCCTATTTGTTTGGAATACAACCACTATTTTGGAAGAAAAAGTAAGACGTAACGGTGGCGTGTTGGCTACGTACAAGAGTTGATTAATTGAGGCCGCCAGATCGAATCTAACCCGCACAGTTAGACTTTTTGTGAATGTTTTAAATTTGAATTTGAATTCTTAACACTATAAACAAATAAAATAATGAATAATTTAATTTAATAAAGCATAATAACAGTACCGTACATTTTATAGAATTAAAAATATTGCATATAATAATAAAATATTAAGAAGTTTCTTGAAGAAATAAAGTTAAAAAAGGTGAATAAACAATCCTAGTTAAATAGTCCTAGAAGTGAATAAAAGTTACCTAAGTGCTAATTATACGCAATAAATGTGTACAGTGCCTGAAAATTAGTGGAATTGATTAGAAATAATACTTAAGATGACGACTCAATGTGCTGCTTGTCGACAAAAAATCACAAGTCGTGAACATCTCACCTGCGCACTATGTAACAAAACATATGATCTCGATTGCGCCGTTGTATCTATTCAGCGATACTTAAATATCATGTCGCCAGCCCGTAAAAAGAAATGGAAATGCCCCGCTTGCCTTTGCAAAGGAAATAATAGCAACAAACCAGTGTGTTCGCATGAAAATGAAGAAATGGAATATAACAATATATCACCGGATATAAATAATGTAACTATTAGAAGAAAAAATACCAATCTAAATGAAACTTTAGATTCTACAGAATGCAGCTTACTCGGCGACACTATTTACAACCAGAACACTTCACCGGTAACAACTGCTTCCCTACCTCAATTGACTCTACAAAACTTGAGCGAATTAATAAGTTCAAGACTGAAAGAAAATAATATTTCCATTATTAGAGATCTACAAAATACAATACAATTGGAGATTGATAAAGCGATTCTCAAATTCAAAGAGGATATACAACAACAAACCTCTACTTTGTACAAGCAAACTGAAACATTAAATAATGACATTCAACTTATCAACACTCAAATAGATAATTTGAAACAAGAAAATACCCTCCTTCGAAAAGAAATACAAAGCCTGGAAACAAAAATCACATTACCAGAAAAACAGTCTAAGTCAGAAATTAATAGCAGAAGGTTGGTAATTTATGGATTTGGCGAACGATATAGAGAATCAGAATACGACTTACATAATAGAGTCATTCAAATGTTCAGAGAAACATATAATATAAACCTACTTGGATATTTAGAAGACACTCACTGGATAGGAAGAAACAATAACAAAAATAAGCCTTTAGTAATAGAGCTACTCAGCAAAAGAATGGCTAAATACATACTTAAAAATAGGCACTTCTTACACGGCACTAGATTATCTATCACTGAATATTTAGAACTTGCAGAATTGAAGGAAAAAAAGGCCATGCGAGAACAAATGATGAATGCACGAAAAAATGGACTACACGCCGTTATAAGAAATAACCAACTTATTATAGAGAGAAAACCCGTTGACTGGAACTTAGAAAATAAAAATATGGATGGCACTGTTGACAGTACGAGTGTAAAAATAATCCAACAAGAAGCACTATCAACGCAGAGCCAACAGAGATCACCAAGAATTAACAATATTCAGACATTTCGGAAGTAAGTTAACATCATTTAAAGTACTTTACCAAAACTTTCAAAGCCTCTATAATAAACAACACCTACTGGAAACATTTACAACCCAGAATCCGACTTACCAAGCTTTTTGTATAACAGAATCATGGTTAAATCAGGCCAAATTGAAGCTTATTAACCTTACCGGATATAAAATAGCAGCATCATACTGCCGAAAAACAAGAGGTGGAGGTGGCGTGTGCATCTTACTTCAAAATCACCTCGAATATATTGAAAAAACTGATATAGCAGATATGTCAATAGAATATATATTGGAGGTGTGTGGAATAGAGTTACTCAAAGAAAATATATTGTTAGTAGTTTTATATTGGAATAGGAGAGAGGAAGGAATATTCTATGAGCAATTGCAAAAAATATTGAAATTCATTGATAAAAAATACTCAAAATACAAAGTTATTCTTGGCGGCGATTTTAATACAAACGTCCTTGATAATAATTCTAAAACATCCCAGTTATTAAATACTATGTCTGAATACAACTTATCTCAACATATTAAAGACCCTACACATTTCACACAAACATCATCAACGTGCTTAGATTTGATATTTACGAATTTTGATAAAAATAAATTACTGACAAAAGTTGAGGAGTTGGGATTTTGTAACCATGCTGCAACCACCATTGAAATAGAGTCACAATCACAAACTAAGCAAATAACTTGGTATACTGAGAAACGGTTTTACAATTTAGCTAATATAGAACAATTCAAAGTAAATTTAAAAGAAATCCACTGGCAAAATATATTGCGACCTGAAAATAATATAAATGAAAACTATACTAAATTTCATAATATTTTGACTGATATTTTAAATAAATGTATACCAAAACGTAAATTTAAATTAAAAACCATTAATAAAAAATACTGGCTAACTACTGGCATAAAAGAATCATCAAAAAATAAACGACTCCTAAAAATATTAACATCAAAAACAAAAAGCCAAATTTTACATAATTACTATAAAAAATATGAAAAAATACTTAAAAAAACAGTAAATATTTCAAAAAAATTACATTACATACATAAATTAAATAAATCCTCTAACAAAGTTAAAACAATGTGGAGTATTATAAATGAACGTACAAATAAAAGAAATACTAGAGATAACAACAGCATATCCCTAAAAATAAACAATACCATTACCTCGGAGCCATATAAAGTTGCAAATGCATTTAACACTTACTACGCGTCGTTTGGTGAAAGTAGCCCTCCAACAGCAACTGGACGTCCTGTTCTGAGCCCGACAGAAAATACCTTCTTTCTCAGCCCAGTCGATTTTCACGAAGTAAATAAGACACTAAAAAGCCTAAAAAATAAAACAAGTTCTGGAATAGACGAGCTTCCACCTACTTTACTCAAACAATGTTCCTCTGAACTTGCTTTACCATTCAGCATGCTCATAAATCAATCGTTTGACGAAGGAGTTTTCCCAAACCTACTTAAAAAGGCAATTATAAAACCGATATATAAAAAAAATGATAAAAGTGACCCCAGCAACTATCGTCCAATAGCCCTGCTACCTTCACCTTCTAAAGTCTTTGAGAAAGTAATGTGCAAGCGCGTATATAACTTCTGTGAAAAGTATAATATTTTTGATAATTGTCAAAATGGATTTCGTAAAAGACGATCAACAACATTAGCGGTTTACAAATATATTCAGGAAATCCTTAACATAATTAATAATAAAAAATACGCAATCGGTGTACTACTAGACATGTCTAAAGCTTACGATAAAGTTCAATTCAAAATTCTTCTTAACAAACTATATGGTATAGGGATCCGTGGTAAAGCATACGAATGGTTCAAATCATATTTACAGAATCGAGAGCAATTCGTAGAAATAGACCACTTCAATTATGAAACGAACGAAAAAAAATTAGTACGATCAGACGGAAAAAAATGTAACGCATCAATCCCTCAAGGGAGTGTTCTGGGCAGCCTGTTATTTATAATCTATATAAACGACCTCCCCAAAATTATAGAAGAACCCTGTGTGCTGTTCGCCGATGATATATCCCTGCTTACCTCATGTGACAGCAATATAAACATCCATAGAAAATTACATTTGACACTAGAAAATACTAAAAACTGGATGGCAGAGCATAACCTTGAAATAAATTTCTCCAAAACAAAAATAATAAGTTTTCACCCTTACCAAAAAGTTCCACTAAATATAAACTTTACCTACGATAACATAAAAATAGAAAAAGTAAATGAATTCACCCTACTTGGCTTAACAATAGACACAAATATTAACTGGAAACCCCACGTAACGAAAATTAAAAGGAAACTAGCAAGTTTTACATACGCTCTCCGAGAAGTGAAAAAATTTACCGACATACAAACCGCCCTCAGTACCTATTATGCTTATGCGTACTCGTGGCTCTGCTACGGGGTTATCATGTGGGGAAGTAGCACAGACGTTTCTGATCTTTTAACCCTACAAAAAAAACTAATTCGAATAATATTTAACATACAAAATACTGATAGCTGCAAACCATACTTCGTCACACATAAAATACTTACCTTACCGTGCATATACATTTTAGAAATCTGCAAATTCATTAAAAAATACCCAGAATTCTATATCAAACGAGGAGAAAGCAATACCAGATACCAATTACGCCATAAAGAAACACTAACTCTACCCATATCTCGCCTTAAGCTACATTCATCAGGTCCCTTCGTCATGTCAATCAAAATTTTTAACAAACTCCCAGACTCGATAAAAAATATAGAAAAAGAATCTATTTTTATAAATAAAATTAAGGATTTTTTAATTTGTAAACATTACTACACACTAAACGAATACTTAAATGATAAATTTTAAATATCTACCTAGTATCTAGATTATATTTTTATTTCAAAGTGTATTTATCATTAATGTTTCACTAAAATGACCCTCCTCTCTCTTAATTGCCGTGCCCTGCAGGGCCCATAATGATCTCATAGTTTTAAGTTAAAACTTAAAATGTTCTCAACACCTTAACTGTAACATTATGGATGCAATAAATAATATGAATGAAATAAGTCCCATGGAAATATTTTTTTTATAGGATAGGGTGACAAACAAGCACACAGTCCACCTGATGGTAAGTGGGCCCATAGACATCTACATTTATCTTAGTTTGCGAATCTAAATGCAGATGCGTTGTCACCCGTAAGGACTAAGATGGAATGCCTCATTTCCAGTAAAAAGGGTCTCCGGTTCTCTACACTCACCATATGAAACACAGCAGTTTTAAGCTGCTATTTTGTGGTGGTATTCTGTGAGAGCGTGGTCCTTCCCCGGTCGTGCCAACCCATTCATGCGACAACTATACTACTAATATAGTTGCAGCATGGCTCTACCACATATATAAAATAAAATATACAAAATAAAATGTAATATATAGATTTTGACAGCAAATAGCATATTATAATAATTACTCTATTATTTCTATGCTTATCAACTTCCTAAAACACTTCCATTCCCTTAAGCTATAGTTGTCTATCCACCATCAACGATCAATTATTACTTTATGATGTTTATGCTCACTGGCTGGAAACATGTAACTTGCTACCAGTGACACAGAAACTTTGCTGCTACAGTTTCAAAACATTATATTTCTTTTTCGTGAATGTGTGTGTAAAAATCAACACGCTTAAAAATATGTATTTTTTTCTGTTTTAATTGATAGCACGGCAAGAAGCTCACCAAGGATGGGTACCTAATTATTAGGTCGGATATGACGCGATCCCAGCAGCTGAACCTGGCGGATTGCTTGCAGAAGCTCCGCAACCTGATCCGAGACGCGGCAGTCTCACAGCGCCAACCCTCGCCCGAGACTCAGGAGAGGATTCGCCAGAGGCTAGTAATTTATATACATACATTCTCTTATTAAGTATCTCAAGTTAAGTAAGTAAATCTTGTTAAGTTTTATGAAAACCTTAGTATTTGTCAAAATAATACAATATTTTTAATGTTATTTTATATACCTAGTTAAAATAAAGGCTTAATCAGGGTTTTGAAGTTACAGCTTATATACGTCCCAGTGCTAGGTACAGGCCTCCTCCCCCGCGCTGCCCCAATGCTTGTTGACGAACTGCACATGTCTTCGAAATATTTTTTGTTTCCCATACATTCGGGTTTTCTCAAGGTGTTTTCCTTCACCGCCGAGGATGTGGTAAATTAGCAATTAAAATTGCAACTAACAACTTCATTGGTGCCGGCGGGGATAGAACCTGGATTGCTCGCGTACTTTGAAATTTACAGGGAGCGCTTCGCCCCTGAGTTATCACAGCTCTCTCAGGGTTTTGTGATTTGTAAATTATTTTTAATAAGTATGGGCATTTTAAACAATTTAAATAAATTGTATATTAAAATTTTAATATGACAATATGTAATAATTAGCAAGTAAGTTTTATTGAATGGTGAAGTAGTGGTGCAAGAATACACACTACCCCATATCGTACCGTGGGTGTTGTAAGAGGTGACAGAGGGAAACAAATCAGGAGACGTACAGCAGGCAGCAGCGTCTGTCTAATAACGACTAAAAAATAAAAACTGGTTGCTCTACCCGTCCATCGTGAAGAAGCCTGTGTTCAGCAGTGGACTTTAGTTAGGCTATAATAGTAACAATAAGCATAAATTGAAAAAAAAAGTTTATCTTATAGAAGAAATAAGAAACGGAAACGGAGTAAGAAACTGAAGAAAAGAGAGACATTCTAATTTTTATCATGTAATACGTGGTAGAGCCACGCTGCAGCTATATTATAGTTGCTGCACGAATGGGTCGGCTCGACCGGGGAAGGACCACGCTCTCACAGAATATCAGTGTGATATAGCAGCTGTGTTTTGTATGCGAGGCATTCCATCTTAGTCCTCACGGGTGACAACGCATCGATATTTTGATTCTTAATCGAGGGTAAATGTAGATGTCTATGGGCCACAGCATCCACTTACCATGTGGACTGTGTGCTCGTTTGTCACACTTATTCTATAATATTAATAAAGTCTTGTAGTTAATTATACTACAAATATCTTCTACCAATATTCTTACATCATCACAACACAGTTAACAGTTTAGGCTTATTTAAAAATATTATAAAGGCCTTACCTCTTATCAACAAAATGTTGCCAATCCGTATATTTGTATATTTATTTATCTGTGTTAATTTCAGGCATTTGAAAGCAGCCCGACTCCGCGTGGCGCTAAAACGCGAGGAGTCTCTAAAGCGTGGACTGAGGCAACCGCCCACTGTTGTGGACTTATGATTTTTCTATTAAATTGAGCACACATATAAATGGATTACAATGTCAGCTAGAGATTTACATAATTGATCACTGTTCAATATTTGAATGGATTACTATCTGACGTCTTCACACCTTGCCCAATCCCGATATCATATAAAACAAACGCATCATTATAACTTCCCACTCGCACTTGTAAGGTTTGAAGTATTCATCAGTAACAGCCTATTGAAGTCCACTGCACAACAAACGTCACTACCCATAGATTGCCTCATAAGGGGGATTTTGCCATAGATGCCACGCTTAGCCTCTTACGACACCCACAGTGCGCTATGGGGTAGTGGGTATTTTTACCCGCCACTACGCGGTTTGCAGTGTTGCTACGTGCTATGTCAAGGAAAATATAACACATGTAAGTTCCTCCGCTAAGAGCAAATGAAGTGTCTATTGAAATCTCCTATGTAAATCTGGGTGAGTGACCATTCTGTATTTGTATGTAGTAATCTATGGTCACATCATTGAGGCACTGTTTTTTTTTATTGAAATTATATACAGTTTCTATTAAATATGTTTTTCTATAAATGTTTAATAGGGATCTTAATAAAATATGTATATGCTGTCATAATACTTTGTATTCAGGTCTAATATATGCTATATATTTCTACATTAATATTATATGTAAGAAAATTTATTAAGATGTTTGAATCTTTGTTACTCACAGATCAAGTTCTGGATTAGTCATGGGATACATTTTACCACGGGGTTATAAGTTATTGCGCGAGTAAATAAATAGATAAGAAGATAGTAAAAGTTAGACTTGATTTTATACATTTAAGCTCTAAATATTTATTTAATCCAGTAAGATATTAATAATTTTGAAACCACAGATAAACTTTTGAACCATAGACGGATGATGTAATTCAAATACTGACATTGTAGGTCCACTTAATATGGGGAAACTGTTCTATGAAGGGAATTGATTAAACTGCAAACAGGAAAGAAATACAATGCAAGAAGACATTTTGCTAAATACCTGTAAAACAGTTTCCCCGGATAATAATTTGTGTAACAGCTTTGATTAACTGTCATATTTTATCAATAGACAACTGTAAATTTCAGTGTTTTCTTGTTGTCTATGGCAGTACTTTCAAAGCAATGTCATTCACAAATTGTTATTGGTGTGCTCAATTTAAAAATATTTTAAGGTAGATATAGATGTAATGTAATAAATATGTAACATGTTCATAGTGTTTCATTTTTAATAAAATTATTTATGACAGCAAATTTTTTCTTAAACAGAGCCTAAACACTTTTTGCTTCCTACATGGTAGAGCCATGCTGCAGCTATATTTTTTTTTTTTTTTTTTTTCTCTTTATTAGGATCACCAACGATTGATACATTATTACATCCTTAATTAAAATTTACAGTTTCGTTATTTCTAAATGTACAATCACTTAAAGGTAATCACAACATGCTATCAATTTACATAGATTTACCCAGATACCTCATATATGCAGTACTAAACTGCATATATAAGGCATCTAAGGAATTCCTATTCTAAATAATTTGATATTGTATGAACGTGTGTGCGTGCACGTGCGTGTGCGTGCGTGTGTTTGTGTGTGTGTGTGTGTGTGTGTGTGTGTGTGTGTGTGTGTGTGTGTGTGTGTGTGTGTGTGTTTGTGTGTGTGTACGTGTTTTACATTAATTGTTAACAATTTGGTACACGATCTGTACTTTCACATTGTTTGAAGTACTTATATAAATTCTTATAAAACTGACATATGGAATCAAAATTAACATCAACGACTTCACTACATTCATTAAATACCTTACAAAGCCTTGCGACTGGCGAATGCGCACCAAAAACAGTTCTACGACGTGGTGGGTAAAGAAGTGGAATTGGTTTGCGTGGAATTCTTATTGGAGTGCGAAATTTAAATTGGGCGAGAAGCTGTGGACAATCTACTTCATTTCTAAGCACCTTGTATAAAAACATAATATCTATTAATTTTAGACGTATTGATAAGGGTAGCATATTAAAATATTGAAGTCTATCTGCATAAGATGATATTTTTAGTGCTTTTCCAACAGAGTATGTAAGATGCCACATAAAGCGTTTTTGAACTCTCTCCAATCGTAACGAATGTGTAGAATAGTGGGGACGCCAGACAACACTGCAATACTCAATTATACTCTTTACCAGGCTATTGTACAATATTTTTTTTGTTTTAGGGTTTTTAAATGATCTACCATTTCTTATGACAAACCCTAACATTTTGGAAGATCTATTTATAATACTATCAATATGAGGTACAAAAGATAGTTTTTTGTCAAAATATACACCTAGATCCCTTATCACTTCCACTTCTTGTATTTTGTTATTCCCTATGAAGTAATGGTTATTGATCAACTTAGTATTTCTTGTAAATTTAACATGTGAACATTTAGAATAATTTGGATTCATGCCGTTAAGATTACACCAATTTACAAGTCTATTTAAATCTGTCTGTAACAATACTGAGTCTTCTAAAGACTCAATTATTCTTCCAAACTTTAAATCATCCGCATACATGTAGGGTTCCGAAAATTTAAAGCAACTAGAAATGTCATTTATAAACAGGTTAAATAATATTGGTCCTAAATTTGAGCCCTGTGGCACACCAGAGGAAATGATACGATTATCAGATTGAAATCCATTTATGACCACATAAAAAGAACGTTTGTTTAGGTACGACTTTACCCATTTCAACAATGATCCGGCGATCCCATAAACGGCTAATTTGTAGTTTAGGACTTTATGCGGAACTCTATCAAATGCTTTACTTAAATCTGTGTATATTACATCATATTGCCTACCTGCATCTATTGCTTTTACCAAAGACTCTGTAAAAGTTACAAGGTTTGTGCAAGTTGACCTTGATCGAACAAATCCATGTTGATTATTACTGAGGTAAAGTTTTAAGTGAGTCTGCAATAGTTGACTAACTAGAGATTCAAGTATTTTACCGAATATTGGCAAAATTGAAATTGGCCTATAATTAGATATTATGTTCTTATCCTCTGACTTGTGAATGGGAACTACCTTTGCAATTTTCCACTTCGATGGGAAAACTCCCGTTGCTAGTGATTTGTTGTATATAATCAATAGAGGTGCAACCAAAACCGATGCACAGGATGCTATGAAAATTGGTGGAATATCATCAGATCCAGAACCTTTATTGCAATCCACTCTTTCTAGCTTATTTAATAAAGTTTTGTAATCTAAAGTCGGGCTTGTCAAACATTGGCTATTACTCCATAATAATTTCAAATTATCGAAATCATGGATACGAAACTGTCTATCTCCGTCTGCATTGTAAACAGAAGAGAAATAATTCGCAAAGAGTTCACATATCTTAAATCCATCAGAAGTAGTTTCCTGACCATTTGTCATAGCAATGGGATATCCGCTAGTACCACCGCGATTTTCTTTGATATGAGACCAAAATAGTTTTGGATTATTTTGTATTTGCTGTTCTGTTTTTTCTATATAATTTTTATAACACTTTGCGGCTAGTTGCTGACATCTTTTACTTAGTAACTTTAACTCAATTTCATCCCTAGGATTACCATATATTTTATACCGTTTTCTTGTTTTATTTTTCTCATTTAATGACTTTATCAAAGTTTTAGTGAACCAAACGGGATAACGTTTGTTTCTTCTCTTGCTCATTGGGATATACTCCTTAATAAGTGTATACAAAACCTCATAAAATACTTTAACCATGTCGTTTACATCATTTAATCTACTAAACATCTCAATCCAATTAACCTCATTCAAATGCTTTCTTATGGGACCATAATCTGCTTTATAAAAATTACGCTTTTTATTTTTTAAACTGTAAGGAAGACATTTTTCTGTCGATAGTGATATAGTGATATCTAGAGGAGGGTGTATATATTCAGTATTACTTAAGGGCGTTACTGCTTGGGTTACTTCACACAAATTAAAGGATGTAAGTATAAGGTCCAATATACGACCAGTATTTGTTACGTGATTACATTGAGTAAGTTTATTAATGTGTAAGAAATCAATTAAATCTTGACTCATGGCTGGTAAAGATGTATGAATAGTGTTTGTATTTTTTAACATGCCCCAATTTATATTACCTAAGTTAAAATCACCTAGTATGCATACAGGTGAGTTTATTTCCTCAAATACAGCATTACAATGTGATAAAAAATAATTGATTGTTATTCTACTTACTGGTGGTGGTATATAAACAGCACACAGTGCTATCTGACGTATAGTCTTGGTTACTGGAGCTTCAATATTAACCCATAGGTCTTCACATTTGCTTTCCCAGCAGGCGACACGATTAGATTTAATTTTTTTTGATACTGCTATCAATACTCCACCTCCTTCCTTACCACTGTGATAGGTAGAGTTTTCCCTATCTCTTCTGTAGATATCATATCGGTCATCAAAAAGTTCACCATTCAGCACTGAGCCATTTAACCAGGTTTCTACTAATACTATAATATCATAATTATTACAACAAACATTGCAATAAAATTCTTTTGTTTTAGATCGAAGGCCTCTACAATTTTGAAAATATATTTTTAAGCTATTGAATTTTACAGTAAAGTTTTCCGAGTACATGCACAAATTATTCTAATATACATATTTTAGATATTACATCAATTTGTTTAGTGTTCCTAAATCTTTAATAACTATATATTGTGATTCATCATTTTTTCTAACGTATATTTTACCACCCCTGATCCATACATACTTGAACCCTTTTTCCTTTGCCTTGATTCTGGTAGCAGCATGAAGTGCTTTATTGGTAGGCGATAAATGCTCAACAACATAAATCGCTGTCTTTGTACCCGAAAGCCCTAGGTGAGAACTGTTTAATTTGTCAAGATGATTATTTTTATTGAATTTTATAATAGAGGCTAGAAATTGATCACGTATAAATTGAGAAGATAGTTGTACAACAATGGAACGAGGGCGTTTGGTAGCAGGACTAATTTTAGCTGTGCGAGTGCAGTATAAAATATCATTTTCTTTGACAGTAAATCCTACAACAGTTCCCAATTTTTGTATGATACTAATCAAGTTTTCATTTCTACTTTCTGGCACACAATGTAGTTCTAGATTATTTGCGCGCAAGTGTTGCTCTGTTATATTAACACGTTGTTCCGCGGAAAGAAGTCGCATGTTAATTTCCGATACAATACTTTTCATTTTAAGGTTTTCTTCAAGCAATTCCTTACTAGTTTTCTTAGCTTCTGCCTGTTCTTTCTCAATATCCTCAAATCTGTTATTTATGAAATTCATGGACTCATTAATTTCTTTCATTTCTTTTTTGATAGGTTTAAGTTCTTTGTTAATAATTTCCATTAAACTACTATTAATTTCCTTTAGTATACCACTTAATTCGGTTCTTATAACTTCTTGAACAATATTTTTTACATCTGCGCCAGTTAAAGCCGTCGTATTTGGCGGTGAATTTAATGCAGGTCTTTTAGTGCCTCTGCCGGTATTGATGTTACGCAATGGCGTTGAATCTTGTTTTGAACATCTGGGAGCATTGTTTTTACATTGGGGGCAATTCCAGTTTGATAACACTTCAGTTTCATTGATCCCCGTCATGGACAGACAGGCTAAATGAAATGATTTACTACAATCCATACAATCAATAATCTCCTCATTCTGTACAGTCTCAATATTGCAACATCCCCATTTACTCATCTTGCAATTTTTTGTATATATATATATATATGGTAATATGCAGGTATATATTATAACTTTGCAATTTTCTATTCGTATTCTGAATGTATTTATTCCACTAAATTTTAGCTCCTTTCTGCACTATGTACGATCCTCGCAGAATGATATATTTGTTACGAAAAGTTACCAATATTTAAAAATACACAAAAAGTGCAACTCGATGCGGCTCGAACCCGCTTTCTCGGACGTAGCGTTTCAAGCACCAGAACCACAGGGCTAGCGTACTTAATTCTTACGCTTTGAAATTAGTAATCACTTAGTTTATATTTTAATTTTATTCTTGTGGGGGTCATGTAAGTTTATAATTCTATAAGTACCTTCATCACTAAAACCACATCTTGGATCACTTTAATTTTAAATACCACACTATACGATATACTGTAGCAGATGTAAACATAACAGCTTTGTAGACCGTATATTTATGTATACGTTAACACCAATCACTTTGTTATGAAATGTCTTTTACAATTAAAAAACTTTAATTTACTGAGAGCAGTATGACAACACGTCAACCCACAACACGATCCTTCCGTATTATATGACGATATAGTATATTATATATATATATATAGTATATTAGTAGTATAGTTGTAGCACGAATGGGCCGGCTTGACCGTGAAGTGCCACGCTCTCACAGAATATCAGTGTAAAATAGCAGCTTAATGCTACTGTGTTTCGTATGGGAAGTGTAGAGAACTGGCGACTCTTTTCATTGGAAACGAGACAATTTATCTTAGGCTGAGATCTATAGACCGCACTTTGACTTTGTTCAGA
This sequence comes from Parnassius glacialis, assembly GCA_033319125.1. Classification (NCBI taxonomy): domain Eukaryota; kingdom Metazoa; phylum Arthropoda; class Insecta; order Lepidoptera; family Papilionidae; genus Parnassius; species Parnassius glacialis. The sequence continues at coordinate 55,067,082 of JAVANC010000005.1, forward strand.
CTTTACTTACGAAGAACTTAGCTGAGTATACGCTTAGCATAATCTTTGGTTCTGAATTTATATGGGGTTGTTATAAATTAATTTGCTTAATTCCGCGTAAAGTGAATTTATAGTTGTATCGGGCTAAGATTATGCTAAGCTTATTCTAAGGCTCAAGCAGTCAACTAATGAATGGATGCTTTATTACACGCATTATATTCTTGATTTTATTACATAAAATTTAAAAAGTTTAATGTAAAAAAAATCGAAAACAGTCCAAATTGTATTTTAAATTTGGTAAAAATTACCCCGGGTATATCCGGTCGATAAAATAAAATGATGTTTCTTATATAGTTTGAAGTGCACCTCCCACCCTCCCTCAATTGCGTGCACTATCCCCGTCACCACTAATTTCAGTGCCGCAACTCCCAACACCACTACACTAGGAAGGACACACCACTGACGACAATACGACACGTGTTTCGCCTCTAAACGAGGCATCTTCAGGTGATGTAGACTATGCGGTGGCTGACCGCTAAGTGAGCGGTGAGCTCAAACGACTGCTATTTATACAGCGCGCTGACGCAACCGCTCCCCACTTAAGTAGCGAGCGACTGCGTCATGCGATAAAGGTTCTAAGTCTATGGTCTAACCCTCGCTCACTTCTGGTCTCTCCCCGTAGAGTCCTCACGGCTGACAATGCATCTGCAATTTGATTCGCAAACGACGATAGATGTAGATGTCTATGGGCGACAGCAACCACTTACCACCAGGTGGACTGTGTGGTCGTTTGTCACCCTTATCCTGAAAAAAAATGTCTTTATTGTTTCTATATTTTTGATAGTGACGGCTACTTATATTCGATCTTAAGCTATGCGATACGCAGGTTAGGAAGAGCAAGCAATAATAATAATTATTTTTATTTCAACTGATATTTATGATTATATTTATTACTTGAATAAGTATAGAAATTATAATTATTTAATACATAATATTTAATTATTACAGGTTTGCTCGATGTACAGATGACGTAAAAGTCACTCTATTCAAAGCATTTTGCCAATCTTTTTACTCGAGTAGCCTGTGGGTATCATACAGGCGACGAGCTTAAAGCGCCCTTCGCATTCAATACGCTTTTAGGATGTTGTTGAGACTGCCATGGCGCTGTAGTGCTTCGAACATGTTCGCGGATGCTAGGACAGATGGATTTCATGCTGTTATGCGAAAGAAATCAGTCTCAATGTTACAGCGTCTGCGAAACAGTAACAACAGCATTTTAAAAATGATCGCGGCGAGACCAGATTGCCACTTTCAGCGACACTGGGTAGAGCTGGCAATAGGATTAAAGTGATAAATAATAAAAAAAGAATTATGTATATACAACGTGTCCCAAAATTCAACGATAAGCCAACACCGGAGGATAGACCTGCCCCGGACTAATCGGGGAAAAAAAGAAAAAAAAATATATCCCAATTATATTTTAAGTTATATAAAAAAAATGAAATTCTTCAGAAATTGAGACCGTTTATGATATTTTTCACTACCATGACCACAATTTTTTTAAATATTTTATAATATTTTTTCTTTTTTTTTTTTATAGGCAACCTGAATAGTACTGCTATCTACCACAATTCTTAAAAACTCCAGAATAACTCTTGTTTTATCACGAAAATTAATGAAAATTATTTTATTCCCTAAATTTTTTGAAGACTTTTACTTTTAACCAAATTTAACTTGTAAAAAAAAAGTATGAACACTAGTATGGCAAGTTTTTTTAAAAATTGACGCAACTACCCAACATTCCAAAATGGTATAATACTCTAGGAAAACAAGTTATAAAAAAATATGGGCCTATTATTTCTTAACAAGCCAAATGACGGTCGGGTGTAATAAAAGTATTAGTTCTTGAAAAATGTTTAATATTTCAAAACAAATGGTACAAACAGTTTCACGTGTAATGTATTAAGTTATTAACATTATAGCAAATGTTCGAACTGTTTGCCACCAGCATTAATACATGCACGACATCGCCTTAAAAATGATCGTTTTATTTGTCTTGCATATCTTCTGCTATTAATGTAATCAGCAGCCTGAGTGATATTTCGACGAAGCTCGTCCAATGTCACAATGGGTTTTGAGTAGAACCTGTTTTTAAGACAACCCCAATAGAAGAAGTCTAGGGGGTTCAAATCGGGTGAACGGGGTGGCCATAAGATAGGACCAAGTCGGCCGATCCAACGCCCTGGATACTCTTGATTTAAATATTCTCGCACAGGACGGGCATAATGTGCTGGGCAACCATCATTTTGGAACCACATGTTTTGAAGATCACTTAAGGGCACGTCGTTTAACAATTCTTGCAAGTCATTTTGTAAAAAGTTTAAATAACTATTGCCATCTAAGTTTCCTTGTAACTCAAAGGGCCCAATTACTTTTCCATTTAATATGCCGGTCCATAGGTTAACCTTGAATTGATATTGGGATTTGTCTTGTCTCATCAAGTGTGGATTTTCATTACTCCAACTATGTAGGTTGTGAAGATTTAAATACCCATCTTTCTTGCACGTTGTTTCATACGACCATAGAATTTTGTCTAGGAAGTGGGGATCTTCACTGTGCCTTTGCAGCATTACACGGCAAAATGTGACCCGTAGCGGATAGTCCCGCGGTAATAACGTCTGCACACGCCTGTAGTGATATGGGTGAAGCTTGTGACGTTTTAATATTCGATGTGCAGAACTTTTTGGGATTCCTGTAGCTTCTTCTATGGCACGTACCGAAGTAGTCGAGTCAGGTCTTCCAGCGCTTCTCCTATTGGATGGCATACGACCCTCCGAAAACGCTTAATGCACATTAATAAACACTCGATAATCAGGATATTTTTGAGGATTTGGGTATCTTTCTCGATACAGTCTGCTAGCAGCGTTAGCATTACATCGGCATTCTCCATAGATTAAATGCATATTAGCGTATTCCTGTGGTGTGTACGGTTGCGGCATGTTAAACGCCAAACAGTCCAAAATGCGCCAGAACTCTAAATCACAAAACACACAATCGTAGTCCAAGATAATGCCAGGTCAGTTCAGTTTGCAGATCACTTCCAGCCCAAATAATGCCAGGTCAGTTAAGTTTGCAGGTCGATTCCAGTCCAAAAATCCAAGCCAAAAGTCGATAGTATGTACGAGGGCCACGTAAGTTGAATTGGGAACGGTGCGCAGTAAACAAAGGAGCAGAGCGTACTGAACCGACTTGCTGAGAATAATAACAGCTTCTCTGCCTGCCCTGTTGTTGTCTCTTTTTAACGTAAATATCTCTATCTGTCTATCTCTCTCTAACATCTAAGGTATTAATGCCTCATTCGAATTCCTAGAAATTGTAACAGGAACCCATTTTGGGCATGTAGTAAAAGTGATTACTGACAATTACAATTTAAGGAATTTGGCCCCTGTTTAGAAATAATAGGCCCATATTTTTTTATAACTTGTTTTCCTAGAGTATTATACCATTTTGGAATGTTGGTTAGTTGCGTCAATTTTTAAAAAAACTTGCCATACTAGTGTTCATACTTTTTTTTTACACCACGATAAGTTAAATTTGGTTAAAAGTAAAAGTCTTCAAAAAATTTAGGGAATAAAATAAGTTTCATTAATTTTCGTGATAAAACAAGAGTTATTCTGGAGTTTTTAAGAATTGTGGTAGATAGCAGTACTATTCAGGTTGCCTATAAAAAAAAAAGAAAAAATATTATAAAATATTTAAAAAAAGTGTGGTCATGGTAGTGAAAAATATCATAAACGGTCTCAATTTCTGAAGAATTTCATTTTTTTTATATAACTTAAAATATAATTGGGATATATTTTTTTTTCTTTTTTTCCCCGATTAGTCCGGGGCAAGTCTATCTAATTATGTCTGAAATAAAGTTATATTATTATGGGTTATCTATAAAGTTTTCTCAACTGGTTGGGCTGTATAATAATTATATAATTGTAAATAAAAATGATAAGCATACCTAAATATCAACAAAATAAAATAAATATATAAAAAATACATAAATAAATAAAAAACCCAACCAGATGGAAGCCATCGGCAGGGGAGACCAAACGGCCGAGGGTTAGGGGGAAAGGGAAAGAAATCGGCGGACGATGCGGGTGGTATCGAGGAGCACCACCTTCTGCATTTGAGCTTGGAGCGGTCCGTCACGGAGTCCAAGTCGCCTCAGATGACCCGAGAGGCTGCCTGGGATTAACCCGTTCGCAGAAACGACCACAGGAATAATTTCGGTCGGCAGACCACCCCACATGTCGGTCACCTCGTGAGCCAGGTCCAGATATTTTGTCAGTTTATCTGTTTCGGCTTTCACGAGGTTCTCGTCATAAGGAATGGTAACGTCGATCAAAAATATCCTTGACTGTGCCCGGTTCGTCAGCACAATATCAGGCTTATTCGCAAGAATAGTTTCGTCTGTGACGATGACCCGGTCCTAGTAGAGCCTGGCGCGGTCATTTTCTAGCACGGCTTCCGGTAAGTACTTATAATACGGCAGTTTCCGATCCACGAGACTGTATTTCAGATCGAGCTCCTGGTGTAAAATCCTGGCTACTAAGTTGTGCCTATGCAAATACTCAGAGTTAGAAAGCGCCGAACAACTGGAGATGACATGCCTAAGTGACTCACCGGGATGGCGAAAAGCTCGACAGATTTCGACGGCGCTATTTTTTAGGATGTGTTTCCGATAGTTGTTGGTCTTAATAACCTGATCCTGTGTCGCACAGACAAAACTCTCGGTTTCCCCAAAGAGGTCACCGAAACGTAGCCAGTGGAGGGAGGCGACTGTGTCTACGAAAGGCTCATGTAGAGCTTTGTAGAACCTCCTGTGGAGCTCCTTCTCTTTCCATACGGTCTCTCGGTTGGAAATGCTCTGTACTGCCGGGTCTTGCCATTGCTCGTTAGCTAAGGATAGAGGGTAAGTCCTTTGTCACAAGAAATAACGCCCCTATAGAACGGATCATCCGCTCTCGTCAGCAAGTAATTACGGCGGCTGCACACTTCGCGATTATGCATGGTAAGCGCGCTTAAAAAGCCGCGCCCACCATGTTTGCGCGGCAAGTACAGCCTCATAATTGACGATCTTGGGTGATGCATCCTATGGAACGTCATAGTAATGAGGACTTTTCTATCCAGAGCGTTAAGTTCAGTTTGAGTCCACCTAAGTATTCCAAAGGTATACATGAGAACAGGCATGACCCAGCCGTTATATGCGTGTGTCTTATTCACATCGGACAAAAGGCTGTTAAGCACTATGGTCAAGCGTGCATAAAACACATCGCAAACTGACTGTTTCATACCATCCTCATCTATACCGATGTTCTGTGACATACCCAGGTATCGGTATGTTTCAGCCTCGGAAAGAGTTCATATGTCGATGGGCATAGATAAGTCTATGCCCTCAGAGTTAGCAACCCTTCCCCTTTCAACATGGGGGACCGCACATTTATCCGTCCCCTGCTCCATTCTAATAGAATTACTAAAATCACAAGTGATGTTTAGCAATTCCATAAGATAAGAGCGACTGGAGGCGAATAACTTGAGATCATCCATGTAGAAAAGGTGGGTCACTTTTGTCCCTCCTTTTCGAAGCTGAAATCCCCTCCGGGAGTCCTCCAGTAAGGTACTGAGAGGGTTCAGAAAGAGGCAATACCAGATTGGACTCAAACAATCGCCCTGGAAGATACCCCTTCTTATCCTTGTGCGGCTTTCCGCATCCGTCATCCGCTCGCCTAGATGACAAAGGATCGTACTCCACTGCCCCATACACTACCTGAAGAAGTCTCTAACTGTACTGCCAACCTTGTACAGCTCCAGGACCCTCTTTAGCCATGTATGGGGCACCGAGTCGAATGCCTTTCTATGGTCTATTCAGGCGGCGCAGAAGTTCCGACGATTGCGTTTAACCACTTTGCCAATGACCGCGTCAATGAGGAGTGGTTCCTTGGTTCCACGACCACCGCCCCGGCATCCATTTTGAGCACGTGACATCACCTGATTTAAATCCAGGTGACCAATGATTCGCGTTCTCAAAATGGATGTCAGTGTCTTATATATGGTGCGTAGACACGTAATGGAGTGGTATTTGCTCGGGTCTGTGGAATCCCGGTCTTTAGAAACCAAATGAGTGATCCCAGTAGTGAAGAGGCTCGGAAGCGACTTTTCGTCGAGAGCCGCTTGAAACTGTCGGGCGAGCACAGCGTGACACACCACGAACCCCTTCAGCCAGTAGTGATGCAGTCCGTCGAGTCCCGGACTTTTCCAGTTCGGGGCCCTACGGACCGCCTCAGCTACGTCATCCGGCGTTATGATGACGGGGTCCATGGGCGTAACATTTGCACACTGACTCGCCACAACTTCCGTCCAAGGGCCCTCGCTGTGGTTTACGGGCTCCGACCACAGGCCGCGCCAGAATGCGACAGTGTCGGCCTGATTCGGTGCTGGGCCCGTTCCACGTACCATTGGCCGCTCTAATGATTTATAGAGCCTCTTCTGATCACTCTGGAAGAGACGATTCTGGTTGAACCGTGTCGACCTCTCGGTGTATCGCCGAATCCGCTTCCCCCAAGCAGCGATTTTCTGCTTCAGATCGTCTATGTGCTTCGTCAGTTTTTGCGTTATATCCGGCTGGGACAAACTGATATTTGTCCCAGCAAACGCCATCCTGACGATGCGCACAATTCTCGGCCTATTATTGCCCGACCTGCAGCTTATCAGTCTGCCGATGAGGGCCCTTGCCTTTGCGATGCGGTCCTCAATATTTCTTCTCCAAGCTGGGATAGCGCTACTTTGCCTATTAGCCCGTCCAGCCGTGGGAAGTTTGGCACCAATAATACGGCAGACTGTCAGTGCGGCGCGAAAAAGAATTGAGTCCGTCTCGCAAAGGTCCCGGCTGGCTTCCAAATAGGTCACCACCATTGGGATGAGAGCCCTCACTACAGCCCGATTCCGCTTGCTTAAGGGTGCGGGGAAGTCGTGGCCGATTTTCAAGAGGCATACTGCGCGTTTCTAAAATAGCCTCTTCCAATGTACTCCTCATTTGCTCTAGTTCTAGTTCCTGGGCGACTGTTCCATCATCGTCTGAATCAACCATAACTGAAAGATTCACGGCGGCATTCACGTGTGCTGGTTGCTCTGCAACCTGTGGCGCCTTATCCTCAGCCGTAGCATTTTCATCCGATGAGGGTACAACCTCACGTCGTAGCCTTTCGAGTTCGGTGCTATCAAAAATGTTTGAGCGCACGATATACCGAACTCGGTCTGCCAGGTTTTGCTCGGTGACGGTTATAAAAGGCTCCAGCTCAGCAAAAAGTCGATGCATCCTAGCCCGATACGCAAAACCTCCAATTTCTCCCCCTTTCGCCCTAAAATACGCCCGCAATGCGTTGCTGTTCATCTGCATTGACCAACGCATGCATCGTCCTCCAGCAGTGGCGGGTGTTTATTGCAGGGCCCGCGAAGACCCTGCCGACACCAAGCCAGCTGGTGGGGATGATGGATGCGAGGGGCTGCTGGGTGGTCGTGCAGCTCCTCGCGCTCGGCTGGTGGTTCGCATGCTGTCGCATCCAGCACCAGCTCCAGAAGCGTCCTGGCGTCCTCCAGGCAGCGGCCCTTTGCGCAATCTTCTTAGTTCCATCATCCATTTACTGGGCGTCAGTTGGCGGGAGACGCCCAAACCCGGCACCGTTTCATGGTGAGGCCATGTGTACAAGCGGGCCTTTGCATCCTCAATTTCGCCGAGGTACGGCGCTAACACCGCTTGGCAAGGTGCTGACTGACTGCGCTGACGTAGCAGTTTTGTCACATAACTGTTACGTCAGCGGGCGATGGGGTCGTCACTTCCCTACGCCAATATATATTATTATTATCATTAATATTATTAATACATATATACATGTATTTAATATATACGCTATGAATTTGATAGTACACGAGCAACCGGCCTTCCCGGTCAGCACCAATGAAATTGTAAATTGCATTTTAAATGGTCACTTACGTGTTCGACGGTGAAGTAAAATATTATGAGCAAACCTGCGTGTCCAGGGAATAAAAAAAAATTGAGGTCATGTGAAGTTCGCCAACACGAGCGTTGCCAGATGTTATTTATTTTAAAGGACTTCATTTATTTCATACCCAAAAAATTGATCTTGTCCCTTAATTTGAAATCGTAATAGAGGACAAGGCAATATAACGGGTATTTGACATTCCCTCTGCTAGTCGAGATCAAAGAATTTCATCCATTCCAGCCGTTTAGGAGGAGTTTAGTGATAAACATATGTACAGATGAATTCATTAAATAATGATTATTACGGTATCTGTGAATACTAAAATAACCACAGACCTACCAGGCCGGATGAAAAGTTCGCAGCCTAGGGTACTTAACGATGAGTAATTAGCTTGTTACCTATGTCACTAGTTGCAACACTCAGTAGTATTATAAAAGCAATCACTTATTAAGTTTCCACTCATAGTTCAATTACTTATTGAATTACAAACATCACCATCTCAGCCGAATCTGGAAATACACCGAAATACATTTTTGAAGAGATGTCATCGGTTCTTCAGGATTCTGGGTCTTCATATACGATGGTGGAAAAATGGGCTCGCAAATTTCAACAAAGGCGAGAGAGCTGTGAAGACGACCCTCGCCCGGGCCGGTATCATATCACGGTACTGACAGAAGAAAAGTCGAAAAAATCGTTCTGGCAATTAAATTCAAGGAATTAAATTGCGGCAGATTGCTGAAGAACTGCAGATTAGCAAAGAACGAGTTGGAGAAATTTTTGAAAATTTGAATATGAGAAAAATTTGCGCGCACTGGGCACCGAAAATGTTCAAACCGCTCAACAAGCAACGTCGACTCGCAAGTTGCAAAGATTTTTTGGAGCTAGTCGGCGATGATCCTTGGCATTTGGCAATGGATAGTAACCGTAGATGAAACATGGATTCACCAGTATGATCCGGAGTCCAAAAAAAGAGTCCATGTAATGGATAAAAAAAGGAGAAATGCCACCGAAGAAATTAGAACGGGAAAAGTTGGTCCAAACTAATGGTGTCTGTTTTCTGGGATAGCGAGGGAATATTGCTTATCGACTACTTACCCAGGGGAACTGCAATGAATGGCCAATATTACGCCAAATTATTGAATCAGGTTCGCGAGGCTATTGTACAGAAACGACGTGGAAAACTGACGCTGTTTCTGCGAGACAACGCGCCCGTTCATACAGAACATGTTGCGAATCAAGCCCTGAAAGACACGGAGTTCTCAGTTCAGCGATTTTTTCCTGCTTTCTAATTTGAAAAAGGACTTACACGTCATTTTGAAGAGAAAGATAAGGAATATTTTTTGGTTGGGTTAAAGGCATTGTATACTAGATGTGAGAAATGTATTTCACTTGAGGGAGATAATATTGAAAAATTAAAAATAGAAATATAAAAAATATATAAATAAAATACCTTAGGTCGCGGACTTATTAGCCGCCCCTCGTAAGTAGTGATTGTTATATTCTCTTTGGCTACTGACCTCTATATATACACGCTGGACTGGCTATGCCATACAAAATGCTTATGTCGATTTGAAGCGCCATCATTGTCCGTACCGGGAACTAAAATTGACATAATATGCCAAAGTCTGTTGTATTATGTATTTAATTTATATATCTGTATTTTGAATTTTTAAACTAAACAATGAAAGTATTTTATGTGGTTTGATTATGTTTGATTTTAGTTACATAATAAGAATTATTTTTATTTATAATGAGAGTGCGCGTAATATATAAAACTCGTTATCAAAAGGAATGGGGGATATCATTCCACAAGTGAGTTTGCAGCTAATATTAAGCAAATTAAAACTATTTGATAATATAGGTGTTGTTTGCCGTGTAGTGGTGGTCAAGAATATCCACTACCCCATATCTTCCCGTGGGTGTCGTAAAAGGCGACAAAGGGAAACAGGCAGGAGATGGGCAGCAGCATCTTCCTGATAATAGCCAAAATTACAATAAAAAAACTGCGGTTGCCAACCCGCTCGACAAGCGTGGCAACTATGGCAAATACCCCCTAATGATAAGAGCAACAAACAGACGGCCCCCAGTCCCCGGCGGCCCCGCTATTCTTGGCTACGGTGGCGACCATGGTAACGGCGGGGCAGGGGGTGCTAAGAGTCTCCGGTGGAGGTTCGGTTGCCACCTTAGACGACTCGACCTGGCAACGTACAACGCACGCACCCTGAGGACTGACGAGAAGATCGTGGAGCTGGAAGAAGAGATAGACAAGTTACGATGGCATATTATAGGATTATCCGAAGTCCGAAGAGAGGGGGAGGACACGGTAATCCTCGAATCCGGCAACTTGTTCTATCACCGGGAGGGCGAACATCTGTCCCAAGGAGGTGTCATTTACCGTCCACAAGTCTCTCGTTAACAACGTTGTAAAGATCGGGAGTGTGTCGACGAGGGTTGCGTACCTTATACTCCGAATCACCAAACGGTATTCGCTGAAGGTTATACAGGTTTACGCACCAACCTCGGCACACCCCGATGAGGAGGTGGAGGAAATGTATGAGGATATATCTAGAGCCATGCATTCCTCCAAAACCCAATATACGGTGTTAATGGGAGACTTCAAAGCAAAACTAGGCACAAGAGAGAACGGTGAGCTGAAAGTAGGGAAATTTGGAATAGGGCAACGAAACCCAAGGGGCCAGCGGCTGGCCGACTTCATGGAGAAAGAGGGACTCTTTATGATGAACTCTTTCTTCCAGAAGCGGCCCCACAGGAAGTGGACCTGATCGAACCGTCCCGAAACCTTTCAGCTCGATTACAAAACTGTTTTCAGTGCCTAGAAGACCGCAATGAAGTGGACGATATGAATAACCAGCTCGTGGAAACTGTCCATGCGGTCGGAGCTAAGTTCTGCAAGACCCGCCGCAGAAGAACACAAAAACTCTCCGATCACACTCTTAATCTCATGGCTGTTAGACGGGAGATGAAGCTACATTCTGCAACAGATTTGACAGCATACAGGCAACTGAACAGACAGATCTGCAAATGCATGCGGCGGGACTTACGCAACTTCAATACAGCTTGTATTGAAGAAGCGATCGAGCGGAACCAAGGCTCCAAAGTCTTTGCCAGAGATCTGTCTGCCAGAAAGAGCCAACTGTCAAAGTTGAAGACCGTGAAGATTTTGAGTGAGATTGAGAAGTTCTATGGACAGCTGTACACGTCATCGGAGCCACACGCAAGTGTGAGTAACGATCCAAGAGAATTCGGAATAGAGTCTTATCCGACACTATTCCTAAGATATCCGGACGTCAGTCTGAGCGAGATTAGAATGGCTCTTCAGCATCTTAAAAACGGCAAGGCCCCAGGCGATGATGGAATTACAGCGGAGCTTTTGAAAGTGGGTGGAAAACCGGTACTGGAAGTCCTTCAGAGGCACTTTAATTCCGTCCTCCATGGTGGCATTACACCGGAGGCGTGGAGCAGAAGTGCGGTGGTCTTGTTTTTCAAGAAAGGTGACAATGCTCTCTTGAAGAACTACAGACCGATATCCCTTCTGAGTCGCGTCTATGTGCTGTTTTCGAAAGTCATTACGAATCGTATCGCACGCAGACTTGACAACTTCCAGCCTCCCGAACAAGCCGGTTTCCGAAAGGGTTTTAGCACCATAGACCACATACATACTCTTCGGCAAGTTGTACAGAACTCCGAGGAGTACAATTTGCCACTATGTCTGGCGTATGTGGACTATGAGAAAGCCTTTGATTCCGTCGAAATTTGGGCGGTGCTGCAGTCCCTTCAGCGGTGCCAAGTTGACTGTCGGTATATCGAAGTGCTGAAGTGCTTGTACAGCAGAGCTACGATGGCTATCCGAGTATAGAACCACAGTACGAAACCTATCCAATTGCAGAGAGGTGTAAGACAGGGTGACGTTATATCCCCGAAACTTTTCACCGCTGCATTGGAAGACGTTTTCAAGCTTCTGGACTGGAAAGGATACGGTATTAACATTAATGGCGAGTACATCACTCACCTTCCATTTGCCGACGATATAGTCCTTATGGCAGAATCGCTGGTGGACCTAAGCACTATGCTCAATGACCTCAATAGTGTCTCCCAACGGATAGGTCTTAAGATGAACATGGACAAAACTAAGATTATGTTTAATGTCCATGTCACACCTATGCCGGTAGTTGTTGGGAGTACTAAGCTCGAAGTTGTTGACGAGTATGTTTACCTGGGACAAATAGTCCGACTAGGTAAGTCCAACTTCGACCAAGAGGTCAATCGACGGATTCAACTCGGCTGGGCAGCGTTCGGGAAGCTACGACACATCTTCTCGTCAGACATACCTCAAAACCTTAAAACAGAATTGTACAACCAGTGCGTGTTGCCAGTGATGACTTACGGATCTGAAACGTGGTCCTTCACTGCTGGCCGTATGAGGAAGCTCAAGGTCGCTCAGCGAGCTATGGAGAGGGCTATGCTCGGAGTTTCTCTGCGTGATAAACTTAGGAATGAGGATATCCGCAGTAGAACCAGAGTAACCGACATAGCCCAACGGATTAGTAAGCTGAAGTGGCAGTGGGCCGGCCATATAGCTCGAAGAACCGACAACCGATGGGGAAGAAAGGTTCTTGAGTGGCAGCCTCGTACCGGTAGGCGAAGTGTAGGGCGAGCCCCCACGAGATGGAGTGACGACCTGGTAAGACATGCAGGAAGTCGATGGATGCAGGTGGCTCAGGACCGTGCTTTGTGGCATTCCTTGAGGGAGGCCTATGTTCAGCAGTGGACTTATGAAAGGCTGTAATGATGATGATGATGATGATAATATAGGTACTTAAAAATTTGTTTCTAATCTTAATATCGTAATTACCAACATGTTTCTCTTTATATTCTGAGTTTTTATAAACAATAAATTTTAATAGGGTTTTTGAGTTCCTTGTCTATAATACTTATCGATGTTCTTTTTACCCATATCTGTTAACAACCAACCTACCTAGAACTAGAACCTAGACTAAAATTATGGCTAAAATTTGGCGTCCGAAACAAAATGATTATCTTTGTCTTAAACACTTCACAGACGACTGTTTTATTAGACATGAGGAACGCACCACTTTGAAAAAGTGGAGTATACCCACAATATTTTCTTGTAATACCAGTACCCAGTATAAAAGTATTAGATTATTATTTCGAATGTTTTTTATTTCTTTTCTCCTTATTTTTCTCCAGACTCATGGCCCTCGACGAACGACAACGACGAATTAATTTTATCAAGGGAATAAATTTATATTGAAACTGCAAAATTATTAATGTCCTTAGTGAGTTTAGGTGAGAAATAACTGCGCCCTGAACGGATTTCCACCATGTCGTGACGGGGGAGAGGGAGGGGGGGAGGTTAGTAGCCGTGGCTTGGTGATCCATGGTAAACGTACGACTCACATGGCTGGCCCGAAGTGATGGGCTGGCCCAAGGTGGCTACTCTGAGTGGCTTTGTGGAGCCTTTGGATGTGTGTTGCTGAGCTGCGGCTAGAGGTGAGTATATATCCTCTCTCTATATCGCTGCAGCCGAAGTGGTGTCGCAAGGAACAGTATTACCAACAATTCTCTTCCCTTGCGACACCACCTCGGACCACTAGGATAGTCGAGTGGCGCATTACCATACCAAATGGTAATGCACCACTCGACTATCCTGCGCGAAATTTCTTTTTTGTGGCTCCATGGCCTCCACATATCGGACTCGGGAAGTCGGGGAGGGAAGTCCTCAACTAAGGAGGGGTCCTCGTTGGTGGGGCCACGGATGTGCTTGAAAGCTTTTCCGTGGCCTTGTCAATGTGTGGTGAAGGTGGAATATCATGGGGTTTTAGTAGCTGCAAGTCCGATATAATCCATTCTTGCCCCCGCAATGCAGGTATGCGTAGGCATTTTCTCATTTGAAACCCGTAACAAAATCCGTTCTGTAGTTACGAATAAAAACGTCGATAGATCAACGCAGCGTCGATTCTTAAAGTATAAAGGTGGCGTCTAAGGCCTAAGTATTACTTGATACATTTATTTATTGTATGGCGTTATATTAATATGATACATGGATAGAATGGATGTTACGGGTAGGCCTGGGTATAGAATTCTTATCGATATATTTTTTCACACACATCTCTATATTAGTTCTGTGGACGTTCACTTCTGCTTTCAGCGCCAAAATGGCGAAAATCAAATCGCTTCATTATGTCACGGTTATAGCCAGTCCATATATAGAAGTCAGTGTCTTTGGCCCTTAATGTATCTATATGTTGCCATAGCAACGTTGTTAACAAACAAAAATACATCATTTGTACTAGTGTAAACTTGTGGATTTGTGTCTTAAAGTCGTTAAGAATTGTTATAAATATTTAAAATGTCTTATAGAGATCTAAGAAGTAAGTGTTTTTTGTGAAATTAACAAGGAATATGGTTAAACAGGAATTTAAAAAACCCGTATGCGTAAAAAACCTTCCCCTCACTTTTCGTATATTTTCAAATGAAATATGTTAATAGCATATTATGCCACTTCCACAATTAAGACATAATTTAACGACACCTCATATGTTAAAATCCATAAAGCGTGCCAAAGACATACATACATACATACAGTCGTAGTGATTATATTCTCTTTGCATACAGTATACATACTCTCGAAAAACATTACCTTCCTTCTGGGGCAGTCGGGTAAAAGGAAACAAATTAATTTCTTTTCAGCATCTTACGGTCAGTAATAATCCACTGCTGGCCTCTCCCAAGTCGCGCCACTTGCCTTGACCTTGGGTGGCCTAAGTGGTATGTGGTCCATGACGTCATTTAAATTTAAAATCAAGGAATGCTTACAGATGCGTTGTCTCTCTTTAAAAATAATGTATCGTAGCTTGTTTGTAACATGTCGTGGTGGAGCCATGCTGCAGGTATATTAATAGTGTAGTTGTAGCACGAATGAGTCGGCTCGACCGGGTAAGGACCACGCTCTCACAGAATACCAGCGTAAAATAGCAGCTTAACGCTGCTGTGTTTCGTATGGTGAGTGTAGAGAACCGGAGATTATTTTTACTGGAAACGAGGCATTCCATCTTAGTCCTCACGGGTGACAACGCATTTGCATTTTGATTCGCAGTTGAGGATAGATGTAGATGTCTATGGACCACAGCAACCACTTACCATCAGGTGGACTGTGTGCTCGTTTGTCACCCTATCCTATAAAAAAATTACTACTGCTGGTGGCACCAGTGGTCCGCAAGAGCTTAAATATGGTCCGCGAAAGATTTACACATTTTACACGCGGGCAATGCAACACCACGCGTCACGTTAGTGAGTACCTACCTACTAGCTTTTACAATAAATACACAAAATTGTTAATGAATGCTTCTATTCAGAAGTTGTGATTATAATTTATTGTTAGATTAACACAGTTTTTTCATTCACCTTATGGTGCCTGTTAACTACAAAAAAATCAAGGTCCCTGATCAAAATAAGGTTGGGAAACTCTGGTATCTGGCACATTTTCTATTCTAGGTGGTAGGGACTCCTATTCTAACGAAGAGTTCTTTTTATAGAATATTTCTGTCATTAAATAGCAGTTCTTGCACTGCTGTGTTCCGAACCAGTACAAATACAGGCCGTGTGGCATTCCATCATAGCCCTCAGAGGGCACAACGCGCCTGTTGCCTTCTTTGTGTGAAGATGGATGCAGGTGTCCATGGACTTCAGCTGCCACTTACCACCAGGTGGAATATAAGTTCATTTATCCCATTTAAAATGTTTTATTTCCTCTCTCTCCTTTCTACCATCGGACAACCAAGCGGTCGGTGGCTATCCACCCCTTCGGTTTTTTTTATAGTATATGGGTGACAAACGAGCAAACAGTTCACCTGATGGTAAGTGGTTGCTGTGACCTATAGACTTGTACATCTATCTTCGTTTGCGAATTAAAATGCAGATGCGTTGTCAGCCGTGAGGACCAAGATGAAATGCCTCTTTTCCAGTAAAACGGCTCTCCGGTTCTCTACACTCACCATACGAAACACAACAGTGTTAAGCTGCTATTTTACGCTGGTATTCTGTGAGAGCGTGGTCCTTCTTCGGTGGAGCCGACCCAATCGTGCTACAACTATACTATTAATATAGCTGCAGCATGGCTCGTTGTCGATGTCGGCGTATTACAACCAAACGGCTTGCTTCGTCTTTTGTAATGCGTACAGCAAAGGAGTGCAATAATTTGCCGGCGTCTGTCTTTCCGTCCGAATACAATTAGGGCGTCTTGAAGGCAAGAGTTAATAGGCTTTTGTTAAGCTAAAACAGAGAGATTTATCATCTAGGGCTTTAACACCACTTACCACCAGGTGTGATTGTCGTCAAACACTGGCTTATATTAAGTTAAAATATTACGATAATTTCATTACAGATTTTATCGAAGCGATGCGCGTACTGGATTTCCCGCAGCCGATATCTATGGAGAGCTTCAGGGTGCCCAATTGGTCTTTGCTGGAGACCTGCGTACGGTGGCTAGCGGCGAGGGTGGAGCCCGACGCTCAGTTGACTGGCAGTGGAGATTCCCTCGAGGGTCGAGTGGCTCTCGTGTCGCATGCCTTAGAGTTGTTTGTGCGTGTTAACTCATTTGGTACTTTTGTAACTGTATTTTCCGGGGCACGTTGCGAGTGAAATCTTAAGTAATTCAAAAAAATTGATGTACAGTTTTATTAACTGTTTCTTCTTTAAGATCTTCCGTTAAAGGTCCATTGCAAATGTAGATGCTTTGTCAGCCTTGAGGACCACGATAGAATGTCTCTTTTCCAGTAAGTATAAAGGGTCTCCGGTTCTCTACACTCACCATACGAAACACAGCAGTGTAAGCTGCTATTTCACGATGGTATTCTGTGAGAGCGTGGTCCTTCCCCGGTCGAGCCGACCCATTCGTGCTACAACTATACTATTAATATAGCTGCAGTATGGCTCGTTGTCGATGTCGACGTATTACAACCAAACTGCTTGCTTCGTCTTTCGTAAAGACATGGATATGGACATCTACCAATGTAAGTGGGAGTCCGTCGGGGTAGGTATCATCACTCTTTTATCTATTTTTGCCATTAAATAACATTGCTTGCACTGTTGTGTTCCGGTTTGAAGGGTATAGAGCAGGGATTCCCAAAGTAGTCGATATCCACTTGGGGTTGAAATCGGTTTCCCAGGTGTCGACATAAACGCAAAACTGATTTTGGGTGTCGACGAGGCCTAAAAATCGAACCCTTTAATTAACACGAGTTCTTATTTGAAACTTTCAAGATACTGTATAAGTTGTGTTACGTGTACCAACTTCTTATAAGAATGATGATAATATTTTAGTAGGAAGTTGAATCATTGTTGTACTTTTGAAAAACTCAATCAGCCGATAAGCGTAAGGGCGTCGCGGGTCCGTTAGCACCCGCGTCTAACTCGCTTTGGAATTTGTTGCATATAATTTGAGTCTTATGACAAATCAATTAATCTGAAATTGTATAAAAAGCGCGTATGTGGGGTGAGCGCAGGATCAGCGCGGAGCGGGATCTATGCGATAATTTATTTATTTACAAGATGGGACAAATTAAAAGTATCCTTAACCGAAGACTTAGCATGTATGCGTAAGTTTATCGATGTGAAAGAAGCGAGAGAGGTGTCAGGTTAGTGCCAAATGGAAGTCTGTAATCTCTCCCACTGGGGTCACCCACTGTTAAGTCGTGAGAATTTATGTCATGATATATTAAAAGACCACAGTGTTAATTAACAAACATGTGAACCATGTGCTCTTTTATCACCCTAACTTTAATCATTAACATCAGTAAAAAAATGAAAATGTTTATTTGTCTCAAAGTCAGTGTGATGATTAGACAAGTATTGCTTGTTAGATTGTGCAATTTTTATATAATAGCCTTCGTCCAGCAGGGGACTTAAAAAGACATTTCATTATTCCACTATTCGCGTTGCCAGCACTCTCGAGCTAATTTGAAGCTGAATGGAAAACGATTGTACGGTGCGGACGGCTGGGCGGTGCGGGAGTTGCTAAAAGTTGCCACGTACTTGCGCGCGGCGCTCGAGTCGCCGCCTCCTGACGATCTCCGCGCAGACACTGGCACTCTCTCGTATGATGTCAGTAGCAGGGTAAGTTCTTCTTCTTAAAAATCCATTGCTGGAAATGGGTTTAGCTCGTTGTAGAGTTGATCAACTCCTCGTCGTCGGTCTAGATACGAGTACGAGGGGTGATCCAAAAGTAATGATATAATCGGTTACTTCAGGTCCGCATAAAAATCCAAAAAAAATTTTTTTTCATGCTTATATACTCACTACGTCAGCCTAAAAAAATCATATAAATAGATCACGATTTCCGGGAGATACATTCATTTGAATACGCACTGTCAAAGAGATAACATCAACATGGAGAAAAACGAAATTAGAGCTGTCATCAAGTACCTCTGTTTGAAAAAAATGTCTTCAAAAGACATACACAGTGACTTAGTGGAAACATTGGGCGACTCTGCTCCTCCATATTCTACAGTTGCACGCTGGGCCAAGGAGTTTAAACTGGGCAGAACATCCACTGAAGATGAACATCGCGAAGGACGCCCATACACGTCCCTCACTGAAGACAACGTGAAAAAAGTCGAAGATGTTGTGTTGGCAGATCGAAGAGTGACCATCAGGCATGTAGCTGAGGTCACAGGGATCTCATATGGCAGCGTTCAAAGAATCCTTGTGAACGAGTTGCATATGAAAAAGGTCTCTGCGCGTTGGGTACCCAGAATGTTAACCGACGAGCAAAAGAAAAATCGAGTTGACATTTCGAGGGTCAATCTCGAAAAGTTCCAAGCAGATCAAGAAAAAATTTTGTTCCGTTTTGTGACTATGGACGAGACCTGGATCCAACATTTTGATCCTGAAACGAAACAACAATCGATGACTTGGAAGCGAGCCTCCTCACCGACGCCAAAGAAATTCAAAGTTTCAAGTTCGGCGCGAAAGGTTATGGCATCTGTTTTTAGGGCAATACATAATTCATTATTATATATTGCCTATATTATAATAAATACATTATGCATATATATTGCATATATTATTATGACAAGGCATAATTATGGTGGAATATTTGGAAAAGGGAGCCACTATTACGGACTGTTACTACGCAGACCAAATAAGAAGATTACGGGAGGCCATTAAGAAAAAAGACGCGGCAAACTGCGAGCTGGCGTGCTGTTTCACCAAGACAACGCACCGGCTCACAAAGCCGCAGTTGCGATGGCTGCCATTCAAGAAACGGGATTCGAACTGCTCGAACACCCTCCCTATTCGCCAGATCTAGCTCCTAGTGATTTCTACCTCTTTCCTCGGCTCAAGGAACTCCTCCGAGGCAAGAAATTCGAAGACGATAGCGAAGTAATGGCCGCTGTTGAAGCGTTTTGGGAGGGTCAAGACAAAGAATTTTTTTCAAAGGGAATCCTGGGTTTAGAAAAAAGATGGACTAAATGTATTGATTTGTAGACTATGTAGAAAAATAAATTATTATTTTAACTTTAATTACCGTGTTTGATTTTTATTATCATTACTTTCGGATCACCCCTCGTATATTATATTTATGAGGTAAACGGCAAGGTTATTCCTTCATCTGTAATGTCGGTCATCTTTAATTAGGCTACTCTTTTATTCTACACTTAACATTAATATATTATGTAAACTGTGGTTGTGGTTATGTTACTGTAAAAGCCCGAATTTTGGTGAATCTTTTGGTTTTACTTTTAAATCCTAGGATTTACCAACATGAGCTGGTAAATGTAAGGATTGATATAAAATGCGACGATTTTTCGCGCTTTTACCGTTAGAGTTTGGTACATCCTAGGTTTAACCAAAGACTACTAGTAAGTGTTGGTTTTGGAAATGAAATAATATATTTGTATAAGTAGAAAGTATTTATTAACAGTAACATATTAAGTATTTTTTAACAGTGGTAGAGCCACGCGGCATCTTTTGCTGTCGCACGGATGGGCCGGCTCGAACCGGGGTGGTACCACGACCTCACAGAAACCCAGCGTGAAGTAGAGGTTTACCTCTGCGTTTCGCTTGGTGAGTGCAGGTGGCCGGAGGCCATGTTTACTGGAAATGAGGCATTCCATCTTAGTCCTCACGGGTGACAACGCATCTACATTTTGAATTGTAACAGAGGATAGATGTAGATGTCTATGGGCCGCAGCAACCAATTACCATCAGGTGGACTGTGTGCTCGTTTGTCACCCTTATCCTATAAAAAAAAATTAAGCATTGAATCATATTACCTGCATAATTTTAAAACATTTTTATGGTGATTTCTGAAAGTAGAATATAGAAAAATAAAGAGGCTTGTTTTTGAAAGTAGAATATAGAAAAAAAGAGACGATGTATCGATTCACAACAAATCGATTTCTGAAATATAGATATTTTTTCACAGACTGGCTCATTGAATATTCTTAGCGAAGAAAAATAAAAATAGCGCATAAAGATGTTTTAGAAGAATTAAAGCAATACAATATGTGTATAAAATTGATTAATAAATTATGTCAAAGAACCGAATTGATTGACCCCGCCTCCACCTGGTACGAGTCTGTCCTACCCCTAGAGTGTTTTTATAGAGCCGGAGGCGCGTAGGCAGAGCAGCCTCTGTCTGCTGTAACAAATCGTAGGCATCGGACGAGGAGGGATGCCTGCGATTTGTTACGCAAAGGCGTAGAGGCTGCTCTTCCCGCAGCGCCGGAGACGTTGCAGTCTCAAAATAAAAACAGAGGGTGACACAGGTAGCGAGAAGGGCTGCACACTGTCCGCAAGTACGATAAAGCGCCGAACACGTCTAGACATGACTATTTTTCAACATTTACCGTGCTTTAGAGGTAAAACCTAAGATTTACTGAGTGAATGCTTGTAAAAGTCCGAAATAAACGATTACCATAGAACACTTCGGACTTTTACCTTATGGACTTGGTAAATCTTAGGATTTACTGCAAAATCTTAGAATTTACCGTAGTTCTAGCTTTTACAGTAACAGTTAAACTACATACAGAGACGTGGTAGCTTTGATGGTTAGCGTTCGCTTTTAGCTTCACAGTACGCGAGCAACGCGGGTTCGATTCCCGCCGGCACCAATGAAATTGTCAATTGAAACTTTAAGTGCTGATTTACCACGTGGTCGGTAGTTAAGGAATATATCGTGAGGAAACCTGCATGTCTGAGAAATAAGAAAAAAATATTTCGAAGACATGTGAAGTTCGCCAACACGCATTGGGGCAACGCGGCGGACGTTTCCTTGCCCTAAAACCCTCTCAGAAATGAGAGGAGGTCTGTGCCCAGCAGTGGGACGTGTTTATAAGATGTAACTACACTACATTAGGTACATCTGCCACCGACAAATAATGTGTACACTTTATTTAAAAATAACTTTATTTAAAAAACTTAAACTTTAAAAAATATTGTCTAAAAAGAATATAAATTAAAAAAAATGATCAAAAACGATCAATGGGTAGGTCGGGTAGTGTCGATAGCGATAATATTTTTCTCGCATTTTCCATAAACTCCATAAAATGACAAACATGATATTTTTATCATAATTAATTTATTAATTTATAAACATAAGTAATACATTATTGTTACAGATTAAAACATATAAGTACAGGCATGTTTCCTCTTACTTGCATACGAACAATTTATACTAACTAATAATAAGTTACCAGCATCTGTCAGTCCGTTCATTAGTTTTAACTTGATTGAGCTGCAAACATACAACCAAACAAACATTTATAATAATATGGGGATATTTTATATTTTTTTCATAAATTCATAGTCATTTGGTTGAAATTAATTTATCAAAAACAAATTATGGACTTTTTTTGGGTTCAGTCCATGTAATAAAAAATTAAACATTGACAGATCGGAGAGATCAAGCAAGCGAGGTCTCTAGCGACGGAGATCACAGCACAGGGAGCGTTTCTCTACGATCTCTTGGCCAAAGAAGCTAATAACAAGGTAACTAATTTACCTTAAGCTATAATTATATTGAAATTATCTTACTTTGCATGCAAGTTAACTTATTTTATTTACGACCATAAAACATAAAACATAAACGCCTGTCACCCAGAGGGGTAGGCAGAGACTACGGACTTCCATCTGGCACGATCCTGACACACCTCCATTACATCCATATATCTTCGCACACACGCTCGTCGGTTAAGGGTCTATCTTCAATATATCGCCAATTTGGTCGATAAAACTTCGTCTAGGGCGTCCCTTCTCGACTCTGCTGGCCACTTTTTGTCACACTTTCCCCGTTCATTCTTTCTACATGACCAAACCATAGAAGCATTTCTATCTTAATCCTGGTCACATCATCATCTTGCATGCCACACTTTTCTCTTATCTCACAATTTCTTACCCTATCGCTTAGATTCATCCCTAACATATCATACTCCTGAATGACCTAATTTCTAGAGCATTTACTCTACTCTGGTGCTTCTTCTGCCACACCCAACTTTTACTACCATACATTAAGATCACTAATACAGCAATATATTATGTACAAAAACAGCTTTCATAACATTCAGTAACGGGGCCTTCGGTGACTCCTTTAATGAAGCATTTATTTCATTTTAATTATTTAATTGAATAAAACTTCTTTTACGGATTCTATCGCGTTTAATTAATTTATTTTTATTAAATTGCCGATGTTTCGGGTGCTTTACAGCACCCACGGTCACGGGGGATTGAGGTGATTGATATCCCGATGTCAGAGTTAATCCGGAGTACCTTCAGATTTTTTAAAATTATTAGTTTGGACTATGGAGTGTCTCTACGCTCCATAGTTTGGACTTACTGTGTCTTGAAGTCTTGTAGCGGTACGCTTGGATTCAGTTTTAATTTTATTAATTTGCTATTGAAATTAGGATGTTTTTTTTTTTAAATTACAATAAGAGAGAATTTGTGGTTTATCAAACCTAATGGGGCCGTCTAGGATATGGTCACAAACTGCAGACTTCCCGGAAAGTTGATGTTTCACATCAGCTATGTGTTCTTTTACGCGGGTTTTGATAGATCGTTTTGTTTGCCCTATATATGAGAGACCATATTTAAAATCAAGCTTGTACACTCCTGCTTCATGTAGAGGGATATTGCACTTGATGGATGGTAAGAACTGACTAATCTTCTTCGTGGCTTGAAGAATGTTCTAATAGAAGCTCGCTTCAAGATGTAGCCAATCTTGTCTATGACACCTCTGACATATGTTAGTACAGCAGGCACACGCTCGACTGTGGCCGGCTTCACTCGGTCACTGTGACGTAGGCGTGGGACCCGAAGCTTGTTGTCGTGCAGAACTTGCTTGACGTGCTGAAGCTCAGCGGCGAAGCTGTCACAAATATCTCGTGCTCCTATAGCAAAGATTTGCCCACCCATGGTAGTTAACTATGAAGGATGATGGTGGGATTCATCGTTTAAATAGCGTGTTGTATGGGTCTTTTTTCTATACACAGTGATGACCTATGGTGTTGTTAGGATTTCGGATGACTAGCACATCTAGGAAAGCTAAAGAATTATTTGCCTCTAACTCTATAGTAAATTGAATTTTAGAGTCTATGGAATTAAGATGTTATAAAAATACAGTTACTTTGTCTGTTGGTAAATTGTGAAAGTAACAAACAGCAAGATTTATAAGGCTACTTCCATCGGCTTCTTACAACGGTTTCTTTTTCTTAGTTTGAAAATCTGTCGCTAGATAGAGCTAGTAGTCACATGCGACGGTACCTAGTCTTATGTGCCGACTTCCAAAAAGGAGACGGTACTCAATTCGACTATGTTTCTTTTTTATGTGTGTTACCTCATAACTTTTTACTGGATGGACCGATTTCGATGATTCTTTTTTTATTTGAAAGCTGGTACTTCTCGTTTGGTCCCATATGAATGATCAAGGTCAGAGCAATCGGTTTTGAGTTATTCTTAATAAATTATATTGAAGTCGGCTGTACAAAATTTTTAATTTTAATTTATTTTAGCAAAAGATACAATTTGATAAAGTGCACGACAGAAGATTGGATATTTTTGTAAAATATACAGAAAAAAAACAACAAACACGTTGTTATTTACGTTCATTGTATTTGCTTATCATTCCTTATCATTTACGCAAATCTGTATTACCATCAGGCGGCTTGTGTGTTCGTTTGTCACGCTTTTACTATAAACAAAAAAAAATCAAATGCCCTTTGGAATCAGGAGCAGCGAGAGCAGGCGCTGTCGCGTCCGCTGGACGTGGTGTCGCTGGAGGCGTGTCTGCGACGCGCGGTGTCCAGCGTGGCGGCGCGCGTGGACGAGGTCCGGGAGCAGGTGGGCGGCGTGGCGGCCAGTGAGGCGGCGCTGGACGCTAAGTTAGAGCGTCGAGCCGCTGAGTTGCAGCGTGCAGAGAAACGACTGCTCGCCGTCCAGAAGATCAAGTGCGTGCCCTCATACAGTTTACGTGGTAGAGCCATGCTGCAGCTATAATATGGTTGTAGCCCAAATGGCTCGTCTCAACTGGGGGCACCACGCTCTCACAGCATGTACTACCAGCTTGAAATACGAGGGTGGATTGAAAAGTACTCGGCCTAACACAGATCTATTCAATTCTAAAAATCAAATCTACCCACATTATTTAGTTCAGTTCAGACTAGTTCATTGTGTGAAGTTCGAAACGTGTGCGATAATTAGTTGTGATTTTATAAATTTATTAACAAAGTAATCGGACATAATTTCCGCGAATGGAGCAAATCGAGCAGCGTGCCGTCATTAAGTACCTCCATAAGAAGGGGCTATCAACAAAAGCCATCCATGATGACATGGTCAGTACATTAGGCGATTGTGCTCTGTCATATTCATCCGTCAAAAAATGGATAGCAGAATTTAAGCGTGGTAGAGAGAGTGTGAAAGATGAACCCCGCTCTGGAAGGCCTTCGACGTCAACTACTGACGAAAATATTAAAAAAGTACTTGATTTAATAATGGGAGACCGCAGATTAAAAATTAGAGAGATAGCCGAGATTATAGGCATCTCTTATGAACGAACTCAAAACATCATTGTCAACGAGTTGGGTTTCCACAAGGTGTCTGCGAGGTGGGTTCCGCGACTGCTTTCAGTTGAACAAAAAAGGTCGCGATTGACTATTTCACGCGACTGTTTGGAGTTATTTGAAGCCGATGCAGATGATTTTTTGAATCGTTTTGTTACTATAGACGAAACATGGGTTCATTACTGTACACCGGAAACAAAACAACAATCAAAACAGCGGAGAAGACCTGGTTCACCACCCCCTAAAAAGGCTAAGTCGATTTTGTCGGCAAATAAGGTGATGGCTTCAGTATTCTGGGACTCGAAAGGTGTGATTATGATTGATTATCTTGAAAGGGGTATAAACTCTGATTACTACTGCACCTTACTACGTCGTTTACGAGAGGAAATAAAAGAAAAACGTCGAGGAACGCTCAGAAGAAAAGTCCTGTTTCATCAAGATAACGCCCGTGTTCACACGTCAGTACAGTCAATGGCTGAAATTCACAACTGTGGCTTTGAACTGTTACCGCATCCGCCGTATTCACCTGATCTGGCACCATCAGACTTCTTTCTGTTCCCTAACCTAAAAAAGCACTTGGGAGGTCAAAGATTTTCGACAAACGACGAGGTCAAAGCAGCTGTAGAGGCATATTTTGACTCTAAGGAAGAATAATTTTTTTTTCAACGGTCTAAATGCTTGGAAGGGGAGGTGGCAAAAGTGTATTGAACTTGATGGTGATTATGTAGAAAAATAAAAATATAACTGATTTAGTATGTTTTTATTTTCTTGGTTAGGCCGAGTACTTTTCAATCCACCCTCGTAGCAGCTAATTATGGGTTTTTTTTATAGGATAAGGGTGACAAACGACTACGAGACGCATAGTCCACCTGATGGTAAGTGGTTGCTGTGGCCCATAGACTTCTACATCTATCTTCGATTACAAATCAAAATGCAGATGCGTTGTCACCCCTGAAGAGTAAGATCCTCGTTTCAGTAAAAGGGGTCTCCGGTTCTCTACACTCACCATACGAAACATAGCAGTGTTAAGCTGCTATTTTACGCTGGTATTCTTGGTCTTTCCTCAGCCAAGCCGACCCATTCGTGCTACAACTATACTTCTAATATAGCTGCAGCATGGCTTTGCCACGTATAAAAATTTACATAGTATGTAAGTAACTTAACGAACGCAGTAAAACTTAGATCATGAAATGCACCCCATAACAAGAATGCATTAAATTGTGGAAATGGTTGTTATTTATTTCTTAATACTTCATTTTTTTGTGCTTAGACCAGCTTACCAAGCGGAACTGACAGTATTGGAGAAGGAGATTGAAGAGCTATGGGACCAGTACGTACTGCGGTACCGCTGCGTGGAGTCCCTCAAGCACCAATTCAGTTTGCTTGAAAGGGCTCAAGCCGAGGTACGCCAATTAACATTTTAAAATCTTCTACTCGTAAAGACTTATTGTCTATGGAGATATAGTGTCCCATATCACCTTAGGCAAATTTGATTCTCTTAACTCATGGTACATTTAGAAATTATTTAGTGATTATATGTAATAATGAAAGGTGTTTTCGTGCTATTGATTGAGTTTAGTGACTTAACACTGTTGAATGTTTTATTTTGGTTTTTGTTTGCCGGGTGGCCGATTTAAAAACGATTATTTTTACGATGTAAAAATGTCCACTATCTTATATCGTTCCGTATGTGTCGTAAAAGCCGTCAGAGGGAAAAAAACCAGGAGATGGGCAGTAGCGTCTTCCCAATAATAAAAAAAAAACTGTGGTTGGCCACCTGCCTGCCACGCGTGGCAACTATGGTAAATATCCCTACTATGAAGCGGTAGAGCCAAGCAGCTATATTAGTAGTATATTTATATCACGAATGCGACGGCTCGACCGGGGAAGGATCACGCTCTCACAGAATACCAGCGTAAATTAGCAGCTTAACACTGATGTGTTTCGTATGGTGAGTGTAGAGAACCGGCGACCCTTTTTACTGGAAAAGAGGCATTCTACCTTAGTCCTCACGGGTGACAACGCATCTGCATTTTGATTCGCAAACGAGCATAGATGTAGATGTCTATGGGTCTCAGCAACCACTTACCATCAGGTGGACTGTGTGCTCGTTTGTTACCCTATCTTATAAAAAAAAATTCCTTATTACATAACAGGAAATATTGATGTTCTTCTGTTATGTTCTATTTTTTTTAATGACATGACAGTTCCACCGATGTTGACGTATTTGTCAACTATTCGCAGGCCGCAGAAGAGCAACAGGCGGCCATAATGCAGCTCATACACAAGTACGAGACGGAGGATGTACTCGGGAAGCTCAGCGAATCGGGTATGCAACTGTCCATTTGTATGTTCTCCAGACCGAATTGCGGCCAGACTCAACGGAGACTAGCCATCGCAGGACAGGAGTGTACGCGTAAGCACAGGTGCACACTCTATTCCCTCACTCTCATTGTCCGATGGAACGGTAATCCGATATGACCGGAGCGAAATCAGGCGCAGGGCCAACGGCTTTACGCGCTTATCGGCTCGACCGGGGAAGGACCACGCTCTCACAGAATACCAGCGTAAAATAGCAGCTTAACACTACTGTGTTTCGTATGGTGTGTGTAGAGAACCGGAGACCCTTTTTACTGGAAACGAGGCATTCCAACTTAGTCCTCACGGATGGTAACGCATCTGCATTTTGATTATTTGTTGAGGATAGATGTAGATGTCTATGGGTCACAGCAACCACTTAACATCAGGTGGACTGTGTGCTCGTTTGTAACCCTATCCTATAAAAAACCACTGCCAGCTTCCTGACTTCGGGCTGTTGATGAGAATTACTTGGCAGAAAAACGTAATAACTGATTTTCGCCCGACACAGGATTTGAAGTCGAGACCTTATGATCATAAATTGCGCTTAGGACTACTAGATCAATAAGGCAGTCTATTTAAGCGATCAGTAAGCCATATAGCTCGAAGAACTGACCACCGTTAGTGAAAAAAGTTTGTCGAGATACAGCCTTGTACGAGTAAGCGAAGTGTAGCGGCTTCGTACTATATGGAGAGACGACCTCATGCAGGAAGTCGATGAATGCAAGTGGCTTAGGTCCGTGCTTTGTGGCATTCGTTAAAGAAGGCCCATGTTCAGCTATGGATTTGTGAAGAGCTTTTTTTATCGGATAAGGGTGAAAAACGAGCACACAGTCCACCTGATGGTAAGTGGTTGCTGCGGCCCATAGACATCTACATCTATCCTCTGTTACAGATCAAAATGCAGATGCGTTTTCACCCGTGAGGACTAGCATGGAATGCCTCATTTCCAGTAAAAAGGGCCTCCGGCCACCTGCACTCACCAAGCGAAACGCAGAAGTAAACCTCTGCCCTGCCCCTGCGACAGCAAAAGCTGCCTCCTGGCTCTACCACTATTAAAATGTTGTAAGTTGTGATGATAATGATGTTTTTTACATGGATTCCTTCTTCATCATCATTTTACGTTGTAAAGCCATGCTGCAGCTATATTACTGGTATAGTTGTAGCACGAATGGCTCGGCTCAACTGAGGAAGGACCACGCTCTCACAGAATACCAACGTAAAATAGCAGCTTAACGTTTTTGTGTTTTGTATGGTGAGTGTAGAGAAACGGAGACCCTTTTTACTGGAAACGAAGCATTCCATATTATTTAGTCCTCAGGGGTGACAACGCATCTGCATTTTGATTCGTAATCGAGGGTAGATGTAGATACCGATGAGCCACAGCAAAGTTTGCTGGGCAAAGACTTACCATCAGGTGGACTGTGTGCTCGTTTGTCCTACCCTTATCCTATAAAATAAATCAACACATAAAAGTCCACTGATGGCTTTAAACCTCTCCCGTTCTAGTGAGGAATTGTTACAATCGTCACGGTAGGCATATTATGGTGTATGTTTTGTGTGTGTTATATTATAGTTGTAGCACCAATGGATCGACTTTACGTGGTAGAGCGAAGCTGCTGTATTATGGTTGTAGCACCAATGGCAAAGTATCACAGAATCATCATTACAGCCTTTCATAAGTCCACTGCTGAACATAGGCCTCCCCCAAGGAATGCCACAAAGCACGGTCCTGAGCCACCTGCATTCATCGACTTCCTGCATGTCTTAACAGGTCGTCACTCTATCTCGTGGGGGGTCATCCTACACTTCGCCTACCGGTACGAGGCTGCCACTCAAGAACTTTTCTTCCCCATTGCTTGTCGGTGCTTCGAGCTATATGGCCGGCCCACTGCCACTTCAGCTTACTAATCCGTTGGGCAATGCCGGTTACTCTGGTTCTACTGCGGATATGCTCATTTCTAAGTTTATCACGCAGAGAAACCACGAGCATAGCCCTCTCCATAGCTCGCTGAGCGACCTTGAGCTTCCTCATATGGCCAGCAGTGAAGGACCCCGTCTCAGATCCGTAAGTCATCGCTGGCATCACGCACTGCTTGTACAATTTCGTTTTAAGGTTTTGAGGTATGTCTGACGAGAAGATGTGTCGTAGTTTCCCGAACGCTGCCCAGCCGAGTTGAATCCGTCGATTGAGTTCTCGTTCGAAGTTGGACTTACCTAATCGGACTATTTGTCCGAAGTAAACATACTCGTCAACAACTTCGAGCTTAGTGTTCCCAACAACTACCGGCATAGGTGTGACATGGCCGTTAAACATGATCTTTGTATTGTCCATGTTCATCCTAAGACCTATTCGTTGGGAGACACTATTGAGGTCATTGAGCATAGTGCTTAGGTCCTCCAGCGATTCGGCCATAAGGAGTATATCGTCGGCAAATCGAAAGTGAGTGATGTACTCGCCATTGATGTTAATACCGTATCCTTTCCAGTCCAGAAGCTTGAAAACGTCTTCCAATGCAACGGTGAAGAGTTTCGGGGATATAACATCACCCTGTCTTACACCTCTCTGCAATTGGATAGAATACCAGCTTAAAATAGCAGCGAAACACTGCAGTTTTAACTGCAGTGTTTCGTATGGTGAATGTATAGAACCGGGAGACCCTTTTTCTGGAAAGCGTTGCATCTTAGTCCTAAAGGTAACAACGCATCTGCATTTTGATTCTTAATCGAGGATAGATGTAGATGTCTATGGGCCACAGCATCCACTTACCATCAGGTGGACTGTGTGCTCGTTTGCCACCCTTAGTCTATATAATAATAATAATCTTTATTGACATAAATGTTATACGTGGTAGGGCCATGCTGTAGTTATATTGTGGTTGCAGCTCGAATGGGTTGGATCGACCTTGGAAGGACTACGCTTTCACAGAATACCAGCGTAAAATAACAGCTTAATGCTGCTGTGTTTCGTATGGTGAATGTTCTCTACATTCACCACCGAAGACCCTTTTTACTGGAAACGAGGCATTCCATCTCAGTCCTCACGGATGACGACGCATCTGCATTTTCATTCTTTATCGAAGATAGATGTAGATGTCTATGGACCACAGCATCCACTTACCATCTGGTGGATTGTGTGCTCGTTTGTCACCCTTATTCTATATAAAAATGTTTCAATATTTTTGAAGCCCCTGACTTCCGAGCTAGAAAATAAAGTAAAATATAATTAAAAACTGGCGGATTGAAGTTCGCAGTACCAGACGTGAGCAACTTTGGGCGTTCGTGCTTTAGGCCATGGCCAGTTTGGGAGTTTAAAGCCTCTGGTCTGAACGAAATGGTTATATCGCCATTCTTCGAAAGCCATTAAAGTCTAAAGGATATTTAACATATCGTGTATAAACATCAAATCCACTGCTTAACCATAGTATAAAGACAGGGGAAGTACGTTATCTTCATACAAACGCACTGCGCGCGGCTTGTATGTGTGCGCTATAGTATCTATGAGGCGTCGCACGCACACTTAAACACAATCTCGAAGTATTTCTCAATGCGCCAGTCGAAGCTAACACCGCACGAGGTTCGCGCGTCACGTAAGCGAGTCACTTATTATAGCATATAACTTTTACTTGACGGTGAGATACCTACTTACTCATTTTTGTTGTATTAGTTGTCTATCAGACAGAGGAAGAATAGTAACTAAGTACCTAGTTACGGTTATAAAATCGTAATTAAAAATAAGTAATTGACTAATTGTGAATCAGATAAATAGAGCAAAGTTCGATTAATAACAACAGAACAAAAAATTGATTACAGTCTAAGAGGCAGGCGTTAGTAATTTTGTGTTATTGTACGATGTTTTTTTTTACAATATTTTAGTCGCTTTATTCAATTTTTGTATTATAGATGCCTATATATAGGGCCGGACTTTAAACTAATGATTTGGTGACAGTGACAACCCTGAGACAGTAGGCAATTATATCGCGGATTGTACCGGAGTTAACCTACTTGGCCTCTCTTTATACTATGGCTTAACGTAAGACACCTCCAAGCAACGAAACAAAACACGGTCCTGCGACGCTAGCGTCCAGTGACTACCTGCAATCCGTCTAGTGAGGAGGCACTCTGGTCTACGTAAAATAATGAAATAAAAATTGTTATTATAAATTCAATGTACTCGACATTGAATTTATAATAATAATTTAGGCCCTAGTAGAACATACCTGCGCGCTTCGCGCTTAAGGCATGCAAAAACATTTTTCTTTGTTTAGATGAGGATGATTCGAGTGAGGAGAGTAAGGACTCGAGCTCGATGAAACAGCCACGACCGGCCACAAGACCGAGGACTAGGCTCAGGATCAAGACCGCTGGTAAGTTTGGTGTTAAACACGGATCTTAATGGCAAATCATTCCATCTTTATAATATGAAGGTCATTTAGTTGTCAATGGTTTTCGAATCTTAACGTGTGATTTTTGTGTGTGATTGATTATTTACATTGCAGTCTTCTTTTACTCCTGAACAACATGGTTTTTTAAGGCAGAGGTCGGCTGTATCAAACCTTTTAGTTTTTAATGAATACACCTCTTCACAAATGGATTCAGGGCTACAGGTTGATTGTATTTTTAGCGATTTTAGTAAAGTTTTTGATCGTATAGATCACTTGCTGCTCCTTGAGAAACTGTACAAAGCCGGTATACATGGTAATTTATTTAGATGGTTTTCTTCTTACATCAGTAATAGATCCCAGGCGGTTGCAATAAATGGTTTTACTTCTGCGTGGATGACAATTCCTTCTGGCGTGCCTCAAGGCTCTTTATTAGGGCCTTTGCTTTTTGTTATATTCGTTAACGACATTGCGTTATGTTTCAAACATGCCAGAGTCTTATTATACGCAGACGACACTAAGATCTTTATGGCCACTAACAGCTCTGATGACTGTGATCGCCTTCAATCTGATCTGAATAATTTTGTGCAATACTGTACTCAAAATAAGCTTGATTTGAATGTTCCCAAGTGTTTTGCTATGACCTTTTCTCGTAAATTTAACCCTATAAATTATCAGTATAAAATCAATAATAAGTCACTTAACAAAGTTACATCTATGAAAGACCTGGGTCTCATTCAAGATTCTAAACTTTTATATGATAAGCACATTGATTACGTAGCGAAAAAGGCCTCCAAGTCTCTTGGTTTCATTATAAGGTCTACATATGAATTTAAATCTATTAAACCGATTAAAGTACTTTATTGTGCTTATGTGCGCAGTATCCTTGAGTATGCCTCTGTGGTCTGGAATCCACAATATAACGTGTATACTTCCCGTATTGAGTCCGTACAAAAAAGGTTCTTGAGATATCTACAATACAAGTGTAAGCAATTGGACCATGGTTATGAAACGAGATGCAATAGATACCACTTCTTACCTTTAGAAAAAAGACGGCAACTCTTCGATATTACGTATCTATTAAAAATTGTCGGAGGCATCATTGATTGCCCTGCTTTGCTGGAAAAGGTAAGCATCTGGGTTCCGCGTAGATTACCAACTGGACGTACTCAGCCACTAGCTATTCCTAGAGTCAATACTAACTACCGCCGCAATTCATTTATTATTCGTGCGAGTGACTTTTTTAACAAACTGTCAATAAATAACGGCGAATTAGAACTATTCCGTACCAAACCTCATAATGTAGGTAGATTGTTTGCGTTGGAGTTCTTCGGCCCCCGCGCCGATGGTGCAACAAATTCTTAAACAAATTCTTAAATACTCTTAAATTTTGAAACACTCTCCATCGTCGGGGATTTACTTTGTTTATTGTTACTGTTGTCATGGTCTCTTTACATTTAAATAACCATATGCGAATACCTGTAAATGGCTTTGTCGAAATGTCCAATTTGTATTTATGTAATGTTTATATGCTGTTGGTGTTCCAAATAAAATAAAAAAAAAATAAAAAAAAATAAAATTGTGTGACACAAGTGATTTTTTTTAAAAATTATGCATTTTTTTATATACCACGTTTTTTCTTCCTATTCTTACATTGGCATCTAATTCTGAGCTATGTATGTTCTATTTAACACGACACTAACTCTGAATGTAACCATTACAGAAAAGTATCATTAAAATTGGACAAGGTGGACCACACTCTCACAGAATTCCAGCGTAATATAGCAGCTTAATGCTGCTATGTTTCGTATGGTGAGTTTAGAGAACCGGAAATCCTTTTTACTGGAAACGAGGCATTTCATCTTTGTCCTCAATTCCGGTACACTTTGTTAGTTTCGTTATCATTATTATTTTAACATGACAGCTCCGTGGCGCAGTGGCTTTGCAATGAGTTGCTGCGCTGGGAGCCGCGGGTTTGAATCCCGCGCGGAACAAGTATTTGTATGGCCTACAAATAATTGTTCCGAGTCTGGATGTTTGTCCTTGTTCAATTTGTGTTTGTAAACTGCCTCCACGATACAGGAGAAAATCCTAGTGTGGGGGTAACGTTTTTTAAAAATAAAATCAAATTAAATAAACAATGAACGTAATTATTGTAAAGAGTTTGCTTGCTTTGCAGCTCAAAATAGCTGTGAACAAAATTGCGTGAGATAACTTGTTAAAAATGTAAGCAAAGGCACTTTAAAGTAAATTCCTTTTTATAAAATGTGAGGCGGTCCGGGCGAAGGGCGGCGCGCTTTCGGTGCGATGGCGGCGCGCGACTCGCTCGACGACGTGCGCCACGACAACGACTCCAATTCCGATACCGACCTCTCCGACACACAGCTCTATGGTTAGATATTTACTCTTTTTTTGATAGTAATATTTTTTTTATTCAAGAAAACTTTTAACAAAATACATTTTCATCTGCGTCTGAACTAAGTAGTAAGCTTGTATCTCAGGCAACAGTGCTCTTTCAAAAGGGATCATTTTTATTAAAATCTTTTTTATTTATGAACTTACGTGATGGAATAGAAATAGAATAGAATGAAATGAAATGGAACGGAATGGAATAGAAAATAACAGTATAATATATTTATTCAATATAGATTACTATTCGTCAACAACTTTATAGTGTTTCCGGCAACTGTCGGCGCGGCGTAAGTGTACGTTACACATGACCTTTGTTATGACCATGTTCATCTTAAGACTTATCTGTAGGGAGATTATATTAAGGTCATTTAACATAGTGTTGAAGTCCTCCAGCAATTGTGTCTTAATGGTTAATCATTGTGGATGCCTTGGTTCAGCAGTGGACTTTTGATAAATAATAAATATAAATAAATATAAATATAATAATATAAAATAAAATAATAATTTGATAATATAACGGAACGAAACAGTAAATAAGATGGTTTTATATATCTATAGCCATTTATTGAAAGACAAAAGATTTTTCTGGCATTTATAGTCGACTCTTACGATACCCATTGGATGAAAGGGGGTGATAGATTCCCTTAAGCTATCACCACAGGGTAGGATTGCCAACTTCAAATTAAAATCAAAAGGATTTGAAGTTGGAAAAACCAGAACAATTCAGTTAATAATTAAAAATTAAAAATTTTGCACTGCCGACTTCAATATAAGTTATTAAGAATAACTTAAAACTATTCTGACTGTCTGACCTTGATCAAATTCATATGGGACCACACGAGAACTATCAACTTTCATATAAAAAAAGAATCATCGAAATTGGTTCACCCAGTACAAAGTTATTAGGTAATACACATAAAAAAACGTACAGTCGAATTGAGTATCGTCTCCATTTCGGAAGTCGGCAGATAATTTCAGGCGTCAATCAATCCCTTTTTCAGTTTGAATTAATAGAAAATAACCTCTCCGACGCTACGGACGATGATTTGTTTGAAAAGTATTTTTTGCTATACATTAACAATTGGAATAAATTCCTTTGTAAATAAAAATCATAAATATTAATTTAATTAAATCGCTAGATAATCGCAATAATAACCAACGAATATAATTAATCGTAAAATGTCGATAATCGAATGTCGATTCGATTACGATTAATCGTGATCGAAGTCGTTTCACCCTTTTTAAATATTTATGGTTAAAAGTTTTTTAAAGAGCGTTTCAGTATGTTGTGCATATATTTTATACGTAGAGTTTGTTCAGGGGAGTCTGCACGCTGGCCCCGTGCTCGGCCACGCACGCGTACTCTAGCCGCAGCCGAAGACTTCGCGGATCTCGGACATGGTATGATTTTTTCTTTCTTTTTGGTAATGGACTTGTACGGTTTTACTTCCGCCAGTGTCAAGTATCATTTAATAATCCCATTTAATAATTTGTCTTAAAACTTCTGTACAATATGTTGATGTGACACATTGTGAAGTTTTTGGGTGATTTTGACAATTTGACGACGTATCTCAAGGCGCCCAAGCAGGCACATTTTATCTTCACATAACCATAGGAACATTTGTTCCATCGAGTTCAATAGTGGCAAAATATACTTCAAACCATTATATAAACGATAAAACAGGAGCAACAATTCGGCGGCGGTCAAGGTCTCGCCAAAACTCCTATGCAATTACTAAACAAATTTACATTATTTATTTACCACAAAAATAATAAAATCAATTAATTACTATTACTTATTATGATTTTACCACAGGTTTGGAAAATCTTCTGTATTATTAAGAACCAGAAAGAAACCTGACGGAATTTTTTTAAACATTACTTAATAATATAATTTGTAGTACAATTAAATATGAATACATTTAGAAACGGCGTGGTAGTGATCACCTCATTCCCAGTGGTTACCGTCATTCATATACCTAATGACGTCCTCCAGACCGAATTTCGGCCACGGCGGCAAGCCCCAACGAAGACTAGCCATCGGCGCAGAACAGAATTATAGTGCCCAAGTGTATGCGCAAGCACAGGTGCACTCTCTATTCCCTCACTCTCATAGTCCGATGAGACAGTAAACCGACACGGCCGGAGAGAGATCAGGCGCGGGACCACGGCTTACATGCTTTCTGAGGCACGGGAATCAGACTCCGCCAACTTCCTGGCAGCTACTGAGAATTTCTTGACGTAAAAACCCAATAATTGAGTTTTTTTTCGGCCCGACCCGGGATTTGAACCCAGGACACACAACCATTAGACCGACGAGGCAGTAGCATTCATATACTTACAAGTTGTATAATAAGTAATAACCTTTTTTAAACAAATTTTTGCTTTTTAAACTTTTTTTAACTTTCCTAGTGTTTACAGAATGTACAAAGCTACAAGCTACAGCACATACGTAGGCGGTCCCATAATGAATTGGCCTAACTATGAACCAATGAAGGAAATGAAACGAAACCAATTTTATTTTTCAATATAATCACCATGAATACTAACACACTTCTGACATCTGTGAATCAACATCTCTAAACCTTTATAAAAATAATCACATTTTTTATCCTCAAAATGATTGAAGACGGCCGCCTGCAACTCTTCATCGCTTGAAAATTTTCTTCCTCTTAAGTTCCTCTTTAAATTTGGAAATAAATAATAGTCGGACGGGGTCATGTCTGGACTGAAAGGTGGATGTTGAACTTCTGTGAACCCGCATTGACGAACTGCATCCTTCGAAACACCAGCGGTATGAACAGGGGCGTTGTCATGGAGCAACAGGACACCTTTAGACAGCTTGCCTCTTCGTTTTTCCTTTATCTTGTCTCGTAATTTATATATTAAAGAAGCATAATATTCGCTGTTCACGACTGTATTACGTTCTTTAAAATCCACCATAAAAATGCCTTGAAAATCCCAAAATATTGTGCACATCAGTTTTTTAGTCGATTGTTGCACCTTTGCCTTTCTAGGGGGCTTTTCACCCTTATAACGCCATTCCATTGACTCGCGCTTGCTTTGTGGATCATAATACAAGATCATAGTTTCATCACCAGTCACTAGCCGCTCGATCACAGTCTTTGGATTTTCGCCACAAAGATCCAAAAACTCCGAAGCGCAGCGCACTCTTTCCTGTCTCTGTACCGCTGAAAGAAGTTTCGGTACCCATCTTGCACTCACTTTTTTCATGTGAAGATGTTCATGGATCGCGCGATGAACGGTACTCTTAGAGAGCCCAAGCCTTGCTGCAATTTCTCTAATATTCAAACGGCGGTCACTCAGAACCTCCTCTTCGATAAGAGCAATCGTTTCAGGAGTGAGCACTTCCACAGGTCGACCGTCGTGGCCAAAGTCTTCGACGGTTTCTCTCCCGAGGCGAAACTCTTTCACCCAATTTTTCACTGTGCTATAGGAGGGGGCAGACTCCTTATACACGCCATCCAATCGTTCTTTTATTTGGGCAGGGGATAAACCTTCTTTAAACAGAAACTTTATGACACTTCGATACTCAGTTTTCGACATTTTGAAAAAATACGCGACTCTCGTTATTCAAATGCCTGTTAAACTAAGACTAAGCATTTCATGTCGATGCATGTTTCTTATATTAAGTGCACGATAAACGTACTATTTAATGCAACACAACATGTAGCGACATGTCGCGTTGAACTATATCAGGCCAGTTCATTATGGGACCGCCTGGTATACGTCCAGATACTGGCCCTTCTTTAATTTCTAAGAGGTTATGTTTTATTAACCTTCTGCTCACCAGATGTCGCTAGTTGGAACTGTGTTGAAGTTTTTTATGACATGATGTCATTATAATTGAAAAATTGCGTTAAAATTAAAATTTGATCGGTTTCTAAAGTATAGACATAAGTAATGCACGAAACAATGCTTCAGTGGTTTGTTCTTTATTCCTTTTAACTTTTAGAAATATCCGTGTTCGAGCAATATTGTAATGCGTGTGTATTGTACGTAAAATCAAAAGTATGCAAGTGTGAGAAAAGTCTGGTCTTTAATATGGTAAAATGTAATTTAATGTTCAGTAGCAAATAAACCACCGTATCACTGACACCTTGTTTCTGTGATCAGTCCCTGTAAAAATAGTGAACCTTATTACCACAATAATCCGTAAATTAATTTCTAACTTAATAATTTAAAACCTTACTAATATTTCAGAAAGAAAGATTAATTGCTTACATTTTTTAAATGAATTAACTTACTCTCGTCATAAAAACTGTCAAATATTTCACCTCCTTTCTAAGTGGCGTTGCCCTGCTGGTAGAAAAATCGTGGTTTATATAACGTACGCGTTGTGTATTTTCTCCTTCGTCAACTCGAAATAGTCTATTGTTAGTCACGGACCTATCCTATTGTAGGGAGTTACCTAAATCGCCACATTTGCACAACCGATTGGCGATTGCAGTGTCAGATAACTCGCACCTTTAATATTAATCTGCATTTAGTGTGCATCTGATATATACCAGACGGCATACCTCTATTTATCGAAAGTTATGGGATTCATCCTTTCTCATTGAGCTATTATGTACTACGTTCTAGAGGCGACACTGCATTATGTTACGCTGTTCCATTCAACTGCGGTGATATTGCCGCACTTTACTCAGTCGCTCGCTAGGTGCTAGTGAGTTGACACATGTTGTGTTGATTATATAAAAAAAAACTTGATAAAATACGCAATGGCGTGTTTTAGATTTTGCACAAATGATTCAAGAAATGTTAGCAAATACCAAGGAACAACTTTTCATCGGTGAGTAAAATACTTAATAAAAAGTATTATAGATTAATAATTAATCAAACAAATTATTCAAAAGACGCCATCTCGGATCTCGGGTCATGAAATATAGATTATGAAATTAATTTGTTCAGATGCGACGTTTCTGTAGGTACTTAAGTCTGAGAATAATTATGCATAATATAATTTTTTTTTGTAGAAATAAATGGAAGTTTTCATAATTGGGCAAAATTTCTGATATTTAAATTTGCTGATTATTCTTTTGTTTTATTTTTAGGTTTTCACGTCCAAGTCATGAAAACAGTGAAAAATGGACCAAATTCATCAATTTTTTAACTCTCGCGTGCCCAGCATTTATGAACGACTCTTATTCTAATCTAAATAAATATTTTGTAAATTATGTGTTATATCAATAAGTTTTGTTACAAATACATTAAGTATTTTTTTATATTTTACATAGTTACCTTTTAAAATATTCAAATAAAAATATCATTTAAATGTCATTCAGAAATCAGCAGTACCATGCGATAACGTAATTATATTATTACATAACATGCCTGGGATTTTAGTTTTTTTTTCTGATTAGACGACGAACGAATTTTTTGTAATGTTCAGTATATTTACGGGACTTAAGAGAGGTGGAACCCTCGGCACGAGAGTCACACTAGTATATGGCGGTTTTTTAATACTTACAGAAGTTTTACAGGCTTCCCAAATAATTATGTAGTATCTTTTTTGTCACCTAACAAAATGTGGTATCATAACCGTTGTCTGAATCAATAAGTAATTCAAATTCAATTTTTGATAGTCTGAGCAAAATTTTACTTACAAATAAATTACGCATGTGATGTCTCCTAAGCCTAATTTGAGTGATGTATACGAAGCCTAAGTTTTTCAATATAGTTCTACCTTAGTAACGGAATCAATAATTCTAGGTCATTATAAAAATAATAAAATATGAGCACGTTATAATATTGTGTTTGTATTTAATAGCAAAGAATCTGCAGCTAGAAAGAAACTTACTGAGAAATTTAAGAATATACAAAGCCAAAATATTTATCTAAAGAAAAAATGCGCTTCTTACAAATCAATTGGACAAAATTTTAAACATAAATTCGGTCTCAAACTAAGTGCTGAGATTGATTTAATGGCTAAAGCAGAAGTTGTGGAGTTACATGAATCTTTAATGAAAAAGAATAAACAGATCACGCATTATTTATTAATACACTGCATGCACCTTAACGTAAATTCGCATTCATTTTACACTATAATCCACCAGCTGCGTATAAATACGTTAGAGAATTCTAGAAAAGTAATTATAATGAGCTTTGAAAATAAATTCATATTTTTATATTTTACATATTTACTTTTAAAGTATTAAATAAAATATCATTAAAATGTGATTCTGTCATAATATTATGTTATATTATATTAAATTAACACATAAATGCAAAATAAATAACAAAAAAAATGTACTCGATATAATTTACAATACAATCTAAATAAACATTTGCTTATTACATACTGATCATTCTACCTACGTATAATCTATGATGACAAAAACCGCGCATGCGCGACTCTACTACCTCCCGCGCATGCGCGAAGACATAGAGTAGCGCACATTTTTTGTTTGGAATAGCTTCTCTAGTACGTAGTACATATAACTCAATGTCCTTTCTCATAGTCGCCTCTTACACCCAAGGGACAAAATTGTGTGAGGGATTCCCTTACAAAACCACCACATGTTTTTAAATCGTGCCTTTTGTATGCATTTGCAGATGAGGAAGATATAAGAGAGGGAACAGTGGCGAGGGTCGGGTCGGCATCAGCGAGCTCCACCGACAGCGAACTGCGAAGAGCTTCCGCACTCACTGACGACGAGTTCTAAATTAACTTAATAATTGTTCCGCATACAGAATAATAAAGCAATATTCTAGTAAATGTTTTTTAAATTTAATATGTAAATGTTTATTTCATTTTCTTTTACAAAAGGATAAAGGATGCGGATAGATACGGTTTTAATGCCGCCAATATTCATTGTCTACCAGTCAACCCATGGATGGAATGGTGTGATTTTGATGTAGCAATTATCAAAGATTAAATCTGAAGATAAATACTCAAATATATACTATGATATAGATAATTTAAAAAATAAAACATGTATCTATTCCATTCTTCCATCCATTAAAGCTTTTAGAAGTCCACTGCTGAACCGATGTTGTAACCGAGAAAGTTGCACGCGTAACGCGGCTGTTTTATTTTTATAGTTTTTTTCATATATTTTTAAGCATGGTTTCGGCGGGACTTGAAATGGGCGTAGTATTCTGTCTCTTACTTTTTTATTTGTCTCAATTTTTTGCATACAAAAGTTGTGTAGTGAAACAATGTGATCAGTGTTGCCAGTTTATTAATCTTGGATTGTACCAAAATGCGCGGCTGATAGCGGATTAATAGAAAGATGTCAATACTTCTAAGTTGTGTCCTAACTAATAAATAAAAATTACTTTTTGTTTGTTCGTATTTCAAGCGCTGCCATACCGTTGATCAGATTGCAGTAAAACTTTGTCAAGTTATTGCTTGCATTTATGCGAACGTGATAAGCATAGTACATTGACTTACAGTAGGTAGTGCGCGTGTCGTATGGACAAATTTATTTGAAAGTTATATATTATTAAATTTCAATGAATGTATTATCATTCCTAATAACAATATAAATACTCCAAATTTAAAACGATTTTTCCACAATTGTGTCTTATGCGACAGCAACGCGCCGGGTACCAGCTGGTAATAATATATAAAATAACATCAAAGCATAAAATTAATATAAGGTGAAGGTTAAATATACAACATTGATGAAAGTATAAAATTTTATTTCAATCTTTACAACGCGTTTATTTTACAACTATAAATATTTAAGTACTATCTCTTTATTACGTTTACAGTCTCGTTCGTACAGCGACCTCCCCACGCCTATTTGAACAAAAAGTGTTTAGTATTGAAGCATAATATGTAATATACTATTATATATCTGTATCTTTAAATACATTAAGATAGACAAACATCTTGTAAAACTTATAGTAGGCTGCTTTTGTGTTAATAAAAAAGTACATTTTACTTTGAAAAGCAAGGAAATATTGTGCAGTTTTTTTTTGTATTAGTATAATAGTTTAGATTATAGAACAAACAATTGAAAATATAGTTAAAATACTTTATATTTAAATTTTTATACAATATCGTATACGTTATCTTACAAAGAAAAAACAATTGTAAAAAGATAAATAATCATATGACATACCAAATCAGAAAAAAATAAATACATAATTAAAATTAAATTGTAAGAATATTCCAAAGTATTTATACAATTCAAACAATGCTTAACTAATACGAAACGAAATTAAAACGTTCATTATATGGTAACAAGATTTAGTATGTAGTAAAAAAAATGCTAGCAACACATAACGTTGTTAATTGCTATTGTCGTTCAAAAATCTTATACGGAAATAAATGAAAAAAAAAATTAAATCAACTTTATATGTATACAAAGATTGTGGAAGTAAAACATTCGTATTTTTATTTAATAAGGTATTCACTATAGCCAAAGGGAAATAGAAACATATTTTGTCGTCTAACATAGTGTTGCCAGTGATCTAATAACTAAGAAACTAATAATAAAATAAGATATTGAGCAAATTTAGATTGCGTTATCACTTAAAATAATATTTACAGACCAATTGAATCGCTACCATTCAAAATTTGGCACCGTTTAGGTACAAAGGACTTTGAAATAGAAATGTACAAACACTAGAAAATAATTGTATATTAGGTTCGCAGAATTTGTCGTTTTAGTGACAAAATTATTTAGCGATAGTCTTAAGTCTAAAGATATATTTCTTTTCTACGTGCAAATAAAATCCTGGATTGATTATTTAGTTAGATGTTAAAATAAATATTGATTATTAAGCAAATTTAACATTGTAAGCTTTTAGATTATCTACGTAAAAATATAATCTAATTAATTTTTAGTTAAAAATAACAAACAAAAAAGAATTACGTTACAATTACATTTAGGAAAAATATTATACAACTGAGAATTAAAGTTTAACAAATTAAATACTTATGAGCTAGAGGAATAGAGACTACACATAGAATATTAACACAGATATTTGACGATAGTATACAAATTTACATCGTTTTGTTAGTAAAGTGATTTTAGTATTCTTGATTTTTGTGGTATTTTATATGTAGTATATTACTGATAAAGGTAAAATATATTTGCAAAGTTTTGGTAAGTATATCTGCTTAAAGGTAGCAATAAAAATGCTGTTTAAAATGGCGGTAAAATTATTAATGTTAGTAAAGTGATGTTAGTTTAATTGTAAAAAATGTCTGTTAATTTATTATTTACAAAGTTTTAAAATATATTATTCATGTTTGGTATGATATGTTAAATTATTAACCTAGAGATTTACTAGACGAGTATTATAATTTACATTTATAAATTTAAATCTATATATTTTAAGTATATTGTAATATAAACTTGTTTTTAAAAATATACTGTACATTTTCATTAAAATATAGCTCTATAAACATTTGGAAAATTATAAATATTTTCAGTTTTCACTTAATCTAGAACTAGAATCTCGTCAATTTTTACTCTCAACATATAATTCCAATAAAAAAGAAAAGGAACTAAGAATATATTTTAAGTATAATAGCCATGACTTTGATATCGCAATGTTTTAATATTATATTTAAAAATGGGATACACGCATGCTAAGAGTTACGACTTTAGATTTTGTTAGTTAAGAAAGGTAGTATCTCTCAGTATTTTAACACGGTTTTTAGTTTAAATTATTAATGTTTTTAATTTTTTAAATAAAAAGTATAGTTATTACTGGGATACCATGTTGATTCCTTTGACTACGAGTACATTATAATATGTCAAATGGAAGAGAATATAGTTTTATTATAAAGAAATATTTACATTACTTAAGTAAGACTTTTTAGAAATTAATAAAATATATAAAATGTATATATTTAAAAAAAAACAATTGTTACTTTGGTCTGCACTTATTAAAAATGGAGGGGAGCAAACAGGAAACCTTCTCGTAGAGTAGTAGGACCTACGCTTGAGTTCTCCCCCTAAGTAACGGCAACTGCCGTGAAATGTTTTTCCTATCTCGAAGAAAAAGATTAAAATCCAGTCATTCCTACGAAGATTGGCCAACTATGTGGACTGCCCATGCCAACTACCTGCAGTGAGCTAGGTAGAGAAGTAGAGAAGGTAGGGTTGCGCTGTGGAGATTATCTCAAATATTTATCGCGCGAGTACGAAAAATGGATTAACATTATTATATACTAAGGTTTACAATTCCAAAATTTCGTTTACTAGCGAACCGTGCTCGGTTAGTTGTTTTAAAGCAGCAGTTGTAATCAGGACTGGATCAAGAGAACTAGAGCTAAAATCTGAAGGTCTCCATATGAGAGAAGGAGCGAGCAGCCTCCACAATATAAGTTATTGCCGAAATTGGCTAATAAATAG
This sequence comes from Parnassius glacialis, assembly GCA_033319125.1. Classification (NCBI taxonomy): domain Eukaryota; kingdom Metazoa; phylum Arthropoda; class Insecta; order Lepidoptera; family Papilionidae; genus Parnassius; species Parnassius glacialis. Next base: position 55,111,703 of record JAVANC010000005.1, read on the forward strand.
TACCTATACAAAATGTAGATTTCGCGACAGTTATCTCTACTAAACACCTTATTCTTATTAGAACAATTATTGCGAGCGGTAGAGGCCATAGAGTATATTTCCCTCATCTGTGGTTGTAACTCTGAACAACAAAGAAATATAGACGGAGCGTTGCGAACATTTCAAGCGATGCCGAAACAATGTTCATTTTCTTGACACGCATTTCTCTTCCCTCTTCTTCTTTATCAGCCGTACTAGTATAGCACTGGACGCACACATATGCACGTAAAACCATTTTATTGGTTGCAAATACTTTTAGATATATATAACGTGAGTGCGCGTTCTTACAAGAAGTTGAACATTGTTTTATTTTGGTGTTTGAGCCATTTGAAAAGTAAATATCGCTTCGTGACTTCGTCTTTACTTCCTTGTTGGTGAGACGATTGTAATGTATAAATTCGAAAAATAAGCAGCGTGCTGTCTATCTTTCTTTGTTAGTTTGGTTGTAAGGTATAAATCCTGTTGCTTGTTTAGTGCGAGGCGCGCGAGTGTGCGGTGTCGCTGGTGACGGTGCTGGCGAGCGAGTCGTGCTGCTCGGCCGCATGCCGGCTCTCGTCGCACACCGCTATGAACTGCTCCGCGTACGCTCTGCGAAGAGACGGTGTAGTGTATATGTGTTTTGAGGAACATGTGTTCCTTAAGAAACGTGTGTTGCTTGAGTAACAAGTACCACGCGTGCACGTAAACATGAACGTGAGTCCGGTTTCATTACGCTAAACAAAATTAGAGTGTAATGAACTAAACATGCGACGTTTAATTTCGTGCGCATATCATGTTATTGTCCGCGCGCAGGCGTAGTATCTTCAGATGCCTTTTGGTGTGTTATCTATGGCCCTTATAATCTTTTTAGTTTAAAGGTATGGTAAGAATTATGAGAATCTACTTAAATTTGATTCGAAAGGCAAACGTAGGTACTGATGCAGTATCATAATCTAATTTAATCTATTATAATCTTAGCTATAACATTTTCCTCTGACAAACTAACAGTTAAACTAAAATGATTAGCAGTGTATTGACCATAGACAACTGAGCGAGCGAGAGAGAGAGAACTGTATGGTGTTATATTTTGCTTTTACGTGAATATGAACGATGAAAACTAAAAGAGATAAAACGAATCAGTGTCAATTTTTTTCTTTTTATAATGTACTACCAATAGAAATCTAAATCAGTATGTAACAAAAGTCGCACGACAACTTGAGTCCAATGAAGCTGTTGAAGCTATATTATCTCACCGAAATACGACGCACAGTGGAAGTAACCTTATCGCCACAGAATATGACATAGTTTATTCTTTATGTCGTCATTTTACACTTTTTATATAATTAGGGTAACAAACGAGCACACAGTCCACTTGCTAGTAAGTGGATGTTGTGGATCATAGACATCTAAATCTATCCTCGATTTATAATCAAAACACAGATGCGTCGTCACCCCTGAGGACTGAAGTAAAATGCCTCGTTTTCAGTAAAATGAGTGTCCGGTTCTCTATACTCACCATAAAAATCAGCAGAATTAGGCTGCCATTTTGTGCTGGTATTACCCGATCGAGCTAACCCATTTGTGCTACAACCCTAATATAGCTGTAGTGTGGCTTTAACACGTAGAATGAATGACCTTTGTTATTAACGAATTAACGATCCTCATTATATATTTGGAGCGTTATAAACAGCCCATTAAATTTACGATTTTGCAAACGTTATACATGATAAGTGAATGGCGTGTCCATTCGTAATGTGAACTGCAGAGTCGGGAAGGCACGCCCTAGAGTGTCTAGATTTGGTCGATAATCTTTCGTCTTGGGCCTAGACGAAGTTTTATTGACTGAATTGGCGATATATTGAAAATGGTCCAGATTAAGAGTAGGATGTGTATGCGTAGATATAATATGGATGTACAGGAGGCGAGAGAGGTGTGTCAGGATCGTGCCAAATGGAAGTCCATAGTCTCTGCCTACACCTCTGTGTGACAGGCGTGTATGTTTATACAATACACGATAAGGCCGGGATAGAGACCGACGTCTCGGTAAAACTAATTTTGTGCCACTCTCCGCTAAGACAAGAAGCTAGGAATAATATCTACCTAGTGTTCTGCGGTGACACTTCCATTCACTACTTATTAAGATTTCTGTGGTTTTACTTTAACCACTGAATTTGATTTTGATATTCGTTTTGTCTCTTTCTAGAGAGTGTTTTATGTATGGTTTGTGATCGTATTTTGAATATACAATGTCCATCCTTAGATGTTTAACGCAGTAGACATTCGTATCAACTTTATCAGCATTTAGTAGACAATATTGTTCACTAAAGGCACACCATTCTAGTCCATTCTAAGTCCAGGTTTCGTGAATACATGTGCTTGTACCTGTCGAGTCCGGTGTAGGTCCGCTTGAGGTCGGCGTCGGTAACCCGCTCGCGCTCTGCTCGCCGCTTGCGGTGGATCCTCTCGAGCGAGCGAGTGAGCGAGTCACGCTCGCGAGCTGTTCGTCGCCTCTCGCGGCTTGCCAGTGCCGAGCGCCGTCGACGAGCTCGCTGCAAAACACCAATGAGGAATAATATATGTGGTAGAGTCACGCTGTAGTTATATTATGGTTGTTACACGAATGGCGTAGGACAAAGCTCTCACAGAATACCGACGTAAAATAGCAGCTTAACGCTTCTGTGTTTCGTATGGTGAGTTTAAAGAACAGGAGACCCTTTTTACTGGATAAAAGGCATTCCATTTTAATCCTCAGGGGGATAACGCATCAGCACTTTTGTGCGCTACAGCATCAATTTATCATCAGGTGGACTGTGTGCTCGTTTGTCATATATATCATAATAAAATATATCCATTGCATAAACAGTCCACGGCACGAATCTTTCTTACAGCAAAGGAGATACGCAATGCTTGTCAGGTCTAACTGGTGGTCACATGACCAGACGAGATGCTGCGCTCCATAGTTGCTCATTAACATCTGTACAATCTGTGTCTGTATTGGGTTTTCCATACATCCAAAGTAAAATTCAAGTCAAAATATTTATATTCAAAACTGGCCTTTACAAAGTATTTCTGAAAGTCAAAAAAGCAACGCCACCGCTTCAAGAACTCACAAGATTTTCCTACTACGAGATACTTTGTAACATTAGTACCTATTGTACTGCGTTGCATGAACTTATCATCATATTATCAATGCGACTTCGCCCCGGACACATTCCGTGCAACAAGTTTGCTTTCATGATGAAAAAGAAACAATCTCCAAATTGCGAAACACTCAACACAATCGAAGACATACGACACTTGCTCGCGGAATGTTCCAAAAACCATCACGAGAGGAAACTACTCGTCGCCAAAATTGACATCAAAATGTATAACAGAAACAGAAACAGAAACTTTTTTATTCAATATAGATTATAAATAATACTTATTGAAAGTCACTCTTTTGTATAATTACCACTGGTTCGAAAAAAACCTCTGTCCTGGGAAGGACCAGCAAGAAACCCAGCGGGACTTTTTGTTTTTAAATAACCGCTTACAATCATGTATGTTACACAAATTAACAACACAACAAATTAGAAATAGCTTGGTAGCGATCACCTCATTTCAAGAGGTTATTATCATCTATAAATTCTTTAATATTATAATAACCCTATATAAATAGGGGAAATGTTATATAACATTGGGGAATATCAAAGTATACCCTCTGAACCACTGTCAGATTCTGCTCAAATGGTTTATCATTTATTAAGTATTGTATAAGTAATTAAATAAATTCTTTTGTGCTATTTAGTTATAAGGTACAATGGGACTGACATGTTAATAGTAACGAAAGTCCCTTAAATAAAAAAGAAAAAAAAAAGAAAGAAAAAATCATCATTACCAGCATCACAGTCCACCACTAATTTATCAGTAATAATTTGTTATGTTAATCTATATTTAAATGTTATTGCGTATTTAAGAATATCTGTATGCTCTTACGAGCAGCTCACAGAGGTCTTTTTACTTTTTTTATAACAACACAAGTAAAAGGCCAGTTACGTGGGCTAAGCCCACTCAAGACATGTTATCTTTAAAATCACTGGTCAAAGACCTTTAGATTGATATAAAATAATAAGCAAAAAGTCCAAAGCACCAAAAGTCGCATCTCAGCTACTCAGCTGTTATTGTCAATTATGTTTAGATATGCTATGATCCTGTGTTCACAATAAAATAATTGGAACTTGAATCAGAAGTCCGATGCTTAACATTTACCAAGGAATGCCACAAAACAGGGTCCAGAATCCCTTGCATTCATTGACTTGATGCATCTCTTACCAGGTCATCATCTAGTAATTCCTGGCTACGGTAGCATGAACTATATTAATGAAAAGACATTCAGCTGATACATACGGCTTCTTGTAGCGGGTAGTAGAGGGGCGCTGGCGGAGCGTGGGGGGCGGGAGGCGCGTAGGGCGCTGGTAGTGGCAGAGTAGCGTAACGAGGCGGCAGCATCACTCCCACTGGCATCCTGCCCAGCTGAAACACGACATATATCCCATTAAAAGTTAATTGGTATACACAATAAGTAATATGCAGATGGCGTACCGTTTGACTTTCAAGAACATTCTACGTGGTAGAGCCATGCTACAGCTATATTGGTAATATAGTTGTAGAACGAATGGGTCGGCTCGACCGGGGAAGGACCACGCTCTCACAGAATACCAGCGTCAAATAGCAGCTTAACACTGCTGTGTTTCGTATGGTGAGTGTAGAGTACCGGAGACCCGTTTTACTGGAAAAGAGGCATTCCATCTTAGTCATCACGGGTGACAACCCATCTGCATTTTGATTCGCAAACGAGGATAGATGTATATGTCTATGGGCCACAACAACCACTTACCATCAGGGGGACTGTGTGCTCGTTTGTCACCCTATCCTATAAAAAAAGAAGTTTTTTTTATAGAATAAAAAGTCTTTAAGAAAAGATCTCAAGAAAGTTCAAAATTAAATTCTACTCAAGTTCAATACAATAGTTAATGTCTCGAAATGTCACTTAACCTAGATATCTGAGGTCATACTCGTAAGTGTCCGCCTTGGCTTGTACCTCATCGCAGTAGTCGGGGACCGACCTTTTTTTAATATTATAAGCACAGTTTATAGACCTTAAATGGTGACAAACGAGCACACAGTCCACCTAACAATAAGACGTTTACATATATCCTCGATTAAGATCTCCTTTTCACCCCTAAAGACTAAGATGGAATGCCTTGTTACTAGTAAAATAGTCTTCGGTTCTCTACACTCACCATACGAAAGACAGTAGAATTAAGTTGCTATTTTACGATGGTATTCTGTAAGAACGTGGTACTCCGGTCGGTCGGTCATATGACTACAGCCATAATATAGCTGTAGCGTGGCTCTACCATGTAAAAGACTCATCATTATTAAATAATCTTTAATGACATACTAGACACACGGGAGCAAGAAGACGACGTCACAAAATAAAATAATTGTCTCCGGTTAGATTTTAACGTGAAAGTTAACTTCGCTTTTAAATATGCGCGCAATAGGCTCAGACCAACAAAGTAACATTTAAAACATTTTGGGCGTCGTTAATCTTACTTTGTTGTCATATGGCCACATGTGTCATGAGCCACATGCTCGTTTGCCTCCTCTGCTGTAAAAAAGAAAAGTACATATGTTTCAACTGACGCGGGAACCATGCTAAACTTATTGTAAGAACACGCCCTAGAGCTCACACGCTTTTTTTTTTATAGGATAAGGGTGACAAACGAGCACACAGTCCACCTGATGGTAAAAGGTTGCTGCGGCCCATAGACATCTACATCTATCCGCAATTACAAGTCAAAATGTAGTAAAATAACCCCTTTGTTTTACTCTTCCGTAAGCGGATAAAAAGTTGCCTAGATATGCCTATATGTTATAAACGGTTATTTACTGTCTACATACAAAAGTTCATGGAAATCTGTCCAATAGTTTTTCCGTGAATCGTGAGCACACAATTTTTCTACAGATTTATTAAATGTATAGATTTGAAGCTGGCGCTATTGACTTTGCGGCGGTCGGCGAGTTTTTATTGCGTTGACCAGACTTGTGATGAAGGTACATTCGAAAATCTCGTAAGCCTTGATCTAAAATGTTTATGTACTAGCATCCTGTGTTAAGAAATAATTCTAAAAGATCGTTTATATATTTATTTCTAATGTAACATTAGTAATAAAACGAAACTGAACATTTTAATTAAGTCATAGTTAGTTGTATAAGGTTGTAAAATTACGAAACACTAGTTTAAATTGAATGGGACTAATTTTACGGTATTTATCACCTTTATTCTAACTGATTTTACTTTTAATTCCCAATGTTTTGAACACTTTACAGCATCCATGGTCACGGGGGAAACTGAGGCGTAAGACGCCCCTGTTATAGTTAGTCCGGGCTACCTTCAGCTTTTGATATCCTTTTGTCATAGTTTTTTTATTGAAACAAAATCTACAGCTTGTACCTTTACCAATATATATTTACATTTTGCCTTTATAGATTTACATTTTTTTTGCATAAATTTTTTTTTTGTCTTCAGCAATGTTAACAAATAGTTTACAGTGTATAGTATAGGATTACTTTATCTGCGTCGATATTGTAAGTACTGTATATTGATATTACGTGTGCTGTTTACTGTATTATGTATTACTGTATACCGTATATTGGGTATTAGGCCAGCCACATACACACGGAATTCCGTTTCGATATTCTGATTCGAGATTCCGAACGCAGCAAGTTCATTTCCGTGGTAGTAGTGATTCCGTATGTGTGTGGCCGACCCGTTCGGAATTCCGAAACGGAATCTCGAAACGGAATTCCGTATGTATTTGGCGGGCCTTAGTGTGATGAGAATGAGTGGAAGTGCGTGTGTGTGTGCGTGCGTTTGTTTGTGTGTGTGTGTGTGTAAAAAATCATTATATAACACTGGTTTCATCTTTAAAACATTTTGAGCTCCGCATACTTTTTTAGTTTTTAGAATAACTGATGTATTTCTGGAATGTTTAAGGTTCTTTTAAATACTTTCGCATGTGCTTTCGTAAGAGGCAACTGTGGGAAATGCTTGAAAAATCTTATGGCGTCTGATACAAGGGTGTATAAACATCTCGTTTACTCCAGACGTAAAATTTCCTTGCCGGCGATGGGCAGTAATATTTAAAGGTGCAAGACGTCTGGTACTGCGAACGTTATGCTGCCCGTCATTCGTGATAATCAAAGCAAATTCTCACTACAACGGTTCTTCCGTGGCCAGCAGTATATTTATAAGGGCTGATGAAGAACTATAATTTAATTGTTTTATATTAAGAAAAGCTTACTATTATTCTACAAATTAAACATTACTAATATTCCCTTTAACCACTTCTGGTAAGCTTATAATGCTTGTGTTAGAAGTGGTTCACGACAGTAGTCGAATGGTGGATTCGAACACACGACCTTTCGAGTTCGCGGTCCGCGCCCTGCCGTTAGGTTACTGTCACTTCAATTTAATTATAAGGATTACCGTGTAATGGCGGTGTAAGAATATCCACTACCCCATATCACCTCGTGGATGTCGTAAGAGGCGACACAGGGAAACAAATCAGGAGATGGGCAGCAGCGTCTTCAAAATAACAACTGAAAATTAAAAACTGCGATTGCCAACCCACTTGCCAAGCGTGGCAACTGTGGCAAATATCCCTCCTATGAGGCAATCTAAGGGGGAGGCCTATGTTCAGCAGCGGACTTTTATAGGCTGTAAAAGAAACGGTAAAGTCCTAGGCGACCGTGTTTTGCTCGGCGTTAGAAGAAAATATCTCAGGGATGAGACTTATTTAGACAGCAGAGTAACAGGCACCAGATGTCTGGTACGATCAATACAGCTATGACCCATTAACATATAAATTTATCCTCAATAAATAATTAAAATGCAGATGCGTCATCACCCGTGCGGACCAAAATGGAATCTTTTCCAGTAAAATGGGTCTCCGGTTCTCTACACTCACCATATGAAACACAGCAGTGTCAACCTGCCATTTTGCGCTGGTATTCTGTGAGAGCGTGTCCTTCCCCGGTCGAGCCGATCCATTCATGCTACAACTATACTACTAATATAGCTGCAGCATGACTCTAGCATTATTTAATACCTCTATACTTAATGTAGAATACAGGCAAGTTAGCGTAAAATGGCAGCTTGACACTACTGTGTTTTGTATGGTGAGTGTAGAGAACTGGAGACCCATTTTACTGTAAGAGAGGCATTCCATCTTAGTCCTCACGGGTGACGACGCATCTTTATTTTGATTCTTTATTGAGGATAAATGTAGATGTCTATGGGTCACAGCAACCACTTACCATCAGGTGGACTGTGTGCTCGTTTGTCACCCTATCCTATAAAATATATATTTATATATATAAATAAACATAAGCTTATTAAAAGTGAAGCAAGTAAACTAAGACTAAGCGACAGATGGAGAAGTAAGTACTTTATAGTATTTTAAATATATATTTTTGCAAATCTACTACAATTTAAAAATGACGTTTGTGTGACCGGAGAAGACATTAGCTAGCTAACTCTAGCGCTCCACGACCTCTTGCATCCGATCTTGGATTAATGGCTTGAACGGCGTCCCCCACTACTATGGTGAGGTACAGTCTAACCTAAGCACTTATGACTTGAGATATCTAGGTTAAGCTACGTTTCGTGTCATAACTTTTGAATTGATTTAGGGTAGAATTTAATTTCTAACTTTCCCGAGATCTTAACGACTCCTATTGGTTCCGGTTATTTTTGTTAGATAACAATTACTCTATTAGTTATGTAAGAAGATTCTTTGACGACTTTTTGGTCGGATTAACGATCAGCCTCGTTTAATCTGGTTACCACAATGACAGATTGATTTCCGTGATTTGCTAGTCAGCAAATTAAAGACGCTTTTTTTAAAATCTAGTTCTTTAGTAAAGTACTTTGGTTAGACAGGTTGTGGCACATGCATGAGTGTCGTGGAACACTTGGTTGGAACGAAATTCGTTTAGCAGTTTTTTTAAAATACTAGTAATGTTATTAAAAATTACTAATATTCTCTTAAACTACTTCTGGTAAGCTTGAAATGCTTGTGTTAGAAGTGGCTCACGACAGTAGTCGAATGGCGGATTCGAACCCACAAACTTTCGAGTTCGTGGTCCGCGCCCTGCCATTTGGCTACTGACACTTCTAATATATTATTATTGATATACGTATTATATTATTCATTAAAAAATATAAATAAATGAATTACTAGTGTCTATTAAAATGAAACGTCATTTAAAATAAAATAATATTTTTCTCTCATGGCAAGATAGAAAAGAAAAAGTGCGAGGAAGATGAATATTATTCCATCTCACTTTCTTATTTCGCCGCCAAGGTCGTCTACACTATGACACAGCGGGTAGTGACGAAGAAATCTTACACTTTCACCTAGCTCCCATCAGTCAAACCTTGGTCAAACCCGTACCGGCTGATAAGGAACTTCGTTCGAAAAAAAAAACATTTCTGTGCTTCTGGTGAAAAAAGAAAGGCTGAAATTAGTAAGTGTTGTTATTATATAATTGTTTTGTGAATAAAGAGAGCTCTATCGTCTGGTAGAAATAGATTTAAGATAACTGTAGGTACGACCGTGGTTACGTGGATGGCATCTTCATCTTATATAATTTGACCTGAGATCTCTGCGTAGTTTGACCTTAGAGTAGAATAACTAATTTAATAAAAGTATAAAATGTAGTCTTTATATAGTCTATGATATATACTAGGAGTTTGACGTTTGTGTTGTAAGAGGAATGGGCGTAAAAAATTTAAGTGAAATTTATTGGTTATAGCTATCGATCACTAATAAAAAAGTAGATACACAATCAGTGATAAAAATGTCCTTACCGATTAAGCGCTCACTCGAACATTTAGGTGCGCTTTTAATTTGTACGTAGCTTTGTGAATTATCTCCAAAATGTCAAATAAAAAGTTTGAGAAGAAGGGGTAAACTATTATATACTTCCAACTTATAAACGTGTTAAAGCGAAGGGATGTTTCAAATATGCTGCCTCCAAAATTTGGAATATTATACCTCCTCCTTTACAGAAGATCGTGAATACAAAATCATTTAGAAAGAAATGCAAGGTATGGTTACTTGAACAACAAAAATTGGAGGCAAGTATTAAGTATAATATTGTATTAATTCGCCGATTTACATAGCACATATGTTTATACATTTCAGTCTTTTCTTTACGTTGTTTCACGTCAATGCCAAGATTAGGTTAAGATACTGTGCTTTTTAAAAGTTGACTTTGGCCGAATACCAGCGGTGACTTCAAATCACCACACAGCTGAGTCACAGGCCAGTTTGTCTCATTGTTTTTATGTATGTTTTTACTTAAGTATGTTTCTAGATAAGTTTGTGATCATTTTTTGTACACTTTTAACTACCATGTATGAATTGAGACAAATAAAAATCTTTATTATGTATCATTATTACAACTTTATGCAATGCATTTAAGGTTGAATTTACATTAATGTATATTTATTTCAACTAGAATTACGTCAAAACAATGGGCGACAGTTTTTAGAGAACTTTTGCAGGATATTGTGTATCTCGTTTTTTTATTAGTGATCGATGGTTATAGTAAAAGAAATTTCAACACAGTAGAAGTGTAGTTTCTATCCCCTGATTATCTTCTGTATCAGTTTTTAACGGAAACTAGTCATCTGAGCAGGATAGCATTATAGTGCCCTAATGAATGCGCAAGTATAGTAGGTACATTAGCTACCACTCTCTTAGAAAAAAATTTAAAGAAATAAATATATTAACTTTGGCCTCTCAGTATATTTACGAAAATTTTATGTATGTTCACTTAAACAAAGATAGTTTTAGTAAAAAAAGTGATATACTATGTTTACAGAAACACTAGGAAACAAACATAAGCTAGTAATACCAGTCTCTCGACTCCACAGAGTCAGTAATTCATTCTTGGGGCAATGTATACGCTATTACAACAAAGTCCCAGAAAATATACAAGGTCTCTCTATTATCAAGTTTAAATATTTAATGAAACAAAAACTGTATAAAAAGGGTTATTATAATATAAATGAATACATGGTTGATGATAACCTCTGGGAATGAAGTGGTCGCTTCCAAGCAGTTTCTAAAATAGTTTGTAATCATTTATATTGTAATTTTTAAAAAAAGTCCCGCTGAGTTTCTTGCTGGTTCTTCCCAGGACAGAGGATTTTTTTCGAACTAGTGGTAATGTAAAAAAAATGACTTTTAATAAGAGTTACTTGTAATCAATATTGAATAAAAATTATTCTATTCTATTCTATACTCTTATTGTCAGATGAGACGGCAATCCGACAGAAACTTCTGGAGAGAAATCAGGCGCAGGACCAAAAGCTTTACGTGCTTTTTTACGTTGGTAAAACACCGCCAATATCTCCGGCAGGCTGCTGAGAATTTATTGACGGAAAACAATAACTTTTTTGTCACGACCCTGGAAGCGAACTCTGGACTACATGATCAGGAACCGTGTTCACGACCAATAATCACGTCAAATAATCCAAAATAGTAAACTATTAAAAATTTAATTAATTAAGTAAAAGTTTGATATAATGCCGTTCTAAATACAATTTGCATAACTGGCTTCAAAACTTTGAAGTTCATCAGTTTCCCACAGATAAAGAGCTCCGCGCTCTCTGATTGGCACCGAAACTCCTTGAGCGAGCGTACTGCACGTTAGCTTTGCGTATTTAGTTAACTGTGCAAACAATTACAAAACCAGTTATATTTGATTGAGGTACAAGTGCGTCAAATTCAATTGATAAGCGATTCGTGTTGTAATAAAGATAAACTTTAGTTTAACGGTTTGTTTTTTTTGTGATCTTCACCGACACTGATTAAATTGTTACTTGCAATTTTATGAGCTGATTCATTTATTTTATTTATATATTTGCATGCACAAAGTAGTACATATGGCGAACTTAAGTCATAGGGCATTTTCTCCTAGTCAATCAATATGTTAAACAGAGATAGACATACATATAAGCGGTGCAGGAAAAATCAAAATAAAAAGGGATGATAAAAAGTAAAATTATTATATATAAATAATAGGTACCATTGCAACGATTGTTTCCACATGCTTACGGCCTTTATATTTCATTCATTATATATTCATTAAACATCGCGAGAACAGAGACATACAGATTATGTCTGAAAATTAAACTTTTAATAAGTCCAACGGTTAAAACAGTAGTTTAAAAAAATCCGACTGCGTAAATATTGTAAAACAAATCTTTGATTAAGAATCAACTAAGTATGGTTGGTGGTTGGTTGGGTTTTCGAATATTTTGTATTTGTGCAGCGATCTTTTTGAGCCGCTGCAAACAACCGATACAGTATCTACTCACGACAGCGGCTGACGCCGAAATAAGTGAGTCAGGCAGTCTATTTAGTAAAATAAATTATTACAAGACTACTAAAACAACGAAAATATCCAGATTTCTACGCCGAAAAAAATTAATTAAAAAAAAAAGAAAATTAGCCATTTACATTCCATGGCTTCCCACATGATAGATGAATAGATAATAAAATAGATTGAGTTAAACAATTGATATTTTTAAAAGTTACCGTGTTTACCATTCCATGCAGACTTGATAAATCTACACCATAAGCCACTAGAACCACTTTTTTATGTAAAAATAGCAATTAATCGATTTAAAAATATTTACAAAGTTCAACAATCATTTATCTTTCTGATAATGTTCTTTTTATATCATTTATATATTCAATATGATTGTTAGATACGATTTTATGCTACAAAACGTTGGAACCTTGATTTTTAGGCGCTAGTAGAACATATCTACGCGCTTCGCGCTTAAGGCATCCAAAATTACATTGGACAACCCTTGCGGTTATACACCCATTAAATAAAAAAGAACCATTAAAATCAGTTCACAATCGACTAAGACATTGTGTAACATACAGAAGTTACAGTCTATTATTAGACTACGAAAATTGTGAAAACCTACTTTAAGATATGTACACATATTTTAATGAAAACGGAGGCACACACACACACACACACACACACACACACACACACACACACACACACACACACACACACACACACACACACACACACACACACACACACACACACACACACACACGCACGCACACACACACACACACACACACACACACACACACACACACAAACACACACACACCCACACACATACACAGACACACACACACACACACACATATACACTTTTTTATATTTTAGAGTCTGTTCGTACACGGAAAATAAGATCACTTAATGGGTGGGAAACTGCCTCCTAACATACAGGGTAACCTAGTTTAGGAGTTAGAGCACCAATGAATTGTATATTGTATCTGTGTTCAATAAAGAATTATTATTATTATTATTATTATAAGACCACTGCTAACTTAACTTCCATCATAGATTACCTCATAGAGGGGACAAATGCTTTAGTTCATTTTTTTTATTGTTATAAGGAAGACGCTGCTGCCCATCTCCTAGCTTGTTTCCCTTTGTCGTCTTTTACGACACCCACGGGATGATAGTGTACATTGTGACACCACCATTACACGGTGGCAATATATATACGAAAGAGATAAAAACATATATTCGAATTGAGAACCTCCTTCTTTTCTCAAAGTCGGCTAAAAACTAGACAATGTTTTGAGGGCTTAAGAATATATAAAAATTTAGAAGACTATTTATTCCAAAACGATCTAAGCAGATTGGAAGTAGAGGTAATTATTTAATTAAAAAATCAATAAGTAACATCTATACATAATTTGCTATAGTACTTCAAGTGGACGTAGTTATACAAAAACGTTCCAACCAACAAGTCATTCAAAAATGAGTTCTTCTTCTTCTTCTTTACTTTTTGGCTTCTCTTAAAAGAATTATGCCAATGTCGAGTCAGTCATGAGAGTGACAATCAAAAATGAGTTAAATATACAGATCTACTTCATCTTCGCGAAGATGTCAAAATAAACCTAGCAAGCTAACAGCATAGCAAAGTGGCAAAGCAATCAGATTTGTAGCGGTTTCATTCAAAATAGGAGGTTGAGATGCCTGGGTGATCAGTAAACGATTGCTGAAAACAGAATTTGAAAATTCGAAACCGTTCTCGAGATAATTGTGGGGCAGACGGACAGACGGACCGACGAACGGACAGACGGACAGACGGACAGACGGATAGACGGACAGACGGACAGACGGACAGACATCGTGAAATCAATAAGTGACTTCGCAAGCTTCGCCACTTAATAAGTAGATCTGTATATTTAACTCATTTTGAATGACTTGTGGGTTGGAACGTTTTTGTATAACTACATCCAAGTTAGCACAGATAAATTGTAACCTGTTTGGATCATCCTAAGTTCAAATAATCTAAAGTTTGAATCCAATGTCTCACACGACTTGGCGATCCCTATAAACCGGACTGCCTTGATAGCGCACGCGCAACGCCTTGCTATCTCAAGCAATGCCCATCTGTCATCGTCATCGTCGGAATAACTTGTGGAAATTTCAAGAAGATTTTTAAATAATTACTGTATTTTTTTAAATATAAAACTAAACTAAAAGTAAGTAGGTACTGCACCAACTTCAAATAAAGAAGACATTTCATTACCAACGTGTGCAAGCACTGAATAATAATGATGGTCCACCTCAAAAACGTTTCCGTGAATGTTTTTTTATATACGATAGAATGACAAACGAACACACAGTCCACCTGATTATAAGTGGTTGCTGTGACCCATAGACATCATCTATCCTCGATTAAGAATCAAAATGTAGATGCGTTGTCACCCGTGAGGACTAAGGTGAAATGCCTTTTTTCCAGTAAAAAGGGTCTCCGGTTCTCTACACTCACCATACGAAACATAGCAGCATTAAGCTGCTATTTTACGCTGGTATTCTGTAAGAGCGTGCTCCTTCCCCGGTCGAGCCGACCCATTCGTGCTACAACTATACTACTAAAATAGCTGCAGCAACGCTCTACCACGATCTTTAATTATGGAATATGTTTGACAAAGGATCACATAGACTAGCTTATGGTAAGTTAATTCTGTGGCCCATAGGCACCTAAAATTATCCTTTACTACACAACTTTAGTATGGAGCACGAAGCTTACTTTAAATAAAAAAAATAAAAATTAAAGAAATTTAAATAATAAATCAGTTCATTGTTTATGCAGTGGCGACGATATGGCACCGTCCGTCACTCACGTGACCTGATCCTCCGAGCCAGATACCTTTGTGTGCTAACCTTGTGCCCGCGTTCACTTGCGATTTCGAGTTTTCTCACGCGGAAACCCACTTAGATATCAGCCAAGTGTAATACAATACAGAAGCCGATTGTGCAAGTAGATTGTTGCAGAATGCATTTATCGTGCATAATATTGTCATATAGTTAGCATATAGTTAGGTTAGTGTTTCATTTTCCAAGCCCTAAAACAAGCTTTCAATATGTGTGTGTGTGGTTGTGTGTGTGTGTGTGTGTGCGCGCGTGCGTGCGTGCGTGCGTGTGTGTGCATGGGCGTACGCGCGCACGTGCTTGTGTGTGTGTGTGTGGCTGTGGATGTGTGCATGCGTAAAGACGTTTAACCAACTGCAAGACATAGCACATTCATTACATCCATTACGACCTACAACCGCAGTTTTTGACTATTTAGAGTTGTTATAAGGAAAATGCTGCTGTCCATTTTCTATTTAAGTTCCTCAGTCGTATTTTGCTTATACGAGCTTCCTCCGTCGATTAGACAAATCAAGATTTCATATAAATATTCACGTTTTGACTGAAATATACGTTCAGATTCCAATCACAATCCTTGGGAGTTTCAAATTATTTGTCATTCTGATAATTCTAACGGCATGCTGTAGTAAGTGAAATAGAAAGTCTGTGGGCGCGTTCCGGTGAGATCCAGTGCATATCACTGGATCTCATCCACGAGACGATATGGGGTAGTGGATATTATAATAAATTCTTAATATTATAATAAATTGCAATGCACATAATAATGAAAAGCAATGCAATACAATTGCTCCATATCCGTATTAGAAAAAACTTTGAATGCTATTAAACTAACTTATATTTTATGGTAAGCATTTTGCTTGTGTTAGGAGTGCTTCACGACAGTAGTCGAATGGTGGATTCGAACCCACGTCCTTTCTAGTTCAATTATTTAATTAAAGTAGACCTGCAGCATATCCAGCAGTAGGACGTATTTAGGCTAGGTTACTTTACTTTTTATTTTAACCGACTTCAATTCGATTGTTTGTTTTTTATGTGTGTTATCTTATAGCTTTTTTATAGGTGAACCGATTTTGATGATTCTTTTTTTATTTGAAAGCTGGTGCTTCTCATGTAGTTCCATATATATTTGATCAAGGTCTGACCAGTAGTTTTTGAGTTATCCTTAATAATTTATATTGAGGTCGGTTGCACAAAATTTTTAACTTTGTTAAGAATAATTAATGGTGCTAGCAATAGAAACAATTGAGATTTTGCAGGCGAGATGCTAACTGCTTGGCCAGAGCCTAGCTTTAAACCACTTTTACCGTCTCTGTTAAATTTATTTTACGTGGGATGTTGGGAATGCATTCGGCTTGTGTGAACGTCTAACAATAAATTGTATCGAGTACGACACAAACATTGGTATGCACGTCACGCCATATTTGGCGAGAGTTTTATGTTTTGTTTCTCTGACAAATGTTGTCTAGGGTTGTCAAAACTCAAAGAGTACTTTTTTCTATACAAAAAATATATAAGTTCTATTAGTTATGGCGCTTTAATAATATATCTATCCGCTATAATAATATAGCTTTAAATAATATAATTAGCTATGTACGCCCATTCGCAGCGTCAGAGGTGAAAGATGTCTGATCGTCCATGCACCTGTAAAGCTAGTCTATTGTAATGGAAAAGACTTATGTCTAACTATGACCTTTTAAGTGTTGCTAAAATAATCTAGATGTCTGTATAGTGCATATGCCCCGTTCCCTTCCCCGTTGTAGGGGGCATTGGTATTGTTGAGGTCTTAGTAGACAGAGCCTATGTTAAATGTTAATGAATCAAACAAGCCAACAGTTTTCATTAAGTACGATCATATGCCTAAGCTCCTCCAGGGGAATGGACCGATTATGTCAGACTCTCACTGACTTAAACTATTGTGTTTAACCTCAATACTGATACTCCTATCTCCTTCCGCGGCCCCACCACCGCTTCTTTATGTGACCTCACCAGAGTCACGGGCAAATGGTGCCTGAACATTACAATACTCCTCTTCCCCCACGTCTCTCCCTTGGTTGCGGAATGCAGGCTGGGAGGACAACAATCCAACATTGAGAGTGGGGTTACCGAGCCTAGCGGCCTCCGCTTCATCCACCCCTTAGCCTCGGAGCAGACATGCGAGTTCTTCTTCGTCCATTTTGGGTGAAGAAAGCCTCGAAGTAACTCGAACCCGTTTGGATGTGTAATGGTAAATGGATACTGCAGCGCATAGCACCTGTAGCCCCTACCCACTTTAAACAAGGCAAGCCACACATTAAATTATGTCTAATGATATCTTTATATATAAAAATTACGTGTCACGTTGTTTGTCCGCGATGGACTCCTAAACTACTGAACTGATTTCAATAAAATTTTGCACACTGCGTTCAGTTTGGTCCAACTTGAGAGATAGGATAGTTTTTATCCCAATAAATGACCCTCAATATTTTTTACTACGATTTTAAGAATTTTTTATAGGACAAAAGGTCGTCGGAGAGGGAGAGGGGAATTTTGTACAACCGACTTCAATATAAATTATTAAGAATAACTCAAAAACTATTGAGCAAACCTTAATCAAATTTATATTGAACCACGTGTAAAGCACCAGCTTTTTAATAAAGAAAGAATCATCGAAATCGGTTCACCCAGTTAAAAGTTGTGAGGTAACACACCTAAAAAAGCATACTGTCAAATTGAGTACCTCCTTCTGTTTGAAGTCGGTAGAAAATACGACAGGAACACAGCAGTAGGTGCTCCCTTAATAGCCGTCAGATAATAGGTATGAGTGTCTTATAAAGACAGCCATAGCCCCAACTTTCACCCTCGCTTCCCCAACTATACATCCCCCGAGATTATCGCATCAAGTGCTTTGAAATTTTGGAATCTCTTATCTGCATTAAACTTAAAATTAAATTAAAATATAACTGAAACAAAATGCAATGAAACTATCTTTGTTTCGTAGAAGAGAGCCCTAAGAGCAATTTTTAACGTAAGTGAGAAGGAATGTCTTTGACAAAAATTTTCCAAGCAAATTCTTAAGTAAAAAGCGCAATCTACCACTTAGTAAATATCAGTTAACAATTTCAAGATTAAAGAACGAATAAATATTTTAAAGAACAATACACAGAGTAAAGAATGAAAATAGAATATAATAATTTTTATTCAATGATGAATCTGATGACAGAGTGAGAAATTGTTTGATAAGAGAAGAGTGTGGTTTGCAAGACGATGTTGTGACCAGGATTAAGAAAGGATGCTTCGGTGGTTTGATCATGTAGAAAGAATGAATGAGGAAAGAGTGACAAAGCAAATTTATGTTGCAGAGGTGAACGGCAGAGTCGTGAAGGGACGCCCTTTGCGAAAGTTTATCGACCAAATTAGCGATATATTGAAAAAGGGCCAAATCAAGAGTACCTTTAACCGACGAGCATATACGCGTAGGCATATGGATGTGGAGGAGGCGAGAGAGGTGTGTCAGGATCGTGCCAAATGGAAGTCCATAGTTTCTACCTACCCCTTTGGGTGACAAGAGTGAGTGTTTATGTTATGTTATGTAATTTTTAGTCATTATAGATTACAAGAATACTTTTTTTTAGTCTGTGAGCCAACTGAGCATCTGATAGTAAGTGGATGCTGTGTCCCATTCACACCTGCATTTATCCTCGATTAAGAATCGAAATGCAGATGCGTTGTCACCTGTTATTTTACATAGTAGACAACCCTGCCATCGACATAGAGAGCGGGAAAACATCTGATTTATAATCAGATTTCTAGTTAGCTAGGCAAGAGTAATGACCGTAAGTAGTATTTTATAAGCGGACGTTTTTAGATAAAAATGCCACGACGCACTCCAATAATTTTCACGAAGACAAATACCACCCAGCTGGAGTTGTATCGAAAAATATTTACTTCATCACCATTATCGTCATCATCACTACTGCCAATCAAAAGTCTTTATTTACACGGAGAAATGAAAAATTTTCCAGACCGAATCCCTGTCACAGTTGAGACTAAGCATCTGTGCAGGACAGGATTATATTGCACAAGTGTAATATTGCACAAGCACAGGTGCACACCTGTGCTTGCGCATACACTTCTCTTCTCATACACTCTATTCCCTCACTGTTAATACTACACTATTAATAATATCACTCTATTCCCTCACTACTATCAGTATTAGAGCCAAACTCCAGCTATATTATGATTGTAGCACGAATGGTTCGGCTCGAACGAAGTAAGACCACGCTCTCTCTCAGAATAACAGCGTAAAATAGTAGGTCAACTCTGCTGTGTTTCGTATGGTGAGTACAGAGAACCGGAGACCTTTTTACTGGAAACGAGCCATTCCATCTTAGTCCTCAGGGGTGACAACGCATTTGCATTTTGATTCTTACTTGAGGATAGATATAAATTGAGAATAGATAGATCGAATCATTAGGTGGACTCTGTATTCGTTTGTCACCCTAATCTATACTACTAACAATTTTAAATTTTTTGGCTGTGTGTCTATCTGTATGGTCCGGTTTTGAAATGGCTGGAACAATTTTGATGGAACTTTCACTGGCAGATAGCTGATGTCATAAGGAGTAACTTAGGCTACCTTTATTTTAGAAAAAGAAATGGATCCCGCGCAATAAAAATAAAACCCATGAAATCTAATCGTATCCATATCCACGATATGTATATCTAATCATATTCCACGAGGGCAAAATCTCTGGGAACATCTAGTTCTATATATATAAAAAAAACATACAGGCTACAACCTTTTCAAGTTCACTTATGATTACAAACCTCCCCCATAGATTATGTCATAGGGGGATATTTGCCATAATTGTCACGCTTGGCAAGCGGGATGGCAATCGCAGATTTTTTATTTTTAGTCGTTATTAAAAAGACACTGGTGCCCAGCTCCCGATTTGTTCCCTCTATCGGCTCTTATTACACCCACGGGATGATATGAGTTAGTGAATATTCTTACACTGCCTCTACACGGTAATTTTTTTATAGAGATAAATAAAATCATTTTACCGTAGTATCGTCCATCGTTTAGTGACGGACAGCAAAGTTGCACCACCGCAAGATTGCGCAAGCGCGTCGGTACACGTGACATCACCGGTCCATTGCCTTGCATGCGCATCTTTGCGTTGCAAGATTTATCGGCCCGCTTGCGAAACACTCGAAACATTTTCCAACGAATTCGAAATGTATATTATGTTTATGTTTGTTCTAATAAACGTTGCCATACAATAGGATTTTCTTTTGTATACAGATGCAATTTACATACATAAATTGCACTAGTATAAACATTTATAGGCCATACATATACTTGGTCTGCGCGGGATTCGAACCCGCGGCATTAGATGCCGCAACTCAATACTAAGCCACTGCGCAACAGAGTCGTCTAACGTTTTTGAAATTGACACCGAGCCAAGTCGCGCTTGTAACACGCTGTTATTAGCTTCGCCGGGATCTATCTATCTATCTATTTATTATATATATATATATATATATATATATATATATATATATATATATATATATATATATATATATATATATGTGTGTGTGTGTGTGTGTGTGTGTGTGTGTGTGTAGATACACAGACATATAAATAGATAGAAATAGATAGTTCCGTTACATAGGTAAATATCTATTTACCTATGTAACGGAATTTGTAGACGACAAAATGGCTAGAAAATTAGCATGTTTGTATTGTCATTGATCCTTGAATCAAGGACCTATGAAATTACAATAACTTAATAACTTTATCCTAGTATACTGGTCAGGATCGCCAGGATAATTCTCTCCAGAATCATCACAGTTCATGATCAAAGCGTGTTTTTTAAGTTTTCTTAAATTTTAATGTTATGTTATTGGACTTACCTTTATTGAAAGTCACGCAATTGCCTAACGTAAAAATGAGCACCCACGGTTCGCCAAATGCCGTATGTGGTCTTTTTCATGTCGTCATATTTGCGTTGTAAATTATCTTTTTACTTTTATTTACAGCTCGATCAGTCGATATTAAAAATATTTATTACTAGAGACCCGTCCTGAATTCGGTTCGGTAGGATCTATTAATGTGGCGTTGTTTAGATAAAATAACTATAGACCATTTATTTCATAAATTTTTCGTCTTTTTCGTATGAGATATAGCTAGGCTTGCCAGCTCCAAAAAAGGCATTTCCGGATTTACCCAGCTCGACATCCGGGACTTGGATATATTACGCGGAACACAACACACCACATACAAATTGGTTAGAAAAAAAAACCACTTTATATTTTTTTAATCATTTTATTAAAAAATGTTTGACAAGAATTTTAAATTTTAATTTATTTTTTGTTTTGAAACTTTACTTATTTTGCGATTTTGCCCATTTACCAAGTTTTTGTTTTGCAATACGTAGTTATAAAATTCACTGCATTTTTGATCAAATTTAATTTTAATTTGTAGTTCAGCCTTGAAGTGTAGACGGCTTAATGATTTCTTATATTTACGCGAACACTACACATTGAATAAAACTGTTTTTTACGGATTTTATCGCGTTTATTTTATTATTTTTATTCCCGACGTTTCGAGTGCTTTTCAGCAACCCATTCATTATGTAAACCAGTACGGACTGGTAATTGCAAATAAAATTCGCCGATTAGAAGATCTTAAAACAAAGCGCGCAAGATATATAACAGCTTTGAACTTCTTGAAGAGATGTAGAGATCACAGTCTCATTCCTAGGTGTGTCAAAATATCAACTAAAAAGGACATTCGAGGAAGCGCTAAGATCTTAAATCAGGCAAGTAAAAAGTTGTTACGAACGGTGATTCAGCAAAAACGGTTCGATTTACAATTCATAAATAATACCATAGACAATTTGTCCAGTGAGTTAAAGACAGTTTTAACGACATTTGATTTTAATAATTGCATAGAAACTTTGAACAAACGTGAAAAAGCTAAATATAATGAATGCAAAAATAAACAAATAGAGAAATACCAAAAATTAACGATCAAATCAAATGCCAAACATCCATGTCAATGTAGAAACGATACACAACCGTTGACCACAGACACAAACAATAAACAACGCACGGTCTATAATCTGTCACAACAAACACTGGACGAACCTACATTAAAAGTATTATCGAAGGGCCTGAATTTCGCAATAACACCGAAAGAAATTCCGTATGAGGAAATTATATGCAACGTTGTGGATTGCTTGTTTAAAAACAATGTGGGAAAGGAAGATGTTGAGGCCATACGTCAAGACATTTCGTCCTTGTTACGTCGAAGTGCTGTGCCGAAACTAAATCTCCCCAAAGACGAGTTTAAAGCGTTGTACAACTTACGCAACAGACCAGAGCTCACGATTCTCCGTGCAGATAAAGGAAATGCTACGGTAATAATGGATACGTCAGATTATAATTTGAAAATACTACAACTTTTATCGGACGAAAGTACGTACAAAAAGGTCAAAACAGACCCTACAACCAATGTGCTTAAAACAACTAGCGATCTAATAAAGAATTACTCCGAAAAATTAAATCTCGACGTAAACTCGATAATACCACCGTGTACTAAAGCACCGAGGTTATATGGGTTACCGAAAATACACAAACCAAACGCTCCACTACGTCCCATAGTGAGCCAAATCGATTCACCAACTTATAAGTTGGCTCAACACCTGGCAAAAATTCTGTCACCACTGAGAGGACAAACTAGAGCACACACAAAGGATTCGTACCATTTTGTTAGTGAGATAAAATACCTACATCTTGCTGACAATGAAACTATGGTCAGTTTTGATGTTCAGTCACTATTTACATGCTTACCTATTGAAGACTGCATCTCAATTGTAACCAGGAAGCTAGAAGAATACAACATGCCTACAGAATATGCAGTATTACTCAAACACTGCCTTACATCTGGCTATCTATTGTGGAAGGAGGAGTTTTACAAGCAAGTAGATGGAGTGGCGATGGGCTCACCTGTATCTCCCATAGTCGCCGACATATTCATGGAGGACTTTGAGGAGAAAGCCCTTCGTACTGCTCCTGTAAATCCAAGATTCTACAAGCGGTATGTAGACGACACTTTCACAATTTTACCATCTGACAAAGTAACTGCATTTTTAGACCACCTTAATTCCATAAACTCTAAAATACAATTCACAATGGAGTTAGAGGCCAACAATTCTTTAGCTTTCCTGCTAAAGAAAGAAAGAAGCTTATTGGTCATACTGTGTATAGAAAAAAGACCCATACTAACCGATATTTAAATGGTGAATCGCACCATCATCCATCACAGTTAGCTACCGTGGGAAAATCTTTGTTTCAGAGAGCACGAGGGATCTGTGACAGAAAACATCTGGCCGCCGAGCTGCAGTACGTCGAGCAAGTATTGCAAGACAACAAGCTTCGGGTCCCGCGCCTACGTCACAGTGACCGAGTGAAGCCGACCACAGTCGAGCGTGTGCCTGCTGTACTACCCTATGTCAGAGGAGTCACAGATAAGGTTGGCTACATCTTGAAGCGAGCTTCTATTAAAACATACTTCAAGCCGCCGAAGAAGATTAGTCAATTTTTACCATCCGTCAAGTGTAATATCCCTCTACAAGATGCAGGAGTGTACAAGCTTGATTGCGAATGTGGTCTCTCTTACATAGGACAAACAAAAAGATCCATTAAAACCCGCGTGAAAGAACATATAGCTGACGTGAAGCACCGACGCTCTGGGAAGTCTGCAGTCTGTGAACATGTTCAAGATCGTCCCCGCCATTACATCAGATTTGATAGACCACAAATCCTTGCAAAAGAACACCGATTCCTACCAAGGATGATACGCGAGGCTATTGAAATTAAAAAACATCCTAATTTCAATAGAGAAGATGGATGGGTGCTGCCATCTGCTTGGGATCCTATAATTAACAAAATTAAATCCAAACCCAAGCATAACACTGCAAGACTTCCGGATACTGTAAGTTCATTCTGCGTAAATCGAACCAAAAATTAATATTAAAAAACTGAAGGTAGCCGGGCTAACTGTGACATTGGGACGTCAAACATCTCAGTCCCCCCCGTGACCATGGGTTGCTGAAAAGCACTCGAAACGTCGGGAATAAAAATAATAAAATAAACGCGATAAAATCCGTAAAAAACAGTTTTATTCAATGTGTAGACGGCTTATTTCTGCTGTCTATCTATGCATTTCCACAGAGAGAAAACACTCTCTGCTGATGCATTTGAAGATGGTATCGAAGCTACCATCTGAAAGATTGTAGAAAGTCAGGTGCCTCTTTCATGTGCATAAATAAATTGTGCTATTGTTCATAAGCACCCAATACTTTTTCAGGTGCTGATTTTTGTTTTTCTTCTATTAATGACTTTAACATATCCTTAATAACTCAATACTCATCGTAAAGTTTATCCATATCCAATCGATCAATCAGTGTTAACTTGTTTGCAGCTTCTGTGAGTTCCGAAAAATAAACATCGATTTTAATGAGAATATTCTTAATACTGACAAGTGATTTCGTCCGAGAAGTCAAAATGATCTTCTAAATATTTCAAAGCGTTTTTGTAGAACATCATAAGATTTTATTGCTGACTCTTTATCTTCAAATTCTAAATTGTTCATTGTTCATTAGAACAAGTAAATGCAACAAATTCATCGTCAATCCATTGTTTTATTTTATTGCGTAAGCCATTTATATTGTCAAAAGTTTCGAAACATAGCACTACATTCTTTTCTAAATGCAATATACAATCTTGAAACATTCGTAGTGTATTGTGAAAAATGCCAAGATTGCATTCAGTTTATTTAATATTGTCATTATCAAAATTTTCTTTTATCATTTTTGGCAATTTTCTCCAAGTGACAATAACTATTCTTTCAAAACTGTAAGGCTGTCTAAAAACTTTTCTAAGGTAGGGTACAACGAGAGCCAATGAGTGGTAACATGTCATATTCTGAATCGGCGTCCTTAAAAAACTCTTTTAGTTTATGCACCCATTGGTAAATTTTCAACACCAGGTTTTTTCAGATCACACTTCTGCATACCATATTTTACCGTATTATTCAAAAGATGAGTTGGGCATCCTGCAGGAAAAATATTTGCGTTTTCTTTCAAAAGAAGTTGATATATGGAGTGAGGGATTTTAAAATTAACATTGCGGTTATCTACAGAATAATTTGAAATATTAGCCATTTTTAAATCGGACGCTAGAAGCGTCCAGTTTTCAAATTTGTAAAGATGTCTACTACGGCCTTCTCGTTAGGATTTTCATAAAAATCTAATAAAGTAACACGGAGTCCGACATCGGTAGTATAAAGTCATACAAGTATGGGAAACAACTTTATGTTACCGTGGTTGAAATTGGATGCGTCAGTTGAAGGAATGAAATAAATGTCACCTTTTAACTTGATCACTATATCTTCTAGAGAAGCTGGTGAAATGGAACTTGCTTTAGTTCTAGCAAGTCAAAATTTGTTAGCGATCTTCGAGTCGGGAAATATGACGCTGCATAATTTTCCGTGACAGTCAGTAGTCGTATACCGTGTTTAGCGTCGTGATAAATTTGCACTAATTTTGCCGCTATAAATACCTCATCTGTAGTCAAAATGTCTCGCTTTTAAAACATAGTCAATGTTTGGTTTTTCTAACTTAATTTTTCTAGCCTCTGATGATCTATCTGATCCTGCTGTATGCCTTTTAATATCGTTCAGACCGCCATGTGAAATAGAAAATCCTTTGTGACATATTTTACAAAAAGCTTTAAAAGCATTTGCAGAATCTTTCGTTATAAAATCGTACGTATTCTCCCATTGGTCGCGGTAAACGCAAAGCCGTTTTGTTTCTTTCGTTTAACTTCTTCTTCAGTATCACTGTTACTGTCTGACATCATTAGCAAAACCCAGACCTCAGTCAGCCGAACCCAAACCAAATACTTATAATACTGAACTGCGTAGTATCTATTGCACGAACGGAGATCGACTGCCTGCGCTGCTGGCGGCCTCGGATCGGGGCGACTCGGGCGCGGAAGGAACGAGCGAGCCAGTGACCCACCCCCGTGCAATGACACAAGTGAGTGAACAACCCGGCCGCGCAGTGAACGAACACCGATCGTTCCTCACACGACATAAATAGGTATTAAGAAATTTTAATAATGTGTAACAAATTAGTGTAGTTGGTTCGAGATAGATACTAATATCATATAATCACTGATTTCCGGGACAAAAGGCGTCCCACATGGGGTCACGGTGGTACGACCCAAAACTGACCCAGGAACTGGACGTCCCGGAAAATCCGGGATGATTGGCAAGCCTAGGTATAGCCTAGATCTCTCCCATTGCCCTATATCTGTTCGGAAAGTTTCACCACAACCGGTTCAACCGTTCTGAATATTATAATTATTTAAATTAATTAGCATATAATATATAAATTAGCCCGGAAAAACAGACACACAAAAAAATTATAAATGGTTATTTTTGTCTTATTGGCATGCAAATAAAAATCTTTTTGTTCGAATACAATTTGGGCGTCTTCAAGATATATGATTTCAAAAAAAATATTTTTCAGATTTTGAATAGGCTTTTGTTACGGTAAGACACTGCGATTTACTTATCCATCACCCCTTACCACCAATTGGGATTGTGTTCAAACACTGGATTATAATAAGTAAAAAAAAAACACTTCTAATGATGTATAGAATCCGAAATTAACACGTACGACACACCCTGGACAACGCGCGAATTCTCCAATTGCAGATTGGTTTCTTCAACGATTTTTATAAAATATAAAAAAAATTTATTATTAAAAAAAATATTATAACCGTTATTACGTTTATTAGCAACTTTAAACTCAAACATATGCGGAGATAAATATTTACATAAAGACCGCCAATGGTTTGTTTTTATGATAGGCGGTATACTTTATTACGCACTGCTCTGTGGAATCATTAGGATGCAAATATAACGTTTTTACTCGCTCATTCGCAATGCTAACGCGATATGTTTTTCCTGTTTTATGTGTTTCTGCACTGGGTCAGCGGTAAATGAGAAAGGCTATTATGCTAATGATTCAATAAAAATGGAATCTTATCAATGAAAGGCGCTTTGTGCTGATTCGGATCTGGATTTGATAAAAATAGCAGCTACAGTGTTTTATTATCACTCGTCAGTGTGTCAGCTAAGTTAGAAAAATATCAGACTCAGAAAGTTCTTTATGATCGACTCGATTCATTGGCGCTGCGAAGAGATGTTGTAGATGTTGAGTGTTCAGATGATGATGATGAAGAAGTTGAGTAATCCTTTGTGAGATGTAATGCCATCTTACCTGTCAACTTACGAGCGAAGCTTTAGTATTAGTAACACACGAATCTCAGAATAATGACGGGGAGCGTTTTTAATGCGAAGAAAGGAGAAGGAGACATCTCCATACATTTCTGGGCCCAGATGTTAACAAGATGAAAGTCGGACCATTTGAAAGCTTATATATAAAAAAATCATATCTGAAAATCTGGCTAAATTTGTCAATCTAGGAGCTGAGTTATTGAAGAAAAATAAAAGTGATTTTTTAACCGACGAAAAAACGGAGGTTCTCAAGTCGACGTGTATATTTTTTTTATGTTAGACCACGCATAACTTTTTACATAGTGGACCGATTTTGATAATTTTTTTTATTAGATAGGGTATACCCCGAAATTGGTCTCATATAAATTTGAAAACAAAACGTCTACCCTAAGGGTGGTAAAATAGGGGTGATTTATTGTTTACTCACATATTCTAATGCTGAGTTGTGTATAACTACATTACATAATAATTACCTACATTACATTACATTACAAAAAACCTCACGATGAATGAGCTTTAGACCTGTCAGTTTCTTGTGTGTGGTCTACACTCAGTCAGGTCATCTCAGTCTCTGCATTTCTGCTAAAGCTCGTTCATCCTGAGGTTTGTGTAATACTTTATTTGATAAAGCAATACCCTCAAGTTCTTGTACTCTACTCAGTGCCACATATACCTGTGCCACATATACAGTGTTTACCCTTTGGCAAACACTTTCTTTCCGAGGTCGATTACAGCTTTATCAAGGGTCGTACCTTGTAATTTGTGAACCGTGACGGCTCAGCATAAAGTTATCGGCAACATCCTGCGCTCAGAGTCGCCATAACCCTTCGTACTTTGAAAAGTTGCTACCACTTCACACAACCATAGCTATCTTTTAGTCTGCTTCTTATGCTTACAGTCTTTCCTCGCGATGATCTAAACTCTCCTGTTAACGTGTCAATCTAATTCTCTTTCTATTTGCTTCCCACTTTTTTTTTCTCATTATTACATTCTTCTAAATATCTCTTTCTCATTCGAGCAGCATTTTTGAAGGCCTACCCATGGTGGTATATAAAGCCTGTTTTTTTTAAAAAGTATTTATATTCTACAACAAATAATAGTAAAAGTAGGATTATATAACAGTTAATAGCTATAGTAAGGTAGGTAACTAATTTGAAAGTATTCAAAAATTAAGCATGTAGTAATTAGTAGATTATAGCCACGAAAAATTATAAAATAAAAACTTTTTAACAAAAAAATTAAACCGCCGAAAAAACTAAAAAGCAAAAAATAATAAACCTTTTTATTTAACCTTAATAACTAAGTTCTTAAACTAATTTAAGTATACCTAAGTATATATTTTTGTAATTATTTTGAGTTTTTAATTAACCTTAATAACTAAGTTCTAAAACTAATGAAAGTATACCTAAGTAATTTCGAGTCGGCGCTAAACAATCAATGAACAAAGACCAGTAAATAACCTTAAATTTAAAGAAATAACCAAATCAAATTAACAATGCCGCGCATCACGCTTTACATAATTAATTAATTTGCTTGTTTGGCGCCGACTCAAAATTACTTTGAGGACTAAGATGGAATGCCTCATTTCCAGTAAAAAGGGCCTCAGGCCACCTGCACTCACCAAGCGAAACGCAGAGGTAAACCTCTACTTCACGCTGGTTTTCTGTGAGGTCGTGGTACCACACCGGTTCGAGCCGGCCCATCCGTGCGACAGCAAAAGCTGCCGCGTGGCTCTACCACTGTTAACTGTTACTTTGTTACTTTAGAAAAATATAGCCAATTTTTTAAAGTATAAACCAATTAGTTAACTTCAGGCCCAAAAATCCCATTCTCCTTTGTGCTCATAAACACTGCCGTCATAAAAAAGGCTCAACTACATTTTTCAAACGACTGTAAAAAAGAAGGACGTTCTCAATTTGACTGTTTATTTTATGTTAACTTTTTTATAGGAGAACCGATTTTGATAATTCTTATTTGAAAGCTGGTGCTTCTTATGTGGTTCCATATAAATTTGATCAAGATCTGACCAGTAGTTTTTGAGTTCTCCTTAATAATGCGTATTTAATTGACTTCACGGGTGACGACGCATCTGCATTTTGATTCTTTATTGAGGATAGATGTAGATGTCTATGGGACACAGCAACCACTTACCATCAGGTAGACTGTGTGCTCGTTTGCCACCCTATCTTATATAAAAAAAAAACTTCAACTACATAGACGATGTTCTCGTTGTGTTTATATTGAATTCAGTTGTACAATGAATTTTATCACTTGTTTTATTACAGCCTATAAACGTCCACTGCTGAACATAGACCTCCTCCTCTATGTTCAGTTCTCTTCATGGGGGAGATTTTGCCATAGTTGACACACTTAGCAGATGTTTTAGCAACCGCAGTTTCTTTATGATTTTTACTTGTTATCAGGAAGATGCTTCTGCCCATCGCCACCAGTTTCCCTCTATTGTATCTTACGACGCCCACGGGACGATGTGTGGTAATGGATATTCTTACAGCGCCACCACACGGAATGCCTTACAGCCTTTAATTATATTGGTTTGGCTTTCTACAGCCTTCATACCGGAACACAACAGTCGACGGATCGCTGCTTGGTGGCAATCGTAGGTACACGTGTGACACCGAACGACCCTAACCTAAACTTTCTTTCCCATCGGTGGTCGGTTCTTCGAGTTATATTTTATCTCTCTCTATTTGCCTTCCATTATTACGTCAACTTACTAATCTCTTGGGTTATGTTGGTTACTCGAGTTTTTTTTTTATAGAATTAGGGTGACAAACGAGCACACAGTCCACCTGATGGTAAGTGATCGCTGTGGCCCATAGACATCTACATCTATCCTCAATTAGGAATCAAAATGCAGATGCGTTGTCACCCGTGAGGACTAAGATGGAATGCCTCGTTTCCAGTAAAAAAGGGTCTCCGGTTCTCTACATTCACCATACGAAACACGGCAGTGTTATGCTACTATTTTACGTTGGTATTCTGTGAGAGCGTGGTCCTTCCCCGGTCGAGCCGACCCATTCGTGCTACGGACTATACCAGCAATATAGCTGCAGCATGGCTCTACCACGTAAAGTGAGTGACATGAGTTACTGAGTTACTGTTTCGAAAATGCTAATAATTTTGGTATACGTATGTCATCAATATCTATGTGTAATAATAGTGCCATAGATAATCTCTATAATATATAAAATCAATTGCGGTCCGTTAGTCTGTTTAAAACTCAAAAACGGCTCGACCAATACTGATGGAATTTTTTGTGTGTGTTTAATTGGCCTTAGATGGTTTAGACCTTTGGACCCGATAGGTAGCTGTTGTCGAAATCCAGAAATCACCTGTGCGAAGCCTGGGCAGATCACTAGGATAAACTTATGATATAAAGTAACATTAGTGATAATAGTTATAAACTAATGTTACTTTCACGACTTGACAATAATATTGTTCCAACATAGTTTGACTTTAATGATAAGATGAGATTATATAATCATTTATTGTCATCACTGTGTACATAAGGTCTTACAAATACTGAGTATAGTTCCAGCAGTTTGTACATTTCAGTCGTACAATATAATAAAGAAAATTACTACAATAAATCAATAATTACTCCTGAAAAATTAATCTAAATTATAGAAACATTTGGATAATAACCATTCTTTTAGCTTTTTTTAAATCTTGGGCTCTCTAATGATTGAATGTATGTAGGTAAATTGTTAAAGATTCTGATTCCGCTTATCAAAGTACTTTTACTATAAAAATGTAACTAGATGATTTAACAATGCACACAAAAGCATATTGAGTTAGCAAGTTCTCGAAAAAATGTATTCGTTATAAATAAATGTTTTTGTTTTCCCTTTTTAAAATTTTGCAACGTGATCTTTTTGTCTTTAAACAAAAGAATAGTGTTAGTCAAACCATTTTAAAATATTTTATAAAATATCTAACAAACTGCTGCTGAATATCCACTACCCCATATAATCTCGTGGGTGCTGTAAGAGGCGACAAAGGGAAGAAGACCAGGAGATGGTCAGCAGCGCCTTCTTGATAACGACAAAAAATACTGAGGTTGCCAACCCGCTTGCCATGCGTGGCAACTATGGCAAATATCGCCCTATGAAGCAATTTGTGGAGAAGGCCTATGCTCAGCAGTGGACTTTAATAGGCTGTAACGGTAACGGTAAGTGCCGCTTTCTCAAATGGCGGACGGTTATCTAAACAACAAGATGGCGGGGACGCATGAGAGTCCGCTGACCGGAACTGTTATGACGCAACTGTCTAATACGACATGTGTTCCAATATTTTTAATGTACTGCGGTCATCAGAGAAATACTTTCAAATCTTCGGCATAACAAATTGTTATATAATTGAGGTGAGAAATAAAACATTGGGATTGTTGTTTAAAATATCAGACAAGTGTGAGTAAAATTTGGACCCTAACGGTTGCGTATGACGGCAAAAATTCTTCTAATTTATATAATATTTTTTTTTATAGGATAAGGGTGACAAACGAGCACACAGTTCACCTGATGGTAAGTGGTTGCTGCGGCCCATAGACATCTACATCTATCCTCGTTTGCGAATCAAAATGCAGATGCGTTGTCACCCGTGAGGACTAAGATGGAATGCCTCATTTCCAGTAAAACGGCCTCCGGCCACCTGCACGCACCAAGCGAAACGCAGAGGTAAATCTCTACTTCACGCTGGTATTCTGTGAGGTCGTGGTACCACCCCGGTTCGAGCCGGCCCATCCGTGCGACAGCAAAAGCTGCAGCGTGGCTTTACCACGGTTAAAATGTAGATAGTTCTCTGTATGTTATAGGAATCACACCGAACACTGTTTTAACGATGACGTAAATAAAATTGAAGCAAAGCCTTAACTTTGAAGTAGATAAACTTGTTCTCTCATAAATCGGTCTACATCATGGACGATGTTCCAACTGCAAATGTAAGTTTGTTATCGCAAAACATAATTTTTATGTTATAATATAATTATTTAGCGTGTAGTGGTAGTGTAAGAATATCCACTAGAAGATTCTACTGTAGGAGAACATTTTAAATAAAAAAAATTTGAATTAACATGTTATACTAGCGACTTGCCCCCTCGATCTCGACAACAGCGCCTCCTATTGGGTCTAACGGTGAATCTAAAACATCTACGGACTCTCTCAAACACACACAAAATATTTTATGAAAGTCGGTCGAGCCATATTCGAGTTTTAGCAAGACTAAGGGACAGCAGTTGATCTTCATATACAGAGATGAGTCGATAGCTCAAAAAACCGACAATCTCTGAGGGAAGAAGGTTCCCAAATGGCAGCTTCGTACTGACAAGCGCCGTGTTGACCCCTACTAAATGGAATATCAATGATGAAACATGAGGTATAAAACTGCACTGACTCAGGACCGTGGTTTGAGGCGATCTATGGGAAAGATCTATGTTCAAGAGTGGACTCGTGGAATTGTCTGTGATGATGACGACGATGTTGATTATGTATAAAACGTGACTGTAATTGATAGTTTTTTTAATCTATAGATATAAATAAAATTGAAGTGTCTGTATGGATAGCAATATCAGGAAAATAATCTATTATTAAAAAAAATCTTTGTTCGTATTTTATGCGCCTTAACCGATATACCGTTAAACTCTGTCAACTTATTGCTTGCACTTGCGCGAAGGTTATAGGAATAATACAATTAACTTACAATAGGTGGCGCGCGTATAGTACCGACAAATTTATTTGAAAGTTAAACCACAGACTAACTAGTAGATTAAACATCACTCAACTTCAATCAATGTTATCATTCCTAATTAAACAATATAACTATTCCAAATTTAAAACAATATCTCCACTATTTTTTTTTCTGTGGCAGCAACGCACCGGGTACCAGTTAGTAATAATAATAAATTGTAACGTGTTCCAATAAAAAAAAAAAAGAAATTGTTATTGACATATAGATTTATCAAATGTAAGCAAGAACAGTGAGTTAAACATCTAAACAATACAATGTTCAAGATAAGATATACAAATATTTTCCTTTGGCACCCAAACTAGGATAATCCTAGAAGAAAGGAGTGAGTTATGATATGAATTAATTATTTAAAACATTTACTGCCTGGTTGTAAATATTTTACGATTCGAGTGGTCCTATTGAGGACTAATTTTATATAGCGCAGTAATAAACTGGAAATTGCTAAACGAATATCTGAATAATATAATCGCGCATAATATTATTCGATATAATATATATATACATACACATATATATATATATATATATATATATATATGTGTGTGTGTGTGTCTCGCTCTCTCCCTCTCTCTCTCTCTCTCTCTGTGTGTGTGTAAGTGTGAAAGTGTATAAAGGTACGTGTGTGTGTATATCTTTATACTTGAAAATGTATACTTTGAGTGAACTGTTGATTCATTATAAAGTTAGCAGCGTTAACGACGCGGGCGCAATAAACATGTTAATATTTATGTGGGCTCCGCTGAAAATTAGCGATGCTGCAGTACTTGTGGCAGCATATGCTGAGACGAAGTCGTTTTTGGTATCACATCACTCTCTCTTGCTGAGAATTGTTTTTATTTATGTTTTCCTTCTTGTATCTTTTTTTTTTTATAGGATAAGGGTGACAAACGAGCACACAGTCCACCTGATGGTAAGTGGTTACTGCGGCCCATAGACATCTACATCTATCCTCGTTTTCGAATCAAAATGCAGATGCGTTGTCACCCGTGAGGACTAAGATGGAATGCCTCATTTCCAGTAAAAAGGGCCTCCGGCCACCTCCACTCACCAAGCGAAACGCAGAGGTAAACCTCTACTTCACGCTGGTATTCTGTGAGGTCGTGGTACCACACCGGTTCGAGCCGGCCCATCCGTGCGACAGCAAAAGCTGCCGCGTGGCTCTACCACTGTTAAATAATCTAGTTATGCATCCCGGTATTCCCGGAACTGCACCGGAGACCATCACAATTCAAGCGTAAGCGTGGGCGTAGATTGCTGAATTGCGTCTGGAGGACGGGTGGTCTTTCGTGTGAATACTGATAACTGTTCTTTAGCTTAAAGATATAGAATAAGAATTAGGATAGTCATAGTTAGGCTCTCACATGTATCGGGCATGTAGCTTTAAGTTAGAATCCATCGCGGGTTAATTAAGTAGTATATAAGTAATGTATCGCATATTAATACTAATAAGTTTAAAATAAAGTCTTTTTAAAAACGTCCTGAGTCAATTTCAAATCTTGACTATCTTGTACGTGTTTGTATGTTTTTATTTACTTTTAAATGTATGTATGTTGTAAGTGTATTGATGCTCATAAAACATTTTTTTTCCTTTCCATGGAATTAACGTATTTATTGCAGTAATTCCGTAACATTTTTATTTTAGCAAAATAGGACACTTATGTCGTCATCTCCATGGCTATCTATTTGTCACGTAGGTGTTTCTCTCAAAGAGTTCACGTAGATAATTTTATTCAGCACAGTGTACGCACAGA
Organism: Parnassius glacialis; assembly: GCA_033319125.1. Lineage (NCBI taxonomy): Eukaryota > Metazoa > Arthropoda > Insecta > Lepidoptera > Papilionidae > Parnassius > Parnassius glacialis. Next base: position 55,146,926 of record JAVANC010000005.1, read on the forward strand.
AATATACACACTAAGCTAGCTTTTTAAATATATTTTCTTGTAGATATGGAATAAGAAGTACCTTTGTACGAATGCATTGTGACGACTCCGTAGTGCAGTGGCTTGGCATTAAGTTGCAGCGCTGACGGCCGCGGAACAAGTATTTGTATGGCCTAAAAATAATTGTTCCGGATCTGGATGTTTGTCCTTGAGCAATGTATGTATGTAAACTGCCTCCATGATACAAGAATAACGTCTTTTTTTATAAAAAAACAAGAGAAAATAAAGTGCATAATGCTCTATGCGTATGTATTTATTTATCTATCTGAAACGAGCACTACGTTGCGAATGCATTAAACACATCGCGGGCCTGGATTAATCTCACCGCCCAGGTTAATAGTCATAGATCAAGCCGTGTGAGCTGACACCACACTCGGACTGTACGCCAGTAAAATAACTCATCCATATACTGAATGAATAAATGAATAATCAAAAATCTGTAACGGGAACCGGGTATTTCATAAGAAGCAAGATGACATAACATAAGCCGTCAACACATGACAGAATTTTCGATCTCAACATTAATAATAAAAATTAACAATAAAAGCGTTTTCTTGTTCACTGTACCTATAAGTACATTACGGCCCAATGTCATCTCATCGGCTTCATTTTTTTAAATTCAATCGCGCCGATAGATTGATGCTACCACTTTCTCTATTCATTGATAATAATTTAGAATTGTCTTCGATAGAGAAAGTTATTATATTACTATAAAATATTGCGTGACCTCTATCAATGTGATTAATACATTGAATTAGGTATTAATGATAAACATTTAAATGAGACGTGAAATATCGATTCTTGTAATGTAGGTCGTGATAAAGTCACTCTGCATCTATATTATGGTTGTAGCCCGAGTAGAAGACCCATCTGGGAAGCCCAACGGTCTCACGAATACCAGTGTAAAATTACAGCTTAATACTGGTGTGTTTGGTGTGGTGAGTGTAGAGAACCGGAGACCCTTTTTACTGGAAACGAGGCATTCCATCTAAGTCCGTAGGAGTGACAACGCATCTGCATTTTGATTTATAACCGAGTTTAATTAAATTAGTTTTTAGTCTCTCTTATGGGTATTTATAGAGTTTTAAATACTAATAATGCTATTAAACATTACTAATATTCCCTTTAACCACTTCTGGTAAGCTTAAAATGCTTGTTTTAGAAGTGGTTCAAGACAGTAGTTGAATGGCGGATTTTTAAAAAATTAATATTAAGTCTACGTTTGACCAAGATTCTACTTGATGTTTAGGGTCCTAAATGGTTAACAAATTAGCCTAAAATGCCTATTCACTTTTGCCACAATACATAAAATAAATTTTTAGTTAAAATTAAACTAAAAATGTAAAGTATGTAATTTGACAGTAAATGTCAAATTTATCGAAGACTGGCGCCGAGGCTAAGGGAATTAAATGCGTTTTGTAATTGGATGTTGATTTTTTATGTTATTAACAATATTATTTTAAGAATATTCACTACACCATATCAACCTGTGGGTGTCGTAAGAGGCGACAGAGAAAAACTGAAACAGGAGATGCCCAGCAGCATCTTACTGATAACAATAAAATATAAACTTCGGTTGCCAACCCGCCTGTCATAAGTGGCATCTCTGGCAGAATTCCCCGTATGAGACAACCCGGTGTAATGAACGATTGAATAAAACCATATTCGGAAGTAGTAAGGACATTATTACTAATTTTAAAGTTTGTATATTAAGGGTTATTATAATATTAAGGAATTTATAGATCATAATAACCCCTGGAAATGAGGTGATCGCTAACAAGCTATTAATAAATTGTTTTGTGTTGTCAATTGTGTAACATATATGATTCTCAGCTGTAATTTAAAAAGAAAGGCCCGCTGAGTTTCTTGTTGATTCTTCCCAGGACAGAGATATCTTTCCGAACGAACGTAAATTACACTTTTGTGATCATTGACTTTCAATGAGTATTATTTACAATCTATATATTGAATAAAAAAGTTTCTGCTTATATTATTGTTACTGTTTCTGTTACTAACGAATATGTTTTCTGCTACGGTCTACTATTCAGACCGGATAGCAGATCGGTAGCAGTACTCGTAGGTAATTATGGAAATAATTACAAATCGCAAAATTTAATTACTGATAGGCTAATAAGAGGCAACGCCGTATTTTTCATATTGACGCGTATGTTAACAAATACCTACGTAAGTAGAGCGGAACGCTTCTGATACCTGTCGATTGCTCAAATTGACAGCCAACAGGTTATTAACAGGTTGCACGGTATTCGGGGTGTCGAAATGCTGCATTTATTTGCCGACGGTGTTTTGAGCCCGCGGGTCTGTTTAGAGGTCGCAACAGTCAGGTCGCTTATGGCGCGAACGTAGGCTCAGAAATGCTAGTAATTTTAACCACACCTGAACTTCGTTGCAGATCATATTTTATGAACAACTAGCTAGTCCCCGCGACTTCGTCCGCGTGGAATTTATTACGATTGAATTTTATGGGTTTTAATTTTTTTGCGCGGAACCCTATATACTTTTCTAAAATAAAAGTAGCCTAAGTTACTCCTTATAATATTAACTATCTGCCAGTGAAAGTCCAATCGAAATCAGTCTAGACGTTTTGGATATTAGCCGGAACAAACAGACACACAAAATTTTTATAAATTGTCTGTTAGTTATAAGTACCGATCTTTAATGCCGTCCTCCATGGTGGCACTACTCTGGAGGCGTGGAGCAGAAGTGCGGTGGTCTTGTTCTTCAAGAAAGGCAACAACGCTCTCTTGAAGAACTACCGACGGATTTCCCTTCTGAGCCGCGTCTACGTGCTGTTTTCGAGAGTCATTACGAATCGTCTCGCACGCAGACTTGACGACTTTCAGCCTCCCGAACAAGCCGGTTTCCGAAAAGGCTTTAGTACCATGGACCACATACACACCCTGCGGTAGATTGTACAGAAGACAGAGGAGTACAATCTGCCACTATGTCTGGCATATGTGGACTATGAGAAAGCCTTTGATTCCGTCGAAATTTGGGCGGTGCTGAGGTCCCTTCAGCGGTGCAATGTTGACTGTCGGTATATAGAAGTGCTGAAGTGTTTTTACAGTAGAGTTACGATGGCTATCCGAGTACAGAATCAGAATACGAAACCTATCCAACTGCAGAGGTGTAAGACAGGGTGACGTTATATCCCCGAAACTCTTCAACGCTGCATTGGAAGACGTTTTCAAGCTACTGGACTGGAAAGGATGCATCATTAACATCAATGGCGAGTACATCACTCACCTTCGATTTGCCGACGATATAGTCCTTATGGCAGAATCGCTGGAGGACCTAAGCACTATGCTCAATGACCTAAATAGTATCTCCCAACGGAGAGGTCTTAAGACGAACATGGACAAAAAAAAGTCATGTTTAACGTCCATGTCACACCTATGCCGGTAGTTGTTGGGAACACTAAGCTCGAAGTTGTTGATGAGTATATTTACCTGGGAGAAATAGTCCGATTAGGTCGTGATTAGGTAGGTATAGTCGAAGTCCAACTTCGACCGAGAGGTCTATCGACGGATTCAACTCGGCTGGGCAGCGTTCGGGAAATTACGACACATCTTCTCGTTAGACATACCTCAAAACCTGAAAACGAAATTGTACAACCAGTGCGTGTTGCCAGTGGTGACTTACGGATCTGAGACGTGGTCCTTCATTGCCGGCCGTATGAGGAAGCTCAAGGTCGCTCAGCGAGCTATGGAGAGGGCTATGCTCGGGGTTTTTCTGCGTGATAAACTTAGAAATGAGGATATCCGCAGTAGAACCAGAGTAACCGACATAGCCCAACGGATCAGTAAGCTGAAGTGGCAGTGGGCCGGCCATATAGCTCGAAGAACCGACAACCGATGGGGAAGAAGGTTCTCGAGCAGCCTCGTACCGGTAGGCTAAGTGTAGGACGACCCCCCACTAGATGGAGTGATGACCTGGTAAGACATGCAAGAAGTTGATGGATGCAGGTGGCTCAGGACCGTGCTTTGTGGCATTCCTTGGGGGAGGCCTATGTTCTGCAGTGGACTTATGAAAGGCTGTAATGATATAAGTACCGTATATATTTTCATATGTATTTAGTAAAAGGTTTTTATTTTTTATAGGATAGGGTGACAAACGAGCACACAGTCCACCTGATGGTAAGTGGCTGCTGTGGCCCATAGACATCTACATTTATCCTCGTTTGTGAATCAAAATGCAGATGCGTTGTCACCCGTGAGGACTAAGATGGAATGCCTCTTTTCCAGTAAAAAGGGTCACCGGTTCTCTACACTCACCATACGAAACACAGCAGTGCTAAGCCGCTATTTTACGCTGGTATTCTGTGAGAGCGTGGTCCTTCACCGGTCGAGCCGACCCATTCGTGCTACAACTATACTACTAATATAGCTGCAGCATGGCTCTACCACGTTAAATTTTACGTGTAGTTGTAATTCATTACAAACACACACTTCAATTTTATTTACTTGTATGTAGTATGTATAGAAGATTAGCGACCCACCTCTCGACACCAGTGTGGAGTTTTATCCCAAGTAACCTTACATAAAATATTCTTAAGAAATTTATATATAAGAAACAGTGGTAGAGCCACGCGGCAGCTTTTGCTGTCGCACGGATGGGCCGGCTCGAACCGGGGTGGTACCACGACCTCACAGAAAACCAGCGTGAAGTAGAGGTTTACCTCTGCGTTTCGCTTGGTGAGTGCAGGTGGCCGGAGGCCTTTTTTACTGGAAATGAGGCATTCCATCTTAGTCCTCACGGGTGACGACGCATCTACATTTTGATTTGTAATAGAGGATAGATGTAGATGTCTATGGGCCGCAGCAACCACTTACCATCAGGTGGACTGTGTGCTCGTTTGTCACCCCTTATTCTGTAAAAAAAAAGAATATTTTAAACGAGGTTGAAAAACTTTCAAAACCCCTTCTGTAGTTCTAAAGTATTAACCGAATAATAGCACCATATTGATACACGTATGGTGAGTGTAGAGAAACCTAGAATCATTTTAACTGGTAAGGAGACATTTCAAATTATTCTTGCACATGCATCTGAATTTTTTGACATTCCCGATGTTTTGGGCACTTTTTTTTGCTATGACCACTCGAACTGTATTAGCACTGATTATGGCACGAATGAGTCGGCTCGACCGGGGAAGGTCCACGCTCTTACAGAATACCAGCGTTAAATAGCATTTAGATGTGTGTATAACAATATGTAATGTGTATCTGTGTTTCGTATGGTGAGTGTAGAGGACCGGAGACCATTTTTACTGGAAACGAAGCATTCTATCTTGTTCCTCAGGGGTGACAACGCATCTGCATTTTTATTCTTAACTGAAAATAGATGTAGATGTATATAGGCCGCGGAATCCACTTACCATCGGGTGGACAGTGTGCCCGTTTCTCTCCCTTATTATTTAAAAAAGGAGGTGTACAGTAGTTGTTTGTTTTTCTAAGGTCATCGATAACTTTACAAAAGAAAGAGTTGCGTAAGAATATAAATTTCAAAACGGTAATAGACATGATTTGCTTATAAATTCAATAACGCCGTGTAGTTTCCCACCTGAATTGCTTTTTAGTAGAGATAGATAATTTAATGTTTAGTTGTGAAATATCCAATAGAGCATCCGGGTTCAAGTCCCGGGTCAAGCCAAAATCAGTTTTTGGGTTTTCCTATCAAGAAATACTCAGTCGCAGTCTGGAGTCAGGAAGTTGGTGGTGTCTCACCCCCGTGCCTCGGAAAGCACGTAAAGCCGTTGCTCCTGCCCCTTATCTCTTTCCGGTCGAGTCGGTTTGCCTCACTTTCGTAGTCCAATGGTACCTATTGGACTACGAGAGTGAGGGATTGGAGGGTGCACTTTTGCTTGTGCATACACTCGGGCACTATAATCCTGTTCTGCGCATATAAACTAGGCTAGTCACCGTTGAGACTGACCGATAATTGGTCTGAAGGACGTTATTTTATTCAAAAACTTATAAAGATTGACAAAGACCGCATTAAAATTGGTAAAGATTGACAAGACTGCATTAAAATTGATGAAGATTGACAAAGACCGCATTAAGCATAATCATTTCACTTGAAATGGTAGAAAATAAAATTGACTTTTTAATAAAAAATTTCCTATGATGGTCTTTCAATCCGAATTGATTGTAGAAATTTATATCATCATCATCATCATTACAGCCCTTCACAAGTCCACTGCTGAACATAGGCCTCCCCCAAAGAATACCACAAAGCACGGTCCTGAGCCACCTGCATCCATCGACTTCCTGCATATCTTATCAGGTCGTCACTCCATTTAGTGGGGGGACGCCCTACACTTCGCCTGCCGGTACGAGGCTGCCACTCGAGAACCTTTCTTCCCCATCGGTTGTCGGTTCTTCGAGCTATATGGCCGGCCCATTGCCACTTCAGCTTACTAATCCGTTGGGATATGTCGGTCACTCTGGTTCTACTGCAGATATCCTCATTTCTGAGTTTATCACGCAGAGAAACTCCGAGCATAGCCCTCTCCATAGCTCGCTGAGCGACCTTGAGCTTACTCATCCGGCCAGCAGTGAAGGATATTATATAAGATAATATAATTTTGTTAAAAAAGTCGATAAATATAACATTAACAATTTAAAAAGCGGCACTAAAGGATCATTGTGAAAGTTGGATGGACTCTCTGTTATCTAGAGTTGACGGACGCGGGCAAAATTTGCACATATGTGCTTGCGTCTGACATAAAAGCACACTTTTCTATCTCTTCTCAATTAATATGTGCCGTATCTTATTGTAATTTATGCTAAACACTATGCTTTTTAATGCGATCTAATCTTTTTGTATGTTTACTTCCTGCATAATACTTAAATATTTTGATATATTAAAAAAAAGAAAATGTTGAAACTTTATGTCTACTAGTAAATTTTACCTAACTAGCTGTAAAACATTTATATTTCTAGTTTAGTTTTTCTGTTCGTTAGTTATTGATTTTTTTTAGTATAAGGGTGACATACGTGCACACAGTCCACCTGGTGGTGATTGCTGTGGTCAATAGACATCTACATCTACCCACGTTTGCGAATCAAAATGCAGATACGTTGTCACCCGTGAGGACTAAGATGGAATGCCTTTTTTTCAGTAAAAAGGGTATCCGGTTCTCTACACTCACCATACGAAACACAGCAACTTTAAGTTGCTATTTTACGCTGGTATTCTGTGAGAGCGTGGTCCTTCCCTGGTCGAGCCGACCAATTCATGCCACAACTATACTATTAATTTAGCTGCAGCATGGCTCTACCACGTAAGAAAATGGTTGATATTTATTGTTGTTAATAAATTTAGCTAATCTCCGATATGACTTGACCGATTTTCACTGGCAGATAGCTGATGTTATAAAAAGTAACTATGGCTACTTTTATTTTAGTAAAGGAAAGGTACCGCGCAAAAAAATTAAATCCCTAAATTACACACGGGCAAAGTCGCGGGGAACAGCTAGTATATAATATAATTGTTTTGTACGTGTGTTTGTCACTGAACTCCTCCTAAACGGTTAAACCGATTTTGATGAAATTTTCTGTGTGTATGTGAGTCCAAACCATCTAGGAACCCAGATGGTTTGGATACACAATTGACCCCGTGGTAGGTGGCGCTGCAATAAGATTCTAGGGTTTTTTTTAAATTTCAAAGCAGCACAACGTCTGCCGTGCCCGCTAGTAACATATAAGTTTGTAATATGTATTTATCCCGTAAATAAATAAATAAGTAAAAGAATAAAAAGTAATGAAACTAATTAGTTATATTTATTAGTTAACCTTTGTCACCTTTGTGACCTTGATAAAATTTTGTTTAACCATGTAGCATTAGTATGTCTTTTTAACCGACTTCAAAAAAGCCGGAGGTACTTAATACGTCTGTATTTTTTATGTGTTACTTCATAACTTTTTCTAGGTGAACCGATTCTCATGATTCCTTTTTTAATTGTAGCTCTTGTCTGGTCCCATATAAATTTGACCAAGGTCTGACCAGTAGTTTCTGAGCTATTCTTTATAATTAATATTGAAGTCGATTGCACAAAATTTTCAATTTTACCACTTGTCTTTGTTAGGAATTGGGATCATGATGATCCCATTCTAGAAAGACAAGTGACAAGGTAAGAGTATCCGCTACTCCATGTCGTCTCGCGGATTTCGTAAGAGGCTATAGAGAGAAACAAACCAGGAGATGGGCAGCAGTGTCTTTCTAATTACAACTGAAATTAAAAAAAAAAGAAAGAAACTCCGGTTGCCAACCCGCCTGCCACGCGTGACTCTATAGCAAATATGGGGAATTACCATTACAGCCTATAAAAATCTACTGATGAACATATGACTTTCCCATACATTATAGAATAAGGGTGACAAACGAGCACACAGTACACCTGATGGTAAGTTGTTGCCCATAGACATCTATATCTATCTTCTTTTGCGAATTAAATGCAGATGCGTTGTCAGCTGTGAAGACTAAGATGGAATATCTCTATTCCAGTAAAAAAGATCTCCGGTTTTCTACACTCACCATACGAAACACAGCAGTGTTAAGCTGCTATTTTACGCTGGTATTCTGTGAGAGCGTGGTCCTTCCCCGGTCGAGCCAACCCATTCGTGCTACAACTACTACTACAACTAAATATACCACGTTTACACACGATTGCCTCATAGGGAGGATTTTGCCATAGTTGCCACGCTTAGCAGGCGGGTTGGCAACCACAGTTTTTATTATTTTGTGTTTTTATCAGGGAGATGCTGCTGCGCATCTTCTGCTTAAGTTTTCCTCTATCGCCTCTTACGACACCCACGGAACGATATGGGGTAGTGGGTATTCTTACATCGCCACCACACTGTGGGGAACATTATGAAGCAATCTTTGGAGCAGGCATCATCTTTGTTGTGATGGTTGTATAGGATAGGGTAACAAACGAGCACACAGTCCACCTGATGGTAAGTGGTTGCTGCGGCCCATTGACATCTACATCTATCCTTGTTTGCGAATCAAAATGCAGATGCGTTAACACCCGTGAGGACTAAGATAGAATGCCTCTTTTCCAGTAAAAAGGGTCTCTGGTTCTCTTCACTCACCATACGAACGAAACACAGCAATGTTGACCTGCTATTTTACGCTGGTATTCTGTGAGAGCGTGGTCCTTCCCCGGTCGAGCCGACCCACTGGTGCTACAACTATACTACTAATATAGCTGCAGCATGGCTCCACCACGTGAAAATATGTTATATGTATGTTATAAATAAACGGGCTTTGGGCTATACGGACCTTTTAATTTATTTATTAAGTGTACCAAACTCCTCTCATTATAAATTAGACCCAACAATTATTAGTAAATCTCTAGTTTTAGAAAATTTTAAAATATATCTTCAATTTAAGAAAATTAATTATCGTTGTTTTTGAAACTTGCAAAGGGCTGCTTTTAAAATATGTGACACTTTGTGTACAAGTTGTGTTTTTTTTTAAAACATGCATTTAGTACTGCTTACGCGGGCAGCGCGTTATTGCATGCCTAGCGCAAAGCGCGTATTTATGTTCAATAGAAGATTTTTCATTGGTTTGATATTTAAAATAGGCTGTAACGGTAAGAATCGGGAAGCGCAGTTGTAACTGTGTCCGTTTGTTAATTTAACCGTTGATTAAGAGTTCCGCTGGTAACGAAACACATAGTCTAGAATGCAGGCGTGCAGGTGAAAGGGACGGCCCTCCGAGTGTATTGGGCCCGGCCCGATTATTTGGACAATCGGAGCAAAATGTGTTAATATTATATTTGCACACTGGCGATCGGCCCCGGCTTTGCTTGGATAGGATCTATTAGACATAGATAATTTATTTTATTAATTTTCCGTTTTTACAAAAAAAAACAAATTTTTCTGATAAAATATAGCCTTGCTACCTCCTGGCGTTACTATCTATCTGTTCGTGGAGTTTCACCACAATTGGTTCAGCCATTTCAAAGATTAGCCCGAACAGACAGACAGATAGACAGACGGAAAAAAATTAAAAATGATTATTTATGTCTTAGTAACATGCAAATAACCCTATGGGCTTAATAGAATCCAGTTATTTCAATATTACAGGCATACACTTCAATTTTATTTATATTTAAAGACAAAGTAGTATTTCGGCTTTAGTCTGTAGGAATGTCTGTGATGAATGAAAAGAATTTGAATGGAAAAGTCTTATAACATTGTGTAGACATGCATGTTTTACTTATTTATCGGCTTATATATTACGTCGACATGCAATTGAATAACAAGAGACTATCGGTCCGTGGGGTCCACGTGCGGTGAAGTTCTTAAAGGAACTCCATCCGCGGTTGGTCGTTGCTGCTGGTGATAAGAGGGCTGGTTCTTTTCTCGCTCAAAGGCTAAGTGTTTCAGCGGCGAAACGCAGCGAGCGTTCTTGGCACGATACCGCGGGGAGTAGGACTATATGATAATTAAGTTTCTAGTTTTAGTCTTTTTTTATTACAGTTTTTAATATTGTATATAATAAAATAAAAATTAAAAAAAAATTGAATAAGTAAAATTAGAAGATTAGAAGATTACAATAACATTTCATATCAACATTAAATTATTTTTCGTGGTAGAGCCATGCTGCAACTATATTTCTGCTATAGTTGTAGCACGAATGGGTCGGCTCGACCGGGGAAGGACCACGCTCTCACAGAATACCAGCGTAAAATAGGAGCTTAACGCTGCTGTGTTTCGTGTGGTGAGTGTAGAGAACCGGAGACCCTTTTTACTGGAAACGAGGCATTCCATCTTAGTCCTCACGCATCTGCATTTTGATTCGTAATCGAAGATAGATGTAGATGTTTATGGGCCACAGCAACCACTTACCATCAGGTGGTCTGTGTGCTCGTTTGTCACCCATATCCTATAAAAAAAGAAAAAACAGTAACATGTCAATAAATTTAGGATGTAAAAAAAGAGAAAAAAATATACAGGTCATGTCATAACGCATAATATCAAACTAGTATAATATCAACCTTACAAATTCTAATTCATTTGTCAATTTAAAATTTCAAACATGGACAACAATTCGCTTGAGGTGACCGTCACGGCAGATGATAAATTCATTTATGTTATAAAACAGTTTTCAATCACAACCCCGAAAATAATTTGGCAATCTAGGCATTCTAAGTCGGATGTAAACAGGATGGTCATAAGACATAATACATTTTTTAATTTAATTAGTTTACCATTCGGAGTGATCTTAAGATTATCACAAGTTACCCTTGCGTTTTTCAAGCGACTTAAAAAAAATGAGGAGGTTCTCAATTCAACTATATTTTTTATATGTGTTACCTTAGAATTTTTTTCTAGGTAAACCGATTTTGTTGATAACTCCTTTTTTATTTGAAAGCTGGTGCTCATGTGGTACCATATAAATTTGGTCAAGATCTGACCAGTAGTAGTTTTTAAGTTATCCTTAATAATGCGTATTTAATTGACTTGGACTAGATTGATGACGTTCCCATTTTATTTATATTGAAGTCGGTTATAAAAAAATATATATTTCCTTTAGGAATAATTTCTTGTTGTTCAGTATGTAATTTATGATTCCTAATAACTAATTTTCACATAATTATAAATACATTTATGTTCTTGATATTTTATAAACTTAAAATGAAACGACTTTATTTAATTTTGTTTTATTTCATTACCTTTATTACAATTTATGTACATGATTGTACTTAGGTCGTGACTGTAATGGCGCGGACGACTCGAGTTTCTGCGCGCACGCAGCGTAACCGCACACTACTCAATGGAAAGGTCACTTTGATCTGTTCTAACCGCAACAAGTATAATAGAAAACTAATGACAAAGTTTTGAAATTCAATTTACTAAGTTCTAACCGTACGCTTTGTTTATAACAAAACTCACGTTTTCTTTCATCTTTGACCAATACGCCGACCGGAAATGAAATGAAGAAATCTATTTAACGGTCCAATGCCTTTTTTTAAATCGGAAACTTCACCTGTTAATTTTTGTAGTTTTTAATCCTGTGATATGTTATCTGGTTACCGTGTAATGGCGGTGTAAGAATATCCACTACCCCATATCACCTCGTGGGTGTCGTAAGAGGCGACACAGGGAAACAAATCAGGAGATGGTCAGAAGCGTTTTCCTAATAACGACAAAAAAAACATCGTAAATATCGCCCCCTATGGGTCAATCTATGGGGGAGGTCTATATTAGAGTATATGGACAGCGTTACACCGCCACTACACGGTAACATGATATCATGGCTCAGTATTTTACAAATATTCTATTGAATTTACGAAACAACGTTATTAAAGGCGCGGTCCGTTTGTGCAACGTAGAAGTTCACGAGTACGAAATACTTGTGGAACATTCGTTCAAGGTGTGGGAATTAGTATTTATTCTGATCTGTACTTTTCAGGTTAGGTTTGATATTAAGAGTATTCTTCAGATCGGACAGCACATCCGAGACAGAGCAGTCTCTATGCAGAGATACTTAATTACAGACCGAGATTTCCATTATCATTCAGAGGTGACAAACACCAACACCACGCAAGAAATGTTTTAAAAACCTATGGGGTTCTGGGTCCTACTGGGCGGTGTAAGAATATCCACTCCCCATATCATCCCATGGGTGTAGTACGAGGCAAAATGGGTAAACTAAAACAGGATACGAGCAGTTATATATATCTGCGGTTGCCAACTGCCAAAAAAAAATATCCATACCATTAATATGACAAAATCCCCCCAATGAGCCAATTTAAAGAGGAGGCTGTTTTCAGTAGTGGAATTTTATAGTCTATGATGATATGCATATTGCTTACCCATGTCTAGTATAACAATCTTAATGGGTTTGTTAGGGAAAATTCTACAACGTATAGAAGGATGGATATCATCACTTACTGTCGGACGGGATAGTGGTCAAGCGTTGACTTACAATAGTTTTTTTAATTAAAAATAATTATTTCAATACTAATAATATTAAACTTACTTATCTAGTAGCAGTCGCAGAATAACGCTTGATTCTATTAATTATTAGAGTTGGAAAAACTTACTTTGCCTATATCCGCTCGATAAAATAAAATGATGTGTCTTACCTAGTTTGAAGAGCAGCTTCCGCCGACGCGGAATTCTTGGACTTCAATTGCGTACACTATCCCAGTACCACTACTCCCACCACCACTAGACTACACTAGGAAAGTCACCACCGACTATGATACGACACGTGTTTCACCTCTACACGAGGCATCCTCATTTTATTGTATTGAGCGGATAGTGGCGAAGTAAATTTTACCAACATTAATATAATGGATTTTCGCAAAGTAAGGCCCGATTCTATTAACTATCTTCTAACGGCTCCGTGGCGCAGTAGCTTAGCAATGAGTTACAACGCTGGGGGGCGCGGGTTTGAATCCCGCACGGAATAAGTATTTGTATGGCCTACAAATAATTGTTCCGGGTCTGGATGTTTGTCCTTGTGTAATTTATGTATGTAAACTGCCTCTACGATACAGGAGTAAATCCTAGTGTGGAGGTAACGTTTTAAAAAAAATATATTAAAGTTACTTATCTTAATCTCAAATATATACATATTTAAATATACAACAATCTATTATACACAATATTAAAAACTATAATAAAAAAAACTAAAACTAGTAACTTAATTATCATACAGTCCTACTCCCCGCGGTATCGTGCCAAGAACGCCAGCTGTGTTTGCCTGCTAAATGACTATACTTAGCCCTTAAGCGAGGAAAGAGCCAGCACTCTTATCACCAGCAGCAACGACCAGCCGCGGATGGAGTTCGTTTAGGAACTTCACTGCACGTGGACTCCACGGACCGATACTCTCTACAGCAAATGGCACAAACATGTAGTCATCTCTCAGAGACTCATATTTGCGCCACTTACTCAGTTCAGCTGACTCTGATGCCACCCCGGCTCTAAATTAAATTAATTAATAAATTAATTAATCTTATCTTAATTACTTAGTTACTTGTCTAATATATTGCAAAAGGGAACTAATGGGATACTGAGTTCATACTTGTGTAGGTAGGATAGGCAAGCAACCTATCACTTTTTTCACAATTGTTCATCTAGTTTTAATGAGAATTACGTTTAGCGAGCTTAAAAGGCAATAATGTGGATAATGCATGAGAGCTAAGTGCATTTGTGAAGTTCCAATTGTATAGAGCATCATTTTCACGCTAGGCGTTTAGTTTTAATGCACATTAGAGCACAACGTATAACAATAAATTTAATGAACTACTGAATTTTGGAAGAACCCACAAACAGTAAATTATCTTTTCATAATAGAATAAGGGTGACAAACGAGCACACAGTCCAACTGATGGTAATTATGCTATGGCCCATAGACATCTACATTTATCCTCGATTAAGAATCAAAATGCAGATGCGTATCCAGTAAAAAGGGTCTCCGGTTCTCTACACTCAATATATGAAAGACAGCATCATTTAGCTGATATTTAATGCAGGTATTCTGTGAGAACGTGGCCCTTTCCCGGTCGATGCCTATTCGTGCTTCCATAATATAGCTGCAGCATGGCTCTACCACGTATACCAATATATAAAAGTGGTCCGAGTGTTTCGCTGTTCTTTGAACGTATATGTATATTATAATATCTATACATTTTTTTATAAGAGAGGGGGCAAACGAGCATGCGGCTCACCTGATGGTAAGTGACTACCGCCGCCCATGAACAACTGCAACACCAGGGGAATTGCAGATGCGTTGCCGGCCTTTTTTCTTTTCTTGAAGGTCTCTAAGTCGTATCGGTCCGAAAAAATCGCTGGTGGTAATCGATTCCACAAGGAAGTTGTGCGAGGAAGAAAACATCTAAATTACACAGTGGTGGACCGCCAACCATCCAGATAGAATAGAATAGAATAGAATAATTTTTATTCAATATACATTACATGTGTAATTCTTATTGAAAGTCATTTTTTACTTTACCACTGGTTCGAAAAAATACCCTCTGTCCTGGGAAGAACCAGCAAGAAACCCAGCGGGACATTTTTTTTAAATAAATTTTACAATATAAATGATTACGAACTATTTACAAAATTGATTTTAGAAACTGCTTGGAAGCGACCACCTCATTCCCAGGGGTTATTATCAACCATGTATTCATTTATACTATAATAACCCTTTTTATACAGTTTCAGCTTAATAAAACATTTAAACTTGGTAATAGAGAGAACCTGTACACTTTCCGGGACCTTGTTGTAATAGCATATACATTGCCCCAAGAATGAATTACTGACTCTGTGGAGTCGAGAAACTGGCATCACTAGCTTGTGTTTGTTCCTAGTGTTTACAGAATGTATATCACTTTTTTTACTAAAACTATCTTTGTTTTTGTGAACATACATTAAATTTTCGTAAATATACTGAGAGGCCTTTTTTTAATTTCTTTAAATTTATCTCTAAGAGACTCTCTCGGTTTTAGATTGTAAATAGCTCTAATGGCCCTCTTCTGTAAAACAAAAATAGTTTCTGAATCAGCCGCATTTCCCCATAGCAAGATCCCATAAGACATTATGCTATGGAAATAACTAAAATAAACTAATCTAGCTGTCTCGACACTAGTGAGACCTCTAATCTTTTTTACAGCATAGGCTGCAGAACTTAGTCTGCTTGCTAATTTGGATATATGGGGGCCCCACTGAAGCTTTGCGTCAAGAGTGATGCCAAGAAAAACAGTGGATACAACAGGGCTCAATTCCTCCCCATTTAAAAACACATTGGTATTCAGATTTTTAACATTCGTTGTTGTAAATTTAACACAATTAGTTTTATTTCCGTTCAAATGCAGATTATTAACGTTAAACCAATGCACTAATTTCGATATAGCATTATTCACTTCGTCACATTTAAATGATTGACGTTTAAGTTTAAAAATCAAGGAAGTATCATCAGCAAATAATACTATATCATGACTATCCCCTACAAGGTGAGGTAAGTCATTAATATACACCAGAAACAGGAATGGGCCGAGAATCGAGCCCTGAGGAACACCCATTAGTACAGGTGACCCGGAAGAACTTTTACCATTGATAATAACCTTCTGCTTTCTATTACTTAAATATGAAATAATAAGTTTAAGCGCTGTGTTCTTGACACCATAGTACTGTAGCTTCCTGATTAATGTCTCATGGTGAACACAGTCGAAGGCCTTGGAAAGGTCACAAAATATACCCAAAGCATCCTCTGAATTCTCCCATGCACAAAAAATATGTTTAATAAGCTCAACTCCAGCGTCAGTTGTCGAGCGACCCCTTGTAAAACCGAATTGATTTTTATGTAGCAATTTATTAATATTAAAGAAACTTAACATCTGATCTAAAATAATTTTTTCAAAAATTTTACTTAATGTTGGTAGTACAGAAATTGGTCTAAAATTGGCGAGGTCTATTGTACTACCAGATTTAAATATAGGTATGACTTTACTATGTTTCATTAAATCAGGAAACACACCAGATTCGACGCTTATATTAAATATAGTGGCTAGATAAGGTGCTAATATATCTATTATAGATAAAATAACTTTAACGGAAATCCCCCATAAATCTGCCGTTTTCTTAACATCAATAGCTTTAAAATATTTAACGATATCTTTTGGCAGTACTCTATGGAATTTAAAAGTATTAGAACAAGCCTTTACATTTTGTTTGAGCAATGATTCGGCGACAGTAGGAGAAGAATTTAATGATTTTGTTGTCAAAAAAGGAACATCAGTAAAATGTTTCTCAAAAGCCATAGCAACTTCTTGATCAGATCGCGTTAAATTATTGTTAATATTCAATTGAAAATCCGAGTTGCGCGGTTTGACCTTGCCCGTTTCACTATTTATTTTTCTCCAGGTCATTTTAATTTTGTCGGATGCAGTTTTAATTTTGTTGCTTAAATGTAAAGCCTTAGCAGTGGAGCACACTTTTTTAAATATTTTAGAATATGTTTTTACATAATCTCTAAATATAACACTACTATTATATGATCTTTCATCATAAAGCTCGTATAACCTTCGCCTACTTTTATAAATTCCTACTGTCGCCCATTCATTAAATGATTTGCGACTGTTAAAAGAGAAAGTTTTAGAAGTAAATATTCTACTAAATTCACAACTTATAATTTTAAATAATGTAGCATACATATGATTAGCACTATTTTTAAACGAAAGTGATGGAAGTCTTTTTATTATATTACTTCTAAACTTCTCCAAGCGATGTTCATTTATTGGAACAAACACAACTTTCTTATTTTTCTGTTTTTTGTGTATGTAAGGTAGTGATACTAACTGTCCACAGTGATCTGAACTTAAATTTTGAATAATTGCTTTATGCAAGGGCTTAACATCTGTAAAAATGTTATCTATACAGGTCGCACTAGGCCCAGCAATACGTGTTGGTTCTAAGAATAAATTTACAAGATTATACGATTTAAGCAATGAGCTAAACTTAATACTAATGGAAGAAGTTTCAAGGAGATTGATATTAAAGTCTCCACATATTACAACAGACTTGTTCTGTTTACTAAGTTTGAGTAAAACTTCTTCCACAATCCTTTCAAAATGGTCATAACTAGCACATGGGGGTCTGTAAACACCTACAACAATGAGGTGCTCGAGCTCGACACAAGCCATTTCTACAGTTCGTTCAACAGAGAGGCTCACAATATCCTTACGTTCTTTATATAATAATGACTTATCTGCTAATATTAAGGAGCCACCACGTAAACTTTTTTCTCTATTGAAGGAACTGACCACCTGGTGATTTCTGAAATTAAACATGAAATTATAATCTTTTAGCCAATGTTCAGTAATACAAAGGATGTGTATATTGTTACTATTTAAAAACAATTCAACTTCCAATTCTTTGCCCAACATGCCTTGTATATTTTGATGCACCAGGTGTAAACAATTTTTATTACTTATTTGTGGGCTGTATTCAAAATTAATTAAACTCTTATTATTGCTAGAGATTGCCTCTATTGTCTTATTCACTAATTTAAATTAGTTGGAACTGATTCCAAATTAAATGTCAAATGATTATGCTCAATAAAAGCAGTCTTGGTAGCCAAAAACTTGGCTGAGTTAAAAAGTAAATAATAAGATAGCACATTTGCTATCAGTCTTAAATTATATTTGGATAGGTAATACCTATCTTTTGTCCAAAACTTTTTTATTAAATTATTTATGTCAATAACATGAAATTTATGATTATTATCATTACAATTATATGTCAAATTTAAATTATTATTAAATATTAAATTATGCATTTGTATATTTAAATTATGTCTTAAATTATTTTCCTGTGGCAATCCCTGTATATAAGGCAGTGTAAACAAGACAATTTTGTGTACATTTAAGTTATTAAGTTGTTCAATATATCTTAATAACTGTTTGTTGTTTACACTGCCTCTTCTACCAACAATAATTATTATTGTACTATTTGGGCAAAATTTAGTAACAATAATTTTATTTAGGATATCACTAAAAGATGCTCCAGGCATGCAGCAATTTGTAACTTTTTGTCCTTTTAAAGAGTTATTTAAAGTTATGCCTAGATTTTTTCCCATGTCATCGCTATAAACAATTATATTATTTTTAGTAATATTTGAGTTATTTATTATTTTAATATCCTCTGCTATGGCACTGTCATAGAGTTTTGGTGGTGGTATAATATTATCAGCACACACTGACTTTGAAGAATCTGGTATTGAGCGCTGACACTCACATTGATATTTAACTAAGGAGTCAAACCGCTCCTCATTATATTTACAAGTCTTTACCAGATTATCCATAGCCAATATGTGTTCTTTTATTTCATTTTGGGCTGATTTATATTTATTGGACACAGTTTGAAGGGAGTTCATAAGTGATAATATTTCTGATTTAAGGCACTCTACTTCAGTCTCATAACATTGTTTTATGTTATCCACGGTGTGTGTATCACGGATGGTGTGTATGGTATCTCAAGTTTTGTCGCGATGTGCTATGGTGAAATTAAACGGGTGGAATTAGTTCGAACAATTCCTCAGAGCACTCCCCGTGGTAAATGCGATAAAATACGCATATAAATAAAATCGGAAGATCTGTCTGTAATATAAAAATAATTGGGTTATTTGTATGTTAATAAGAAATGATTAACCATTTTTGAATCTTTGTCTATCTGTCTATCTATCTTTTGTCCGGGCTAATATTCGGAATGGTGAAACTAATTGCAATTAAACTTTACGAATAGATTGAGATTGGAAGAGTACATGATTGATATTAAGCCCTGGGAATGAGGTGATCGCTACCATGCTGTTTCTAAATGTTTTCATACTAATTGTATAAAAAAATGCGTGAGTGTCGTGGAATACTCGGTTGGAACGAAATTCCTTGTGTAGTATATTATTATTGATTAACGTAGGTATTATTTTATTGATTAACAAATACAAATAAATGAATTACTAGCGTCTATTAAAATGAAGCGTCATTTGAAATAAAATAATATTTTTTTCATGGCATGATAAGAAAAAGTGCGAGGGAGATGGATATTATTCCATCTCACTTCCTTATTTCGCCGCCAAGGCCGTCTACACTATGACACAAGGGGTAGTAACGAAAAAACCTTACACTTTTTGTCGCATGACTCCCATCCGCCAAACCCGTACCGTCCTATAAAGAATTCGTTCCAATAATATATTGTCAATTAGTTTTCTTTAAAAAATGTCCCGCTGGATTTCTTGCGGATTCTTCCGAGAACAGATATTTTACCGAACCAGTGGTAAAACTTAAATGTTTCTCAATAAGTATTTTTCTAATTTATACGGTATCAAAATGAATCGGTTCTATTCTAAGATAGAGAACAATGCCAAGAGCGCTGTAGGCTTTACGTATTTTCCCGAATCGAATCAGAAATCTTTTACGTGGTAGAGCCATGCTGCACCTATATTAGTAGTACGTATAGTTGTAGCACTAATGGGTTGGTTCGACCGGGGAAGCACCACGCTCTCACAGAATACCAACGTAAAATAGCAGCTTAACGCTGCTGTGTTTCGTATGGTGAGTGTAGAGAACCGGAGACCCTTTTTACTGGAAACGAGGCATTACATCTTAGTCGTCACGGGTGACAACGCATCTGCATTTCGATTCGTAATCGAAATAGATGTAGATGTCTATGGGTCGCAGCAACCACTTACCATCAGGTGGAATGTGTTCTCGTTTATCACTCTTATCCTATAAAAAAATAATCGAACAATTGATAATGTAAATGACGCCAGATTAATAGATTCCTCTCAGGGGAAGCTGGTCACTTATTGATTTCACGATGTCTGTCCGTCTGTCCGTCTGTTCGTCTGTCCGTCCGTCTGTCCGTCTGTACCACGATAATCTCGAGAACGGTTTCGAATTTTCAAATTTTGTTTTCAGCAATCGATTACTGATCACCCAGGCATCTGAACCTCCTATTTTGAAACTGATTGCTCAACGGCAACCGTTAGAAACCGCTACAAAGCTGATTGCTTCGCCACTTTGCTATGCTGTTAGCTTGCTAGGTTTATTAATATAAACATTCAAGTTCGGACATTCTTAGATATTGTTACCTGCTATTATGTTATGATTTGTATACTATAATGTATCATGTGTGTAAGTTCTTTGTTAATACGTGGTGACGCAACATGTCGTGCCCTTCACGTGTCACGTCCCGCTGCACGTCACGCGTCACGGTAGCGATCAACGTTCACTCGTGTCACGCCAACTGGCAGCATTTACTCGCAACATGCGAGCCGCAGTCGATTTCCCTCCGTTTCTCGAACGGGAAATCAATGTTTAATTACTGGTATGGAAGCAGTTCGCGTTTTGGTAAAAACTTCTTGCACTTATGGAAAGCAACGCGGCCGCACTTTTTATATCCAGGAATTTTACCGGTCTTTATAGCGTAATGATAAATGTAGAAAAGATGTCTGATTATTGTTATACTTTTTGATTTTTTAAACGAGCACACGGTCCGCCTGGTAGTAAGTGGACATTGTGGCCCAAATACACCATTTTCGATTAAGAATCAACTTTTTTTTTATATAGAACAAGTGTGACAAACGAGCAGAGTCAACCTGATGGTAAGTGGATGCTGTGACCCATATCTACATTTATCCTCGATTAAGAATCAGTTATTAATTCTTGAAATAGTCAGTGACTAAGGTGAAATGCCTTCTTTCTAGTAAAAAGGGTTTCCGGTTCTCTAAATGCACCATACGAAACAGCAGCATCGAGCTGCTGTTTTACCCTGGTATTCTGTGACAATGTGGCCATTCCCCGGTCGAGTGAATCCATTCATGCTACAACTATATTATAGAACATTAGGTTAAAATCCACATTCGATACGTTGTTAACCTTGAAGACTAAGATAGAATGTCTCGTTAGCAGTAAAACACTTCTTGATGTTTATTTTTAAAATAATTTAAAGTATAATGTTTGAAGTATGGTGGCGGTGTAAATGAATCGTGATTTATTTTCTTTCGCCGGAAAATTCTTCCCGTGGGTTTTGTCAGAGACTACTATTAGAAAAGCTATAAAGACCTCATAGCCACATTTACAGTACCCAGACTCGCAATGGAGAGCAGATAGCTGCGTGAAATCTGGAATCCTCCAGCCAAGCGATGATAAACTCTTGCTGAGTCAAGAAACTAATACGGACTGATGATAATGATAAAATGGGAAGATACAATCTGATGCTACCCTGTGGCCCTAATCAAAAATCCCATAAAATTACTTTCTTGGTCTGAAGGATATTTATATTATCGTATTTATTTTGTCTTTGGATTTAATAAAATAAAGTTGACTAAAGTTTTACGTTTTCAGAAATATTTGGGCATTAATATATTATAATAGGTCCTGTGTTATAATTATAACACAACTTTGATTAAAGGAACAATACTTAAATCTTCCGCTCCTTCAAGCGTTTGAGAGTAGAATAGAGCGGAAAAAATATAATACTCTTGAAATTTAATATATTTTAGATTTTTACTTTCATGTAACGTTATCCAATCCTATTGGGATTTTAGGAGGAAGTTACCGAACTGGGCTCTCTAGAGTGTTGTAAAGCTGAGCAATACCTAACCTAGCATGGCTAATTAATATGAAACCAGAACTACTGAATAATAAACAATATTTGTACAATCATCATCATCATCATTAATAAAAGAATAAGATAATAGAATAAGAAAAGAATAGACAATTATTACTTATTAGAATTAATTTTTTAAATATGTTTAAAAAGGCATTCTATGAATCAGTCATTTGTCTATGAATAAATGATCCATCCACGTTAGTCAACCACATGTTCGTTGATCACCTGTCAATCGTAATCCGATGCTCTCACCAGATATACCGTGACAATGGAAGCGCCGACGTAACATCACACTAATAGTGCGTTTGTATGCACGTCACTCATACACACGTCTCTCACAGCAACTATTCGAAGATTGGGCTTAGTGATATGAGCGATTAAGATCACGATTGTAAATGTAGTATAGAATTTTAGTATGTATATTTATTGAAATTGCCAGTGATTACATGTGGATCAGACAAGTGACCCTTCACTGCTGGCCGTATTAAAAGTTTACTCAGCGAGCAATGGAGAGAGCTTCGCTTTTATATAGGATAAGGGTGACAAGCGAGCACACAGTCCACCCGATGGTTAGTGGTTGCTGTGGCCTATAGACATCTACATCTATCCTCGTTAGCGAATAAAATGCAGATGAGTTATCAGGCGTGAGGACTAAGATGGAATGCCTCTTTTCCAGTAAAAAAAATCTCCAGTTCTCTACACTTACCACATGAAACACAGCAGCATTAAGCTGCTGTTTTACGCTGGTATTCTGTGAGAGCGTGGTCCTTCCCCGGTCGAGTCGATCAATTCGTGCTACAACTATACTACTAATATAGCTGTAGCATGGCTCTACCACGTATAGCATGGCTCTACCAAGTATTGCTCGGAGTTTTTCTGCGTAATATACTTAGAAACGAGGATATTTGCAGTATAACCAGAGTAACCAACATAGCTCAACGTATCAGTAAGCTAAAGTAGTAATGAGCCGGCCACATACCTCGAACAACCGACAACAAATGGGGATGAAAGGTTCTCGAGTAACAGCCTCGTACCGGTAAGCGACGCGTAGGGCGGTCCTCCACTAGATAAAGTAACGACATTTTAAGATATGGAGGTAGTCGATGGATGCAGGTGGCTTAGGACCGTGCCTTTAAACATTCCTTGGGGGAGTCTGCAATTCGAAATCGTTCGTGCTTGACTCGTTTTATACTTTTTGGAAAACGGGGCAAATAGAAATAGAAATAGAAGATGTTTTATTCAATTTAAATTTTTACTACTTATTAATAGACATTTAAGAAACTTAACGAGCAAAGAACGGTTTAAAATTATGTGTTATGTTACACAATTAACTATACCAATTATATTTAAAATAGTTTGGTAGCGACTATCTCATTCCCAGGGGTTATAATAATCAATAAAAATTGATAAAAATATTGTATAAAATATAAAATAATGTATAGTTTAAAGCGCTCCGCTTAAGAAATATAACCGCAACTTAATTCAAACGCATTAAATTACAGCTTCTAATTTTTGTCGCGTGTATCGATTTCGCATTTTATCCCTTTTTTTCTAAATGTGTATTCATATTTCATTGACCACTCACTCGCGGCAAACATCAAAGTGCTTATAATACTAACATGGTATAACTTACTAGCTATGCTCCGCGGTGTCACCCTCGTATATCACGTGTCTGAGCCGCGCGACATGACATGGACACCTAGTTCAAGCATTTTCGATATCAATGTATGGAAAAATTGGTAAAATTAATGGGGTACTTTTATCTATCGGTATGTACGTTATAGAGCGAAGTTAAATTTAATCCACTTTCGCTCACCCGGGAGGGGGATGACAGATTTATCAAACCGGACTGGTAGTTTCAAAGATTAGCCTGTTTAAACAAACAAAAAACAAAAAAAACTGTTCTGCTCTATTATATTAGGATAGATGATGATACTTAAAACGTAGTTTAAACTTAGACTACGCCTTAAAATGTTACTTTAACAAAATCATCAAATTTCAGTACAAAAGACATCAACGAGTGAAACGATAAAGTCGGTAACTAGAAAGTGACTTTATTGTAAATGGACAAAGGGAAAAAACACATGTTTCAGATTAACAGGCTTTCAAGTTTGATGCCGAATATGAAACCTTTCCAAGAAGTACCAGCTGGCGTGCATTATTGGAGTTTTGGCCATACCTCGATTGACAGCTTGTCGTTCAAGTGCCGATATCTTCACATTGGATATGCTGCTCTTATAAACATTCGTATGCTCTATCGAGGAGCTCTCAGAGGACTCGCTTTTTTCATAACAACATAATATGCTGTTGCATAGTTATCTATACTATATCTATACCTGAGTTCACAATGAAATTATTCGAATTTGATTTTGCTATCCGTTACTAATTTCTAAATAATTGCGGAGTCTATATCTATTGATGCATCGTTAAGAGGCGAGATAAGTTTCAAATTATCAACGGTGGTGTTTTTTGAGTAAAAGTGGTATTAAAAAAGTGTTATTGGGCTTGGTGGCGCAGAAATAGTCCACACAATTTGGAAAGGAGGAAGGTGTTTTCTTCAATCTAGGTAAGACAACCTATAGATAAACTTTACATACATATTTTGTTAGCCACAATAAGTTAAACCTTTTACGTTAAGATACAGTATGAAAACCGCTTATCAAACGTCTCTTCATACACTACACGTGGCCGCTTAAAAGTTAAGCAAGAAGCTGACGAAAGGCTTTTAATAAATGAACGCGAAATAATTATAACAGCTTTTTCTTCGCCTTTGGAACAATACGTTACAAGCGTTGCAAGAGACTGTGTGCATTTCGCTCATATAATTGGACCTAGTTTTGCAAACACAAGCTGTAATAGCTTCAGCAAGACATTTGACTTAAATTGCACAGTACCCGGGCAACTTTAATTCGATCCCGGTATAGATAATTGCAATTTTGAGACGCACACATTCGGTTATGAAACAAAATGAGAAAATTGTAATCTTGCAAAATTAAAAAAGTTTAAAAGAACATTTGAAGTTCGCCAACAGCCTGTAACATTGTAGTTGAACCTTATTTATTACCCACTGAGACGTCTAACGCCCTGTACCTTGAAGTAAGGGTATTTGGAGGTGTTTCTTCATTTCTTAAAAATTATCCGTTTTGAAATATTTGACATAGGCTGGGTATTATCCGGGTTGGACTATTGTTGTGACTTTTACAAGATAATAAAAGCGGGAAATATGCCCAAAAGTTTTAAACAGAAATGTTCTTTTCTGCCGACTTCCAAAAAGGAGACGGTACTCAATTCGAGTGTATGTTCCTTTTTATGTGTGTTACCTCATAACTTTGTACTGGGCAAACCGATTTCGATGATTCTTTTTTTATATGAAAGCTGATAGTTCTTGTGTGGTCCCATATGAATTTGATCAAGGTCAGGCCAATGATTATTGAGTTATTCTTAAATAACCTATATTGAAGTCGGCTGTACAAAATTTTTAATTTTAAATTATTAAATATCACATCAGTATTTAAAACTATAATATTTTATAAATGTCAGGTAAGATTTTATCACTTGATATCTTATATCTGTGTGCATAATGTCCTCCAAACCAAATTTCGGTGATGGCGGCCAGCCTCAAGGGAGACTTGTCATCTGTGTACGACAGGGTTTTAGTGCACGAAGATTTGCGCAAGCACAAGTGCACTCTTTATTCATCTCTCATAGTCCGAACGGACGACAATCCGACACATCCGAAGATAGTTCAAGGCAAGACTAACAAAAACGACGAACAAAGAAATAAAAAAGAAACATCACCATGCGTCAACTTCTGAATCCGGGCAACCACTGAGAATTTCCTACATTACGATATTTAATATAACAAAGAGCTTTAAGTATAACCGGTTGTCATTTCAGCTTGCAGATCCTATCGGTATGAGAATGAAAATCACAATTTATGGCATAATTCCTATGTTCTACTTAAAAAAATATTACTCACCATATCAGCTTTCAATTAACCCTATTCATTTTTAAATTGTTTCTAGGAACTTACCTGAAACAAAAAAGTATATAATTTTAGTCAATAATAATTAAATTGGTATTATAACTATGCAAGTAAAGTAACTATGTAAGTAAAAAGCAAGTAGATAAGAAAGTTGTGTTTGTTCCAGTAAATGCACGTCGCTTGGAGAAATTTAGAAGTAACATAGTGAAAAAACTTCCATCACTTACATACCAAAATGATCCAAATTTTTTGTATGGAACATTATTTAAGCTTATTTGCAATGAATTTAATAATACTTTTACTTCTAAGACATTCTCCTTGAACAGTCGGAAGTCATTTAATGAATGGGCGACAGTAGGAGTCCATAAGAGCAGACATAGGTTATATGATCTTTACCATGAAAGGTCATATAATCATAGCGTCGAATTTAGGGAATATGTAAAAAAATATTCAAAAATATTTAAAAGAGTGTGCTCCACAGCCAAGTCTTTGCATTTGAGCAACAAAATTAAGACGGCTTCTAATAAAATTAAAATGACATGGAGTATAATTAATAGCGAAACTGGTAAGATTAACTCTCGCAATTCAAACTACCAGTTAAGTGTTAATAACAAATTAACCGAATCAGATCAGGACGTTGCAATGGTTTTTGAGAAATATTTTACTGATATTCCGATATTAACCACTAAGTCACTGAATTCTTCTCCTGTGGTCGCCGAATCATTACTTAAACAAAATGTAAATGCGTGTACAAAGAATTTTACATTTCATAAAGTATCATCAAAAGATATTGTAAAATATTTTAAAACTATTTATGTTAAGAAAACTGCGGATCTGTGGGGGATTTCCGTTAAAGTTATTGCGTCTATAATAGATACAATCGCGCCTCATTTACCTACTATTTTTAATACTAGTATCGAATCTGGTGTGTTTCCTGATTTAATGAAGTATAGTAAAGTAATACCTTTATTTAAATCTGGTAGTACATTAGACCCCGCTAATTTTAGACCTATTTCTGTACTACCAACACTTTTTAAATTGTTTCTAGGAACTTACCTGAAACAAAAAAGTATATAATTTTAGTCAATAATAATTAAATTGGTATTATAACTATGCAAGTAAAGTAACTATGTAAGTAAAAAGCAAGTAGATAAGAAAGTTGTGTTTGTTCCAGTAAATGCACGTCGCTTGGAGAAATTTAGAAGTAACATAGTGAAAAAACTTCCATCACTTACATACCAAAATGATCCAAATTTTTTGTATGGAACATTATTTAAGCTTATTTGCAATGAATTTAATAATACTTTTACTTCTAAGACATTCTCCTTGAACAGTCGGAAGTCATTTAATGAATGGGCGACAGTAGGAGTCCATAAGAGCAGACATAGGTTATATGATCTTTACCATGAAAGGTCATATAATCATAGCGTCGAATTTAGGGAATATGTAAAAAAATATTCAAAAATATTTAAAAGAGTGTGCTCCACAGCCAAGTCTTTGCATTTGAGCAACAAAATTAAGACGGCTTCTAATAAAATTAAAATGACATGGAGTATAATTAATAGCGAAACTGGTAAGATTAACTCTCGCAATTCAAACTACCAGTTAAGTGTTAATAACAAATTAACCGAATCAGATCAGGACGTTGCAATGGTTTTTCAGAAATATTTTACTGATATTCCGATATTAACCACTAAGTCACTGAATTCTTCTCCTGTGGTCGCCGAATCATTACTTAAACAAAATGTAAATGCGTGTACAAAGAATTTTACATTTCATAAAGTATCATCAAAAGATATTGTAAAATATTTTAAAACTATTTATGTTAAGAAAACTGCGGATCTGTGGGGGATTTCCGTTAAAGTTATTGCGTCTATAATAGATACAATCGCGCCTCATTTACCTACTATTTTTAATACTTGTATCGAATCTGGTGTGTTTCCTGATTTAATGAAGTATAGTAAAGTAATACCTTTATTTAAATCTGGTAGTACATTAGACCCCGCTAATTTTAGACCTATTTCTGTACTACCAACACTTAGTAAGATTTTTGAAAAAATTATTCTTCATCAAATGTTAAATTTCTTTAATATAAATAATTTACTTCATAAAAATCAATTTGGTTTCACAAGGGGTCGCTCGACAACTGATGCCGGTGTTGAGCTGATTAAATATATATTTAATGCATGGGAGAATTCACAGGATGCTTTGGGTATATTTTGTGACCTATCCAAAGCCTTCGATTGTGTTCACCATGAAACATTAATCAGGAAACTTAAACACTACGGTGTAAGAAGTGATGCTCTTAAATTAATTATTTCATATTTAAGTAAGAGAACGCACAAAGTTGTCATTAACAGTATGAGTTCTTCCGGGTCGATGGTACAGATGGGCGTGCCTCAAGGCTCAATTCTAGGCCCCTTTCTGTTTCTTGTATACATTAATGACTTACCTTACATAGTAGGAGATAACCATGATATAGTATTATTTGCAGATGACACTTCTTTAATTTTCAAATTAAGTCGACAATTGCTAAAATATGACGAAGTAAATAATGCTATATCTAAATTAGTAAATTGGTTCAATGTTAATAATTTGCATTTAAATGGCACTAAAACGAAATGTATGAAATTTATGACTCCAAATGTCAAACAATTAAATACTAATGTAATTTTAAATGGGGAGAAACTGAGTCTTGTAGATACCACCATTTTTCTTGGAATCACACTAGACGCGAAGCTTCAATGGAGCCCCCATATATCAAAACTAGCAAGCAGACTTAGTTCTGCAGCATATGCCGTAAAAAAGATTAGAAGTCTAACTAGTGTTGAAACAGCTAGACTAGTTTACTTTAGCTATTTCCATAGCATAATGTCGTATGGTATTTTGCTATGGGGACACGCAGCTGACACTGAAATTATATTTGTTTTACAGAAGAGGGCCATAAGATCAATTTATGATTTAAAGCCTAAAGAGTCGCTGCGACAAAAATTTAAGGAAATTAATATATTAACTTTGGCCTCTCAATACATTTATGAAAATGTAATGTACGTACACAAAAATAAAAGTAGTTTTACAAAAATAAGTGATATTCATTCTGTAAATACTAGGAACAGACACAATCTAGTAGTACCGGTTACTCGACTCCATCGAGTCAGTAATTCATTCTTGGGGCGATGTATACGCTTTTACAACAAAATTCCAGAAAATATACAAAATTTGACCTGCTCAAAGTTCAAAAACTTTATTAAACTAAGTTTATATAAAAAGGGTTATTATAGTATTAAAGAATTTATAGATGATAATAACCCCTGGAAATGAGGTGATCGCTACCAAGCTATTTCTAATTTGTTGTGTTGTTAATTTGTGTAACATACATGATTGTAAGCTGTTATTTTTTAAAAAAAAGTCCCGCTGGGTTTCTTGCTGGTTCTTCCCAGGACAGAGGTTTTTTTTTCGAACCAGTGGTAATTATACAAAGGAGTGACTTTCAATAAGCATTATTTATAATCTATATTGAATAAAAAAGTTTCTGTTTCTGTTTCTGTTTCTTAACTTCCTCTTATGTTTAATCATAATAATATTCTACTCGTATATACGTAACCAATGTTACTTATAGGCGGCGATCGACAGGCGACCATCAGGTGAGCCAGCCGCATGCTCGTTTGATAAAAAAAGTTTATCAAGACAATCTTCTTAAAAGTTTTCTTATACATTTTCGACGCCCTTAATCTATTTAACTAAGGCATATTGTTGTGCTTTCTTGTGTACAATATAGAAATCTAATAAATATAAAATCTTGTATAATTTCTGAGTATACAGAACTATTTATATAAAATTTATAATCAGTATATCTATACAAATAAATAAAATTGAAGTGTCTGTTAGTAAAGTCAAAATAACACCTTTTTACTAAATGCATATGGAAGTTTATAAGGAAAAACACAATTTTTAAATTTTTGTCTGTCTGTCTGTTTCTTCCGGCTAATCTCCGAAACGGCTGGACCGATTTCGACAGGACTTTCACTGGCAGATAGCTGATGTTATATGGAGTAACTTAGGCTAATTATATTTTTTTAAAAATCAGGGTTCCGCGCAAAAAGATTAAAACCCTAAATTACACGCGGACGAAGTCACGGCCAGCTAGTAATATAATATAAAAAGAAGGTGTTTAGGCGCAAGTGGTTTAGTTAGCGTTGGCTACTGTTGATAGCTGAAATCAAAATGCGAATGGTGGCGGAGTCAAGCCGACTCATTCGTGCTGCAACCATATTATAGCTGGAGCATGGCTCTTTGGCGTGCTGTGGCAATGTAAGAATATCCACTACTCCATATCATCCCGTGGGTGTCGTAAGAGGCGACAGAGGAAAACAAATCAGGAAATGAGCAGCATTCCTAATAATGACTGGAAAATAAAAAACTGCGATTTGCAACCCGCTTGCCAAGCGTGGCAACTATGGCAAATATCTCTATGAGGCAATCTATGGGGGAGGTCTACGTTATCCAGTGGACTTTAATAGGCTGTAACGGCAACGATATGACATTATGATATGCCATTGTAAAACGAATAGTAAAACTATTAAAGGGGCGATATATGACGTCGATTTTTTTCTGTCGCCGCGGAATGTAGCGGACAGCCTGACGGGTACAGTCGCCACCACTCTCGCTTCAGCGAAAAGGAAAGCCGACAAGCAACATGCCGCGAGCCGGCAGGTCGGCTTTTGGTAACGTTGCTTGCTCATGTTAAAAATAATGGATGAGATAAATTGGGTTACAATTGTAAGTAATGGACATTTAATTTATTAATGACCAAAAACAGAAGGAAGAAATTTAAATAAATAAATAAAGTCTTTGTATTTGTAACTATCAGTGATTAATGTTGATAGTAATGATCTACAGATCTGATTTCGGTCACAGCAGCCAGTCTTAACGGAGACTAGCCATCTGCGTAAGACAGGACTATAGTGCCCGAGTGTATGCGTAAGCATAGGTGCACTCTAATAGTCCGATGGGACGGCAAACCGATACGACCAAGGGAGATCAGGGGCTGGACCAACGGCTTAATGTGCTTACCGAGGCAAGGGGGTGAAACACAGCCAACTTCTACTGAGAAATTCTAGGCAAAAAAAAACTCAATAACTAATTTTATGGCCCAACCCGGGTTTCGAACCTGGAACCTCATGATCAGCAGTCGTGTTTACGACTACTAGATCAACGAGGGATTCATCATTGATTACGGCATACTGAAAAGTATATTATGTTACATTCGAACAACACCAATTTCATTTCTTTTATTTCTAACTATAATAAAAAAAAACTAAAACTAATAACTTAATTATCATATAGTCCTACTCCTCGTGGTATCGTGCCAAGACCGCTGTCTGCATTTCCTCGCTGAATGGCTATACTTAGTCTTTGAGCGAGAAAAGAACCAGGCCTCTTATCACCAGTAGCAACGACCAGTCGCAGGTAGAGTTCCTTAAGGAACCTCATTGCACGTGGACCCCAGGGACCGATAGTCTCTACAGCAAATGGCACAAATATGTAGTCATCTCACAGAGACTCATACTTGCGCCACTTACTCATTTTAGCTGCCTCTTATGCCACCCTGGCTCTAAACGTGGTACCCCTGAAATGAGA
Organism: Parnassius glacialis; assembly: GCA_033319125.1. Lineage (NCBI taxonomy): Eukaryota > Metazoa > Arthropoda > Insecta > Lepidoptera > Papilionidae > Parnassius > Parnassius glacialis. Next base: position 55,178,747 of record JAVANC010000005.1, read on the forward strand.
GGCCGCCAGAGTATCTAAGCAAGTAACGTCCCAGACTAGGCTAGGCTTTACCTCTCTCCCAAGGGACCATTGTCATACATTCAGGTGTCCTGCCATCGTTTCTAAATATTCCACAAGGCTCTAAAATCGAGGGAACATTTATAGGGACAAGAGCCCTTCGATTGACATCATTCAAAGAACCGTGCCGTAAAAATCTACCAGCACTTTTCTTACATGAAAGTTCGTGGGGCCCAAATTCGTCGATGATGCTACAACAGGGGTACTGATGGGGTTGACAAATCGTCGCTCCTAGTCGGATTCCTCTGGCAATGCGCAAGCTTTATCCAGTAATGTGCCGAGATTACTTGATGGTAAAGCTTGTAACCAGTGACTAGATTCCTTAGTCGAAACAGCCAGAAGGCGTTCAACGTTCATGACAAATACTCGCGCTTCTATTGTAGAGTCGTGAGTAGAGTCGATTCAAAATGTATTATTAAAAACACACATATTTCGCATACTCCACCGACGATTTCCGAATAGAACTTAGGTTAAGAGCTTATCTCTAAAAGTTACAGCATCAGTAATTTCTTCATGGGGTAATGTATGCCAAAAAGACGTGCCACAAAGTTGCAGAAAACATGCAGGATTTATCTATCAAAAAATATAAAATTTTTATAAGGCAGATTTTTTTAATAAGGGTTATTATACTACTTAAAAGTCCATGATTGATAATAAATCCAGGGAATGAGGTGATCGCATGTTATTTCTAAATGTTTTCATAATTTATTGGATAAAATATTATATTGTAATAATGTTTAAAATAAGTCACGCTGGGCTTCTTGCTGCTCCTTCACAAGACTAGAGCTTTTTTCGTACCAGTTGTAAAGTTTAAAGTTAAAAAAGTTAAAGGTACAGCCTATATACACGTCCCACTGCTGGGCACATGCCTCCTCTCATTTCTGAGAGGGTTTTAGGGCCCCAATGCGTGTTGGGGAACTTCACATGTCTTCGAAATATATTTTTTTTCTTATTAGTCAGACATGCAGGTTTCCTCACGATTGTTTTCCTTTCTGGTAGCTCAGATGGTTAGCGTTCGCTGTAAGTTTCATAGTACGCGAGAAACCCGGGTTTGATCCCCGCCGACACCAATTAAATAATACCACGTGCTCGGCGGTAAAGTTGTAAAGCTTAAATAACTTTAAATATGTATTCTTGTAATCTATATTGAATTAAAAATATTGCATTGTATTTTATTCACCCCACAGCTCAGCACAGACGTCTCATTCCAGTTACGGTAATATAGCGACAATTGACTTCACATGTCATCGAAATATTTTGTTCCTCAGATATGCAGATTTTCTCACGACGCTTTCCTTTTTCCTTTAAATCAGCAAAACTGCAATCAACAATTTCATTGGTTCCAGAGAGAAATGAAAACGGTTTGCTCGATTACTGAGCTACTATAACGTTCTCTATGTTGCAGGAATAAACAAATGACTGTAATATTATAAAAAAAATGTGTAATTAGGAAATAACAGTATAGTAACATGTCGTTCATATATCGTTCAGTGATCTGAACAGCTACAATGGCTCTAATAATTTACAATTTCTTTCATATAATTACCAATTTTATCACGCTTTTAATAGCTTCGCGTAAATCTATCTATCTATCTATTTATGTAACGGTATGTTTTAATGTTTGTATACTCAGATTTTGAATGTTTTTATACGTGGTAGAGCCATGCTGCAGCTATTAGTAGTATAGTTGTAGCACGAATAGGTCGGCTCGACCGGGGCCACGCTCTCACAGAATACCAACGTAAAATAGCAGCTTAACGCTGCTGTGTTTCGTATGGTGAGTGTAGAGAACCGGAGACCCTTTTTACTGGAAACGAGGCATTCCATCTTAGTCCTCACGGGTGACAACGCATCTGCATTTTGATTTGTAATCGAAGATAGATGTAGATGTCTATAGGCCACAGCAACCACTTACCATCAGGTGGATTGTGTGCTCGTTTGTCACCCTATCCTATAAAAAAATGTAATTTTCACCAATTTGTAGACAGCCCATTGACTTGAAAATTTGGACTTGTATTAAGACGATACGATAATTTAATAACTTTATCCTATTATCCTTATCAGAATCACCAGGATAATATAAAATGCGTGTTGTTTAAGTTATATTTTATATATTCTTATAAACTCGCTTTCTATGTTTGTGCAGGTGGAAATCAATAATTGATTATAAGCTAACTTCCCCGTGAGCTAGATACTATAAATTTTGAAAATAACACAGAATCGGAAAGTACGTGTAAGAATATGAAAAACTTGATAGAGTCACGTTGTTGCACGAATGGGTCTCCTCGACCGGGGTAAGATCACGCTCTCACAGAATACTCTCAGATAACCGGCGGAGATACTTTTTACAGAAAACGACGCATTCATCTCAGTCCTCAGATGTGACCGCGCCTCAGCATTTAAATTCTTAAATGTGGATAAATTTAGATGTCTATGGGCCACAGCATCCACTTACCATCAAGTGGACTGTGTGCTCGTTTGAGACCCTTATTCTGTAAAAATATCGTGGCATATTAAAAAAATATACATTTTCATATGAACACAAATCCCATTAAATTAAACTATTTTTTACGGATTTTTTCGCGTTTAATTTAACTTTTTAATTCCCGATGTTTCGGGTGCTTTACAGCACTTATGGTCACGGTGGGCATTGACGTGTTTGACGTCCCGATGTTATAGTTAGCCCGGCTACCTTCAGTTTTTCAATATTAATTTTTGGTCCGATCTACGCAGAATGAGCCTACAGTATCTTGAAATCTATTTTGAATCTATCTTGAAAGTTAAATTAAACGCGAAAGAATCCGTAAAAATTAGTTTCATTTAATGTGTACTATTTGTGTAAATATAAGAAATCATTATGTGAATATAAATCCCGATAAACATATTGCGTTCCATCGCGTTAGTATTGTCTCCATACAATTGATCACGGTTGCAGCTAATTTGCCGCCCGCGAGCACAATAGCGAAGTGTTAACGGGCGGCCAGCGGGAGATGGCGGCGCAATCGCGCGTTTCTTACTGCGTCAATGAGCGGCAAAAACATTTTAGTTTATGATGAGTAGGGTGGCCATAAAACATTGAGTAATTTTTATTAATTATTTTCATATTTATTAGTTATTATTCTTTTTTGTTAGCAAGTAGCACTTCGCTGCAGGAGTTAACTGGACACTATTTCTGCCTAGGAATTCGTTTTGATAGGTACAACCTTCTTTCCTATTTCTGACGCGTGCACTTTTGTGTTCTAGTCTGAGGATATTACAGGCCGTGCGGTATTCTATCTTACTCCACAGAGGTGAAAACCCATCTGTAGACTTCATTTTAAGAAAGACTTAGTTCATATGTCACTACAATATTATAAAAAAGCTGCCTCTCGTACGAGTACATGGAGAAGATGTTGCCGTAATCGAATTTTATAAGTGGTAAAGCTATGCTGCAGCTATATTAGTAGTATAGTTATAGCACGAATGAGTCGGCTCGACCGGGGAAGGACCATGCTCTCACAGAATACCAGCGTCAAATAGCAGCTTAAAACTGCTGTGTTTCGTATGGTGAGTGTAGAGAACCGGAGACTCTTTTTACTGGAAACGAGGCATTCCATCTTAGACCTCACGGGCGGCAACGCGTCTGCATTTTGATTCGCAAACGAGGGTAAATGTAGATGTCTATGGGCCACAGCAGCCACTTACCATCAGGTGGACTGTGTGCTCGTTTGTCATCCTATACTATATAAAAAAATATAGACATTGCCGAACCATGCCGAACAAACCATGCTTGGCTAGCAGAATGGCGATGTCCGTACTCTACGATTTAATAACCTCGGTTGGTCTGGTAACTTAACAACTGATATTATATACGTGATAGTTATACCGCTAACTAACTAAAAGCAAGAGATCTTTTAGGTATCATAGTCACCTGCTACGACAAGCTCACTAACGACATCACAGCATGGAAATTAAGTAACTATACCGTTACTTTTACTGTTATGCAGTTGATTTTACGTGATCGAGCCAAGATGTAACTTAGCTATATTATGGTTGTACCTCGAATGTGTCAGCTCAACCGAAGTAAGACCGCGCTCTCACAGAATACCAGCATAAAATAACTACTAATGTTGCTGTGTTTCGTATGGTGTGTGTACATAAACTGCTTTTACCACAAATGAGACATTCTATCTTAGTCTTCAGGGGCAACAACGCATCTGCATATTGATTCTGATATAAATGTCTACGGGTCGTAGCATCTACTTACCGTCAGGTGGAGTGTATACTTGTTTTCCCTTTTATTCTATAAAAAATACGCTTTTCATACGAGGTCCTGGCAGCTTAGAGGATGCACGCGCCCTTTATGTTTCACCGTACGCAAGCAACTCGGATCGATCCCTGCCGACACTAATGAAAAAAATTATTTAAATTTTAAGTGCTTATTCACCACGTGCTCGGTGGTGAAGGAAAAATCATGAGGAAATCTACATGCCTGAGAGATAAAATATTTCAAGGACATGTGAAGAATGCCAACGCGCACTGTAGCAGCGCGGCAAACTTATCGCACCATATCCTCAAATGTTTATATACGTTATAAATATATGAATATACTATTAATAAATATTGCATTTAAAGAGATGTACTTACAGCCTATTAAAGTGCACTGCTGAACAAGGCCATTTTTGCCATTTCGCCATTTATTGTCTCATAGAACAGATATTTGACATAGTCGCCGCGTTTGGTAAACGGGTTGGCGACTGCAGTTTTTTTTATTTTTAGTTGTTATTAGGAAAACGCTGCTGACAATCTCCTGACTTGTTTCCCTCTGTGGCCTCTTACGACATCCACGGAATTAAATTTACTTTTTAAATTTACGATTTACTGTTATTATTCAATAATTTGCTTTAATACAGAAATCCTTGACTGCTTTTGATGTTACTGCCTTTGGAGGAATTTCCTTGATCTCGCAATAATGCGTAGTCACCCTTGTGCCGCGACTTTCCCAGCGCCAGAAGTCATTGCCCTCGCATTATTTATTATTGTTTCTGTTGATTTGTTTAGTTGCAACAAAAGTTACATGTGTCCGCTGCTGCTAAGTGCGACACCGCTGATTGCAGAGTGCTATATAATTTATTGACGGCTCCGTAGCGCAGTGGCTAAGCGTTATGGTCTCAGAGCGGATTCGAATCCCGTGAACAATTGTTTGTATGACCTATAAAAAAATTGTTGAGGGTGACCTTTGTCCATGTGTAATCTAAATTATGTAAATCACCTCCACAATACAGAAGAAATTCCTAGTGTTCTACTATTGTTTTTGACATATTTTTTTTGGAAACTTCAAAATTTGTCAGTAGTAAAAACCGAGTGGCTGAGAGAAATCGCCCGTTTCTGTTTCAAAAGACTTTTTTCATAGCTTTTGTGACATATCCCGCACGGAGTGTTCCGGGTCTGTACAATGTATATTATATATACGTCTACGCTTAATATAGGCAGAAGATACAATTGTGAAAATTGCTTTTTGAATTCGGAAGAGTTATATTTTAATTAAGAATGACAGATAATATAATAATTGAAATTGAATGATCTATAACTCTTAAATAAATTGTGGATACGACACGCGCTCTACTTAGTATAAGATGATGGTATTATGCCTTCGCGCAAGTGTAAGCAATAAGTTGACAAAGTTTTATCTAATGATTGATATGGCAGCGCATAAAATACGAACAAACAAATATTAATTTTTATATATTAGAAAAAAATATTACTGATTCTTATTAAAAGTCGTTTTTTACTTTTACCACCGGTTTGGAAAAAACATCTGTCCTGAGAAAAACCAGGAAGAAACCCAGCAGAAACAATGATATTTACTTGCTTCTACTTTTGCTTATGTTTTTCTTTTAATGTACAAATAGTTATCTGTTTATCTATTATGCCCATTTATATTATTTTTTGGTGTTTATGTTATTTTGTTATTTAACAATTATTTATAAACAAAGTGTAGTTACAAAGTAAAAATATAAATATATTTTTGTATAAAGACACTGCTTATTTCATATTGACATTTCATCCAGCAGGCCTGATAATAAATAAAATTTTGTACAACCGACTTCAATATATATTATTAAGGATAACTTAAAAACTATTAGTCAGACCTTGAACATTTATATGGGACCACATGAGAAGCACCAGCTTTCAAACAGAAAAAGAATCATCGAAATTGGTTCAGGTAGAACAAAGTTATGAAGTAACACTCATCAAAAACACTCGAATTGAGGACCTCCTCCCTTTTTGAAGTCGGTTGAGAAAAGGTTAATTATTTTATCATTTTGAGTGGACTAACACAACACATATCATAAGGTGACAATTAGAATGACGTTTAATCTTCGTGTTATGGACTCCCAAGTCCAAGTCAAATAACTTTTAAATAATAATAGAGTTTAAGAAAACTTACACAACACCCAAAAAGAATCATCAAAATCGGTTCAGGTGGAACAAAGTTATGAGGTACACATAAAAAAAACATACAGTCGAATTGAGTACCTCCTCCTTTTTGAAGTCGGTAGAAAAGCGAAACAAATTTAGTGTGCACTCTTATAAGAAAAATCAGTATATTGTAATAATCATCATCATTAATTTATTTAGTTTAGAAAGGCTTACACACTCATATCTTTGTAGTTACAAAATACAAAAGTGACAAAACCGTAATAAGAATTGCTAATTACGAGTCATGTGAAGACTTTACTTTCATCTAACTATATGCAAATTTAAAGTTCTCCGGGAAATGTTCGAACTACTCACAAAAACATTGGCCAAAAGTTTGAAGCTTGCAGTTTGAGTCACGCTAGTCACGGCTGTGAGAAAAACTCTCTGTTCATCAGTTTTCGTACAGATTTCGCGCCAGTAGAAAATAGGTCCATGTCTAATACAGATGAAAGCTTATAAAATCCAATTGCGCAGAAGCAAAGTATTTCTTCTATAATTTGTTGAAGCAAGAGGTATTTGGTCCGAATCATTACGTGAGCAAATAGCTCAGAACAATCAATTGATCCATTTACTATATTATGAAGAAACAAATATAACACAATATAATATACAGATACTTTATATTAAGTTGGAAGCTCCAGGGTGGCCCGCGAAATTCAAATTTTCTTGCGTTTTTTGCAATTGCAGGTCAGGGTTAGGTTGTATATTTAACAAAATATGATTCGCGACCGTAGCGATTATGTGTTTACAGAATTATTATCATTAAAATCACCAATACAACCCTGTAAGTTCATATTAGCCATAAGTTCATATTTTTCTGAAAAAACTCATTCAAAGGGCTAATATGAACTTACAGGGTTGTATTGGTGATTTTAATGATAATAATTCTGTAAACACATAATCTTTACGGTCGCGAATCATATTTTGTTAAATAAACAACCTAACCCTGACCTGAAAATTGCAAAAAACGCAAGAAAATTGAATTTCGCGGGCCACCCTGGAGCTTCCACCTTAAACGATTGTGCATATAATAAATTCGAAATAATATATCTTATACTTTAAGACTTTAAGTAAGGAATTCTTAATAATTTCTTATATTTATGCGAACACTACACATTGAATAAAACTTTTATGAATTTTATCGCGTTTTTAAAGTAATTGTAAGGTATTTTTTCTTATAATCGTAAATTACGTATCACTTACTCATTTATTAATGTAAAATTTAAAAAAAAAAATTTTTTGTCACTATAAGTATTGAAGACGATAAAATCTCTAAAAGTAGGTTTATTTAATAACCAATTCGTGTATATGTAATTGGGTTTTCGGAAACGGCTTACGATTCGGATGAAATTTCGTATTTAGATGATGGTTTACTTTCCCAATTTATCTAGATAGGTTCCATTCCTGAAAAAAAAATGTTTTCTTTTTCTAACGCCGATCAAACCTCAGTCGCCCTGCTACTTATATAGATTAATTGTAAACAACGTTACGGGTAAAACTAGTTTAAGAAATAAACTAAAGTTGTCGAAAGTCGTCACGCAGTCGTTGAACCATTACGTCACGACCGCAAGGCCTATTGCAAGTGCTATGGGTGCCGATCATAAGGCTCCTTGCACACAATACACTACTCGCATTACATTATATTTAATTTTTGAATTCCTAATACATGTAAAGGATTTTTTTTATAGGATGGGGTGACAAACGAGCACACAGTTCACCTGATGGTAAGTGGTTGCTGCGGCCTATAGACATCTACATCTATCCTCTATTACAATTCAAAATGTAGATTCGTTGTCACCCGTGAGGACTGAGATGGATTGCCTCATTTCCAGTAAAAAGGGCCTCCGGCCACCTGCACTCACCAAGCGAAACACAGAGGTAAAACTCTACTTCACGCTGGTATTCTGTGAGGTCGTGGTACCACTCCGGTTCGAGCCGGCCCATCCGTGCGACAGCAAACACTGCCGCGTGGCTCTACCACTGTTTAAATAATGGTTCACATTTACACCCGGTAAATGGCGCCGTTATCAAGATCCAGAAATCAGTCCTGAGAAGCCGGGGCGGATAGCTAGTACTTCAAATATTTAACTACATTCTTAGGCCTCCCCCAAAGTATATACACAAACTGGCGCTAATACATAAATATCCATTACCCCATATTATTCCGTGGGTGTCGTAAGAGGCAACAGATAGAAATTGAAACAGGAGATGAACAACAGCATCTTACTGATAAAAACGAAAATAATAGAAAACTGCGCTTGCCAAGCCGTCCGCCAAGCGTGCCAACAATGGCCAAATGCCCCCATGAGGTAATCTATGGAGGAGACAGCAGTGGACTTTTACAGGCTGTAATGGATGGATATAATGGAATGAGGAGAAGTAGAATACAAGTTTATATTTTGATCCTTCATTCATTTTTTAACCGACTGCGGAGGGAACTGTGTTTATCAGCTTATTAGTATGTATGTACGTATGCTTTGTTCCTTTGTAGTGCTCCAGATACCAAACGCGAGGGCCGATGTTGATGATTCTTACATAAATCGATTTGTCTTACTCTTGTCAGTGTTACTGAAGACATGACAGTAATCAAAATTCAAAATGACACCACATTGCTTAAAAGAAAAAAATTAAAGTCGACGAACTACAAAATATGTGAAGGGGGGTATCATTGATTATGTCTTTGAAAATGATATTTAGGTTTCTCTAGTCATTTTTCATTTTGAATGATCATTCCCAAATGGTACTACAATGTTATAGCGGATCTATATCGATTTAAAGTTGGTTAGCCACTATTCTCTCTTAAGTTTCCAAAACTTATAATAAAGCTATGACAAAGTTCTTAGATAATGTACAATGAGTATTATTAGTAATTCTCTATGGAGTCGGGTTTTTTTAAACAGTATTAACCTTGCCTATTAAATGACTCAGTACTTTGAGCCTTATTAGTTAAGGGACGCTAATTTTATAATATTAACAAAATAAAAAGAGTTATAAGCAGACATTCGTAAAATAAAGTTAGAGCAGTTAGAGTTAGACTATATCTTATTTATCTGGACACATGAGTTTAATTTTTTCTTGACACTTCAGCGTATTCAGATCAAACAGCAAACAGTATAGTAAAAATAGAATGAAGTACATTCTTGACTCTTCCAACGAAGTGTAATTTGGTAGTCATTTGAGCACACTCGGCAACATAATTATTATTAGCTAACGTCAAATATGAAACTTCTTCAAAATTCAGAAAACGTTCAACTCAGTTCATATCCAACAGATAAGAAAAGACACTTAGTCTAAAGTCATGCCGTGAAGTGCTAGTGCCACTAAGAGCGTAAGAAATATCGGTTGCTATATTATCTCATGTGATATCACCAGCGGTGTACTAGTTTGAGTGTCAGTAACATTCACAGCCTTGACATATCGTTGACACTGCATAGATGAGTGTGGTGCCTTCCTTACCTTCTATGTTATGATGTCTTATTCCTATTTTTCTTTCTACCTTCATGATGTTTCCCAAAAAAGCAGGTTAAAAAATTTATGACTAAAACCATGGCAATCAAGCATGAGAAATGTGTCGGAGACCTCGTTTTAATGGCAACAAAGCATTTAATCTTAGTTATCAGAGCGTCCATATGCATTTTGGTTTTTAATTGGCGATAAAAATGTAGTTGTCTATGGGCCACAGCATCCACTTAACATCCGGTGGACTGTGTACTCATTTGTCACTCTTACTGCTACAAGGAAACAAACCCTTGTGCGAGGAACCTAAGGTATTGGCGGTCAGGCCGCGGCGGTCGAGTCGCTATGCGCAGACGGTGACGCGTTCACTTTCACCGCCGGTATGGTCATACCAGGTGCCGTAGAAATCGTGTAGACCAAGCTATTACCACTTTTTGTGCTGTAATCTACATAAGCTCGATTTTACCTCACTTAGTGTGGTTGATTAAATGTGCTAAGTTAAAATTTAATACGATGCCGATGCTGAGAAAGTTTTTCAACAATAAGTTTTTGCAAAGTAAATTATTTATATAAAAATAAAAACTTCAAAACAAAAGTAATATATCTACTTATGAACTCAAGGTCTAAGTATCATTAATTCATTACAGCCTATTACGAAATTATAAAAGTCACAAAAACCTGTCCTAAAGTAAAGTAGTACTATAATACTAAATGACGGCTCCGTGGCGCAGTGGCTTAGCAATGGGTTGTGACGTTAAGAGCCCCAGGTTCGAATCCCGCACGGAACAAGTATTTTATAGTCTACAAATAATTGTTCAGGGTCTGGATGTTAATTCCGTGTGTAATTTACATTTGTAAACTGCGTTCATGATACAGGAGAAAATCCTAATGTGCAAGAAACTTTTTATTAAAAAAAAAAAGATTAAAAATGTAAAAGTCGATCGCTAAACATAGGCCAGAATAGGGGCGGATTATTATCAACCGCAGTTTTTAGTTATTGAGTTGTCAGGAAGATGCTGCCACCCATCTTCTGTTTTGCTGTTACAATACAATGTTTATATCAATTTATAAACTCCTGTCAACTAAATTGTAAATACTCTACTGTTACGGACGGCGAGGGGAGCCGCCGCCCCACCGCCTCTTCATACCCCGTTGCGCCCCGCGCACCCCGCACACCGCCAGCAGATCACGCGATGTCGCCGACCAATCAGCGCGCGGCATCACCTCACGACGCTACTCACATACTGAGACGCTCTCTTGCAAGATATAAGAAGGGCGTTTTTGTCTGTGAGCTGTTCATTTCGGAAGTGGCACTAGAAGACAACAGCAAGAGAAGAAATCAAGAGAGAAGAATTTATACTCCATTGAAGACTCGTCTCTGTGTATATAGTTAATTAGTGAAAGCCGCATTTCTAAATAATTGAATACATTATAGTCTACAGTATCATCTTTTCTTAAGCGGTCCCTAGTGTAGTATACCTCAACATCAATCACATAGTTAATCAATACAGTCCACTTGCACAGTAAAATCATACAGTCCACTCCTGTCCCTAATATCTACAATTAACTTTTTTACCGGTAAAAAGGCATTCTAAGTCCTCGGGGATGACAAAGCCTTTTGAGCCTTAATCGAGGATAGATATAAAAATGTCAATGGGCCAGAGCATCCGCTTACCATCAGGTGGACTGACTTCTATAAAAAAATAGGCTTGATTTTCCAATCACTATTAACTTGTCTGGCACTTAAAATAAAAAAAATGTATAATATGTTATTATAGATAGCGAAAACAGAGAAAATGAAGTCTTGTAGAAAGGAGATTTAACGTTTTTACATGAAGTTGAAGCGCTTGGAACATCATTCATCATTCATCATTACAGCCCTTCACAAGTCCACTGATGAACATAGGCCTCCCCCAAAGAATGCCACAAAGCACGGTTCTGAGCCACCTGCATCCATCGACTTCCTGCATATCTTACCAGATCGTCACTCCATCTAGTGGGGGGACGCCCTACACTTCGCTTACCGGTACGAGGCTGCCACTCGAGAACCTTTCTTCCCCATCGGTTGTCGGTTCTTCGAGCTATATGGCCGGCCCATAGCCACTTCAGCTTACTAATCCGTTGGGCTATGTCGGTCACTCTGGTTCTACTGCGGATATCCTCATTTCTGAGTTTATCACGCAGAGAAATTTCAAGCATAGCCCTCTCCATAGCTCACTGAGCGACCTTGAGATTCCTCATCTGGCTAGCAGTGAAGGACCACGTCTCAGTTCCGTATGTCTTCACTGGCAACACGCACTGGGTGTACAGTCTCGTTTTCAACTTTTGAGGTATACCTGACGAGAAGATGTGCCGTAATTTTTCGAACGCTGCCCAACCGAGTTGAATCCGTCGATTGACCTCTCGGTCGAAGTTGGACTTACCTAGTCGGACTATTTGTCCCAGGTAAACATACTCGTCAACGACTTCGAGCTTAGTGTTCCCAACAACTACTGGCATAGGTGTGACATAGGCATTAAACATGATCTTTGTTTTGTCCATGTTCATCTTAAGACCTATCCGTTGGGAAACACTATTGAGGTCATTGAGCATAGTGCTTAGGTCCTCCAGCGATTCTGCCATAAGGACTATATCGTCGGCAAATCGAAGGTGAGTGATGTACTCGCCATTGATGTTAATACCGTATCCTTTCCAGTCCAGAAGCTTGAAAACGTCTTCCAATGCAGCGGTGAAGAGTTTCGGGGATATGACGTCACCCTGTCTTACACCTCTCTGCAATTGGATAGGTTTCGTACTCTGGTTCTGTACTCGGATAGCCATCGTAGCCCTACTGTACAAGCACTTCAGCACTTCGATATACCGACAGTCAACTTGGCACCGCTGAAGGGACTGCAGCACCGCCCAAATTTCGACGAAATTAAAGGCTTTCTCATAGTCCACATACGCCAGACATAGTGGCCAATTGGCTGAAAGGTTTCGGGACTTTGGAACAGAGCACAAGGGGGACGGAGCGTTGACTTCATTAGACGGGACCTTTCCAACTTAACGTTTAGGTTCAGTGTGCCTCTAACCATTTGGTGATCGCTGCCGGTTTTCACCCTCGCGATCACTGAGACATCACTGAACAGTTGTCGTCTGGTCGTCATAATGAAGTCAATCTCATTTTTTGTCGAACCGTCGGGGCTCAACCAGGTCCACTTCCTATGGGGCCGCTTCTGGAAGAAAGAGTTCATCATAAAGAGTCCCTCTTTCTCCATGAAGTCGGCCAGCAGGTGGCCCTTTGGGTTCCGTTGCCCTATTCCAAATTTCCCCACTTTCAGCTCACCGTTCTCTCTTGTGCCTAGTTTTGCATTGAAGTCTCCCATTAATACCGTATAGTGGGTTTTGGAGGAATGCATGGCTCTAGAGATATCCTCATACATTTCCTCCACCTCCTCATCGGTGTGTGCCGAGGTTGGTTCTTCTGCGGCGGGTCTTGCAGAACTTAGCTCCGACCGCATGGACAGTTTCCACGAGCTTGTCATTCAAATCGTCCACTTCATTGCAGTCTTCTAGGCACTGAAAACGGTTTTGTAACTCGAGCTGAAAGGTTTCGGGACTTTGGATTAGAGCACGAGGGGGACGGAGCGTTGACTTCATTAGATGAGATCTCTCCAACTTAACGTTTACGTTCAGTGTGCCTCTAACCATTCGGTGATCGTTGCCGGTTTTCACCCTCGCGATCACTGAGACATCACTGAACAGTTGTCGTCTGGTCGTCATAATGAAGTCAATCTCATTTTTTGTCGAACCGTCGGGGCTCGACCAGGTCCACTTCCTGTGGGGCCGCTTCTGGAAGAAAGAGTTCATCATTAAGAGTCCCTCTTTCTCCATGAAGTCGGCCAGCTGCTGGCCCCTTGGGTTCCGTTGCCCTATTCCAAATTTCCCCACTTTCAGCTCACCGTTCTCTCTTGTGCCTAGTTTTGCATTGAAGTCTCCCATTAGCACCGTATATTGGGTTTTGGAGGAATGCATGGCTTTAGAGATATCCTCATACATTTCCTCCACCTCCTCATCGGGGTGTGCCGAGGTTGGTGCGTAAACCTGTATGACCTTCAGCGAATACCGTTTGGTGATTCTGAGTATAAGGTACGCAACCCTCGTCGACACACTCTCAATCTTTACAACTTTGTTAATGAGAGACTTGTGGACGATAAATCCGACACCTCCTTGGGACAGATGGTCGCCCTACCGGTGATAGAGCAAGTTGCCGGATTTGAGTATTACCGTGTCCTCCCCCTCTCTTCGGACTTCGGATAATCCTATAATATGCCAGCGTAACTTGTCTATCTCTTCTTCCAGCTCCACAATCTTCTCGTCAGTCCTCAGGGTGCGTGCGTTGTATGTTGCCAGGTTGAGTCGTCGTAGGTTGCAACCGAACCTCCACCGGAGATTCTTAGCACCCCTGCCCCGCCGTTACCATGGTCGTCACCGTAGCCAGAAATAGCGGGGCCGCCGGGGACTGGAGGCCGTCTCTTCGTAACTTTCATCATGGGGGGTATATTGCCATAGTTGCCACGCTTGGCGAGCGGGTTGGCAACCGCAGTTTTTTATTGTATTTTTGCCGTTACCAGGAAGATGCTGCTGCCCATCTCCTGCCTGTTTCCCTTTGTCGCCTTTTACGACACCCACGGGAAGATATGGGGTAGTGGATATTCTTAACCGCCACTACACGGCTATCAATTGGAATTGGAACATGCCAATTATAATTTACTATAATTTCGTATGATTTGTCACCGCCGAAATCCTTCTTAGCGTTCTGTTTAAATTGCTAACGAAAGCGTATTTTTTTAAATAGAAGTAGTTTTAAGGATTTTATTGCGTTTATTAACTTCTTTCTATTCCCGAAGTTTCGAGCACATTACAGCACCCATTGTCACAGGGCGACTGAGGTGTTCGACGTCCCAATGTCATAAATAACCACGGCTAACTACATATTAAAATTATATAAACTTTTGGTCCGATCTACGCAGTATGAACTTATAGTATCTTGAATCTCGCAGATGTATGCTTGGGTTGGGACTTCATTTTATCAATTATAGGATTCCAAGCAGATGGTAGCGCCCAGTTATCTTCTCTGTTGAAATTAGGATGTTTTCTGATTTCAATAGCCTTGAAAGGAATCAATGTTCTTTATAGCAAGGGTTTATGGTCTATTAAATCTGATGTAGTGACGGGGGTGATCCTATTCTTGCTTCCAGACTGCTCTCTAAAGTACTCCGAACGTCGGTAATATAAAATAAGTTAATATACGCGATAAAATCCGTAAAAACTAGTTTTATTTAAATGTGTAGTGTCCGCGTAAATATAAGAAATCATTTTGTGTTTTGTTAGTTGACCGATATCAAAAGTAGAGAGGTTTTCGATTCTGCCGAAAGTACAACGCATGTTACGAATATTTGATGTAAATTTTTGGATTAAAATTAGATTTAACGTCATTTATTTATTTACATAACATTGAAATATTAGATATAGAATTATAATATTAGAAAACTATAATTATAAAAAAAAACTAAAATCTTAATTATATACGACGCAGTTCTCCCCGCGGTTTTATGCCAAGAACGCCGATTGCGTTTCCTCGCTTAATGGCTATACTTAACCTTTGAGCGAGTAAAGAACCAGCATTCTTATTATATATATTTAACAGATTTTAATAACTGAGTATAATTTCACAGAAGTCATGTATAACTGGAAATCGAATACGATTTTATGAGTAAAGGTTTATAAAGGAAAAGGAGACGTCTCCATACATTCTTGGGCCCAAGTGTTAACAAGATGAAGGTAGGACCATTTCAAAGCGTATATATAAACAATTCATAGCTGAAAATCTGGCAAGATTTGTCAATCTAGGAGCCGAGTTATTGTAGAATAAGTAAAAGTGAGATTATCTATTACCTACACTGTAATAGGTGATTTTTCGCTGTTATTACACTATAACAGGCTATTAGTATACAATTACTTAAATATATAAAAGCAGGATCAGTATAAAATCACCAAAAGAGCTGTGGTTAATAATGAAACAAAATGGTGAAACGATTAACGAAAGTTAAAGCAACAACAACTAAGTGAAGTGAATATTAGGGATATTGATCTGTGATCGATTACTTGAATTGTTGTTGTAACTGTTACTTCTTGGAATGTTGATATTTTGTATTATTTATTATTATTTTGTAGATATGTACGCAATTATTTTTTTATCTCCTTAATACAGAAAAATAATCGAAAATAGATATTAAAATGCTGAATTTAATCGAGAATCGATTATATTGCGCTCGTTTCAAGTCGAATCGAAATTCTGTCTTTTTCTTTTAAGTAAATAGCAAGTAAATAGTTTGAAGTTTAAACTGTCAAGTCAAGTTTCAAAATAAAAAGATTTCACTAGTGTATTCTTTATATTATTAATCAATTTATCGCCATAAACAATACACTACAATCGATTTTCTTACTAATTTCTTATTTTATTGTTTTTTCGAATTCTAGGTTGTAGAAAGAGCTACTTTTTTGTATTTTACTTTATAAAAATATGACCAATTTTTTAAAGTATAAATCAATTAGTTAACTTCAGGCCCAAAAATCCCGTTCTCCTTTGATTGCTTGTTAGTCTAGTGGTTGTTCGACTGCTGATGTCTCGGGTTGGAAACCGGGTCGGACCAAAGATCAGTTAGTGCAGTTTTTCTATCTAGAAGTTATCAGTATAGCGGCTCGGTTCGATATTTGGCGGTGTTTCAATCCCGTGTCTCGGGAAGCACGTAAAGCGTTGGTCCTGCACCCGATCACTATCTGGTCGTGTTGGGTTAACATAGCAGTAGCAGGCGCTGACTAGTCTCTGTTGAGACTGGCAGCCGAAACCGAAGTTATATTTGGAGGGAATAATTATATGGAGTTGTCTATTTCGTCCCTTGGTTGTCGTCGTCCAATGGGGAATGCCATTAAAAATCTTATGGTTTCTTATAAATCACATTATACGATAGTATACCATCCCGTTACGCCAGACGATTTATTGAAGACGGCTTTACTTTAAACCAAGTGGTAAAATTAAAAAAAATCGACAACCAACTTCTATATAAATAAAATAAGAACAGCATCAATGCAGTCAAACTCAATTAAATACGCATTATTAAATACAACTTAATAATTACTAGCCCTTTTTTTATAGGATAGGGTGACAAACGAGCACACAGTCCACCTGATGGTAAGTGTTTGCTGTGGCCCATAGACATCTACATCTATCCTCGTTTGCGAATCAAAACGCAGATGCGTTGTCACCCGTGAGGGTACTAAGATGGAATGCCTCTTTTCCAGTACAAAGGGTCTCCGGATCTCTACACTCACCATACGAAACACAGCAGTGTTAAGCTGCCATTTTACGCTGGTATTCTGTGAGAGCGTGGTCCTTCCCTAGTCTAGCCGACCCATTTGTGCTACAACTATACTACTAATATAGCTGCAGCATGGATCTACCACGTATAAAATCTTGATCTTGATCAAACGTATATGGGACCACACGAGAAGGACCACCTTTGAAATAAAAAAAAATCAATAAAAAAAGAATCATCAAAATCGGTTCACCTAGACAAATGTTCTGAGGTAACACACATAAAAATACATTCGAATTGAATACCTCCGCCTTTTTTGAAGTCGGTTGAAAAAAGGTTAAATATTTTGAGTAGACTAACACCACACATATCATATATATAAGGTGACAATTAGAATGTCGTCTAATAATAGTGTTATGGGCTCCAAGTCCAAGTCAAATAACTTTTTAAATAATATTAGAGTTTAAGAAAACTTATACAACACCTATTGATCATGGGCTGTGATGATCTTGGTGAGAACTCTGGGTCATAGTTTTACACGTGGTAGAGCCACGCTGCAACTATGTATATTATGTTTGTAGCACGAATGTGTCGGCTCGACCGGGGTAATACCACGCTTTCACAGAACACCAGCGTAAAATAGCAGGTTAATGCTGTGTTTCGTATGGTGAGTGTAGAGAACCGGAGACCTTTTTTTACTGGAAACGAGGCATTCCATCTTTATCTTCAAGGATGACAACGCATCTGCATTTTGATTCTTAATTGAAAATAAATGTAGATGTCTATGGGCAACAGTATGCACTTACCATCAGATGAACTTTGTGCTCGTTTGTCACCCATATTCTATAAAAAAATTGTCATTAGAATATTGTATTGCCATCCGTCCCTAATACAGGTGTAAATTTTTAAGTGTGCAAGTTGATGAAAATTACATCAAAAGATTGCGTTACATAGATAGATAGATACATGCAAAGCTAATAAAAGCATGTTAAAAAATATTTTTATTTAATACTAAATAATTTAAAAAAATAAAAATTTTGTACAGCCGACTTCAATATAAATTATTAAGAATACCACGAGAAGTACCAGCTTTCAAATAAAAAAAATCATCGAAATCGGTTCACCCAGTAAAAAATTATGAGGTAACACACATGAAAAAAACATACAGTCGAATTGAGCACCGTCTCCTTTTTGGAAGTCGACGGATCCGTGGCGCAGTGGCTTAGCTATTGAGTTGCAGCGCTAAGGGCTGCGGGTTAGGATCCCGCACGGAACAAGTATTTGTATGGCCTACATATAATTGTTCCCGGTCGGGATGTTTGTGCTTGTGCAATTTGTGTTTGTAAACTGCCCCCACGATACAGGAGAAAATTCTAGTGTGGAGGTAACGTTTCTTTTTTAAAGTAATAAAGATTAAATATAAAACTATTACATGAATTAAGTTAATGAGCCCTTTAACAGTATTAACGTGAATATACTGAGTTGTAGTCTAACTGTGCCCGCCCGTGGGATATATGAATAAAGTGTTATTGTTAATTAATACTGGGCGACTGACGATGCATAGATGTAAGCAAAACTCTTCACATTGACTGTATACATATAATGAAACACTATTATGTATACTATACTAGACGGTCTCTGCGGCCTTACACTGCGCAATAAGTTACGGTCAATTCTCCGTAACTCCGTTAGTCGACGGCGAGTGATTCGTTGTTTTTGACAAATTAACATTGATTTTGTTTAATGTGACTGAGGAAAACGCTGTGATTTTAAGTTTATTTCAGATAAGTATGTAACTTTATTTCGTATTTATCCAAAAACAGTAACTGTTGTAAATGAAAATGCAACTACGTACCATATTCACCAGGTCGGTAGTGATCCGCGCGATCCACGGCTATGACGCAGTTGTTGTTCGAAATTGCCGATATAATAGTACACATCACGGAGCAAATACAAAGAGGAGACGGCCTAAACAATTGTGCACTGTGATTCTAACTAGGTCCTGACGTCATCACAGTGGGCGTGGCTTTAGTTAGTATACTGTCAACGTTCGTCCTATTCGCTTATGTGTCGAAAATCGCAAATCGGTGTATTTTCGTAGTATTAAGAATAAAAGGACAAAGTATTGTGTTTTATCGTGTAAACACTACTCAGATAGACGCTCCGATGTTATGGATGGCATCATATTTCATTTGTAAATAATTTTATACCCAATTTACTAAAATAGTTCTAGAAAAATCTCTGCGTCGGCTTCAAATATAAATAACTATACTCGACACTAGATGGCAACATTTGTGTCATAGGAACTAAAAATATAAAGATACGTAGAGCTCAGTATTGGTAAAATAATCATACGAAGGTGCTGAAGTTTGTTTTGCAATCAGTCCTAAAGAATTTTTAATCGCCAAAATATTATTTTTATAGTTTTATAATCATTTTGTGAACAGGCCGCCATCTATCGTTAAGGTAGCTAAACTTCATTGCAATATCGATATGAATTGATGGTAGTAGTTTACTATTTATCGGTAGATGGAAAATAGTTAAGTGGGCGGGGCTTAACAACCCCCCACACCGCAAATTGTCACGCGTTGTTACATACTGAAATGTAATTAAAACACCTCCTCTTTGTATTTGCTCCGTGGTACATATACATCTTTGTATTTAATAATACTTGTGGAATATAACACCTTCTGGTTTTAGAACGTAACTTGTATAACTTGTATAAGGGAACACTAGACACACTTTCTGAACACTAGCCATAGTTTCACTCGGGGTTTATACAAAGAAGCCAAACTTACTGTATTTTATAGCATACAATTCGGAGAGAATGCGCAGGAATTGCATGACTTAATTCCTCCCTCTTAGTTGCATCATCGAACCACTGGCCTCCACACCTTTGTTATAGACTTATCACGCATTCGAACAAAACGGTATAATTTATAGGATTGGAATAATTCATTAAGTGGAATAATTAATAATTCATACAAGTGCCTGTCTTAAACACGATTATAATGTAGGTGTTTTCAAGACAAGAGTGAATAGAGCTTTTTTAAGCAAGTCAGTGCGCTTTACCTATCTTTGGCAGCATCATCATTTTTAGATAACTCAAATTTATCCTAAATTTGGTCAAAACTTAGAATAATTGTTGAAGAAGACCCAAATACATTTTGACCATCATAATATACATCATAAAAATGTATTTTTTAATATTTCCTTAATTTGATACATCACTCTCAATAACCTATGCTTATATTATAATTTAAACATCACGGTAATTGAAATATAAAATATATAAACAAAAAAATTCTGTAAAATAGAAGTGAATAAATTGTGTGCTTTACAAATTACTAAACACTTACAAAACATTATTATTTTAATATACTTTCTGCAATCAAACCAACCATCCATCAACCATAATTTATCATAAGGTAGGATCGTAGTCAAGTACTAGCTTATAATCCTTAATAAAGGGTGGTACCAACACGGAAGGACTCTTGGGAAGAAAAGGAAACCATTTGTAAATGTAAAGATGTGTAGAAAAATGACAAGAAAGACTTCTCCACTTTGTGAAGTACAAAGATTGGGGGAGAATACAAAAAAGGAGTAAGAACGATATCAAAAAAGTACGAGTAATTTTATGGTGCGCGCGGCACTGTATTATAAAAACGGTTATTATCATAGAAATTATTACGTAGTTGACAATAACCTCTGGGAACGATGTAATCGCTCTCAAGCTATTTCTTAAATGGAATCTATACAAATAAATAAAATTGAAGTGTCTGTTTGTAATGTCAAAATTACAGCGTTTTACTGAATGCATATGAAAGTATAAACGGTACTTATAACAAAAATACACTTTTTTTAAATTTCGTCTGTTTTGAATGGACTTTCACTGGCAGATAGCTGATGTCATAAGGAGTAACTAAGGCTACTTATATTATAGAAAAATAATTAGGGTTTAGGGTGACAAACGACACACAGTCTACCTGATGGTGAGTGGTTGCTGCGGCCCATAGACATCTACATCTATCCTTGTTTGCGAATCAAAATGCAGATGCGTTGTCACCCGTGAGGACTAAGATAGAATGCCTCATTTCCAGTAAAAAGGGACTCCGGCCACCTGCACTCACCAAGCGAAACGCAGAGGTAAACCTCTACTTCACTTTGGTATTCTGTGAGGTCGTGGTACCACCCCGGTTCGAGCCGGCCCATCCGTACGACAGCAAAAGCTGCCGCGTGGCTCTACTACTATTAAAAAACCCCGCGCAACATAATTAAAACCCTAAATTATACGCGGGCGAAGTCGCGGGGAACAGCTAGTTTCGTAAATAATTGTACAACCTATTTCATATTGTATAATGTTACTGTGGAGAAAACATTGAGTTATATGTACTACGTACTAGAGAAGCCATTCCGAACATTGACTTTGTTCAACTGAACTGTACTGCAATCCGTACAAACGAAATATTGCGTAAATTGAAGATTTGTGAATTCCATAAAATAATAATTATTACATTTTATTTAATGTTGTATTTAATGTGTATATTAATTTATATTAAATAAAAAAATATTCTTCTATTATATTCTATTTTGCCTTGCTTTCATTTACTTGTTTTCTAATCCTGATGGATAGAACTACGATTTAGTTGAGGTAATATCTCCATTGCTCATAATTTCCATAAATGCATGACAAAACTCTAATTGAATACTAGTGACCCGCCCCGGCTTCTCCTCGATGAGATCTATGAATTCAAAGACAAATTATTTAATCAATATTTCGTTTTTCCAAAAAATATTCAAGATTTCGGATAAAATGTAGCCAAGATACCTCCTGGCGCTGAACTTTATATATTTGTAAAGTTTCATCACAATCAGTTCCGCTATTCCGAAGAGAAGACCGGACATACAGACAGACGGACAGACAGACAAAGATTTAAAAATGGTGATTTATATCTTAATAGCATGTAGATTATCCCCTGAATTCAATGTTTTTTTCAATAGTTATTTCAATATTACAGACAGAAGCTTCAATTTTATTTATATATATAGATATTGCATAATTATATTTTCCTTTTGCATTCAATGTTAACGAAGTTTCTCGAACAATCTTGATTTTAGAACTCAGAAGTCCTAAGTCCATTTGGTGTTTAATCATCGACGACTACATTTTGCTGTATTAATTTTATTGTGCAGTATCTATCTGCATCGTTCACGTACTCTCCATCTCTTTTTATTAATTGCGGCGCGTTTGATCTCGACTAATTGCGCGCTTTCCAAGCCAGAAACACCGCCATTATCCCATTAGTCTATGGTATACAACAAAGCACAAGCCGGTTGTTCGATTTTGTTGGTCCATATTTATAAAAGGTTATTTGTTTGTCGTAACCAATGCTAATTTAATTTTGCAATGACATTCCAGCTGCTATTGAATGGTGAAGTGAATAGACTACCTGTGACTTAAAAACAAATAAAGGGGATTTATTTTCTGCGTCTTGTTCTCGATTCACGCAACACAGCCTAAAACCTGAAGAGAAACCCTCTAGATTTAAATTTTTCTCTGAGAAATTCTACAGAGTTAAAAAATTTAAAGATATAAATATATTATTTTTGACCTCTCAATATATTTACGAAAATTTAATATATGTTTACAAAAACAAAAAAGTGACATGCACTCTATAAACACCAAGAAGAAACACAAGCTAGTGATAACAGTTTCTCGACTCCACAGTCAGTAATTCATTCATGGAACAATGGATACGATATTACAACAGGTTATTATAATATAAATGAATATATGGTTGACAATAACCCATGGGGGTGAGGTGGTTGCTTCCAAGCTGTTTCTGAAATAAGTTTTGTAAGTAGTTTGTAATACCTGGGTTGTATTGTATAATTTTACTTAGAATAAAAATTCCCGCTGGGTTTTTGCTGGTTCTTCCCAAGACAGACGTTTTCAAAGGAAAAAAGAGACAAAAAAAGAAAAAAGGACAAAAAAAAAGAAAGGTTCTCGAGTGGCAGCCTCGTAATGGCAGGCGAAGTGTAGGGCGTCCCCCCACTAGATGGAGTGACGCCCTACACTTCGCCTGCTATTACGAGGCTGCCACTCGAGAACCTTTCTTCCCCATCGGTTGTTGGTTCTTCGAGCTATATGGCCGGCCCATAGCCACTTCAGCTTACTAATCCGTTGGGCTATGTCGGTCACTCTGGTTCTACTGAGGATATCCTCATTTCTGAGTTTATCACGCAGAGAAACTTATAACTCATATACCTCCCATGACATTTGAATATATAGGATTAAATATCCTTGGTCTTTAATCTATTACTGTAACAGATAGCGCGTATGTGTAGTTCGTACTCAATAAGAACAAGAATTTCATGATCAGCAGACCTACAACTTCGTTAACATTAAAACGAATCAGATTGAAGTGCACTGCTTCGAATGCTACATTGCTATTCTTTAAGAGCAGAAATATTATTAAACATACTACGCGATGTACTAAGAAGTGACTAGTAGACACACTGGATAGATAATTTTATAATTTTAAGAATTATAAAACATTTTTAACTTGACTAAGTAAGACATTTAAAGAGTTCCTTTATTATAAAGTAATATGGAGTTACGAACAGATTCCGACACAGACAAAAAAAACATGCGTGTGTATCGTGGAACACTCGGTTGGAACGAAGTTCCTTTCGAAGTGTATTATTATTATAAATGAATTACTAGCATCTATTAAAATGAAGCGTCATTTAAAATAAAATCATATTTCTTTCATGGCAAGATAAGAAAAAGCGGCCAAGTGCGAGTCGGATTCGCCCATTAAGGGTTCCGTAGCAGCAAGTAATATAATTTACGATTTACAACGTTTAAAAAAAACTATTTACTAGATCTCGTTCAAAACAATTTTCGGTGTAAGTTAACATGGTAGTGTACATCATATATTTTTTTTAGTTTTATCATTCTCTTATTTTAGATGTTACGGGGGGGGGGGGGGGGACACACATTTTACCACTTTGGAAGTGTCACTCGCGCAAACTATTCAGTTTAGAAAAAAATGAAATAAGAAACCTCAATATCATTTTTGGATACCTATCCATAGATACCCCACATGTATGGGTTTGATGGAAAAAAGTTTTTGAGTTTCAGTTCTAAGTTTGGGGAACCCCCAAACTTTGTGTTTTTTTTCTATTTTTGTGTGAAAATCTTAATGCGGTTTACAGAATACATCTACTTACCAAGTTTCAACTGCATAGTTCTTATAGTTTCGGAAAAAAGTGGCTGTGACATACGGACGGACAGACAGACAGACATGACGAATCCATAAGGGTTCCGTTTTTTACCATTTGGCTGCGGAATCCTAAAAAGTGCGAGGGTGATAGATATTATTCCATCTCTCTTCCATATCGCCGCCAAGGCCGTCTACAGTATAGACTCTACAGTCCGTCAGAAGGGGTCGTAACAGAAAAATTTTAAATTTTTTCTCGCATAGCTCCCATTCGCCAAATTCATACCGTTCGACAAGGAACTTCATTCCAAAAAGGGGAGATATTCCGTCGGGCAAATGATCACATAGTTCAGATTTTCTGTGTTTATAGTGCAATCGCTTGGAAACTTCTATAGCGTGATTCAAGCTTCAGTTTTTATTCACTCTAAACGTCATTGTGGTGCACTGACAGCATCATCCAAGAAAATAAATCACCTCATGATAAGGACATTGAAAAACTTGTATGGAACATGTGTAGCCCAGGGTGCGGCCAACGTTCTTCAGGGGTGACAACGCATCTGCATTTTGATTCTTAATCGAGGAAAGATGTAGATGTCTATGGGTCACATCTTCCACTTACTATTAGGTGGACTGTGTGCTCGTTTGTCACCTATATTCTATCAAAAATAATATTATTACCTTCATTTTATAGACTGTTATCATAGCCTTAACTAGCACGCATTAAAAATAAATATATACTATCGCGCTTTCATCGAGCTCTATGCAACTAACGTGGCGAAACATTTTAAGCGCTTTTCTTCAATCATCATTAACATTTTCCACCCCATAATTTTACCGCGCTCCAGTTATCTTAACAACGCTCCTGTCTATGCGAGGTTCAATGTACACAAGTTGCAACTGATTATAAATACCACAGGAAACTAACAGCTGCGTAGTAGTGATCGGTCCCGTAGGTACTGTACATGGCAGAGCCATGCCGCAGCCATAGTATGGTTGAAGCACGAATGGGTCGGCTCGACCGGGGTAGGACCACGCTCTCACAGAATACCAAAGTAAAATAGCAGCTTAATGCTGTTCTGTTTCGTATGGTGCGTATAGAGAACCGGAGACATATTTACTGGACCCGACGCATTCCATTTTATTCCTCAAGCGTGGCAAACTTACCTGCATTTTGATTCCTATTTATGGGACACAGAATCCACTAACCATCAAGCGGACGTTGAGCTCATTTGTCACGTTTATACTATAAAAAAGAAAAAATGTTTACTAAGAAGATGCTAGAATGGTCTCCTGGCTTCCGACAGATGGCGGTATAGCCTTCTTGTTAAAATAGAGTAGAATAGAATGATTTTTATTCAATATTGATTATTACATAATACTTATTGAAAGTCATTTTTAATTTACTACTGGTTCGGAAAATACCTCTGTCCTGGGAAGAACCAGCAAGAAACCCAGCGGGACTTTATTTTAAACATAATTTCACTTAATAATTTTGTTTATACAATTTTAAATGAATTTTCATAGAACCAGCATGCTGGCGATCACTTTATTCCCAGGGGTTATTTTCATTCATGTATTCCTTGATATTATAATAATCCTTTTTGTACAGTTTTTCTTTAATAAAACTTTTAAACTTGTTTATTGACAAACTTTGAACATGTTCTGGGATTTTGTTGTAAAAGCGTATACATTGCCCCATAAATGCATTACTAATTCTGTGGAGTCTAGTAACCGGCATTACAAGCTTATGTTTGTTCGCTGCTGTGTTACGTTGGATGTAAATCTTGAGACATCACAACAGAAGCGGCCCCGTAAATCAAAACATTTCTGGACTGGGATTCAAATCTGCTATCCGCAACGTAACAGCTCAAAACTCTGACTACTAGTGCACACGTGCTCATCATACACAATATAACATTCATTGTAACAGAAACCGGAACTAAACTTTCGTACACTACGAGTAAATCCACAACAAAAGCGAAAAGTAGGATTCGAAGCCACGACCTAAAGCAGTATCTTTGAGAGCAGCACAAACAATTGTGTTGGTCAACGACCCACATATAATAGAGAATGCGTGTACGTTGGTCGCACATATATACATGCATTATGCACCCCACATATGGTCTAAATCTACATACATGTAAATATGTCCCGCCTCAATTTTCTACGTCTTGCTTAGAATTTAAAAATTTTCGAAAAGCAAGTTCCCTTAAGTTCAAGCAAACGTTTAGAGTAGGACGGTTTGGTATAAATTTACTTACATTAATGTAATTGATATCAAAGTACCTTTCAAGAACCTATTCTTAGCCATAGTTCGCATGTTGAAATTCAATACGAAGGACCATTTGAAAGGGAGGTTTATGTTTCAATAAATGAAATCATTGACAAATGTTTACTTTGAACTGTACCATATTTTTAGTATTACATGATATAAATAAATTAATAATGTAATTATTAAATTATACCAAGAAAAAACTGTCCATATAGTAATGTCTCTTGCTGATATTTTAAGGATGAATTTGTTTGAAATTAGATCTAAGTAATGAAAATAGTGTGAGAAGAGAGTCAATTTCAAAGTTAATGGGAACAGAGTCCCGAGCTTAAATTTTATTTAATACTAGCTGTTCCCCGTGACTTCGCCTATATAAAATTAGCCTAAGTTATTCTTTATAACATCAGCTATCTGTCAGTAAAAGTCCCATCCAAATCGGTTTACAGGCTTTTGCGTGATGCGTGTTCACGCCAAAATAGCTCGCAGATGACAGATTTTTTCAGACTTACTTAACATTTATCGTTATATTTTGGCCAATTTACACAATATCTTTATGAATTATAGCTTATATGTTATTCTGATGTATGAGCTATATTATTGTAAAGTTTCGTTAAAATCCTTTCAGTACTTTTTGCGTGAGAGACTAACAAACATCCATACATCCTCACAAACTTTCACATTTATAATATTAGTACCCGCCCCGCCTACGCCTGGGTAGTTTTTGTTTTAAAAAAAATTTGCTAGCTTTTCGAATAAAATAAAGACTAGATCACTACTGAAGTTGCTCCCTATCTGGTGTAAAATGGGAAATGGACTGTAATTTGCATAGACGCTGGCTTATTCTACTCGATACCGCTGACTAGACAATATTACTAAGCTCGGACGTATGATGCTCCTGCTCTTGTGTGCTTCCTCGGGGATCCCAGCTACACGGATTTCGGTCACTCACAATTATCCAATTCGAGGAAGAACTTGCGGCAGAACAAATATTAGGGAGCAGCGAAAAAAACGTGCCTTTTCTCAGGACGCGCGGCGTTGACAATATGTTGATCGCGTGACGAAAAGATGTCCATAATTTTAACGGACCAATAGTAAGCAAGAATCACATCGACCCGCGAAATACACGGACATCCAAACCAAAGTAATATTGGAGTAACAGTTGCGAGTATTCAGAGCAAATAAACAAACAAATTTTGGCTGTTTATTAAACTAGCCGAATCACTATCTGTTCATCAGGTCTCACCACAATCGGTCCAGTCATCCCGATAATTAACCCGGACAGACAGACAAAATTTTAAAAATAGTTATGTCTTAATCGCATGCAAATAACCCCCTTAACGCAATATGAAGCAGCCATTTTCATATTAAAGATATACACTTCAATTTAATTTAAATGTATAGATAAAGTAAATGGGGCCTTGCTCTACGTTAAGGTATTAAACCTATTTAGTTAAAGTTAGAAAGTAAAACATTATCTAAATACATAATTTCATCTACATCGTTGAAGCCATTTATTTATTAAAACTTTATAGTTATTACCTTAATAAATAAAGTAAATAAGGGCGGCTTTAATCTCTAACGGCATTTTCTGCCAGTCAACCTGTTATATGTAGGTATATACAATTATATATACACACACGTACAAATACACACACAAATCGCTTCCCCATCGCAAATTGCTTACAAACACTGTGTTCCGATTTACGCCGTGACCACTGTAAGGTGTTACGTCAACTCAATAAACTGTGAAGCCGTTCTTTTTTAGTTAGCTATACTGGTTACGGTTTAAAACGGAACGCAGTCCAGTATACTGTCATCCCTATTTTTCGACTCTGTTAATATTTATCACGTACACGTTTTCTGTTCAACAAAAAAAATATTTGAACGTTGTTGCTTTTAAAACTTAATGTCCGATTTTATTTGAATAACAATATTAATTAATAATAATAACAATCAGTCATGGAAGCTGTTAAATCTCCAGGCGCTGTTATATTTTTTGATCAGGCGAGAGCACCTTACCTCGAAAGCGCCAGTGCTCACAGTACAAAAATGGAATGGAATTATGACGTCATATATTCCCCTAGGGTACTGCGGCGGTATACTAGCAGTCCATAACGGAACGAATTTTTCACCAGTGAGAGCACTGAGCAGTGCTCGCAGTGTACATCGGAACACACCTATAGTATTAAGATTGTACTATACGGAGAGGCGAGTAAACAAAACTCAACACCTGTCGCGCGCCGCAGGAATGTGTGCCAAGGATATGTCGACGAACCCCAGTAGGCTTGTTCGCACTCCGCGTTCACAGGGGCCGAGGCTTGTTAATCAATAAGATTTAATCTGTGCATTTGTATATGTTTTATTATAGCTCGTCGTTCAAATTTTAATATTAAAAAATAATCAAAGAAGAACTCGCGAACTCAATATGCTTTTGATGTGTGCATTGTTAAATCATCTAGTTACATTTTTATAGTAAAAGTTATTTAATAAGCGGAATCAGAACCTTCAACCATTTAGGTATCTGTATACATAAAATTATTAGAGAGCCCACGATTTAAAAAAAAACTAAAATAATGGTTATCTATTATCAAAATGTTTCTATATGTAAGTTAGATGAATATTTTGGAAGTAATTATTGATTTATTGTAGTGCTTTATTTTTTTTATTATATTGTACGTCCGAAATGTACAAACTGCTGTAACTATCCGTATTTGTAAGACCTCATGTACACAGTTATGACAATAAATGATTATCTTATCTTATCTAAATTTTACAAATTGTATTTATCACTAACTGGGCAGGCAGTCGCCGATCTGACTTTTTCCAATAGGTGGCGCGTTTACTGGCGACCTATTTTACTGGAAATAAGGCATTCCATCTTATTCCTCAGGGGTGACAACATATCCGTACTTTGATTCTTAATCGAGGATAAATGTTCGTAAAAACGATGAATAACTTACGTGTTAGAGATTATTTCTTCACAAAGCCGTGCTACAAATATGCTTAAAGCACGAATGACCGGCGGAGAACCACGTTCTCACAAAATACCAGCGTAAAATAGCAGCAACATTAAGCTATATTTCGTATTTTGGTTTCGCGTTTTCTGGAAACGAGGCATTCTATCTAAATCCTCATGGATGACAAAGCATTTGCATTTTGATTCTTAATTGAGGATAGATTTAGATGTGTATGGACTACAGTATCCACTTACCATCAGTTGGACTATGTGCTTTTTTGTCACTCTTATTTCTATAAAAAAAAACCGTGTTCGATCCCCGCCATTCCAGCCAGCACACAATCGTCTAAAACAATTAAAAACAAAGTTTCTTTTTACACCGAATTAAATGACTCCTGACGGAAGCAATAATAACGTTTCTAGCAAGTCGGACGTCCCGCTGTTTGGCGTGCATCGTCCGCGCTAAGTTTTTTACCCGGCGTTGCGCGTTCCGCTCTCATAATTCCGCTCAATTAACTCTTTATTAAATGTACCCGTCGTGACGATCAACCGCGTCTGTATGTTTGCTGCGCGTGACTTATGTCCATATTTGTCTTTATTTATACAAGACAAACAGTTATTACAGTGTACATACTACTTTATATATCGGTCCCCACTGCTGGGCTGGATTATGCAACAATTAGTTCTAGTCCTTCCAGGTTACAAGTGATAATTATTTGAGAGAAAAACTCAACAACATATTTTTGTTTTGTTAGAACCCGGGACCTCATTATGTACAGCCGCCTTTACGATCTCTATACCAACTAGGCAGTGACAGCAACCGTAAATTAATAATAGTAATGCGCAAAAATGCATTACAATTATTTGATTACTATCGCGTTCATTAACTCGATTTGCGTGAGATAATGCAACAATTCGCTATTGTACGCCTACGCTGTCTCGGTGATTGATGTGAGTGAGCTTTGTTTGATAGATCTTGAAACTCTGCGACGATGCGTACTGTACAATAAATATGTTAGTCTGAGTACATAATATATTTAAAAACATCAATAAATACATACATTTTTAAGCACTTATGATTAATAAAATCATAAAAAAAAACTATAAATATTATTATATTATAACCAGAATACCAGCGTAAAGTAGCAGCTTAATGCTGCTGTGTTTCGTATGGTGAGTGTAGAGAACCGGAGACCCTTTTTACTGGAAAGGAGGCATTCCATTTTCGTCCTCATGAGTGATAACGCACCTGCATTTCGATTTGTAATAGAGGATAAATGTGGATGTCTATGAGCCACAACAACCACTTACCATCAGGTGGACTGTGTGCTCGCTTGTCACCCTTGTACTATAAAAAAAATGTGATTTCTTACTTTTGCGCGAACACTACACGTTTACATGAAATTAGTTTTTATGGATTTATCGCGTGTACTATATTTTCTATTTCCGACGTTTCGTGTATTTTAAAGCAGTCACGGTCACAGGGGGACATAGTAAAATTAAACCACCAGACGCACCAACAATATATCTTTTTTTATACGAGTATCAGTTATTGGGTTGGTAATAAAATCAGTAATTGGATTTTTGTCTTAAGAAATTCCACTAGCATCCCAGAGTCAGGAAGTTAGCGGTACTTCACCCCCGTGCATCGAAAAGCACGTAACGTCGTTGGTTCTCCGTCTGACCTCTCTCCAGGCGTGTCGGATTGGTCATCGGACAATGAGAGTGAGGGAACAGAAAGTGCACCTGTACTCACGCATACACTTGGGCACTATAATCCTGTCCTGCGTTGCTAGTCTCCGTTAAGTCTGGTCGCCGTGACCAAAATTCGATCTGGAGGACATTATCTACCACGAATCTTACCACATAATATGCAGGGTATTTATAATAATTAATTTACACATACTCTAGTTATGTAAAGAACAAATAAATATCCAAAGACATTAGAGCAGGAATCTACGGCGTAAAACGCGCAATTGTTAACCGACACACCTTTTCATTGTCTTGCTGCTTATATTACGTGTATCTTGCGATGTGGGAGCCAACGGGATTCCTATCGGTAATCGGTTTACCGATTCAACACGTCACGGCTGCGAAAAACCGGAAAAACAGCGTTCACGTCCCCCACGGTTCTATCGCGTGCATTTGATACGCTTGATCATCCAAACGCAATCGTTAGAAGGTCTATTCTGAATTATAGACGATGTTTAACTGCTAGATATGGCATTTTTATATAAACTATTTAATAATGGTATTGACTGCCCAAATCCGCTTAATAAACACGGCTACCTCGTCGTCTAATTATGATACTTAAAGTAAATAAAAAAATTCGCCAGTTTCCCGTTTGATGCGTACCTACCCATAATATAAAATCAACTGATAACACAGATCTCGGCATTTTTAACGACACCTTACATCATTATAATAGAACAATTATTCTGAGTGTTATCTGTAGTGATATGTGTAATTTCTTCTGTTGTAATTATCGTGCGTACTGGCCACAAACATTAGTAAATGCTATGAAACAAAAGAAAATTGTCCTTGAGTGTTAATACTTCTTGTATCTTAATTGTGAACAAAACTCACCGTGCTAGCCGGGTGTGCAGGTAGCAGGACAACGGGCGGTGGCGCCATTTTCCTTGGCTTCCTGACGCCCTTATGTCGGCGACGAGTGGTGGCCAGGACTGACTGGTGCCGTCCTAGCCAGTGCGTCACCAGCTTCTCCTTGCTGTTCGCGCTGCCGAATTCTGCTTCCTCCTTCTTCAAGAATATAATAGAATATGTTTTATTCAATATAGATTATTACATTACACGTACCGTGTAGTGACAGTGTAAGAATATCCACTACCCCATATCGTTCCGTGGGTGTCGTAAGAGGCGACTCTTCCTGATAACAGTTCAATATAATAAAAAAAGAAGTGCCAAGTGCATTTTATTATTTAGTTAAAAGGTTTTAAAAAGTTATTTCGCAAACATTCGCGCTATAAAATAAAATGACGTGTCTTACCTAGTATGAAGAGCACCTCCCGCCCTTATTTAGCTCACTTACAGGTCAGCCACCGTAGAGTCTACATCACCTGAGGATGCCTCGTGTAGAGGCGGAACACGTGTCGTATTGTCGTCAGTAGTGTATCTTTTCTAGTGTAGTGGTGTTGGGAGTAGCGGTGCTAGGATTAGTGGGGACGAGGATAGTGCACGCAATTGAGGGAGGGTGGGAGGTGCTCTTCATACTAGGTAAGACTCATCATTTTATTTTATAGAGCAGATGTTTGTGAAATAACTTTTTAAAACCTTTTATATAATGGATTTCCGCAAAGTAACTATATTATATTATTTAGTTGTTATCCGGAAGATGTTGCTGCTGATCTCCTGTTACATTTTCCTCTATTTCTCGATGATATAAAGCCTAAAGCTTCTCAGTATTGGGTAGTGAGGGAGCCACGGGATGATTTCGGGTAGTAAATATTCTTAAGCAGCCACTTCAGAAATTATATCTCATTAAAATTATTAAACGTGAAAATATTTTGTAACTTTTTTTTTTTTTACAATTTAACGCGCTTTCATGACCTTGTTCCGTGTAAGTTTTAGAATAGTATAGTAGTAAAACAGTAAACAAATCTCGCGGCTTGATTTTCACCCACTGCCAATGCTCCAGTTTATTTTTCTTAAATATGAAATTTTAAATGTAATGATTTTTAATGTTAGATATCCTTGAATTTCAGTTAGTCTTAAACGTTAAAAGTTACATGCTTTTCTGCTTCGTTTTTCTTTTCTTTTAATAAAATATATTTTGTACGTGGTAGAGCCATGCTGCAGATATATTAGTAGTATAGTTGTAGCACGAATGGGTCGGCTCGATCGGGGATGGACCATGCTCTCCCAGAATACCAGCGTAATATGGCAGCTTGACATTGCTGTGTTTCGTATGGTGAGTGTAGAGAACCGGAGAGCCTTTTTACTAGAAACGAGGCATTCCATCTTAGTCCTCACGGGTGACAACGCATCTGAATTTTGATTCGCAAACAAGGATAGATGTAGATGTCTATGGGTCACAGCAACCACTTACCATCAGGTGGGCTATTGCTTTTAACCTGACTGCTTCATTGGTCTAGTGCTCATAAACGCGATTTCTGATCTAGAGGTTTGAAATCCGTGGGTTCGAATCCCGGGTCGGGCCAAAACCAGTTATTGGGTTATTCTGTAAGAAATTGTCAGTAGCAGTTCGCAGTCAGGAATACGGCGATGTTTCACCCACGTACCTCGGAAAGCACGTAAAGCCGACTATGAAAGTGAGAGAATAGAGAGTGCACCTGTGCTTGCGCATACACTTGAGCACTATATTCCTGTCCTGCACTGATAGCCAGCCTGCGCTGCTACGTTGAGACCGGCCGCCGTGACCGACGTCGGTTTGGAGGACATTATTAATTTCGTTTGAGCCAGTATGATTGGTTATAAAAAAAAAACATATTTTGATAATGCACTCACTTTCTTTTTCTTCAGCGTCCCCTGCAACTTTATCTCAAGCTCCTTACAGAGCTCGTGGTTTCTCATCTTTTCAATATCGTGGACCTTCTTGACTTCGTCCACATGCATGACGCACTGCTGCACCTTGAAGGCAGGGTCGAACTGGTTGTGGTTGTAGGCCTGCTTGGGCCTGAAGCATGGACAGACCCTCTTGGACAGGTGGTAGATACTGACAATGCATATCAGGCAGTGCACTGTCGCAATAATGAGGAGTGCTATGTTGGTGAGTACTGGAGTCCAAGCTTGCATTTCATCCTATGAAACAAAAATTATTCGAGTTTTAACCAATTATCCCATAGCATTTATGTAGTGTAAAATCAAAGTAATTGACATAGACAGGATCTGTAAGCTGAAGTGGCAATAAGCCGGCTAAAAGAAACGGCAACCAAGTATTTTTATATCGAAAGTATTGCTTTTCAATTTTTTGTAATGGCATCTCTGAGACCTAAGATACAAGTCCAGTTTAGTTTGAAAACCAATGACTGTGTATTTTGTAATGAATGAGTAGAGAATAATAAAAAAAGATATAAGCTTTTTCCAAAGTAAGAAAGATTTATCCTCATCACAACGCTTAGCAAATGAAATGGTAGGTACGTATACGAATGGGTCGTTCAAGTATTACTTAGGTAAGCTTTTAGTGTTATAAAATTTTTAAACCCTTTACATATGCCCTCTATATAAGAAAATCTCAAACCTAAAAATGATAACAAACGCAAGATTTTTTTGTAAACTTTCATTAAACTTCAATAAATATTTAAATTTTGAAACCAAATTATTTTTATAACTAAAAAAGTAAACTATCGTTCATTCTTCACGGGCTTCGTATTTAAATTCTTTTGTCATTAAAAATTAGCAATTTTATCTTGACAATTCGTTGATTCAGTGACATTATTGATCTAATTTTCATTCAGTCATACAGTGTCTGCGTTCCCATCTTCATCTTATATTAATCACAACAATTCGTCGTTGACGCCGCAAAGGGACGAACCTCAATTTTACAAAAAATTACGGGATTTTTTTCATCGGAAAATTAATATTATATGTAGTTTTCTATAAAATCTAATATATTTAATTTTCTGATGAAAAATAATTAGTAATCGGGGGATAATAAATGTTTTCTTGCTCTCCTGTAATGTTTTGAAAAATTGAGGTTCGCCCCTCTGCGGCGTCAACGACGAATTATTGTTCGCTTTGAGCAGCTTTGCATTGAGCGAAGTTTTCTAATTTTCGGAAACCGATTTCTTTTTGATATGAAATTAGCAATTAAATCTATATACAAATAAATAAAATTGAAGTGTCTGTTTGTAATGCCAAAATAACAGCTTTTTACTAATTGCATATAAAAGTATAGTAGGTACTTATAACAAAAGCATAATTTTTAAAATTTTTGTCTGTCTATCTGTCTGTTTGTTCCAGCTAATCTTCAAAACGGCTGGACCGATTTTGACCAGACTTCCACTGCCAGATAGCTTATGTTATAAGGAGTAACTTAGGCTACTTATATTTTAGAAAAATAATTAGGGTTCCGCGCAACAAAATTAAAACCCAAAATTAAACGCGGGTGAAGTCGTGGGGAACAGCTAGTTCGGAATAAAATTAATAAAATAATATGTAAAGTGATAATGTTATTAAAAACCATTTTTATTATTTTTTATTTTATGTAACATATATAATATCCCCCCCACTCCCTTTGTCATAAAAAGTAAGGAAAAAAATTACGTCCCCTCCGCCCCTCCGCCATTTGGCCTGCTTACGTAATACTAAAACAAAATTACTTAACATAGTTGCTTTAAAATCCTTGACAAAAACACATTGCAAAGCTTAATATCGCCAATACGAAAGTAACTCGACATTTTATTCCTGCGTTGCTTCATTGTAACTCAACTTATCACATTTATGAAATAACCGTTACCTTGTTAACAAAGTGCTGTGACAATAGGACTGCAGAATGCACCAGACGTTTCCCAAGCTAAAGCACTAACGGTACGCGACTAGCTAGTCTCAATGCTAGCAAGTTGCAAGATTTGTTTAACAGATGCAAAATTTGATATATTGCATGGGTGCAGACGTTAGAAATCTTTAGCCGATTTCAGATAGGGAGGGGGGGGGGGGCTCAATACGACCGTATTTTTTTGTATTTATTGTAAATTATATTTTCGTCAATTGTGAACCGACTTTGATGATTCCTTTTTTATTAAATAGATTATAATTCATGGGTGATCCTATATAAATTTGGAGAAGAAGTTTCATCCTTAAAAGTGACAAGTGGATAAAGTTTTACGGAATGTTTAAATGACATTGAAATTGTAATATGCCTTAATTCACTCAAAAATAGCTTTTAATAGACAAGTGGCAAAATTAAAATAATTGTACAACTGACTACAATATAAATAAAATGAGAATCATCAACAATTTAGCGAAGTCAATTAAATACTCATATTAAGAATAACTCTAAAACTACTGGTCAGATCTTGATTTTACATGGGAATATTGTCGCTTTTAGGTGTCAGTGTGTGCGCATAGTAACAACTTCATGGTGTCGTTTTTAGGTGTTGGTGTGCGCGCGCATCGTAGAAAATTCACTCTCATTATTCCCAAATGCCCCAAAAGAAGTATAACTTCGAAAGTTCTGAGGTAACATATATAAAAAATACAGCTGAATTGAGAACATCCTCCTTTTTTCGAAATCGCTTGAAAACCTACTTTAACCAACTGAAAAGATTAAAACAATATTAACATTCTGATGTCGAGCTTTCATTCTTCTCATGTGTATCACTCTCTTCATTCATATACATTTAGAGAAGAATTTTCACCCCTAAAAAGGGCGAAATGGGGATGAGATTTTTAATGAAATATTTAAATACCCCGTGTAGTGGCGAGTAAAAATACTCACTACCCCATACCTTCCCGTGGGTGTCGTAAGAGGCAACAAAGCAAAACTGAGGCAGAGGATGGGCAGCAGCCTCTTTCTGATAACAGCAAAACAACAATAAAAAAACTGCGGTTGCCACCCGCTCGCCAAGCGTGGCAACTATGGCAATATACCCCCCATGATACCGAGGTAGACAAGTAGCTCTACCATTTATAATAATCAAGGCACAGACAAAGTCATAACTATACCGTTACCATTACAGCCTATTAAAGTCT
Organism: Parnassius glacialis; assembly: GCA_033319125.1. Taxonomy (NCBI): domain Eukaryota; kingdom Metazoa; phylum Arthropoda; class Insecta; order Lepidoptera; family Papilionidae; genus Parnassius; species Parnassius glacialis. The sequence continues at coordinate 55,216,205 of JAVANC010000005.1, forward strand.
ATTGCAGAACACAGGCCTCCCCAATAGATTGGCTCATAGGGAGATATTTGCCATAGTTATTACGCTTGGCAAGCGGGTTGGCAACCGCAGTATTTTAGTTTTAGTCGTTATTAGGAAGGCGCTGCTGTCCATCTCCTCTTTTGTTTCCCTTTGTCGCCTCTTACGACACCCACGGGATGATACGGGATAGTGGATATTATTACACTAGACGGGTAGATTAAATTTAACTGGTTCTTATTTATGTAAGCGAAGAATTTTCCAAAAAACACCATCGCAATCACATTCTGTCGCCACATTCGTTGCCCTCTCTCTCTTATTTAAGGTCTCTCTGTACGCAGACATTACGATGTCTTTAAAAGCCCATCTCTTAAATTCGAAGTTCCCACACACTCCGGTCAAGGTTCTCGACCGCTCGATGTGGTGACGGTAATCGCTCAGCGACTAGGGTGACAATACTTTTACTGTCAATGTACAGTCCACTTTACTTTTCATAGTACAGCTCACTTAACAGTCAACCATCGCCATGTCTATTTCTTCAAATGATGCCTCGTTTATAAGTTTATTTACGTGGTAGAGCCATGCTGCAGCTATATTAATAGTATAGTTGTAGCACGAATGACTCAGCTCGACCGGGGAAGTACCACGCTCTCACAGAATACCAGCGTAAAATAGCAGCTTCATGCTACTGTGTTTCGTATGGTGAGTGTTGAGAACCGGAGACCTATTTTACTGGAAAAGAGGCATTATATCTTAGTCCTCACGGCTGACAACGCATCTGCATTTTAATTCGCAAACGAAGATATGTAGATGTCTATGGGCCACATCAACCACTTACCATGGTGGACTGTGTGCTCGTTTGTCACCCTATTTCTATAAAAAAAAGTATGATCGACGTATATTATCAACGGTGGTATGCCTTGCAAAGTGGTGTGTTAGTGGTGTTGGGATTAGTCGTGACGGGAATAGTCCACGCTATTGAAGGAGAGCGGGAAGTGCTCTGCAAATTACTACTACTAGTCATTTTGTTTTTTTAACGCGGATCTAAGATGTTTAATTTTAACGTCTTTGATCTATTAGTCCACTTTAGTTTACAGAATTCATTAAGGATTAAGGATAAGGATTACAGAAAACACTTCCTTTTGTATCGGGCCTATACGTGGCTTAGTTGGGCATAGCCTGGTAAATGTGTTTGAGGACCATTTCTAAATAAGATATCAAACTGATATTATTGATTCAAATCATTATGATCATTTTGAAGATACAGTTGTCAGAGTCATATCAGTAAAATGCTCCACACGACTAATTCACTGTCCATATTTTGCGACTCATATAGTGAGCAAATCTTGTGTGCCTATGTATATTAAAACTCCTTCACGATTCAATAAATATTCCGAATATAGAACTAATTTATCCATAACAAAACTACTAAAGTAAAATAATTATATTAAAATATAAAAAACAATTATATTCTTAGAAATAAATCGTCATTTATTCGAGAATAAATCAATTTATATTTTACCATTTTCAATTCTAAAAATAGTGTAGGCTCGCTTTTTCGAAAATAGTTACTAGGCTACCCTTTTGCACGGAATAACAGAGTTAATATAAAGCTGTAACAATTGAACTATTTTATTCATACAACTTTAGTTAGTGGCGGTGTAAGAATATTCACTGCCCCATATCATCCCGTGGGTGTCGTAAGAGGCGACAGAGGGAAACAAATCAGGAGATGGGCAGCAGCGCCTTCCTAATAACTGCTAAAATAAAAAAAACTGCGGTTGCCAACCCGCTTGCCAAGCGTGCCAACTATGGCAAATATATCCCCTATTATGCAAGTATGTGAGGGACTATGTTCTGGGCCTATAACAATAACAGTAACTATATAATGATTTCTTATATTTACGCGAAGACTACACATTAAATGAACTTAACAGTGGTAGAGCCACGCGGCAGCTTTTGCTGTCGCACGGATGGGCCGGCTCGAACCGGGGTGGTACCACGACCTCACAGAATACCAGCGTGAAGTAGAGGTTTACCTCTGCGTTTCGCTTGGTGAGTGCAGGTGGCCGGAGGCCCTTTTTACTGGAAATGAGGCATTTCGTCTTAGTCCTCACGGGTGACAACGCATCTACATTTTGATTTGTAATAGAGGATAGATGTAGATGGCTATGGGCCGCAGCAACCACTTACCATCAGGTGGACTGTGTGCTCGTTTGTCACCCTTATCCTATAAAAAAAACAACGGATTTTATCGCGTTTAATTTAACTTCTTAATTCCCGACGTTTCGGGTACTTTACAGCACCCATGATCACGGGGGGAACTGAGGTGTTTGACGTCCCGATGTCATAGTTAGCCCGGCTATATTCAGTTTTTAAATATTAATTTTTAGTCAGATGTACGCGGAATGGGCTTACAGTATCTTGCAATCTTGCAGGAATTAAAAAGTTAAAATAAACGCGATAAAATCCGTATAAAATAGTTTCATTTAACAGTAACTATACTATAAAAGCTTTTAGAAAAAAATACTTCGCAAATATCGGCGTTATAAAATAAAATGATGTGTCTTACCTAGTATGAAGAGCACCTCCCGCCCTCCCTCAATTGCGTGCACTATCCCTGTCAGCACTAATCCCAGCACCGCTACTCCCAACACCACTACACTAGGCAAGACATACCACTGACGACAATACGACACGTGTTTCGCCTCTACACGAGGCATCCGGTTAGCCACCGTAGAGTCTATATCACCTGAGGATGCCTCGTATAGAGGCGAAACACGTGTCGTATTGTCGTCAGTGGTGTGTCTTGCCTAGCGTAGTGGTGTTCAGAGTAGCGGTGCTGGGATTAGTGGTGACGGGGATAGTGCACGCAATTGAGGGAGGGCGGGAGGTGCTCTTCATACTAGGTAAGACACATCATTTTATTTTATAACGCGGATATTTGCGAAGTAAATTTTTCTAAAAGCTTTTATATAATGGATTTCCTCAAAGTAACGCCTGATTCTATTAATTATAGTAACTATACTTTTTGAATTTATGCTCTACTTAAAATTTTATTTGAGGACTGAAAAATGAACCCTAAAGCGTATGCACTTTAATCGCTCTCAGCACGTTCCGAACTCTCAACAACTGCGCATGCGTGATCAACTGATTGCTTTAATTTGACAACAGTAATGTAACTCTAAATAACAGTGTTACGTTGGAAGTATTGAAGTCGCATGTTGACATCAGGGCCATGGTAGATTAGGAATACGTGGGAGACAAATAATGCAATTTCGTAATACGCGAGCAAACCGAGTTCCGATTTGTTTTAACTGTGCTAATCAGGTGTAACCCACTCACCCCCCCCCCCCCTCCTCCCCCACTATAGTGTCTGCTGTTGATAAAAATAATATCATCATCATGAAATATCCTTTACTTGGGAAGAACTAGCAAGAAACAAGGGACACTATTTTTAAGTTAAAATTTTACAATGAAAAGAATAGGTTGTATAGATCCATCCATCACAGCCTATAAAAGTCGCCTGCGGAACATAGGTCTTTTCCATCATTTTGCTATATTTTGCTATATAGCTTTTTGCTATATTTGGCATATAAGAGCCGTGGTAGCTGAGATGGTTAGCACTCGCTGTAAGTTTCACAATACGCGAGAAACCCGGGTTCGATCCCCGCCGGCACCAATGAAATTGTTAATTGCAATTTTAAGTGCTGATTTACCACGTTCTCGGCGGTGAAGGAAAACATCGCGAGGAAACCTGCATGTCTGACAAATAAGAAAAAAAGTATATTTCGAAGACGTGAAGTTCGCCAACACGCATTGGGGCAGCGCGGCGGACCTTTCCTTGCCCTAAAACCCTCTCAGAAATGAGAGGAGGCCTGTGCCCAGCTGTGGGACGTCTATATAGGCTGTAACTATTATATTTGCCACGATTGGCAGAACGGTTGGCAACGGCAGTCTTTTATAATTTTGAGTTGTTATCAGGAAGGTGCTGCAGCCCGTGTTCAGTTTCAGTTTTCCTCTTACGACTCCCACGGGACGATAAAAGGTAGTGATATTCTTACACCGCCGCCACAGCCGCCACTACGTGATTAATAGACAAATATAAGTTTTATCTATACAAATAAATAAAATTGAAGTGTCTGTTTGTAATGTCAAAATAACAGCTTTTCAATGATTGCATATGAACGTATATACGGTACTTATAACAAAAACACAATTTTTAAAATTTTTGTCTGTGTGTTTGTTCCGGCTAATCTCCGAAACGGCTGGACCGATTTTGACGGGACTTTCACTGTTAGATAGCTCATGTTAGAAGGTGTAATATAGACTACTTATATTTTTAAAAATAATTAGGGTTCCGTGCAACAAAATTAAAACCCTTAATTATACCCGGGCGAAGTCCCCTGTTACTGGAAAAGAAGCATTCTATCTTAGTCCTCACGGATGACAACGCATCTGCATTTTAATTTCCAAACGAAGATAGATGTAAATGTCTATGGGCTACTGCAACCACTTACCATCAGTTGGGCTGTGCGCTCCTTTGTCACCCTTATTCTATAAAAAAAAAACACATCACTGTTGATAATACGACAAGTGTTTCGCCTCCACACGAGGCATCCTTAGGTGAAATAGATTCTGCGGTCGCTGACCGCTAAGTAAAGAGAAAAGATTAGCTGATTACTTTTTAACATTTTTAATACAATAGATTTCCGCAAAGTAACGCCTGATTCTATTATTTCTTTTTTATAAATTGTGGGGGACAAACGAGCACACAGTCCACTTGATGGTTAGTGAATGCAGAGGCCCATAGACATCTACATTTACCCTCGACTAAGATTCAAAATTCAGATACGTTGTCACCTTTGAGTACTAAGATGGAATGCCTCGTTTCCAGATTAAATAGGGTCTCCGGTTCTCTACACTCACCATACGAAACACAGTATTCTATAAGCGCGTGATCCATAACCTCTCAACTGTCAACCGGCCTCTATAAGGTTGGAGGAAAATAACGCGCGTATGTCAAGCGCCTTCTGGAGTACGGCTTCGACGTATTTCAATGTGCTAAATTGCTTTTTAAGATATCTATTTCTCCACTTACCTCAAAGGTTGTCTGCGGTGGGGGTTGGCGCATGGAATCCCGCTGCAGACCAGTGGCCGCCAGTACTGCAGCACTATTTCCACATGCTAGGCAGAGCAGTGAGAGTGCCAGAAATGCCGTCAGCATTGGGCCACTCCTGTGGACAGAAGGAAAGCGTTAAGAGAAAGAATTTATATGGAAAGTTATCCTGCAAATACATTTTTCCTGGTCCATAACTCTCTCGCATTTCTGAGAGAGTTGTGTATCAGGAAAAATTCTGCCGAATTCATGTTGGCAAACGTCATATCAAGAAAATGCCATTGTCATTTAAATTCCTAATCAATGTAATATTATTACTATTGGTTTGTTATATTTGAAATTGTAACATAATATAAATGCATGCATGGTTCTCGAGTGGCAGCCTCGTACCGGTGGGCAAAGTGTAGGGCTACCCCCCACTAGCTGGAGTGACGACCTGGTAAGACATCCAGGAAGTAGATGAATGTAGTTGGTTCAGGACCACACTTTGTGGCATTCCTTGGAGGAGGCCTATGTTTAGCAGTGGACTTCTGAGGAGCTGTAATGATGATGATGATGATGCTTACTAATCCTATGTAATCGGAACAATAATTAATAATTTTAATCTAGAAGTACAGCCGTGGTTAACTATGACATTGGGACGTCGAACACCTCAGTCCTCCCCGTGACCATGGGTGCTGTAAAGTGCTCGAAACGTCGGGCATATAAAATAAGTTAATATACGCGATAAAATCCGCAAAACAAGTTCTATTTAAATATGTTGTTTTTTGCATGTTAGGGAGTAAGAGTGCATTTTCCTGGCAGCAAACTGCTGAGCAGTTTGGCAGATTATAAAACTGTAACAGAGTATATATTCTGTTGCGTTAAATAAATACACTCAGTTTTTTTTATTTTTCACACACATTATTTTCCGTTAAGCAGCAGTGCTTTGTGTTTCGGTCAGAACAGTATAGAGAGTCAGAATAATTACACGCTGTGAACATTCCATCTTGGCATTTGAATTATTCATTAGCCCTTTTCAAGATCACTGAACATACGTCACAATGCGATCCTGAGGCATCTGCATCCATCGACTCCCTGCATATCTCACCAGCTCGTCACTCCTTTCTTCCCTTTCTTACCCATGGTTAATATCTGTATCTTTCTTTTTTAAAGTCGGTAGCAGGTGAATGGTCAACAGTAACCACTTTTACCAGGTGGAGTGGGCAAAGCAACTTATTCCTTTGCCTTTTCAATCTAATATATAAAAAATTGTGTTTGTCTTGTTCGTATTTTATGCGCTGCCATACCGTTCAACAGATTGCGGTAAAACTTTGTCAACTTATTGCTTGCACTTTTGCTAGTACAATTAACTTACAGTATTACTCGTATAATTCCTAATTACACAATATGACTCTTCTAAATTTAAAACATTTCCATAATTATTTATTCTGCGAGAGGAACGCGCCGCATAACCAGCTAGTATCATTTGAAACGTAACTTAATCAAAATACAAAATTTCCAACCAGTAACCAATGTCTCAGAATATAATGTGCATGGCCGTAAAGGAAAAATGAATATCTCCCGCCGGGCAAAAAGTCTACAGAAACACGAACAAGAAACAGGAACAAACAGCAGCAAACTCTTCGTGTGGTATTACGGAGCAGTTCTATATATACCGGAAGAATTCAGAAACTTTGATAGCGTGATTTAGTTAGGCTTTTTTTGATTATTTCGCTTGTGGCTTAACATCAGCGTCTCCACATATGTATTATCTATGATCTATCTCGGAGTAATTACCAGCATATTACGTTTATAATGACCTTAAGGAATTTATGTTTCTCTCGCTCTTGACATTTCTATTATGTCATCAATTCACTTGTCAATCGTTACAATTATGTCAATCGAAACTTATGAGAGCCTCATAACTTTTCTTTTAGGATAGGGTGACAAACAAGCACACAGTCCACCTGATGACAAGTGGTTGCTGTGACACATAGACGTCCATTTATCCTCAATAAAGAATCAAACGCAGATGCGTCGTCACCCGTGAGGTTTAAGATGAAATGCCTCTTTTCCAGTAAAATGGGTCTCCGGTTCTCTACACTCACACTATTCGAAACACAGCAGTGTCAAGCTGCCATTTTACGCTGGTATTCTGTGAGATAACTGGCAGTTTCACTAAAATAAAATAAAACTGTCGTGGTTTTAAAAAAAAAGTACAATGAATTTGTGTACAAATTTAAGTATAGTGCACAGTATGCGTAAAAATCTAAACTCGTTCTCCTAAAAAGGTATTACTTATTTGATTTTCATCACAGATAACATTTGATGACGCGCCATAAAATTATAAAAAGTGAGAGGCAGTGAAAGCTATGTGTACGATCACTATCTGAAATTGCCATGTACAGACAGATGAATAACTTGCCGCTAGTAATAAATAGATGCTACCCATAGATATAAAATCATAACCAATAATTATATATGTGGAATGTAAGCGGCCATACAGTGACGGCGTAAGACTACGTGGTAGAGCCAGCTATATTAGGGTACAGCAAGTAGATCAATTTCAGTAGTGATCTAGGCTGCATTTTATCCAAAAAGCTAGCAGCAAATTTATGATTATCTTATCTTATACGTAGTAGAGCCATGCTGCAGCCATATTACTGGTAGAGTTGTAGCACGAATGGATCGGCTCGACTAAATTAGGACCACTCTCTTACAGAACACCAGCGTAAAATAGCAGCTCGATTCTATTGTGTTTCGTATGTTGAATGTAGAGAACCTGAGATACTTTTTACTGAAAACGAGGCATTCTATCTTAGTTCTAACGGGTGACAACGCATCTGCATTTTGATTTTAATCGAGAATAGATGTAGATGTCTAAGAGCCACAGTATTCACTTACATGCGGGTGAAATGTGTGATCGTTTGTCACCGTTATTCTGTAAAAATTGAACGCCAAACCGCCACTTTGAAGTACAGTCTCTAGTCCCTCACTCGATAGTACTGCGATGGGTCTATCAGAGTGGGGGAACTGTCGGATAACGACACGACCGATGAGAAATCAGGCGCAAGACCAACAGCTTTACATGCTTTCCGAGGCACAGGGGTGAAAACCGCCAACTTCCCGATTCCAGTCTACTACGAAGAATTTCTCAAAATATGAAAACCAATAACTGATTGAGCATCAGCCACCCTTACGACCAGTCGGACAGACGGACGAGTCAGTCAAATATATGTAAACGAATGATTCTCATTAAAAGTTAGTTGAATCTATTACGAGTATGTTCTTCATACGATCGTAAAAGTCCACCGCTTTAAACAGAAACAAACTTTTTTATTCAATATAGAAAAGCAAGAAACCCAGCGGGAAGTTTTTTTTTAAATAACTGCTTACAATCATGTATGCTACACAATTGATCACACAAAACAAATTAGAAATAGCTTGGTAGCATCACCTCATTCCCAGGGGTTATTATCATACATAAATTCCTTAATATTATAATAACCCTTTTTATACAAACTTTGTTTAACAAAGTTTTTGAACATTGAGCAGGTCAAATTTTGTATATTTTCTGGAATTTTGTTGTAAAAGCGTATACATCGCCTCAAGAATGAATTACAGATTCGGTCGAGTCGAGTAACTGGTACTACTAGCTTGTGTCTGTTCCTAGTATTTACAGAATGAATATCAATTATTTTTGTAAAACTACGTATTGAAATACCAAAGTTAATATATTAATTTCTTTAAATTTTTGTCGCAGCGACTCTATAGACTTTAAATCATAGATTGCTCTTATGGCCCTCTTCAGTAAAACAAATATAAATTCAGTGTCAGCAGCGTGTCCCCATAGCAAAATACCATACGACATGCTATGGAAATAGCTAAAGTAAACTAGTCTAGCTGTTTGTTGGTACATATAACTCAATGGTTTGTTGTTGGTGTTTGTTGGACACAGGCCCTCCCGTTATAGAGAGCTCAGGCTGAGGCAATTTGACAATCGCAGTGGTAAATTAAACAAAAGAACAACTTTAAACAAGTATTATTTACAATCTATCTTGAATAAAAATATTTCTATTTCTATTTCCATTGCAGTACCCGACGAGTTTTTTAATAGGATAAGGGTAACAAACGAGCACTCAAGCCATCTGATGGTAAATAGTTGCTGTGGCCCAGACACATCTACATCTATTCTCGAAAACCATTCAAAATGCAGATTGCAGATGCAGATGTCAGCCGTGAGGACTAAGATGGAATGCCTTTTTTCAGTAAAAAGGATCTCCGGTTCTCTACACTCACCATACGAAACACAGCAGCATTAAGCTACTATTTTACGCTGGTATTGTGCGAGAGCCTACTCCTTACCCGGTCGAGCCGACCTATTCGTGCTACAACTATACAATTAATATAGCTGCAGCATGGCTCTACTACGTTTAAAAGTTCTTCTTGATGTATCTTTAATAAAAATATTTCTATTTCTATTGCAGCAGCCGACGCCGAGCGATATTTTACGACAGACGTAAACGATCGTTATTCAGTCATCTAGCGGAAGCCGTAAGATCTTTCTGGCGTACCACAGTATTCGTTTTATGAAGATAATTTCTATGCTATAAAATTTAAACACAGAGAAATAAAAACCCTCGGGATATTTATATAGATATATATAGTAACTAGCGATGCGCGCCGGTCTCGCGCGGGGGATTTCTGGATCTCGAGAACACCGGCAACTACCGGGTCCAACTATAGTTATGTACTATCCAGGTGACCTCATACGTACCCCATAAAATCATTAAAATAGCTTGAACCGTTTAGGAGGAAAATTACGCATGCACACCGAAATATTATGTATTAAGACCACGCTCTCACAGAATACCAGGTAAAATAGCAGCTTAATGATGCTGTGTTTCGTATGGTGAGTGTAGAGAACCGGAGAGCCTTTTTACTAGAAAAGAGGCATCCATCCTATCTTAGTACTCACGGCTGACAACGCATCTGCATTTTAACTCGCAAACGAAGACAAATGTAGATGTCTATGGGCCACAGCAACCACTTACCATCAGGTGGACTGTGTGCTCGTTTGTCACCCTTATTTTATAAAAAATAATAATTCAACTTTTACAATTTTAACTATTTCTATATAGTTAATAACTATTACACGTGGTAGATCCATGCTGCAGCTATATTATGGTTGTAGCACGAACGAGTCGGTGAAATAGCAGCGTACTTTGTATGGTGAGGGTAGAGAATCGGATACTTTTTTAAAGGTAACGAGGCATTCCATATATGGAGTGACAACGCATCGTTTTGATTCATAAACGAGGATAGATGTAGATGTCTATGGGTCTAAAGATCCACTTACAATCAGATGGTCTGCGTGCTCGTTTGTCACCATTCTATGAAAAATATCTAATACTTCCAATGCAATAAAATCTTGCACTAACAAGTTAAAGAATAATTTTTATTTACTTATTATAACCCGGTGCTTGACCACAAGCCCACCTGATGGTAAGTGGTGATGAAGATCTAGATGGTAAATCGCACTGTCTTAGCGTAACAATAATCTCGGCTTGAAGACGCCTAGATTGTACTCGGACGGAAAGATAGACGCCGGCAAATTATTCCACTCCTTTGCTGTACGCATTACAAAAGACGAAGTAAGTCGTTTCGTTCTAATGCGTGGAATATCGACAACAAAGGGGTGAAGACCCGCTAACCGCCTGGTTGTCCGATGGTGGAAAGGAGAGAGAGGAAATGAAAGTGTGCAATTCCTGCTCACACTCACCGAAATGCATCCTATAGAATACCGAGATGCTGACTACTCTGGGTTTCAACCAAATCAAGGTTAGAAATGAGCCTCTTAGCAAGTCTCTCCACTAAGCCCAACGATGCCAGGTGGTATTTTGCCCGGACTTGCTCTTTATATAAGGTAAGAAGCTGGTTAGATTCAATGTGGCCATCACATGGCAGGTTTGAGAAACGGGTGAAAGCATCACGAGTGATGCTTACGCGCATTTCATTCATCTTTCTTTATAACTCGACAACTTAGAGTTTATCGCTTCCCATAATAACTTTCATTATTTTATAGTTTAATTTGAGAAAACTATTTAATTGCATCATTGTGTAAAAATTTCTTTATTACGTCTAAACGCCAAAATGCCGAACACAGAAGTAAAGATTAGAGAAGGTCTTCCTTATTGAGAGTAAGAAATGTGAAGGTTAAATACTCGGCGGTCTATGCCGAAAAAGTGACCTATCTTAGAGCAGGAAACAGGACTATCGCCTGTTCGCCCGGTCCTTCCAGATTGGGTTAACAGGCGGAACAGGTCAGTGACCTCACGGCTAGTGCAGGTGCTATCGGGTCATGGATGATTCGGTAAGTACTTGCGTCTCACAGCCGGAAGGGAGCCGACAAGAAACATAAAACCTCAGATAATAGAACAAAAGGCAGATGGAGCGCAGCGAAACATGCGAGGGCGGTTAATAAGCTAAATAAATACAATCTCGCGTCAGTTATAACGTTGTCATTTCATCACAAATTTTATTTAACTATGTCGTCTTGTGTAAAAATTGACTCAATAACTAAAAAAAGGTACGTACCAATATTTTGTTTTATAGGTAAATAGCGATATTTTCTTTGCAGCCATATATAGCCATATAGCGATGGACCGACAGCTCGTTTGTCACCGATATATAAAGAAAGCTAACGGCCCACTCCGCACAGTATCGAGTTCTGTATCAATTTAATTTTGTTCGAACTCATTCAAATTTCGAACTCCCGAAACCGTAGTTAGCACAATCGAATTTTTACCTTGATTAGTTTGTTTGTTTCACGAAACGTTTAAGAAGTAAATTTTTAATTTATTAAAAATGATCTCCGAATAATGAAATATCTGGATGTAACTGTAAAATAACGTTTGATCATAACTCGATAAAACTGTTATTTATTGTAAGTATAGCGAAACTTTCATCGTAATCAGCTAAACGGTACGGGAACACATACGGACAAACAAATAAACAATAATTTCTATATAATTTAGAAGATGTACGATGTTAATTTAATTTGTTCGTTTAACAAAAGATTAAAACAGTAATACATATAGGTAAAAGTGATTATACAAACCTAGAGTTTAAAGCAAATTAACCACATAATATGCTTTTAATGAAGCAGCCTAGTTATACCTTCGCCCTGATAGCAAACATCGCCCATACAGTGCAATGTGAGATCCGGGCAAAGAAATTATAAACATACGTATGTAGGTCTCATTTACCTAGATGACATCTTGATTCAAATGATATAAATCTCGCAGATGGAAGAACTCGTCCTTAATAAAGGAACATTAGTGCACACATTATAATCTAAGCGCATATAGCGGGCATAGCATTAACATAGATGCTAACGATTGATGATAGATAGTACATCTTGGAAAAACGAGGAAGCGGTTTTCTGCGACTGCCAACCCACTTGCCAAGCCTAGCAACTATGGCAAATATCTTCCTATGAGGCAATCTACAGGGAGGCCTTTGTTCAGGAGTGGACTTTAATAGGCTGCACTGATAACATAGATGTAAACTTTTTTTTATAGAAGAGGAGGCAAACGAGCATGCGGCTCACCCGATGGTAAGTGACTACCGCCGCCCATAAACAACCGCAACACCAGATTGCAGGTGCGTTGCCGGCCTTTTATAAAAGAGTGTAACCGTTTCTTGAAGGTCGCTAAGTCGTATCGTTCCGGAAAAATCGCCCGTGGTAAACAATTCCACAGAGAAAGAAGAGAATTTGTATGTTAATAACAATATACCTAAGCCTAAAATAAATTATATACTCTTTGATGAGAAGGATTGCGTATAATATTACTGGGCAATTACTGGCAACTAATCCGTGTAAGTTTTTTTTTATAGGATTAGGGTTACAAACGAGCACACAGTCCACCTGATGGTAAGTGGTTGCTGCGACCCATAGACATCTACATCTATCCTCGTTTGCGAATCAAAATGCAGATGCGTTGCCACCCGTGAGGACTAAGATGGAATGCCTCATTTCCAGTAAAAAGGGCCTCCGGCCACCTGCACTCACCAAACGAAACGCAGAGGTAAACCTCTACTTTACGCTGGTATTCTGTGAGGTCGTGGTAGCACCCCGGTTCGAGCCGGCCCATCCGTGCGACAGCAAAAGCTGCCGCGTGGCTCTACCACTGTTAAATACACGTACATATATATATATATATATCTTAACGTATATTTTTCTGGTACATCAGTAACTGTTAGAATCCAGTAGTAATCTAGAATAGGATCGCTGGATCCAAAGACAGAGCCGAAACCTTTTTTTATAGGAGAGGAGGCAAACGAGCACGAGTAAGTAACTACCGCTGCCCATGAACAACTGCAACACCAGGGGAACCAGGGGAATCGCAGATGAGTTGCCGGCCTTTTAAAAAGGAGTAGGCTCTTTTCTTGAAGGTTCCTAAGTCGTATCGGTCCGGAAAAATCGCTGGTGGTAATCGATTTCACAGAGAAGTTGTACGAGGAATAAAACGCCTAGTAAAACGCACAGTCGTGGACCGCCAAGCATCCAGATGGTGTGGATGGTTTTGGGAATTCTGTCGCGGTGTGCGTTCGTGAAATTTGGCGGCTGATATTAATTCGAACAATTACTCAGAGCACTCCCTGTGGTAAATGCGAAAGAAAATGCAAAGGAATGCAACATCTCTTCGCAGCGCCAATGAATCGAGCCGATCGGAAAGGACTCGGTCGTCGATGATTCGAGCCGCTCTGCGCTGGATGAGGTCAAGTGGAAGGAGCTGGCACTGAAAAGCCCCAGCCTAGAGATGGGAACAGTATTCCATGTGAGGCCGAACCTGCGCCTTGTAAAGTTGCAGACGTTGTGCCGATATGAAATACCGTTCTGCTCTGCTGAGCACGCCAAGCTTTTTGGAGACCAATTTGGCCTTCAAAATGACGACGAACCTTTTTTCTTTTCCAAGTTACCACGAAACTGCACGTCACTCGATATGTCGACGCCGAGGATTCCGATACTGGCTGAGGCAACAAGGTGAGTGCCTTGAAACTGAGGAGATACGACAAATAGGTTTTTTTGCGGCAAACGCGCAAACTTGTGTCTTCTGAGGATTGAACTGGACTAGATTTAGTCGCACCCAATCCGAGACTTTATTCAGCAAATACTCGACTTCATACACAAGTTCGTTCCGGTACTTGGCGAGGTTTTCCCGAGAAATATTGGGCATGGCCGGTGTATAGAGCCTCACCAGTGATGTCATCCGCATAGCAATGAATGTTACCGGTTTGCAACATATCATTGATATGCAGAAAGACGCGTTTAAACTGTTTCCAACTCTGGAGCACACGTCCTCAGCACAATTGAGGGGATTCTGTCAGACCCACTCGACTTTTGGGGTTCCAGGGAGAGGAGTGCTTTGCGAATCGAGCGCTGTGAGAACCGCACATCCGGCATGGAGCACTCACACCGCGGGATGGTCGGCAGTGTGTTCCCCCATCATCAAAAGTCGAGTTGGACGCAAAAAGGGAGCTTAGGCTCGGCTTTCTCTTTTGCGGAGTAAGCCAGTGAGTCGTCTGCAATATTACGCTCATCAAAAACTGTGCAAGGCTTCGTCTTAACGTTGTAAGTATTTATTATTTAAGTAGATGTAATTTAACTCTGTAGGAATTATTATGTCTTACGTATAGGTGGTACGTTTGATTTGTTATGCTAAATAATAGTTATAAGTTTCACCGTAATTGTTAACGTTTAAGGTCCATATTACTCTCTTAAAAATCTGTTTTTCCATCTACCAATAGCATATCGTTACGTTTACATCGTTATACCAAACGACTGTTCAATTCAAGTATTCCGTGTACCTTTACCTTCTCGACTCTTAATCTGTTAGCATGTCCTATTAAATATTTTTAAGATAATTGTGTCAAAGTTAAATAGGTTACTGATATTTCTTCGAAGTTTCATTTCTTTGTACCATGCCGTACAAGTATAAATGAATAAATGATATATTTAGTAGAATAACTCCAGTATAGCTCCAACTCACGAAATTACAAATTCATTATCAACTTATTGATTAATTAACAACTTACTCTCCAATTTATGCAATAACATTACACATGAAAATATAAAAACAAAATTAAAATCTTACTTCCTCTTAACACTGATCTCGACACTTAGAAACGAACTTACCATGTAGTTACTTATGGAAATATCGATGTAGAGGATGGCATTATTTACAAACCTTTGTGGTTTTTAGATGCAATTTTACTTATGTTTTTGTATTAAACAAAAATTGAAGTAATCTTTTTAGTAGACTATAAAAAAGGGCATGTTCTCAATTCGAAATTATATATTCAAGAGTGGTTCTATTTAAATTTAAAATTATATTATAAATTTAATATATATACTTTCATAAGGATTTAGTAAAAAGCTGTTATTTTGATATTACAAACAGACACTTCAATTTTATTTATTTGTATATTCATAGATGAATAGATTAAGAAGAATAATATATAAAAGTTGTTTCGCTCTTGTGAAATTCTTAATCTCAGCTGAACCGAGTACATAGATATATATTTTATCTAACAAAGGTATTTTTCAACAGACTTCAAAAAAACGAGGTTCTCAATTCGAGTATATTTTTTTACGTGTAAACATAAAGTGTAGAACTTTTTTCTAGGTAAACCGATTTTGATGATTTTATTTGAAAGCTGATGCTTCTGATGTAGTCACATATAAATTTGATCAAGATCTGACCTAGTTTTTGAGTTATCCTTAAAATGCGTCTTAAATTGACTTCGACCTACATTGATGATGTTCTCATTTTATTTATATTTTTTTATAAAAAAAACGTTACTTCCCATACTAGGATTTTCTCCTATATCGTGGAGGTAGTTTACAAACACAAATTGCACAAGGACAAACATACATACTTGTTCCGTGAGGGATTCGAACCCGCCGCCCCCAGCGCAACACGGAGCCGTATTGAATTCAGTAGTACAAAATGTTTAATTTTACCACTTGGTTTACTTATAAGCCATATGCCAGTGCTTGACCACAATCCCACCTGTGTGCTGGTGTAGCCATAAATGATAGATCGCCATCGATATATATGTACAACGTACTAGATTGCGCATTCCGAACATACACTATGTTCAACTGAACTGTACTGCAATCCGTACTATGTGTTATTTAGTGTGGTTTCAATCTACTAGTTAGTCTGTGGCTTCAATATTCATGCAGTGTGGAGCGGCGCTAATAATACAAGATTTCAAATTAAAGTTTAAACCTGGACGTAAATAACAATTCAGTAGTCAAGTAAGTAAAATTATTTGTTGTTCAAGTGAATAAATATGTAATAACATCGTAATATTACAAAAGAAAAAATTAAGAAAAAATACATTTCTTTATATAAACTGACCGCGCAGGAGCAACGCGCTTAAGAGGATTGTGAAGCTTTAAATTTTCATACAAAAAGCGATAACGTTTTCCCCCCCGTAAATATAGTCCAATTTTAATAATTTTTGGAAATGTTGTAGATATGACAAAAAACTAGGCCCGTACGTTTTTATTTTAAAGAAATATTGTATACAATATAAGTTATTAGCATCTAAATATCTATATTTTTGACTTAAAAACTTCCTCGAGCGTTTTTTTTTTTTTATTAAACTAAACTGATTACTAAAAAGTAAAACGTACAGGCCTAGATTAAAGTGTACTGAATCTAATAAGACCAAAATTGTCTTATTTTGTAAAGTTTTAGGGGGGTAAAAACGTTATCGCCGGAAACAATATTTCAAAAAGAAAATGTAGGCAATTGCCTTCAAGACTTGCAACTCTCTCTATCGCACGATACGGGTCGGGGGGCAGAGGCATATTGTAGTGATGTTAGGGGTGGTGGGGTGTGAATACCAGTATTTTACGATTATGTTGTAAATAAAAGTTATATTTGTAAAATGAGCCGTAGTAGCTCAGATGGTTAGCGCTCGCTATAAGTTTCACAGTAGGTACGCAAGAAACTCGGGTTCGATCCCCGCCGGCACCAATGAAATTGTTAATAGCAATTTTAAGTGCTGATTTACCACGTGCTCGCCGGTGAAGGAAAACATCGATAGGAAATTTGCATGTCTGACAAATAAGAAAAAAATATATATTTCGAAGACATGTCAAGTTCGCCAACACGCATTAGGGCAGCGCGACGGACCTTTCCTTGCCCTAAACCCTCTCAGAAATGAGAGGAGGCCTGTGCCCAGCAGTGGGACACGTATATAGGCTGTAACTTTTTGAGGTGTTATCGATATTATTATCGCCTAGGGAGGACAAAATAATATCGATAACCTAGAAAGATAATACCTCTCATGAAAATGTTTATGTCTGTGATTATTCAGTGTTTATCGATTATTTAGTTATTAATTTAGTCTTTATTGAATAAGGACATTAAATTAAAAATATTTCGAGTTTACAATAAAGTGGGTAGGCAAATAAATAAAAAAGTAACAACTTGAAGAAATTATTATTGTTTATTATTACATATTACTTAATTACACTCTTTCTTGAACTGCCATTTCTCTAGGAACTCGAGGGTCAATCATTTCTGGTAATAAACATTAAAAATGAAATGATTAAAGTCTTGGCTGCATTTTTGTTGCCCAAAAGTGATCATGGTTAATTAAATTAAGTACGAAAACATGAAAAAGTTGTGTCCATACTACGAAAAAACAAAATTGCCAACCAGTTATATGTAATTATCCCTGGACCTGATAATAGTAATCATGGTTTCTTTTTTCTTTTTGTCCTTCTCGTATCAAACGAAATTTGATCTGTTTTTAGTTATGGCCTCCAAATGTAGCATATTAGAATCAGAAATAAGACATTTTCATTTAGAGAATCATATCCAATAAACCCATCGGGAGTTGTCCCTAAATAATAATCTTCGGAATCAATAAACAGTCCACACTCCCAAACTTTTAGATTATGTTTCCTAATCTTGATTCCTTGCAAAATGTTAAATTAATGAAATTGCAATGGAAATATTTTTTTTATTTGCTAAATGATTTATTTCTACAATTCTTCGCCCATACAACTTAGCTGACTCATCTTGACTAACTCTGATTCAATAATTAGCTCGACAGTCGAAGACGTGTGATGTATTATATATATATATATATATACATGACTTATTATTAGTGTTTTCTTTTTGATTCTCTTTGTCAGATTCGATTCCTTCGCCAACTGATGTACATCGTCCTTGCACATTACTCTCTGGTAATTATTTGTCTATCTCGGAGTCACTGAAAAATAAATAAAAGCATAATAGTTTAAATTATATTTTATGGCTAACTAACACGGGCGAAGTCGTGGGTGAAAAGCTAGTATAGGTAAACTAAATAATTCGGTTCATCGTTTAAATTTCTGTGAGAGCGTAGTCGTTCCCCGGTCGAGCCGACCCACTCGTGCTACAACTATACTACTAGGTAATATAGCTGCAGCATGGCTATACCACGTATAGAAATTTTACTAATCAAATCTTTGTATCTCGAAAATTTTAGCATTTTCCTTGGAATCATCGGAATTCCACAGTAACAGTGATACGAACAACTTCTTCTAACGGACTAATATTATTACTGGACAAGTGGTAAAATTAAAAATTTTGTACAACCGAATTAAATAAAACTCAATTACAAAATAATATATGTAATGGTTGAAATGATTTCCATAAAATTTGTATGAGACCAACTGTGAACAAGAAAAGAATAGGTAGGTAAGTATTCAAATTCGGTCGGTCTATCTCCTACCAGTCAACCAATGTACATACAATAGTAGGTATGTAAGGTGCTAAGGTACGCGATCAAAGTAAGTATAATTTATTATAAGTAAGTAAGTACGCCTACTTACCTGTTGCCCGTCCTTTCGATTTACGTTAGTTTTGTCTCTAATCTTTCTCTTCTATTCTAAAATGTATAAAATTATTTTAGTTGATTGAATGTAATACACATCTCATAATCACTCACATAGTATATAGGTAGATACTTACATAAAAAAATAACAGCCCACTTCTATAAGTTATATGTAGTAAGTCCCCACGTCTACATAGACTATGCAATATAATAAAATTGCAAAGTAACACAAATTCATTATGTAACTTGTCGTAAATGTACGCAAAAATAGGCTATGAATGAATGAACGCTCCTCCTGCTGGTATCGTAGTGTGCGTAAGAATTAGTGTAATATGTTGTATTTGTGTTGTCACGCTCCGAGCCCGGCGGGAGGCAGACCGTGCGTTATGAAACAGATAGCATTTTTGAAAATACCTACTCGCGTCGCGTATCGGCACTTCACAATCCTCTTAAATCAACTGCGCATGCGCGACTTTACTATCTTCCGCGCATGCGCGAATACATAGAGTAGTACGCATTTTTTGTTTAGAAATTCTTCTTCTTCTTAATAACTGGCTTTACGGCTCTGGGTTCTAGCCCTTCTGAGCCTGAACTTACAATGTATAATTATCCTTCATAGTACACTGCTTCACAATATGTTGATACATCAATGTGATGTATCAACATATTGTGAAGCAGCCCTTGCAGCCCTTGGGAGATTTGAAATTTTGTATTTTGATTTTGAAATTTTGAAAACAGCCTACGCGTGTAACTAAAAATATATCAACATGCTTAGACTTAATATTTACAAATTTCTACAACCTAAAAGTAAAAACTAGTGTAGAAAAATTTGGACTATCCGACCACATGAGCACAATAATAGATATAGAAATACATAAGCAAAACAAACAAAATATATGGTATACAGAAAAAAGAAAATTTAATTTCAATAATATGCAAAATTTTCAATCAAAATTAGAGACATGCAATTGGTCAGAAATTTTGGAACCTAATAAAAATATTAATTATAATTACAATAAGTTCAATGATAAACTAAAAAATATACTGAATGAGTGTATACCCAAAGAGGAAATTGTAATTAAACCAAGATATAAAAAACGTTGGTTAACCGTAGGGTTGAAGAAATCTTGCAAACATAAAATAATGCTAAAGGTATTGGCGTTAAAATCGAATAATAAAATACTTATCCAACATTATAAAAAATATGGAAAATTACTAAAAAAAGCTGTTATTACATCAAAGAAAATAGAATACAAAAATAAAATTTTAAGATCAAAAAAACAATGTGGCATATAATAAAAGAAAGAACACTTAAAAATATTATAAAAGAAAACGATAACCTTAACCTAAAAATAAACAATACTTTCAAATACTTTTAATAGGTTCTATGCTTCAATAGGCGAAAACTGTAACCCGCTAGCACAAGGTCGAACTACACGGAATGTGCCGAATAATTCTATGTATCTCAGTTCAGTGACCCCAAGGGAAGTATATAAAATAATAAAAAAATTAAAAAAGAAAATGAGTTTCAGGATAGACGAATTACCACCAACCTTAATCAAACATTGTGCAGATGAGTTAACTCTACCACTCTCTAAACTAATTAATCAATCTCTCACAGAGGGCATCATTCCAAACATATTAAAAAGGCATTAATAATACCCATCCATAAAAAAAATTCAAAAACCAATATCGATAATTATCGCCCCATAGCATTACTCCCCACAATCTCAAAAGTTTTCGAAAAACAATTTTCGAACGTGTGTATAATTTCTGCGAGAAATATAAAATTTTTAGTGAATGTCAGAACGTTTTTCGTAAAAATCGGTCCACCGTACTAGCAGTATATAAATATATTCAAGATATTTTAAAGGTATTAAACAATAAAGAATATGCAATAGGAATACTATTAGATATGACCAAAGCATACGATAAGGTACAATATAACATATTAATTAATAAATTAAATAGTATAGGTATTCGTGGGATTAGTTTCGAATGGTTCAAATCATACTTGCAAGATAGAGAACAATATGTAGAAATAGAATACTTTGATAATAATAAAATAGTAAAATTCAGATCAAATAAAATAATTATAAATGCTTCAATACCCCCAAGGTAGTGTACTGGGATGTCTATTATTTTTAATATATATCAACAATCTCAGTGAAACTATGGATAACCCATGTGTTATGTTTGCGGATGATATCTCTATCTTAGCACCTTGTCGTAACGTAAATAATATAAATGATATACTATATAAAATATTTAAAAATACTGACCAATGGATGAAAGAGCATAACCAAGAAATTAACTACAAAACAACAAAAATTTTGCCTTTTTACCCTTATCAAAAACTGCCGATTAAAATTAATTTTTCTTACAAAAATACAAAAATTGAGTCAGTAAATGAACACACTCTACTCGGTTTAATTTTAGATAGCCACATTAACTGGAAATCTCAAATTCAGAAAATTTGTAACAAATTGTCTAGCTTTGTATACGCACTAAGTGAAATAAAAAAGACAACTGACCACCAGACTGCTTTAATTACTTATAATGCCTATGCACAGGCGTGGCTAAGATATGGTATTATCCTGTGGGGCAACAGTACAGATGCACCTACCATCTTCATCTTACAGATAAAGCTTATTCGCATTATGTCTAACATAAGAAATACTGAAAGTTGTCGTCCTCATTTTAAGAAACTTAAACTTCTTACCTTAAGTTGTATTTATATATTGGAATTATGCAAATTTGTGAGAAGATACCCTAATTTATATGTAAAAAGAGAAACTAAAAATACGTTTTATAGTTTTAGACATGAAAATAAATTATTGCTACCACCCTCTAAAATGAAGCTCTTCTCATCAGGCCCTTACGCAATGTCCATAACTATCTATAATAAACTACCAAACTCTTTAAAAAACGAAACAAATGATAATATTTTTATAAGACAATTAATAGTGTTTCTAATCTATAAATGTTACTATACTTTATTTGAATATCTGAATGACAAATGCAATACTATAAATAAATGAATGATTAATATGAATAATTATGGACTAAAAATAATAAATGATATAATAATAATGAATGATATAATAATAATAATAAATTAAAAAACATCTTTGCGTCCTCCTCTGTTCTAATTTTCTAATTTGCTATACCCAACAGGGTCCATATTCCATAGTCCATAATTTAATTTATTAATTTGTACATTATGGAATGCAAATAAATATTGAGTATTGATTTTGACGGCAACTTGAGCCATCAGACAGCTGACAGTTGGCGATGATATCTCAAGGCGTCTATGCAAACAGATACCTTATCTTGAGAATCACATCACCATCAGAGCACTTGTTTCATCGTTTCCACTAAAAGTTCGCATGCGTAGACAGTTAATACATAAAATCGCATCACTTTTACATATCAAAATCCACTTCAAACTATTATTTAAACTATAATACAGGAGCAGCAATCCGTCGCCGGTCAAGTTCCCGCCAAAGCTCTCTGTTTAGAAAGGCTTCTCTAGTACGTAGTACATATAATTCAATGTAGATCGCACTGCCTTAGGGTAACAAAAGCCTATTCAAAATCTGAAAAATATCTTTTTCTAAATCTTGTCAACGCTAATTTGAGAAATCTTAAAAACGCATTACAGGAAGAATGGAACGTAACAACGAAGTGTAAGGTAGTCTGTCCCCCCTAAGGAAAGAGCCGATCTAGTTGCAACGCTTGGCAAGCGACTTGACAATCGCAGTTTTTTATTTTTAGTCGTTATGTGGAAGACACTGGTGCCCATCTCATGATTTGTTTCCCTCTGTCGTCTCTTACGATACCCACGGGACGATATGGGCTTGAGGACATACGTATACGTCTATACGTGGTAGAGCCATGCTGCAGCTATATTACTGGTATAGTTATAGCATGACTGGCTCGACTCGACCAGGGAAGGACCACGCTCTCACAGAATACCAGCGTCAAATAGCAGCTGTACGGTGCTTTGTTTCGTATGGTGTGTAGAGAACCGGAGACCCTTTTTACTAGAAACTAGGCATTCCATCTTAGTCATCACGGGTGATAACGCATCTGCATTTTGGTTCGTATTCGAGGATGGATGTAGATGTCTATAGGCCACAGCAACCACTTACCATCAGGTGGACTGTGTGCTCGTTTGTCATCCTTATCTTATAAAAAAAACGTACACCGCCACTACACGGCTTTCCCATTCTCTTCACTCCACATAAAAACGCAGCTGCATTATGCTGCTATTGACGTAATTCTGCACGAGCATCGTGTTTCGTTCCTTCATAAGCTTGGCTTTTCAAATCCACAACTGGACCTGGACTGGATTGGAACTGGAGGCACCAGTACATGGATAGTTATAGTTATGTTATGTTATATAGTTATGTTATCGCCAACTTTAGTGTTTTTTTTATTTATAAATCCAGGGTAAATTGTCGATGAAACCTAGTCCATACTTGAATAATATACTTAGTACAATCGTAAATAGTTGTAAGCCTGTCCACTGTTTATGGTAGAGGACGACTAGTTGTATACTATCACAATCCAGACATTGTCGCACGTTCTTCCGCATAGCGCAGTCTGTTACGTAATAACAGATAAAACATATTTTTATAATGTAACGATCACGAAATTAAATGCTTATTAGTAAGTCTAGGATATATTTATACAAGTAAATAAAATTGAAGTGGATGTTTGTAATGTCAAAATTACAGCTTTTTACTAAATATGGACATACATACATATGAAAGTACATACGGTACTTATAACAAAAACACAATTTTTAAAATGTTTGTCTGTCTGTCTGTTTGTTCCTGCTAATCTCCGAAACGGCTGAACCAATTCTGACTTTCACTAGCAGATAGCTGATATAATAAGGAGTAACTTAGGGTACTTTAATAAAAAAAAGAATTAAGGTTCCGCGCAAAAAAAATTAAAACCCATGAAATCCAATCGTAATAAATTACACGCGAGCGAAATCGCGGGGAACAGCTATTTAAAAATAAAGATCTTTTACTGGATTCTGTTGACATCAATAAAGTACCTAGGACGACAGAATTTTGCCGTTTGCCGCCATTTTGTCCTTAGAAAAAGAAATCTTAGGGGTCATGCCTAAGATTTTTGATTACCTACCTTGATTAACTGGGAAAGTACAACTCCGAATTCATAGTAGGGTATCATAACTATTGTTTTTCTAGAGAATAAGGGTGACAAATGAGCACATAATTCATCTGATGGTAAGTGGATGCTGTGACTTACAGACATATACATGTATCCTCAATTAAGAATGAAAATGCAGATTTGTTGTCACCTCTGAGGACTACGATGGAATGCATCGTTTCGAGTAAAAAGGCTCTCCAGTCCACTCACCATAGAAAATACAGCAGTATTAAGCTGCTATTTTACTCTGGTGTTCTCTGTGTGTGTACCCCGATCGAAACTACTATTACTACCTATTCGTGCTCAACCATAATGTATTTGCAGCGTGGCTCTGCCATTTAAAATATACTACTCTTAGGAAACACAGAGCGAAACTAACCTAAGTTTTACCAATGTGACTTCCTGCGCTGTTTTAACTAACAAGTTAAAAAAGTTTTAACTTATACGTACATATTAAAAAAGTGTAGTGCTAATGCTCAGTGACCTCAATAGTG
Source organism: Parnassius glacialis (assembly GCA_033319125.1). Classification (NCBI taxonomy): domain Eukaryota; kingdom Metazoa; phylum Arthropoda; class Insecta; order Lepidoptera; family Papilionidae; genus Parnassius; species Parnassius glacialis. Next base: position 55,240,892 of record JAVANC010000005.1, read on the forward strand.
TCTCTCAATCAATAGGTATTAAAATAAACATAAACAAGACAAAGGTTATGTATAATTTCCATGTCATAACAATTTTGTTGTTAAAAAGATGTTAGGAGCAATACAAATACGATAATAGAGTTTGTTTATGTTGGACAAATAGTCCGAATAGGTAAGTCCAACTTTGACGGAGAGGTCAATCGACGGATCCAACTCGGCTGGGCAACGTTCGGGAGATTACGACACATCTTCTTGTCAGATACCTCATAGCTTTAAAACAAGATTATTCAACACACGCGCGTGTGCGTGCGCGCGCGCGCGCGCATATGTGTGTATGTGTGTGTGTGTGTCAGTGATGACATATCGATCTGCGATGGTTCTTCACTGCTGGCCGTATGAGGAAGATCAAGGTCGCTAAGTGAGCTATGGAGCTAAGGCTGTGTTCGCAGTTTCGATATACTTAGAAATGAAGATATTCGCAGTAGAACCGGAGTAACCGACATAGCCCAACGGATTAGTAAGCTGATGTGGCAATAGGCCGGCCATATAGCTTGAAGAACCGACAACCGATGGGGAGAAAGGTTCTCGAGTGACAACCTCGTACGGTACAACTATTTGTATGGCCTACACACAATTGTTTCGTGTTTAAATGTTTGTCCTTTTTTAATTTATATATTATGTTAAATGCCTCTATGATACAGGAAAACATCCTTGTGTGGGAGTAACGTTTATATTTAAAAAAAATCACCGTAGAACTCTGTTCAGACGCTCTAGCATGAGCCTAACTTTTTTTATAGAATAAGGGTGACAAACGAGCACACAGTCCACCTGATTGTAAATCGATGCTGTGGCCCATAGCCATCTATATTTATTCTCAATTAAGTATCAAAATACGTTTCCAGTAAAAAGGGTCTCCGGTTCTCTACACTCACCATACGAAACACGGTAGCATTAAGCTGCTATTTTACGCTGGTATTCTGTGAGAGCGTGGTCCTACCCCGTTTGAGCCGAACCATTCGTGCTGCAATCCCAATATAGCTGCAGCATGGCTCTACCACGTGCAAAAATTCAAAACTAAAAACTCCTCTTTTATGCGCGTGATTACGAAGGAGTCGTACTTGTTTGTATAATATTAATATTATTATATTATATCCCCGCAAGGTTACGCGCTAAGGCACAGGCACTCACTCGTCCTAACCTACCTTTTATGTCATGTAACGTCAGCAGTGTGAGAATTGAACTGTTGACGTAGTAAAATGCTTGTCAACCTCGTTCGCTGGAAACGAGGTGTCAAATTTCCATACTAATTTTGTTATTTTTATTGTTAAGTAATGAATTCATTAATTCATCATTTTTTTAGACATAGGTAACTCGGTGAAATTACTTGCGTTAACAAAATAACACAGGCGTAGTTTACTGCGCCGGCTCATTGCGTTTAAACAACAAAATTTAAACATCTGTCAACACAGCTATCTGACAAAAAAAACAGTATGGCCAGTAAGTAAAAAAAATGTGTAAAAATGAAAGATTACCTACACATTACTATGTATCACTCCTTTTACATTTCACGGAGTTGCAATATATGCAGTATAAAAATAATATAAAATAACGATATCTAAACACCTTTCGAATTTCCCGGTCGTGCGGTGTGTGTCAACACATTTTGAAGAAGTGGGTTAACACACCGGCGCAGTGAACTGAGTTAACGAAAATTGCACGACGCAGCGCAGAGTCACCCATATCTATTTTTCTAAAGGGGGCAAATGTGCATGCGGTTTACCTGATGCTAAGTTACTATCACCGCCCATGAACAACAGCAACACCAAAGGAATTGCAGGTGCAATACTGACCTTTTAAAAATGAGTAAACTCGTTTATTTAAGGTCCCTAAGTCGTATCGGTCCAGAAGCGTTGCCTTTTATAGCCTATCAGAAGTCAATACTGAACATAGACCTCTCGCATAAGCCTAAGTGGGGATATTTGCTATAGTTGCCACGCTTGGCTGGCGGTTTGGCATCCGCAGTTTTATTATTTTTGAGTTGTAATCAAGAAGACACTGCAATCCATCCCCTGTTTCATTTCTCTCTGCCTGTCTTTTACGATAACCATTAGATATGAGGTAGTGGACTCTTTATACCGCAATTAACTTTACGGCAAAATATTTACTATGAATAATTTATAATAATTAAGTTTTATTTCGTTTAGAATAAATTTTAAAAATGTAAGTTCAACATGACAACTTATTATCCAAATGCAATTATACGTGGTATAGCCACGCTACATCCTTTAACTGCAGCACTAATTGGTCTCCACAGGGGGAAGGACCACGATTTAAAATTGGTATTTTGTGTGCAGAATATCAGACGTTGAATATCAGATTCTGACATAACTAGACCTGAACACCAACCGTTATTGAACATATATTGGTTCTGCTAGGGATTTGAACATAAGACGGTTTAAAACCTCGCAAAATATGTACGAACGACGTAATCGCCAAAGAACTTGCAATATTTGAACATAAGACGGTTTAAACCTCGCAAAAGGTGTACGAACGACGTAGTCGTCAAAGAACTTGTAATATTTGAACATAAGACGGTTTAAAACCTCGCAAAATATGTACGAAGGACGTAGTCTTTTTTTTTCTTTTTTTTAATATATATAAGGGTGACAAACGAGCACACAGTCCACCTGATGGTAAGTGGTTGCTGCGACCCATAGACATCTACATCTATCCTCTATTACAATTCAAAATGCAGATGCGTTGTCACCCGTGAGGACTAAGATGGAATGCCTCATTTCCAGTAAAAAGGGCCTACGGCCACCTGCACTCACCAAGCGAAACGCAGAGGTAAACCTCTACTTCACGCTGGTATTCTGTGAGGTCGTGGTACAACCCCGGTTCGAGCCGGCCCATCCGTGCAACAGCAAAAGCTGCCGCGTGACTCTACCACTGTTTAAAAGTAGTCGCCAAAGAACTTGCAATATTTGAACATAACACGGTTTAAAACCTCGCAAAAGATGTACGAACGACGTAGTCGCCAAAGAACTTGCAATATTTAAACATAAGACGGTTTAAAACCTCGCAAAAGATGTACGAAGGACGTAGTCGCCAAAGAACTTGCAATATTTGAACATAAGACGGTTTAAAACCTCGCAAAAGATGTACGAACGACGTAGTCGCCAAAGAACTTGCAATATTTGAACATAAGACGGTTTAAACCTCGCAAAAGGTGTACGAACGACGTAGTCGTCAAAGAACTTGCAATATTTGAACATAAGACGGTTTAAAACCTCGCAAAATATGGACGAAGGACGTAGTCGCCAAAGAACTTGCAATATTTGAACACAAAACGGTTTCAAACTTCGCAAAAGATGTACGAACGATATAATCGCCAAAGAACTTGCAATATTTTCTACGCACTGCTTCGAAATTGTTGGAAACTAAATTTCAAATAATTGTAATCTTAGGACAATATTTTTTAAACACACAGCGACTTCGCCTGGATAGGATCTATTGATGTGGCGTTGTTTATATTTAAGACCAAGTGACGAAGTTTGTTTATTTTTATCAAATTTTCGATTATTAAAAAAAAGCTATAAGTTTCTCGGATGAAATATAGCCTACATCACACATGGCATTGCTCTTTATGTATTCGAAAAGATTCATTAAAATCAGTTTAACCATTCCGAAGATTTGCCATAGAAAATTGAAAGTTAAGAATAGAAAATTTAAAAATTGGTTTCTCACGTCTTAATGGGTACCCCATTAATACAAAATAACCCCATTTCATTCGATATTACAGACAATAACTTCAATGTTATTTATATTTATCTATAAATTTTACTTTAATAATATTTATTTTATGTAATAATAATGATTTCTTATATTTACGCGAAGACTACACATTAAATGAAACTAATTTTTACGGATTTTTTCGCGTTTAATTTAACTTTTTAATTCCCGACGGGTGCATTACAGCACCCATGGTCACGGGGGGGGGGGGGACCTGAGGTGTTTGACGTCCCGATGTCATAGTTAGCCCGGCTACCTTCAATTTTCGAGTATTAATTTTTGGGCCGATCTACGCAGAATGAGCTTACAGTATGTTGAAGTCTTGCAGTTGTATATGTTTGGGTTTGGATTTAATTTTATTAATTATAGGATCCCAAACCTATATATATAGATATATCCCTATCCTAATTTCAATAGAGAAGATGGATGGGTGCTGCCATCTGAAATCCGTAAAAATTTGTTTCATTGTTTTAATATTTTGTCAACAATAGAAACTTATTGGTTCATAGTCGCAGCAAGTGGTATAGCACTTCGTAAACGCAAATATAAAAAAATAACCAAGCCCGACTGCCGCAGTCCGCAGTATTATAGCTGCCCAACAAAATTGTCGGTTCGAATGGGGAAGGTCGGCACTGTCAACTGAAGAACAGTAATAAGTGAAAAACGAAGCATTCCATCTCAGTCGTAAAGGGTGACAACCCACCTTCATTTTGTACTTTACCGATTACACATATAGATGTCTATTGGCCACAGCATACACTTACCATCAGGTGGACTGTGTCCTAATTTGTAACCCTCACTTGTATATAAATATAATCGGATTTTTTTAATTTTTCCTTTTATTCAAAACTTTACCCCCACACTAGAACTTTCTCCTGTATCGTGGAGGCAGTTTACAAACATAATCTTGTTCCATAGAAATACTTGTTCCGTGCGGGATTCGAATCAGCGGCCGTTTGGGCCGCAAAACTATTTAGTAATCTGTGCCGCAACTCAACACTAAGTCACTGTACCATGGGCCGTCTAAAATAAGTCGTTAAGATAGATAGGAGGATATCCACTACCCCACATCGTTCCGTGGGTGTCATAATGTGCGTCAGAGGGAACAAACCAGGAGATGGACAGCAGCGTCTTCCTAATAACACACTCAAAAATAAAAAACTGTGCTTACCAATACACCTGCCAAACGTGGCAACTATGTCTAATATCCCAATGGCAATTTATGGCGGAAATCGATGTTCAGCAGTTGACTTTCGTTAGGCTGTAACGGTAACGGTATTTTTAAGATGTCTCAGATCGATTTTTTTTTCTAACCGATTGTTTATCACTTCAAAAAACAACAACTCTTGGTAACAATACGCAAAGATCTATTTTTTTGTTTGCTTACTTACCCGTTACTCGCTCTGTTTAGTCCATAGCAGTCGTTGATACCGGCGAGAACGCCGACAACGCCGGCAATGACGGCGATACATCCCGCCCAAAGCCCTGCCCCGACTCTAGATAGAGCTGCGCCCTTCACCACGGCTAGAGCACCAGCACCGACCAACAGAGCACCCAGCACCACTTGAGACAGTCCAAGAAACACCACAAGTCTCTTTCCACCAACGTCCTCATCACTCCCCGCCTCAACACTCTTCGAGCTCACACTGCATTCTTTCTTCTTTGGCGTTTTTGTCTCCTTTTGTGGAGTCTTGCAAATTAATTGTTCTGTTGAGTCTTCAGACTTGAGACTAGAGACAGTCGCAGCGTTCGGAAACTCTCCAGCAACTATAGTGACGTTCTCTGATGACGAGGGTTCGAGATCTTCGGCCATGTCGGCACATCACTTGAGGCTCCGTGTTAGTCCGGACGACCGGACGGTTATCGATCGCACTGTTTAAGATATTTAGTGTTTGCACAAAGATATCAATTTAGAAATCCGACTTCGCTAACCAAGCACTTGTTCGTTTGCGTAGATGTAACACGGCGCGTTCGCTCTCCAGCGATATTCGAGACCAACTGGCGCGTGCTGGACTGTAGGCTCGCGGGCAGGTGAAAGTGGCTAAGGGTGCGTCTCCGCGACTCCTCTGCTATACGCTTGGGTTCCAATAATTGCGAGGTGCCGCCGTGAGACGAATGTAGACCTAACGTATTCTAAACAATTAAGTATGCTACTTGAGGAGAAAGTTCGTATGAAAACACCAAATTGGTCATTGTTAAAGTTGTTTTTAAATGTAACCTAGAAGTGTTTTAGCACGTTAATATTGTTTAAATATTTTTACGATATAATCGAATTTAGTAATATAATGTAATATTTAATTAATCTTAAATTAATAAAGAGTTAAATTGTTCATACGATTGTTATAATTATTCTTTATAACAATATCCCTAATGGAAAACAACATTGTTATACATTATATAACGTTAATTTTGGTAATTTCTATGAGGTACCTATTAAAGTAAAGAAAATATTGTATACAATAATTGTTTAAGCCGACTAATAATAATAATAAGCCGAGGGCTTCCATCTGGTTGGGATTTTATTTATGAATTTTTTACGTATTCATTTTATTTTATTGATACATATTTATGTATATCTATCATTTTCATTTACAATTATATATTTATACAGCCCAATCAGAAGAGAAAACTATATGGATACCCAATAATAACAGCCATTTAATTACCTATTTTCATACAACAGTCAATATTAAGCCATTCACAATATGATTCGTCAGTAGAGAGTAATTGTGTTCTGTGGTTATGCCAGTTTTTACTGTCATGTTTTATTTACAAATTAACTTACAATTTACAAATTAACTTACAATTATAAATAACGTTTAAGTAAATATCCATTTTAAAATATTAAAGACTATTCTAAATAATCTATGATTTATTAACGAGATTTTTATTATTTTTATTGATGTCTAACTTAAAATACAACTTTATACTCTGTATTCATATAACGGCTTCATATTCTATCATAATAATTTACCAACGCAATTATAATGTCATAACTATTGTCAGATGTTATCAAACAATAGTTATAAAACTGCTAAATACACGTACTTATCTACTTCCTTATCAATCAATACCACGTCTCAAGTTGTTAAGCAAGGTGTCCGCGGTCGCGTCGCAAGCAGGTGAAAGCGGCCGACTCTCAGACGGCTCGCTATCTCCGGTTAGCCGGCGGAATACCCGGAACACTATTATCACGCTAGCCGCTACAACGGGTCGGCAGTAACACGAAACGTGATATAATTCGACGTAACTATTTCACAGTATAATTGACCACTGTAGTTAATACGAGAATATATTATCTCACGTATGATCATGTTCCGTGGAGATATTTTTGGTTTTCGATAAAGTGAGCTTTTTTTGTTTAAATGAGGACAGATATTTATTTAGACAAATATTTAATTCATTATTATAGTGGTAGAGCTAGAGCCACGCTGCAGCCATGGTTGTAGCACGAATGGATCGGCTCGACGGGGGTAGGACCAAGCTCTCACAGAGTACCAGCGTAAAGTAGGAGCTTAATTCTGCTGTGTTTCATATAGTGAGTATAGAGAACTGGAGCCCCTTTTTACTGGAAACGAGGCATTTTATCTTAGTCCTCACGGCTGACAACGCATCTGCATTTTAATTCTTAATTATGGTGTCTATGGGCCACAGCATCCACTTAACATCAGGTGGTTTAGTTATAATAAATTGTTTTCGGCTGCGAAAATAAAAATCAAAAAAATAACAAAAACTAAATAGATTTTCGAGTGTTTTTTACAAAAGTTTATTTATTCTTGCTAACTTTTTACTGGGTGAACCGATTTCTATGATTCTTTTTTTATATGAAAGCTGGTGCTTCATATGTAGTCCCATAAAAATTTGATCAAGGTATGACCAATAGCTTTTGAGTTATTCTTAATAATTTATATTGAAGCTGCTGCTGTTTCGTATGGTGAGTGTAAACAACCAGAGACCCTTTTTACTGGAAAAGAGGCATTCCATCTTAGTCCTTAGGTTGATAACGCATCTGCATTTTGATTCTTTATTGAGGATTTTTAACAGTGGTTGAGCCACGCGGCAGCTTTTGCTGTTGCACGGATGGGCCGGCTTGAACCGGGGTGGTACCACAACCTCACAGAATACCAGCCTGAAGTAGAGGTTTACCTCTGCGTTTCGCTTGGTGAGTGCAGGTGGCTAGAGGCCCTTTTTACTGGAAATGAGGCATTCCATCTTAGTCCTCACGGGTGACAACGCATCTGCATTTTGATTCGCAAACGAGGATAGATGTAGATGTCTAGGGGCCGCAGCAACCGCTTACCATCAGGTGGACTGTGTGCTCGTTTGTCACCCTTATCCTATAAAAAAAAGGATAAACGTAGATGTCTATGGGCCACAGCATCCACTTACCATCAGGTGGCGTCTGTGATTGATTGTCTTTTTTATTCTATAAAAAAATAGCCAGCTAAACATTTAGCTCGCATAACCTACTGTGATGTTGGGTCGAGGAAATGATAACATATGTAATGTTGGCTTAGACAGATCTCGGACGACAGTCCGATGTCTATAGATTTAATGAATATATACAGGGTAATTTTTAATTCACTGAAGACCTTTTGGGAATATATTATTTACATCATAACAATAACATCTGTAAGAAAAAAAATATATATTTCTTCAATTTATATTTTCATACAAAAATAAAAATATTTTAATTGGACCTTCTAAACGGCAATAGCCCTAGTAAGCAAAAGAAAGCGCGTGGCGGGGTAGGGCTGGAGGGGTGTGGGAGGCGGCGCTTGCTCATTTGAACTTGACCTAATTACCTGTGAACCTGTGTCGTCAGTCACCTTTGATGCGCCCGCGACGTTGCTCCTTCCGTTGTGAGATTAATATCGCGAAAGTTACGTTGTACGTTAGTATCGGTAAGCCATCGGGCTTACCACAGGTGTCACAGTACTACGCATGGAGTGTCATACACAATGAAGGGAAGTACCCATTCCACCTGCATCGTGTTCATGAACTCAGCGAAGCTGACAAACCAGCGCAAGTTACATTTTGTAACTTGTTACTAACTGCTGAACGAGCTAACATTTTATGGACTGATGAAGCAACATATGGCAGAATAGGATTATTTAATTCGCACAATGAATACTTGTGGTGCTATGAAAATCCACATGAACCAAGACCGCATAGCTTTCAACACCGGTTTAGTGTCAATGTGTAGGCAGGCCCGGTCTTCATAGAAAGATTAAACGGTGAAAGCTATCATACTTTTCTCACTGACACGCTGCCAGAGTTATTAAAGGACATACCACTTGCATCTCTACGCAATATGTATTACCAACATGATGGGGCGCCGGCGCACTATGCTCGTCAAGTTCCTTAACTTTTTATTTAAACAGAGAATACCCTGGTCACTGAATCAGTCGTGACGGGGCTTGTGCATGACCTCCCAGATCGCCAGATATCACACCAATGGATTTTTATTTGTGGGGGCATGTAAAGACATTAGTGTATACTGTTCGCGCATTCGAAACCCGTTGACATGTTGAAAGAAAAAAATAATTTGGGCATTCGATCAAATCAAAATGAATCATCAAGTATTATCTCGTGTCGGTGAACAGTTAAGTTTTAGGTGTCACCTATGCATAGAATGTGGAGGTGATTATTTTGAACGCTATGTGTGCGATACTCACCGCCATCCGCGGACAAGTACCTAGGTAAGTCTAATTATTAAATTTGTATTTTATAATTTTTATTGATATCTTTATTCAATTACTGTTAATTTTTATTAATGATTATAAATATTTTATTGTAATATTTGTAATTAGTTTAACCTGCATCCATTTTTAAATACAACTTACATTAAATAAAAAAATAGTTAATAATACTCATTTAATTTGCACGTGCTGCAAACATCGATGGCTGCAAACCGAAAAGCGCAGGCGGCGCTTTTGATGACAATGACACCTGTGTCGACGTCATAATATACCTTTGGCTTGGCCTTGGGCCGCTGCATGTGCGACATTGCTAGCAAACAGTATTCGTAAAAAAAATACCTAAATGTCTTTTAACGAATGTCTATTAATTCGTAAAGAAATTAATAAAATAATCAAATAGTTCATCAAATGGTTTTATGCAAAATAAAGAAGTATATGAAAAGTTAATGTAGTCATTTAAAGTAGCGCGCTGGTGCAATAGGCACAGTGATGAATGGTTTAGTAGGCACTCGCAACGCAATCAGCTGAGCGCGGGCGTCGACCGGCCCGGTCATACTTACTTATTATAAATTTTAATATTTGCGATTTTTTTGAATGTCATTTGCTTTTTTAATTATGTTTAATCATTTCAACACAATGTGTGATATTGATAACAAGTGTAAAATAAATAAGGCATTTTCTTTGACGATTTATTCTGACATTGTTTATGTACTACAAAATACAGACTTAAAAGGAGTCAGTCAGACATGACAACAAAAACTTAAAAGTAGTTTTTTTGTAAATGTATTATATTCTGTAAAGAGCGATCTCGCTAAAATTGTTTGTAATGATGTAACCAATATATTACCAAAAGGTCTTTAGTAAATTAAAAATTACCCTGTATATTACAGCTAACAGCCGAAGTACGGATACCCCTGAGTGTAGCCGGCTTAGTCGTTTGCGGTTGATGTATCATACATAATTTATAAATTACATCAATGTCAACGATTTTAAGGTGGCCCAAGGACCACCTTAACCGCACCTTCATCTACTGTCGCTGATATTACTTGATACGCTTTTCCGTATTTTTACAAATTTAACAGTACAGCTAAACTTAACCAACTACTGCTGGCAGCACTTAGTTCTGGCCGGCTAGAACTAGGCGTAACCGCACTGCGGCTTTTAGCCGTAACATATATACAACAACAGCGCGTGATTAGTATTACTATTATCTTACAACACTACATGACAACGACAACCAATGAGTAAGAATGGTTTTCGAGTGGCAGCCTTGCACAGACGCCGTGTTGTCCCCCTCTTGGTGAAACATGCAGGTAGTCCATGGATGCATGTGGCTAAGATCCGTACTTTGTGCCAACGCATCTGCATTTTGATTTTTTAATAGAGGATAGGTGCTTATTGGCCACAGCATCCACTTACCATCAGGTGGATTGCGTTCTCGCTTGTCACATATATTCTATAATAAACGCAAAATTGAAGTTATCTGTGAATGAGGTGATCGCCAACTGCTTCTATTAAAACTCATTACAATAATTTTGTTTTTTTTTTGTTTGTTTCTTCGAGGTCTCTTGCTGGTTCTTCCCAGGACAGAGGTATTTTCCGAACCAGTGGTAAATAAAAAAACTATTTTCAATAAGTATTATGTAATAATCTATATTCAATAAAAAATATTCTATTATATTCTATTCTGTTACTTCCAGGTGTCCACAGGCTGCACTAACCACTTACAACAGGTGGACTCTACGTTCGTTTTTCACTTGTTTCATAACAAATATAACAATTATAGCATTTAACCTTTTGATGGCTCCCAAAATGTATATTTTTTTTAATATCACACGTTGATTAGTCTTTTTTTATAGGAGACGGGGCAAACGAGCATGCATCTCACCTAATGGTAAATGACTACCACTGCCCATGAACAACTGCAACACCGGGGGAATGAGGGTTAATAATATTCCGCTGACCAGATGTCGCTAGTTGGCACTGAGGAGAAGTTTTTCGTTTCACGATGTCATTTAATGAGTGCGTATAGTACTTGAGAATACTCTTTAGTTCGTTCAGAATCGAATGAAACAGTTTCTAATTGAAAATATACTGTCTTTTTATAACGAAAATAGTAGCGCGGTATAGCTAGCTGCATGAATTTACTCCAGCGGTCCTCAACGGTCACGTAATAGATGCATGAATTCATGCCTGCGGTACTGGAAGGGTTCAGAAGTTAGTTTTAAATAAAAGTTTATCAGTTTCTAGAGTAATAAATTAATACACATAATTTAACATTAAAATTTTTGTATAACCGACTTCAATATAAATTATTAAGAATAACTCAAAAACTATTGGTTAGACCTTGATCAAATCTATACGAGACTACATGTGAAACACCAGATTTCAAATAAAAAAAGAATCATCGAAATCGGTTCATCCAGTAAAAAGTTATGAGGTAACAAAAAACATATAGTCGAATTGAGTACCGGCTCCTTTTTGAAGTCGGTAGAAAACAATGCCTCAATGCTCTTTATCTTTTTGCACATTTTTAACTCCTTTTTTAATTTTTCTACTTTTATTAATGTCTGTAATTTGGTTTATTTATTTTTAATCAAATTAATGTAAAAAATTACTAATAGAAAGGAACATTAACCTTTACATTGTTCGAACAAATTAACTTCCCCGCTATGAAATCTGTCAAAAACATTACACCTCATTTTTAAGTGGCGCCGCACCGGTAGCAGAAAAAGTTGTGGATAAGTATGTGATCATTGCAGGTGCATCGCTGAACTTTTGAAAAAAAAGTAAGCTTTTTTGTTGAAAATCCCTAAGTCATATCGGTCCGGAATAATCGCTGGTGGTAGTCGATTCCACAAGGAACTCACTTCGATGTCATACAAAGGTACATAAAGCCATATTTTCAACATTCGTCACTGCCACGCTATACCGACTGACATTGTCTCTACATGTCTCCGCGGCCGAGGGAAAGGAGGAAGAACTCATGTTAATATTTATATAATGCAACTATTGCATGCGCAACCTCACGTCCATCTCGAATTACGTCTGTCTGAAGTAAAAAGCGTTAGGGTATATTAAGTTAAATGGCATTTGTACCTAATTTGATACTGACATTAATTCTAAACTTTATAAGTATTTTTGAGTAATTTAATTCTGGCTACGGTTTCGTAATTTTACTTTCTTGACTTTGTTCACGTTATGTATTTTTATGTATTTATTAGATATAGATTTAGTATTAATTTTATAGTATATCTTCTTTTTGACTCATTCAATTGACATAAATAATGTAACATAAATTTAACTTGTCTAATATAGGTAATTACGCTTGGAAAATTAATAATTTTAATGAGATATTGTTTGTAATGCTTAATCTAATGTTATAGGCGTTTTTGACGGATTTTAAATAGTTTGAAAAGCACCTCCCGTCCTCCCTCCATTGCGTGCACCGTGCACTATCCCCGTCACCATTAACTTTAAAGACACACCGCCGTCAAATATATGACACGTGTTTCGCCTCTAAACGAGGTATTATCATGAGAAATATACCCGGCAATAGCTGCTAAGAGATCAGCCATCGTCAAGTAACGTCTGACTCTATTTATTACATCTTAAAAAGCTAAAAAATTTGAACTATAACATTATTATCTTTGATTTTATGAAGAGTATCCGCCACTTCATATCATCCCGTTGGCTTTGGAAGAGGTTAAAGAGGAAACTTAAACAGGAGATGAGCAGCAACATCTCCCTGATAACAACTAAATAATAATAAACTAACTAAATTTAAGTCTTAGTTGAATGAGGGCATCCACGACTTTTTCTGCCACCAGGGCGGCGCCACTTTACAGGGAGGTAAAATATTTGACGGATTTCATAGCGGGGATGATAATTTCTTAGGAAAATATAATCTTTAAGGTTTCTTTCTGAATTATTAGTTATATTTTATATTAATTAAGAACATTAGAAATGAATAAATCAAACTATAAATATAACTAAAAGCCGATTTTTTTTAAAAAAAGATCCAAAGTGCATAAAAATAAAAAAACAACTGACACATTGTGTTATGTATTAATATAATACTCTAGATAGTGATAAACTATTATTTAAAATTAATTTCTCAATTAACTGACACTGTGTAACGAAAAATTTACCTCAGTCACAACTAGCGACATCTGGTGAGTGGAAGATTATTAGCCCATTAATGATTTCTTCTTCTTTTTACTGGTAACTAACATGCATTTTAATTCTAGATCGATAGTAAATGTACGTGATGAGCCACAGCAGACATCTTACTAGAACTGTGTAGTTTGTCGTCCGTACTACTAATTAAAAACAACGTGTGTGTTCTTATGTACGAACGTAGGAAGTCATACTTCTTTAGCGTAACAAAACAAAAATAATTAAACATAACTGCCTTGAATATAGTTATCAGTTCCCACGAAAACTCGACGAGACAGTTACACAATGAAGTTGTCGCTTTGAAGTGTCAGTGTACGCGCGCATCGTAGCAACTTCATGGTGTCGCTTTTAGCTGTCGGTGTGCGCGCGCAACATATAAAATTCACTCTCATAATTTTTCCCATACGTCCCAAAAGAAGTATAACGTATATAACAGTGTAATTATATATTAACAGTGGTAGAGCCACGCGGCAGCTTTTGCTGTCGCACGGATGGGCCGGCTCGAACCGGGGTGGTACCACGACCTCACAGGAAACCAGCGTGAAGTAGAGGTTTACCTCTGCGTTTCGCTTGGTGAGTGCAGGTGGCCGCAGGCCCTTTATACTGGAAATGAGGCATTCCATCTTAGTCCTCGCGGGTGACAACGCATCTGCATTTTGATTCGCAAACGAGGATAGATGTAGATGTCTATGGGCCGCAGCAACCACTTACCATCAGGTGGACTGTGTGCTCGTTTGTCACCCTTATCTTATATAAAAATAACGTTAAAATATTTATATTTATGGAACAATTTTTTATACTGTATTTCTTACCCTTCAATAAACTTGGAAAATCTATAGATACAAATAAATAAAACTGAAGTGTCTGTTTGTAATGTTAAAATAACAACTTTTTACAAAATGCATATGAAAGTATATACGGTACTAATAACTAAAAAGAAATTTTAGTAAAATTTTTGTCTGTGTCTGTCTGTTTGTTTCAGCTAATTTCCGAAACGGCTGGACCGATTTTGACGGGACTTTCACTGGCAGATAGCTGATGTTATAAGCAGTAACTTAGGATACTTTCGTTTTAGAAAAAGAATTAGAGTTCTGCTCAGTCTTTAGAATAAGCACGATAAAATGAAATGGATGATTTAATATTTGCTTTCAACATCTGCTGGATTTGTAAGCACATGCATTGAAATTAGAAGCCTTTATCAATGACAGTACCTATTGCCCTTTGTTAGACGATCGGCGAATAAATTTCGCACGTGTAAACGTTCGCAATAAAGAAAAATAATTATTATATTTTTCACTGGCTGTTCCCTGCGACTTCGTCTGCATTTATACATTACAATCTGATTTCAATAGTTTATTTTTTTATATCGCGGAACCCTAATTATTTTTCTAAAACAAATGTAGCCTAAGTTACTCCTTATAACGTCAGTTATCTGCCAGCAAATGTCCCAACAAAATCGGGCTAGCTGTTTCGGAGATAGCCGGAACAAACGACATACAAAAATTTTAAAAATTGTTTTTTTGTTAAAGTACCGTATATACTTTCATATGCATTCAGTAAAAAGCTGTGAGTTTGATATTACAAACAGATACTTCATTTTATTTATTTGTACAGTCTGTATAGATTCATTCATTTGGTATAGCTTATCAAAGTCCACTGCTGAACACATACCTCCCAATAGATTGCTTCAGGGGGATACTTGTCACGATTGCTACGAGGCGAGTTGGCCACCGCAGTTTTTTATTCTTCTACCGACTTTAAAAAGGAGGAGGAACTCAATTCGACTGTATGTTTTTTCTTCTTTTTTATGTGTTTCGATGATTCTTTTTTTATTTTGCAAGCTCGTGTTTTTTAAGTGGTCCCATGTAAGTTTGAACAAGTTCTGACCAATAGTTTTTGAGTTATTCTTAATAATTTATTGAATTTTATATTTAAGTCGGTTGTCTAAAATTTTTAATTTTTAATTATTAGTTGTTACCAACTCTGCCCGTGACTTCGCACGCATAGATTTTAGTAATTTGTTACCATACTTTGCTATTAGATTCGGATTTTGATCACAATTTGATGGGTTTTAATTTTTTGAACGTGGAACCCTAATTCTTTTTCTAAAATAATAAGCCTAAGTTACTCCTCATAACATCAGCTATCTGACAGTGAAAGTCCCGTCAAAATCGGTTTCACCCGTTTTGGATATTACCCGGAACAAACAGACAAACATACAGACCGACAGACAGATAGACAAAAAATTTCAAAATCGTTTTCTTTTGTTATAAGTACCGTATAAACATTAATATGTATTTAGTAAAAAGCTGTTATTTTTTACAAAGAGACATCAATTTTATTTATTTGTATAGATGTATAGATTATAAAGACGATGCCGCCCATTTCCTAGTTATTTCCCTCTATCACCTCTGAGTACCCACAGTAGGATATGGGTCCATGGATGTTCACCACCACATTCCTTTACACCGCCACAGTTGATTTTTTTATAGGATATGGATGACAAACGAGTACACAGTCCCCCTGATGGTAAGTGGTTGCTGCGGCCCATAGACATCTACATCTATCCTCTATTACAAATCGTATATAATAATAATATCGTAATATAATTGATATTTTCCACAAACCTTAAAGCTTATAACTGACAAGTAAGTACTACAGCTGGTTACAGTTTGTTCCCTTTACCACGGCATACATAATAGTACTACGTACCTTTACGTCGAGTCTCATTACGTCGCGCTTATAACCTATTGTTCTGTGATGAACATGATGTTTAAACTTTAAACACTTCCTATTGTTAACCGTCTTCAAAAAGGAGGAGATTCTCAATTCGGGTGTAAATTTTTTCGTATGTATGTACGCGATATCTTCGCAGATTGTGAACCAATTGATGATTCTTTTTTTTTATTAAATAGTTTATACTTTAAGGGTGGTTCTATATAAATTTGGAAAAAAGTTCCACCCCTAATTGTAGCAAATAAATAACTTCTTTTTTAGCAATTTGAAGTCGGTTTTTACTATTCTTTACGCCGAGTTAGATATTAAAAGAAAAAATTATAACAATTTGCTGTTAAGAAAAAACTGTTTTTTTTTATTTATGCAGTCGCCATACCACACGTACCATGTCATCATCATCATCATCATCATATGGCCTCCCCCAAGGAATGTCACAAAGCACGGTCCTGAGCCACATGCATCCATTGACTTCCTACATATCTTACAAGGTCATCACTCCATTTAGTGGGTAGTCACCCTACACTTCGCCTACCGGTATAAGGCTGCCACCCGAGAACTTTTTTCTCATACATAAGTATGTACGTACACATAATTATGTAAATACATATCTTTGAGCTGTAAAGTAGCCTTAGTGTCGTAACTTTAATTATTAGAGACTTCAAATAAGTCGTGGGCAGTGGCGAAACTAGAGCTCCAAAGTAGGGCAAGCCCAAGATATGGTTTTGTTGTTTTCAGCAGTTTTATAAAAATACACGAATCTTGATCTATCTCCACTCCTTTTCAGTTTCATATTCAGTGCTGTCGAGGACGTGGTTAACAAAGCACACAGAAGGCATACTACTGCTAGATAGGTTGTATGACATGGCAATTGCATACCTTCGGTGGCTTCGAAAAAAAAAAGCCGTTTGGGTTTGCTTGAGCGAAAGAAAAATATATTTACATACAATACAGTACATGAACAAAAGAAAAGCACGAACAAAGTACAAACAAACTATACAAAATTAAAAAAAATATATTTATCTATATTCTAAATCGAATCGTCTCTCATTCTTAAGGAAATATTTGATTACGTCCGCGTAAAATGTTGGTAAACGTTTTAATTGTACCAATAACTAGTTTTCAATTGCGATAATTGTTTAGCCTGAAAGACGCTCTTGACCTTGTGTATTTCTCAAATAAGTATGGATGCGCTTCAGAGATGAGAAAGCACGTTCCGCGGAGGAACTTGCGGAAATTTAAAGAATTTTAAAGATTTTACCTTTTCCTCCCCGATTAGTACTTTAGCACACTTCAATTCATCACAAGAAACACTATTATCCTCCATTTTCATTAAGAATCTTTAAAAAGGCATACATTTTCAACTCGCAATATTCATTCGCTCAAGTAAACACACAGAGTAAACATTGAAATGTGAAGTGAACTTGCAAACGTATCGTCCACGCACCCCTAACTTCACACCGAAAGCCCGGCTTATGGCTCCATACTAATTGCTATATAAACAATCATAGTTATATTTCATTATTTTTATTGAACATTTAAAATTGCCGCGGATGGAGTTCCTATAGGAACTTCACCCCATGTGGACCCCACGGACCGATAGTCTCTACAGCAAATGGCACAAACATGTAGTCATCTCTCAGAGGCTCATATTTGCGCCACTTATTCAGTTCAGCTGCCTCTGATGCCGCCCCAGCACTAAACGAGTTACTTTACCTCTGTCCCAAGGGATCAATGTCATACCATCGGGTTTCTTGCAATTGTCTCTAAATATTTCACAAGGCTCTAAAATCGGGGGAACATTTATGGAGACAAGAGCCCTTCGGATGACATCTTCAAATAACCTTGCCGTTAAAACCATTGAGTTATATGTACTACGTACTAGAGAAGCCATTCCAAGCAAAAATTGTGTCCTACTCTATGTCTTCGCGCATGCGCGGTAGTAATAGTCGCGCATGAGCGAAGACTTTAATTTGATATAAAATAAGATATTGATATAAAATAAATATAAGAATTTATTATAAAATATCTTCATTTAATCTAAACAAACATATTTCTAAATAAAATGTAATAATAATTATTTTATAGAATAAACAAATCTTCAATTTACACAATATTTAGTTTGTATGGACTGTAGGGACTGCACTACAGTTCAGTTGAACATAGTCAATGTTCGGAATGGCTTCTCTAGTACGTAGTACATATAACTCAATGGTTAAAACCTACCAGCACTTTTCTTACATGAGAGTCAGTGGAGCCCAATAATTTATTGCATTAATCATTTTATCATGGTGTATTTTTTCATTTGTTATTTACATTTTATATACCTCTAACTGGGAAATAATTGAATTAACCGCTTATTATTTTTTTATTATTATTATATACATGGTCGAGCCATGCTACATCTAAATTATGGTTGTAGCACAAATGGGTCGGCTTGAACGGGAAAAGAACACGCTCTCACATAATATCATCGTAAAATAACAGCTTAATGCTGCTGTGTTTCGTATGGTGAATGTAGAGAACCGGAGATGGTTTTTACTGGAAACAAGGCATTCCATCTTAGTACTCAGGGGTGACAACGCATCTGCATATTGATTCTTAATTGGTGATGAATGTAGATGTCTGTCCTGTGGTCCATGATCCACTTACCATCAGGTGAACTGTTTTTCACCCTTATTATATAAAAAAGGTATCGATTTTTTGCGTGGCAGAGCCATGCTGCATCTATATTAGTAGTATAGTTGTAGCACGAATGGGTCGGCTCGACCTGGGAAGGACCACGCTCTCACAGAATACCAGCGTCAAATAGCAGCTTCATGCTGCTGTGTTTCGCATGGTGAGTGTAGAGAACCGGAGACCCTTTTTACTGGAAAAGAGGCATTCTATCTTAGTCCTCACGGGTGACAACGGATCTGCAATTTGATTTTTAACTGTGGATAAATGTAGATGTCAATGGGCCACAGCAACCACTTACCATCAGGTGGACTGTGTGCTCGTTTGTCACCCTATCCTATAAAAAAAATCGATTCAACTATCAACTTATTCCATATTAATCTTATTTAACTTTAATTATTTTATTTATGTTTTTTCTACCGACGACTCAATTCAACTGTATGTTTTTTTATGTGTGTTAACTCATAACTAGTGACCGGTTAAATTCGGTTTCGGTAAGTTTCGGCAAAAAAATCTAGTTTCGGTAATAGTTTCGGTTTCGGGAAAAAATCTGGCGAACCTTCAGCCACGCCGAAACTCACTGTTCGTGCTTCGTTCGGATGAGTTCGTGACTCGTGTATTATTCATAATTATATAGAAACAAAAACAGAAACTTTTTTATTCAATATAGATAAAATATAATAACCCCATCAGTGCCCCTGTGGTAGCAGCGTCGACAAGTTTGGGCTCCACGGACTTTCATGTAAGAAAAGCGCTGGTAGGTTTTCACGACACAGTTCTTTGAACGATGTCATTCGAAGGGCTCTTGTCTCTATAAATGTTCCCTCTGTTTTAGAGCCTGTGTGTGTGGAATATTTAGAGACGATGTCAGGAGACCCGACGGTATGACATTGGTCGCTTGGGAGAGAGGTAAAGCCCTAGTGTAGGATGCTACTTGCGTAGACACTCTGGCGGCCTCTCATCTCAGGGGTACCACGTTTAGAGCCGGGGCGGCTTCAGAGGCAGCTGAACTGAGTAAGTGGCGCAAATATGAGTCTCTGTGAGATGACTACATATTTGTGCCATTTGCTGTAGAGACTATCGGTCCGAGGGGTCCACTTGCGCTGGAGTTCCTAAAGGAACTCCATCCGCGGCTGGTCGTTGCTGCTGGTGACAAGAGGGCTGGTTCTTTTCTCGCTCAAAGGCTAAGTATAGCCATTCAGTGGGGAAATGCAGCCAGCGTTCTTGGCACGATACCGCGGGGAGTAGGACTATATGATAATTAAGTTTCTAGTTTTAGTTTTTTTTTATTTATATAAATTATAAATAATACATATTGAAAGTTACTCTTCGGTTTAATTACCACTGGTTCGAAAAAAAGCCTCTGTCCTTGGAAGAACCAGCAAGAAACCAAGCGCGACTTTTTTTAAATAACAGCTTACATTCAGAAGCGTAGCGTGGACTAATATAAACGTGGGTGAAGTTGCATCAGCGAAGCCTCTTTTCTTCGTTCCAAAGATCTACCCAATAGGTCAATCCTACCAAACGTGCTTTGACACGGCATACCTACTAATAACTACTAATTCCTGACAAGTCTCGTATTCCGTCAATGTAACAGTCGCGGTCTTTAAAGGTAGTTACAACGGCCTCGCAGTCGCACTTAAGAGGGACTTCTTGCGAGGCCCCAAACAAACACACAGTGGTAGAGCCACGCGGCAGCTTTTGCTGTCGCACCGATGTGCTCGAACCGGGGTGCTACCACGACCTCACAGAATACCAGCGTGAAGTAGAGGTTTACCTCTGCGTTTCGCTTGGTGAGTGCAGGTGGCCGGAGGCCCTTTTTACTGGAAATGAGGCATTCCATCTTAGTCCTCACGGGTGGCAACGCATCTGCATTTTGATTCGCAAACGAGGATAGATGTAGGTGTCTATGGGCCGCAGCAACCAGTTACCATCAGGTGGACTGTGTGCTCGTTTGTCACCCTTATCCTATAAAAAAAATACAATAAAATATGTTCTCAATTAGCGAGTAACTTTCTATGTGTGTAAGTGTTGATTTTTTTACAAAATTGACTTAAAATAGTATTTCTTAACGTAAAATTGTTTATTTTTACTTTAAAATAAATAAATATATAGCTACATGACAATTGTATAAAAAAATGTGCCAGATTTCAGTATACAATAAAAAATAATTAACATGTCTAAATAAGTTTCGGTTTCAGTTTCGGCCGAAACTGACACCCAGACCGAAGGTTCGTTTTCGGTTCCGGTTTCGGTTGAAAATCCTGTTTCGGTCGGACACTACTCATAACGTTTTACTGGTTGAGCCAATTTCGATGATTCTTTTTTTTATTTGAAAGCTGGTGCTTGACATGTAGTCCCATATAAATTTTATCAAGGTCTGACCAATAGTTCTTGAGTTATTCTTAATAATTTATAATGGAGTCGCAAAGATGTTTTGACCTATAAAACATCTTTGTGGAGTCGGTTGTACAAAATTTTTAATTATTTTGAACACTGTATCGTGTTGTTGTGTTATTGCATTTTTATTTGCACTTGTAATTGCGATGACCCTTATCTATATCTTACTCTGAAGAATGTTTTGGTATTTACTTCGTTGATGCAACTAATAAGTAAATAAATGAACATGGGACCCATAAAACCCAAAGCAACATGGGTCATGTAGTTATATTATTTTACGACCATGGATCTGTATTAATCACAACCACGTGATCACGTGCACACACGCCATAGTGTTGTCAAGATATAGTTCATCATTCCCTCCGCTCCACTGCACCCCCGTCTCAAGTTGCGGTTCAACGCACAGTCTCGTACTTTGTTTTTCTGCCGGAAGTTACGATAAGGCAAGGGGAGATACTTAGCGCAGGTGCGGTTAATACAAATTTCGGTGTTTATTCCGTAATAAAGGAATAGGTGCAGGTGACTCAGGATCGTGTTTTGTGGCTAAGGAGAGGTCAATGCTTTATATGGGACTTGTGGGGGACCAAAAAATTATTATCATGATGATAAAATTGTTATTGAAAATCAAAGAAGCTATAGTGATTTAATTAATCTAGACATAGATCCTCTTTACAGGAACCGAGGCATTTCATTAGACTAAGAAGTCCTCAGGGGTGACTCATTTGCGTTTTGTTTCTTAGTTGAGGATAGACAGAGACGTGTATGGGCCACAGCATCCATTTACCATCGGGTGGACTGTGTGTTCGTTTGTCACGCTTCTACTCTACATAGTATAAAACATAATCGCTTCCCGCCATCTGTACGCTTAGATCTTTTAAAGTACGCAACAAATTTTGATGTGGTTTTCATCAATAGACAGAATGATTTAAGAGAAAAGTATATATGGTATAATACATGCATATTGACGTGACAACGTCTTTTAATTCGATGAAGCTGGCTGCACGCACGAAAAAACATGACTCATGCGGCGTTACCTCGCTCCGAGGCGTTCCATTTAAGGCTTGAAGTGCAAGCGAGAGTGCGGAACGAGCGACAAAGAGGCACAACCGGCGTTGTCACGTTCAACTATCGTCAGTAAACCGACTTTACAGACAACCGATTTTTTTTTATATATTATATAATTCTCCTGTTCGTGTGTATGTGACTGAACTCTTTCTAAACGACTGGACTTATTTTGATGAAATTTTGTGTGTGTGATTAAGTTAATTAAGGAATGGCTTAGATTCACAATTAGACCCGGTAAGTGGCGTTGTCGTCCATGTAGAAATCAACCGTGTGAAGCTGAGACGGATCGCTACTATTGTATAATTAAAAAACACGGCAGTGTAATCAGCCAAGTTCGATTCATTCGTTCAAAGAAGAGTTCGACGAACGGGTTGTGTGTGTTTTTTTTTTTATAGAATAGGGGGCAAACGAGCATGCGGCTCACCTGATGGTAAGTGACTACCGCCGCCCATGAACAACCGCAACACCAGGGGAATTGCAGATGCGTTGCCGGCCTTTTAGAAAGGTGTAAGCTCTTTTCTTGAAGGTTCTTAAGTCGTATCGGTCCGGAAAATTCGCTGGTGGTAATTGATTCTACAAGGAAGTTGTGCCAGGGAGAAAACTTCTTTTATTCGTTTATTTACGTGAAATATTCGAGCCACTTTCGGACTCTCGATAACTAAAAATTTATTTGACCTACGCACTTGAATTTTTTCATGGTATATAAGGACCTGTCAAATATCAAAAAGTAAGTGTTACCAGAGATCTATGTTAAGCTATGGACTTCAATAGTCTGTAACCATAATAGTTATTAGTTTAGTAAAGTAAGTTTCTGTGGTCATCTATCATCATCGGAAACTTAATTTAAAACTCAAATAAAAGGATAAGTATGTAGTATATGTACGCTTTTTACTCAAAAAGTTTCGAAGTCCCACATTGCTTGAACAACCTTTAGGTTAAATTAGTCAGATGTTAGCATCCCAAATTGGATGACTAACTTTTTATTGTTCTTGAGTTATTGAGGTCTCAATGTCTGATAGTTGTCATTTTTATAACTCACTCATTCACTGATTTACTGACTCGCTCATCAAAAACTTAGGGCTATAAATCTTAGGTAATATTTAGATAGTTGCTTTTAAGTCATAGGGCCTATATTACAATCACAGTCATCTGTATGACGTTCTTGGAACTGTTGCACCCGTTCACATTTCAACTCATTTCTCGATAAAATGTTTATACTGAAGTTGGCCCTCTTTTCTCATTTATGTTTTAGTGGGATCTATTTCAACATATATTTCACATACAAGCAACATAATTTTTGAATTTGGAATGTACTTATTGTTGATATCATTATATCATGATTTTATACGTGGTAGAGCCATGCTGCAGCTATATTAGTAGTATAGTTGTAGCACGATTTGGTCGATGTGACCGGGGAAGGACCACGCTCTCACAGAATACCAGCTTAAAATAGTAGCTTAACACTGCTTTTCTTCATATGATAACTGTAGTGAACCGGAGACCCTTTTTACTGGACACGGAGCATACTATCTTAGTCCTCACGGGTGACAACTCATCAGCATTTTGATTCTTTACTGAGGATAGATGTAGATTTCTATGGGACACAGCAACCACTTACCATCAGGTTGATTGTGTGCTCGTTTGTCACCCTATCCTATAAAAAAAGTTTCCTTATATTTTTATCTTTCCTAATTTTTGACAGTTCCTTATACGTAATACGTTAGCTTATAATTTTTTTTTGCCAATTGTTTGACATTTCGTTGTATTTATTTGCTGTTGTCGTAACAAAACTATGAACCATGAACCAGTAATTAATGTGTATTAAGTATGTAACTTATCCAAATATATCTACCGAATAAATGAGAAATTACAGGGAGCCGTAGAAACGCGCATAATATATTTTCTTTATTGGACCGTTAAACTTCTCTGTTGGACATGTAAGTACCTTCTTTTGGCCTCCACCGCAGTCGCGAAAAAGGATTTAAAATAAAGGCAATATGCAACTTTACTATTATCAGTCTGTGGCCGGCGGTGCATACATGTGAACGTCCGTGCCGCCTCGTACGCAGATCACGTATCGACCAAAGAGTATATAATAACTACGTTAGTATATACGACACGATTACATAACAGTTACATCGCGTTACCGGCGGCCCTTTCATGGAGTGAAAATCACATTATGCTCTATAACTGATCGATAAAAGGTGAAAGTATTAATCATTGCAGTACATTAATCATGCAGTCATTTGAGCTATGAATATTCAACATTAGTTATGAATATTGAGTACTGAGTTGTTTGAAATTGAAAGTGTATTTTATTTAACTGTTATACAATATTTAGAGTTCAGAATGTGTGTTTTGACAGCGCCGTGGCGCAGTGACTGATTGACAGCGCTAAGGCCCGCGGGTTTGAATCCCGCACGCAATTTGTATGGCCTACAAATCATTGTACCGTGTCTGAACGTAGGTCCTTGTGAAATTTATGTATGTAAACGATTAATTTTAAGAGCATCCGGGGCTCCCTCCGGGTGTTTTCGAAAATTTCCGGGTAAAACTCTAATACATTATGTGTCCTAAGGGACGCCCGATTTTGAATAAATAAATGATAACTCAAGCAATCAAAAGATTTTTTTAATGAAATAAGTTTGGCAAACAAGCACACGGTGCACCCTGTAAGTGGATGCTGAGGCCCAAAACATCTACATCTATCCTCGATTAAGATTTAAAATGCAGATGCGTTGTTACCCCTGAGGACTAACATGGATTGCCTCGTTTCCATTCAAAAGGGTCTGCGGAATACAGTTAATGGAAAAACTTGAAAAAAGTGAAAAATAATAATTTTAAATAAGTAAAAACTGACTATGAAGTCACTTTTAACAGTGGTAGAGCCACGCGGCAGCTTTTGCTGTCGCACGGATGGGCCGGCTCGAACCGGGGTGGTACCACGACCTCACAGAAAACCAGCGTGAAGTAGAGGTTTACCTCTGCGTTTCGCTTGGTGAGTGCAGGTGGCCGGAGGCCCTTTTTACTGGAAATGAGGCATTCCATCCTAGTCCTCACGGGTGACAACGCATCTACATTTTGATTTGTAATAGAATAAAATAATTTCACATTAATGCTGCGTTTCCACCGGAGATCTGCTAGGCCGCTGAGCGGTGCCAGGATGCGTTGTGACGCTGTGAAACGGAGCGCAGATGAGCGGTGCGAGGATGTGTATTGCGCTGCCGTCTAGTGACTGCTATTTTTTCGCTCGCGTCCGCCCTAGCACACATCCCTCGTAACACATACCTCGCACACAGCCCTCGCACACATTCCTCGCACGCATTCTTCCCTTGTTTTGTATGTACAAAAAACTCGCTCCGCCGAGCCGTTTCCACTAGAGCTGCGCTGAGCGAGGCTAGGAAAATGAAGTGATTCTATTGATTCTTAACAAACACATCCCTCGCCACGCATCCTCGCACATCTCTGGTGCTTTTGCTAAGCTGCTAAGACAGTGTATAGAATTCTTCTATACTCTATGTAAAAGAATAAAACTTTCAACTTCCAACTTCAGAATGTGACACTATTTTACTCTTTTTAACTCTTTGAAGTTGGCTTTATTTATTTTTTCAAAATTAATTTTTGCACACTTGAGTGGACTAAGAAATATGACAATCTGAATGACGTCTGAATTTTAAGAAACGAAATACAAAATTATAATGTGTGCAAGTTTCTCAGTTTTCCCTGATCAAGTGGTCTGTGTGCCTTTTTATCACTCTTATGCCTAAATACTCAAACGTTAAGTATCGTGCTGTCTCTATCACTTTAAGTCAACGTGACTGACAGCACGTGAATTAATCATTAACTAACGAAGCATTTGAGTATTTGGCTAAATTATATAAAATAAATAATAAAATGTAAGATTATTTCATCAAAACTTTATTATAATCATCAGTGCGTCAAATTATCATCAATAAATTGTCATATATCGCAAAATGGAAGGAACATTTAGAAAAATATTAACACAATTTGAGACTTTCTTCTATACCTTCTTTAAACTGTTGGTGTTAACTTAATTCTAAACTGTGTTTTATAAAATCCGCAGCTTTTTCTGCAATCATCACGACTGGTGCGTTCGAGTTACCGCGAATAATCTTAGGCATGACACTGGCATCTACCACTCTCAAACCTTTAATTCCTTTCACTCTCAGTTCAGAGTCTACCACTGTCCCCATTGCAGCGGTTCCGACTGAATGCCAAGCGGACATTGCCATTGTCTTAGCAATACATTTTGTTTTACTCCTGCCTTCCAGGCCCTTACACTCTTCAACTTCTATATCAATTACATAAGCATTCTTTGATTGGAAGTAAGATGTACTCGCTATAGCCCACGCCGTCTCCATTACTTTAGGGAATCCTTCCAGATCTTCTAGATTACTAAAAGTTCCCGAATAAATGACGGGCTCATCTAAATAATGCGTTGATTTCAAACGAACCCTACCCCTTGATTTTGGTTTTAAACACACCACAGCCAACGATAATAATTCTTTGTGTTTATTTTCAACGCTCAGTTTTTCGCAAATTTCCTGCCTAAATCCTAGAACATTCAAACAGCTATCATAGAAACCACTATCCTGAGGCATACACGTAGGATAAATAGCGAAATCTGGAACATTATTATTATTAGAATCGTTCAAAGAGACATAAACTCCTAAATCCGTAGTTCTGGATAAAGATCCGCTACCGTCATAGAGATATTTGATTGCGTCCAGGTACACGCTTCTTTCATCACTATTACATGTGCCATTTCCCGCAGCTATATAAGTTAGTACCATGATGTGATCATGTAGATTTTCACCCACGGGTAAATTTTGTTTGACGTCTATTCCTAATTCATCTAAATGTCCTTTTGGTCCAACTCCTGAAAGAAGTAACAATTTTGGAGTGTTGAAAGTTCCTGTTGATAAAATGACCTCTTTGTTTGCATAATAATAGAATTCTTCTTCATCCACGACGACTTTGACACCACTTGCTGTATTATTCTCAATAAAGACCTTTGCAACTAGCGCCTCTTTTAAAATGAAAAGGTTATCTCTTTTCGCTGCTTTATTAAGTAGTGCTGTAAGAGAACTGTCACGTCTGCCGTCTTTAATAGTATGAGAAAATCGTCCAGCGCCAATAGTTTCCGGATACGTCATGTCTTTAACTAACGGGAAGCCTAACTGTTCGAACGCTTCAAGGAATCTATCCGTAGTATATGTCGACTCATTAAGTCCAGATACCTCTATTGCTCCATCGAAGCCATGATGCTTGTTGAGTTCAGGATCGTTAATTATTCTTTCGTCTGTCAAATGTTCAGTCTTTTTGAAGTATTTCAATACGTTGTTCCAATTCCATTCTTCTCCTACGATGTCACCCCACTCATTGTAGTCTACGGGAAATCCCCTTGCATACACCATATCATTCAGTGATCCACTTCCTCCTAACATTTTTCCTCGCGGCTGCCGTTGGCTTCCATCTTGTAGGGCTTGACTTGAGAAGTTGTCGTTGACGGTAGTGAAGTTCCAATCGAAACGACTTGCTTTCAATGTGTTTTTGTATCCAGGTATCTGCGAAAAATTGTTATCAGTTACAGTGGAGGCCTAAGTTCCATTACAGCCCATCAAAAGCCAAGTGCAGAACACAGGCCTACTCCATACATTTCTACATAGAGAAAATATTTGCCATATTTGGTACGCTTGGCAGACGGGTTGGCAACCGCAGTTTTTTTTTATTTTTAGTTGTAATTAGGAACGCTGCTGCCCGTCTCCTGGTTTTGCTTCTCTCTGTCTCTGCTCACGGCACCCACGGGACAATATTTGGTAGTAGATATGCTCGGAGCGCCACTAGACTGTGACCTATGGTTAACAGTGGACTTTTATAGGATGTAATGGATGGTTATACCAAGTAATGCTACATGCACTACTTTTTTATCAACGATACGAATAAGAACAATGTAGCTAATATAAATACTGGACTACACATTTCAAGTATCTTAAAATGTGTAGCATGTGTGCTGTTCTCAAATTTAAAAAATCTTTGTTATCAATCGTCATCCATCATTCCATTCCGTTGGGTGGGTGTCGTAAGAAGCGTTTAAAGTAAAAGTCACAAAAAATCTTATAGCTTCCAATAGATGGCGGTGTACTATCTTGTTTATATCATCATCATTTTCATCTTCATCAATGGGCAGCCAATTACAAGTCCACTGCTGAACATAATAATAAGGTTCTCCAGACCGATTTCAGTCACAGCGACCCGTCTCAACAGATGCTAGCCAGATGGCTAGCATCTGTTGCAGATGCATGGCATTATAATCCTGTTCTGCGCAGATGCGCAGAATAGGATTACCAGTGTATGCGCAAGCACAGGTGGTCTCTCTATTTTTTTTGAAACTCCCAACTTCCTAACTCCGGGCTGATACTGATAATTTCTTACAGAATAATCGAATAACTGATTTTGGCTCGAGTCGGGATTTGCACATGGGACTTCACGTTCAGCAATCGCGTTTAAGATCATTAACCAACGAAACAGTTAAACAGCCTCCAGCAAGGAACGCCACAAAGCACGGTCCTGAGCCACCTGTATCCATCGTCTTCCTGCACCTTTGTCTGGTCATCTCTCCATGAGCGGGCACCCTACACTTCGCTTACCTACTCCTATTTCCTCATTGGTTATCTTTCTTCGAGCTATATGTCCAGCAGTGGATCCTTGGAGGCTGATAAAGCAGAAAAAGATAATAGATTACGATAGTTATATTTACAATGCTTTCTTGTGGCGGGTTTCCTCCAGCCTCCACCAATAGCACTTTGACTCCGTTGAGTTCCGACAGCCTCGCTGCCAAGACAGAACCAGCTGTCCCACCACCAACCACGATAAAGTCGAATGTCGATTCATCTGCAATTATTATACTTAACATTATATTCAAGACTAGCGATCCGCCCCGACTTCGCCTGGATAAGATCTATTAATATCAATTTTTTGGATAAAATGTAGCCTAGATCCCTCCTGACGTTGCTCTCTATCAGTTAGTTAAGGCGCATGGTTGAGCAAAATGTCGTGCTAGTCGTTATTTGTGCGGTTTTTAGGCGCTATCTACTTGTTATTAAAAAGATATATCAACTAATAAAAAACACATTAAATTTCTACATAACCTTGATTCCATAATAGTCATATCTAGTTATTTAAAGAGGGGTGAATATTTGAATAAATCTCGTTACAACGAAACCACCTAAATGTGAAATAATTATTGATGACATGCGTCTCCTCGTAAAGTAAGCATTATTTTATTTTGCTATTGACTTTTAATTATAGAGGCATTGAGTTATACAAGAATGTGTAATATATAAATCAATGTTAGAGGTTAGAAAAAAAAGAAAGAGACGGCAAATAAATTTGACGAAAGGGGAATAAGACTGGTGCACTATAACAAACATGCGGTGATTGGTGGCCTGAGCGACGTTTGCTTACACTTACGTGTAAGTGACAAACACATTGCTGTTCTCTTTTTTCTTATTATTTTCATCACCTATCCGTATTACATCATTCGACAATGTAGTGAAATTTGAGATGAAAGAAATGTGTGTGAATGTGTGCAGTCATTGTGTTTGGCTTTTTTCGGTGTTTTGTGAGGTTATAACTTATCTATAGTACCTATATAATATCATTGAATTCTACACTACATTCACTCTAAGATTTTCTCCAGCATCGTGGAAGCGTTTTAGATACTTAAAATGCACATGGTTTGTCCATCGAAATGAAGAACAATAATTGCTCTTGGTCCAATTATTGGAAGTATTTATGCAAAAAGGATCCAACCCACAGTCGAGTGAAAAATTCCAATTGGATTAGCATTCACCATCGCCATCAAACGTAAAAGTTTGGCGAGTTTAGAATTAAGTAACACCACTGTATCATAAATTCATCTATAAGTACATACATATAAATAAAATTGAAGTGGCTGATTGTAATGTCAAAATTACAGCTTTTTAATAAATGCTTATGAAATTATATACGGTACTAATAACAAAAATACAATTTTTAAAGTTTTTGTCTGTCTGTCCGTCTGTCTGTCTGTTTGTTCCGGCTAATCTCCGAAACGGCTGGACCGATTTTGACGGGACTTTCACTGTCAGATAGCTGATGTCACAAGGAGTAACTTAGGCTACATTTATTTTTGAAATAGAATTGGGGTTTTGCGCAAATAATTAAAACCCCAAATAACACGCGGGCGAAGTCGCGGCGAACAGCTAGTCAATAAATAAATTTAAAAAAACATCCCTGCATCGGAAAATGCGTATAGCTGGTGGTCCTACGCCTGATCACCGGTTGTGTCGGATTGCCGTCCTATCAGACTATGAGAGTGAGGGACTCTATTCCCTCACTCTAGTGCACCTATGCCTGCGTATACACGCGTGCGCTATAATTATATCTGCGTAGATGGCTAGTCTCGGTTGAGAATGACCGCCGAGGCCGAAATTCGGTGTAGAGGACATTATATATGCCGATAGAATAAAAGAAAGAAATAATCATTTATTTAATACATACATTTAAAACAAAAACATAAAAATGCAAGAGATAAAACTTAAGTGATAAAACGAACTCACAGTTGATGGCTACTGAAGTTCCTGCAGTTGCGATAACTGCAGCCAACTTCAAACAACGAAGGCTATAGACGCGTTGTCACCTCTGTGGGTTAAGATGGAATGTTTTCACAGTCTGTAATAATCCCGAACACAAAAGTGCAAACTTTGCTATATGGCAATAGAAATGAGTAAATGGGTGGTACCTACCCAAACGAAGTCCTAGCACCAACCTAGAAATGTTGGCTGGGATTGAAGCATTGAGTTATATGTACTACGTACTAGAGAAGCCATTCCAAACAAAAATTGTGTCCTACTCTATGTCTTCGCGCATGCGCGGGAGTAGTAGTCGCGCATGCTCAAAGACTTTAATTTGATATATAATAAGATATTAATATAAAATAAATATAAGAATTTAGTATAAAATATCTTAATTTAATCTAAACAAACATATTTCTAAATAAAATGTAATAATAATTATTTTATGGAATTCACAAATCTTCAATTTACGCAATATTTTGTTTGTACGGATTGCAGTACAGTTCAGTTGAACATAGCCAATATTCGGAATGGCTTCTCTAATACGTAGTACATATAACTCAATGGATTGAAGCCTACTACTTGGTACTCTTACCATTTAGCCGTAATCATAGTTTCTAGAACGTTCTCAGAACGTAATACAAACTTAGGACGGTGGAATGTTGAGGCCAGGGCTCATTAAGCAGGCACTGCGAGGCCGCGAAGAATTGCAGTGCTGCAGTGAAGGTGGCTCCCGCCGCGCCTCCACCAGTACACGAACCGTCCAGCATGATGGCTGCAAAATATTTTTATTTTTCATTCTTCTATTAAAGCGAATCAATAGTCCACTGCGTAACGCAGGCTGCCAAGGAATGTCAGCATGGTCCTGAGACACCTGCATCCATCGACTTCCTGCATGTCTTACTAGGTCATCACTCTATCTAGTAGGGGGCTGCCATACACTTTGCTTAACGGTACGAGGCTGGCAATCGTGAAACTTTCTTCACCAGCGGTTTTCAGTTCTTACGAAATTATGGTATTTATCTATACAAATAAATAAAATTGAAGTTTCTGTTTGTAGTGTCAAAACAACAGCTTTATAATAAATGTATATGAATGTATATATGGTACTTACAACATAAACATTATTTTTTTTTGTCTGTCTGTCTGTCTGTTTGTTCCGGCTAATCTCAGAAACGGCTGGACCGATTTTGACGAGACTTTCACTGGCAGATAGCTGATGTTATAAGGAGTAGCTTAGGCTACTTTTATTTAGAAAAAGAACTTGAATTCCGTTCCGCGCAAGAAAATACCTTAACTTACACGCGGGCAAAGTCGCGGGGAACAGCTAGTATATTATAAATTACCAAGTGTCATTAAATAAAACTAATTTTACGGATTTTATCGCGTATATTAACTTATTTTTATCTTCCCGACGTTTCGGGTGCTTTCCAGCACCCGTGGTCACGGGGAACTGAGGTGTTTGACGTCCTGCTGTCATAGTTAGCCCGGCTACCTTCAGTTTTTTTATATTAATTTTTGGTTCGATTTACGCAGAATGAGCTTACAGTATCTTGAGGTCTAGCAGTGGTATACTTGGGTTTGGATTTGATTTTATTAATTATGGGATCCCAAGCAGATGGCAGCACCCATCCATCTTCTCTATTGAAATTAGGATGTTTTTTATTTTCAATAGCCTCGCGAATCATCCTTGGGAGGAATCGGTGTTCTTTTGCGAGGATTTGTGGTCTATCAAATCTAATGTAATGGCGGGGCCGATCTTGAACATGTTCACAAACTGCAGACTTCCCGATACGTCGGTGCTTCACGTCAGATAAGTTAATATACGCGATAAAATCCGTAAAATTAGTTTTATTTAAATGTGTAGTGTTCGCGTAAATATAAGAAATCAAAGTGTCATTGAGTTTAAAAACTTATTAATATACAATTTTGCCGCCGTGTATAGCCAGCGTAAGATAACTCACTACCCATGTGATCCCGTGGGTGTCGTAAGAGGCGACAGAGAGGAATGAAACAAATAAAATTACTAAATAAAAAAATCAAAAATACTGGAATTGCTAACCGGCCTGCCTAGATGACTAATATGGCAAATATCCTTACAATAAACTTAAAATAACTTACTTAAAATAAAATTGACATTACTTAAAAGTAAACATAAGCCATATTTCAATACGCGAACCATCTGAGTTCGTTCTCGCAGGCACCAATTAAATTGTTAGAAACAGAAACTTTTTTATTCAATATAGACTAACAATAATACTTATTGAAAGTCACTCTTATGTTTAATTACCACTGGTTCCTAAAAAACCTCTGTCCTGCAAAGAATCAGCTAGAAACCCAGTGGGACTTTTTTTTAAATAACAGCTTACAATCATGTGTTACACAATTAACCACACAAAACAAATTAGAAATACCTTGGTAGCATCACCTCATTCCCAGGGGTTATTATCATCCATAAATTCCTTAATATTATAATAACCCTTTTCATTCAAACTTTGTTTAATAAAGGTTTTGAACTTTGAGCAAGTCAAATTTTGTATTTTTTTCTGGGATTTTGTTGCAAAAGCGTATACATCGCCCCAAGAATGAATTACTGACTCGGTGGAGTCGAGTAACTGTTACTTTTTTTATATAGAATTAGGGTGACAAACGAGCACACAGTCCACCTGATGGTAAGTGGATGCTGTGGCCCATAGACATCTACATTTATCCTCAATTAAGAATCAAAACGCAGATACGTCGTCACCCCTGAGGTCTAAGATGGAATGCCTCGTTTCCATTAAAAAGGGTCTCCGGTTCCGGTGCTTCACTCACCATACGAAACACAGCAGCATTAAGCTGCTATTTGACGCTGGTATATACGGACGATAAGGCCGCAGAGGCCCCTCTCGAGCCGACCCATTCGTGCCACAACCATAATGAAGCTGCAGCGTGGCTCTACCACGTAAAAGAGGGTACTACTAGCTTGTGTCTGTTCCTAGTATTTACAGAATGAATATCACTTATTTTTGTATAACTACTTTTATTTTTGTATATTTCCATTACATTTTCATAAATGTATTGAGAGGCCAAAGTTAATATATTCATTTCCTTAAATTTTTGTCGGAGCGACTCTTTATGATTTAAATCATAGATTGCTCTTATTGCCCTCTTCTGTAAAACAAATATAATTTCAGTGTCAGTCGCGTGTCCACATAGCAAAATACCATACGATATTATGCTATGGAAATAGTTAAAGTAAACAAGTCTAGCTGTTTCCACACTGGTAAAATTTCTAATATTTTTACAGAATATCCTCCAGAACTAAGTCTGCTTGCTAATCTTGATATATTGGGGCTCCACTGGAGCTTTGCGTCTAGTGTTATTCCAAGGAAAATGGTGGTATCGACAAGACTCACTTCCTCCCCATTTAATATTACATTATTTAAATGTTATTTAATTGTTTGACATTTGGAGCCATGAATTTCATACATTTCGTTTTAGTACCATTTAAATGCGAGTTATTAACATTAAACCAATTTACAAATTTAGATATGGCATTATTTACTTCGTCATATTTTAATAATTGTCATTTTAATTGGAAACTTAATGAAGTGTCATCGGCAAATAATACTATATTATGGTTATCCCCTACTATGTAAGGTAAGTCATTAATATATACAAGAAACAGAAAGGGGCCGTGAATTGAGCCTTGAGGCACGCCCCTTTGTACTGTCGACCCGGAAGAGCTCATACTGTTAATGACAAATTTTTGCGTTCTGCTACTTAAATATGAAACAATAAATTTAAGAGCATTACTTCTTACACCGTAGTATTGTAGTTAACTGATTAATGTTTCATAGTGAACACAATCGAAGGCTTTGGATAGTTCACAAAATATACCCAAAGCATCCTGTGAATTCTCCCATGCATTGAAAATATATTTGATCAGTTCAACACCAGCATTAGTTGTCGAGCGACCCCTTGTGAAACCAAATTGATTTTTATGAAATAGATTACTTACATTAAAAAAAATTAACATTTGATCACAAAAAAATTTACTAAGTGTTGGCAGTACAGAAATTGGTCTAAAATTGGCGGGGTCTAATGTACTACCATATTTAAATAAAGGTATTACTTTATTATACTTCATTAAATCAGGAAACACACCGATACAAGTATTAAAAATGATGGCTAGTTGAGGTGCGATTATATCTATTATATAGACGCAATAACTTTAACGGAAATCCCCCACAAATCTGCAGTTTTCTTAATATCAATAATTTTAAAATATTTCACAATATCATTTGATGACATTTTATGAAATATAAAATTCTTTACTTGCAATTTGTTTTTATAGAACGAGAGCGACATGCGAGCACACAGTCCACCTGATGGTAAGTGGATACTTTGGCCAATGGACATCTACATTTATCCTCGAATAACAATCAAAATGGAGATGCGTTGTCACCCCTGAAAACTAAGACGGAATGCTTCGTTTCCAGTAAAAAGGGTCTCCGGTTCTCTGCACTCACCATATGAAACATAGCAGCATTATTCTGCTATTTTACGCTGGTATTCTGTGAGAACGTAGTCCTACCCCGGTCAAGCCGACCCATTCGTGCTGCAACCATAATACAGCTGCAGGATGGTTCTACCATGTAAAAAAAGTGTCTTCTGAATGAAAATATCGTAAGAAAAGCTAGATGTTAAAAAAACAAAGTATTTTGAAGACCTGTGAACGGGTAATGTCTGCCAGCACACACTGGGTCGCTTTTATTTGCTCCATAGCTCAGAAATGAGAAGAGTTCTGTGCCCAAGAGTTAGACGAAGATAGGCTGTATACTTAAGTACTTAAAAGTTAATCACTTTAAGTATTAATTATATATAAAAAAATCGGGGTGCGGCTGTGTCGTAGACACGTTCGTATGTTTGACGTGAATCTCTCTTACAAAGCAATAAGGACCGTGGCCGAGCTCACTTGACTACTCTAGCGCCATCTATTATCTATCTACGGAAGCGGTTGCGATGTATATCGATATGAAAATTTGACGCGCTAAATACATCGTTCTTTATTTAATACATTTCCATAGATGTCGCTACATGGTACCGCTAAGTAAGATTGACGAAGTCATTGGGCTCTAGTACTTGTACATAACGAAACGAGCTCAAAATGGCGGCACTCCCCCCTCTGCTGAGCGCGATGTGTCACAGACCTCACTCAAATTACCTAATAAATTATTTGATTCTACAGTCTATCGAATGGGGTCATTAAATTTTGGATGTAGATGATAGATATGTAACTGCAAGTGCAACACCAAACTGTATCCCCCGATTTGAACCAAATTTCAAGACGTATTCGCGTCAAAATGGCTGATTGGCATCATTACGAATATGCTAGCCAATTATTATTTGTTCCGTGCTAACGGCGTAAGAGAATTAATCATTCCATATCGTCCCGTGAGCGGTGAAAGTGGCGACTATGGGAAATAATTTATAGACCCTTTTTACCGGAAATGAGACAAGCCAAGTTAATAATAAACTTTTAATAAAATGCCAGTACCAATACATAGTGTATCTAAAAGGAATATCAAACGTGGAATTTTTTTTGAAATCTCTTTGTACTCATTATTTAAAGTTTAATTATTTTACCCATTTGAGTGGTCTATGAAATATCACAAGTTCAAACAACTAAAATGTCATTTATATACTTACATTCATCCCCTATTTTACCACCCTTAAGGATAGAATTTTTTCTTCAATTTTATGTGGGACTACCCCTAAAGTATTTCCTAGGCTAGCCATAAATAAAGTACACACATATTTATTAAAAAAATATTATTTAAATCGATTCAGAAATTTCCGAGAAATTGGTGGACATAATATAAAAACATACGCGTCAAATATAAAACCTTCTCGTCTTTAAACTGTTAAATATAGAGATGCTAACGATTTCATAAAACACATCCATATAATTACATTGAATCAAAACATCAACATCCTATTACAATGAAACCACCGCATTTTGTTAAATATGTGAAAAATTTATATCTAAGATCCGCGTGAAAAAATTTGAAAAATCAATAGGTAACTGGTTGTTTTGCGAATCTCATTTACATAAAATGTCTTAAAATACATCCAAGTCGTGTAGTTATTTAAAAAAAAAGGTTTTTTAAATAATGTTTTTGTAATATACCTCGGTAATTTGTTTTCATATTCTTACATTGTCATTCGATTCTAAGCTATATTCAAAATTTCAAGTCTCTTCCTCATCGGGAAGTTAGTTTAAAATCAATTACTAAATTCGACCCGAACAACATACACGAAAGCGAGTGCATGATAACGCGGTGAAAAGCACACAGTTATGGTTATTTTTAATGTAACGTAACGTTCTTGAAATATACATAGCTGTACCGTTTTCTAGTACTGTTTTAAGAATTAATTACGTTAGACAAAACACTACACAAAACAAGATATGCTTACTGTTATGTGGTATATTTGTTTTCCTCTCACAGTTTCAGGTCACGTATATCAACGGCTGTATATTGTTAAAATGAATCTTTAAATATGATTTTAAATGGGCGCAGCAGTAACTGTATAAATATTTTTTTTAACTTACCCTCACTCATGTTTGTTTTGACCACGATGTCGTTCAGCAAATTGCCGCAAAAAAAATAATTTGTAATAGAAAACCATCCCTTAGTTAAACAGCTCTATTGTACTTATTATATATCAATTTTATAAACATGCCTACTAACACAAAAGTAAACTTTAAGCGCCTGCTTATAAATATATAGCAAAATTACCGGCCTACACGACATTAGTAAAGAAATACTCGTGTGCCTGCCTATACGCAGAAGTTTCGAATGCTTCCGAGTTCGGAGTTTTAAATTCTTTTAAATAGATACCGAAATAATATAATTTATATTTTAAATATAACATTACGTGGGGCACACTGAAATGAGTAGAAAAACCACATGCACGGTATAGCTAAATTGTATTTTATTGTTTTTCAAAGTATTCTCCGTTCAACTTGATGCACTTTTCCATTCGTGCAAATCAATAATTAAAACAGAAATTCCAGTTTGAAGTTGATGTTGACAAAATGGCTGATTTGTACGCTTCCACAGCTGCTTCGGGATCTTCAAACCATTGACCGCGTAATAAATCTTTCATTCTAGGCAGTGGCGTAGCGTGCCTTCGAGGGGCCCTGTATCAAAATTTGTTGGGGGGCCCCAATGAAGAGTAAAGATTTCATAAAAGGAACAAAAACGCTTGCATTGAATTCAAATTATTATATATTGATTTTAAGTTATTCATCATCATCGTTACAGCCCTTCATAAGTCCAAGGAATGAAAAAACGAATAAAGGAATAAAAAACATATACATAAAAATGGTCTTCAGTTCTCTATGTACACATAAATTATCGTCAATTATCACGACAACGGCAAAAGTACTAATTCCACTAGTTCATCATCATCATCATCATCATAACAGCCCTTCATAAGTCCATTAAAGAGCATAGGCCTCACCCAAGGAATGCCACAAAGCACGGTCCTGAACCACCTGCATCCATCGACTTCCTGCATGTCTTACCAGGTCGTCACTCCATATAGTGGGGGGACGCCCTACACTTCATCCGCCGGTACGAGGCCGCCACTCGAGAACCTTTTTCCCTATCGGTTGCCGGTTCTTCGAGCTATATGTCCGGCCCATGGCCACTTCAGCTTACTAATTCGTTGGGCCATGTCGGTGACTCTGGTTCTACTGCGCATATCCTCATTTCTAAGTTTATCACGCAGAGAAACTCCGAGCATAGCCCTCTCCATAGCTCGCTGAGCAACCTTGAGCTTCCTCATCCGGCCAGCAGTGAAGGACCACGTCTCAGTTCCGTATGTCATCACTGGCAACACGCACTGGTTGCACAATTTCGTTTTCAAGTTTTGAGGTATACCTGACTAGAAGATGTGCCGTTATTTCCCGAACGCTACCCAGTCGAGTCGAATCCCTCGATTGACCTCTCGGTCGAAGTTGGACTTACTTAGTCGGACTATTTGTCCCAGGTAAACATAAACGTCAACAACTTCGAGCTTAGAGCTACCAACAACTACCGACATAGGTGTGACATGGACATTAAACATGATCTTTGTTTTGTCCATGTTCATCTTAAGACCTATCCGTTGGGAAAAACTATTGAGGTCATTAAGCATAGTGCTTAGGTCCTCCAGCGATTCTGCCATAAGGACTATATCGTCGGCAAATCGAAGGTGAGTGATGTACTCGCCATTGATGTTAACACCGTATCCTTACCAGTCCAGAAGCTTGAAAACGTCTTCCAATGCAGCGGTGAAGAGTATCGGGGATATAACGTCACCCTGTCTTGCACCTCTCTGCAATTGGATAGGTTTCGTACTCTGGTTCTGTACTCGGATAGCCATCGTAGCCCTACTGTACAAGCACTTCAGCACTTCGATATACCGACAGTCAACTTGGCATCGCTGAAGGGACTGCAGCACCGCCCGAATTTCGACGTAATTTTGATTGAAAGTCTTTGGGCTTTCTCATAGTCCACATACGCCAGAAATAGTGGTAAATTGTACTCCTCGGACTTCTGTACAATTTGCCGAAGGGTATGTATGTGGTATATGGTGCTAAAGCCTTTTTGGAAACCGGCTTGTTCGGGAGTAATGACTCTCGAAAACAGCATGTAGACGCGGCTCAAAAGGGAACTCGGTCTGTAGTTCTTCAAGAGAGCGTTGTCACCTTTCCGGAGTAGTGCCACCATGGAGGACGGAATTAAAGAGCTTCTGAAGGACATCAAGTATCGGTTTTCCACCCGCTTTCAGAAGCTCCACTGTAATTCCATCCAGCCTGGGATCTTGCCGTTTTTAAGATGCTGGAGAGCCATTCTAATCTCGCTCAGACTGACGTCCGAGATATCATCGGAATAGTGTCGGATAAGACTCGCTCTTGGATCGTTACTCACACTTACGTGTGGCTCCAACGATGATGTGTACAGCTGCCAATAGAACCTCTCAATCTCACTCAAAACCTCAGGTGTCCCGGAAACGACGCTGCCATACTCGGTCTTCAGCTTCGACAGTTGGCTCTTTCTGGCAGACAGATCTCTTGCAAAGACTTGGGAGCCCTGGTTCTGCTCGATCTTTTCTTTAATACGAGCAGAATTAAAGTTGCACAAGTCCCGCCGCATGCATTTGGAGATCTGTATGTTCAGTTGCCTGTACGCTGTCAAATCTACTGAAGACTGCAGCTATATACCCCGTCTAAAAGCCATTGAGATTAGAGTGTGATCGGAGACTTTTTGTTTCTTCTGCGGCGGGTCTTGCAAAACTTAGCTCAGACCGCATGGACAGTTTCCACGAGCTTGTCATTCATATCGTCCATTGTATTGCAATCTTCTAGGCACTGAAAACGGTTTCGTAGCTCGAGCTGAAAGGTTTCTGGACTTTGGATTAGAGCACGAGAAGGACGGAGCGTTGACTTCATTAGACGTGACTTCTCCAACTTAACGTTTAGGTTCAGTGTGCCTCTCACCATTCGGTGATCGCTGCCGGTTTTCACCCTCGCGATCACTGAGACATCACTGAATAGTTGTCGTCTGGTCGTCATAATAAAGTTAATCTCATTTTTTGTCGAACCGTCGTGGCTCGACCAGGTCCACTTCCTGTGGGGCCGCTTCTGGAAGAAAGAGTTCATCATAAAGAGTCCTTCTTTCTCCATGAAGTTCGCCAGCTGCTGGCCCTTTGGGTTCCGTTGCCCTATTCCGAATTTCCCTACTTTCAGCTCACCGTTCTCTCTTGTGCCTAGTTTTGCGTTGAAGTCTCCCATTAACACCGTATAGTGGGTTTTGGAGGAATGCATTGTTCTAGAGATATCCTCATACATTTCTTCCACCTCCTCATCGGCGTGTACCGAGGTTGATGCGTAAACCTGTATAACCTTCAGCGATTACCGTTCGGTGATTCTGAGTATAAGGTCCGCAACCCTCGTCGACACACTCCCAATCTTTACAACGTTGTTAACGAGAGACTTGTGGACGATAAATCCGACACCTCCTTGGGACAGATGGTCGCCCTCCTGGTGATAGAACAAATTGCCGGATTCGAGGATTACCGTGACCTCCCCCTCTCTTCAGACTTCGGATAATCCTATGACATTCCAGTGCAACTTGTCTATCTCTTCTTCTAGCTCCAGGACCTTCTCGTCAGTCCTCAGGGTGCGTGCGTTATAAGTTGCCATGTCGAGTCGTCGTAGGTGGCAACAGAACCTCCACCGGAGACTCTTAGCACCCCCTGCCTCGCTGTTACCATGGTCGCCACCTTAGCCAGGAATAGCGGGGCTGCCGGGGACTGGGGGCCATCTCTTCGTTACTTTCATGGGGGTATATTGCCATAGTTGCCACGCTTGGCGAGCGGGTTGGCAAGCGCAGTTTTTTTATTGTTGTTTTGCTGTTATCAGAAAGATGCTGCTGCCCATCCTCTGCCTCAGTTTCCGTCTGTCGCCTTTTACGACACCCACGGGAAGATATGGGGTTGTGAGTATTCTTACCCGCCACTACACGGGCTTATGAGTTATTACTTACAATAAATACTCCTAGGAACTAAGCTAGCCAAACAATTTAATTTTCGTGCCTTTTGTTCGGCGAACATAGCTGAAGACGATTTCAGTTTTACTAAATTCTTTACTTCTTTAGAGAATAGTGATAGCCTTTCCTGTCCCATTAGAAGTCCTTGGAGTTTTTGCTTACACACGTTGGGGGCCCCTGTAGCCCGGGGGCCCCGTATCATTGATACGGCTGATACGGCGGTAGCTACGCCCCTGATTCTAGGGAATGTAAAGAAATCGTTTGGGCTCAGGTCAGTGGCGTAGCGTGCCTTAGATGAGCCCTGTATCAAAATTTGTTGGGGGGGCCCCAATGAAGAGTAAATATTTCATAAATGGAACAAAAACGCTTGCATTGAATTAAAATTATTATATATTGATTTTAATAGGATCATTTTATGACTGTTTTATTTATTTACTTTTATCTTTGATGTTTTTATGTATTATTTTATTTTCTGTATCAAAACTGTATGAGTGTATGTTGCTGAATAAATGCATGTCTATGTCTATGTCTTAAGTTATTCATCATCATCATCATCATTACAGCCCTTCACAAGTCCACCGCTGAACATAGGCCTCCCCCAAGGAATGCCACAAAGCACGGTCCTGAGCCACCTACATCCATCGACTTCCTGCATGCCTTACCAGGTCGTCACTCCATCTAGTGGGGGGACGCCCTACACTTCGCCTGCCGGTACGAGGCTGCCACTCGAGAACCTTTATTCCCCATCATTTGTCGGTTATTCGAGCTATATGGCCGGCCCATTGCCACTTCAGCTTACTAATCCGTTGGGCTATGTCAGTCACTCTGGTTCTAATGCTGATATCCTCATTTCTAAGTTTATCACGCAGAGAAACTCCGAGCATAGCCCTCTCCATAGCTCGCTGAGCAACCTTGAGCTTCCTCATACGGCCAGCAGTGAAGGACCACGTCTCAGTTCC
This sequence comes from Parnassius glacialis, assembly GCA_033319125.1. Lineage (NCBI taxonomy): Eukaryota > Metazoa > Arthropoda > Insecta > Lepidoptera > Papilionidae > Parnassius > Parnassius glacialis. The sequence continues at coordinate 55,283,602 of JAVANC010000005.1, forward strand.
GTAAGTCATCACTGGCAACACGCACTGGTTGTACAATTTCGTTTTAAGGTTTTGAGGTATGTCTGACGAGAAGATGTGTCGTAGCTTCCCGAACGCTGCCTAACCGAGTTGAATCCGTCGATTGACCTCTCGGTCGAAGTTGGACTTACCTAGTCGGACTATTTGTCCCAGGTAAACATACTCGTCAACAACTTCGAGCTTAGTGCTCCCAACAACTACCGGCATAGGTGTGACATGGACATTAAACATTATCTTTATTTTGTCCATGTTCATATCGAACATAGCTGAAGACGATTCGGCGGCATTCATAGCTGAAGACGATTTCAGTTTTACTAAATTCTTTGCTTTTATAGACAATAGTGATAACCTTTCCTGTCCATAGAAGTCCTTGGAATTTTTGCTCACACACGTTCGGGGCCCCTGTTGCCTGGGTGGGGGCCCCGTATCATTGATACGGCTGATACGGCGGTAGCTACGCCCCTGGCTCAGGTCAAGACTGTATGGAGGATGGCTCATCAGCTCAACGTTTCCCTGCTTGAAAAATCATTTGTCTTCCGAGCCGTATGGGAGCTTGCATTTTCGTGATGTAAGATGATGCGACGTTTCGGGTTATTTTTTCGGAGTTCGGCTATCATTTCTGGCAAACAAACCGTGATATACTACTCAGCGGTAACCGTTCTGCGTTCCTGTATAGGAATTGTAGCAACATTCCCATTTTCCGAGACAAACGTAGCGACGATTTTCTTTGACACGCTGCGGGAGCGAACCACTTTCGTTGGTTTGACCTCGTCTTCGAAGACCCAAACTGCTGACTGATGTTTTCTTTCAGGTTCATATGAATAAATCCATGATTCGTCACCTGAGACGATATTATAAACGGCATTTGACTTCCCTTCGCTGAAGCGTTGCAGAGTATTCCAGCACGAATCTACACGAGCCGCCTTTTGCTCTTCGGACAAATTGTGGAGAACCCAGTGGGAAACTAGCTTTCTTACACACAGCTCATTATGTAATATCGACTGAACTGCAGTCATTCCGATACTGATAACAGTCCGAATCTGCTCGTATGTTACATGACGTCATCTAATATAATAGTTCGCACAGTTGCGATGTTTTCAGGCGTGACCGCTGTTCTTGGTCGACCTGCAGAAGAAACAGTGCTGAGTGACACACTACCGTGTCGGAACTCGGCATACCAGCGGTATATTGTCGTTTGACTCGGTGCTTCAACATCATAAATTGAAACAAGTTCGCTGAGACATTTATCTTGAGATAAGCCGTCACGAAAATTGTGATAAATTATGGCACGGAAATGTTCCCGCGTGAGCTCTATTTCAGTTAACGACGTGTCAACTTTAAACCAACATAGTTTTTGTTTTTAAACATTTTTTTAATTATTTGAATGTCATTAAGATTCTAAGAGGCCAGTATTCAAATTCTAAAAAAGGTTTTATTGTAACTCAATCCGAAATATTCTATTCCCGATCATTTCAGTGTGCCCCTCCGTAGAAAGATAAACTCCGCAAGTAATTATTTATTTAATTATTTTTATGGTCAATAGAAATAGAAAAAGAAACTTTTTTATTCAATATAGATTAATGACTTATTGAAAGTCATTCATAAGTTTAATTTACCAGTGCTTCAGAAAATACCTCTGTCCTGGGAAGAAACAGCAAGAAATTCAGCGAGAGGTGTTTGAAATAATAACTGTTTACAATCATATATTATGTTACAAAATTAACTACATCAATGTGCTACTATATAATGATACGACTACGAGCTGTGGTAGCGTTAAATTCTCGCCGTAAAACACAGAACATCTCGGTAACGGAGTATAGAGACTCCATGCTCTCGATAGAGAGTATGTTCTGTTCACAGAACGCAATCTGAGTTCGGGTCCCGCCGCCATCAATAAATTTTAAATTGTAATATTAAATGAGAAGTAATTAAATGTTAAGTCATAATAAAATTTGGTTAGCCACAAAAAACAACATTTAAATCGTTTGGTTAACATTCAAAGATTCTGTTTGCAATAAAAAAAACATTCGGTGATTCTTGTTCTCAAATAATCTTGATGATTTTCAGTAATTTAATCATAAATAGGCAGATTACAATAATATGACTTTGCCTGATATATAGTCAACCCTCAAAATAACTACTTGATCAGCAAGATTCATGATTGGTTAGGAAAGATTATGCTAACCCTTTAAATAACACCCATTATAAAAGTTAACATTTGGGTGTTTTATTTAGTGCGAAGCGAGCTTGGGACTGGGGGCATCCCGTCTCAGACAGGTTAGGATACGATGACGAGCGAACAGACCCCTTTATCCTCTTCGTGGTTATTTTTTTATAAACCACCCAGAAATAGGAGCCCCGCTTAGCAGGGTTCAGTCGACTACACTTTGGTATTGCTTCGGCGGAGGAAGGACACTCCCATCGCTCCCTGTTAGAGCGATTTTTTTCAGAAATCATTCAATAATCATTTTAATCTTTAACATTTATTATAAAAATTACGCACCTCCCGCTCGGGAAAGTTGGGGGGGGGGGGGGGTCACAAAATTAAAGTAGTTACTAACCCTCTAAGTGCTTATGAAAATTTTATAAACAATTAATATGTATTTATTTACACTTTATTGCACCTTAATAAAAGAATTACAAAGAGCGGACTTAATGCCTTTAGGCATTCTCTCCCAGCAACCCGGGACGTGTGGAAATTAAGTGATAGGTGTGACAAAATAAAATGAACAATAGAGTAAATCCAGGAAAAAAACTACTGATAAACTTAAAAATAAACTAATATTATATATATAAATACAATAAACTTATATACTATAAAATATAATACAGACAATATATTATATTTACATACAAATACATATATACATAAATAATATACATATTATAAATACAAATAGATTTTTTTTTATATGATAAGGGTGACAAACGAGCACACAGTCCACCTGATGGTAAGTGGTTGCTGCGGCCCATAGACATCTACATCTATCCTCTATTACAAATCAAAATGTAGATGCGTTGTCACCCGTGAGGACTAAGATGGAATGCCTCATTTCCAGTAAAAAGGGCCTCCGGCCACCTGCACCCACCCAAAACATAAACCAAAAATAAAATAACAACAAAGGTAACCAAATTGATCATATTAACTATCATTAAAGTGCTTATGTACCAATCTTTTAAAGGCAGTCTTATTAGATGTTCTTCTGACGTCATCGGGCAAGGAGTTCCAGAGTTAATATGCTGTACTTAAAAAAATTACAGCCGTCCAGAATTTCAAAAATTGCCGATTGATTTAATAATGTTTGCTAGGCATGGTTGGCTGACCTATTTCTGCTGCTAGATTACATTTCTCTCCTGACAAAAACGTGAATAATATGCTAACCCTTTAAATAACACCCATATTAAATGGTCGTTTACCACGTACTCGCTAATGAGATGTCACGCTCACTAGATGTCGCTAGTGAGGGCTGAGGTGAAGTTGTTTGTGTAACAGCGTCATCATGAGTGAAAAGTGACATTTCTTACAAGTTTCTAGTGTATATACACGAAACAATGCCTCAGTGGTTGCTCTTTATTTATAGCCCATTTTATTTTTACTTATAGGTACTCAGGTGCTCTCTTTTAATTAAGTTCTCTCATTCCATTCCAAAGTTTACCTGGGACACATAGTCCGACTAGGTAAGTCCAACTTCGACCGAGAGGTCAATCAACGGATTCAACTCGGCTGGGCAGCGTTCGTTCCAAAACTTGAAAATGAAACTGTACAACCAGTGCGTGTTGCCAGTGATAACCTATGGAACTGAGACGTGGTCCTTCACTGCTGGCCGTATGAGGAATCTCAAGGTCGCTCAGCGAGCTATGGAGAGGACTATGCTCGGAGTTTCTCTGCGTGATAAACTTAGAAATGAGAATATCCGCATTAGAACCAGAGTGACCGACATAGCCCAAAGGATTAGTAAGCTGAAGAGGCAATGGGCCTGCTTTATAAAATCGACAACTACTATTCTTACCTTTTTTAACACCACCAAATTCCAATTTCAAATTACCACTGTTTAATACTTAATAACATTTGGCCACAACACTACACAACAATACTTTCTACAATTAAGCATTCCGTGACTACAGTAAAATAAAAATGACATCCTCCGTATCGTTATCTGCGGCGGGCGCTATCGTATTATCACCATCAATGCAATCTTGGGTACTCGACATAAAACAATGCAATAATCTTTATCTGTATTCCGCATTCTTGCGTAAGTTGCCGCAAATTTGCACATTATATAGGTTACTTGGTAAGATCGTTTGCTTTTGTGGTTATCGTATCATCATCATCGTTGCTGTCTATCACAAGTCCACAGCTTAACACAGACCTCCCTCACCGATGGCGACAAATTAGGGTTTTGAGATCCATAGATTCCATCATGTCGTCACTTTTGTCCTATATATATTTAAAACTCGTACTTACCCAATGGTGAGTACCTATGGTAATACTTACTATTTATATGTGTGTATTTTATTTTTATGTTTATTTTTATAATATTTTTATGGTCTCTGTAACCGCCTTCGCAGTGTTATCACTGCCGTAAGATTGACTGGCAAAGAATGCTTCTAGCCGTGTAAGGCTTAAGTCCGACTTTTGATCCTTTTCTTATAAAATAGGGCGACAAATAAGCACACAGTCCACCTGATGGTAAGTGGTTGCCGTGACCCATAGACACGCGTTGACAGATGCGTTGTCACCCACGAGGACTAACGCGAATGTCCCTTTTCCAGTAAAAAGGGTCTCCGGTTCTACACTCACCATACGAAACAGCAATGTTTCGTATAGTGCAATTCAGCTGCTATTTTACGCTTGTATTCTTTGAGAGCTAAAATTTTAAAACACCGGTGGAACAAGATACGGCGATGTAATCTATCTCTTATCACACTACCACTACGAATATAATAACAGGGTTATTTTTCAAAGTGTAGCCAAATTTAAATTTAAGGTTAACTTTAATAAATATTTATATACCGTTACAAATACAATAAAAATAAAATACAAGTAAATAAGGATTCTACTTTTATTTGTTATTATTCCAAATTGAATGTCATTTATGGGCAACAACTTTTTTGCCTACCGATCGAACCTCACAAATGTGTGCGTGTGCAATAAAATAATCGCTGGAGCACCTAAGCACTATGCTCAATAACCTCAATAGTATCTCCCAACGGATAGGTCTTAAGATGAACATGGACAAAATAAAGATTATGTTTAATGTCCATGTCACACCTATGCCGGTAGTTGTTGGGAGCACTAAGCTCAAAGTTGTTGACGAGTATGTTTACCTGGGACAAATAGTCCAACTTCGACTGAGAGGTCAATCGACGGATTCAACTCGGCTGGGCAGCGTTCGGGAAGCTACGACACATCTTCTAGTCAGACATACCTCAAAACCTTAAAACGAAATTGTACAACCAGTGCGTGTTGCCAGTGATGACTTACGGATCTGAGATGTGGTCCTTCACTGCTGGCCGTATGAGGTATAGCTCAAGGTCGCTCAGCGAGCTATGGAGAGGGCTATGCTCGGAGTTTCTCTGCGTGATAAACTTAGGAATGAGGATATCCGCAGTAGAACAAGAGTAACCGACATAGCCCAATGGATTAGTAAGCTGAAGTGGCAGTAGGCCGGCCATATAGCTCGAAGAACCGATAACCGATGGGGAAGAAAGGTTCTTGAATGTCAGCCTCGTACCGGTAGGCGAAGAGTAGGGCGACCCCCCACGAGATGGAGTGACGACCTGGTAAGACATGCAGGAAGTCGATGGATGCAGGTGGCTCAGGACCGTGCTTTGTGGCATTCCTTGGGGGAGGCCTATGTTCAGCAGTGGACTTATGAAAGGCTGTAATAATGATGATGATGACGATTGACTCAGTTTAAATGTAACTGTGGTTGCCGCCTAGCGGGCATTCGTCATATACTGTTTAGGTATTAATTGTGCATTACATGACTTTTTTATTTTTTAATACCTTATGTTTGATACGTAACATGTCGGATTACATGGTACTCTGTTTCAAAATGTTCCGGACTACCAAGGGGCTGTGGCAGTACTCTATAGTCCGACAAATTTGATAATCCGACACCACCTTGCAAAACGATTGTAGGATTACTGCGGGTCAACTGTAATACATTACCAAGCATTTTAAATTTAAAAGATAAAAAGGACTTATAGAGGTTTTTTAAATTAATTTGTCATCATCATTTGCCGATATTACTTATTCTGAAACTTCTCTGCAAATTTGGCTGGTTATTGCAAAATAACCCTGTATTTTGTTACAATATTTTGTGGGCATCATAATATAGGAAGGTGTTAGTTGCTCACTTTATGATTTATCATATTCTTACACTGTCATCCAATCCTGAGCTATGTTCAAAATTTCAAACCTCTAGTTCATCGGGAAGTTAGTTTATACGTAGGTCACTCAATAAGTTTGGAGATAGAAAAAGTATTCTAGATATTATTGAAATGAAATGAAATGAAATATTTATTTATTTGCATTTGGTTAAGGTACATTGAAGATGGTCACAGTAATTAAACATCTGCTTAATCAGCCATTATTAATAGCATGCAAATCTTTAAAACTATAAAATATCGAGATAATAATATTTAAGAGTATTGATTATAACAAAATGTTAACAGATCAGGTCAGTCAATAAATAGAAAATAATTAACAAACATTTCACAATTGGTCTATTATATTTGTTTGTCAAGTTCCTATTACCTATCGTACTCGTAGTTCAAATATTCCTGTACAGTGTAAAACGACTTTTTACTGAGAAAGTTGTATAAATCTCTTTTAAATTTAATGAAAGTTAGGTCCCGAATTACTTGTGGTATCTTATTATAATATTTTATTTTACATCTTTTCAAAATATTCTCCATCATGCTCTATACAAAGTTCCATTCGCCTAACCCAACTCTGAAAACACTTTTGCCAGTTTTGATCTAACAGATCAGAAATCGCTTCTTCGTAAGCAGCCACGGCTTCTTTGGCGCTTGAAAAAAACTTGCCTTTTATTTTTTTCTTTGACTCTTGGGAACAAAAAGAAATCACAAGGAGCTAAGTCAGGGCTGTAGGGTGGGTGACTTAGAGTTTCAATACCAGATTCCTCAATAAATGTTTTTGTTCTAAGGGAGGTATGTGAAGAGCCGTTATTGTGATGCAGCATGATTCCCCGAAGCCCGGTCTTTCGTCTTCTCTCGCGCACAGCTTGAAAAGCTTTGGGTAATGCAACTGTCGTATACCATTCAGAGTTGACTGACCTACAATTTCCCAACATTGACGTCGACAAATGTCCGCTCCGCGAAGAAAAACTAGCCACCATTTTTTTGCCAACGTTGCGAGATCTTTGCAATTTTGTCGGTAACTGTCCTTCTAAGTAGACTCATACCAATGATTGCCTTTTATTTTTCGGATAATATTGATAGATCCATGTCTTGTCATCAGTAACGATTTCTGAAACACGCCTAGATGCCCCGTTTTCAAAACGTAGACGCATTTCATGGCACCAATCCACACGAGTCTGTTTTTCGTTTTCGGAGAACAAACGAGGGATCCATCGACAACAACGCTTCCTCACTTCAAGATGTTGATGTAGGATGGTATGAATGCTCCCCGAACTAACGCCTATAATCTTTTCGATGTTCGTGTATGTGGTTCGTGGGTCTTCTTGTACCAACATTTCAGTAGTTCATACATTTTCTGCCGTTACTGCTGTTTGCGGGGCCCCAGTTCTTTGGTCATCTTTAAAATTAATTTTACTCCTTTTGAATTCAGCAAACCATCTAATATTTGTTGCGCCTGATGGAACTGAGTTTGCTAATGCTGACTGTAACCGTTATAAATGGTGTTCGGTTAAACCAAATTTAAAATCATAATATATCATATTAAACAAAATGTTCACGGTTAAGATCCATGGTTTTAAATGAAAATCGCGGGAAGCGTTGCAAGAAAATTAATAGAACTTTGTTTTTTTTTTAATATTTATTTATTTATTTATTTATTTATTTGTATGGATCTCCAACAGTTGTACATATTAAATTACTTCTAATACATGTCTTACATCTACAAATTACTATGTACTACCAATTATAGGAGAACACATCTTTCTAAAACAGTGTTTATAATTTGCCTATTTTAATGGTAGTTATAACAAAAATAACAAAAATAAGTTTAATGAACATAAGATAGATAATAATTTTTGTAACATAAATAAAAGTTAAATTTAGCATAAAGTTAGTGACTAATTAATTTTCCAAACTATCATTACATTTTTTCATAAAAAGTGTGAGCCCGTCACAACCAATGTCTAGTGTTGCTATGTTTTTTACACATACATTGTATACACGTGATATACGTGTTATTGGAGAATTCTGTCCAAGTTTTGTTCTAGTGGCATCAGCCTTAAAGAAAGGACATGGGTTGCGAGGAGGTCTCCGAGGTACATTAATATTAAATCTACTCAACAGCTCACTGTCATCAATTTTACCATGGAAAAGTTTATGATGAAATTTTAAATCAAGAAGAGATCTACGAACTGCCAGTGGTTTCATCCTAAAGTAATCAAGTTTCTCTTTGTAGCACTCACTATGACTTGACCTCTTAAAACGAAATATTAGGTGTTTAATGAGTCTTTTTTGAACACGTTCGATTCTTTCAATGTGGTTTTTGTAAGCGGGAGACCATACTTGACAACAATATTCAAGTTTGCTACGGACCAAGCTGTTGTACAGTTGAAGTATTGTTGTTACCTTTTTAAAATCTTTAGACTGTCTAAGAACAAAGCCGAGCAACCTGAAAGAAGCAGTCACTATAGAATTTATATGTTTATCGAATCTTAATTTGCTATCAAATATTACGCCCAAGTCTCTAATGGAATTAGTTTCCTTCAGCTTTTTACCCAAAATGTTGTAAGAACTCATTAATGGTTTTTTTTTTCTTGTGAATTTTATAAAACTACATTTGTCTGGATTGAGCAGCATTCGATTTGTTTCACACCATTTTACAAGTCTATCAAGATTCGCTTGTAAGTCTATTACATCAGATTCTTGCTTTATAACTTTAGCTATTTTTAAATCGTCTGCGAACAAATAAACCTGACAATTTTTAAATACATTTACTATATCATTAATAAACAAAACAAAGAATAAAGGCCCTAAATTTGATCCCTGCGGAACACCAGAAATAGCATTGAAAGAATCCGAACACTCGCCATCAATTACTACTCTGGCATTTCGATTAGAGAGATAGGATTTGCACCAGCTTAAAAATGTATTAGAAATGCCAAAATATTCGAGTTTTTTAACAAGTATATTATGGTCCACCCTATCAAATGCCTTAGCGAAATCAGTATAAATTACATCTACTTGAAGATTTTTGTCAACTGATATTGAGCAATGAGGGCTAATAATCTTCCACTCACCAGATGTCGCTAGTAGCGACTGAGGTAAAGTTTTTTGTTACACAGTGTCAGTTAATTGAGAAATTAGTTTTAAATAATAGTTTATCAATATATAGAGTATTATATTAATACACGACACAATGCGTCAGTGGTTTGATTTTTAATTTTTTGCACTTTATTACACTTTTTTAAATTTTTCTACTTTAAGTTATATTTATAGTTTGGTTTATTCATTTCTAATGTAATTAATATAAAATATAACTAATAATACAGAAAGAAACCTTAAAGATTACATTTTCCTAAGAAATTATCGTCCCCGCTATGAAATCTGTCAAATATTTTACCTCACTATAAAGTGGCGCCGCCCTGGTGGCAGAAAAAGTCGTGGATGCCCTCATTGGCTTATGGAGTTCTATTTTTAAATAAATTTGCTTTTTAGAAACATATAACACAGGTGTGTTCCATTTTTATATTTCGAGCATCTCAAAACTTATTGAGTGACCTACGTAATCAATTACTAAAAACGACTTACGATTATTTATTTATTCATTTGTATTTATATATTGACAGCCAATCCTCATATTGTAAAAACGATGTAGCCTTGAATATAATATGGAGCTAAAGAATATCGATAAAAACGTCAACGTTCTAAATTAAAAAAAAAACGAAAAACAAATATACCATCGAGTTTAAGATAAATTACGCGGTGTAACACTTTAGAAGCGTTACATCACGTTACATTTTCAATGTACTGTAATTTTCAATGTAAAGTACTTCCTATCAAGTACACATTAAAAACAAGGACATGGAAATGTATGTATTGCTCGACGACTGATAGCATGCAATTTAAGGCCGTATAATTTTTTATAAACTAAAATCGTACACATGGTTGAATTTAAATTTAGAATAAAACCATAGGCGTTACAATTATCCCGCGAAGAAATTCACTATCGTCTACATCTCTTGATGGAAAACTATGTCTATATCTCGTCGCATACTGACGGCGTCAGAGAACATATTCCTCAATATCCCGTGGGTGTCGTAAGAGGTGACAGAGACATGAAACAGTAGATAGGCAACAGCATCTGCCTAAAAGCAACTCATAACAATAAAAAACTAGCTCGGATGCCAAGTGCCAACCCACCTGCCAAAAATGGCAACTATCGCAAATATCCTTCTACAAAGCAGTGTGAGGTGGAGGCCTGTGGTCAGTTGTGGAATTTGATAGTCACACGCTACAGATGAGTTGAAATCCAAACTTTGGGCCCCACGGTCAAGTACGTAAACATTTCACGTGTCAACTACATCTTAGTGAGAGAGCCGTGATAGGAATGTAACATAAACACTGCAAAAATAATTAATTTACAAATAATGTTTTTTCTCAAAAAGTACGCGTTTCCGCATATTGAAACGTTATGTGTGTGGTTATAATAGTGTAACTTTTCTGTAAAAATACGTATCAATCCCCAACTCGATGGAAGTCAATGGAAAGCTAAGCCAATATGTTTTACATATTATTGGTATTATTTCTGGTATTATTATTATTTTGCCATAGTTGCCACGCTAGGCAGGCTGGTTGCTCGTGGGCTGAACGCTCGCTGTGAATTTCGCAATACGCGAGCAACCCAGCTTCGATCCTCACAGGCACAAATGAAATTGTTAATTGTAATTGAAATTAAGGAAAAGATCGTGAGGAAATCTGCATTTCTGAGAAATAAAAAAATATTTCGAAGACATGTGAAGTTCGCCATTGGGGCAGCGCGGCGGACACTTATTCCTTGCCCCAAAACCCTCTCAGAAATGAGAGGAGGCCTATGCCCAGCAGTAGGACGTATATGTAACTTTAATTTTAACTTTTACATCTTGATAGATTTTCTTTGCCATTCATTTAAAACATATGTGACATTAAAAACGCAACAATTTTTGCTATAGTTGCCACGCTTATCAGGCGGTTTTTTAATGGAAAGAGAGGCACACGACAACCGCAGTCTTTTAGTTATTATTGAATTGTTATTATGTTATACATATTAGGAAAATGCTGCTGTCCATGTCCTACTTCTTTTTCCCTCTGTCGCCTCATACTACACCCACGGGACGACATGTGGCAGTTGGAATTCTTATGCTGCCACTGCACGGTCAATTTTTTATTGGAGTTTATGGCCTGGTATCTAGACCTTTAGGCCAAGTCTTGAGTATTTTTATTCGGTTTATTATAATTTCCCCAAGCCTTGTCTTTATGTATTATTATCCTTCATAGTTCACTGCTTCACAATATGTTGATGCGTCACATTGTGCAGCCCTTGGGAGATTTTGACGGCAACTTGAACCAGCAGGCAGCTGACAGTTGGCGATGGTATCTAAAGGCGCCTATGCAAACAGCTTATCTTGAGAATCCATCACCATTAGAGCACTTGTTTCACCGTTTCCACTAATAGTTCACATGTGTAGACAGTTAATACATAAAATCGCACCACTTTTACGTATCAAAATCCACTTCAAACTATTATTTAAACTATAATACAGGAGCAGCAAACCGCCGCCGGTCGATTTTATTCTTAAAAACCGGCCAAGTGCGAGTCGGAAGGGTTCCGTACCATGATAATACACGTTTCTAGGAGGGCAACCCCTTTTAATTTTTAATTTATTTTTATTTTTTGTTATAGCGGCAACAGATATACACATTCTTTTTCAGGTGGACAGCGGAGGCTTAGTAATAGGGTCCGATTGGTTACCCGTCCCGTTGGGTACGGAATCCTAAAAATTAACTTCAACTTTCCGTGTAACATATTGTACAAGTAATTTCAGAAATTGTTTTGTATTATTTAGTTGCACAATGAAAAATAACAAAAGACCCTTAATAAAAAAATAAATAAATTCGTGATTTAGATTTCATCGTTCTACTTCTGTATTATATAACTGTCTAATGCAACATTACTTATATTCCACCTAATGAAGGTGGTATTTAAGTAATGTTGAATTGCTAATATTTTTAATTAAAAAAAAAAGTTTCTTAATTATTGTTTTTGCGAACTTTGAAAATGCCATCTAGCGAAGTAACACTGAATCAATATCTACTACGTACGTTCAATACGTGGGAACCTGTTTTAAACACCAATAACTGATACAACAGGAATATGTTATATACTTTATTATAATAAATATATGATGATTACATTATTTTTATATAAATTTTAATTTGACATATGCAATTAATTTTATCTGTATCCATTTTATTCGTGTAATTCTTTTACAAATTAAAAAAACATACACCTGTTCCGGTTAAACAACCACTATGGCTGGTAGATTTTTTTCAGACGTCTGCCTCCTGCGAAAACAAAAGCCTTATGTCAGAATCAAAAGCGATTCTATATTTTTTATAGAATGATGTTGGCAAGCGAGCACACAGCCCGCCTGATGGTAAGTGGATACTGTGGCCCATAGACATCGACATGTATCCTCAATTAAGAATCAAAATGCCGATGTGACGGCATCCCTGAGGACTAAGATGGAATGCCTCGTATTCAGTAAAAACCGGCCAAGTGCGAGTCGGACTCGCGCACCGAGGGTTCCGAACAAATCCGTAGGTATATAAGTATAAAATTATTAAAAATTATTATATGATGTAACTAAAAATTTTTGATTTTCGCAATTTTTCCTTTATCTGTACTATAAAACGTTGCTTCGTACCAAATTTCAAGATTCTGAGTTCACGGGAAGTACCCTGTAGGTTTTGATTCCCTTTCGAATGTCGAAAATTTGCGGTATAAACGGCTGTATCTTTTGATTCAGTTGGCTTAGAAGTTTGATTTTTTCACAGCTCCAAGGGACAGTAGACTTGAGTATTTGTTATGAATTTCAGCTTGAGACCCTTTTTCTCAGGAACGTGTGGAGGTCCACGCGTTCCTGAGAAAAAGGGTCTTGACACACAGACAGACAGACGGACAACAAAGTGATCCTATAAGGGTTCCGTTTTTTCCTTTTGAGGTACGGAACCCTAAAAACATGAAGCTAATACAAAGGGGAGACGGCTTAAGCAACTGTGCACTGTGATTCTAAGTAGGTCCTGACGTCATCATAGTGGGCGTGGCTTTAGTTAGTATACTGTCAGTATTCGTACTGTGCGCTTATGTGTTGAAAAAATCGCAAATCGATGTATTTTCGTAGTATTAAGAAGAAAAGGATGAAGTGTTGTGTTTTATTGTGTAAAAACTACTCAGATAGACGCTCTGATGTTATGGATGGCATCACATTTCATTTGTAAATAATTTTACACATAATTTATTAAAATAGTTCTAGAAAAATCTCTGCGTCGGCTTTCAAATATAATTAAATATATTCCACACTAGATGGCGACACTTTGTGTCCAGTGAACTAAAAATATAAAGGTACGTAGAGCTCAGTAATTATAAAATAATCATACGAAGGTGCTGAAATTTGTTTTTCATTCAGACATAAACAAATTTTAATCGCCAAAATATTATTTTTCAGTTTATAACATTTTGTGTACATGCCGCCATCTACCGTCAAGGTAACTAAGCTATATTGCAACATCGATATGCAAAGATTCCAGTAGTTTTACAATTTATCGGTAGATGTAGATAGTGTAAAGTGGGCGGGGCTTTGCATCCCCTCACCCCGCAAATTGTCACGCGTTGTTTCATAGTGAAATTTAATTACAACGTCTCCTCTTTGTATTTGCTTCATGCCTAAAAAGGATCTCCGGTTAGAGAACCGGAGTACTGGAGAATCGGAATAGGGTGTAGAGACATTCACCGTACGAAACACAGCAGCGTTAAGCTGCTATTTTACGCTGGTGTTCTGTGAGAGCGTGGTCCTTCCCCGGTCGAGCCGACCCATTCGTGCTACAACCATAATATAGCAGCAACATGGCCCTACCACATGTAAAAAAAATATTTCATAACGATAACAATTCAATATCGTGTCTCTATCAGCTATCGTTCACCAAACGGTGAGACTATAGCACCAATCTCTGCATTAAATGTTTCAAATAATCCCTATTATCAACCTACGCTGGTAGGTGACTGCCTCGTTCTTTTTTTGTTTTTTTTTATAGAATAAGGGTGACAAACGAGCACGCAGTCCACCTGATGGTAAGTGGTAGCTGTGGGCCATACACATCTACATCTATCTTCGTTTGCGAATTAAAATGCAGATGCTTTGTCAGCCGTGAGGACTGAAATAGAATGCCTCTTTTCCAGTAAAATGTGCCACCGGTTCTCTACACTCACCATACGAAACACAGCAGCGTTAAGCTGTTATTTTACGCTGGTATTCTGTGATAGCGTGGTCCTTCCCCGGTCGAGCAGACCCGTTCGTGCTACAACTATACTACTAATAGCTGCAGCATGGCTCTGCCACGTAAAAATCGTTTGTATAGTGATCGTAACAGCTGATCGTGTGGTTTAGAATCCCGAGACGGGCCAAAATATTTTTTTTAGGTTTTTTGTCGATAAATTCTCAGTAACAGCCCGAAGTCAACTTGTCTGTGTTTTGTGTGACCAGGAAAGCGTATTATAAGACCGTTGACCCTGCGCCTGATCTCCCTCCGGTCGTGTCGGATTACCGTCTCATAAGACTATGAGAGTGAGAAAATAGTGAAGGCGCAATCCTATCAGAGAGACTTACATACAAACATACATACTCTACAAAAATATCATCCTCCTTTTTTTTAGGTAAACAATAAGGCTAAAATAAGTATACAAACACAAAAGTGACTCCCTATTTCAGAAAAATGTAGATCTCCGCAAAGCCCTAGAAACATTTGATGTAAAATTCACTTATCTACTCACCTCAGAACGAGAGCAGAGTCCGAAGTGACCAAGCAGGATGGGTCCGACCTCCAACCCCGTGCGGCAGTCCACCGACAAAACTCGCGCGCCCTCCAGTGGCACCGTGTAATATCTGACCAAAATAATAAAATCTTGACACTTTTACAATTCCAATATTAAATAAATTAAAATTAAAAATTTTGTACAACCGACTTCAATATAAATTATTCAGGATAACTCAAAAACTATTGGTCAGATCTTGACCAAATTTATATTGGACTACAGGAGAAGTAATAGCTTTCAAATAAAAAGAGAATCATCGATAATCAGGTAACACACATAAAAATAGAACATTCAGTCGAATTGATTACCTCCTCCTTTTTGAAGTCGGTAGAAAAGCAGAGTCTGGCCACCATGTTTATTTTAGTAGACACAGCAAGTCTTCCCTATCGGAGCGATTGTATATGTTGATGATGATGGAAAGGTCCTTGTTATGGTAAAATAAGAAAAAAACCCTCACAAAGTTCTCGAGAGTGGAGAGATTAACAAGGGCTAGAACATATTGTGTGATATATAACTTAAAATTAAAAAATTTGTACAACCGACTTCAATATAGATTATTAAGAATATCTCAAAAACTATTGGTCAGACCTTGATCAAATTCATATGGGACCACATGAGAAGCACCAGCTTTCCGATCAAAGAATCATCGAAATCGGTTCACACAGTAAAAAGTTATGAGGTAACACGCATAAAAAAACGACGGGTTGCACTCCGGGAATGCACTCCGGGAATGAAGTGAAAACTTGAATTGTGTGAACTTGGCGTTGTGCATTTTTGATATTTTGGAATGGTTAGGGAATAATTTTGCACGAATTGCTTTAATTATCAGTATAAAAGTACTATCATTTATGTGGTAGAATACAATATTTATTTATTGCGCTATCGTACACAAACATGACAATTTATAATACATTTTCGCCGCGCCGTAGAAAGAGAGGGGGATACTTCCTCTCCTGCGTCGCGCCGGCTGTCTAATCTCCGTCCGTCTTACGAATTTTCGATCAGGTCACGTGTCCTTTTTTTATCCATTACAAAAAAAGTTCACAACGCCGCTAAAGAAGTTTTCACTTCAAAAAAACATACAGTCGAATTGAGTACCGGCTCCTTTTTGAAGTCGGTAGAATTTTTTTTTTCAAAAACTTAAAAAAAATATAATTTCCACGTAATCTTCTGAAGTCTGTCCTAAGTCAAATTTATTGACCCTTATGAGTGGACTAAGGAATAAGACAAACTCAAATGTCTAAATATTTAAATTAAAAACTCTATCCCCAATTTTTCCACCATTAGAAGTGACATTTATATGGTACCACCCCTGAAATATAACATTTTTAATAAAAGAATAATCATAAACAAAGAAATTATAATGCATTTAAAAAATAATTTAAAGGTCATGCAAATGGTTTGAGCACTATGTTTAACACTGTTGGTAAAGTAAAGACTATGCTTTCTCATTATTTCATTAACTAGATAGATATCATGCGTCTGTTATTTTTAATATTTTACATCAACTATTTTCATTCTATCTATAAAAACTTGTCATTGGCCTTCATCCCACACTTATCTATGTAGCTATTACTTGATATATTAGCTGAAAGTTTTGCAAAACAATGAAATAAAAAACATGCGTGAGTGTCGTGAAACACCCGGTTGGAACGAAGTTTTTTTCGTAGTATATTATTATTGATAAACATATTATATTATTGATTAACAAATACAAATAAATGCATTACTAGTGTCAATTAAAATGAAGCGTCATTTAAAACAAAATAATATTTCTTTCATGGCAAGATAAGAAAAGTGCGAGGGAGATGGATATTATTCCATCTCGCTTCCTTACAGCCGCCAAGGTCGTCTACGTCTGAAGGGGTCATGACGGAAAAATATTTTTTTTCAGTGACGACCCCTTTTTCATCCGCCAAATTCGTACCGTCCGATTACAAACTTCGTTCCAAAAATATGATATATTTATATACAAATTACGAATCTCCTTCTATTTTGAAATCGCCTAATATTACCAAAAGAGACGATGGTATCCACGGGAGGGATTGAAAAACTGTCTGAAGTCTTGTATTCCTACCATGGATGCCAAATTTCTATATTCAAGAAATGCTTCGTTTTACGTAACGATTCATTTTATTATATAGGTACCAGATGCATGTAAAACAGTTTATGTTTTAAACTATTTATTCAGCTACTTACGGAGAATTAAAAGGAAAATACTTTTAACTTTTAAGTGTATTATTTACTGAAATTCGGCTCGTTAAAGAAAACGACGCGTTTTTTTAATATCTGGGGGCACGGCAGTGCCCCCGCCAAGTCGAGCAAAAAAGCGGCACGGCCGTACCATCCTTTTCTCGAAGCAGTTCAGGCCATTTTCGTAACCCTATAACTTCGTTATGCATACAACTAGAAGGCTGAATTTTCAGCAACCAATTAGGCATTGTATAAACTCGGTATATTTCAAATTTCAATAAATTTGAACCAGTAGTTTAAGAGTTATCACTAATCAAAGTTTCTTAATTTTGTCACTCACTAACTGACCGATCATCAAAACTCTAAGGCACTTCTAGCAGGCATAGAAGCTTCAAATTTGGAATACAATTTTTGTTTAGTATATAAATCAAGGAAAAATTAAAATATTTTGCAATTTCAGTCCAGTTTTCGAGATACGCTAACTGCATAAATAACTTTGTAATCCCATATAAATATATAGGATTACAAAGTTTCATTTGCAGTGAATGAATCAGTGTACCTATATGTGTATAATGTCATGGAATAATAGGTTTAGATAGGTACCTAGATATAACTATCTACAAAAAGAAATGAGATGCCATAGAAATCTGACATAAACCGATAATTAAAAGTGGTTATTACAGTAAAGCGTCCATTCTATGGGCGAGTAGTAATTAAAAACATTCTTACGTTAGCTTAGTAAGTTCAGCAGTTACTTGTAAGCTCTTTTACTTCTCGCCTATTACTGTCACCAAATAGAGTACAGTAATGAACGCACTTATCATTACTGTACTCTGTGTAGAAAGCCAGTATAATTACAGACTGTAAGGTATTCCATCTTAATTCTCAGAGTTGACAACTCATATATAGGCTTTGAAATCGGTTGCATGGAGACGGCTTGTTCGTTTATCACTTAAGTTTTAATAAAAAAGTTGACTGTCTAATAATACATACATATATTATGATAATAAGGTAAATTGAAAGAAATGGCCCCGAGTTCCCGGCGCCCCTTTAATGGGGCAGGGGTGCGAAGAATCTCCGGGAGGAAAACCGGCGACGAGGTTCGCCACCCGTCACGTCCTGTCTCCTGGAGGGGCGAAAAGTGGATTGCGGAGGCCCGTCTGGCTACGCTGAATGTATGTGGAGCAATGAATGATAAGATGGATGAAATATGCGAAATAATGAATGATAGAAGAATAGATGTGTTATGTGTGAATGAGACGAAACGAAAGGGAAGAGATGTCACTGCACATGGCATGTATACCGCTTACTGGTCTGGTGTAGACGAGACCGAGCGGGCATGCCAGGGAGTCGGTGTCATCCTTTCAGAAAGAATGGGTCAATGTGTGAAAGAGTATGAATGTGTAAGCCCAAGGCTGCTGTGGATACGAATGAAAGTTGCATTAAAGAAGTTGTTTGTGCTTGGGGTGTACGCCCCAGATATGTCTAAGCCCACTTATATCCGAGAGCAGTTTTGGGACATGGTAAGGCTGGTGTTGACGAAATGCAAGGAAAATGAAAGTATTATTATGTTATGAGATTTTAATGGAAGGGTTGGAGTGTAGAGGTCTGGTTATGAAAGGATATTAGGAGCGTTTGAAGAATAAATGAGAATGGTGAAGACCTCCTCACCATATGTGTGGAAAAGAATCTTTTTGTGGCGAACACTTTCTTTCGCCATAAGAGGATTCACATGTATACATGGGAAAGAGGGGATGATAGAAGCATGATAGATTTCATAATTGTGGATGGAAAAATGAGGAGCGCAGTGGTAGATACAAGGGTTTACCGGGGGTCCAACGTAGGGACGGATCATTACTTGGTCTTATGCCAAATTAATGGTCTATCGGTCAACGCTTGACGTTGGCGGCATCGGACATCTGTGTCTACCACTGCGTTACAGCGTATAAGAATAGAGAGGTTACAAGATAAAGGTGTGAAAGAGAAGTATAAATGCAGACTGAGGGAAAATATAAGTGTGTTGAATGAATTTTGTGTGAATGATTTAGACTTGAAGAATGTATGGAATAATGTTAAGAAAGTTTTGGTGGATACAGCCACCGAAGTATGTGGTGTAAGTACGAGTAAGAGAACGAATGAAAGGAAAAGTAATACGTTGTGGTGGGATGATGAGGTACGGATGGAAGTTGAAGCAAAGAAGAGGGCATGGCTAGATTTACTAGCAACCAAAGCTGGTAATTCTGGCGGTATGAATGATGAGATTGAAAGAAAAAAGGCAGACTTTAGACGTCTAAATAAGAGAGTAAAAGAAGTTGTTGAAAGGATAGATAAGAATGATAGAAGAATATCTGATAACTTCCAGGCAAACATTAAAATGTTCTGGAAGCTCGTAAGAACTGCCAGGGGAAATTCAAAACAGCCTAGAATGAATGCTATACGAGACGAGAATGGTTGCATGCTGAATGATGAAGTTTCGAATTTAAACAGATGGAAGGAATACTTTGAAAGTGTGTTTAAGAGTGAAGAGTCGTCTGAAGTAAGTGAAATAGAAATTTCGGAAGAAGTGGAGAGAGGTAGAGAAATAAGTGTAGATGAAATAGTGAAAGCAATGAAAAGCATGAAAGCAGGTAAGGCAGCCGGATATGATAAAGTATCACTCGAAATGTTAAGGGCTGGAGAGGGTGTAGTTGCAGGTCTGCTGTACACCTAGTTTAATTTATGTTGGGAACTGAAGCGGGTACCGGAAGACTGGTGCAAAGCCGTTATAGTCCCAATATATAAGGGAAAGGGGTCGCAGCGGGACTGTAAAAACTACTGTGGTATCAGCCTGCTTGGCATTGTGGGTAAACTGTATGCTAAGGTGTTAATTGAAAGAGTTATGGAAGAAACTGATGGAAAAATTTGGGATGTGAAAGCTGGATTTAGAAAGGGGATGGGGTGTACGGATCAAGTCTTTTCCATGCGCATGATTGCGGAGAAATTTTTGGCCAAAAACCAGAAAGTTTTTTGTGCATTCATGGACTTGGCTTATGACAGAGTGGACAGGAACGTGTTAGGGCAAACACTGACCTCATTTGGGTTGAGCGCTGGTCTGATACAGGCATTGAAGTCTCTATATAGGGACTCTAGTGCCTGTTTCAGGATCAACGGGGCCTACTCGGACTGGTTTGGCATCCATAAAGGTGTCAGACAGGGCTGTGTGGCTTCCCCGTGGCTGTTCAACCTATTTATGGACAGTTGTTTGGAAAATTTGAAAGTAGAAGAATGCGGGTTAAGAATGGGTGAGTTAACCGTCAAATGCCTTTTGTACGCCGATGATCAAGTCATACTTGCGTCTTCGGCAGCCGAGTTGCAAATGATGGTTACATTAATGAACAGGACATTAAAAGAAAAGGGAATGAAAGTAAACGCAAGTAAGACGAAAGTTATGGTTTTTGAAAGAGAAGAAAGTAAAACGATATGTGAAATAAGAATAGAAGGGGAGTTGGTAGAGCAAGTAGATGAGTTTGTGTATTTGGGATGTGTGTTTAGCAAGGATGGTAGATATGATAAGGATATAGAACGACGAGTGAATGCAGGAAAGAGTGAATGGGGCTCTATAATCTATTGTGAAAAGTCAGAATGTGTCCAAAAAGGTACGTATGGCAATTCACAATGCTGTGTTAGTGCCTACTTTAATGTATGGTAGTGAAAGTTGGGTGTGGCAGAAGAAGCACGAGAGTAGAATAAATGCTGTAGAAATGCGGTCATTAAGGAGTATGTTAGGGATGAATCTGAAGGACAGAGTGAGAAATTGCTTAATAAGAGAAGAGTGTGGTTTGCAAGATGATGTTGTGACCAGGATTAAGAAAGGAATGCTTCGGTGGTTTGGTCATGTAGAAAGAATGAATGAGGAAAGAATGACAAAGCAAATTTATGTTGCAGAGGTGAACGGCAGAGTCGGGAAGGGTCGCCCTAGGCGAAAGTTTATCGACCAAATTGGCGATATATTGAAAATGGGCCAAATCAAGAGTACCTTTAACCGACGAGCGTGTATGCGTAGGTATATGGATGTGGAGGAAGCGAGAGAGGTCTGTCAGGATCGTGCCAAATGGAAGTCCATAGTCTCTGCCTACCCCTCTGGGTGACAGGCGTGAGTGTTTATGTATGTATGTAATAAGGTAAATATCAACCTGACTTTCCATCCATATGAATTCTCCACGGGTACATAGAATCCTGGCTCGTTCAGCAGCATATACTTCTGGATATCTCTAAATCCGGAATCCGAAGCTGAATTCAACGGATAGGCATACAAAATCTCCGAAGAGCTTGGTTCCTTAACCTTGGGTTTATCTCTACCGATCAAAATTATCTTTAATTCTCGCCCAATGGAATCGATTGCACGGAGCTCAATGTTTAAATATTGTTGTTGAACATCTCTTAGCACCTTAGTGACAATACAAGCGATCACAGCTTTCTCAAAATAGAAATCACATTGAAACATTCTCGTCAGCCGATGGCTAGTATCTATTTTATCTGATGGGTTCACTTTAAGACAAGATCCTCCAATAAAACTGTCTTCAAAGAACGGCTCCAAGCATTCCAATTCTTCCGGAACGGGAATCAAAGCCAAGCGCATTTTGTGAGTATTTTGACCTAAGCGTAAGTTGAAAGATGTTTGGATCATTGATTTTGTAGAAGATATATTTAAATTAGTTTCGGATTCTTCATCAAGCTGAATCTCTGCTTCTTTAGACAATTTCATCTTGAATAAATTACGGAAGACGTCAGATACTTTTCTAGTCTTCTCTGGTTTTTGTTCAACACGCTGTTGTTCCAAATGGTTTTCTTTGTCGACTTTATCTTCAATAGTAAGACTGTTTTCAACTTCGATAATAGTTTTGTTCTCTTCGATAATGGTAAGGTTGTCCGATTTAAGTTCATTGACTATTTCTTTATTATCCTTTGTCGATATCTTCATTCTACTCGACTCAAGGGACCGCCTGCAACGGACTATCCCGGCCTTGTTGTTAAGTATTCCATGTCGGGACACTGCGATGATATTTTCCAGGACTGAGAGCAAATATCCATGTGGACCGTGTGCACAATTCGGTTGATACTGCATGTGTCTTAAGTTGTACCATGGCCCAGGACATACAACCTGAGAAGCAATATTAGCTGTGTAATTTAAAGCAATGTTGTTCACATAAAAATCAGCCTTAAATGTTAATATATAAATTGCAATAAAATAGGTATAACGTACAAGCAAACAGCAGATAATTTACTGATAATTTTTACTTTATTTATTTCAGCATTGAACTCCTTTTTTTATATATACTTATTTACGTGGTAGAGTTATGCTGCAGCCATGAGTTGTAGCACAAATGGGCCGGATCGACCGGGAAACGACTACGCTCTCACAGAATACCAGCGTGATGAAATAACAGCTTAATTCTACTGTGTTTCGTATATTGAGTGTGAATATCTGGAGATCCTTTTTACTAGAAACGAGGCATTCCATCTTAATCCTCAGGGGTGACAACTCATCTGCATTTTGATTTTTAATCGAGGATAGATGGACATCTAAGGGCCACAGCATCCACTTACCATTAGTTGGACTGTATGCACGTTTGTCGCCCCTATTATATAAAAATATAATTGGTAAATCCAATTGAGCATAAAAAAAATACGTTTAACATGATTATACGGAATTTTTTAAAGTAGTTTAAATACATTTCGACAGCACTATCGGCTTCAACACCCTCGAAAGCCATGAAAATGACAACCAAGATGAAAAAATTTATACCTTTTGCAGCCGCCATCTTGGATTTACATTTCGACAGCACTATCGGCTTCAACACCCTCGAAACCCATGAAAATGACACCCAAGATGAAAAAAATTATATCTTTTGCAGCCGCCATCTTGGATTTACATTTCGACAGCACTATCGGCTTCAACACCCTCGAAAACCATGAAAATGACACCCTTGATGAAAAAATTGGTACCTAATTCAGCCGCCATCTTGGATTTACATTTCAACAGCACTATCGGCTTCAACACCCTCGAAAACCATGAAAATGACACCCATGATGAAAAAATTTATACCTATTGCAGCCGCCATCTTGGATTTACATTTCGACAGCACTATCGGTTTCAACACCCTCGAAAACCATGAAAATTACACCCATGATGAAAAAATTGGTACCTAATTCAGCCGCCATCTTGGATTTACATTTCAACAGCACTATCGGCTTCAACACCCTCGAAAACCATGAAAATGACACCCAAGATGAAAACATTTCCCGCTCTTTATACTATGACATTTATACCTATTGCATAGTATAAAGAGCGGGAAGTACGTTATCTTCATACAAACGCACTGCGCGCGGCTTGTATGTGTACGCTATAGTATCTATGAGGCGCCGCACGCACACTTAAACACAATCTCGATATGTTTCTCACTACGCCAGTCTGGGCTAACACCGCACGAGGTACTTAAAATTGCAATTAACAATTTAATTGGTGCCGGCGGGGATCGAACCCGGGTTCCTCGCGTACTGTATGACTAAGATAAATAAAGATTTAATAATAATAATAATAATAATGCGGTGCTCATCGATACCGCACGCATCGTCCGCCGGTTTCTTTCCCTTTCTTCCTAACCCTCGGCCGTTTGGTCTTTTTTTTTTTATAGGATAAGGGTGACAAACGAGCACACAGTCCACCTGATGGTAAGTGGTTGCTGCGGCCCATAGACATCTACATCTATCCTCGTTTGCGAATCAAAATGCAGATGCGTTGTCACCCGTGAGGACTACGATGGAATGCCTCATTTCCAGTAAAAAGGGCCTCCGGCCACCTGCACTCACCAAGCGAAACGCAGAGGTAAACTTCTACTTCACGCTGGTATTCTGTGAGGTCGTGGTACCACCCCGGTTCGAGCCGGCCCATCCGTGCGACAGCAAAAGCTGCCGCCTGGCTCTACCACTGGTCTCCCTTGCCGAGGGCTTCCATCTGGTTAGATTTTTATTTATTAATGTATTTTTTATGTATTTATTTTATTTTATTGATAAATATCATATCATTATCATTTACATTTATATATTCAAACAGACCAACCAGATGAGAAAACTATATAGATACCTCACATAATAATGACCACCAGACCGAACTTAGACTAGCCCTCTGCGCACGGTAGGGTAATAGTGCCAGAGTGTATGCGCAAACACAGAAGCATTGTCTATTCCCTCACTCTCATAGTCCGATGGGACGGTAACCCGACACGACCGGAGAGATCAAGGGTAGAACAGGAACAACGGTTTTACGTGTATTCCGAGTCACGCGGGTGAAACACCGCCAACTTCCTGACTCCGAGTATCTACTGAGAATTTCTTGACAGAAAAACTCGATTACCGTTTTTGACACGACCCGGGATTCGAACCCGGGACCTCATGATTAGCAACCGCGGCTACGACCACTAGGCCAACGAAGAAATCATAAGAGTTTATGAACTAGATGGTAGGACTCCTTTCCTGCTGAGCAGTTCATCTGGGTAGTCTCCACCTACCTATTTCTGCCGCCAAGCAATGGAGCATATTCCACTGCTTTTTCTGGTCTGAGGTGATTTATACGTGGTAGAGCCATGCTGCAGCTATATTAGTAGTATAGTTGTAGCACGAATGGGTCGGCTCGACCGGGGTAGGACCACGCTCTCGCAGAATGCCAGCGTGAAATAGCAGTTTGACGCTGCTGTGTTTCGTATGGTGAATGTAGAGAACCGGAGACCCATTATACTGGTAAAGAGGCCAGGTTTCTACAAGCGCTTGTTGAAGACTTCCTCTTTCTACTGCACTTCAACGATTAAACCACAGCATAGTGTGGAGAAAAATCTACCGAAGTGTCGATAAGGATGATCTATAGGAAGTAGTTTCAGAACATCTTGATAGTACTGTGGCTACCCCACAGTACTATCAAGATGTTCTGCCACCTGCTGCTGCTGCCAAACCAACTAGCAGCTTCGGATTCAGTAAAGAGACGTGCTTCAAAAGGCTTAATTCCATCTTAGTCCTCACGGGTGACGACGCAGCTACATTTTGATTCTTTATTGAGGATAGATGTGGATGTTTATGGGTCACAGCAACCACTTACCATCAGGTGGACTGTGTGCGTTACGACTTTTGGCACCGCTAAATGAATGAAAAATGTGTGATAATCGCAGGAGAACGTATTGCTGTGTGTTTGGGTGTCTTAATAATTCATCGATTCCAGAATTGTCTCTGTTCAGATTACCTATTGAAAAGGACAGGTCACTTATTATAGCATATAATTTTTACTTGACGATGAGATACCTACTTACTTATTTTTGTTGTATTAGTTGTCTATCAGACAGAGGAAGAATAGTAACTAAGTATCTATTTACGGTTATAAAATCGTAATTAATTATATTTGCAAAAGTTATTTATAAGGATGCGGATATATTACACATTAAAGTTTAATAACAAGTCGTTTCGTAATAGTCGAAACCGAAGAAAGTATTTTTCTGTAGCTAATTTGTAATTTTGTAATAAATGTGTGATTCAATATACTCGTATATACCTATATGCTTGTATTAATTAAAAATAAATATTAATATGGTCCTTTATGTGTGCAAATACTATATTATGCCTATTAAAAATAAAAAGTAACTAGAAAATACTAAGTAAATAATTTAAACACGAGCTCACACACCGCCCCGCCGGTTTTGTTTATCCCTTTTTTTATAAATAATACTGCTCTGAACCTTAATACATTTCTGTATTTGTTAGGAAAACCATTGTTGAACTTTATCGACTAATGATCACTGAATTAGTTGTGCAGAGATGTATTATTTTTGGAAAGGGCCAGGCTTTAAACTAATGATTTGGTGACAATGACAACCCTGAAACAGTAGGCAATTATATCGCGGATTGGGCCGGAGACAGCCTACTTGGTGTCTTTATACTATGCCTATTGCGACCGCCA
Organism: Parnassius glacialis; assembly: GCA_033319125.1. NCBI lineage: Eukaryota > Metazoa > Arthropoda > Insecta > Lepidoptera > Papilionidae > Parnassius > Parnassius glacialis. The sequence goes on from JAVANC010000005.1 coordinate 55,310,088, forward strand.
TCTTGGATTTACATTTTGACAACCCTATCGGTTTCAACACTCGAAAACCATCAAACTGTCACCCATGACAAAAAAATTGATACTACTTACTTTTAGTACGTACTACTATTATTTATTCTGTGCCTTTAAAATATTGTAATAAAATAAATCTCTTATTATTATAATAATCAGGTATTTAAGAAATTTGGATATTCGAATATTGTGTATTTGTACAGCGATCTTTTTGAACCTCTGCAAACATCCGAAACAATGTCCACTCACGTCGGCGACTGACCAGTATATAAAAAGTACTCTGTGCGTCGAACTGTGTGAGTGAGTAAACTACTCTGTGGCTTTAGCTCCCTTTACAGAATTAATTTACATACAAGGCTACCAAATCAACGAAAATTTCGCCATTTTGGAGCCGAAAAAAATTAATTATAGCTAAACAAAACAAAATTACACTGCCATTTACATTCAGTGGCTTCCCACATGATAGATGAAGAGATTAAAAAATAGATTGAGTTAAACAATTGATATTTTCAAAAGTTAGAGTGTTTACAAGCCTTCCGGACTTGATAAATCCACACCATAAGCAACAAAAACCCCTTTTTTATTTGTAAATAGCAATTAATCAATCTAAAAAAAATATTAATAAGTTCAACAATCATTTATCTTTCTAACAATGTGCTTTTATATCATTTATATGTATAATATGATTGCTAGATACGATTTTATTCGATAAAACGTTGGAATATTAATTTTTAGGCGATAGTAGAATATACCTTGCACTTTCGCAAACTTTCGGTATGCAAAAAAATGCTAGAACCAACCAACTTTTTCCTATATATATATACCAACAGAGCACTCAATGTTGCATGTCGTTTAAAAAGGTAGCAAAGACAAATAGACACGTTTAAGCATAGTATAAAGACAGGGAAGTACGTTATCTTGATACAAACGCACTGCGCGCGGCTTGTATGTGTGCGCCGTAGTATCTATGAGGCACTGCACGCACACTTAAACACAATCTCGAAATGTTTCTCATTGCGCCAATCGGGACTAACACCGCACGACCATAGTATAAAGAGAGGCCAAGTAGGTTATCTGCGGCCTAATCCGAGATATAATTGCCTACTGTCTCAGGGTTGTCACTGTCACCAAATCATTAGTTTAAAACTCGGCCCTTGCCAAAGATAATACATCTCTGTATAACTAATTCAGTGATCATTAGTCGATAAAGTTCAACAATGGTTTTCCTAACAAATACAGAAATGTATTAAGATTCAGAGCAGTATAATAAATATATATAATAATAAAAAAATTTAATAAAGCGACTAAAATATTGTAAAAAAAAACATCGTACAATAACATAAAATTACTAACGCCTGCCTCTTAGACTGTAATCAATTTTTTGTTCTGTTGTTATTATTCGAACTTTGCTCTATTTATCTGATTCACAATTAGTCAATTACTTATTTTTAATTACGATTTTATAACCGTAAGTAGGTACTTAGTTACTATTCCTCCTCTGTCTGATAGGCAACTAATACAACAAAAATAAGTAAGTAGGTATCTCATCGTCAAGTAAAAATTATATGCTATAATAAGTGACTCGCTTACGTGACGCGCGAACCTCGTGCGGTGTTAGCCTCGACTGGCGCATTGAGAAACACTTCGAGATTGTGTTTAAGGGTGCGTGCGACGCCTCATATATACTATGGCGCACACATACAAGCCGCGCGCAGTGCGTTTGTATGAAGATAACGTACTTCCCCTCTCTTTATACTATGGCACGACGTTCGCGCATCACGGCTTTTGGCACCGCTAAATGAATGAAAAATGTGTGATAATCGCAGGAGAACGTATTGCTGTGTGTTTGGGTGTCTTAATAATTCATCGATTCCAGAATTGTCTCTGTTCAGATTACCTATTGAACAGGACAGGTAAGCGAGTCACTTATTATAGCATATAATTTTTACTTGACGATGAGATACCTACTTACATATTTTTGTTGTATTAGTTGTCTATCAGACAGAGGAAGAATAGTAACTAAGTACCTACTTACGGTTATAAAATCGTAATTAATTATATTTGCAAAAGTTATTTATAAGGATGCGGATATATTACACATTAAAGTTTAATAACAAGTCGTTTCGTAATAGTCGAAACCGAAGAAAGTATTTTTCTGTAGCTAATTTGTTATTTTGTAATAAATGTGTGATTCAATATATATATGCTTGTATTAATTAAAAATAAAAATTAATATGGTCTTTTATGTGTGCAAATACTATATTATGCCTATTAAAAATAAAAAGTAACTAGTATATACTAAGTAAATAATTTAAACACGAGCTCACACACCGCCCCGCCGGTTTATTTTATCCCTTTTTTTATAAATAATACTGCTCTGAATCTTAATACATTTCTGTATTTGTTAGGAAAACCATTGTTGAACTTTATCGACTAATGATCATTGAATTAGTTATACAGAGATGTATTATTTTTGGCAAGGGCCGGGCTTTAAACTAATGATTTGGTGACAATGACAACCCTGAGACAGTAGGCAATTATATCGCGGATTGGGCCGGAGACAGCCTACTTGGTGTCTTTATACTATGGTATAAGTCTACGAGACATAACAAACTTAGTCGTTATTAACAAGAAGGAATCATTGACCTACATTTTTTGGAGTTAGCTATATATGTTCAGGGACTGCGCAGTCGATTACTTGACTGTGTGGCAATGGCGTTAGAGACTTCAGAGAGTTCATCGTCTCATATATGTCTGTTACGTATAAAAATGAAGTAACCACTATTGCAGAATTTGGTTTGTTGCACATACCTACTTTTATATTCAGCAGCGGATGTGATGAAGGATAAAGGTGACAAATGAGCACACAGTCCAGCTGATGGTAAGTGGTTGCTGTGGCCCATAGACATCTACATCTATCCTAGTTTGCGAATTAAAATGCAGATTCCTTGTCAGCCGTGAGGACTAAGATGGAATGCCTCTTTTCCAGTAAAAAGGGTCTCCGGTTAATTCCGGTATTACTGGTAACTATCACTACTTCTATTCTATCTATAAAAGTTCTCTGTTGAACATAGGCCTCCCCCAAAAGACTGACTCATAGGGGGGGGGGGGATATTTTCCTTAGTTATCACGCTTGGCAAGCGGTTTAACAACCGCAGTTACTCAGCCGTTATCAGGAATATGAGAAATATGCTGCTACCCAGCTCCTAAGGGGAAAGCGGATATTTTTATATAGTCACTACACGGTATTATCTCTCTTACAAAGCAATAAGGACCGTGGCCGAGCTCACTTGACTACTCTAGCGCCATCTATTATCTATCTACGGAAGCGGTTGCGATGTATATCGATATGAAAATTTGACGCGCTAAATACATCGTTCTTTATTTAATACATTTCCATAGATGTCGCTACATGGTACCGCTAAGTAAGATTGACGAAGTCATTGGGCTCTAGTTACTTACAAAACATTTCTTTAATTCGACGGAAACCAATGAAATTGTTAATTGCAATTTTAAGTGCTGACTTACCACGTGCTCGGCGGTGAAGGAAAACATCGTGAGGTAACCTGCATTTCTGAGAAATAAGAAAAATAAAATATTTCGAAAACATGTGAAGTTCGCCAACTCCATTGGGGCAGCGCAGCGGACATTTCCCTGCCCTAAAACCCTCTCAGAAATGAAAGGAGGCCTGTGCCCAGCAGTGGGACGTAAATAGGCTGCAACTTTACTTTATTTTACGGAAACTTACCTCTCCATATAATCTTCTCTTCTGCCCCTGTCCTCTACAAAAGGAGGTGCTAAAGGGCAGCATGCAAGGCAGCTTAGTGGTTAAGAAAGGCCACAGGCTGCCCCAGAGCGCCCTGTCCCTCAGCAAGAACTGGTCGTAAGTGGCACATACTTCGTCCGCAACCACATTAACGTCGCACGAATCGTCGGACAACGCCTCGTGGGTCCACGCAGGTGCGAAGATCGCCAGCGAACAACCATAGTTGTGAGCCACTTTTACAGCCTGCAAAAAGTATACGAGATCCCATTCAAATGTAGATGTCTATGGGCCTCAGTATTCATCTACCACCATGGTCTGATTATTATTGTATGTCACCCTTGTTCTATAAAAAAGAGTACTATCAGTAAAATGCTGCACAACTACAAATTCTCTGTCCATATATTGCGACTCATATAAAGGAATAAGTCGATATTGCTTTTTAAGTTTCTGATGTACTATAAAAGAACTTGCCTTGCCGAAAATCGACAACTCGAAAATACTTCGGATGCAAAAAGTACGGAGGACACAAGAAACCAATGAAATTAATGTATAGTCAATGGTGGTAGAATGGAATGCTTAGTTTGAATTGGTTAAACGCAATCGCTGGAATTTTTCTAACACTTGAATTGACTTTCAAAATGCTACCTAAAGCAGCTTCGGATTCGAATAGAGGCTTGCTGAGGCATATAAAGGCTTATTGGTGACCTGAATCTGGTTAAAACCAATACTAACAAGTCTCTTACTGGCGCAAAGTAGCCAATCTCTTAGTGTTCTACTAGATTTCGGAGAGTGTGCGCAGGAATTGTGTAACTTCATCCCTCTCCCTTCCACCATCAGACAACCACGCGCTCAGCTAATCTCCACCCCTTCGTTTTCGATAAACATTTAAACCAAATGGTTTTTTTCTTCGTTAGTTATGCGTACAGCAAAGAAGTTGAATGATTTGCCAGCAACTGTCTTTTCATGAATTATGATGTGGGTGTCTAGCAGGCAAAAAAGAATAAGCTTTTGTAACGCTACGTTCTGGCGGTATAAGAATATCCACTGCCCCACATCATCCAGTGGGTGTCGTAAGAGGCGACAGAGGGAAATAAATCGAGAGATGGACAGCACAATCTTCTTGATTACAACTCAAAATAATAACAAAAAACTATGGTTGCCAACCTGCCTACCAAGAGTAGCAACTATGGCAAGATTTTCCATGTGGGGGAGGCCTATGTTCAGAGAGGGCTTTTGATAGGCGCTAATGAATTGATGAATATGTTCCGAAACTTAACCGTTCGTCTTCAGCAAGCCGAAAAAGATTTTTGTCTGCCTTTAGCCGACTTTTACAATAGAAGATCTGAAGATCAGAATATTTCTTGCATAGTTAATAATAAAAATACAAATAAAACTGTTTATCCAAACCTCCTGCGTGTTGAACTGACCGCCGCCGTAAAAGTTTCGACCCCATACGTCGATTCCAACGTACACGTCCGTCAGTCGGTCACCGGCTGCTGCAGCGCTCGCTTCCACATCACTCACCGACCAGGAGTAGTTCGTGAAGATGCCGTCACAGGCCTCGAAGAAAGCTCTAGAAGTTTTAAACAGCTAAATGTGTTGGAGCTAGACGAATATCATACGTGGTAAGCCACGCTGCAGCTATATAATAGTTGTGTAGCACGAATGGGTAGACTCGAACAGGGCAGGACCACGCTCTCACAGAATACCAGCGTAAAATAGCAGGCTAATGCCGCTGTGTTTACGTATGATGAGTGTAGAGAACCGGTGACCGTTTTTACGAGACATCCCACCTTAGTTCTCAGGGGTGACAACGCATCTGCTTCTTGATCAAGGATAAATATAGATCTGTCCATGGGCCAGAGTATCTACTTACCATCAGGTGGACTGTGTGTTCGTTCGTCACATTATTCTATATATAAAAAACTACATGAGAACTGTATCATAGAGTTTTCAGAAACCAACACATTGTTTTTTCGTCCCGAGGGTGTCGTAAAACATAACTATGGAAAAAGCTAGAAAAACCCCTTACGATAGATGGTTTTATAGCCGTCTCCTTCACTCCAGGAAATACCCAGACCGGCAACGAGCACAGCGTCCAAGATGTAGGATGTCTATAATAAAAGTCCCGCTGGGTTTCTTGCTTTGTTTTCCCAGGAGAGAGGTTTTTTCGAACCAGTGGTAATGTTTAAATGAGTTTCAATAAGAGTTCTTGTAATCTATACTAAATAAAAATTATTCTATTCCATTATTGAGATCATCAGTCCCCTGCCAAACCAAGCAAATTCTCCTTACATGAGAGGCCCACGTCCAGCATGGAAATGAATAAAAACCGACCAAATGCGAGTCGGACTCGCGCATGAAGGGTTTCGCAACATCACACACGTTTCTAGTACCCTACTAGAATAGAAACGTGTGTGTAGTAGGGTACTAGAAACTAGTCTATCTATTACGGATCATGAGATACAGCCCGCTGACAGACAGACGCATAGATAATATACTATATAGGACAGACGGACGGACAGCGGAGGCTTAGTAATAGGATCCCGTTGGATACTAAAAAGCAGAAACAGATATTTTTTAAGCCACCAACCATCAATAACTTCGCAAAGATAAAAAGTATCTTACCCTTTAGATTCCTTCTTTTCTGATGTACGAAAACAGAAACATTAAAACTAAAAACATTAATGTAGACTGAAGAAAACGAAAACATTAAACACAGTATTTATTGTTTTAATGTTTCTGTTTTCCTCTATCTACATGTCTTTCTAATCAATGAGTTTTGTTTAAACGTATATACGTAAATATAATAAATCAAAACTATGACTTTTCAACAGTGGTAAAGCCACGTGGCTGCTTTTGCTGTCGCACGGATGGGCCGGCTCGAACCGGGGCGGTACCACGACCTCACAGAAAACCAGCGTGAAGTAGAGGTTCACCTCTGCGTTTCGCTTTGTGAGTGCAGGTGGCCGGAGGCCCTTTTTACTGGAAATGAGGCATTCCATCTTAGTCCTCACGGGTGACAACGCATCTACATTTTGAATTGTAATAGAGGATAGATGTAAATGTCTATGGGCCGCACCAACCACTTACTAACAGGTGGACTGTGTGCTCGTTTGTCACCCTTATCCTATAAAAAAATAATTAAAAGAGGTAAGGAAAAGACAACATTATCATCAGGATTTACAGTAAGCACTACGCTTGGCAATGGGAAGTGCAATAACATTCGCAGTAGCAAACTGATACGGAGAGATTCACATCTTTGACGTAGTTCTCAGTCGCCGGTCGTAGAACCAAACTTCATTCTAGAACTTCTTCAACTATTCAAGAAAGTTATGGTGACAGGTGAAACAATCCAGAAGATTCAGAGTAATTTTAAAACGCGGAATTTTTCTGAGGACACTGTAACTTTTACCGTGTTCATATAGGAAGAGGGTAATGAAATAATATTCAAAACTACAAAACATAAAGATGACAGTAATGGTATACAACAAAACTACTTCTTTCAAAACACACGCAGAAACTATTAAAAAATTCGTTAACATTACATATTATGTAATTCAAATAATTTTTATTACCTAAACAGACAAATATACTTATTAACTTAATAGTGTAATTTTTATTGCGTGTATTAAGAAGTAACCATCATTTTACCTATCCACCTCAAAAGAAGGATTACTTTTTGTCTTTTTGTTAGTTTTGTTGAAGTGGCCACTTCGAAGTGTATAATAGCTATGGTTTGACTTGAAATTATTATCTGTATATTATATAATAATAAAATTAAAAATTTTGTACAACCGACTTCAATATAAATTATTAAGTATAACTCAAAAACTATTGTTCAGATCTTGACCAAATTTATAAGGTAAAGTTACACAATGCAATTAATTCAGAAGTTAATTTTTAATAAAAGTTTATCAGTTTCTATAGTATTATATTAATACACAAAACAATGCGTCAGTGGTTTGCTCTTTAATTTTTTCCACATTTTTTTTAACTTTTTTTTAAACTTTTCTCCTTTTATGAATATCTGTGGTTTAGTTTATTCATGTTTAATGTTATTAATATAAAATATAGCTAATAGTACAAAAAGAAAAAATAACTTTTACATTTTCCCAACAAATTAACTTCCCCATTATGAAATCTGTCAAATATTATTATACCTCACTTTCTAGTGGCGTCGCGCTGGTGACAGAAAAAGTCGTGGATGCCCTCATTATACACTGTGTGGTATTCCATCATATCCCTCAGAAGTGACACCGCATAATATGTAGCCTTTGCTTGAAGTTAGCTGCAAATGCCCTACTTAATATCTGGTGGGCTGTTAGTTCGCTTCTTATTTCAGATTTGTAAAATAAACATAGATTCTAAGCAATGTGTTATTTTTGAATATTATAAGATCCGAAGTGGAAATAATGCAAAAGTCTTAAATATCACGCAATATCAATAAAATAAATATGGACCCATAATTACTAACAAACGAACTGAGCGTTATTAGCTCAATTGCTTATGTTCGGGAAATTTTGACCTCGCAAATGTACCTTGTGGCCGCCCAAAAAAATTAGATAATGAAAAATTGAAGGCGGTACTGGAATCTGGATCTGTAACTACGGCTGGGCTAGCGTCGGCTTTAGATGTACGTATCAAACAATGATAAATAATTTACGGTAAATCAATAAAATAAAGAAGTTTAACAAACGGGTACCTCACTAACTGAGTACGGTACGTACAGCGAGAGGTTCGTGTCCAAGTTTCAATCATAATGCTGAATAGCTATAGAAAGAAGGAAATTTTGAACCGAATTGTTACCTGCGATTAGGGTTACCAGATCCCACAATGAGTTTTCCGGGCAATATACCTGACTTTTCAATAAATTTCCTGACATTGACGCAGAGGCAACAAATAGTTCGAGAGCTGGTAGATGTTTTTGGATAGCTATTTCATAAGTTTTCAGCGCGCCTCAAATACCTACCCAAAAATGTCTTTTTTTATAGGATTGTCTGACAATATTTAAAATATAAAAATTTTAACAAAATATTTTATTTAAAAATTCCTGACAATTTCAAATTTTTGCTGTTCCCCTGACAGAGAGCTAAAATTCCGGACATGTCAGGAAAATTCCTGTCATCTGGTAACCCTACCTGCGATGACAAGTGGATTGGTCCTATGCGACAATCGCAAGCATTCCTTCAATGGTTAGACTCAAGTGTCCAATCCAGACAGTGCCCGAAAGGAGAGATTAGTTAGAAGAAGCCTATAGTGATAGTATGATGGTTTACTATTATTAGTGTTATTGACTATATCTAGTCTGCCACTACATCTAGACTTTTCCTTATCCTAAAACCGTATCTGTAACGAGAGGAAACCTGTGCCCAACAGGATGAGCTGGGCATGTTTTTGTGTGTATATTCGTTTGTCTGTTCACTTGTGACATGAAAACGGCGAGGTGTAATATTAATATAAAGCTCACAAAAGACATTATGTAGCACCTACTTGAAGTGCATTCAGAGAAGCGTTTCATTTTATAAGTTAACAAGCGTTCCGCCCCGGCTACTCATGGTTGATTTTTTTTTATAGGATAAGGGTGACAAACGAGCACACAGTCCACCTGATGGTAAGTGGTTACTGCGGCCCATAGACATCTACATCTATCCTCTATTACAATTCAAAATGCAAATGCGTTGTCACCCTTGAGGACTAAGATGGAATGCCTCATTTCCAGTAAAAAGGGCCTCCGGCCACCTGCACTCACCAAGCGAAACGCAGAGGAAAATCTCTACTTCACGATGGTATTCTGTGAGGTCGTGGTACCACCCCGGTTCGAGCCGGCCCATCCGTGCGACAGCAAACGCTGCCGCGTGACTCTACCACTGTCATCTGTGATTTCTGGATCTCGGCAACAGCGACACCTACCGAGTCCAATTTCAAATCTAAACCATCCAGGGGACCCTCTCAAACAAACACAAAAAATTTAATCGAAATCGATCCAGCTGTTTAGGAGTAATTCCATAGAATTATTACGCATAGAATACTAGTACGCGCACCGAAAGTGAAGCAAGTCAAACTAACGCGAAACCGCGTAAGTTGACTCAGCGACGCGTCAGTGCGAAACGTCACGTCTTACGGAGAAGAGTTCGCGAAAAATTGTAAAAATTACCGTTTGTGTTGTAAAATATTGTCACAACGGTGATGATAAACATAAAAGAAGTGATGACATTACATTTCACATATAATTTTATACATTTAATTCATTATAAGTACGTAAAACTAAAAAAATACTTACCTAAGCTCTCATAATACAAATGTTGCTAGTTGTGGGGAAAAAATCACAATTTTCTTTTAAAAATATTTATTTTCTATTTGTGTTTAAAACGTTTAATCGCAACGCTCTGTGTAAAACTCAAATGTTTATATATAGATACCTACTTCTCTAAGTGTTAACATCATATTAACAATGGGTGCCTATTTAAAACTAATACGGAGTGATGATGTGTGATGACTAATGGCGATTCGTCGACGCCATTTTAACGCAACTATTTTATTTTAATTGCTTTTTTTATTGACTGAGGTTACGTTTTAGAGTATAGAATAAATACTTTTTAATTTACAACATCATGAGATTATTAATAAGAACGCCTTTACTAACCATATGTGACTTTATACCCAAACATTAACCAGATGTTACGTTAGACCCAAACATAGCCTATTTTAACCGACTCCAAAAAATAAAGGTTATCAATAGGTATGTACACTGATTTCTAAGCTTGATCAATTCGTATATACATGCTGAAATTTTAGTGGTTGTTGTCCCGCAGTCGAATTATACTGTCTCGATAGTAGAGTCAATTTAATAAATTAAAAAATAATTCAATTAAAAAAGGCAGATTTACAATAGTAATACCTCACAAGCTATTCCGGCGTCCAAACTAGTTTATGTCGTATCATTACGCTTGAGAGTTCATGTTATGAACATTTATTAGTGGCCCTTCACTGTGTAGGAAGCGCGCGGTAGCACGTGCGATAGACGTAACACTACATTACGTCCAGCGAATTTTTTTTCAGAATTTATTATAGTAATTCTGTATAAGCTAGCCTGTACGTCCGACCTACTTGCGAGATATTGCTATTGGTTTGAGATCGCACTCGAGTTTTGTTTTTCTCGATTGTAAATCTGCCATTTTTACATCCTAATAAATTTATTTTAATAAATCTATTGTACTACTAAGGCAAAATCATTTTACTTCGGGAAACCAACCATTAAAATTTCAGCGTGTGTATTGGATCAATCTCTGTGTATATCCTTTCAAATAAAAAAAATCTAAATCGGTTTAGAAGTTGTAGAATTCTGAGGTAAAAAACATTAAATAATACACCGAATTGATAACCTCCTCCCTTTTTGAAGTCGGTTAAAATTAAACATTATACGATGTGATTATTGTATTCGAGCAAATTAATTGTGTTTAATAATATTCTTAAATTTTATTACGTCTGCATTTTTTACCATTAATATATGTATAATAAAGTTATATTAATAACATCATTATAGTGTTTATTTTATTCCATTTTATATTCTCATAAAATACTTCTACTAAATAATTTTCGTACGTAATACGTAATCTTTATTATATCGATTTTTTAAAATTAATCAAAAAATAGTGATTTGCACAATTTGATTGCAAACGCCAGAAACTGGTATCACTGAATGGCGTGTATGAGTGCGTGTGACGAGCGTAGGCACATTCGACTCGCGCCCACTAACATAATGACTTTGCATCAATTTAACGCTCGTGTTTAGTACTGGACTGCGTTTCTATGCGTAATAATTCTATGAGTAATTCAGTGACAAAAATCCAGCAATTTTTATGCATAAAATCTAATCGATTATAATAAGTAATTTTTTATAGCATAAAGGTGACAAACGAGCACACAGTCCACCTGATGGTAAGTGGTTGCTGTGATCCATAGACATGACATCTATCTTCGTTTGCAAATTAAAATGCAGATGCGTTGTCACCCGTGAAGACTAAGATGGAATGCCTCTTTTCCAGTAAAAAGGGTCTCCGGTTCTCTACACTCTCCACACGAAACACAGCAGCATTAAGCTGCTATATCATGCTGGTTTTCTGTGAGAGCGTGGTCCTTCCCCGGGCGAGTCGACCCATTCGTGCTACAACTATATTAATATAGCTGCAGCATAACTCTACCACGTATAAGTCATATAATAACTATGCATTATTTATTTAATACTTTATCAATGCTTATTATGTTTTGAATTTTGTGCAAAGGAAACTTTTCGGCTCGTATATCGTCGCTTTGGTAGTGAAGAGAGTCAACCCACACTTAATAAGTTTTGAGATAATGAGTATTTAAGATGAGATACTACACAAAAAATAATAATTAGTCCATAACTTCAAAACTATTGGACAGATGAAATAATTTGGATAGATAAATCTCTTCACCATCGTATAAATCGTATTCTTTTGATTATGCTAGAGTATTAAACTCAATTTGAACAAAGTTGTGGCTTGACTCTCTTCACTACCAAAGCGGCGATATGTTACTCTACTCTATGCTGTTCACTAACCTGTTTTTATTATTGAGACCGTTCTGCCAATTGAGATGACCGTCTACGGTTACACTATCGTACCAGATTAGCACCGGATCCACCAGCTCTTGATGCAGCACCGTGTGCAGCAGTCGCACAAACTCGATCAGTTTCGAGGGTCTTGAGATCTGCGTTAAGATTATAATTTTTTCAAACATTTAAAAAAATTATTGCAATACAATTAAGTCTTTTAACTATACAATGTTCATAAAGTATTAAAAAAATCTGTAAAAGAATGTGTATAAAAAATAACATCAGTATATAACTACACAATACATATAATAACATACTCTTAATTATTTTTTTATTATAAGTATATACTTGGCCAAACCTTATTCTCGACGTTTAGTAACCATCCGTCAAACTTGAGAGTTTTCGCAATAGCCACGAGCGCACTCGCGAAATTCTGGATTTCAATATCGGACTCCAAAATCTTCTCCCAAAAAGCCGCCCCTTCACTCCATTCCGTAATAAGGGTTCCTATGACGATAAAACAAACAAAAGAAATAGTATGAGTACGAAGACCGCAAAGCGGAACATGACCACCTAAACTTTCATATAATTGTAGCATATTACTCTTCTGTATTAACAGTCTCTCTCATGCTGTAAAAGATATTTTAAAATTATAAATTTTATACAACCGACTTCAATATAAATTATTAAGAATAACTCAAAACTATTAGTCAGACCTTGATCAAATTTATATGAGACCACATGTGAGGCACCAACTTTCAAATAAAAAAAGAATCATCGAAATCGGTTCATCCAGTAAAAAGCTATGAGCTAAAACATAAAAATCATGCAGTCGAATTGAGTACCGTCTCCTTTATGAAGTCGGTAGAAAATATTAACTTTTCTTACAAACATGCAGTGAACCCCGCTAACTTATAAACGAGGTTCGGGCGCGGTAAGATCCAAATATGTGGAACCAACATTACCAGACTAGTGATAGAAAGAAACAAGGTAGCGTTGCGCCCACTAACTTAACCAACTAACAAAAAAATATCTTTTGAGTCATTCTTGGGAAGATATTATGTGTAATATAACCAGCAATGAGGGCTAATAATCCCCCGCTCACCAGATGTCGCTAGTTGACACTGGGGTTAAGTTTTTTTTATTTCACAATGTCATTTAATTGAGAAGTAGGTTTTAGATAAAGGTTTATCAGATTCCAGAGTATTACATTAATACACAAAACAATGACTTAGTGTAATATAGACTTAATGTACTATAAAGCCATAGTGACTATATAATTTTTCACTCATACTTAAAAAAAATAAAAAATATTTAAAAAAAAATTAAACATACCAATCACCTTAACACCATGAGCATGTCCCACATTGATCCATCCAAGCGGGGGAATCGTCACCAAATGGTGGCTAAAGTAGCAAAATATATCAATACCGCCCCAATTGTAAAATGTATATGCCTCGTGATTATTTGTTCCATCAATAATACTGGAAAAAGTATTCCAACATTACTTAAACACTTATTGTGTTCTGTTCAATCACTAGAGCCCAATGACTTCGTCAATCTTACTTAGCGGTACCATGTAGCGACATCTATGGAAATGTATTAAATAAAGAACGATGTATTTAGCGCGTCAAATTTTCATATCGAAATACATCGCAACCGCTTCCGTAGATAGATAATAGATGGCGCTAGAGTAGTCAAGTGAGCTCGGCCACGGTCCTTATTGCTTTGTAAGAGAGATATTTTACCTATTGCTCTGCAGACGTAACAAAAATCGACCTTCGAAGCTTTTAGTTGAGGTCTTGTTTAGGTTTTCAAAGTGATTATTATATAACACACATATTATAATATATTTAAACTAGCAACCCGCCCCGATTCGCCTGGTTAGTATCTCTTAATGGGCATCATTTACATTTAAGGCTTAGAATTTAGATTTGTGTACCTCTTAATATCTCAGCTGTAACCATCTGAACTATTGAGATAGGCCGGCACCAATAAAATTGTTAATTGAAATTTTAAGTGCTGAGTTACCACGTGCTCGACGATGAAGGATAACATCGTGAGGGAACCCGCATATCTGAGAAATAAGGAAAAAAATATTCCGACGGCGTATGAGAAGTTTGCCAACACGCTTCGGAGCAGCGCGGCAGATTCTTCCATGCCGAAAAACCCTCAAAAATGCGAGGTCTGTGCCCAGCAGTGGGACGTATATAGGCTGTAACTTTAATCCCTGAGCATAATAAAAGTCAGTTATTTCAATATTACAGACAGACACTGTTTTATCTTTAATTTAATTTAATGTAATTCATTAAATAAGAGATCGGTAAGATAAATCAGATAAAAATTTGTGGGTGATAAATCCCCTATATGATGAAGTATGAAGGAATTTTGAAAAAAGTAATTTTGTAACAAAAAAGTTTTTAAATGCTAAATAATTTTAAACCTGACACAACAATCAACAATATATGTTTCAAATTAAATGAAGAATGTTTCATACATCTTCTCTGTGGAATTGTTTACCACCGGCAACTTTCCCGGACCAATACGACTTATAGATCTTCAAGAAAAGAGCTTACACCTTTCTAAAAGGCCGGCAACGTATCTGCAATTTCCCTGGTGTTGCGGTTGTTCATAGGCGGCGGTAGTCACTTACCATCAGGTGAGCCGCATGCTCGTTTGCCCCCGATTCTACAAAAAAAAGACACAGTTATGGAAAGGGCTATGATCCGAATTTCCTTGCGTAATATGAAAACAATCCATAACGAGGATATCCGCAGTAGACCCAAATATATATATTTGTCGGTGTGTATAAAATACCGGTTGAATCGATAGTGGGCGGGAGGTTGCGTCACTCTAGCGGAGCGTCATAGGTGGCGGGATAGAATTGAGGGTAGATCAGAAAACCCCCACTCGTTTGTGTAGTATAAAGTTCAGTGTAGTTGCCGAGCGTGTGAGATTCCGCTGAAGTAATTCTACGAGTACAAAGATGGTATCGTGGTTCTGTCCATGGTGATGGTTCTCCTGGTGCAAGATGGTATTGCTGAGAGGCTGCCCTGTGTTACTTCGGGATGGGTGGTGTTGCTGTTGGTTTGCATATTTTGGTGTTATCATGTAATTATGTCCTTCACGTTGCACACGAGTGCTAAGATAGTGTCGTGATTCTGTCCGTGGTAGTGGTTCTCCTAGTGCAGGATGATGTTGCTGAGAGACTGCCCTATGTTACTTCAGGATGGGTGGTGTTGCAGTTGGTTTTCATATTTTGGTGTTATCATGTAATTATGTCCTTCACGTTGCACAGGAGTGCTAAGATAGTGTCGTGATTCTGTCCGTGGTAGTGGTTCTCCTAGTGCAGGATGATGTTGCTGAGAGGCTGCCCTATGTTACTTCAGGATGGGTGGTGTTGCTGTTGGTTTGCATATTTTGGTGTTATCATGTAATTATGTCCTTCACGTTGCACAGGAGTGCTAAGATAGTGTCGTGATTCTGTCCGTGGTAGTGGTTCTCCTAGTGCAGGATGATGTTGCTGAGAGGCTACCCTATGTTACTTCAGGATGGGTGGTGTTGCTGTTGGTTTGCATATTTTGGTGTTATCATGTAATTATGTCCTTCACGTTGCACAGGAGTGCTAAGATAGTGTCGTGATTCTGTCCGTGGTAGTGGTTCTCCTAGTGCAGGATGATGTTGCTGAGAGGCTGCCCTATGTTACTTCAGGATGGGTGGTGTTGCTGTTGGTTTGCATATTTTGGTGTTATCATGTAATTATGTCCTTCACGTTGCACAGGAGTGCTAAGATAGTGTCGTGATTCTGTCCGTGGTAGTGGTTCTCCTAGTGCAGGATGATGTTGCTGAGAGGCTGCCCTATGTTACTTCAGGATGGGTGGTGTTGCTGTTGGTTTGCATATTTTGGTGTTATCATGTAATTATGTCCTTCACGTTGCACAGGAGTTCTAAGATAGTGTCGTGATTCTGTCCGTGGTAGTGGTTATCCTAGTGCAGGATGATGTTGCTGAGAGGCTGCCCTGTGTTACTTCGGGATGGGTGGTGTTGCTGTTGGTTTGCATATTTTGGTGTTATCATGTAATTATGTCCATCACGTTACACAGACATTTCAATTTTATTTATCTGTATAGATATAGATAATCTACGTGCATTTAATCGCAGTGAACACTTCTGGCAAGCATATCCTTGGAGTATAGATAATAGCATGCTACAAAGCTGAATCTTTTCATACGTAATTCGCATAATCTCTTTAATTAAATTTTACACGGTTGCCTTAGGGCAACGGTCCGTGGTTTACGCCAGTATATTCTAAGTCTATGGTCCGAACAAACTAGCTAATCAGTTTGTATATTAATTTCAAGGAAAAGAATTGTCAGTGTATCAAATAATAAATATGGAAGAAAATATATCAATAACTCTAAAATCACAATTTAGCCAAAATTATTTGAAAAAATACATTTACGGTACTTCGTTTTCTGCTGTAAAAATTACAGCAGTAGGACTTTGCCAACTATCAAATGATGACTATCAAACTGCAGAGAAGTGTAAGACAGTGTGACATGGTATCTCCGAAACACTTCACCGCTACGTTGGAAGACGGTTTCAAGCTACTAGACTGGAAAGGATTTGATTCAGTTCCTTCTATTTGCCGACGATATAGTTCATATGGAAAAGTCGCTGGAAGACCTAAGCACTATGTTCGATAATAATAGTGTCTCCCAACCGCGATAGCTTGGACAAAACAAAACAGAACATAGACAAAACAAAAATAATGTGTAACGTCCATGTCACACCTATGCCGGTAGTTGTTGGGAGTACTAAGCTCGAAGTTGTTGACGAATATGTTTACCTGGGACAAATAGTCAGACTAGATAAATCCAACTTCGACCGAGTGGTCAACGGATTCAACTAGTGGTCAGCGTTTAGGAGATTACGACACATCTTCTCGTAAAGTTGTACAATTTTGTCTCCTCATACCGCTAAGCGGAGTGTAGAGCGCCCCCCCCCCCCCCCACTAGATGAAATGATGACCTGGTAAAATATGCAAAAGGCGATGTATGTAGGTGGCTCTGGACCATGCTTTATGGAATTCCTTGGGGGAAGCCTATTTTCAGCAGTCAAGTTGCGAAGGGCTGTAATGATAATGATGGTAATGATGACTTTACTAATAAACGTAGTAAATAGTCGAACTTGTGTGAACTCCTTGATCAGATTCTGAAAGATATGAGTATGAGCTATCGGGTTGACGCCGTGTATACCGATTACTCAAAAGCCTTTGATAAAATTTCACATTCTCCATTTTCGCCATCATAACGGAAGTGCCTTAGGGCTCCACCCGGACCCCTTGTTGTTCAATATATTTATCAACTACGTTTTAAGTTGCTTTCGTTATTTGAAAGTTTTGTTACATATGTGCTGATGATATCAAAATTTTATGGCCGCCAGAGGTGCACCGATGATGTACAAGTCTAGAGCGCAGTCTAAATTTAATCCGCCTCCGCTAATATTGTTTGAGTAATAAATTATAATTATTTTTAAAGGAGAATGCCACATTCTCTATAGAACTTTGCTCCACCCAAAAGTGTGGTGTACACGAATGCCGTATGCAACATTTTTTTTTCTACTTTATTACTTCATCCAAATTATATAATTTGAAGTCTCTAGAACTTGCAATTTTTTTTTAACTGGACTTTATTAATTACGTTTACCTTATTTTCTAGAACAGCATTCGTTGCAGTTCAATGTAATTTCAGAATATAAATTTTCAGGCGCTAATCTTTATACATGAAAATTACGTGTCACATTGTTTGTCCGCGATAAACTCCTAAAGCACTGAAATGATTTCAATGAAGTTTGTGCACACTTGTGCAGTTTGGTCCAACTTAAAACATAGGATAGTTTTTATCCCGATAAATGACCCTCAGTATTTTTTTTTATTTTTTTATATTTTTATAGTACAGAGATTCGCCGCTAAGGGCAGTAGAACGTCTGCCTGGCCAGCTAATAATAATAATATATATATATATATATATATATATATAAACAAGAATTTAAGGAGCATAATAATATGATGATCAGTAACATTGGAAAAAGGGTTCTCTTGTATAGTATCTAAAACGTCCTTACACAATATAAGACTAGCACCACCTGCTTTTCATAAAATCTAAGCTCTATTCATGTAAACGAGTTATATTATTTACAAAATTATTTTTCAAGATACATATTATTATGACATGTGTCTGAAGAAGGTGTAAATATTTACAGGTTAGTAACAAATTTTACGACAACGACAGGAGCATAAAGTTAGTAAAGTAAAGTTGCAGACTATTTACATCCCACTGGGCACAGGCCTCCTCTCATTTCTGAGAGGGTTTTGGGGCAAGGATATGTCCGCCGCGCTGCCCCAATGCGTGTTGGCGAACTTCACATGTCTTCAAAATATTTTTTTTCTTATTTCTCAGACATGCAGGTTTCCTCATGATGTTTTCCGTCACCGCCGAGTACGTGGTAAATCAGCACTTAAAATTGCGATTAACAATTTCATTGGTGCCGGCGGGGATCGAACCCGGGTTGCTCGAGTACTGTGAGAAGCTTACAGCGAGCGCTAACCATCTGTAGCGGTAGCTCAACCTCTACAGCTGACAGGACCATAAGTTATATTAATTATATTATTATATTTATCGACTATATAAAATAGCTATGAAACTAAAAATATTTAGTTTTATAGCTTTTTTTGAAATTGTTAATTGAAATGAGGACACAAAATGCCCCTTAATTATGGAGTGTAGAGTAGAAGGAGGACCATCTCTATATATGAAAAGTGTCCCTAAAAACGTGTCCAATAAGGTGGCGCTGCAGTAGCATATGATAAATTAAAAAAAAACGCCAAAAGTAATTAGAATAAGATGGAGAAATAAACAAGGACCGACCAATCCGCTTGGTTTTGTACTACGTAAATAGTTGAGATTTTGTATACTGGCATTTTACTAACTACTATAATCATGAAATTTGTTAAATATCATTTTCAGCTGACTTCACTCCGTTCACAACAGCTATCTTTATATCGTAGTTTTTGAGACGCCAGCGCTATTTTGGTAAGTTTTGGAACCTCTATTTTCAGTAAATAGTAGGACACTTTTTCAACTTTCACCCCTTATAAGATGGTTCTCCTTGTACTCTACACTCCATACCCTTACTGTACTTACGATATTGACACTAATGACGTATGTGTATAATTTCACAAAATGCACGAAAATCAATGATTATTATTCAGTAATTATCTAATGCAATTAATGATTATTATCGACTTATAATAAAATATAATAATTGAAAATAAAAATTGACAACTTATAGGCTTATAATATATTTTAATAGAAATATGTATTGTTTGATACTTTATGCGTACGTATGTACTTATTACGTACAAAGAAACGCAGATGTTATTAGAAAAGATTGCAAATGTAAATATTAATCGTTGAATTCCTTTTTTTAATAATTTTTTACCGCAAGTTGTACAAAATAACGATTTATTACAAAAAACTTTAAAATTCATAAAATTATTTTATATATTTTTACCTTTTTTGTACAATATGGGGCACGATCTGGCATTCTTCTTTTACATCAAACTTAGATTCATAAAATAAAATAATATGTAGTCTATTATCAGATAGTGACAGATACAGACATAATATTCAAATTATCAAGATATAGTAGTAGGATCGAAAGCCAAACAAAATTAAAAATACGAAGAATATGAACATTCTAGATGTAAATTATTATTTTTAACGTGATTAACACTTTTTAAATTAAAAGCAAACTTAACTTACCTGTCATCATGATACCCATTGGCAAAATCGTGACATACCAGAGTTTTCGGTAACTTTTTTAT
Source organism: Parnassius glacialis (assembly GCA_033319125.1). Classification (NCBI taxonomy): domain Eukaryota; kingdom Metazoa; phylum Arthropoda; class Insecta; order Lepidoptera; family Papilionidae; genus Parnassius; species Parnassius glacialis. The sequence continues at coordinate 55,330,332 of JAVANC010000005.1, forward strand.
TTCATGACGTTTAATTAATTTTACTTCCGCTTCCGACTTGTAATGACAAAACGTTTGCGGCGTTTCCAAAAATGTTTCTCCGAAATCTTTGTTGATGTCTTTATTCCTTATTGCTTGGTCGCTGTGTGGTCTTAATTCTGTGCATAAAGTTCTCCATGGAGGAGGATCTTGTAAGAATCCTAATATTTCTTCGTATGTGTCTAAAGGTTTGCAGGTTAGTTCTTGATACGAACGTACATTTTCAGACATTTCCAAAAATTATACTGAATATAACTATAGTATTCAAAATAGTTTAAAATTAAACACTGTTTTTAACTTTACTTTTATTAAAAATAATCGTAAATTATTACTTGTTTATTTACGTTCAGTTCCGAATGACATTGACAAGTGGTCGCTACAATGGCGGGCGATATGAATGCACGTAAACAAATGCGCTGAAATATTATATAGTTGCAATTGCAATGGGTATTTGTAAATGGAACGCGAGTCAGTGCAACATTATTGTATTTAGCTAATATACTGTACTTATTTTATCTAACGTGGTGCAATCATTTGCGTCCTGCTGTTTTGTTTTATGTAGGTATTATACTGATTAATCAATTGCACAAACGTTACCTGTTCGTAAGAAATACAGCTTTCATTCAATTTCACTATAGTGATTTCAAAGCTATCAATAATTTACATGTTGTCATGCATTTACATATAAAGGCTTCATCTATATTAGTGTATCATGATAATCTCACCCAACTCAATTAGCTCTAACATTATACCAAATCATACAATGTAGAATTTCTTGTCAAAAGATTTGAATTTTGTAACTTATTCACACATAACTATAATTTTTAAACTCTTAAGACTACATATCTCAATAATAATTGGCATAAATAAACATTTTTAGAAACGTTTTTGTATATTTTTTTTTCTTTTTATTTATTATGGCACTTCATTTAAAGAATCAACATGCGTATTTTATATAAAAAGAAATATTTTGATTGGCAGGCCGTTTGGCAACCACAGTTTCTTAATATTTTCAAGTGTTATAGGAAAATGCTGCCACCCATTTCCTATATCAGTTTCCCTTTGTCGTCTCTTATAACACCCACTCGATGATACGGTGTAGTGGATATTGCTAACAACAGATTAACAAAAGATTAGCTGTATCAATTACTTTTATCATTCATTACTCATCCATAATTGGCGTCTTCGTAATGTTAAACTTTGAACAAGTGGTAAAATTAAAAATTTTGTACATCCGATTTCCACCGAAAACTGCTCAACCAATTTCAATAAAATTTAAATGGTACCACCTGGGAAGTATACGCATTGAAACAAGAAACAAATTTTTCAAATCGGTTTGGGCATCTTCGAGTAATCAGTGTATATACATATAAAAAGATTCCAATGAATTGTAAACATCTCCTCCTTTTTTAAGTCGGTTGAATAGTCTTTGCGTTACATCCGCTCGATAACTGTACCTCATCAATGCAGCGTCCATATTGTGTTAGTAATAAAATATATATAGTTAAATTGTTAGACAAGATTAAATTCTATTCATTGGTCATTATTATCTTTCCAAAATTTTGTTTCCACCAGTGTGGAATAATATATTTCAAATAAAATAAGCTAGTGAACTGTAAATATGTATTTAAGAAAGAAGAAGAATAAATAAATAAGATATGATTATAGACAGTATTTGTGCATCAATATCATTGAAATATTTGCTGTTAGTGTGGGACTAGCTTGTCCTAGATATGATAAAGAAATCAGGATGTGTGTCACAGTAGATAACTGTTGTACTATTAACTAAAAATGTTAATGTTTAGTGACCAATGTATGTTACACTACACAGCATGGCTATAGCCTCAATGAAGTCATGTCAATTAGCAGATAAGACATATTTTCTGCTGTAAATGTTATTATAATGATCTTTAGCCCTAAATTTTATATAATGTATTGTAAGCATCATGCTGCACCTACCATCTTCACATTCAATTGAAATTATTTAGTGTGCAAATGTTTGTAACTTAACACAAACACATGTTTACCATCTGTGGCAGAGATTGGCCTGAAAAAAAAATTATGTTGAATTTTAAATTTTAAGCAATTGATTCTATATAGTACTAAATACTCTGTTAAAACTATTCATCACTTTTATAATGTAACTATTAACCGATTCGTTGCGGCACCAATTTTCGACAACTTTTAGCTGTGGCGGCGAACAAATATTTCATGACACGCAGGGCGTGTCAAGCGACACGGACCTCCACCATCCCATGGTCCTTCCCGCCTTGCGGCATACGGACCGAATCACGGGAGACGCACACGGTACTTGCTCGTGGCTCTTTCCCACGTGCGCTTACTTGACTCCCTACAAATCTCTCTGTTCCGTCCCTTTTCTCTATATTTCACTTCTCCCCCTTCTGGGGCGTGACTCCACAGCGACGACACTTCGCGTTCGCAGCTATCTGGTCGTATTTTCAGTCCTCATACTGTTTCCTTTTGTGATGCCATGCATGCGCAAATCTCCTAAACTCCTTAAAGTTGGATTCGCAGCACACTAGGTCCCGGAAGTATACTGGTCCTATTTCTGTTCTTTGTAGGCTGTCCAATAATGCGTTCCTCTCTTCAATATACAGATTGCAATCCCAGAGAGCATGGTCACGACTCTCCAGTGCTGAGCCGCAGGGGCATAAGCCAGAGTTCCTAAGGTTGAATTTTAGGAGACGCTCGTTGAAACACCCGTGACCAACAAGAATCTGCGATACTGCATAATCGGGCTCGACCCACCTGAAGATTAGACGCTCTGCTATGTCCGGGAAAAACTTGTATAGATCCCTGCCATCTTGGCTTGAATCCCACCGGTCCTGCCAAATGGCAACGACAGCGGCCATCATCTCTCTCTTCTTCATCCTGCGCTCCTTGTCGACCAAACCCGTCCCCTCCTCGTCGACTCGTCCCGCACGAAAAACTTCCAGGTCGGCAGGCAATACGCCCGCCAACACCGGTAGCGCTGCGCTGCTAGCCGTCCTGTAAGCCTTCGTAAGAAGAATCAAAGCTGGTCTTTGCGTCCTCATCAGTACGCTTCTGATAACATAAAGGGACGAGCGTTGATACCATACGGCAGCAGCATATGTTAACGTTGCCACATAGGTCCCTGAATACAGGACTCTAAGGGCGTGAAATCTTATGCCCCAGGTCGATGAAGACAGTCGCGACATCTTCCCGAAGCAAGCAGCGGCCTTCTCGCCGATATATAATGCATGCTGCACATAGGACCTAGCCTCGTCCAAAATTATTCCTAGGGCTCTTGCCTGTGAAACACTCGTGATCGTTGCACCGTCCATCTTTATAATTGGTTCACGTTTAAACTTGCCCTTATAGGTCATCGTTTGTGACTTCCCGGTAGAAAACCCTAGTCTGTTGCGAATACCCCACTCGGACACGGCAGCAATCGTAGCTGCCGCTTTGCGCTCTATTGCGGAACGAGACGATGCTTCGACCACGATCGTCACATCGTCGGCGTAAGCAACGAAGTGTACTCCTTCGGGTTTTGGCAGCTTCAGGAGGTCATCGAGTAGGAGGTTCCATAGGGTTGGTCCCAGCACCGATCTCTGAGGACAGCCCATCGTGCAGACCTTCCACACTACCAAGCGCCACAGACCATCCGCCATGTGTAAAAGTAATGTTCTTTTTTATGCTTTCTTTACTTGTTTAGAACTAATTAAGTTTATTTGACATCAAACATAAGCTACAAATGAAAGGATACTTGTTTTTAGTGGGTAACTACGTGTTTTTTTACGTGTTTTCTTTGAAATTGAGAGAAAGTTACTTTTTTATGAAGAGATTACAAACCTTTTGTACTATTTTTTGTTGTTATAAAAAAATCATTTATGTAAGTAGGTACAGCTAAATCACCCTGGAAACTTTTCACCTAATAATAACATTTGTAAATATCAAACAATGAAGAACCCAAAGATGTTTTATAGGTCCAGATACCGTGTACGCGCGCCTAAAACGCTTCCATTTCAAAGGCGCAAATATTGGCGTATTCGTTCGATCGTTCCGCCATTACGCCAGCGACGTTCGCTGTGAACATACGTCACGCACCGGTGTTTTTAATTTCGCAAAATGACTGTTTGTGCTGTGAAATAATTTAAAAATTACTCTTGGAAAAAAGATAAGGATAAGAACATCACTTTTCATAAGTAACTATACAATTTTATGGTGTATTTCTTTGTAAAAGAATACGAAAGCTAAATGTCAATACAAGTAATAATACTGCGCAATAATATTCAAGTGTTGCCTAGTCTATGAAATGTTTTTACCATTTTTTAATGTCATGATCCACAAGGGATATCTGTATAGGGGTTTTAAACAGTGTAATTTTACAGATTTTAGCCAACCTATAGAGTTAAACCGTTTTAAGGGTTAGGGTTGAACTACATCTGGCAGCATGAAATCGCACTTTCCTGTGCTTCTATCCTTTTTGGTCATTCAGAACCGTTATTTACTAGAGCGAGAAAGAGAGCGCGAGTGTATAGTTCCACCCTCAAAAAGCCGATTGTAAACCGGTTTTAAAAGTTTATCTATCATTCTTGACAATCCATACAAATATAATATTATAAATGTGAAAGTGGGATTTTTTGTTTATTTGTTTTGTCCTTCCTTCACGCAGCAACGGAACGGAACAATTTTAAAAAATTAAACATTTTGCTATCTCTTGGCTGAAGTTTACGCTTAACCAAACTTACATTTTTCGTCATTTTACTTAGGATTGAAAAATAATTTAATGTCTTCGTAAAAAGAGGCAATATTTTGTGTTCTACAGTACAAAAGTGTAGTACTCTGTATATATTTAGTAATAATAGATTATAAATATATGTTACATACATAAATATCTACTGTGCTATTTTATTTATTTTAACTGTTACATTAATTATAGGTTTTATTACATATCTTCAATATTTTAGTGCGATGTTCGTACCTACATAAAAACACATAAGCAACCATATCCCCATTACACACACGCACACAAATGCACACGCCACGCACACACATTTTTTACTCTTAGAATCAATAGGTACGTCAATATGAATGAAATATAAAATCTCCCACATTTTTTGGGTAATCGATTCGCACTGTTATTACTGAAGTCACGCACATTAATGCAGCCATGGTGCGTAAGATATGCGCGTCACGTGGTACTCACGCACACATGAATCAAAGACTGTCTTCACTATGAACGTTGCGGTGTGTTAGCAACACGGTATCTGGACCTATAAAATATCTTTGGAAGAACCTTAATTTGAAAAAAAATAAGGTATATCATTCATTGATATTTACAAATGTTAAATATTATTTAATGTTAAACAAATGTAAATAAAGTCGATCTGAAAACGTCTAATTAGTAAGAATAGCAAAACAAGTGTTTTCAAAAGGAAAAAAACGCCGGCGCTATACGGCGGCAGATTGACAAAAGATTTTCTTAGCGAACTTTTTTATGCATACATTTTAAGAGTACCTTTAACCGACGAGCGTGTATGCGTAGGTATATGGATGTGGAGGAAGCGAGAGAGGTCTGTCAGGATCGTGCCAAATGGAAGTCCATAGTCTCTGCCTACCCCTCTGGGTGACAGGCGTGAGTGTTTATGTATGTATGTATGTTTTATGCATGAACGGTTTCGAACTGTTTCAAGCAAAAATAAACCATATACCATATCACAAGAGCACATGGTACTTCGTAGGTCTTTTATAAAAAAAATATGTTTAATGCCGGCAAATGTTACGTCATGACCTTTAGCCGCAAGTTACAACCTACACATGCCACCTATACCTTAGCAGGTGTTGAAATAAAGCGCGTGTCAACCATTAGAGATCTTGGTGTGACATTTGACTGCGGATTGACTTTTCATGCACACATGTCTGCCCTAGCTTCAGAATCTTACAGACGCCTAGGTTTTGTCCTACGCAATGCCCGTGATTTCAATGATCCTATTGTCATCAAATTATTATTTAACTGTCTAGTTAGAAGTAAGTTAGAATTTGCTGCAGCCGTCTGGAATCCCCACGAATCCACATATGAATTGTTGATTGAAAAGGTTCAGAAAGCCTTCCTGCGTTTTTTATATAAGAAGATTTACGGATATTATCCATTTATGTATCCTACTCTTTTCTTGCTGGGAATGTTTATAATGCCCTTTCAGTGCGTAGAGCCAGAGATCAGATCCTAATAGCCATAAAAATTTTAAGGAGCATGGTAGATTCCCCAGAGCTGCACAATACTTTGTGTACACTTTATGTGCCTAACAACTACCTGCGTCATAGGCCTACTCGACGACACCGGCTGTTCGCCACATCCCATTGCCGCACTGTGTCGCGCGCGCTATCCCCGTTGTGTCGCATGCATGGTGCTTTAAACTCCTTAATGTCTCCATTAATCATTAAGTCCCGGAATGTGACATCTTTAATGACACACTCAAGGTGATCATGTCAAACTGTCTCATGTTATGTGAAAGCCATGTTTGTTAGGTAAATAAGTTGTATGTTGTTATCACTTTATTCTGTTTTATGTTATTTTATTTCCTCTAGTTATTGTTAAGTATGTTTGATCTCTGACTTGATATTTGTTTTTGAATTATGTTAATTATGTTATATGTTTAGTTTTACCTATTAATTACTGTCATTGGCGCAAGCCGTTGTAATTAATTATAAATATATAAATAGTAATATGACGGCAGTTCAACCATTTTAAGCAAAATTAAACAATAAGACAAACCGCATTGTTTTTTTTTTAACAGGATACTTGTTTTCCAGAAATTTATTTACGACTAGAGTTTGTGAGCGATCGCAATGAGTGCTATTATTTGTTACTTATTAGACTATTTTTCCACAACATGATTGAAAACCTACAAAGTAAAAAGAGTACCATGTACTAGATAAAAAAAGGTTTTTCAACCCCTAAAAATTTCATATTTTCAAAATATCCAGAAACGAAGCCCCATGCATGAACTACTTGCAAAATAATGAATATTTTGTTCTGGATAAATTTTCCAAAAACGCAATTTGAGTGAGTTATAACGATTTTTAAAAATACACGACTCGCGTGTCATACGCCACACGCAAAAGTAATCGATGGCACGCCTGGCGTGCCATATGCACTGAACCGGTTAAGTACAATGTGCGTGCGACCAAAATATACCCAAAACAGGAGGGACTGGCTGAAAAACAGTGCTGAGCATAATGCCCAGCGAATACTGAGCTTGTGCCCGTAGCCTCACATTATAATCGTATACTGAGTAATATTAGGTATTCTGTTAATTGTGAATGCTCATTTTTTTTTATAGAATTTTGAAGTCTAATCATTTTTCTATGTGATACTTTGTAAACTTATTATTGTGTGGCAATAAATATTTATTATTATTATTATACTCTGATGGAAACACAGATGCCGGCAACTTATTCCACTCCTTTGCTGTACGCATGATGAACGACGTAGCGAACCGTTTGGTTCGAATGCGTGGTAAGTCAACAACGAAGGGGTGGTGAATGGCCGAATGTCTGGTTGTCCGATGGTGGAAGGGAAAGAGAGGAATTAAATTATGAAATTCCTGCAAACACTCCGAAATGCATCCTGTAGAAAACCGAAAGGCTGGCTACTTTGCGCCTGTGTTCGAGACTGTAAGATTGGTTTTAACCAAATTCTGGTCACCAATAAACCTCTTAGCACGTCTTTCCATTGAGTCCAAAGCTGCTAGGTGGTATTTTGCAGCACCAGCCCATATATGGCAGCAATACTCCATGCACGACCGGACTTGCGCTTTTTATAATGTAAGCAGCTGTCCCGGCGTGAAGTATCGTCGCACCTTTGCAAGGACTCCTAGCTTCCTTGCAGCTGCTTTGGCCTTGGACTCTTGCCTGAAGTTCATATTTGAGGATATCTCAACCCCCAACAACTGAAGGCGGTCGGTGTACTCCAGTGATACATTTCGGAAAGAAGAAGATTGGCATCACCACATTCGGATACTGCCTGCAGTATGAGATTCACACGCTCTACCATAGTTTCTCTTTCGGACTGGAATTGAACTCAACTGGCCCGAGGACTTGGTTGGTATTCTCCACAACTGTGGTATCGTCTGCATACCCATAGATACAGGGCATAAACAGATCATTAATATGCAGCAGGACGAGAGTTGCGGAGAGGATGGATCCCTGAGTAACACAGGTGTTAGTCGCAACAGGATCGGATGAGCAGCCATCGACGACGACCCGAAGAGACCGTCCACTCAGAAAGTCCTTTACCCAGTCAATCAGACCATGGGATAAACCGTACACTGGAAGCTTACCCAAAAGGCTAGTGTGCCAGACTCTGTCAAAGGCCTTCGAGGCATCAAGGGAAACAGCAAGTGCTTCCCCACTGCTCTCGAGTGCCTCACCACATACGTGTGTAGCATACGCTAAAAGGTCCCTGGCTGACTGTCACTAAGGAGGTCATTCTGTTCTAGTTATGCCATTAAGCGGGCTTTCAATATACGCTCCATAATCTTGCAGAGTATGGAGGTAATTGAGATTGGCCGAGAATTGGCAGGGTCGGCACGACTGCCTTTTTTTGGAACAGATTGCACGTTGGCCAGCTTCCAGGATTTTGGCACTATTCCAGTCCTAAATGAGAGGCGGAACAAGCGTGTCAGCACAGGAGACAACTCAGGTGCACAAGCCTTTAGAACTATAGCTGGTATACCATCTAGTCCACTAGCTTTATTCACGTCTAGACACCGCAAGGTTTTAAGGACTTCCTTATTTGTAATATAGATAATATATATATAAATTGTAATTTAGGTGGAACGTTGTTGCCACTGTCCAGACGTGAATTGTAGACAAAGAGAGACGGGGACAAGTGCACTTTCTCTTTAGCTGTATGCGCCAGTGTGCCATCCGGTTTTACCAGCGGAGGCGGTGTAGGCCGACAGAAGTTTGTCTCGACCACTTTGGCGAGAGACCAAAAAGCTTTAGTGCCGAATGATCTGGCAGAGAGTTTTGCGCCAACATATTTAATGCGATCGAGACTAGCTTTCCGTAATGCTTTTTTGTAGGACTTGGCAGCCTGAGCTCTGCGGTTTCGAGCGTCAACCCAGGATAGGTACGCTAAATGATTGCGCTTTTTAGTTTAGGTGCATTTAGCGTTAAACCATGGGCGAGCTTTGCTACCGGTAGGAGCGTCAGAGAAGGGGATAAAATACATAGCTTTACGCAACACAACGGTAATCGCATCCGCGCAGCCCGACGTATCCGCAGAAAAAAAACAGACCACCTGCCAAGGATAAGATGCAAAAAAGTGTCACATCTCATCCTAATCAGCTGGCTTATACCACCATACGGCATATTAGTCGCACACATTGGGACTCGTAATCAGGGGGAGAATATGACGATACAGATTTCACAAGACAGTGGTCAGATGTACCCAAAGGGGACGTATTTCATACCTGTCTGGTTCAGTAGTCAGCAGAAGGTCCAATTGGCTGTGTGGCCGTCTACATCGGGTACCCTAGTCCCTTCCTTTACCAACTGAGAAAGACCTGGCCTCAAGGCAAAATTCCACGCTTCTCTTCCAGCATGGTCGGTCTTCTGGTATGGGAACAGCCAGTCTTGGTGACAGGCGTTAAAGTCCCACAGAAAGACCAATTGTGCAGAAGGATACCGATTTAGGGCCACATCAGCAGCCTCACTAATGTGATTTCATTCTTTAACGTAATTTTTTTCTTATATTTTATTAACCATTAGGTATTTATTTTACTTTTCGACATTTTACCAAGCTTGTCATTCAAATCGTCCACTTCATTGCAGTCTTCTAGACACTGAAAACGGTTTTGTAACTCGACCTGAAAGGTTTCGGGACTTTGGAACAGAGCACGAGGGGGACGGAGCGTTGACTTCTTTAGACAAGACCTCTCCAACTTAACGTTTAGGTTCAGTGTGCCTCTAACCATTCGGTGATCACTACCAGTTTTCACCCTCGCGATCACGGAGACATCACTGAACAGTTGTCGTCTGGTCGTCATAATGAAGTCAATCTCATTTTTTGTCGAACCGTCGGGGCTCGACCAGGTCCACTTTCTGTGGGGCCGCTTCTGGAAGAAAGAGTTCATCATACTCGACCAGGTCCACTTTCTGTGGGGCCGCTTCTGGAAGAAAGAGTTCAGTCGGCCAAGTGCTGGCCCCTTGGGTTCCGTTGCCCTATTCCAAATTTCCCTACTTTCAGCTCACCGTTCCCTCTTGTGCTTAGTTTTGCATTGAAGTCTCCCATTAACCCCGTATATTGGGTTTTGGAGGAATGCATCGCTCTAGAGATATCCTCATACATGTCCTCCACCTCCTCATCGGGGTGTGCCGAGGTTGGTGCGTAAACCTGTATGACCTTCAGCGAATACCGTTTGGTGATTCTGAGTATAAGGTACGCAACCCTCGTCGACACACTCCCGATCTTTACAACGTTGTTAACGAGAGACTTGTGGACGATAAATCCGACACCTCCTTGGGACAGATGGTCGTCCTCCCGGTGATAGAGCAAGTTGCCGGATTTGAGGATTACCGTGCCCTCCCCCTCTCTTCGGACTTCGGATAATCCTATAATATGCCAGCGCAACTTGTCTATCTCTTCTTCCAGCTCCACGATCTTCTCGTCAGTCCTCAGGGTGCGTGCGTTGTACGTTGCCAGGTCGAGTCGTCTAAGGTGGCAACCGAACCTCCACCGGAGATTCTTAGCACCCCCTGCCCTGCCGTTACCATGGTCGCCACCGTAGCCAGGAATAGCGGGGCAGCCGGGGACTGGGGGCCGTCTGTTTGTTGCTTTAATCATTGGGGGGTATTTGCCATAGTTGCCACGCTTGGCGAGCGGGTTGGCAACCGCAGTTTTTTATTCTATTTTTGCCGTTACCAGGAAGATGCTGCTGCCCATCTCCTGCTTGTTTCCCTTTGTCGCCTTTTACGACATCCACGGGAAGATATGGGGTAGTGGATATTCTTAACCGCCACTACACGGCATTGATATTTACAAAATGTTAAATATTATTTAATGTTATACAAATGTAAAAGTAACGTCGATCTGAAAACGTCTAATTAGTAAGAATAGCAAAACAAGTGTTTTCAAAAGGAAAAAAACGCCGGCGCTATACGGCGGCGGATTGACAAAAGACTATTTTTATTAGCGAACTTTTATATGCGTGAACGGTTTCGAACTGTTTCAAGCAAAAATAAACCTTATACCATATCACAAGAGCACATGGTACTTCGTAGGTCCATGCGGCCAAATTATAGTAATAAATCGGCACTTCAACCATTTTAAGCAAAAGAGATAAAGGCATTGTTTTTTTTTTTTAACAGGAGAGTTGTTTTCTAGAAACTTGTTTACAACTTGAGTTTGTGAGCGATCGTAGAAGAGTATTTTTCCACAACATGTTTGTCAACAAACTCTGTCTCGTGTGTCGTCTATCAGGGATCTCGGGGTCTTGTTTGACGAACAGCTTAGTTTCCGCCAACATTACGATCTCATAGCCAAAAAATCTAACCAGGTACTAGGTTTCATTACTAGACAGAGTAGGCACTTCAGAAACCCTCAAAGTTTAATTTTGTTATATAACAGTCTGGTTCGAAGTAATTTAGAATATTGTTCAATAATATGGAACCCATATTGCGCAGTGCACTCTGAGCGCATTGAATTGATCAAATCCAAGTTTTTGCGTTTATTGAGCTTACGTACCGGCAACAGTAGAAGACTCTGGTCATATGCTGAGAGGCTTAAAGAGTTTGACATGACACCACTTCACTTCCGTCGCGACGAATTGGACCTTGTTAACCTACACAAAATAATACACTCGGAACTGGACAGTCCCGAGGTTTTGGAACTGTTAAATTTTAACATAAAACACAACCCACGAAGACCTATGAAAAAAATATTTGACATACCCCTATCGCGAAATAATATTTCCCGGAATCAACCCCTATCAAGGTTATGTCGACTTTATGAGAATTATAGCATTCGCTTTATCAACTTTGACATCTTCAACTCTAGTCTGGTTCACTTTAGAAATGTTTTGAAAGGCATTCTCAAGGACATCCCCTTTGACTGATATTCACTAAAATTATAGTTCTTAATTTGTTGGATTTATGAACTTGTTAGTTTGAGCAATTTTATTTAAAATGTTTGTTTCTCAATCTTGGCATGCCGTGATAACACGTTTAAGGATTATGTCTTGTATTACACTATTATTATTGTAAATTATAGCTTTAAGTCATGATGTAATCTGTTGTGTTGTCCAATAAATAAATAAAAAACCTATAAAGTAAAAACGGTACCATGTACAAGTTAAAAAAGGTTGTCAACTCCTAAAAATTTAAATTTTTCAAAATATCCAGAAACGAAGCCGCAGGCATGAACTACTTGCAAAATAATGAATATTTTGTTCTGGATAAATTTTCCAAAAAAGCAATTTGAGCGAGTTATAACAGATTTTTAAAAAAGACACGCCTCGCGTGTCATACGCCACACAAAAGTATTCGGTGGCACGCCTGGCGTGTCACCCGCACTGAACCGGTTAAATTATCGATATAAATTTTAACAATGTTCGCGCCAAAGCGCTAATGTCAAGAATCGACGCTAGATGGCACTCGGCTTGGCGCGATACGAGATGAAGTTCGGCCGAGCGTGTTGAGCGGTTTGTGTCGAGAACGCGCTAGAAAAAAGGGGAGTCCAAATTCAGCGCTGCGATAGGCGGCACGCTGTTTTTTTTGTCGGGAAGTCGGAAGCGGAATACGACACGCGCATCTAGGAAATATACGGTTTAGGATACGTAACGCGCATTCCTTGCTTGTTAGCTTCACCCGGGACTTATTGTATCTAACTCAGAATCTGTATAAGTGCATTCGACAATAATAACTAGTGCGGTATTTGATATTCTAGAATAACTGTCGCCACGCAAAACTGTAGTGACCTTTTATCCGGTCTCGCGTGTTAAGCTTTATAACAAACGAGAGTTAGTGGCTTCTGTAAGGTAGTTAAGCGTACGACAGAGTGAATGGACTGTCATCGTAGAAACGAAGAAAGTGACTGTGGACGGAGCCGCAGTGGGAGCGGTGCTGGGGTCCGAACTGCTGCAGATGGTAACGGTCTAATAAGGTCAATAACACTACCAGCCACACCCAGATACACATCACTGACCCTTACTTTCCTAGCACTATACAACCACATGCGACCTGACCGAATCCTGAGCGACCAGTCGCCTTGGATATAGGTAAGTAAACTCGGTTTAATAGAATAGAACGCTCCCCCCTGATTGTTTATTGTAATTAGAAACTTTCCACCTTTGGCCTGTAGAAGGCCCGACCAACATCTGCTTGTAGGTTCTTCCTCTACGGGCCCGGGAGACTACTGTTGGATAAGCAGCTGTTGGCCGTAACAACAATAATATTAATGTAGTCCTATGATCAAATAACGTTTTAAATTCGTAAACTGTATATTTAATCAAACGATCGATTGAGAGCCTTCCATTTAAGAAAAGAACTTGAAAAGTAAGCCGTGACGTTGCGCACTGACGCGTCGCTGAGTCAACTTACGCAGTTTCGCGTTAGTTTTACTTGCTTCACTTTTGGTGCGCGTACTAGTATTCTATGCGTAATAATTCTATGTTTTCTACTTTATATGCTCAATATTGTATAGCCCTTATTCATATAGTGTTTTGACGTCTGCCATTTTAAAAGTGGTATTGTTTCGGTTTATCTTTGTTATCTCTGAATGACCGCTTCCTTCATCCCACCCCGTACCATTAAACACGCTTAGCGCATAACGATACGTAATTGATAATGAAATGTATGGAAGCAATACCTGTCGGTTTGTTTCGGTGCTAACATAATACTTTAGGCCAATGTACGTTTTTCCGCCTGCCCTGGAAACATACTATAATTAGTAAGAATAGCAAAAAAGTGTTTTCAAAAGGAAAAAAACGCCGGCGCTATACGACGGCGGATTAACAAAAGACTATTTATTAGCGAACTGTTTTATGCTTGAACGGTTTCAAACTGTTTTAATCAAAAATAAACCTTATACCATATCACAAGAGCACATAGTACTTCGTAGGTCTATTCGGCCATATGATAGTAATAAGACGGCAGTTCAACCATTTTAAGCAAAATTAAACAATAAGACAAACGCATTGTTTTTTTTAACAGGAGACTTGTTTTCCAGAAATTTATTTACAACTTAAGTCTGAGCGATCGCAATGAGTGCTATTATTTGTTACTTATTAGATTATTTTTCCACAACATAATTGAAAACCCACAAAATAAAAAGAGTACCATGTATAAGTTAAAAAAAGGTTGTCAACCCCTAAAAATTTCAAATTTTCAAAATATCCAGAAACGAAGCCGTACGCATGAACTACTTGTAAAAGAATAAAAATTTTGTTCTGGATAAATTATCCAAAAACGCAATTTGAGCGAGTTATAACGATTTTTAAAAAGACACGACTCGTGTGTCATACGCCACACACAAAAGTAATCGATGGCACGCCTGGCGTGCCATCCGCACCAAAGTAGGACTGGAATAAAAAGTGTTGGAATCGCATTCGGCAACAAATATGCCCTCTTGTGCGTTTTACGAAAGTAACGCGACTCAAAATGTTTCGAACAAATGCGGTCATTCTTTTCAGGTTGCCATTCCTTTCACCCAGTAGCTACAATCCACATATTTATAATGTTTGCTTCTTTAGGAAATCTAAAATAAATAAATTATATTGGTAATTAAATTAAGGTTAAAAAATTTGTTTAGAGTCGTTAAGAAATTAAGGGATTTTTTTTGCCAAGCACTGGTATCCCTGTAGTGATTATACAGCAAATTTGAAACGACAAAATATAAATGGCGACCTTTAAATAAAAGAAAGCTTCTTAATTTAGTCGTATAAAACGAAAAAAAGTTGTAGGTTATTTTAGTAATCTATTTTATATTTTCTGATAATTATACATTAAAGATAATGAAAATTAATCAGCTAATCGATTTCTATAGGCAATTTTACTTTAAATAAGCTTACTTACTGATGAAAGGTTATGTTTGGTATGTTTCGTTCTGGTCGGTTTTTACAACCTAACACACAACGCACCATAATTTTACATAAACTCTATCTAAAACAAAAAAACTTTAAACGTCACGTAACTGAAACGTCTATAATTTAGTAAATAATCACATAAAACCACTAAAACAGTTGACGACAGCCGTTTGTTTGGAATATAGTACCTTTGTTCCAAACAAAGGAAATCGCATACGGTGAAAGAAACAAAAAAAATTGTTTGGTTTGCTCGCTCTTAACGTAACACAGATAAGTGTGTTTCTCTCACGCATTTGCTGTCATTTTAGTGACGCCTCTATAGTTCGTTCTCTCTCTACGTCGTTACTGTACTTGTCGAAGTGTAAATCGGCCTTAACAAAGTTATAACTTTTAACTATATTTTGCTCACTTGAATTTTCGGAATTAGCCCACATAAAGTCCAGTGGTTCTAAACATTTAAGACACCACCACGGCAGCGCACCTAGCGTTTCCGTAGTTTGACAGTTATTAGGCTAGTTAAAGAGGTTTCTTCAAACTTTACTTCTTTGCTGTCGCATGAATGGGCCGGCTTGAACTGGGGTGGTACCACGACCTCACAGAATACCAGCGTGAAGTAGAGGTTTACCTCTGCGTTTCGCTTGGTGAGTGCAGGTGGCCGGAGGCCCTTTTTACTGGAAATGAGGCATTCCATCCTAGTCCTCATGGGTGAAAACGCATCTGCATTTTGATCTGTAACAGAGAATAGATGTAGATGTCTATGGGCCGCAGCAACCGCTTACCATCAGGTGGACTGTGTGCTCGTTTTTCACCCTTATCCTATAAAAAAAAACTTTAATAACAGGTAAGCGAGAATAATTTTTTTTATATATTTTAATGAGTCAAAGTATCCGAATTCGGGATTTTTCAAACCTTTAAAAACTGATAACTCCGAAAATATTAACTTTCCTTTTTTATTTATATTTTCCCAAGATATATAAAAAAAAATATTGTTTATACTTTATTCTTTTTCTTTATGCATTTTTAATGGGTCAAAAGTATCCGAAATTGGGATTTTTCAAGGCTTTAACAATTCATAGCTTTGAAGATATTAACTTTATCATAAAAAGTCATGGGACTTTTTTATTCGTATTTTATTAAAGAATATAAAAAAATAGTCGTCCCGTTTGATAATAACAATTCAAGCTTAAACAATATCTACGGCACCGAACTGCCCCATGGCAACATGCATTTATATCATCAGTAGGAGAATTTGAAGAGAATTGTATAAAAAAAATTTGATGTAGAATAGTTTTCGGTATTCATGCGCCTATTCCTCCTGGACTATGTCTATATATTTGGCATTGCATTAGGTACGTCTTGCCCACTTCCAAACGTGTTAAACTTATCCAAAATAACAACAGTGGTAGAGCCACGCGGCAGCTCTTGCTGTCGCACGGATGGGCCGACTCAAACCGGGGTGGTACCACGACCTCACAGAATACCAGCCTGAAGTAGAGGTTTACCTCTACGTTTCGCTTGGTGAGTGCAGGTGGCCGGAGGCCTTTTTTACTGGAAATGAGGCATTCCATCTTAGTCCTCACGGGTGACAACGCATCTACATTTTGATTTGTAATAAAGGACAGATGTAGATGTCTATGGGCCGCAGCAACCACTTACTATCAGGTGGACTGTGTGCTCGTTTGTTATCCTTATCCTATTAAAAAACAATTATGCTGACCAAATATTGACAGTCACTGGAAACTACAATGGAAAAGTAGTTCGATAGTCCATTAATTCGTTAATTATTTCCGAAAAAAAAAACAAAAACAATAGCTGGCTAATCCTAACCGATGAAATAAACCTTTGAAAACGATTATCTATCATAAAATCCAACAATCATTAAGATTACTTAGCAAGTACCTAATATAATTAACACGGGTGAATTACGAAAAACCGAAAAAAGTTGAAAAAAGCTGTTTCCACCGTAAATTTAACTTTACACGCGCGCTATTGAGACTAGCTACCTGAAACGATTGAAGCGAGGGAGACAAATAAAATGTCGTATAGAATAATGTTACGAGAGCAAAAAATATTGCCTAGTTAAGTCGCAATTTGTAAATATCTAATATACTAATAATTAAAAATATATAATATACTAATATAAACAGTATATTATATATATAATATACTGTTTAAATGTAGAATATTTTCAATAATTTTATTAATATGATATTTTGTAAAGGAAAAAGTCACGTTGTTGATAATATGTATGATTTGGGTGAATTCATTTTTAAATAAAATATTTTACATGTACGCTAGGAATTCACTCAACTATATCAAAATTAATGTCGATACTTATCTTTAATGTTTATAAAGAATCGATAGATTTGCCCACACAACAATGAGAGGAAAGAAAATAAATTTTCAGTTTGCGTTATAAAAACGTAATTTTATTTTGCCGTTTGTCAAAGAGATGGATAAAAGAGAAGAATTGATAAATAAAAATAATAAATGGTTGGTTAGAATCCAAACAATAACTCAATTTGCAGCAAACATTTTCTTGAGAAATATAAAAGATAAATCAGAATAAAAACAATTTTATTAAAAGGAGCCATTCCTACATTGTAACATGTACCAGTAAATATAATATTGTTACAGTAAGACTTCAAAAAATGAACTTCAAAAACTTTAGGTAAAAATAGAGACAGATTTTATATTCTATTTTTTACTTATTATAAGGCAATGCTTGACCACAGTTCCACTTGGTGGTAAGTGGTAATGCAGCCGTAGATAGTAAATTGCACTGTCTTATCGTAACAAAAGCCTATTCACTCTTGCCTTGAAGACACCCAGATTGTATTCGGAGGGAAAGATAGACGCCGGCAAATTATTACACTCCTTTGCTGTACGCATTACATAAGTCGAAGCAAACTGTTTGGTTCTAATGCGTGGAATATCGTCAACAAAGGGGTGAAGACCCGCCGATTGCCTGAGCGTCCGATGGTGGAAAGGAGAGGATTAAATCGTGTATATATTATAAAACTGTACTATATTTTACCTCTGCGTTTCGCTTGGTGAGTGCAGGTGGCCGGAGGCCTTTTTTACTGGAAATGAGGCATTCCATCTTAGTCCTCACGGGTGACAACGCATCTGCATTTTGATTCGCAAACGAGGATAGATGCAGATGTCTATGGGCCGCAGCAACCACTTACCATCAGGTGGATTGTGTGCTCGTTTGTCACCCTTATACTATAAAAAAAATATTAAAAAAAATGTTGAGACTATCCAATTTAATTATGAACCCAACTGAGTATCTATTTATCAACCAAAAAAAAATGTATAACTTTACTTAACCACCCACACCTCACGGTCACATCTCCAACGGGTTAAGTGGAGCTTGGGATTATATTCAAAAGTTACAATGATTAAACTTTTAGTGTAGTTAGATACAGATATTTAGTAATGCTCCTGAAGTGCCACTAGATGCCCGCCCATGAGACGCGCGGTTCAGTGTGATAGGATAGTATAAATTCCATAGTATTTGATACTTACAACTCCCTATTCCCAATTTATGCTTGATGCTCGACGAAAGTATGCCAAGGGCTTGATAGCGTGGTTCATCGCCTACAGGGTTAGTCGTAGAGAAGAGGAACTCGTGGTGAAGTAATAGCTGCGCGGATCAATAGATCTGCGATATTAATATGCACTTGCCGCGGTCAGTCCATGAATGAGTGGCTATTTTCTTAACATACCGAGACAGAGAGAGTGCATCTGTATCCTCAGACACTTGGTGCACTTTACTCTGTTGAGATCTTTATGTTTATAAATTCATGCAGCCAAAATGATAATAAGTTTATTATAACTTTATACTTTTCAGACACAGATGAAAGAATGTAAACATGAAGCATGATGAAGCCTCATAAACATATTGGCCTTTAAACAGTGCAATCTCATTTAAATAATTGCTATAAGTTTCCTTATTTAAATTATAAAGTTTACATGCATATTTAAGTCGAATGTTAAAGTAAACTTCTATAATGTATTTAATTATTAATATTTAAATGTTCGTAATTATCAAAAGTAATACTTATATGAAAAATACAGCAGCCATTATGTACTACGTGTTCCGTTTTTTATTTTCCATTCAAAACATTTTATAAAATATAAATAGCATAATACCATATTAACAATATGTTAAAAAAGGAATTCCGGGGAAACTGTCCATGGCAGTAAATATTTTTCTCCAAAGATCATACTCCCGGGGGGGTCAAGTCTCTATGGAGCCGATGCAAACGTCGGGTAAAATAAGCGAAACAGAGACAGCGCTATACGCAAAACAGAGTAATCACTATTGAACCATGTTTTTTTTATATGATAAGGGTGACAAACGAGCACACAGTCCACCTGATGGTAAGTGATTGCTGCGGCCCATAGACATCTACATCTATCCTCTATTACAAATCAAAATGTAGATGCGTTGTCACCCGTAAGGACTAAGATGGAATGCCTCATTTCCAGTAAAAAGGGCCTCCGGCCACCTGCACTCACCAAGCGAAACGCAGAGATAAACCTCTACTTCACCCTGGTTTTCTGTGAGGTCGTGGTACCACCCCGGTTCGAGCCGGCCCATCCGTGCGACAGTAAAAGCTGCCGCGTGGCTCTACCACTGTTAATATGGAGGGGACACACGGGTGTGAACTAGACGTGGGTCGTTACGTCATTTTCAAGAAACGTAACGAAACCAGTGACTTGGTCGGCGTCACCTGTTTCAAAACTAGTGATTTTTGTAACTGGCTATTTTGCATACCTTAAGCGGAAGCGCAATTGCATACCTTAAGCGGAAGCGCAAGGTATGTTCTACTATCGCCTAAAAATTAAGATTCCAACATTTTATCGAATAAAATCGTATCTAGCAATCATATTATACATATAAATGATATAAAAAGCACATTGTTAGAAAGATAAATGATTGTTGTACTTATTAATATTTTTTTTAAATCGATTAATTGCTATTTTTAAATAAAAAAAAGGGTTTTAGTGGCTTATGGTGTGGATTTATCATGTCCCTGTGGCTTGTAAACACAATAACTTTTGAAAATATTAATTGTTTAACTCAATCTATTTTTTAATCTCTTCATCTATCATGTGGGAAGCCACTGAATGTAAATGGCAGTGTAGTTTTGTTTTGTTTAGCTATAATTAATTTTTTTCGGCTCCAAAATGGCGAAATTTTCGTTGATTTGTTAGCCTCGTATACAAAAATATTTCTCTAAATGGTTGTTGTTGTTGTTTTTATTATTCGCTCGAGAGAGCAGGCAAAGGAACTATGCCATACAGCCTTGTCTTCATGTATAATTTTCCTTCATATTTCACTGCTTCACAATATGTTGATGCGTCACATTGTGCAGCCTTGGGAGATTTTGACGGTAACTTGAGCCAGCAGGCAGCTGACAGTTGGCGATGGTATCTAAAGGCGCCTATGCAAACAAACAGCTTATCTTGAGATTCCATCACCATCAGAGCACTTGTTTCACAGTTTCCATTAATAGTTCACATGCGCAGACACTTAATACACAAAATCGCACTACTTTTACATATCAAAGTCCACTTCAAACCATTATTTAAACAATAATTCAGGAGCAGCAAGCCGCCGCCGGTCGAGTTCCCGCAAAACTCTTTCTCTAAATGGGAAGCTACAGCCACAGAGTAGTAATGAGTAGTTTAGTTTGGCTCACAGAGTACATTATATATAGGGAATAATGTAAAATAAATAAATTATACTAAAAATTTAATTACAAATTTGTTTTGTAACAAAATAGTAAGTTAGCAAGGTTCGATTGTATTTTAAACTATTCATTAATTTGTTTGATTCTTAATTGGCCAAGCATGGCTAAATTTAAAAAAGCGACATCTACTGCAACATGGACAAACTGTCATGACATAATAATACCTCTAAGAAAAATTATAGTATGGACTGTATGCCACTGGTTTGGTAGTGTTTCTATATAGTTTGTGCTGGTTTTTTGTTTTTTTTTTCTGTGGTTTGGCTTCAGTCGCCTTCGTGAGTGGACATTGTTTCGGTTGTTTGCAGCGGCTCAAAAAGATCGCTGTACAAATACACAATATTCGAATAACCAAATTTCTTAAATACTTAATTATAATAATAATAAGACATTTTTTTATTACAATATTTAAAAGCACAGAATAAATAATAGTAGTACGTACTAAAAGCAAGTAGTATCATTTTTTTTGTCATGGGTGACATTTTCATGGTTTTCGAGGGTGTTGAAACCGATAGGGTTGTCGAAATGTAAATCCAAGATGGCGGCCGCAATAAGTATCAATTATTTCATCATGGGTGTCATTTTTATGGTTTTCGAGGGTGCTGAAGCCGATAGTGCTGTCGAAATGTAAATCCAAGGTGGTGGCTGCAATAGGTATAAATTTTTTCATCATGGGTTTCATTTTCATGGTTTTCGAGGGTGTTGAAGCTGATAGTGCTGTCGAAATGTAAATACAAGATGGCGGCTGAATTAGGTACCAATTTTTTCATCATGGGTGTCATTTTCATGGTTTCCGAGGGTGTTGAAGCCGATAGTGTTGTCGAAATGTAAGTCCAAGATGGCGGCTGCAAAATATATCAATTTTTTCATCTTGGGTGTCATTTTCATGGTTTTCGAGGGTGTTGAAGCCGATAGTGCTGTCGAAATGTAAATCCAAGATGGCGGCTGCAACAGGTATCAATTTTTTCATCATGGGTGTCATTTTCATGGTTTTCGAGGGTGTTGAAGCCGATAGTGCTGTCGAAATGTAAATCCAAGATGGCGGCTGCAATAGATATAAATTTTTTCATCTTGGGTGTCATTTTCATGGTTTTCGATAGAGTTGAAGCCGATAGTGCTGTCTAAATGTAAATCCAAGATGGCGGCTGCAAAAGGTATCAAGTTTTTCATCATGGGTGTCATTTTCATGGTTTTCGAGAGAATTGAAGCCGATAGGGTTGTCGAAATGTAAATCTAAGGTGGCGGCTGCAATGGGTATTAATTTTTTCATTATGGGTGTCATTTTCATGAGTTTCGAGGATGTTGAAGCCGATAGTGCTGTCGAAATGTAAATCCAAGATGGCAGCTGAAGTAGGTACCAATTTTTTCATCTTGGGTGTCATTTTCATGGTTTTCGAGAGTGTTGAAGCCGATAGTGCTGTCGAAATGTAAATCCAAGATGGCGGCTGAAGTAGGTACCAATTTTTTCATCTTGGGTGTCATTTTCATGGTTTTCGAGAGAGTTGAAACCGATAGTGCTGTCGAAATGTAAATCCAAGATGGCGGCTGCAATAGGTATCAATTTTTTCATCATGGGTGTCATTTTCATAGTTTTCGAGAGAGTTGAAGCCGATAGGGTTGTCGAAATGTAAATCCAAGATGGCGGCTGTAGTGGGTGCCAATTTTTTCATCTTGGGTGTCATTTTCATTGTTTTCGAGAGAGTTGAAGCCGATAGTGCTGTCGAAATGTAAATCCAAGATGGCGGCTGCAATAGGTATCAATTTTTTCATCACGGGTGTCATTTTCATGGTTTTCGAGGATGTTGAAGCCGATAGTGCTGTCGAAATGTATTTAAACTACTTTAAAAATTCCGTATAATCATGTTATACGTAATTTTTTTAATGCGCTTAAGGTATGCCCAATTGGATTTACCAATATTTATTCGGCTACTGTGATTGTTTGCATAAATACCACCACGAACTATACAGTTACACACGAAACGAAAATAAATTTCATCACTATCTAAGTGTTTGTAGCTATACAGTTAAATCAATAAATTAACTTCCCTTCATACTTTATTCAGGCTCAGAAGTGATTGCATTAAATGTATTTATGATTGATTTGTATTTACAATGAAACTAAGATTTTCATAAAATTGTTAATGCAGGGGTATTTGAAGTCAATTTGATTGTATATACAATGATTATTGATATTCACAGTTTATTTAAACTTGTACAATCCACACTAATTTTATTAATATAATAACAAAGAAACGTTACAGTAAATGTACATAAAATACCAAAATAACATATAAATGTTAATTTTTACAAGATAGTATTCAAAAAGAAAAAAGTACAACGATGAACTAAAACAAACTAAATTACTTTACTTAACAGTGGTAGAGCCACGCGGCAGCTTTTGCTGTCGCACGGATGGGCCGGCTCGAACCGGGGTAGTACCACGACCTCACAGAAAACCAGCTTGAAGTAGAGGTTCACCTCTGCGTTTCGCTTGGTGAGTGCAGGTGGCCGGGGGCCCTTTTTACTGGAAATAAGGCATTCCATCTTAGTCCTCACGGGTGACAACGCATCTACATTTTGAATTGTAATAGAGGATAGATGTAGATGTCTATGGGCCGCAGCAACCACTTACCATCAGGTGGACTGTGTGCTCGTTTGTCACCCATATCCTATAAAAAAAAAAAAAAAAAAACTTAAATTCAATGTGACTATCGCTTCCCGGAATCGCAAACCATTGAAATTATTTACAAACGAAGATCACTCAATTTATATTGTCTATATCTATAGTTTTACGTATGAAAATCAAACGTACAATAATACTGTTACATACGCTGTTTTGTTTATTGTTGTATGCCACATGTGCGCTTTGCGCTTGACCGACCGACAGTCGACTCTCGCAACAATCACAGTTAACAGTAATAACGCATTTACAAAAATCACTACTCTTGTAATGTGACTCGAAACTAGTGATTCGGTTACATGCCGCGTAGCCAGTTATTGTAACTAGTGACGTGAAATAACGCCCACGTCTAGTGTGAACCGGGTACCTCTCGATTACGCATTGTATTTCAATTACAGTTAAGAAACTTTTATTTTTGCATTTTAATATCGTTGTCGCCTGCCCATTAAAATTATCTTTACTTATCTTATAAATTATAAACTATATATTTTGTAATATACATAACAAATAAAAGTTGTTTAATCCATGAAAGTACAAATTATACGTTACTGTGTTACGTTAAGAGCGAGCAAACCAAACAATTTTTTTTGTTTCTTTCACCGTATGCGATTTCCTTTGTTTGGAACAAAGGTACTATATTCCAAACAAACGGCTGTCGTCAACTGTTTTAGTGGTTTTATGTGATTATTTACTAAATTATAGACGTTTTAGTTACGTGACGTTTAAAGTTTTTTGTTTTAGATAGAGTTTATGTAAAATTATGGTGCGTTGTTGTGTGTTAGATTGTAAAAACCGACCAGAACGAAAAATACCAAACATAACCATTCATCAGTAAGTAAGCTTATTTAAAGTAAAATTGCCTATAGAAATCGATTAGCTGATTAATTTTCATTATCTTTAGTGTATAATTATCAGAAAATATACAATAATTTACTAAAATAACCTACAACTTTTTTTCGTTTTATACGACTAAATTAAGAAGCTTTCTTTTATTTAAAGGTCGCCATTTATTTTTGTCGTTTCAAATTTGCTGTATAATCACTACAGGGATACCAGTGCTTGGCAAAAAAATCTTTTAATTTCTTAACGACTCTAAACAATTTTTTTAACCTTAATTTAATTACCAATATAATTTATTTATTTTAGATTTCCTAAAGAAGCGAACATTATAAATATGTGGATTGTAGCTACTGGGAGAAAGGAATGGCAACCTGAGAAGAATGACCGCATATGTTCGAAACATTTTGAGTTGCGTTACTTTCGTAAAACGCACAAGAGGACATATTTGTTGCCGAATGCGATTCCAACACTTTTTATTCCAGTGAGTAACCTATTTTGATTTGGAATTTTTGGTGTTAACTATTGTTGTAATTTTGAATTTTACAGGGATATTTTTTCTACATGCTTAATATTTATTTTCTCAGGATATTATTGATAAGCGACCTTGTACTACGAAACAACTGAAAATCGTCGAACCAGGACTTCAGGTAAAATAATAATACATACATTATGATATGATATATGATATATGATGATACAAGTACGCTTAGTTGAAAATTATGTACGAGGCATCATATATCTCTTTGATTTTTATATCTTTTTGAAAAACATTCAAAAGCAATGCTATAAACTTGTGTAAACTTATATCTTAATTAAAAGCTACAGCTATAAAAATTAATATAGTACATCGTAAATTGTAAAATCACCCCCATTTTTAGTTTAAATATGTACTACCCTCTCACCCCTTTCTGTCGCCAGACGGTCATGCTTCCAGCGAAATTTTTAGTTTGAAGGAAGGGACAGTATGTATAATTACACGTGTACATAATCGTATTTCATCTTCATTCTTTCTTAGAGACGACAATGCACATGAATTTCCTTTTGTTTGTACTTGGTTGCAGTAACTTTTTACCATGCGAACTCGTTTGTCACTTTAATCTCTATATATATAAATCAATTGCTGTCCGTTAGTCTCGTTAAAACTCGAAAACGGCTCGAACGATTTTGATGAATTTTTTTGTGTGCGTTTGAGTGAGTCCCTGGATAATTTAGAAGAGAAACACAATTAGACCCGGTAGCGGGCGCTGTTGTCGAGATCCAGAAATCACCCGTGCGAAGCCGGGGTTGTTTTTTAGGGTTACAGACTCTGAACGGGATGAAAAAATATTTACTTAGAATCCTTTAGTTTTCAAGCATGCGTTACCAAACCGAAAACTGTAAAGATGTACAAAAATTTTCCTAATGCTGTTTCAATTATTTGTTTTATTTAAATAATATTCACATAAATATTTTGTATTATTTCTGTTGTTTCATTCGAAATTGAATACATACCTGTGGATATGTTATTATCTACAGATAAAAAGATCGGTAGATAATAATATATCCAAAGGTAAGTTTTTGAAACTATTTAATTTCAAGTATATTATAGCTTTTTTGTGTGTTTTTGCGCAATCTGTTATACATAGCAAAACATATAAAAAAAACTGATTATAATTACAAGGTAAAGACAAAACGCCAAATAAAGCGATTTAAAATATAATAAAAAAAATCGTTTTATTTTTCAATTCAGTACTTTTTAACCTTTTTACCTATTAACCTTACTACTTTTACCTATTAACCTTTTAATATATATCTTAGGAAGTTAATGAACTACTATTAACCTAATAAGATATATCTTAGGAGGTTAATGAATTACTTACATATTTTTGAAACACTGTGTATTGATTCTACCTCTATTTAGTAAACAGAATTTACTTTTCCCAAAATTCAAGAAAATAAAAATAGGGAATCATTGGCAACACTAATCTTAAACTATTGCTATCCCGCTTAGGTATACGGCAAGGACTACTCTATTGTACATACTCCCTCTACGAGTAACGAGTTTTGGTCTAGGACAGGTGACAGTAACTGTGCGTCCACCGTGAATGCGCGGCCACTAGGGCCTTTTGCGGGCGCGACGGCGGGAGCGTGCAGTGGCCACAGTGACGAGTGCTTATACCGTATTTCAGGTATTGCAAACCATGGCGATCTTTACTAGACAGTTTGATCCTGAGATGGGAGATGTTAAACATAAGGGAGAGTATGCACAAAATAAATAAAAACAGAGAAATAAATGGTGAATTTATTACTTTGTATGAAGAATTGAGATTGTACCGAGAATGTCCGTGTCAACATTTGATTATATCATGAGTAAAATATCACCTAAATCATCAAAAAATTTGAAGATGCAATAACGCAAGCAATTAGAACTGGTTTGATACCCCAGCCACCCGCGCATTGGGTCGCTTGCTGACTAGGTCCATAGTGTGGCCATAACGCGCGGATAGGAACGTTTAAACTCTACGCGCACTATCTCACTCATGCCTGTAGCTTTAGGCGCCCGCCTTAGTCATTACTCTATGGACACAAACGGCGGTTTCGTATGTTTGATAATTCGCGCCCGCTGTCGCAACCGCGCTAGGCTCGCGCTGTGGACCAGCGCTAAACGGTTAAGTGAGCAGTAGCGTTCAAATGTCTTCGTGGTGAGTTTAATGAAAAAATACAATTTTATATTTGAGAGTCGAACACGAACACGTTGCGTCCTGTCAACTTATGCACTGAACTAAACCCGATCATTCATACGAGCATCGAGTTTAGTTAGCAAGTGGCGGCAGACTCTCATGAGGGCAACAATTTAAACTTGACTCGCCGAAAGATAGACCAGCCGGCTGTCCCGTTCAATTTAATTGTTAATTTGCTACTTGACTCATTGATTTACGTTCAAACGAGATTTTCATACTAAGCTGGCTAGGTTCTAAAGTTAATTCGAAACTGTACTTGTCGAAGTGTAATCGGCTTTTAGAAGATATATTCAATGATCTCTGCGTCTGACAGCTAATACTGGAGTTTTGGCGGGAACATGACTGTTGGTGGATTACTGCCCCTGTATTTATGTTAAAATAATGATTTCAAGTGGATTTTTATATGTAAAAGTTGTGTGATTTTGTGTATTAAATGTCTGCGTATGTGAACTATCAGTGGAAACGGTGAAACAAGAGCTGCGATGGTGATGTGAATTTCAAGATAAGGTATCTGTCTGCTTAGGCGCCTTGAGATATTATCGCTAACTGTCTGCTGGCTCGAGTTGCCTTCAAAAGCTCCCAAAAATTATGCAATATGACGCATCAACATATTGTGAAGCAGTGTACTATAGTATAAAAGATTAGGTATTACCTATCACTTGATACTGAGATAAAAGAAGACATGGCTTAAAAGATAAGCATCTGTACGATATTCTACTGGGTTTAGCGACTTACCGCTACAATCTCCCTGCAACCACGAATCCAGGGGCTGGCTAAAGGAGCTCGGGGCAGTCGTTGCAATGATAGTAGTATAAAAGTTCAGCAGAGTGTATCGCACAAGAGTCCATAGGTTGCACGTGCAACACTTCCAGGTGAAAGAGATCTTGAGAGACGAGCTTGAGTAACACGAAATTATTTGTATGCGCGCGCGTCGGTGGTTTTGATTAGACTGTTCACAATAACCGCCAAACGATGTGGCGCTTGTGTCGCACAGAGAACCATAACCCGCAAGATTATGGATGCATTCAGAATGAAAACAGTTGATCGCTAACCCAATGAATTTAATAGAAATATAGAAAAAATAATATCTTCGAAATTGTGTTGCCTTGTACTTGTTATTATATACGAAAAAAAAAAGAAACCAAAAACACAATATATTAATAATCTGTTCCAGTACGGAACATGCCACTCACCTTAAAAGAAGTAATTTCTTTTAAAAATCGCTAACTTATAGTATAAATTGAAAGAAAAACAAAATAACTTAAGTACTAAGATTAAGATTGTAAGCATAACACATTACTCTAACGGAAATGGGCAAACTTTTACTACAGGTCGTTTAAAAATAGTATTCCCAGCCTTTAAGGTCACTACACGAGTGACTTGATCAGAGTCAGGATGAACAGCATGCACACGCGCGAACTTCCATTGTAATGGCGGAAGGTGCTCGTCGCATACCACAACAACAGTGCCTTCACGAATGGCGGAGCCGCGGTCATGAAGCCACTTACTACTCTGTTGTAAATGATGGAGATATTCTCTACTCCATCTTTTCCAAAAGTTCTGGACTGACTATTGTATCCAGCGCCAGCGTGTGAGACGGTTAGGAGTTTCGTCCAGCAAAGATACATCAGGTAGAGCCGTTAAGGGTTCTCCTATTAAAAAATGAGACGGTGTTAAAGGGAGGGGATCGGTAGA
Source organism: Parnassius glacialis (assembly GCA_033319125.1). NCBI lineage: Eukaryota > Metazoa > Arthropoda > Insecta > Lepidoptera > Papilionidae > Parnassius > Parnassius glacialis. Next base: position 55,359,118 of record JAVANC010000005.1, read on the forward strand.
AGCCGAACTCATGGCGCAAAGGGGACGTGAGTTTAACACGGCTTCGATTTGACAGAGAAGAGTATGCATCTCGTCGTAAGTTTGAGTACGAGTTCCAACCACACGATGTAGGTGATGTTTGAAACTTTTAACACTGGCTTCGAAGAGACCTCCAAAATGGCTAGCATGCGGAGGTTGAAAGTGCCACGTAAGTCCCTGTTGAAGGGTTTGTTGATTAATTGTACCTTGAACGAGACCACTACGTAAAAACGCGTATAGGTCTTTAAGATATTTGTTACATCCGACAAAATTCTTTCCGCAATCTGAATATATATCCGTACATAATCCTCTACGGGACGTGTAGCGTCGCAGAACTGCTAAAAATGCATCAGTCGAAAGCTCCGAAACGAGTTCGAGATGTACGGCCTTTACGCTCATACATACGAATATCGAAACATAACACTTCACTATTTTCGCGTTACGTACTTTATTTGCACGAACAAAGAATGGACCGGCATAATCTACGGCCGTTTTAAGGAAAGGACGCGCCAGACGTATTCTCGAAGCTGGTAGTGGTCCCATAATCGGTTGATCACGCGTTGGACGAGCACGAAAGCAACGGACACAGCGATGTATGCGTTGACGCACGATGTCGCGGCAAGACAATATCCAATAGCGCTGCAACAGCAAGTATTGCACGGACTGAGGTCCTGCGTGCAGATAGCTTATGTGAGCGTCGTCGATAATTAAGTTAGTTAAAGCATGTTTTTTCGGTAAAATTATTTGATGTTTAGATTCAAATGGTAACAATGATTTATGAATTCGACCTCCTACACGTAACAGTTTGTCACTATCCAAAAAGGGCGTAAGACGTCGCAATTGATTAGAAGGTAATTTTCCTTGAGATATCTTTAAAATATCGTCTTGAAAGACCGATTGTTGAGTAAGGTAAATTAGTCTATTTAATGAGAAATTATATTCAGGTACTGTAACGTAACCCGGGAACGGAATTTTAACCTTTTTGCATGTATTATAAAAACGAAATATTAGCGCGGCAATCCGAACGAGTTTGCTTAGCGACGAAAATCGCATTATAATTTCGGCATTTTGTACCGGCAGTGCCGTAGACATAGCAGAAGATAGCGTTAAGTTACGTTTTTCTTCACAGGTGCTCATAGTTTGATTCTCAACCGGCCAGTTGTCGGGACTTCGTCGGAGCCATGCGGGACCATGGTACCACAAGTCGTGTTGTACTATCGCGGTAGGTAGTAAGCCACGTGATGCAGCGTCAGCAGGGTTCTCGACTGACGGAACATGGTGCCAGCAGCTGGCGGGAATGCGGGATAGAATATCGCTAGTGCGATTGGAAACAAACGTCTTCCATTCATGCGGTGATGAACGGAGCCAGGCCAGCACGATAGAGGCGTCGGACCATGCGTAAATCCGTTCGCGGCAGATGCGATCTCTGTATAAATTAGCTACCTTATCTAATAGCTTTGAAAGTAATAGAGCTGCCATCAGCTCGAGACGTGGGATGGTAAGTGTTACGCGGAGCGGAGCTACCCTAGTCATCGCCATAATTGGGTAAGTATAAATATTGCCGTCCTTGCCTGAATCCATGAATTTCTATCGAATCGATATTGTTACTAAAATGTATCACGGAAACGATATCTGTGATAGCAGCGGCAGCTCGTTTATGAAACGTGTCCACGAATTAATGATATCAATGGGCGGATTATCATCCCAATCTACATTTGCCATCCACAATAGCTGAATCAAATGCTTGGCATATAAGGTTACCGGTGATAGCAACCCGAGAGGGTCATATATTTTTGCGATCTCAGAAAGAATAGACCTCTTGGTGCATTTATGAGTGGTAACTTGAACTTTAAAATTAAATGTATCAGATCCCGGATTCCATTGGAGTCCGAGAACCTTAACTCTTTTGTCGTTCTCCATTTCAGAAAATAGGACGTATTCGGGCCGCTCACCATGACAAGCTGGTGGCTGTACTGTAGCGAGTATCGCTGACGACATTTTACAAATGTCGATAAGCTCCCGCTACAGAGCGAGAGTTTTAGACTCCGTATCCTCACCAGAAACAACATCATCGACAAATACGTCATTCAATAATACGGGAGACGCGAGCCTAAAATACTCGGCCTCATCGTGAGCGAGCTGCTGAATTGTACGCAAAGCGAGATATGGTGAGGAATTTACACCGAATGTGACCGTGCGGAGACGGTAATCCCGTATTGGTTCTTCTGGCGATTTACGCCATAAGATGCGCTGGGAATCCCTATCAGTTTCACGAATCAGTATATTTCGATACATTTGTTTAATATCCGCAGTGAACGCTACGGCATGCACACGAAACTTTAAAAGTACGTCTACTATATCAAGGTGAAGCTTGGGACCCGTTAGAAGAACGTCATTAAGCGACAAACCACTCGTCATTCTACAACCCGCATCGAACACTACGCGTGTGCGAGTTGTTTCGCTCGATTCTTTAACTACACAGTGGTGTGGAATATAATAGTTGGCACCTTGCAAAGGCTCACTTTCAACGAGCTTCATATGATTCAGGTCTTTATACTCCTGGAGGCACGTGTGATAATCAGTTTTCAGCTGCACATTGCGTTCCAATCTATACTCTAATTTTCGAAAACGAGCCAATGCAATTTGCCGTGATTCGCCGAGGCGCGGTGCATTGGGCTTGAATGGCAGGGCGACGACGTACCGTCCTGTCTCGTCCCGTGCTTTTTTTTCTTTTTTTTTTTTTTATAGGACAGGGTGCAAACGAGCATGCGGCTCACCTGATGGTAAGTGACTACCGCCGCCCATGAACAACTGCAACACCAGGGGAATCGCAGATGTGACCCGTGTATGCGTCTTTTGGAAAAAGTATTCGCATAGCTCCTCGTCTGGAGTGTAAGTACGTTTCTCAGAAAATGATTCCAGCTCCCAAAACCTTTGAAGATTGTCGTTGTCAAACGAGCTAAAACATACTTGGAGTGGAGTCGAAACGATTGTATCGAACGTTATTTTACCTAATAATAAATAACCTAACACGCTATTCATCGCAATTGGTGACCCCGGAGGTCCAGCAATCATGTTGCCTAATAAAATATGGGATAGTATATCCGCTCCTAGTAACATTTCTACCGGTTGGAGTGTGTAAAAGTCAGGGTCAGCTAAGTTTAAATTTTTAAATGTGACCATCCTGTAAAGGGCAGAAGTACACTGGGCATTTTTGTAACTAATTTTGGCAAAATTAATGCATCCACGGGTACAATGGCTTGCTGTTTACCCTTTGGAACAATTACACATGATACTATACCTTTAGGTTGCACAGGATCGCTATCGCCTATGCCAAAAACCGGAATATTTATATGTTTACGCGCTAAACCTAAACGTTGTACGCAAGACTCTGTGATAAAGGACGCCTGGCTACCCGTGTCTACAATACATCGAACGGTTGATACCTTTGATTCACCTACGCAAATATCAACGAGCGCTGTAGATAATAGGACTCTATTAGTACGAACTAAAGGTGCATTGGACGCGCAATTATTATGTACCGCGCTGCTGTCGGCAGGTAAGGTAAAAGGTGACTCAGCCGTGATAACTCTCATTCGCTCTTTCGTAGGCGGGATCTGTATAGCACTATCCGCCGCCGCCGTTTCGCTAATGACCGATAACGATTGCGTTGAAAAATGAATTAATGTATGATGTCGTTTATAACACGAACGGCAAACGAAATTTGATTTACAATTCTGAACGTCGTGTCCAACATGTAAGCAATTAAAACAGATGTTTTTATTTTGCACGAATGAATATCTATCTTGTGGGGAAAGATTTAGAAACTGTGAACATTTAGTTAATATATGTTGACCGTTGCACTGTAAACAAGTTTTAACCTTATTACCATTATTTTTAGATCGAGACTGCTCTATGGGTACATTAAGGTTAGTAATGAAAGAGCGTCGCGCCGTAGGCACGGTACCGTCGCTTGCGTTGTTGCTCCGGCCCGAGAATTTTACTGAACTATCTACATTCAGCGATGGTTTCTTAGCGGAATGTACGTTTGCAATAGTAGAAATAGTTATTTCGTCAGCGGAAATTTCCCGTTCGAGGAAAGAAATTAACGCGCATACGTCTGGAATTTCGGATGGCTTATTCAATGAACGTTCAAATGTTCTTCTAATTGTGAGCGGAATCTTACGCAACAAAATATTTAATAGTATAAAACTCCATTGTGTTATTGGAAAATTCATAACTTCAAGCGCCTTTATATTCTCGTGATATATATTTAGTAAATTTCGTACACTATGACTTAACCTATCGGAACAAGGTTCAATATCTAGAATTTTGTCAAGGTGTTTCGATGCAATAATTCTTTTATTATCATAACGCGACACTAAAATATCTAAGGCTACAAAGTAATTTTCGTCGGTGATAGGAATAGATTTAATAAGATTATGTGGCTCGTTTTTAACTGCAAGTAGCAAATATCTAAACTTTTCCGCATTACAGTAAGCGCTGTTGTTATGTACTAGCGAACGAAATAAGTCATAAAACGACGGCCAATCGGTTGGATCGCCGTGAAATTCTGGCAATGGCAATATAGGTAGGTTTTTCTGTTTGCTTGCACTATGACCTCGGATGCTTGAGATGACCGACTCGTGCGGCGCAGCTGCTCCTCCTTTTTTAAATTGTTTAAATGGGTAACAATAGTATAATATAAATCGTTAAAAGCATTGCGAACTTTAATCTGCTCCTCTTTGTTAAATTATTTTATTTTAATGAGCGTTTTCTCAATCTTTGTTTGAACTTTATTGAATTTTCTTTGGTGAGCCGCTAAATCTATAGTTCGCGAACGAAAATGTTGTTCATTTGTTGTTGCGAGCTGAATAATACGATTAAGCTCATCAAGAATTAAATCTTTTTCGAAAATATCTTGTTCACACAGTGATTCGTCGTCCGACATTTTGCGTTACAAAATGGCGGATTACAATTTTACACGTAAAAGAAATGAGTACGTAATACTGCAATACTTTTGTTTACAAGACAACACAAACTGGAAGATATTAATTCGGATTGAATGATAAAAAATGTTTAATCCGGCTCGAAGGACCAAAAATATTATGTACGATATTCTACTGGGTTTAGCGACTTACCGCTACAATCTCCCTGCAACCACGAATCCAGGGGCTGGCTAAAGGAGCTCGGGGCAGTCGTTGCAATGATAGTAGTATAAAAGTTCAGCAGAGTGTATCGCACAAGAGTCCATAGGTTGCACGTGCAACACTTCCAGGTGAAAGAGATCTTGAGAGACGAGCTTGAGTAACACGAAATTATTTGTATGCGCGCGCGTCGGTGGTTTTGATTAGACTGTTCACAATAACCGCCAATCGATGTGGCGCTTGTGTCGCACAGAGAACCATAACCCGCAAGATTATGGATGCATTCAGAATGAAAACAGTTGATCGCTAACCCAATGAATTTAATAGAAATATAGAAAAAATTATATCTTCGAAATTGTGTTGCCTTGTACTTGTTATTATATACAAAAAAAAAAGAAACCAAAAACACAATATATTAATAATCTGTAAGATAAGTGTAGAAGGAGTACCATCTCTATATATGAAAAGTGTCCATAAAAACGTGTCCAATAAGGGTGGCGCTGCAGTAGCATAGGATAAATAAAACAAAACCGCCAAAAGTAATTAGAATAAGATGGAGAAATAAACAAGGACCGACCAATCCGCTTGATTTTGTACTACGTAAATAGTTGAGATTTTGTATACTGGCATTTTACTAGCTACTCTAGTCATGAATTTTTTTTAAATATTTGAATTCAGCTGACTTCACTCTGTTCACAACAGCCATCTTCATATCGTAGTTTTTCAGACGCCAGCGCTATTGTGGTATGCTTTGGAACCTCTATTTTCAGTAAATAGTAGGACACTTTTTCAACTTTCGCCCCCTTATAAGATGGTTCTCCTTATACTCTACACTCCATAAGTACGGAACAGCATCTAAACCAAGAGAGTTTTGGTGGGAATTTGATCGGCGGTGGTTTGCTACTCCTGTTTTATAGTTTAAATAATAGTTTGAAGTGAATTTTGATATGTAAAAGTGGTGCGATTTTATGTATTAACTGTCTACGCATGTGAACTATTAGTGGAAACGGTGAAAAAAGTGCTCTGATGGTGATGGATTCTCAAGATAGCTATTTGCATAGGCGCCTTTAGATACCATCACCAACTATCAGCTGTCTGCTGGCTCAAGATACCGTCAAAATCTCCCAAGGGCTGCGCAATGTGACGCATCAACATACTGTGAAGTAGTGAACTATGAAGGATAATTATACATTTGGATAAATTATAATAAACCGAATAAAAATACTTAAGACTTGGCCTAAAGGTCTAGATACCAGGCCATAAACTCCTAAGAAAAACATCTAAGACAAGAAATCTTGTTTAAAAAAAAATAGCCGACACTGACAGACTGACACAAATCAACAAATGTCAACAGAAATCTTGAAGGAGCAAAGAGTGATAAATAGATTGCTGTACTAGAGAAATAACTATTTCTCTCCTAAATATTTCAATATCTTTGTTTCTTGGTGATTTAGCATTCAAAGCTTATCCAATACCTACTAGATAAATGTCAAAATAATAAGCAATAAAATATACCAAAGTTCATTCAAGGTAATGTGTAATTAATGTGTAAAAAGTATTCAATAACATAATTAATAAACATGCTTTATGGCCCTTCTACACTACTCGCGAAGTTAATCGAAGTTGGCCGATGAGAATAGTGTAGAGAGGTACTTCGATTCGCTTCGTAGAACCTCGTTTTGCCTCGGACGACTTCCGATCGCTGTCGGTTTTTTGCGCCAGAGTCAAAGAACTTCGCGAAGTATCCCAAAGTTACACGAAGCGTCTCAATACACTATTCGGCGTACGCCAGTTATATACGACAGCTCTAGTAGTAGCACGAGTGTGTAGTCACGTTCTTCGGACTGTGATCGACTTCGACGAGCACTTCGTCAAAATTACTTCGCGAGTAGTGTAGAGCATGGCAGCATGGCCTCGCATTAACCACCACCAACTTAGTCAAACCTATGGTCAAGCCAAAGAGTATAGTGGGCAGGCCAAAGAATTTTTTTTTAAAACATAGTAACAAAGTGACAGCGTTCCTACATTGTCACTCCAGGAAGTTGATTGTATTCTGGTTGCTCACCTCAGGGCCATGCTTTGTGGCATTAATTTGGAGAGGCCGAGGTTCAGCACGTGTTAAGAGCTGTAATGATGAAGAGAATAAAAGACTATATCTTTATAGATATATTTCTGTGGACTTTTAATGGGCTTTAAAATGTTGTTGATGATAATTCAAATGTCATATGAAACATTTAAAAGATTTCACCTATAAAACCGGAATTAGCTAGTGAATTTCTTGTTAACAATACTGAAAAATGATTTTTCAAACATACCTTTTACATACATAAGAAAAAAAAAGATTAATAATTATTAACTTTCAATTTTATATTTGTAATACAGTGAATTTCATTTATTACGATTTTGGTTGTAGCAACCATTTACCTATAGCGAGGTTAAATCTAAGTCCCTTGAATTTAAAGCATATTTTAGTACAAAATTCATATGGCTATAGCGACTTTGGATGGAACGCCGAGTTCGGGTGTAGTGACTTTTTTTAATGAATCATTTGTAACAAATTCCTAGAAATCCCATGCAGGTATTGCAACTGGAGTCGGCTGCCAAAAACAAAGATTTCTTTCTTTCACAAACATTTCTTATCTTTTGAGATGATTATTCACAGATGGTCAGCAAGTGTGGAGACCTTTACCTTTTGTTTATAGATATCAGCTAAGTAGGTAGGGAAGTGTGTACGTTTCGGAGTTAAATTTATGGGTTACAAAGTGATATTCTGAGTAGCAACTGTAATGTATTGAATTTGTTACCTTTGCCTGTAACAACTTCCATATATAATGACGAAAATAGACTTGTTATACCCGAAATCCACTGTATTTCTATTTTAAACACTATAGTTTCAATAACACCTACAGTAGAATCGCTGAGATATGTGTTAATAAGAGCTTGCTTTTAAGAAATACTGATTTAATTTTAATTTTGTACATAAAGTTACCATGGTTTTTGCAGCAGGCTGTAGATTTAAGCTCAATATTGTTACTTATTTAGTCACATTCAAATTACGTTGTATACATACATTACGTTAGTACTTATTTTATAACAGAAATTTTGGTATTGCAAAAGTTTTTGTAATTTTTATTGAGTCAAATTCAACAACAAATTACAATTAAAATAATATAATCATGATTTTTCTCTCTCTTCATCTCTTATTATTTTTCAGGTGCCCGCAAAAGTAGAGGCATGACCAAAAATCAATCACCGTTACAGTAAATACCATTTTATACCAATGCCTAAATGGTTACCAATAAACAGACTTCTGCAGGTGCGAGTCACCTCATGCATAATCTTTTTATTATGCCTTATAGCTGTGATTCAATTCTTTGCCTCATACGGAGAATATAATTATGACCACATACCGCGAGAACAATTGATCAGTAATATATATTTCCATACAAACCCCAAACTAGTGCCAAAGAAAGAAACACCTAACTGTAACTATGATGGTATATTGCAAAGCACAAGCACCATCAATAGTTGGGAGGTTCCAAAGAAATATGATGATTTCTCGGCTGCTGGATTAGCGAATGGTAGTTATACACCTGAGAACTGTAACCCTCTCCTCAGTGTTGCCATACTAGTTACCTACAGAAACAGACAAAATCAGCTAGATGTGTTCATACCATACATGCACAATTTTTTACGTAAACAAGGTATTCATTATAGGTAAGTCTATTAAACATAAATCTAGTTTCGTTAAAAAGATAAAAATAACATTTTCACCATTATCATCTTCATGAAGTGTTCTAAACATGTTAAACAAATAGCAATAGTATTTAAAAACGCTGCTTTCCAAACTTGCTGTACGTAATTTGTATATTTCGACCTATTTTGGTATATGCATTCCAAATCTGGAGCCCCTATTTCAAAAAGGATATTGAGTTACTGGAGAAGCTTCAACACAAATTTTCAAAAGTTCCTAAAGTATTGAAAAACATACCATATGAGGAAAGGCTGAATGAACTTAAGCTAACGACTCTGAAAAATAACAAAGAAAGAGGAGACTTGATCCAAACATATAAAATTATACATGAACACTATGATCTAGAAAATTTTGACAAAGATTTATTCCGGTACTCAAAAAACACACATCTTAGGGGACATCACTTCAAATTAACTAAAGCCGTGTCACATAATAGTGATATCTGCACAAACTATTAACCAATTCAAGAATAGATTAGATAAACAACTAAAATAGAATAATTGCACATTTAAAACTAGGATACGGGCTTATATCAGTTGTTTCAACTGCTGGCCTGTTAATAATAATAATAATTACCAACAGGCAGGTGCAGGACCAGCATAAAAGAGATCTACATCGTACTGTAGTCTGAAAGTAATGACAATGCCTAATACAATATTTTGGCGATATTTATTACCACATAAGAAGCGTCCATTATTCCGTTACAGGCTATAAAAGTCCACTGCTGAACATAGGCCTCTCATAGATTGCCTTTTGGGAGGATTTCGCAAGCTTGGCAAGCGGGTTAGCAACCGCTTTTCCCTCTGTCGCCTCTTACGACACCCATGTGGCGATATGGAGTGGTGGATATTCTTATACCGTCGGTGTGTGGGTTATAAGAAGCTTAAAAGGAATAAAATAGAATAGAATAGAATAATTTTTTATTCAATATTGATTATTACATAATACTTATTGAAAGCCATATTTTATTTACCACTGGTTCGGAAAATACCTCAGTCCTGGGAAGAACCAGCAAGAAACCCAGCGGGACTTTTTTTTAAAACATAATTTCACTTAACAATAATTTTGTTTATACAATTTTTAAATGATATTTTCATAGAACCAGCATGGTGGCGATCACCCTATTCCCAGGGGTTATTTTCATTAATGTATTCCTTGATATTATAATAACCCTTCTTGTACAGTTTTTCTTTAATAAAACTTTTAAACTTGTTTATTGACAAACTTTGAATATGTTCTGGGATTTTGTTGTAAAAGCGTATACATTGCCCCATAAATGAATTACTGATTCTGTGGAGTCTAGTAACTGGCATTACAAGCTTATGTTTGTTCCTAGTATTTAAAGTATGCACATCCTTATTCTTATTAAAGCTATTTATGTTTTTATGCACATACATTACATTCTCATTAATATATTGCGATGCAAAAGTTAATATGTTTATTTCTTTAAATTTTTCTCTGAGGGACTCTTTACAATTTAGGTTATAAATCGCCCGTACGGCTCTCTTTTGCAAAACAAATATAGCTTCAATATCAGTCGCATTACCCCATAGCAAAATTCCATAAGACATTACGCTATGAAAGTAACTAAAATACACTAATCTAGCTATCTCAACATCTGTGAGACTTCTAATCTTTCTTACAGCATATGCTGCAGAACTAAGTCTGCTTGCTAATTTAGATATATGAGGGCCCCATTGAAGTTTCGCGTCAATAGTAATACCAAGAAAAACAGTGGTATCCACAAGACTCAACTCCTCCCCATTTAACAGCACATTGGTATTCGAATGTTTTACATTAGGTATTGTAAATTTAATACATTTTGTCTTATTGCCGTTTAAGAGCATATTGTTGGCGTTAAACCAATGTACCAATTTCGATAGAGCATTATTTACATCGTCATAACTAATTAACTGTCGTTTGAGTTTGAAAATCAAAGAGGTATCGTCAGCAAATAATACTATATCGTGACTGTCCCCTACAAGATAAGGTAAGTCATTAATATAGATTAAAAACAGGAATGGGCCAAGAATCGAGCCTTGAGGAACGCCCATTGATACTACCAATCCGGAGGAACCTTTACTATTAATTTTTATTAATTCAAAAAGTAGTGATTACACTACTTTTTGAATTCTGTTACTTAAATATGAAGTAATAAGTCTAAGCGCTAAGTTTTTTACACCGTAATGTTGTAGTTTCCTGATTAATGTCTCATGATGAACACAATCGAAAGCCTTGGAAAGATCACAGAAAATACCTAAGGCATCTTGTGAATTCTCCCAGGCATTAATAATATATTTCAGAAGCTCAACACCAGCGTCAGACGTCGAGCGACCCCGTGTAAATCCAAATTGGTTTTTATGAAGTAATTTATTTGTATTAAAAAAAGTTAACAATTGATCCAAAATTATTTTTTCAAAAATTCAAAAATGATAGACTGATACAATATATACAACCCAGACATACATACAGACCAAAACAATCCATATGCCTATTAACAACCAATGAATGTCATGTCTGAACAAATTTATATACAGCTAAAACTGGAAGGAGAAGAACCTAGTGTTTATCCTTTTTAGTGGAGGTATAGATTTTTACATCCCCTTTACAACATATACACTCACTCAGCAACCTTTACACAGTTAGCTACGAAACATATGTCAATTCCACAGAAAAGGAGGATTAACTCATGATAGTCAAAAACTACCATTGCCAATTCACTTTCAAAACGTGGCAAACATAACCTTTCCCTGGCGATGTTTCACCCCTGTGCCTCGGAAAGCACGTAAAGCTCCTCCTGGTCCTGCGCCTGATCTCTCTTCAGTCTTCGTTAAGACTGGCTGTCGTAACCGGAATTCAGTCTCAAGGACATTATGAGGGAGCCTTTTGTTTAACAGTATACATTTTGTAGGCTACATTTGATAAAACATATGAGGTACATATAAGTATAGCATGGTTACAGCCAGCTAAAGTACACTGCTGAACAAAGGCCTCCCCCATAGATATACAAGTGTAGCGTACTGTTTGCGATATGCGCACTGCGCAGAAGCAAAGAAGTATTGCAATACAAGAAATTTTCTGTCTGTCACCCTTTTTTATCCACTGCTGCACATAATATAATTTTTCAAGTAATGCCAACTAGCTTTTTCGGTTTAATTTCGGGAACAACACACTCACACTGGTAATGTATGCTCTAAACGTGGTAGAGCCATGCTGCGGCTATATTAGTAGTATAGTTGTAGCACGAATGGGTCGGCTTGACCGGGGAAGGACCACACTCTCACAGAATACCAGCGTAAAATAGCAGCTTAACGCTGCTGTGTTTTGTATGGCGAGTGTAGAGAACCGGAGACCCTTTTTACTGGAAAAATGGCATTCCATTTTAGTCCTCATGGGTGACAACGCATCTGCATTTTGATTCGCTAACGAGGATAGATGTAGATGTCCATGGGCCACAGCTACCACTTACCATCAGGTGGACTGTGTCCTCGTTTGTCACCTTATACTTTAAAAAAAATGCTACTCCCCATCACAACTGGTGAAATTTGGGTTTTGAATTTTGGAATTGATATACTGCCATTTGTCAATCACAAAACCTTGTTTCATGGATTAGTAGGTAGCCTGCTGATGAGGTGAAGTGACCTTAATATTTTAACCAGTGAGTAATTAAACATTTTTCTTTTCAGTATATATGTTATTGAGCAACAAGATGACAAAGCATGGAACAAAGGTGCCTTGTACAACATAGGAGCAAAGCAAGCGATAGCAGACAAATTTCCTTGCCTTATTCTTCACGATGTGGACCTCCTGCCCCTGGACGTTGGCAACTTGTATGCATGTCTGCGCGAACCTCGCCACATGAGTGCGAGCATTGATATATTTAGATATGTGCTAACATATGATTACTTAGTGGGTGGAGTGTTGGCGATCCGGTCGGATCAGTACATGGCTGTGAATGGATTTTCGAATCGTTTTGAGGGATGGGGCGGTGAAGATGATGACTTCGCGGCCAGGATCGCTGCTAAGAACTTAAAGATTTTAAGGTAACTTTTGCCTTATGATAATATTAAGTCTTGACCATATGTCGTCATCTATGAAATTGCCGTTTTTTATGCAAATAAGTTAACGTATATTTTTTTCTATTAATCAAAGTAGTCACCCACGTAATCGTCGCATCTTTGCCAATGCAGTGGCAGTTTATTGATGCCCTTTTGGAATAAATCACCTGGACGGAAAGCAACAAGTTTTTCAAATGTGTTTTATAATGCCTTTCGGGTATTGAATTTTTTCCCCACCAAAAAGTTATCCAAATTCTTGAAAAAGAAGAAGTCTGTAGACGAAATTTCTGGTGAGTACGGCGAATGACGGAGATCTTCTAATCACAGCTCTTGTAACTTGGAGACCGCCTGTATGGTTACACCACACATTTTTATTTTAGTAAACGCTGCAACCTACTTTTAACCGCGCGTCGCGTGTATTTAAATTGACTTAATTAATTGCATTCTCACAATCGTCAGTAATTGTCAACAACCGTCCTTCTAAACACCAACTACTCAAGGAAACTACACAAAATTATTGTGGAAACTATTGAAGATAAAAACATTGACTACTTCACAGGAAATGTTTTTACTAAAACGGAGCTTCATGAAACTACTTTACAAAGTATGCAGCACTTACTGCTACAAGTACGCAAAAGCAAGTCTGTGCATTTCGATCTCACCGGGATGCTGGACGGCACCACCGACGCAAGCGTCAAAACGCTCTTAGAGCAGCAAGAATGCAACTTTAAAGCTCTCGATTGCGTCCTGTCTAAAATCGACATTCAAGCTATAACTGAGCGATGGGAATTACAAGACAATCTATCAATTTTGAAGTCCAAGTGGGAAGTTATCGATAAACAGCACTGGGAGTTGGAAGCAAAACTCAAAGGCAATCCAATCTTCAATACTATAACTTGTTTATTACTATGGAGGGGAAATACGATGAGCTACGACGTCAGTTTAACACAAAAATTTGGTCAAATAATCACTATGAAAAATCTGCGCCGAAAATAGAAGTACCTGAATTCTCAGGCAGCTATATGCAATGGATTTCTTTCAAAGATCTATTTTTGGAGGCAATTCATAATAATCCTACGATCAACAAGGCACAAAAGATGCAACATCTGAAGACAAAGTTGAGAGGAGAAGCTGAGCGACTAGTACAACATCTCAGCATCGGCGCTAAGCACTATGACTCATGCTGGGAGATACTCACCCAGCGCTACGACAATCGGCGTCTTCAGTTTCCATCTTTCGTCAACACCATTCTCAACTTGCCTGTAATACAACACCCCGACGACTACAACTTGAAAAAAATGCATGATGTCATAACTGAATGCCTGAACGGGCCCGCCAACATCGGTATCGAAACATCCACTTGGGACCCACTCATCGTCCTTCTGATGTCGCAAAAATTGGATACTTCATCGGGACCGCGAAAGTGTTGCGCAGGGAGTTTGAAGAATTTAAGCAACTTCTATCCCGAGGAATTCTACAACTATCTAACACCGGGCCACTTCCATCGGCGGACCAACTTTGTCACTCCCGCTCTCCGATTACAGTGACGTCAGAACTCTAGACTTGCGCCATCGCTGGCAATTCACTGAAAACATGCTACAACAATTTTGGAAAAGCTGGTCTAACGAATACCTTTTTTTTTACGGGGGAAATCCTCATGGACTACCTCCGCCTGGCGAAAGGTGGAGGGGCGTGCCGGACACTTACCGGCTAAAACCACCCCGGCGTCTCCTCGCACGTGCGCGTGGGGCCGCGGGAATCCAAATTCTTCCGCAGCCCCACACTAGTGCTGGCCCGGTCTGTCCGGGCCTCGTCTCCTGCACGGGGTAGTGAGGTGTTTAACTACCCCGTGTATCGCCTCAAGGGTGCGCGCCGACACCCACGCACGCCTCCGCCTCGGGTCCATCGAATAGGGGTGGCGGGGGCTTCCCCAAGTCCCTCGCCCCTGGACCCATTCATGGGGGCCGGAAAAGGGCGTTGTCCGCCCTTCTCCTACGCCCGGTGCGCCTTCTGCGGCCGAGGAAGGGAGTCGAGATCTCCCTTTCCCGTTCCGCAGTTTCCTTCTGCGACATCACGTCCTCGCAAAAGGACATCACCGCGTCCCACGACTCTGCGCTACCGACCATCTTCCGCACTAAGGCCGGCAGCGACAGATCGCTTCCTATTTTATTTGTGAGGGCACGGCGCTGCTTCTCCCAAGCTACACACTCGGCGAGCGTGTGTTGCGCCGCGTCCTCCCCGCAATGTACGTAGTGGTGGCACAGAGCGTCCGGCTCCCTGTCTATGCGGCACAGGTACTTGCCGAAGCAGCCATGCCCCGACAGCACTTGCGTCACCCTAAACGACAGGGAGCCGTGCCTTCTCTCGAGCCAGTCGTCGAGTACTGGCCGGATCGCCTCGACGGTAGCGAGGCCGGCGGTAGGGCGCAGAAGCCTTTGCCGCCATTCCGCCACCAAGAGCTGACGGAGCTGCAACAATTTTGGATAAGCTAGTGTAACGAATACCTAACTCAAGTTAAAAGCCGCTGCAAGTGGAACAAGCCCAGTAAGAATATTGAAAGGGGAGATATTGTCCTTGTTCGGGAAACGAACTTGCCGCCGGGAAAAAGGGCGTTGGGCCGCATACAGGAAGTCTACCCGGGTTCCGACGGCTTAGTGCGCGTTACTACTGTAAAAACGCAAGCTGGTGTAATCAAGCGCCCCATAACCAAACTGTCACCGCTCCCACTGGTATATGAAAAATCCGAAAAGGAAAACGAGCAAGAACTTAAAACTAAACGAGAAAAAAGAAACAACACGGACATCAAACTACGACATCGAGGGATGGCGTCTCCCACGCGTCGCAGCAGGCGCCCGCGCCGCAGCCGCACGCCGCGCCCTCTACTGCGATGACAGCAGCGCAGCAGGCGGCGGACAACATCACATAAACTTTGACAATTAAATCTTTTAATTCTTTGCTTTGTGCTGGCATATCTTATCCTTGAGAGTTAACTTTCTTTTCTTTGCTTTTCGGGTGGCCAATATGTATGGTTACACCACACATTTTATTTTAGTAAACGCTGCAACCTACTTTTAACCGCGCGTCGCGTGTATTTAAAGTGACTTAATTAATTGCATTCTCACAATTGTCAGTATGTCAACAACCGTCCTTCTAAACACCAACTACTCAAGGAAAGATTTGCCACTCTAACTTTATAACAATTTTACTTCTATTAAACTTTTAACTTTGGTGATCTTTTCCTTTTGACGTACTACAACTCTACTTCTTGAAAGTGTGTGGCCTTACAAACCATACACCGCCTGTTGTGCAGTATGAGGGCGCGCGTTGTCGTGCAGGAGCAGTGGGGACGAGACATTGACCAAAGCTGGTTGGAGACGTGCGAGCTTCTCTATCATTGTGTTCAGTTCTTCACAGTACACATTTGCAGTAATGCTTATCCCGTCTGGGATGAGCATTACTGCAAATGCGCTAGACCATCAAACAGTGACCATCACTTTGCCAGGGGTAAGTTTTCGTTTAGAGCACTGCTTAGGGTGCTGAACTAGGATCGAACCAATTATTTATCAAACAGAATACATATTTCGTGGCAGGTAACAATGCGGTTTAAAGTTCCTTCGTTTGTGTGCCTGTTGAGCAATGCAAGCCACGTCTCGACGCTTACTTAGCGCTGGTGATCATTCAGTTCGTGGGGCACCCATTTGTCAAGCTTTTTTCTTACCTTCCCAATTTTAGGCAATTAGACCAATGGATTGTTTTAATGCTACCGTCGAAAGCTGCTGCTAATTCAGCCGTAGATTAAGTATCATCAACTTTCAAAATCGCCTTTAATTCGTCATTGTCGACCAAAGTTTTCGGACGACCACGGGGTTCATTTTTCAGGTCGAAATTTCCAGAACGGAAGCAACGGAGTAGTAATAGGTGTGGCGATTTTGGGCTCGTTTTGTTAGTTATGATGAGACCTTACCTCCGGACTTGATAGTGTGACTTGAAAGTGGACTTTGATGACTGCTACTGGAACTCCTCGACGAGGAGAACTAGATGTGCCGAGTTTGGGCTCGTTTTGTTGGTTATGAATAGATCTTACCTCCGGACTTGATGGAGTGACTTAAAGGTGTACTTCGGTGACTATTACTGGAACTCGTTGACGAATAGAACTACAATTTACATATTTTTTATTTTTTCACTATTTTATGAGCATTATGAGTTGTGCACTTGGATTTTCCAAACTTTTTTTTATTGAAGTTTGACTTAAAATCATCGAAAAATTTGGAAGTATAGTAAGGTTATTACTTACTACTACCATAAACTACTTTAGAAAAATTACGTATAATCTAACGTAAATTTTTTAATGCGCTTAAGGCATGCACAATTGGATTAACCAATAGTTTTATTTTGACTTGTTATCGGGATTATATTATATTTTCTAAATAAATAAATAAATAAATAAATTATGCTGCCGATCAGCTCCTGTTTCATTTCCCTCTATCGCCTCTTACGACACCCACGGGACGTTATGGGTTAGTGGATATTCTTACACTGTCACTACATGGTTTGTTTATACGGTTTATGTAAAATTAACCAATTGTAATTGTTAATTTTCAGATATCCGCGAGAATTATCAAGATACACAATGCTGGTTCACCGTCATGAGAAGAAAAACGAAGAGAGAGCGCGCATCATGTATGAGAACAAACACAACTTCAACCACGACGGTCTCAACTCAGTAGATTATGTAACTATCAATGTAAAGAGAAATAGGCTATTCACACTGATCGGTGTAAAATTATGATCTCTAGAGTTATGTAAGATTATTCTTGTGTTTTTTTTTATAAAACTGAAGTGACACACGAATTTACAGTTCACCTCATGTGTGGCTATGCGCAGTCCATGGACACATGTGAGGATTAAGATGGGAATGCCTTAACACCTGTAATTATATACTGTCTCTCCCTACCCTTCAACCTTTCTCTCTTCCTCTACCTATTTCTGCTGACGAACACTGCTATTTGTCTTCAGAAATAGGTAAGATGGTAGTAACTACTAGACATGAGTCAATTGTGAATGATTCGTTCGTTTGAACCGCGACACATAAAAGCGTAATGCCTCCTCTACACTACTCGCGAAGTAGACAAGTTGGACGAGGCGAATAGTGTAGAGAGGTACATCGATTCGCTTCGTGCAGCTTCGCTTCACCTCAGCCGACTTCCGATCGCTGTCGGTTTTTTGCGAAAGACTCAAGGACTTCGCGAAATACTCCAAAGTTACACGAAGCATCTCACTACACTACTCGGCTTACGTCAGTTATGAATTTTTTTTACATACAAAGAGCAATGGCAGAAAAATAGTTGAGAAAAATTATAGCGTCTAGAAATAAGTTATATATAAAATGAGTTTTATTATTTTTCTATGATTTTTCAAATTAAAATGTATTTTAATTAAAGCCACAGAAAAAAACAAACATTTTTGGGAATATCTAATGACTTAAATCATTTTACTCTATGCAAATGTTGCCATTTAGTATATTCATACTATTTTCGTATACACTTTGTAACACTACTAACACAACACACAAAATATTTTTATATTAAATTATTATTAGTAATAACTATACTATCAGTCATAATAACAATAAAAGTGATATGGCTGAGAATAAGTCTCTTACAAAGAATTTCCTACAATAATACATTATCTCAATCATAGTACTATGTAACAATTCCATTTAATGTTATGCCAACACTAGCTAAAATAAAATGTCACTGTTTTATTTTACTGGCTTTACGGCTCTGGGTTCTAGCCCTTCTGAGAATGTCACTATGATACAAAAGCCCTGGAGCCATGCCAGAAATATACATTCATAGTATGCAAATACATAATAGAGATACAATAATCTAAAAACTCTCAATTATGTATTATTTATTAAGCTAACATCAAACAACCACAGGAAGCATGACTCTTTCTAAGTGACATAGGACATAACCTAGACAGATTCAAATGTAAATATCTTTTTTTTGACGCCTTCTCAGTACAAAATTCTTTGACAGAGTTATTAAGGGACTGACGCATAACATTTTAAGATATTTTTGGTATATAGACGCTACCATTTCTTCTCAACTAATTTTATGTATGAAAGTCTGCCATTGCTCTTTTATATAAAAATATGTATAAATATTAAATATGTAGCTTACTACATAATTATTTATTTAGTTAACGCATTGACGTCGTACTGTTCACACAATTAGGTACCTATAGCAGCTGTCTCTTGAACGTTACTCATGTTAAGGGTGCTGGAGGCTCAAGACAACTGAGCTCTTCGCGAAGTAGCACGAGTGTGTAGTAGAGATGGGTAACTCAGGAGAGATAGATACAAAAGATATGAATCAATCCGTTTCCATAAATCACTATATCCATTCGCATCCGAATGTATCACTGTATCAGTATATCTTTACAACTTATTCACTCAATGCATCTTTTAACGTTTTCTATTTTAACATCTGTGTCGCATATTGCGCACACTGCTTTAGGCCGGCACGGCTGGTCGTTCCAGGAAGATTTCGGAAAGTCCATAGTACAGACGTTTTTTTCGCAGGTCACTATTTAGAATGTTCTGTCGCGCTTTGGCAAGACGGAGATAGTGAGTTGTTTGACCATTATAAACTGTAATACGTTGGCACAAAAAGGTAAATTGATAACTCTATGACTGGTGCATAGGGCTTAAAGTCATTAAGCGGTACGTTAAATATTATATATTATACTGGTTTGAACTGTACCTATGTGTACTTTGCCTATAAATTTTTTAGTAAACAATGCAAATAAATTTCAGTTATAAAAACCATAGTTTTTAACAAAGTTTTATAACCGAAATTAGTAGTCGTTAATATCCATTAAAAAAGTAGAAAAAATATTTGTGATTTACAAAATTAAACAAAGATATCAGTTTGCTTCGTTATTTCAACCTTAACTCAGGAGAGTAATATTGTTTGCGTTAATTGCATCGAGTAAAAAAATATTTTAAGTAGTTTTGTACACTTAGTGACTGTTTAATTTAAATGTAGGTAAATAAGACATTCAGTGTAAATAGTTTGGTGTTTTTTGTTCTGTACGTACAGTTAGTGACTGTTTCATTTACTTCAAGTGTAAATAATGTTGCGCAGTTAGTGTTTTATTAATTAAAAAATGGGTTCACAAAAACGAAGTGCAGTATGGAATCATTTTGAGGAAGTAGAACCAAAAAAAAGCAAAATGCCATTATTGTGCGAACATGCTAAATGTAGCCGCTGGAAATTGTGGAAACCTAGGTAGACATTTAAAAAAAAACACCCCACAGTACCCCTCGTAGCTAAAAGACAGCCAACGCAGCAGGCATGTTTTCAAGAAGCCGAAACTATATAATATATATTTTCTACAAATTAATACAAACAATACCTACCCTACCTACGATATTTACGTTAATAATTAATTTCATTATTATTTCAAACTAAAAATTTAAGTTAATTTCTCGAATAAGTGCCTATTAATATTTATCAATACAATAATAGCGCTCGCTGTAAGTTTCACAGTACGCGAGCAACCCGGGTTCGATCCCCGCCGGCACCAATGAAATTGTTAATGGCAATTTTAAGTGCTGATTTACCACGTGCTCGGCGATGAAGGAAAACACCGTGAGGAAACCTGCATGTCTGAGAAATAGGAAAACTTTAATTTTTTAATCATAACAAATAGATACCTAGAAAGAAACAGCAGCCAAATATAACAGAAAGATACATAATGTAACGACCAAGCAAACAGCTCTATAAGTACTTATCTATCACTCTTACTGATAGGATTGAGTTGAGCGAAGCGAGTGAGTAACGCAATGTAATGCGATGCGTGTCGTGAAAGCGAGCTTGATCTACTGATACATAAGGATATAAAGATATAAAAGAGTGATACATATCCAAGTGATCAAAAGATACATATTAATCTTTTCTTATAAGTGATACACATTGCCCATGTCTAGTGTGTAGTCATGTTCTTCGGACTGCGATCGGCATCGACGAGCACTTCGTCAAAGTTACTTCGCGAGTAGTGCAGAGGAGGCATAAAAGTATTGAAGTGATGATTGCATTCTTCTGTTTTGAATGGTCCGGTTCGATCAATTACAAACAATTGACAGAACCTTTTTAACTTGTGATTGGTGTGAATTGGGAATGAGTCGAACACTGACCGAACGATTTGTATAGTATGTATATATGGCCAATTTAATAGATCACATTTGACATTTGTCAGTTTTAGCTTTATAGTTAGGTGACTTAAAAACATCGACTAAAGTTAATAAATCGATACGGACTCCAAACATATGTGAATAAAATTACAGTACATATAAGTACTTTTTCATAATAACTGAATAGGTACTGTAATTTTATAAAAAAGAATGGCAGTCGAATCCCTGTCCCATCATTATTTTCTATCGTAAATTTAAGTAACAAAATAAGACAAGTACATTATTTAACAAAAAATGCATTTATTCAGTTGAACTATCAGAACTGTAACTAGTATCGTCATCTTTATCACTGCTGTCAGCATTCAGAGATATTATTAATTTATTTTCAATAATATTGTCTATATTGACATATCGTTCAAAATCTTGTAAAATTATTTCATTTGTTTTCTACACGACCTTTCTCCAGTCTTCTGTAATGACTTCTGCACAGGCAGTTTTTTTATAGGATATGGGTGACAAACGAGCACACAGTCCACCTGATGGTAAGTGGTTGCTGTGGCCCATAGACATCTACATCTATCCTCGATTACGAATCAAAATGCAGATGCGTTGTCACCCATGAGGGCTAAGATTGAGTACCTCATTTAAGATCAGTCCAATGAAAAGCCGGGTCAGAAGGAAATAACAGAGAGCACACCATAACGCACCGCACAGTCACTTCGCACAACGACAAAAGACTGCGTCATGTAATGGCGACGTGACAATTATTTTGTATTTTTTAGTTAATTAAAAGAAGATGTTTTTATCACCACAGTGTGGTTATTCATTTATGGTGAAATATTCCTTTACAAGTACATACATAATCACTGCATTCGAATCTACTTATCGACTTTCAATTTTTTTAGGTAACATCCCTAATGTTTAAAAAGAAAAAGGGTTCACTGACACAACATTGTAACGACGTTCAGTTCTCTTTAGAACAGAAATTGTTTATTATATTATCATATTTAAATCGTTTATTAGTGAAATTAAATTGTAAATTTACTTTCTTTTGTCATTATTACAATAAATATGTAATCGTAATTGAAAAAAGTTAAGCAATTGTGCAGTTAATATTATAATATTAACATCGAAAAATAAATAATATTTTATGCCCACCGTTTCAAGGTTGCGTTGTTGAATTTTGATGAAGTGTCAAATGTGATCTATTAAATTGGCCCTATTTTAGTGCACTGGGTACTACTTAAGGTAGAAAATAAGTCCTAGAAAAGGAAATATTGTGACTAAAAATTTATAAATACTTCAATAAGTCGATATGAATAAAAATTGATTTAGACGCAAACGTACGTGGCAGTCGCGGACTAGTGGTGTGCACATGCAGTGTGCATTGTCGATAGTTTTTTTTTTAATTCATTTTGCTGTCTATTATCCGTGAACTTGCACCAAAAGTGTCCAACTTGTTTCGAAATATATTTCACATAAAACAAGCCGATCATGAGATGGGCAGCGAAGTTAAAAAAAGAAACAATTTACTTAAAATATGTTTTATTTAAAAGTTACAAGATCGAGCTTGAACGTTCCTGTAGTTGTTTCACTATTTTTCATGTTATGTGTATATGATGTACCAACAGAAGTGTAAAAGTTACTAGAATTACTATTTCTTTTATTAATAATTATGTAGGTAGTCACAGGCCATAGTAAGTAATGAAGTTTTTAAAAGAAAAAGTAAAATTGGTTTCAAGTTAGAGTCCGATACTATTATATCTCAACCTCCCGCTGAACAGGACATTGTGATTAAAGTTTTATTACAGACAGGTTGATAATACACAGGACTGGAGATACTATTGCAATAATCGCAATTTAGTATACAACAGCCCATGATAATTACATTATTGTAATTTATGCTTAAAATCATAATAAATAAGTAGTACTATTTTTTTTAAGTTGATTATATTTATTCATGTCGAAAATTAAGAATAGTTTTTGTAATAATTGATTATTTTATTCGTACCAAACTAAATTTTTTAAAGGCTGTGATTTTTAAATTATTTTTGACAATAAGAACAAATAAAAATTGTTTCATGATATTATGATAATTAGTAAGTTGAAATTTTGATGGAATGTTTATTGTAAAAAAAATATATTTAAAATTTAGACGTTTCCCTTGCTTAATATACGCGATAAAATACGTATAAACTAGTTTTATTTAAATGTGTAGTGTTCGCGTGAATATATGAAAATATTATTTTACATGTATTTTAGGTTATATTATAGGCCCACCAACTTATCTGTGAACTGATAGCTGCAGCAAAATTGTGAACTACAGCCGTCATTTAATCAAATGTCACTCGATACGTCATTGTTTTGAGAGTTTATAGAAAAATAAAAAATGCCGAAAACCATTAAAAGTGATACCCGAAACATTATTTTAAAAGTATTAAACTTTTGTGAGCAAGAAGCTCAAGGGCAAGCACCGATAATGCCTTTCAATCAGGTCTATAAAAGAGTATCAGCTGCTTCAAGTAACAGTGGTAGAGCCACGCGGCAGTTTTGCTGTCGCACGGATGGGCCGGCTCGAACCGGGGTGGTACCACGACCTCACAGAATACCAGCGTGAAGTAGAGGTTTACCTCTGCGTTTCGCTTGGTGAGTGCAGCTGGCCGGAGGCCCTTTTTACTGGAAATGAGGCATTCCATCTTAGTCCTCGCGGGTGACAACGCATCTATATTTTGATTTGTAATAGAGGATAGATGTAGATGTCTATGGGCTGCAGCAACCGCTTACCATCAGGTGGACTGTGTGCTCGTTTGTCACCCTTATCCTATAAAAAAAAAGTCAGTATTGCTATGTTTTGTTCCTTCCTTTCGTAGTTCCGATAAATGGATTGGTTAATGCAATTAATTTCTTTTTCAGATGTTAGTCAATTATTCATTTCCAAATTAGTTAAAGAACCGGAAACCGCATAAACCACAGGAACGCAAATTACAACGCCCGGTAAAAAAGGCATAAAGGCATATTATTTAATTAAAGTTTAAGTTGTTCAATTATGATATTTTTGTTTCTTCTTTTTCTTGGACATATATCTGTTAAATCTGTGTTCTAGTCTTTTTATTCCGTGACTAATTGATTACCCTAGTACGTGGACTCTATGTAGGAATATAAGACCCTTAGATGGGAATATTCCCGAACTGGCAACACTTCAGCGCAGAAGCGCCAAGCTGTCAGTTCACAAATAAGTTGGTGGCACTATATGTTTCATTTTGATGTTAGATGTTCTCAAAGAGTATAGATCGCTACGTTTGATGTTCTCACAAGTGACGCTGTACTACAGCGGTATCTAATACATGACCTAGTTAGCCTGTCGTCCGAAATATAGATATTGTATCTATAAATGTTTGTATCGCCCACTCCTACCAATAAGTTCAGGCGGGAGCACAATATCGTCGTTGCCGTTTACACGTTTTATAGCCATGACTGCCGCGAGCGTTGCTGTTTCTTTCAATATCAAAAATCGAAGAAACTGTAAATGTTCACTTTTAGGAGAGCCAAAAACCAAAAAAACTTGGCGTCAAAAAATAATAAATGCTTTTATTTTCTCGCGAAAATAGACTATCCTATAACTAACTAATAACTACAGTAAAACTCGCTTAATACGATCACGTTTAATACGATTTCTCGTTTAATACGCCATTTTATGTCAGTTCCTGCAACTTGAGGCATGTTTTCATACATTTTTAACACGTTTAATACGATTCGTCATCCCGTCTAATACGCCATTTGTGCAACATCCGAGCCGAGCCGAGTTGCCCAGCACGCTCACTTACCGCCTTGCTAATCCCTCCCCCGCGTGTATGCACCCCGCGCACTTTAGTTAACTAAGTTGAAGTGATTAGTCGCGCGCCATTCATTTTGCTTTGATTTTCATTCATTTCATCACTTTGAATTGATGCAAGATAAATCGTATGTCTTCAAGGGAGAAACTTGCCATGGTGGCAAAGCAAGTAAAGAGAGACTCACTGTCCTGGCCTGTGCAAATTCTGATGGGTCGGAAAAGTTATGTTCGCTAGTGATTGGTAAGGTGAAAAATCCAAGTTGCTTCAAAAACGTGAAATCGCTCCCTGTAACATATGATGCACAATCTCGAGCTTGGATGACTGGCCTTCGTTTTATTAACTGGTTAAAAGCTTTAGATGATCACTTCCAGATTAAATGTAGACGTATAATTCTTTTCATTGATAACTGCCCCGCTCACCCTAAAGATGTTGAACTAAAGAACATCACGCTTGTTTTCTTACCTCCGAATGCGACAAGCAAGTTACATATACCTATAATTCAATGCCTACACAATATTTGTAAATGATGTTTTATTTCCCATATCCCGCATAATACACTTTCCCGCTTCATTCGCGATTTTGGCTGGGTTCCTTCAAAATCGTCTTAAGCGGGTTTTACTGTATTTCAAAACTACATATGGTACAAATTTTAAGTTTTTTATGTCTAAAGAGCTGGTGCCTGAGTTAGACATAAGAATGTCTGAATAATATTCGCTACTTTGTTGACTAGACAAAATTATACAAGTCACTATATAGTAAATTGCGTATTTTCTGCCGACTTCCAAAAAGGAGACGGTACTCAATTCGACTGTATGTTTTTTTTTATGTATTTTACGTCATAACTTTGTACTGGGCGAACCGATTTGGATGATTCTTTTTTTATATGAAAGCTGATAGTTCTCGTGTGGTCCCATATGAATTTGATCAAGGTCAGACCAATGGTTATTGAGTTATTCTTAAATAACCTATATTGAAGTCGCTTATATTGAAGTCGGCTGTAGAAAATTTTAAATTTTAAATTATATGTTTCTTCTATTATCGCTACCACGGCTCATACGATGCATGTACTACAAAGTAATTTTGTTAACCGACTTCGAAAAGAAGGTGGTACTCAATTCAACTGTTTTTTTTATTTTATTTCATAACTTTTTTCCACGTGAACCGATTATGATGATTCTTTTTTTTTTATTTGAAAGCTGGTGCTTCTCATATAGTCCCATATAAAGGTTTTTAAAATATTGAACAAGGTCTGACCAGTAGTTTTTGAGTCCTATATAATTTATATTGAGGTGGCCGGAGGCCCTTTTTACTGGTAATGAAGCATTCCATCTTGGTCCTCACGGGTGACAACGCATCTACATTTTGATTTGGAATAGAGGATAGATGTAGATGTCTATGGGCCGCAGCAACCACTTACCATCAGGTGAACTGTGTGCTCGTTTGTCACCCTTATCCTATAAAAAAAAAATGTTGGTTGTACAAAATTTTAAACTTTACCACTTGTCAACAAATTTAGCGAATATGCCTACTAGAGAAACTGGTTAAAAAAAGCAAAAGAAATAATTCATTGATCCTTATATAAATATATGTTTGATAGTCCTGAATTTAGTCATACTCATTACCAACATAATATGCTTTGGTTTACTTTTCATCGTCATCAACATGTTGATAAATAATATCAGAGTGACGAGCTGACAATTCACTTGATGGTTAGTAGGCACTTCAGCTCTAGGAGATCTTATACCAAACTTAATAATTTAAAATTTTGTACAACCGACTTCAATATAAATTTTTAATAATAACTCAAAGACTATTGGTCAGGCCTTGATCAAATTTATATGGGACCACATGTGAATCACCAGCTTTCAAATAAAAAAAGAATCATCGAAATCGGTTCACCTAGTAAGAAGTTACGAGGTAACACACATAAAAAACATACAGTCGAATTGAGTACCGGCTCTATTTTGAAGTCGGTAGATAAAATTGAAGTGTCTGTCTCTGTATTATTAAAATAATAACTGCCTCTTAGTGAGCTGAGGGGGATTTTTGCACACCTTTAAGACGTGAATAACCATTTTTTAAATTTTCGTTTGTCTGTCTGTCCGAGTTAATCTTAACCTTTTAATAGCTGAACCGATTGTAATATAACTTCATGAACAGATACAGAGAAAAGCCAGGCGTGACCTAGGCTGTATTTTATCCAAAAAACTTAATTTAAAAAAATTCGGGCCTAAATACTGATTTAATAACTGAATTATTTTGTGCGTGCAGTTTGGGTCAAATAATCGGAGTATTTCGCTCTCTCTTTCACTCACGGGCCTTAGGGGCGCCCATAGTGATGCGCATTATTGTTGTCGATACGCGTTATCGATAGTGTATTTAGTTTTGTCAAGATGTGGGTTAGTGAAAAATGAAATTTTTTTTTCGATAAAACGTATTTATTAAAATGAGAATAATAATTATTTAAAATAAATTATTACTTAGGTATCTTTGTATTAAAAAACTATAAGTACAAATGTTTGGAATGTAACAAGTTATATTAAAATAAATATAAATATAAAGATAATAACTTATATCTAAAACTAAATTTGTTGTTACCGATATTGGCGTTGCACCCGCGCAACATGCTCACCGTCCTAACCAGGCTGAGGCCGAGCTATGATTTATGACCCCAACTGCACGCACAATATAATTTTACTATAGTAGCTCAGAGTAACACGTAAAGCCGTTGGTCCTGCGTCTGATCTCATTCCGGTCGTGTTAGATTACCGTTCTATCGGACTTGCACCTACTCGTGCACTGGAAGTCCTGTGCAGGTGGTTAGTCTCCGTTGAGACTGGCTGCCCCTGACGTTTAACATTATTCAGGTTAATTATATTTCCTACTCTTTGCCGTATTTAAGAATGCTTAGATCACTTCAGCTGAAGATAGAACAGCGGTGTAAGCATAAACGACATTCTACGAGCGCTTTTGACGCTGTAGAAAAGTATAAAAATAAATTAAATCAACGCTAAGTCACGTGATATAAACGTTGAGATGTCATTTCTATTCATTTTAATACTGTTCTATCGCATTAACCATCGTAGAAAATCATCGTGGCTAACCCTGCTGCTTTCGCACGACTATCAGAAACTTGTGAAATTATTTATTTTAGATTGTGTTTATATAGTTTAATAACTTTTTGTTTCCGCTAGTATTAACTAACTACTTTAGGCTGTATTTTAAGTGAATATAGTCTGAGTAATATAGTCTGTGTTCGCTACTTCTTTATAATTTATATGTCTGTGAGATATCTTTTATTTTCTTGTCATAATGTCTGTATAAATGATAAAATCATTGTACCTAAATATTTATAATAAAATTATTGTATGTAAAATTTAAGTTGGTATTATATTTTTCCTTCGCCATACCCAAGACTTCATTTTGTTTTAATGAGGGCTAATAATTGTCTGCTCGCCAGATGTCGCTAATTGACACTGAGGTAAAGGTTTTGTTACACATCATAATCATCATCATTACAGCCTTTCATAAGTCCACTGCTGAACATAGGCCAAGGAATGCCACAAAACACGGTCCTAAGCCACATGCATCCATCGACTACCTGCGTGTCTTACCAGATCGTCACTCCATCTAGTGGGGGGTCGCCCTACACTTCGCCTGCCGGTACGAGGCTGCCACTCGAGAACCTTTCTTCCCCGTCGGTTGTCGGTTCTTCGAGCTCTATGGCCGGCCCACTGCCACTTCAGCTTACTAATCCGTTGGGCTATGTCGGTTACTCTGGTTCTACTGCGGATATCCTCATTTCTAAGTTTATCACGCAGAGAAACCCCGACCATACCTCTCTCCATAGCTCGCTGAGCGACCTTGAGCTTCCTCATACGGCCAACAATGAAGGACCACGTCTCAGATCCGTAAGTCATCACTGGCAACACGCACTGGTTGTACAATTTCGTTTTCAGATTTTGAGGTATATCTAACGAGAAGATGTGTCGTAGCTTCCCGAACGCTGCCCAGCTGAGTTGAATCCGTCGATTGACCTCTCGGTAGAAGTTGGACTTACCTAATCGGACTATTTGTCCCAGGTAAACATAACTCGATCATATCTTCGAGCTTAGTGCTCCCAACAACTACCGGCATAGGTGTGACATGGACATTAAACATGATTTTTGTTTTGTCCATGTTCATCTTAAGACCTATCCGCTGGGAGACACTATTGAGGTCATTGAGCATAGTGCTTAGGTCCTCCAGCGATTCTGCCATAAGGACTATATCGTCGGCAAATCGAAGGTGAGTGATGTACTCGCCATTGATATTAATACTACATCCTTTTCAGTCCAGTAGCTTGAAAACGTCTTCCAATGCAGCGATGAAGAGTTTTGGGGATATAACGTCACCCTGTCTTACACCTCTCTGCAGTTGGATAGGTTTCGTACTCTGATTCTGTACTCGGATAGCCATCGTAGCTCTACTGTACAAACACTTCAGCACTTCGATATACCGAAAGTCAACTTGGCACCGCTGAAGGGACTGCAGCACCGCCCAAATTTCGACGGAATCAAAGGCTTTCTCATAGTCCACATACGCAAGGCAAAGTGGCAGATTGTACTCCTCTGTCTTCTGTACAATCTGCCGCAGGGTATGTGTATGTGGTCTATGGTACTAAAGCCTTTTCGGAAACCGGCTTGTTCGGGAGGCTGGAAGTCGTCAAATCTGCGTGCAAGACGATTCGTAATGACTCGAACACAGCACGTAGACGCGGCTCAGAAGGGAAATCGGTCTGTAGTTCTTCAAGAGAGCGTTGTCGCCTTTCTTGAAGAACAAGACCACCGCACTTCTGCTCCACGCCTCCGGAGTAGTGCCACCATGGAGGATGGAATTAAAGAGCTTCTGAACTTCAAGTACCGGTTTTCCACCCGCTTTCAGAAGTACCGCTGTAATTCCATCCTCGCCCGGGGGTATGTCATTTTTAAGGTGCTGGAGAGCCATTCTAATCTCGCTCAGACTGACGTCCGGAATATCTTCGGAATAGTGTCGGATAACACTCGCTCTTGGATCGTTACTCACACTTGCGTGTGGCCCCAATGATGACGTACAGTACAGCTACCCATAGAACCTCTCAATCTCACTCAAAATCTCAGGTGCCCCGGAAACGATGCTGCCACATTCGGTCTTCAGCTTTGACAGTTGGCTCTTTCTGGCAGACAGATCTCTGGCAAAGACTTTGGAGCCTTGGTTGCGCTCGATCGCTTCTTCAATACGAGCTGTATTGAAGTTGCGTAAGTCCCGCCGCATGCATTTGGAGATCTGTCTGTTCAGTTGCCTGTATGCTGTCAAGTCTGTTGAAGAATGTAGCTTCATCTCCCGTCTAACAGCCATGAGATTAAGAGTGTGATCGGAGAGTTTTTGTGTTCTTCTGCGGCTGGTCTTGCAGAACTTAGTTCCGACCGCATGAACAGTTTCCACGAGCTTGTCATTCATATCATCCACTTCATTGCAGTCTTCTAGGCACTGAAAACGGTTTTGTAACTCGAGCTGAAAGGTTTCGGGGCTGTGGAACAGAGCACGAGGGGGACGGAGCGTTGACTTCATTAGACGAGACCTCTCCAACTTAACGTTTAGGTTCAGTGTGCCTCTAACCGTTCAGTGATCGCTACCAGTTTTCACCCTCGCGATCACGGAGACATCACTGAACAGTTGTCGTCTGATCGTCATAATGAAGTCAATCTCATTTTTTGATGAACCGTCGGGGCTCGACCAGGTCCACTTCCTGTGGGGCCGCTTCTGGAACAAAGAGTTCATCATAAAGAGTCCCTCTTTCTCCGTGCAGTCGGCCAGCTGCTGGCCCCTTGGGTTCCATTGCCCTACTCCAAATTTCCCTACTTTCAGCTCACCGTTCTCTCTTGTGCCTAGTTTTGCATTGAAGTCTCCCATTAACACCGTATAGTGGGTTTTGGAGGAATGCATGGCTCTAGAGATATCCTCATACATTTCCTCCACCTCCTCATCGGGGTGTGCCGAGGTTGGTGCGTAAACCTGTATGACCTTCAGCGAATACCGTTTAGTGATTTTTTGAGTATAAGGTACGCAACCCTCGTCGACACACTCTCAATCTTTACAACGTTGTTAACGAGAGACTTGTGGACGATAAATCCGACACCTCCTTGGGACAGATGGTCGGCCTTCCGGTGATAGAGCAAGTTGCTGGATTCGAGGTTTCGAGATTCGATTACCGTGTCCTCCCCCTCTCGTCGGACCTCGGATTATCCTTATGCCAGCGTAACTTGTCTATCTCTTCTTCCAGCTCCACGATCTTCTGGTCAGTCCTCAGGGTGCGTGCGTTGTATGTTGCCAGGTCAAGTCCTCTTAGATGGCAACCGAACCTCCACCGGAGATTCTTAGCATCCCCTGCCCCGCCGTTATCACGGTCGCCACCGTAGCCAGGAACAGCGGGGCCGACGGGGACTGGGGGCCGTCTATTTGTTACTTTCATAATTGGGGGTATTTGCCATAGTTGGCACGCTTGGCGAGCGGGTTGGCAACCGCAGTTTTTTTATTATAATTTTCTGTTATCAGGAAAAGGCTGCTGCCCATCTCCTGCCTGTTTCCTTTTGTCGCCTTTTAAGACACCCACGTGAAGATATGGGGTAGTGGATATTCTTAACCGCCACTATACGGCAATTTTGTTACACAATGTCATTTAATTGATAATTTGTTTTTTTATAAAAATTTATCAGTTTCTAGAGTATTATATTATTACAAATCAATGCGTAAGTGGTTTGCTCTTTAATTTTTTGAAGTTTTTAAGCTTTTTTTTTTAATTTTTATACTTTTATGAATATCTGTGGTCTGGTTTATTTATTTTTAATATTATCAATATAAAATATAGCTAATAGTACAGAAAGAAACAATAACTTTTACATTTTCCGAACAAATTAACTTCCCCGCTATGAAATCGTCGAGGATAGCGTTAATCCTGCGATATCATAAATATTGTCAAAGATCATTTTAAATAAAGTAACAACCTTTATATTTACTGGTCTTTTTCTACCAACTTCAAAAAGGAAGAGGTACTCAATTAGACCTCAGAAATGAGAGGAGGCCTGTGCCCAGCAGTGGGATGTAAATAGGCTGCTACTTTACTTTACTCAATTAGACTATGTTCTTTTTTATGTGTGTTACCTCACAACTTTTTTCTGGGTGAACTTAGTCCTCAGGGGTGACAACGCATCTGCGTTTTGATTCTTATGCGATGACAGCTGTAAATGTCTAAATACATCATTCACTCTTTCTTTATTTTTAAACGTGTGTCTTGAATACTTATGAAGTAAAACAACTAATTTATCATGCTATTAAATTTATTGGCATATAAATGTGTGTACATTACACTTCTCCCGGAACATATTCTTTCATTTCTCCCCAATTTCTTCCGTAGCTCAAAGCAACTGGCAACACCATAGGCATACCACACTCGTAGCCGCAACCTTCCATTGCTGATTTTATAAGTTCTGAAACGAAATATTTGCTTTAGTCACATACTTAAAGGGGTATTCAAAATAATCAATATAGAAAAAATAAGGAGAGCTGG
This sequence comes from Parnassius glacialis, assembly GCA_033319125.1. Lineage (NCBI taxonomy): Eukaryota > Metazoa > Arthropoda > Insecta > Lepidoptera > Papilionidae > Parnassius > Parnassius glacialis. Next base: position 55,391,713 of record JAVANC010000005.1, read on the forward strand.
TAAAAATAACAGAAAATTGGACGTAGATATACAAAAACGTTCCAACCCATAAGTCATTCAAAAATGAGTTAAATATACAGATCTACTTATTTTGACATCTTCACGAAGCGATTCAAATATACATATTTTTTTTATATACTACTAAGCCAGCGCTTTTCTACGATCCCACCTGATGGTAAGTGGTCATGTAGCCTAAGATGGTGAAGCGCACTGACTTAACAAAAGCCTATTCACTCTTGCCTTAAAGACACCCACACTGTAAGCGGATGGAAAGACAGATGCTGGCAACTTATTCCACTCCTTTGCTGTACGCATGATGAACGACGTGGCGAACCGTTTGGTTCGAATGCGTGGTAAGTCAACAACGAAAGGGTGGAGACTGGCCGAACGTCTGGTTGCCCGATGGTGGAAGGGAGAAGGTGGAATTAAGTTATGTAATTCCTGCGCACACTCTCCGAAATGCATCCTGTAGAAAACCAAAAGGCTGGCTACTTTACGTCTGTGTTCGAGGCTGGTAAGATTGGTTTTAACCAAATTCGGGTCACCAATAAGCCTCTTAGCACGCCTTTCCATTGAGTCCAAAGCTCCCAGGTGGCATTTTGCAGCACCAGCCCATATATGGCAGCTATACTCCATGCACGACCGGACTTGCGCTTTATATAAAGTAAGCAGCTGTCCCGGCGTGAAGTATCGCCGCACCTTTGCAAGGACTCCCAGCTTCCTTGCAGCTGCTTTGGCCTTGGACTCAATGAACCGCCTGAAGTTCAAATTTGAGGATATTTCAAACCCTAACAACTGAAGGCGGTCGGTATATTTCAGTGATACATTTCGAAAAGAAGGAGCCAATGTGAGCTGGCTCCTTTTTGCAGTGAACAGACACGCTTGTGTTTTGGAGGCGTTGAACTTCACAAGATTGGCATCGCCCAAATCGGAGACTGCCTGTAATGTGAGATTCACACGCTCTACCATAGCTTCTCTTTCGGACTGGATTTGATCCCGACTGGCCCGAGGACTTGGTTGGTATCTCTCAACAACTGTGCTATCGTCTGCATACCCATAGATACCGGGCATAAGCAGATCATTTATATGCAGCAGGAAGAGAGTTGCGGAGAGAACGGACCCCTGAGGAACACCGGCGTTAGTCGCCATAGGATCGCATGAGCAGCCATCGACGACGACCCGGAGAGACCGTTCACTCAGAAAGTCCTTTACCTATTCAATCAGACCAGGCGATAAGCCGTACGCTGGAAGCTTACCCAAAAGGCTATTGTGCCAAACTGTCAAAGGCCTTCGAGACATCAAGGGAAACAGCAAGTGCTTCCCCACTGTTCTCGAGTGCCTCGCCCCATACGTGTGTGGCATACGCTAGAAGGTCCCCAGCTGACCGATTTCGGCAAAACCCATATTGCCGGTCACTAAGGAGGTCATTCTGTTCTAGGCATGCCATTAAGCGGGCATTCAATATACGCTCCATAATCTTGCAGAGTATGGAGGTAATTGAGATTGGACGATAATTGGCAGGGCCGGCGCGGCTGCCTTTTTATATATATACCTAGTCAGGTCATAAATTCTGTCACATGTTTAATATAAAATAATTGAAACTAGTTTATTCATTATGTAACCATTTATATACCAAAATGAACTTAACAAAACATAGATTCTTATGACACTAAAGTTTATTCCAAATGACCTCCGTGATTTTGAATACAGGCCTTCAATCTGCGCGTCCAGTCGTCTATCGCAGCACGAACGAGGTCCATGTCAATATCGGCGGCTGCCTTAATCAAGGATGTCTTGAGAGACTCCAAATTGGGATCAGGCTTTGAGCACGCCTTTTCCTCTAAGTGTTGCCATATCTTGTAATCTAACGGATTCAAATCTGGACTGGCGGAGGGCCAGTCTTTGTGCCGGATGAAGTCGATTTCACGCGCCGCCAGCCAGTCTTGTGTGGTATTCGCTCTATGAACTGGCGCTGAATCTTGTTGGAATACCCAGTGCCTGTTATTGAACATGGTATGAAAAACAGGTTCCATAAGGTTCGTCAGGACTGTATTTTGATACACAACTGCATTCGTTTTTACACCTTTCTCACAAAAATGTACCTCTGTTAAGCCCCAATAAGAAACTCCCAACCATACCATGAGCGAGGATGGAAAATGACCTCGTTGGACACGCGGAATACGGTTGCTCGCTTCTTCACTACTGTGTGCGTACACCTTATAATTTTGTTTGTTGTAGCTCTCTTCTACGGTAAATTTTTTTTCATCCGAAAAAAGAATTTCCCGATATTTTTTTCCCGCGTACCGCTTCAACAAAGCGCGGCATCTCTTCAGTCTCAGGTCCATTAGACGAGCATTCAAACGATGTCCTGTTTTTCTTCGATATGCCCGAAGCCCTAAGTCTTCATTTAACACCCTTTTCACCGTGGTTCTGCTTAACCCCATCTGAAGGGCCAACAGTTTCTGCTTACGTTTGGGATTTGTTTGAATTCGCGCCTTCACAGCTTTTATCACTGCTGGAGTACTAACAGACCGAGGGCGACCACTTCTTGACCTGTCATCTACACTAGAGTCTTCATTGTATCGTTTGATGGTACGATAAACGAATCTTTTGGTTATATTCAAATTTTTCAGTATGTCAAAAATTTAAATTGGCGCGTAACCGTAACGATGCAACGCAATAACTGCAACACGGTCTTCTTTAAGCGTCCACTCCATATTTAAAAATGAGTAAAATTCTAAAAAGTATACAGTTTTATTTTCATGAACAATTCGAAATTCGAATTCAATAAACTTTTTTGTGGCCAGCATTCTAAAAGAAAAGTTTTTACAAAGACTTTTACTTTTTACATATACTACTAAACCGACAATTTAGTCTTTGCAATAAACGAAAAAACATTTTATACGTGGTAAAGCCACGCTGCAGCTGCTGCAGCTGTGTTATAGTTGTAGCACGAATGGGTCGGCCGAGTGAACCACGTCCTCACAGAATACCAGCGCAAAATAGCAGCTTAATGCTGCTGTGTTTAGTTTAGTTTAGGGATTTTTTAGAGTAGATTTAGTTTGACGGTTCCGTGGCGCAGTGGCTTAGTAATGAGTTGCTGCGCTTGGGGCCGCAGCTTCGAATCCCGCACGGAACAAGTATTTGTATGGCCTACAAATAATTGTTCCGGGTCTGGATGTTTGTCCTTGTGCAATTTGTGTTTGTAAACTGCCTCCACGATACAGAAGAAAATCCTAGTGTGGGGGTAACGTTTTTAAAAATTAAAAGAAAAAGAAATTAAAGTTAGTATAGAAAACCGGAGACCCTTTTTATTGGAAACGAGGCAGTCCATCTTAGTCCTCAGGGTTGACAACGCATCTGCTTTTTGATTCTTAATTGAGCATATATGTAGATGTTTAAGGGTCACAGCTTCCACTTACCTTCAGGTGGACTGTGTTCTCGTTTGTTACCGTATTGTATAAAAAAAAACATGTATACATATTACTCCCAAAAAACCTCTTTTGGAGCGATAGTTCAAAGAAGTTTATCATAAAAAATAACAACTACTAAAAACTACTAAATTCAATTTAAAATGAGATCAGTATACCAGCAGCTCTGCTGAGATCCTCATCCCTAACCTCCCAGACCAACTCGTCATGTATTTGTAATAGCAAATAGGCATCGATCGGGGGGTCACTATTCCTCAGGTGCTGTTCCGCTTTCACCATCGCCATCTTACATAGATCAGCTGCCGAACCTATGGCGTGGGTTACATAATACAATTACTTAAAAATTAAAAAATATACAGTTTGTAAGAGCTATCGTACATTTGTATATAAAGCTTAAGTTTCTGCACCTTTTGCATGCCTTAAGCGCAAATCGCGTAGGTTCTACTACCGCTTAAAAATCAAGATTCCACCAACGCTTTGTCGCATAAAACCGTATCTAACAATCATATTGAACATATAAATGATAATATAAAAAACACATTGTCGGAAAGATAAAAAAATCTATTTTTTAATCTCTTCATCTATCATCAATCCGGAAATTTTCAGTGTTTTAGCAGCCTTGTAATAATTTATTTTACTAAATAGACTGCCTCATTCACTCACTTCGGCGTCAGCCGCCGTCGTGAGTAGATACTGTATCGGTTGTTTGCAGCGGCTCAAAAATATCGCTGTACAAATACAAAATATTCGAAGAACCAAATTTCATACATACTTGATAATCAGAGATTTTTATTACAATATTTTAAAAGCACGGAATAAATAATAGTACTACGTACTAAAAGTAAGTAGGATGTATACATTTAAGTATATTTATACTTAAATACGTCTTGGACTTTATGGAATGACCTGAATGATGATATAATGATCATATGAGCATTATGAGTCACTTTTGGATTTTCCAAACCTTTTTTAAAATTAAAGTTTGACATAGAATTATTGGTAAATTGGAAGTATAGTGATATAAAAATAAAAGCTGCGTATAATCATGTTATATGTAATTTTTATAATGCGCTGAGAGCATGCACAATTGGATTTACCAATAGTTTTATTTTGTCATACGCGTGCAAAATCATGAACGTCAAGCGATTAATGAGGGTAGTACATCTCGTACACAATTGTTACAAAAAATATTACAATTATCTACTACGAATTCTTAATAAAATTTCGTCACTAATCTATAATAGTTCAATGCAATACGCAGACCTCTCCCAAGTTTTTAACAGTGGTAGAGCCACGTGGCAGCTTTTGCTGCCGCACGGATGGGCCGGCTCGAACCGGGGTGGTACCACGACCTCACAGAAAACCAGCGTGAAGTAGAGGTTCACCTCTGTGTTTCGCTTGGTGAGTGCAGGTGGCCGGAGGCCCTTTTTACTGGAAATGAGGCATTTCATCTTAGTCCTCACGGGTGACAACGCATCTACATTTTGAATTGTAATAGAGGATAGATGTAGATGTCTATGGGCCGCAGCAACCACTTACCATCAGGTGGACTGTGTGCTCGTTTGTCACCATTATCCTATTAAAAAAAAAAAGTTTTGGCCGCCACTCTTGCTCGATACGTTGGCGATAGCAACAGATGCCTTTTACTACATACCGTGAGGGGAGTTATTTTTTTCGGGGTTGGTCCAAGGAAGCACATGTTCCTGTGGACTGCTAGATAGCATCAAACTTTTTGGTTGAGTTGGAGACACCAAGTTTTCAGGGTGGACCAGATTTTCTGGGATAGGCCCCATGTCATAGACGATGCTACTCGTTAATGAAATGGATATTTACTTTTCACATTTCGCGAAACCCACGGAAAATGGGATGACGCTAGCGGGTTTACTAAACGTAGTGATTATATTCTCTTTGGGGTTTACTATTATTATATTATAGTATTAAAAAAGCATTCGAACCTTGTATAATAAAATTGATAGCTTTCCTTTCTGCCTGCGCTTTGGTCGTAAAGTCGGTACTCGTGATGTCCTTGAAATATCTTGTTCAGCCGCACGGCGTACTTAACCTCCCATCTCGCTCACACCGTGACACTACCGCCCGACCGAAACTTTTGAGCGATGGGAAAGTCCCTAGTGTAAAATGATTGCGCTGTTCACATCCTTTTTTAAGTAATTACTTTTCTGCCACCACGGCGACGCCACTGAAGAATGAGGGAAATATTTGACAGATTTCATAGCGGGGAAGTTAATTTGTTAGAAAAGAACCTATATTTTATATTAATTAGGATTAGAACCAAATTACGGATATTCCTAAAGTAGAAGAATTAAAAAAAAGTTAAAAATGTTTAAAAAATAAACGATTACCGCACTGACGCATTGTTTTGTGTATATATACATTATACAATATGTAACAAAAACCCTGTGGTTCCCGTTAAGTACGTTATCAGGATCAGTATTCAAACATATAAAAATAACTTTTTTTTTAAAACTCGAACAATATTTTTTTATTTTATTTAAAAAAAATAATTGTATGTGGTTTTATTACCTCTGCATTGTCTGGGGAGTAAGAGGATTGTCAAAGACTCCGCTTTACTTGGCTAGTGACAGTAAGAGGTAATAGATTAAAAAAAATATATGGTCAAGATTTAAAAAAAAGTTATTTCTATAGGTTTGAATAATGATCCTGATTACATACTTAACGGGAACCACAGGGTTTTTGTTACATGTTGTATATACACTAGAAACCGAAACACTTAAACTCAACTTTTCAATGACGGTGACACTTGGTGGCTGTATAATACTAAATCTATGGTGTAACCATCTGCGTAACAAATAAGTTCACCTTAGTCCCAACTAGCGATATCTGGTGAGCTTAGGATAGTAAGCCCTCACTGACAAAATTATGCACAGTTGCTTTGCTATTTTTATATAGGAGATAGAGCAATGGTCTTCTTCTTTAAAAGCCTACTGCTCGAGACCACTTAAGAATTCGTCAATTTAAAACTCTTACCTTACTCAGTGCATTGTGCAGGCATGTCAGTGCGCTCAAATCAAAGACTAAGCGGTAAAGTCTAAATCCTAAGGCCCGTATTAATAAACGTTACTCAACGACGAACTCAAGTGCGTAATCATTTGATACGCCCTCATTACGATATCAGTATCTCAAGATCGTCGCTAATTAATAACCATAAAAACAGTATCTCAAACCACTGTACTTAGAAATACTGTTCTGTGACGTGCACTCAAGTACACACACTTGAGAGTTGAGTTTCATTTATTAATCAGTGTGGCACTCAGCTGATATCGTAAACCTAAACCGCATCTTGAAATATGTTTATTAATAAGATCATAACCTCAATATTGTACTCAAGTGCATGTACTTGAGCTGAGCAACGTATATTAATACGGGCCTAAGGGCTAAAGGAGAGTATGCTTAGACTAGGCTAATGCGACACCCCAGTTCGGCGCTTTTCGGCATTGGTAAAAAAGTAATTTGTTAGCTGCTAGAACATTTTACTTAACAGGGTGGTCATTATATCCTATCAAAAGTCCATAGCCTCCATATAATATTCGAAGGGGGGGGGGGGATAATGGCCATGGTTGTCACGCTTGGCACCCGCCTGCCGTATTTTTTAATTATTAAGTGGCGAAGCTTGCGAAGTCACTTATTGATCTTGATTGATATCACGATGTCTGTCCGTCTGTCCGTCCGTCTGTCCGTCTGTCCCGAGATTATCTCGAGAACGGTTTCGAATTTTCAAATTCTATTTTCAGCAATCGATTACTGATCACCCAGGCATCTGAACCTCCTATTTTGAAACTGATTGCTCAACGGCAACCGTTAGAAACCGCTACAAAGCTGATTTCTTCGCCACTTTGCTATGCTGTTAGCTTGCTAGGTTTATTTATAGTTATTATCGGGAAAGCGCTGCTGCCCATTTCCTGCTTTATTTCCGTCTGTCGTATCTTACACCATCCACGGGATGATATCCTATGTATGGGGTAGTGAATTCTCTGACGTCGCGACTACACGACGACGCCGTGGTCAAATAATTAGGGAAAAATCTAAAAGGTTAAATAATGATGGAGAACCATATTGTGTGCAACAAATACATTATTTTTGATTTCTTCATTTATGTCTACACTACCATTAAATGAAACTAGATTTTTACATAAATAAATATCACAGTTTTATGAATAAAATTGTTCAATCGTTTCACTTTTCTATTTAGTCAGCTTATAATTTACTTGACGGATAACCTTTATCCGACGACTGAAAAAACTGCCCTTAACTTATTTACTTTCATATATAAAAATTTTAAAATAATTTTAATTTTAAACCGATGCAAAGTTAGTTAAATATGACAATTGGACGTCCAAAGAGTATAGTAACTGTCCTAGGGACAAAGAACACCTCTAGCAAAGTGACCACAGAGTACATTGTATTTAAATGAAGCCAGTGTAGGTACTCCCCTACTCGAAACGTCGATTATATTATATAATGATTTCTTATATTTACGCGAATACTACACATTTAAATAAAACTAATTTTACGGATTTTACCGTGTATATTAAACTTATTTTATATTCCCGACGTTTCGAGCACTTTCCAGCACCCATGGTCACGGGGGGGGGGGGGGGGCTGAGGTGTACGTCCCAATGTCACGGCTAACTCCAGATTAAAAATTATTAATTTTTCATGAACTTACAGTGTCTTGAAGTCTTACAGTTGTATGCTTGGTTTGGGATTTAATTTTATTTATTATGGGATACCAAGCAGATGGTAGCACCCAGCCATCTTCTCTATTGAAATTAGGATGTTTTTTTTATTTCAATATCCTCGCGGATCATCCTTGGAAGGAATCGGTGTTCTTTAGCGAGGATTTGTGGTCTATCAAATCTAATGTAGTGACGGGGGCGATCCTGTACGTGTTCACAGACTGCAGACTTCCCGGAGCGTCGATTCTTCACATGAGCTACGTGTTTGAAACGCGTAGATCAGAACAAAAATTAATAATTTTTAATCTGGAGGTAGCAGTGGTTAACTATGACATTGGGACGTCATACACCTCAGTACCCCCCGTGACCATGGGTGCTGGAAAGTGCTCGAAACGTCGGGAATATAAAATAAGTATAAGCGATAAAATCCGTAAAATTAGTTTTATTTAAATGTCGATTATATAATTATAACTTTTAACAAAAGGTAAAAACCGACTTCAAATAGCTAAAAAGTTTATTCTGCTACCCATACGGGTGGAATTTTTTCTCCAATGGGACCACCCTTAAAATGAAAACTATTTAATAAAAACAGAATCATCAAAATTGGTTCTCAATCTGTGAAGAAATCGCGTAACATGCACACAAAATAACTCGAATTGAGAACCTCCTGCTGTTTGAAGTCGGATAAAAATAAGTCAATTAAACGCGATCTCCGTAATTGAAAATCAAATCGAAATCCGTAAAAATCTAGTGTCATTCAATTATTTTGGAGTTGCTGATTAAAAAGGACTTCCACCACCACCTCAACCGCCTATAAAAGTCCACTGACCACCACCAAACGTAGGCCTCCACTTAGAATGCCTCAGGGTATTTGCTATAGTTGCCACACTTGGCAGGCGAGTTGACAACCGCAGTTGCTATTTTTTTACTTATTAGGAAAATGCTGCTGCCCATCTCTTGGTCATCTCCCTCTGAGTCATCATTTATGATATGACACCCACGGGACCAATATGGAGTAGTGGATAAAAGACTTCGCTTACTAGTAATGTATCATAGCTTAGTAATATTTTACACGAGTACTTAACGCACTGTTAAAGCTGGTGACAACTGAAAGCGCATGTTCGTAGCCCAGCCCGAGAACGTCGGCCAACTTGTTAACTCCAGCGCCGTACATACTTGCGTACACCACTCGCTTAGTACGCTCGCGCTCCTCATTCGTTACCTCGGAATCCGGCTTGTTAAGCCTTAAATAAATAGAACAACAAAGCCTAAATAATAATGTATTTTCCGCAAGAGGAGCCTGCCTTTACATGAACAAGTTTTCGTGTAAAGGATTGATTTGATAGATACGACTGTTATAGGCAATTAAAAGTCCACTGCTGAACAAAAACCTTCCCATCATTGAGTCATATGAATTTGCCATAAATACCACGCTTGGGAGACAGGTTTGCATATTTTATATATTACTAGCTATCCGCCCCGGCTCCGTACGAATGATTTCTTGATCTCGACAACATCACCACCTACCGGGTCCAATTGTGCACGAAGCAAATACAAAGAGGAGATGGCATAAGCACCTGTGCACTGTGATTCTAACTAGGTCCTGACGTCATCACAGTGGGCGTGGCTTTACTTAGTATACTGCTAGCGTTCGTCCTGTGGGCTTATGTGTCGAAAATCGCAAATCGGTGTATTTTCGTAATATTAAGAAGAAAAGGATGAACTGTTGGTTTCATCGTGTAAAAACTACTTAGATAGACGCTCTGATGCTATGGACGCCAAAATGTTATTTTTATAGTTTTTATATTCATTTTGTGAACAGGCCGCCATCTATCGTCAAGTTAGTAAAACTACATTACAACATCGATATGGCACGATTCGTGTAGTTTTACTATTTATCGGTAGGTGGAATAGTAAAGTGGACGGGGCTTAACATCCCCCCACTCCCCAAATTGTAACGCGTTGTTACATAGTGAAATCTAGTTATAACACCTCCTCTTTGTATTTGCTCTGTGGTCTAAACTATCCAGGGACCCACTCAAACGCTCCCAAAAAATTTCATCAAAATCGTTCGAGCCGTTTTTGAGTTTAAGCGAGGCTAACGAACAGCAATTGATTTTTATGTATAGAGATGTTATAATATTTTGGTTGTTATAATAAAGACGCTGCCGCCCATTTGTTTCCCTCCATCTCCTCATACGACACTCACGAGATGTGTGGAGTAGTGGATATTCTTACACTGCCACTACACGGTACGACAGATATACATCACACTAGAATTTAAAAAAATTGAGTTGTGCATGTTCTCAATTTTCCAATATCTAGAATGTTCAAGTTATCGCTGTGAGGTGTTTGGGTTGTTGATGTGCCCGAATCAGGGCATCCACGACTTTTTTGCCACCAGGGCGGCGCCACTAGAAAGTGAGGTATAATATTTGACAGATTACATAGAGGGAAAGTTAATTTGTTCGGAAAATGTAAAGGTTATTGTTTCTTTCTGCACTATTAGCTATATTTTATATTAATAAGTTTAAAAATAAATAAACCAAACCACAGATATTCATACAAATAAAAAAAATTAAAAAAAAGTTAAAAATATGCAAAAAATTCTGTATTATAGTTCGGCCGTTCAGAGAATGCGTTCCTGACACGTCGCGATTGAACTGACGACGTAACTTTGTAATGGCGTTGCAGTTACGATAAAAATATTTTTGCTGGTTGTTTACCGTTTTAACAATTCATGAGCATTAAAACAACATTATTATATCAATAATCAATGAATGTTATAATTTTGAGCCAAACTGAGTGTCAAATAACTTGGTAAACAATATTTTTCTAAATCTATACTGCGCTATTACAAGGTTATGTCAGCGCTTTATATTTGTAGTGCTGTGCTAATAATAACAGGCAATAACAGTATTGTAATCTGTTCTTATACAGTTATACTTTATAAAATAATACGTTTTGTTTTTCTTTTTAAGAATTTGAAAATAATGGACTATAAGATAACTTTTATTAAATATAAAAATAAAACTAGGACCAAACCGAACGCGCGAAAGAAAGTAGCATTTTTATATTTAGGTTGAATTAATATTACCTTTTTTTGGTTTCCACTTAAATTACTAAAATATAAATTTTAAATGATTCCGCCAATTTAAAACGAAAATAATCTTAAAAATAACGCGACGGTTTATTTTGGAAGAACGGTAACAAACTCAGTGTTATGTTGTGCCCATCACTAGTCGTGACTAACTGTTAGGTGTCAGGAACGCATTCTCTGAACGGCCGACCTATAATATAATACTCCAGAAATACTCTAGAAACTGATAAACTTTTATTAAAAATCAACTTCTCAATTAAATTACATTGTGTAACAAACAACTTTGCCTCAGTGTCGTCTAGCGCCACCTGATCACAGTACAGCGAGCGGAGATCCAGTACCAGGCACACGAGAGCACGCGGGATACATCCAGACTGTGCAGAGCTTGTAGCTGCTGTTCATGGTTTTTAAACCATGAAAACAATTTTCTAATAGAATATGGGTGACAAACGAGCACACAGTCCACCTGATGGTAAGTGGATGGTGTCGCCTATAGAAGTCTAGATATTTCTCCAATTTAGAATCAAAATGCAGATGCGTTGTCACCCTTGAGGACTAAGATGGAATGCCTCATTTCCAGTAATAAATGTGTCAGGTTCTCTATACTCACCATACGAAACACAGCAGTTTGATTTGCTTTTACGCTGGTATTCTGTGAGAGCGTGGTCGTACCTCGTTCGAGTCGAACCATTTGTGCTACAACCGTATTAGCCTCAGCGTGCCTCTAAAACGTATAAACAATACAATACAGCGAGTGGAAGTTCAGTACCAGGCAGCTGAGAGCACGCGGAACAGGTCCGGACTGCTAAGAGCCTGCAATAGGCTGTTATCAGCGGCAGCGAGAGCGAACACGCGGCACTCCATCTGCTTGAAGTCAGCTGCCAGCAGATAGTGTCCGGATCGGCCCACATACAGCGAGCGAAGATTCAGAGTTTGTGCATCTTTAACAGAAAAAAGTGAGAAGGTGTATTGTACACAGGCTTAGTACTTTTGATCGTTATGACAGCCCTTTACAAGTCCACTTCTGAACATAGGCGTAGGCTGCATCCATCAACTTCCTGCACATCTTACCAGGTCGTTATTGCATCTAGTGGTGGGCCGCCCTACACTTCGTCTACCGGTACGAGGCTTCCACTCAAGAACTGTACTGTGTAACTAACTGTATGGCGGGCCCATTGCCACTTCAGCTTACTAATCCGTTGGGCTATGTCTGTTACTCTGGTTCCACTGTGGATATTCTCATTTCTAAGTTTATCACGTAAAGTAACCCCGAGCATAGCTCGCTGAGTGAGCTTGAGTACATTTGTAGTAACCGATAAGGCCGGTAAACAACATCCGTTTTCGCCGACGTTTTGCGTAGAAGTGGCACGAGAGGGCGCTGCCACTGTCTCGTTGATTCATTTATATTTAAGTTCTCCAGAACATATGAAAAGTACTCTGTGTCCAGAACCTAACAGGTTGTTAAGAAATGAATTATTATCGTTGGTCTCGAAACGTAAGTTTTTAAATTTTGGCACCATAAACAAAGTAAAAATTGACTTGAAAAGTTAATATATTATCTAATATGTTTTTTTTTATTTGGATGTGTATTACAATTACATCTGTCAGGAAAAATTCCTTTACAAACTTTTTTGTTTATTTTTTTTATAGAAAAACGAGCACACAGTCAACAAATGGGTATTCCGTGAGAGCGTGGTCCTTCCCCAGTCAAGACGACCTATTCGTTTTGCAAACATAAAATAACTGCAGTGTGGGTCTACCTCACGTTTAAATGCAGTTCCGCTGGAATGATGAAATTCTGACTAAAAAGTGATTTTCACTCAAATTTCAAAAGTTTTAATATGGTTTGGGAACCAAATCACTTCGGAGAACTAGCCGTCTTCGCTACACGTATAGGTACCTACAGGGTTATTTTTCAAAGAGTAGCCAAATTTTAAACTTAAGTTCAAATGTATAAATGATGATATATCGTTATTGCAGTTTCTGAAACTACGAGTAAATAAGGTTTCTACTTTTATTTGAAATTATGTCAAATTGTATGTGATTTATGGGCAACAACGTTTTTGCCTACCGATCGACCCTTACCCTTACGAATGTATGCGTGGTGCGTGCGCGGTAAAATCATTTTAAATAATGCGTTACCACGCAGTTTGAATTTAAAAGATAAAAAGGACAGAACGTTTAAGAATTTTTTGTATTAACTATTCTTCACCATTTGCCTTATTATTTATTATGAACCTTCTCTGTAAATTTGGCCGCTTATTGCAAAACAACCCTGTATAATTTATAACCACAGCATGTATATAATTTAAAATTATAAAGAATATTAAAAAGTATATTAGTGTTACCATCAACAGCGCCTTCTCTAGGAAATAATGTGAGACTGAAAGGTGTTTTCGGTACAGCTTGCAAGTTAGGACTATTGCATGAAATCCGACCCGTCGCAGCCGCAGTTTGTTCCCTAGTTTCAAAAATAAATTCGACTCAAGGGACCAAGCGTATTGCTAAAGACACAAAACATTTATTTTAAACTTCTCTCAGATAATGACTTCTGTTTAATAAAATTTTAACGATTAAAAATAAATTGAGAGACCCTATAAAGATTTTATTTAGAAAACGAATTTTACATGATGGATTTTAAAGAAAACTGTTTACCATAAAGGCTTAACGACTCCACCCCTCACGCACTGAGCTATACCGGAGAGGAAAGTGGCGTGTGCTTTATGTAAGTGCCGGTACTCCAGGATTAATTTTGGGAGAATGTGCTTATGAATTAAACTCCTCAGCTGCAAAATTTAAATAGTAAGTAAACAATAAAAAAACGACGATCAAAACACAAACAGTGTTCGATGTTTAGATTAGACACAATATAGACGATAACTGTGAGCCACGTATTGTATATGGGAGAGGAAATTATAAAAAAGGAACTGTCTTACCTCATTTAAGACCATCCATCCTTTACAGCTTATAAAAGTCCACTACTGAACATAGACCTCCCCCATAGATTGCCTCTGTTAACAGGAAAGAGCTGCTGCCCATTGCCTGTTTTAGTTTACCTCTGTCGCCTCTTATAAAACCCACGAGTCGATATAGAGTACCTTACCTTGTATACGTACCTTGGATACGTATATTTTAGACGTGAGGTCAGATTTATCATTAAAATAATATTATAAGTTGTAGTTTAAATGTATATAAACTGTTTTACCTCGTTTTACATGTGCTGTCGGAATTGTTGTCGAAGTAATGTTATAAGTTGTAGTTTAAATTTATATAAACTGTCTTACCTCGTTTTACATGTGATGTCGGAATTGTTGTCGAAGTAATATTATAAGTTGTAGTTTAAATTTATATAAACTGTCTTACCTCGTTTTACATGTGATGTCGGAATTGTTGTCGAAGTAATATTATAAGTTGTAGTTTAAATTTATATAAACTGTCTTACCTCGTTTTACATGTGAAGTCAGAATTGTTGTCGAAGTAATATTATAAGTTGTAGTTTAAATTTATATAAACTGTCTTACCTCGTTTTACATGTGATGTCGGAATTGTTATCGAAGTAATATTATAAGTTGTACTTTAAATTTATATCAACTGTCTTACCTCGTTTTATATGTGATGTCGGAATTGTTGTCGAAGTAATATTATAAGTTGAAGTTTAAATTTATATAAACTGTCTTACCTCGTTTTAGATGTGAGGTCAGAATTATCGTTGAAATGGTATTTTACATTGTAATTTAATTCTAGCATTGTACTTCCCCGAGCCGATCCATTCGTTCTGCGGCGTAATACGCTGCAACGTGGCTCAACCACTAACCCAATAACGTAATACAATCCGAAAAATAACTTTGATCTATTTGTTTCTATAATAATAAAAATAAAATATTGATTGATCAAAATATTTTTGGTAAATAACCATAACTTCTGATGTAGATTTCGCTCCTTTGCAGATTGTTTCTCTAATTTTGACATTGCACTTTGAATCTAACTTCAACTCGTCGTACAAAATAGCTCTAACTTGTACTGCAGAGTTTATTTGAAAGGTTTTTCCTGCTGCCTTGTAGCATTCCTGCTCTACTGTCTTCATCTTCTCTAGTAATAACTTCTCCATGCATTTCAGCGTTTCCAAATCCACAGATACACCTCGATGTTCCATACCTGAGTAATTAAGTATTATTTAAAATATACAAAACTGGGGCTCTATCTAGTACTTATAGATCCAATGTTTATGTGGGTCTTATTAACGAAAAGAATGTGACAACTGTTTTACTTTAATTAAAATTTATTTTTAAACTAAAAAAATTCTATTCAAGACACTCGAAAGCCTTCCAATTATACGATTGCTCGGCTTTTTTCATACAGACTTTACCTGCAATGATCGGCATAACGCGCATCTCAATCTCGACAAAGATATTCCATAGGCCTTGTCCTACTAGGGACTGTTGTAGTTTGTCCCAACACTCCTTCAACAACGAGATATACCAAGCCGACTTCTGTAGCAAGCAATCTGTGGCAATCGTGTATTCCGGTTCATAGGTCAATAGTTTTTGCAATTCGGAAAAATTATTGGGTGGATTGTCTGGATCTAGAAGGCTTCCCCCAATCTGTAAAATAGGTAAGTCGTAAAATTCAGTTTTGTATCCGTTTCTTGTTATTAATATAATAATTAATTCATACACATTAGGGTGTCTCCAAAGTAGGTTCACAATTTGGGTCTTTAAGATCGGGAAAATAGTTTTATTGCCATAAGATGTATCACAAATAAAATAAGAACTTGCCTTTGCATCAAGGATTTTAATACCTTTATTGACATCTGAACCGAGGTATTGGAAAAAATGTGCAAGAAGATTTTTACCTTCGTAGCAAACCACACTGTTATTATTTATTAAATGGCGTATTATGCCTCTGCAATAGATTATTTGAAATTGAATTGAAAATACTTAATTAAACAGTGAAAATGACAATGAGTTGTTTTCCTTTTCATAATCAATTTCTGCATACTTATGTTTGGAAAAAGAGCCTCTTAAATAGTAAAAATTGTCTTTAACGAGAAACATAATGCCTTGTGGCACGCCGACATCTTCAGTGTAATGATTATTTAATTGACAATAGTCGTTGCTGTTGGAAAAATAATACATGTTACTTTTACAAACATACTATGTTTAAAAGTGTTTCTTTGGGATAATAATTTCACCTGTAAATAAGTGTCATGAAAATTTCTGTGGCACTCGATCTAAGATCGCTTGTATTTTCATCAAAATAATCATTATCATTATCTAATATAAATACTTTGTAAGTTATATCTAAAACAGGAATCTGAGACTTAATTGGTGCAACAAATTTGGACTTTTTCTTTTCTTTATTTGATTCAGTTGCAGGTGTGTCTCGTTTTTCTATTTTATTGGTGTGTTCATTTTCATTTTTGGAAGGCTTAGAAAATTTCATAACTCCATTTACATTTGATAATTGTGCCTGAACAGTTTTTTTGCGCCTATCACCGCACAAATTATCCTCGATTGTTATTTCAACTCTATTTATTTTATTCATACCGTCGGAAGAGTTTTCTAGGATATTTATTTCATCTACAACATGTTTTGGGTCTACGCCGTTCAACCAATTTTTAACAGTTTTCGTGTATTTTTGTTTTCGAAAACTAGGTTTAGCTAAATTGTCGAATTCTTTGACGGTTTTTTTTACTTTTTTCGGAACCTTTTCTGAAAAATTAGTCTTATTCTTATGTTTTTTAGGATTTTTTTCAGAATTATTTTTAAATTCCATCTTACTGTCGCAATCTTTTTGTATTTTTCCAGGAAACGTTATTTCAAAGGTTTTAACAACATTTATCTTTTTTGCTGCTTTGTCACACGCAAGATTTTCAGTCTCATTATTTTTTGGAAATAGTTCAGAGTCAAACATATCTTCCCACGCTACTGGCCTCGAAAAGTCTGTTACCGTATTTTCTGCCATATGTTTGTTCAAAAGATCATCTTTATCATTTAATAAGCTATACACTTTTGGAACAGTATTAAAAATAGGAGGTTTTTCGATATGATCGTAAGGTATAATATTTTGAGAATTTTGTGGTACAAGCTCTTTATGAGCGCTTCTCACAAGTTCAACTGATTTAGGTATTGTTTTTGTACTAGTTTCTGGTAAAACTACATTTATATCAGTAAAGTACATCTCGTCATTAGTATCAGGATAACAACTATTTGTAATATTATCTATAACATTATCTAGGTTCCCCTTATTATTAAAAAGGTAATAGGAATTATTTGAATTTGAATCTCTAGAGCTGAAAAAATTAATATAATTTAACTAAAGCCCGGCAATAAAGTAATATAATAATGTACATTTACAGGTAGCTGACATAACATACGTAGATGATCTATCGCTTTGAAGTCGACGAGTTTTTTCATACCGATTCGCATAGTTATCTTTACTGAATAAGTTTCTTTCACGAGATATATCTATAAAATAAATGTATGCTTCTTAACTTTTCTTTTATATTTATTATATAATTTACTTGTTATCATCTTTCTTAAAAAACTAGCGACTTGCCCCGGCTTCGCCTGGGTAGGATCTATTAGTGCAGCATTAGTAAGATGGAGTTATTAAGATTTATGATAATCATCAAGAACATTTATTTCATCTTATCAATTTACCTATTAAAAAATTTCACACAGATATACCGGCAAACCGACAGACACACAACAAAATTAAAAAAAAAAGTTACTCATACAATCAAATAACCCACTCAGATCATTAAAAGCACAAACAATATAGAAACATTAAAAGGCAGTTATTTCCATATGACAGACATACACTTCAATTTTTTATATACACCCTTCCGGGGTATTTAATAAGATTATTAAAAATTCTCAAGGCTATTTAAGTTGGAACATAAAAGATATTTATATAATTTAGTACGATAATGAAATTCTATAAATACAACATTGTAATAAATATAAGTCAACACTCATTAATCTTTACCTACATTTTCGCAATCACGCTCGCTAACATTCAAATATAACGTACCTACTTACCTCACTACTAGATATGTATTACCTGGACTTAAACGTTTTTGTAACAAAACACTCAAAACTTTGCAACCAAAAGGTGACAGATGTTTTTTATATTTTTCCATAGTAATATCCCATGTACTGTTAAAATTCATTTTCTATTAAATAGCTGTTTCTGCTCTTCAAAGTGAAATCATAGATAAATATATATGTAGCAAGCTAAGTGAAATGAAAATAAGAATTATGAAATTTTTCGCGCGCAATTTTTTATTTTATTTTTTCGTAACCATGGATACAGAGTTCTTTAGTCAAAATATTAAAGGTTCAGCCTATTCATAATATGAAATTTTATATTATGAATAGACATATTATGTGTATTTTATTCACAAAATTCTTCACGAAGCACTGATATGTTTCGTATGAGAAAGAATTTTTAAAGATTTTGATGTCACCTTATCCCAACGGACAGTTGGAGATAATCGTATCTAAGCAGCCCAAGCGGAT
This sequence comes from Parnassius glacialis, assembly GCA_033319125.1. Lineage (NCBI taxonomy): Eukaryota > Metazoa > Arthropoda > Insecta > Lepidoptera > Papilionidae > Parnassius > Parnassius glacialis. Next base: position 55,410,482 of record JAVANC010000005.1, read on the forward strand.
GAAAAAAGGTTTATATCACCTTCGAAGCACTTATAACATCGTTTCCACTAATAACTCGCATGCGCAGACATTTCGTACACTAAACCATTTTTTTGTATCAAAATCTACTTCAAATCAACGATATCAGCAGCAATAATCTGTCGGCGCTCAAGTTCCGTTTAAAAAACTAAAACATTATTCAATTACGCGCGTTATTTAGAATTCAGTGCTACCATTCCGCTCTTTAGCAATACAGACTACCTATTTAATTTATATAAAGAAAATGATAGAGGTTTGTAGTTGTGCGCGCATCACAATAAAACTACTGGATAGATTTCAATTAGGTGTTCTAAATTTTATTTTTTAGACACTTGGCCGTTACCCAAAAAAAAAATTATTGCGATATCTTCATTTAATATAAAGTTTTAAGAAACAGCAGTTTTAATAAGCACTACGATTTCAGTGATATGTGTAAGCAACGCAGACGATGTCACAGATACCAGCTAGTATTGGAATAAAGAAGAAAAATTGCAAATTCTCAATTCAAACGTATCAATGTAAATTGAATCTAGGTTCAATTTCACATTTGAAATATGTCAAAGATTTATACTATAGGTATTCATCATTAATATCCATAAAAGTTCACTTCTGTACATTGGCTTCCCCAATTATGTGTGGCCTACGTCATTAAAAAGAAAAATTGTTAAACAGTTTTGATTATATTCAATAGTTAAAGTAAGACACGTTAAAGTAGAAGAAAATCCGATTAAATTGTATATTTTTTAGGCAATTATCGATGTACATGTAGTTAATATTTAAAAAAGAAAAAGAGAACAAAAAAGGAGAATATATTGCAAACAGCATAGTTTAATTATAAACAAACTGGTAGGTACTTTCAGACTCTGTAAGTACCTACCTGCCTGAAAGAAGATGTAGTGACAAAAATTGAGAAAGTTATGCTGAGATGGTTTGGTTATATCGAGAGAATGAATGAACAACGATTGACGAAAAAAGTGTATAAGGCGAGTGTGAATGAAAGTGTTGAAAGGGGTAGATCTAGGTGGACGTTTCCAGACCAAATCAGGGACGTCTTGAAAAAAGACCAGGTCAAGAGTACCCTAAACCGTAGAGCATGTATGAAGGGAATAATGAAAGTGGACGAAGCGAAACAAGTATGTAAGGATCGTAGCAAGTGGAAAGAAGTGGTATCTGCCTACCCCTACGGGAAAGAGGCGTGATTATATGTATGTATGTATGTAGGTAGGTACGCACGCACGTTGTTCGCTTCAATCACATGAGTAAAGAAACCGACCAGATGCAAAGCTTCTAAAAAGCGGGCAAAATTTTGGTTTGAAAAAAGGTTGACACAGATAGGTAATATTAAATAAACAAAACATTTAACAGTGTTACATCATCATCATCATCATACAGCCCTTCACAAGTCCACTGCTGAACATAGGCCTCATCCAAGGAATGCCACAAAGCAAGGCCTGAGCCACCTGCATCCTTCGAATCACTGCATGTCTTACCAGGTGGTCACTTCATCAAGTGTGGGTAAGCCCTACACTTTGTCCACCGGTACGAAGCCGCCACTTGAGAACCTTTTTCCCCATTGGTTGTCGGTTCTTCAAGCTATATAGCAGGCCCATTGCCACTTCAGCTTACTAATCCGTTGGGCTTCCTCATACGGCTAGCAGTGAAGGGCCACGTCTCAGATCCATAAGTCATCACTGGCAACACGCACTGGTTGTATAATCTCGTTTTCAAGTTTTGAGGTATACCTGATCTGAGGTAATTTCCCGAACGCTGCCCAGCCGAGTTGAATCCGTCGATTGACCTCTCAAACGAAGTTGAACTTATCTAGTCGGACTATTTGTCCGAGGCAAACATACTCGTCAACAACTTCGAGCTTAGTGCTCCCAACAAATACCGGCATAGGTGTGACATGGACGTTATACATGATCTTTGTTATGTCCATGTTCATCTTAAGACCTATCTATTGGAAGGCACTATTGAGGTCATTGAGCTTATTTGCCATTGGTTATAAGGACTATATCGTCGGCTATTCGAAGGTGAGTGATGTACTCACAGTTGATGTTAATACCGTATCCTTTCCAGTCCAGCAACTTGAAAACGTCTTCCACTGCAGCAGTGAAGAGTTTTGGGGATATTACGTCACCTTGACTTACACCTCTCTGTAGTTGGATAGGTTTCGTACTCTGGTTCTGTACTCGGATAGCCATCGTATCCTTACTGTATAAACACTTCAGCACTTCGATATACCGGCAGTTAACTTGGCACCGCTGAAGGGACTGCAGTACCGCCCAAATTTCGACGGAATCAAAGACTTTCTCATAGTCTACATACGCCAGACATAGTGGAAAATTGTACACCTCGGATTTCTGTACAATTTGCCGAAGAGTATGTATGTAAGTCAGTTTCCGAAAAGGCTTATTCGGGAGGCTGGAAGTCTTCGAGTCTGCATGCGACTTCGTAATGACTCTCTAAAACAGCACGTCGACACGGCTCAGAAGGTAAATCGGTCTGTTGTTCTTTAGGAGAGCGTTGTCAGCTTTCTTGACGAACAAGAACACCGTACTTCTGCTCCACGCCTTCGGTGTATTACCACCATGGATGACAGAATTAAAGAGCTTCTAAAGGACTTCAAGTACCGGTTTTGCACCCGCTTTCAGAAGCTCCGCTGTAATTTCATCCTCACCTGGGGTCTTGCAGTTTTTAAGGTGTCAGTCGTACCAGTAGGACGTCAGTCTGAGCAAGATTTATTTGTTGTTGTTTATTCTATTACTATAACGCAGTGGTCATCTGAAATACTCTCTAAATTCACACATAAAAAGTACAATAATATGTTGCTATAGTACTTCTTATTAGTCGTGATATTTTTCAAGTTCTGATCTAAGTATCTGATTCTTAGTCTGTGATTCTGATGCTGACCATTTGTCAAATGTGCAGACTGGTGCTGTCTACTGAGCGTAATTATAGTGACTATTGTGTACTATGTACTGGTATTTATTGCTATATAAGTATAAAGTGTAAGTGTCTTTAGACACGACCTATAAATACTTTAGATAAAGGTTTATAGCAAGGAATAAACTACTCTCTAACAAGAGGGTTCATGCCCTCCTATTTTCAGGTACCATTTCCAAATAAGATGATTTTAGGGGTTTTTGATTTAACCTTTAATACAAAAGTACCAAGTGCGATGATGGTCTGATTCACATTGCAATGAAATAGCGCATCATTTATAATGGTGGCACTTCACATGGCTATTTGTATTTGTGATTGTATGGTGCCGTATTTGGCAAAAAATTTGACGTACGGGCAAATAAACAACACAACCGTCCACACATGGAGCCAAATACCAAAAAATTAAACATGTTTGCTAGCAGAAAGTAGTTGTACCTACCAAATGGACGTTGCACTTGCAGCTCGATTTTATTATTTGAACGCATGTTACTATTATATATTATGCGTAAAAAAAATACAGTGATGAAAAAGCGACCAAGAGCAAGGCGTTGGTAGATGCTGACTGCATAAAAATCTAACTATCCGTAAATGAAAATGCAAACCAACTTGGTTGGTACACATCAGCTGCACCTGATCCGGATCGTTCGCTTTTCTTTATTTTGGTTTTGTAACCTCGATACGCAGATGTTAATTTGAAACTGTATAAAAAGGTATTATTATAGTATAAATGAATACATGGTTAATAATAACCCCTGGGAATGAAGTGGTCGGTTCCAAGCTGTTTCAAAAATAAATTTTGTACTTATATAGTTTGTACAACCATTAATGTAAAATTTGCTTTTAAAAAAAAGTCCCGCTGGGTTTCTTGCTGGTTCTTCCCAGGACAGTTTTTTTTTTCGAACCAGTGGTAAAGTAAAAAATGACTTTCAATAAGAATTACACATGTGATCTATATTGAATAAAAAATTATTCTATTCTATTCTATAGACATAAGTGTCTCTTTTTTAACCTGCCCCTCGTTTCCAGGGTCCCAAATGCATGGGTTCATTTGGTAAAGTTCTAGAAACCTTACAACGGTTTCTTTGCTCCAATTCATTTTCCGTAGATACCTAAATATTACTTATAAAATGATATAAACAGGTCCGTCCGTACTGGTTGACAGTTCGCGCGCTTATGAGCCCGACCATGTGTGGCCAGTATATTTGCGTATTTGCCTATTTGTCTCCTTTGATGAGCCTTGAAAAACCGACAGACGATCGGTAAGCCGTATTTGTTATTGGCTATATTTGCCAAATAGGCAAATACGGCAATAATTATGGCAAATATACTCTCCACACGTGGTAGTTATTTGTCAAATACCCCAAATACGCAAATACAAATAGCCATGTGAAGTGCCACCATAACACAAGAAAACGAAATAATATTTGAAATATTAAATATGTACAAAGCACATAACAAATAATTATACTAATTTTTAGTGGATTTCGAAATAAGGTGATTTTAGGGGTTTTTGACTTAACCTTTAGGGGTAAATATTTTTTAGACTTGGTAGCACTATTATTATTTCATATATATGATAGGGTACTCATACGTTAGTATCATATTAGTCTGTGGGGTACTCCTTGACATTAATATATTATCTATGCATACATACATAGCAACCCTCGAATATTTCGAAATGTCATAATTGACCTAAAGGTCTAGATACCAGGCCATAAACTCCAAAAAAAAATATGTCATAATCACATATATTTATTTATCTATGGACATAATCATTGAAATGAAAAGTACCAAAATATAAAGGCGAAGAAGGAAATTTATTTTTAAAATATGTGAGGAGCAAATATCTTATCATGTAATTTTAAGTATTTATATTAACAAGTTAACATGACTTTTAATCTGGAGAGTTGTGACAGCCTTCCACCAGATGAGGAACCAAAGTTGAAATATGATCGAATGGGTAATGACGTTCAAAATATCTTACTCAAGGACGCTGTAAGCTGTATTTGTGTTCATACTAAATTTATTTGTCTCGGCACGCAATGGGGAGTTATACATCTGCTAGATCATGAGGGAAATACCGTACCAATATCCCAAGACAATAACCAGAAGGACTTACAAGCCCACGCGATAGCTGTGAATAAGATATCAGTAGATTTGAATGGAGATTATATAGCAAGTTGCTCAGACGATGGAAAGGTGCTGGTTTATGGTTTATACACTGATGATAATACCCACAACATAACTTTAAGCAGAGTTGTTAAGTCAGTTGCTTTGGACCCATACTACTTTAAATCTGGCTCAGGCAGAAGGTTTCTTACAGGTATACTTTGTATATTTATTTAACATTGAATAATTATACAGTATCGTGACTCACAGAAATGAGAGCAAGGTCCTAAGGGATTATAACAAGATAATATATTTGTGTAACTTACAATAGTAGAGTTGTGAAATCCATCATTGCAGGAAATATGTAGAGAAAGTTGAAATGAAAGTACAGCCTATATACATCCCACTGCTGCACACAGGCCTCCTCTTATTTCTTAGAGGGTTTTAGGGCAAAGAAAAGTAATACATACTATTGATGTAAAAAAATTCTCTCTCGTCTTAATACATTGCCTTAATACAAAAATCGGCTTAGCTTTCCATTGACTCCTGTCGAGTTGGGGGTTGATACGTATTTTTACAGAAAAGTTACACTATTATAAGCACACACACAAAGTTACAACATAGTTTAGTTTAGTTTAGTTTACGACGGGCTGTTTTCCGCAACTCCATGTCTATGCGCGTATTTTGCGTGTGGGCAGGAATAATGTGATTATTTGAGCCATGAGATCTCTCCGAAGAAGCTCAACAGGCCCTTGATGTTGCATGCAACTTCGGGGAGTGATCCCGGCGTGCCGAGATGTTTAACCCTGTATGTAGCGACCTCCAGACATTTCAGTAGCACGTGGGCCGCCGTTTCTTCCTCCCCCATACATGCCCTGCACAGGGGACTATCTGTAACACCTATAGTAAATAAATGTTTGTTAAAGGTGCCGTGTCCTGTGATAGCACTTGTTACTATCCTAATCTGCGGCTTGTTCAGTCTCATTAAAACTTTGGTTAAGCGACTGTTTATTTCAGGCAGGGCCTCCCTAGCTTGTCTACAGTCTACTAGATTCTTCCAAAGCTGAGCGTGTTGATTAGTGAAGTGTCTACGTACCAGTGAACGAACGTTACCAAAGGGGATTGGTATGATTGGTTCCGGCCCTATAGTGGCCAGAGCCGATCCTCTTCTGGCCAGTTCGTCTGCTGCATCGTTGCCTCTGGATCCACTGTGTCCCTTTATCCATTGCAGGGTCACATTGTTGTTTTTACATACCTCATTTAATCGTTGATGGCATTCATATATTAGTCCCGAGTTCATCACATTGCATCTCAGGGCTTGGAGTACCGCCCTACTGTCGGTCAGTATTCTAATGGGGAAGTCATTAACCTTCCTAGCATCTATTGCTATGGCCGCTTGTATGATACCCATACATTCCGCCTGAAAGACCGTGTTATAGGTACCCAGCGGTGTGCATATGTGAATATTGAGGTCTTCAGAGAAAGCTCCAGAACCTACACCTTCATTTGTTTTAGAACCATCGGTGAAAATTCTAAGCTCTTTTGGGCTTAATCCTTCCGGCTGGCTGTTTTCATTTAATTGTATCTTGTATTTCTTATCGAAAACAAATTGTTTAGGAATCCTATCGTATTTGGCTTGTAGGATAGGAATTTTTGAGTGAATTCTATCAATTATGCCTGTATGAGGGACACTATTCTTACTCCAAAGATTTAGGGTCTTGAGTCTGATGGCAGCTAAAGTCGCTTCTTGTTGTATATGTAGATGAAGCGGAGTTAGCTCCAGCATCGCTTCTAAGGCTGCTGTTGGCGTAGTTCTTATGCAGCCTGTGGCAGCCATACATGCCAGTCTCTGGTAGCGCTGAAACTTCTTAATTGTGGTGGCTTCATTTGTCTTGGTCCACCATACCAGAGCGCCGTATGTGATCATGGGCCGAATTACAGTTTTGTAAAGCCACAGTATAATTTTTGGCGTCAATCCCCATCTTTTGCCAATCATGTTTCTGCATTGCCAGAAAGTTATACTAGCTTTGTTGATTTTGTTTTCTATGTGCTTATTCCAGTTAAGTTTGCTGTCCAAGGTAAGACCTAAATATTTTACCTCAGAGGATAGCTGGAGTTTTGTGCTAAAAAGACTTGGAGGATGATAGTTATTCAGCTTTCGTTTTTGTGTGAACATAACTAAAACTGTTTTATTTGGATTGACGGTTAAGTCGTATTCCCTGCACCATCTCTCCACTATACGGAGAGCCGCTTGGGTCAGGTCGCCACTATGCTTGCTGTCTTTCCAGAGACCAGTATTGTCAGGTCATCAGCATAACCTACTGTATAGAAGTGATTGTCATTTAATTTGCTGATGAGTTCATTAATGACCATATTCCACAGGAGAGGTGAGAGAACCCCACCCTGCGGGCAGCCTTTCTTAATTTGGATTGGTTGAGATTCACCAGCAATCTTTATCATTCGTGTACTGAGCATGTAAACTATCCAGTCGATCAGTGCCGGTTCAACTTTATGTCTACTGAGTGCACCTTTTATGCTGGAGAAGTTCGTTCTGTCAAAAGCACCTTCTATATCTATGAAGGAACCTAGACATATTTCTTTGTTTTGGATGGCCTCTTCAATCTTTGTAATTACCTGATGAAGGGCCGATTCTGTTGATTTGCCTAGACTGTAGGCGTGTTGCTTGTCGTGTAGTGGTAAGTTCATTAGCGCCGACCCCCTTAACTCCCTTTCACACATCCTCTCCATCGTCTTTAGGAGAAAGGATGTGAGGCTAATGGGCCTGTAGGATTTAGGGTCAGTGTAGTCGCTCTTACCTGGTTTGGGTATGAATGTAACTTTCACTTCCCTCCATCCCCTAGGAACATATTTAAGAGCCAGACAGGCTCGCATTATGGCAACAAGTCTGACTATTAGGGCTTTACCCCCCCACTGTAGGAGTGCCGGGAATATGCCGTCAGGTCCTGCCGCCTTATAGGGGAGGAAACTGTGAATGGCCCAATGGATTTTGTCCATCGTTACCACTCTCTGTGCTAAATTCCAGTCTTCTACTGTTGGTGTCAGTATGTCGTCATGCCGGTTTGCCTCCTGGGTTACGCAGCAACCTGGGAAGTGCGTTTCAATTAGCATGCGTTGGGCTTCATCCGGCGATGTTGAGTAGCAACCGTCGGGTTTCTTTAGAGACATGGATCCCGACGTGTTCTGTTTAGCTAGAATATTCCTTATCCTATTTGCTTGCTCGCAGGTTTCTATGTTGCCACAGAATTTACGCCACCCAGTCGAGCGTCGATACCTGATACATTTTTTGTATTCAGACTTAGCTTTCTTATATAGTAGCCATTCTTCATCCATTGAGGTATTCATGGCCCTATTTAGGGCTTTTCTTACCTTCTTACGTTTTCTATCGAGTTCTTTACCCGGTGGGGTGGTGACGGTTGCTTTACCTCGGCATGTCTTGGTGGGGTGATTTCTGGACATGATTCATGGTAGCTGTCTATCATGGCCTTAGTAACAGCTGCTACCTGTTCTTCTAGGAGCGACTGATCTGCTATAGTATTTATCCCCTCAAAATCCGCGAGCAAAGACGTCAGCCTATTTAGGTATTTTGTTTTATCTGTCTTGCGCGGATTTCTCCATGGTGGTGTAGAGGGGATGTCGACCTGTAGTGCGAAGCAGATCCATCTATGGTCTGAGCATGAGGCCTCTTTCGACACATGCCATCCCGTAATTAGTTTGGCTGCTCCTTCTGTTGCAAGTGTGAGGTCGATTATAGTGCGACAGCGTTTGTTTATGAAAGTAGGTTCAGAACCTATGTTTAAAATGGTTAGGTTAGTACTAAATAAATATTCAACTAAAACCTTACCTCGTTCATTTGGTTTTTCCATTCCCCAAAGGGGATGATGTGCGTTGGAGTCCGTCCCGATCACAACCTCTAGTCCGGTCCTCTCGCAGAAGTTCACCAGCCTGCTGAGGTCATGAGGGGGAGGAGTGTCTTCCTCCGGCATGTAGACCGAGGCGACGACTAAACTTCTCTCCTGTGTGTATTGTATTGCCACGGCATACATGTCTCTAGAACAGAAATCTGTTAATGGTTGTGCACAGATATCTTTTGTAGTGTAAATACACGCTCTAGGCTTGTCGTGTTCAGAGCTGTAGAATAGCTTTTAATTTTACCAGCGCCAACCCACGGTTCCTGGATTAAGGCTATGGCAGTCCTTTGAACCTCCAACCACTTGCGTAATTGAGCCGACGCAGTTTCGCTGTGGTGGAGGTTGGCCTGCACTAGGCTAGTTTTGGACGAAGGGCACGCCATCATTGATCGCGTCCTCCCCGTCCCCGCCCAAAAATAGGCCTGCCAGAAGATCTCGGGTTTCATCGTCAGCCACCGAGTCGGAAGTGGTCGGCAAAATGCAGTCCTCCTCGTCACTCAGTGAGCTGCCGCTGAGCCCGATCTCCACTGGGGGGCTTCGGCTCAATTGTGCAGGCCGTTTCTTCACTGGACTTGGCCTCCAGTGATTCCGCTGTACCGGTAACTATGGCTCCGGTATCCATAACTTCCGGGTTGTTTTCTACCTCTTTGCTCGGTGGAGTATCAAAGAATTTGCCTCGACGACCCTGGAATTTTACGTATACCGCCCCGCATACACATGCGAGACGGCGTCCGGCCTTCATCAGGGTCGGGATATGATCAACGAAACAACGAGGAACCACCCGTCCGTCTGCTTATCAGCCTTGAGTAACAGCCAGTCCCTGATGTTAACCCAGCGGTTCTGGTACGCCAGCACGCGACCAATGTCGCGTGAGTCTTTCCAGGTCCCTTGGGCATCAGGGATAAGGATACCACATTTGACTCTTTGTGGTATCTCTGACTGTTTCTTTATTGTCAGCAAGGTGTTGGATTTAAGGTCGAGGGTAGCAATATTCCCCTTCAACCAGTCCAGAGCCTTCTGATCGTCGCACCACAGTTTCAGGACACCTTCCGTATAAACGGGTTTGCCCCTAAAAACTGGGCCCGACGCATCAGGGTCCTGGCTACTCCAGGCCTCGCTGATCATCTTCCTCTGTATTGCTACGAGGATGTCGTCTGCTACTTCCTTCGTAATGTGACCTGAACGCGCACACGTTAAGGCCACACCCAAATCTGCTTTAGCAGCGGAAGCGTAGCTCGTTCTTGCAGTCTTTGGTTGCTGTTCCCCTCTAGGCGAGGTGGACTCTTCCAGCATCCTTTTGGCTGCTCTTTCCTTCTTCCCAGGACGCTTGGCCGCTCGCTGCTTCCTGGCGGATATCCTAGAGCTGGTTCCGGCGGCCGCGACTTCCACTTGGGCTGGATTTTTATCCTTCCCAGCTTCAGCGCGGCTACTGGTTCCAGCGCTAAGCACCCCAGTCACAGTAGCTTGCCCAGCCTCCTTGGTTTTGGTTTCGGAAGCAGCCAATGCGGCTCGTTCTCTACGGCCTTTTTCCCGCTGCTTCTTGTTCTTCTTTTTGGCCTTTCCACTACTGCCTGCAGGGATAGACCCTCCTGATGGTCCGTCAGGTCGGCAAGTCACCTTTTTGGGTGCCTTGCCTTTCCCCTTACGGCTCACCACTTGCCAGGCAGCAGAGAAAAGGTCGTCAGTCCGTAGTGGCTCCGCAGTTTTGTCACTTGCGGGCTCTTTGTCCTTTTTCTCATCCAGCTCCTTGGAACTGGTTTTGGAAACGTTCAGCGAGGTAGTTATCCCTTTGGTGGGGGCACCTACGCTGGACGGTACTGTCCGTGGAACCGTCGGCTTAGTGACTTACTTACTTATCGTCACGCACAATCCCTGACGGGGTAGCCAGAGAGAACAGATCGCCAAGTGTCACGATCCTTACATACCTCTTTCGCTTCTTTCAGATTCATCATCTTCTTCATACATGCACGTCTAGGTATCCGAGTACTCTTGACCCTCCCCTCTTCGAGCAATTTGCTCACATGGTCTTCGAAAGTTAGTCTCGGTCTACCTCGACACCTTTTAATATTAACTTTCGCGCTATATATTTTCTTCACTCATTCGCTCAACGTGCCCAAACCATCGAAGCACGCCCTTATCAATTTTTGTGATAAGGTCATCTTTCAAACCTGCCATATTGCGAATCTCTTCGTTTCGCTTTCGGTCAGCCATGGTGACGCCGCATATTTTACGAAGAGATCGCATCTCCACTGCATTCAACTTGCTTTTATGCTTCTTCTGGCATACCCAGGTTTCGCTGCCATATAACAAAGTCGGTACCAACACTGCGTTATGTATTGCAAGGCGTGCACTCTTCACTACGCCTTGCCTTTTGACTAACGCAGTCAGGGCACTATTGACTTTGTTCCCGGCAGCGACACGCCTGTCCACATCTAAATCACATCTTCCATCCCGGCTAAAAGCACTCCCCTTAGTGACGGTTCCCGTTTGTTCTTTGGTGTCTCTGGTAAGCACCTCTGACACCTCTCCCTCTTTCTTATTGGGCTTTAAATTGTCCATAATTTTTTTGTTCTTTAAAATTCATCCCCCCGGCTTCCCACCCTCCATGGAGCCCGCACCTTTGGGAACGCCCTACTTTAGAAGAAAAAGGAATTTCAGGCGTTAGGATTACCGGGGGAATATAGGGACGCGAAGTTGGCTCACAGCGCGACATCGGGAGCTCGATCCAGCTGGTAGATGGGGCTGACAAGGCCCATCCCCACCACCCGAAAAAAACTGTCACTTGCTCCGTCAGCATGGCCTTTACCACCACCCAGCCCCCTTTTCAGGAAGACTAGGCAGCCCCCACATCCCTCGCCTGCGACCCTCTGACGGGGCGCTTGGCCATTTCCCTATCTGTGGCTAGCAAATAGGGCCACCGTTTAGCTTGAAATCCGGACCAAAGAGGGCGTGTTGCCTCTCGCCACTATATACCCCAGCGACGATCGGCTCAACCCTCCAGGACTCCTTCATCCCCGCGTACGGCGCTCGACTGCGCAGGTCCTAGCGCAGGTGGGTGTGTTAGTCCACCGGATACACCCACTCTCTCCGGCGGAACCGTCCCCTCCTCCTTTCTCATCCGGGCTTGGGACCGGCAACGGCGGAGTTAAGTTACAACATGTGGGAACGTGTAATTTTTGAGAAAAAAGTTATTGAAAATCAATTATTCTCGCATTGTTTATATTTAATCCTACCATAAAACTGACGCCATTTTGTAATGTCATTGTCGTCAGTAGGGATGTCGATTCTTTCCGAAAAAGGTCGATTTTTAAATCGATTCAAATAGTAAGCTGATGTATCAATACACAAAAAATCGATTTCTAAAATATTTATATTTTTTTATGTATGCATTTATAATGTAAATATAATTCCATTTTATTAAAAACAAGAAAGATACCATAATAAATGATCTCTTATTGAAATTTGTTTTATTTTAACAGTACCAATTAGGGCAGATAACAAATAAAATAGGTTAGGTTCAAATTATGTCAAAGAACCGAATTGATTGACCCCGACTCCACCTGGTACGAGTCTGTCCTACCCCTAGAGTGGTTTTAAAGAGCCGGCTGAGGCGTGTAGGGAAAGCAGCCTCCGCCTGCTGTAACAAATCGTAGGCATCGGACGAGTTGGAGATACAGAAATCCTTCTGAATCAGTCCCCCTATATTTTATGATGAAGGGGACTTTTTTCTCATAAAATGGATTTATATTTACATTATAAATGCAAACATGACAAAATATAGATATTTTAGAAATCGATATTTTGGGAATCAATACATCAGCTTACAATTCGAAACTATTTAAAAAAAATCGGTTTTTTTCGGAAAGAATCGACATCCCTACTGACAATAACAATAAAAAATGGCTTCATTTTTACTGTAGGATTATACATAAACAATGCAAGATTAATTGATTTTCAATAACTTTTTTCTCAAAAATTACGCGCTTCCGCATGTTGTAACTTAGTGTGTGTGCTTATAATAGTGTAACTTTCTGTAAAAATACGTGTCAACTCCCAACTCGGCGGGAGTCAATGGAAAGTCGTACCCAAAAATCTATCATATTAATTATATATTAAAAAAATTAAAAAAAAAATTGGAAAAATACATAATCAAAGAATATAAAATTAAATAAGAACTACATCCCCAATATAAATATTGATATTGTTACCATGCATGATCTTGATTAATGATTAGATCATGCAATGGCTGAAACAGAAATTTACTCGCTCATTTATCTAGTCACTGCAATGAAACACAAAGACTAGTTGTAAGTATAAAGTAAGTCTTATCATTGGCCCTGTACCTGGTATCACTATAGTCAGTTCAATTTGCAATGCCATCCGACAATTAGAGTGTGGTAATTAACAATGGAGCTGTGCTTATGCACTTCAATTATGTCCTGCGCAGATTATAAGTCTGACAAACTGGCCACTGTGACATAAATTCATTTTGGTGAACATTATTAATAACAAATTTAGTACCGATCATTCACATAAGATCACTATTCCAAAACTGCTCAATAAAGTTACTTATCTTACTTATCAATATTTATATACAAGTAAGCCTTACTAAGCATATGTAATGAAAACTGAATTCTAAATTATAGAATAAGCATGTGTCAAGCACTGCTGGGATTAGGCTATCATCACAGACAGAACTGAGTTAAAGATATTATGTTGATGGCCTGGGCACATTCAAGGATATTTTTGGTTTAATCCATTCAGCATAATAAGAACCAAATTATCATTGAGCATGACAAGAACAGACAAAATTTCTGGATCTGGCTCAGGAGGTGACTGACATCGTGTGATGTGCCGACTAAAATGATTCCTGTGGTTGTCACCATGAATAGTAAATCTCGGTCAGCCTCTTTGATCAGATGAGGCAACTACGACTCTATGCCAGACTGCTTCATGCTCAAATGCAGAAGGTTGCGCTCCTTGTCACCACTGGCATTGTTTGCCGTTTTCTTTCTCTTTCCCCCCTAAACCTAGGCCATTTGGTTTCTCCTGCTGATGGTATCCCTCTGCAGTTTATCTTTTTATTTAATAATATTTTATTACATAATTTAGTACATATATTTTAAACTTTATTAGTTTCACAATATTTATTTTTATACTAGTAGTACAAGTGTTTATCAGACTAGAAAATAATAGAAATATGCCCATAATAGTTTAAAAAAAACAAGTATTTATTATTGTTAATTGTTCTAATTTTCTTTATAGGATAGGGTGACAAACGAGCACACAGTCCACCTGATGGTAAGTGGTTGCTGTGGCCCATAGACATCCACATTTATCCTCATTTGCAAATCAAAATGCAGATGCGTTGTCACCCGTGAGGACTAAGTTGTTGTTTAAGTTTTCCAGTAAAAAGGGTCTCCGGTTCTCTACACTCACAATATGAAACACAGCAGTTTTAAGCTGCTATTTTACGCTGGTATTCTGTGAGAGCGTGGTCCTTCCCCGATCGAGCCGATACATTCGTGCTACAACCATACAACTAATATAGCATCAATGCTCTACCACATACAAAAAAATTGATAAAGTAATGTTAAAGTTAAAGTTTAAAATGCTTTCTTTCTAAGAGAGATAGTCAATGAAGCAAGTAATTTGTCCCTAGTATGAAACAGTCTATTAGTCTATGTATGATTTGTAAGGTGAAGTGGCCATGGCCAGGCCATATATGTATCTCTAAGAATCAACAACTAATGGGGGAAGGGAGGTTCTCGAGTGGCAGTTGATGGATGCAGATAGCTCAGGACTGAGCTTTGTGGCATTCTTTGGTGGAGGCCTATGTTCAGTAGTGGACTTGTGAAGGGCTGTAATGATGATGATGATGATGAAGCAGTTGTTTATATTGGAGAAAATAGAAAATACTTTCTCAATTTGAGACTAAATTTCAAATATCTTTTGATCTTTATTGATAATGATGGTGAAAACCACCAGCCTTTGTTAAGGCCACAACTGTCTTGAATCAACAAATAAAACATAACAATCTCGTAACATAATCTTCATACTCAGTCATTGTTCAATCTTCATTTTCAGGTGACAACAAGTTGACTCTATATGAGAAAACTTTTTTGAATCGTCTTAGAGGTACAGTATTATGTGAGTGTGAGGGCTATGTCCAAGCAATAGCCTGGCACGAACGATTTGTAGCATGGGCAAGTGAGGTCGGTGTACGTGTTTATGACCTCGTAGCTCGATGTTCCCTAGGCCTCATTCAATGGGAGAAAAGCCCGAATAGGTCCATAGAAGACTATCGCTGCAATCTACTGTGGTCTGCCCCCAAGACTCTCATGATTGGGTGGGTTGACACAATCCGAATATGTGTAATACGTAAACGAAACCAAATTGAATTACAAACACGAGATGTGACTGAATACTTAGTAGATCCTGTGCATACATTTCAAACAGACTATTTCATAAGTGGCTTAGGACCTTTAGATGACCAACTTGTTTTACTTGGTGTTCCTAAAGAATGTGATCCAGACACTGGCAAAGCACAAAGGCCTGTTCTTACTGTGGCAGATTATAAGGACTGCGAATTTTGTGAGGTTTCTACAGACTGTCTAAATATTCGAGGTTATGAAGAATACTCTTGTAATGACTATTATTTAGACATGCTCATAGAAGAAAACCGATTTTTTATTGTATCTCCCAAAGACATAGTGATTGCTAGTCCTTATGATATTGATGACAGAGTCAACTGGCTAACTGAGCACAGTCGATTTGAAAAAGCTATAGCAGTCTTAGAAGAGGTTGGTGGAAAAACTGCAAAACATTCAGTTATTACTGTCGGAGTCCAATATTTGGACCATCTAATGTCTGAACATCTCTATGAGCAAGCAGCAATTTTGTGTGCAAGGATATGCAAGAATGATAAAGTCTTATGGGAGAACCAGATTCTAAAATTTGCTGAAGTAAACCAACTTAGAGCTATCAGTGCCTATGTACCTAGAGTTCCTGAACAAGCATTGAGTCCACACATATATGAATTAATATTCTATGAGTATCTCAAAGTAGATCCACAGGGTTTTCTAAAATTGGTGCAAGAATGGAATCCATCACTGTACAAGACAGGAGTTGTTGTAAAAGAAGTTATAGAACATTTATTGACCACTGAAGTAGATAAGAATGTGTATTTAGAAGCATTGGCCTTGCTTTATTGTTATCAAAAGAAATATGATAAAGCCTTAACAGCATACCTTAAGCTACAGCATAAGGATGTGTTCAAATTAATCACAAAACATGATATGTACAGTGTGATATATGATAAAATCCTTGACCTGATGAACCTTGACTGTGATAGAGCCATATCGATATTACTTGATAAAGTGCCAGTAGAACTAATTGATAAGCAACAAGAGAAAACTAAGATACCAGTTGAAGTCGTTGAAAAACAGTTGGAAAACCATGATTTGTACTTGTTTAAATATTTGGACGCTTACAGTAAAATTGAACCCAATGGCCGGTACCATGGAAAGTTGATACGGTTATATGCAAAGTATGCAAGGGAGAAGTTGCTACCTTTTTTAAAGTGCAGTGATAACTATCCTATTCAAGAAGCGCTAGATGTTTGTCAGAGCAATGAATATTATCCAGAAATGGTATTTCTGTTAAGTCGCATTGGTAACACTAGGGAAGCCTTGCAAATTATAATAGAGAAGTTAAATGACATAAACCAAGCAATTAACTTCTGCCAGGAGCACAATGATAAAGAGTTGTGGACTGACCTAATTAAGCAGACTGTAGACAACCCCGAGTGTGTTACATTACTACTAAAACGGATAGGTAACTACGTAGACCCCCGTATGTTAATACAAAACATACAGCCTGGTTGTGAAATAAAGGATTTGAAGGACTGTTTGGCTAAAATGATGTGTGATTATCACCTTCAAATGTCAGTTCAAGAGGCGTGTAAGGTTATCACCCTTAGGAACTACTTTGATCTACATGAAAAACTTATCATTGGGCAGCAAAGAGGTATATCTGTCACTGATGACTTCTTGTGTCACGTCTGTCAGGGCCGGATCATTATAAGGGACTTGTCTAACGCCTCCAACTTAATAGTTTACAATTGCAGACATTCATTCCATATAGAATGTTTACCAGATGGTGTACAGTGCAGCAATTGTTACGTTTGCAGTGCCGTTAAGATGTAATTCTGTTTTCTGCTCAATGATTGAACATAGGACTGTGTATGATATTAAATCTATAACTAGCAATATTTTTCCATGTAAACTTTAATACTGTTGTATAATTAATTAACTAATGTAATTCCATGTTTACCATACTAATTAGTTTATTTATATAACATTATCAGTGATAACGGTGCTTTGAAATGAAGTAGCTTGTATTATTTTCCTGGTATTAGTTGAAACCTTAAAATATTAAATCATGAACAACTTTGTCGGGCTGCTTTATTTAATTCTATCACAACAATTACATTAATGGTACATGCTTGCCATATTTGCTTTGCGTTCAAACTGCAATAAGGGCCCATTGTTAGACTACCTGATTTTTTTGTTATAGGTACTCTAAAGTAATATCCCTACATGATTTCGATCTTCCTGACATTGTAACTGCATTCTAATCCGAATACAATCGAGATACTGAATATAATACAATGATAATCCTTCACTCCATTTCATCTCATAAAGGTCGTAAGAAGTGACTAGGAATATATTATAAATAGGTACATATTCCATCCATACATATTTATCATTTACGAAATATAGTCCGATGATGGGAAGCAGACTTCTGTCGGCCTACACTGCCTCCGCTTATAAAACCAGATGGCACACTGGCGCATACGGCTAAAGAGTGGACGTGTTCGCGTTTCTCTTTGCCTACAATTCACGTCTGGACAGTGGCAACAACGTTCCACCTAAATTACCCCACTGCGGGACCTCTATGTCGGAGGTTCGTATAACAAATAAAGAGGTTCGTAAAACCTTGCCGTGGATAAAGCTAGTGGACCAAATAGTATACCAGCTATAGTTCTAAAAGCTTGTGACACGCTTGTTTCGCCTCTCATTTACGACTGGCATAGTACCCGAATCCTGGAAGCTGGCCAACGTGCAGCCTGTTCCAAAAAAAGGCAGCCGTACCGACAGGGTCGGATTAACCATGTCGGGGCCCCTTTGCACGCAAGAGGAGAGTAAAACTTTTTAACCTAACGCATCCATATTATCAGTACTAGATGATTCTGTTCTGAAAGTATGAAGTATTTCATCAACTGACAGCATGCGTCGCTAAAACCCAGTAATACCTATTGTTATTGAGGATACAAATTTTCCAATTGAATTTTCACTGTATTTTACATTTTCCATTACTTTCTCGCGCGCGCGGGGCCCCTAGGCAGTTTCCTACTCTGCCTAATAGTTAATCCGGCCCTGCGTAGCGACCCTGCCAATTATCCGTCAACCTCAATTACCTCCATACATTGCAAGATTATGGATTATGGGAAAATCTCCTGCGTGGGATAAATAGGTGTATCAAAGTTCTTATAGTCCGTTCGCAATAAGAAAATAGAGACCATCAGTGCAACTGCACAGTAAAGGTGTATGTGTAAACACAGTGGAGTAAAATTCAAACAATTTATAATTTAAAAGATATTGAACGCCCGTTTAATGGCATACCTAGAACAGAATGACCGGCAATATGGGTTTCGCCGAAATCGGTCAGCTGGGGACCTTCTAGCGTGTGTCACACATGTATGGGGCGAGACACTCGAGAACAGTGGGGAAACACTTGCTGTTTCCCTTGATGTCTCGAAGGCCTTTCACAAAGTTTGGCACAGTAGCCTTTTGGGTAAGCTTCCAGCGTACGGCTTATACCTTGGTCTGATTGAATGGGTAAAGGACTTTCTGAGTGAACGGTCTCTCCGGGTCGTCGTCGATGGTTGCTCATCCGATCCTATGGCAACTAACGCCGGTGTTCCTCAGGGGTTCGTTCTCTCCGCAACTCTCTTCCTGCTGCATATTAATTATTTGCTTATGCCCGGTATCTATAGGTATGCAGACGATACCACAGTTGTGGAGAATACCAACCAAGTCCTCGGGCCAGTTGGGATCAAATCCAGTCCGAAAGAGATACTATGGTAGAGCGTGTGAATCTAACACTACATGCAGTCTCCGAATGGGGCGATACCAATCTTGTGAAATTCAACGCCTCCAAAACACAAGCGAGTCTCTTCACTTCAAAAAGGAGTCAGCTCACCTTAGCTCCTTCTTTCCGAAAGGTATCACTGAAATATACCGACCGCCTTCAGTTGTTAGGGTTTGAGATATCCTCAAATCTGAACTTCGGGTGATTCATTGAGTCCAAGGCCAAAGCAGCTGCAAGGAAGCTGGGAGTCCTTGCAAAGGTGCGGCGATACTTCACGCCGGGAAAGCTGCTTCCATTATATAAAGTGCAAGTACGGTCGTGCATGGAGTATTACTGCCATATATGAGCTGGTGCTGCAAAATGCCACCTAGCAGCTTTGGATTCAATGGAAAGGCGTGCTAAGAGGCTTATTGGTGACCCAAATTCGGTTAAAACCAATCTTACCAGCTTTGAACACAGACGCAAAGTAGCCAGCCTTTCGATTTTCTACAGGATACATTTCTGAGAGTGTGGAAGCGGAATGGCATAATTTAATTCCTCCCTCTCCCTTCCACGATAGGACAACCAGACGTTCGGCCAGCCTCCACCCTTTCGTTGTTGACTTAACACATATTCGTACCAAACGGTTCGCTACGTCGTTCATCATGCGTACAGCAAAGGAGTGGAATAAGTTGCCACCATATGTCTTTCCATCCGATTACAGTGTGGGTGTCTTCAAGGCAAGAGTGAATAGGCTTTTGTTAAGTCAGTGCGCTTTACCATCTTAGGCTACATCACCACTTACCATCGGGTGGGATCGTAGATAAGCGCTGGCTTAGCAGAATAAAAAAAAGTAGTACCGTAAGATAAAGTGAATAGACACAAGTCAGGTTATTTGATAAAGTTGTCTCTAAGTTTGTGTGTGTGTGTGTGTGTGTGTGTGTGCGTGTGTGTGTGTGGGCGTGTGTTACAATGGTACTCTTGTCTTGGGTGTAAGTGTTGATTTTTACTAATATATTGCTACATGACTATTAAAATTACTGTTTTTCATTAACATGCATTACCTATCTATATATGTATAAAACTATACCAGATTCCAGTATAGAATAAAAAAAATTAACATGTCTTAATAAGTTTCGGTTTCGGCCGAAACTGACACCCAGACCGAAAGTTCGTTTTCGGTTGAAAATCCTGTTTCGATCGGACACTAATAATAATCCATAATAATTTTTGCTTAATAAAAAATTTAAACGATTTAGACTTTGTTGTAAAAGCGTATAGATATTATATTGTCCCATTATGTAATTACTGACTCTGGGAGTCGAGTAACTACTAAACTAACTTGTGCTTGTTTTTATTATTTACAGAATGTACATAACTATTTTTAATAAAACTATTTTTGTTTTTGTGTACCTACATACATAAATACAATAAATTTTCAGAAATATACTGAGAGGCCAAAGTTAATATATTTACTTCTGTAAATTATCTTTATGGGATTCGATATGAAATATACAAATTTCTTCGACGTAAGAAAATAAAGAGTCTTAGATTATTAATAAGTAATCACGAGCCGCGATGACTTATCAATAATCTAAGTCGTAGATGTACAGACCGCGGCCCGCGGGCCGCATGCGGCCCGCCGGTCGAATACTGGTGGCCCGCCGACAGCAAAAATAATACTCTCGTACATTCGAAAAATATTGAATTATATTCCAGAATAAAACCAAAAAAAAATATGTTCGAAAAGTAATTTGAATCTCGCGCGCGCGCTCCTAAGTGCGCTTATCGGTGCGCCGTGCATGCGTCGGTAACAGCGGTCGGTAATGTTCGTGCTGATCTCGGTTAAATTCGTTTTCTTGAGGAACCGCCGCGGCCGGCGGCGCGGCGACGACGGCAGCGCGGTGGCGGCTTATCCACGGGTTATATTGTTAGAGCAAGCGAGATAGCAATACTCCCGAATTCCCGATTGCTCGCGTAGGTAGATACACGAAGCTTCCAGAGTCAGCTTCAAGAATGCATAGAAATTGCCGCTAAGAAAATGTGTCCAGAAGCAGCAAAAAAGTTTGAGAAAATTCTACTGAATCATATGACTATCCAAAGACGAATTATGTCTTTGTCAGGTAATATTGCGGAACAATTAAATGAAAAAACTAAGATCATTGAATTTTTTTCATTAGCACTCGACGAATCCACTGATATTAGTTCCACAGCTCAACTTCTGATATTCATACGAGGTGTTACTCAAGATTTTGAAGTCTTAGAAGAGTTATTAGGAATGTATTCATTGAAAGGTCAAACCAGAGGAGTTGATATACTCAATGTACTTTTGGATGAGTGTTCAAAAACTGATTTGGACTTATCAAAATTATCGGGAGTTGCGACTGACGGTGCTCCTTCGATGATTGGTTTAAATTCTGGGCAAGTTACTTTGCTGAAAAAGCATCTGCGAGAAAAAAACATAAACGCTGAAGATCTCATGCAGTTTCACTGCATTATACACCAAGAAGCCCTCTGTTCTAAAAAAATTGAATTTCAAAATGTTATGAAAGTGGTAGTTTCGACTGTAAATTTCATAAAATCACGAGGACTCAATCACAGGCAATTCAAACAATTCCTTGATGACATCGAAAGCGAATATGGAGATTCACTGTATTATACAGATGTTAGGTGGCTAAGTCGTGGATTGACACTGGAACGATTTCTAAATTTAATAGAAGAAATTGGAATATTTCTGGCGGAAAAGCAAAGGGATGTCCCGGAACTTAAAAATCCTGATTGGTTGTAGTACTAGCAAGCAGACTTAGTTCTGCAGCACATGCCGTAAAAAAGATTAGAAGTCTAACTAGTGTTGAAACAGCTAGACTAGTTTACTTTAGCTATTTCCATAGCATAATGTCGTATGGTATTTTGCTATGGGGACACGCAGCTGACACTGAAATTATATTTGTTTTACAGAAGAGGGCCATAAGAGCAATTTATGATTTAAAGCCTAAAGAGTCGCTGCGACAAAAATTTAAGGAAATTAATATATTAACTTTGGCCTCTCAATACATTTATGAAAATGTAATGTACGTACACAAAAATAAAAGTAGTTTTACAAAAATAAGTGATATTCATTCTGTAAATACTAGGAACAGACATCAGCTAGTAGTACCAGTTACTCGACTCCATCGAGTCAGTAATTCATTCTTGGGGCGATGTATACGCTTTTACAACAAAATTCCAGAAAATATACAAAATTTGACCTGCTCAAGGTTCAAAAACTTTATTAAACTAAGTTTGTATAAAAAGGGTTATTATAATATTAAAGAATTTATAGATGATAATAACCCCTGGAAGTGAGGTGATCGCTCCCAAGCTATTTCTAATTTGTTGTGTTGTTAATTTGTGTAACATACATGATTGTAAGCTGTTGTCCCGCTGGGTTTCTTACTGGTTCTTCCCAGGACAGAGGTTTTTTTCGAATACCAGTGATAATTATACAAAAGAGTGACATTCAATAAGTATTATTTATAATCTATATTGAATAAAAAAGTTTCTGTTTCTGTGCGATTTGGCTTTTTTAGTTGATATTACAAATCATTTGAATGTCTTGAACACACGGCTTCAAGGCAAAAATCAACTGATATCCCAGCTCTACGCTCATGTATCATTCTTTCAATGCAAGCTGACACTTTTCAGATCGCAATTGAATTCTGGAAATTACAATCATTTTCCGAATTATAAGAAAATGGCTGAAAAATTCAACAAAACTGCGATTAATTTCAGTTATGTAGAAAAGCTAGATATTTTGAGTCAATCTTTTCAAGACAGATTTTCGGAGTTTAAAAAAGTGAAACCTCTGTTGGACATATTCAGCAATCCTTTCACGATTTCAGTTGAAAATGCGCCAGAGTCAATGCAGTTACGTGCTGCAATGAAACTGAACTAAATCTGAAACTAAATCAAGTTGGGCGGCTGAATCGACGTCTACAAAACGCCGAATTGTTCAGTTTTTTTGCTGCAATAAGAGATCTGTCACGTCAAATTTACCTTAGCGTTACCATTCATATAAGTAATTTTTAATCACATTATTGTTATTTACTTCTTTTTAAACTAATTACGTTAACTGCAGCCGAAGAACCCAAAAATACCGAAAGTAATTTAAAATACTTTATTATAATATAAAAGTTACAATATAATTACTATAACTAAAATAACAGTGAATCAGATCGATGCTAGATCTAGAATGAATTTTAATTATTACATTAAAAATAAGGTAAAGGTATATTGCAGAGCTCCGGTTGCATCCGTTGACGTCAATGCTCACGTTCTGCTGAGTTGCGCCTCGTGCCGCTGCAATGTATCGGGGTCACTGCTGTGTAGGCTCTTTACCTATGAGGCTATGTTATAACTCCTCCACCCTCAGATCAACAACTATTTTAGAATTTTGAGAGAAAAAGTTGCTGGTAATGCCTTTTCGACTTCAGATACTTCGGGTTTTTCGTAGCTATGATGGGTGTTGTTCTGGATCTGTTCTTGCTTCTTAGTCTTGCAGGAGTAACGAACTGAGATTATGATAGTTAATATTACTGTGCTCGATAACACGGCGTAAAAGGGAATAGTGGTGTGATATAAAGTTGGGAGATCCATCTTTCTCAGATGAAGTGGTGGTTGCATCATGAGTTGGTCCTGGACTGCGTGGAGTCCTTTCAGGTTGATTGTATTAAGGCTGATTCGTGGTACCGCCGGGTTGCCTTTTGCGTTTATATCCATTGGTATTTTCATTAGTTTCAGGGGATGGCCTTTTACTTGATCGTTAATATTAGTGATGGTGAATTCTGGTGTTCGCAGGAAGCAATTAATTGGTATTATGGCTAAGTAACTACCCTGTAATGTAATAATATCTTCACGCCCGCATACTGTATGGACTTTAGTTGGTTGAGGGAAGGAGATGGTGTAGTGCTTGTCGTCAAGACGTTCCATGGCTTCTTTTGATAGTGCAATGTCGGTTATCTTACAGGCTTTTGCTATAGATTGATTGATGATGAGGTTCTGGATACAGTCGGATTGTGTTCGAATTTAGGTGTTCGTTTCTTTTTCTCATAGGTACCGATTACTCAATTTCGGATATTTTGTCTCCATGTACACGAATTTTTCTCTATTAGTTGCTATAAAAGGATAAGGTGGAATAAACCTAGCAACCTAGCAATCAGCTTTGTAGCGGTTTCTTACGGTTGCCGTTAAGCAATCAGTTTCAAAATAGGAGGTTTAGATGTCTGGGTGATCAGTAATCGATTGCTAAAAACAGAATTTGAAAATTCGAAACCGTTCTCGAGATAATCGTGGGACAGTCAGATAGACGGACAGACGGACAGACATCGTAAAATCAATAAGTGTCTTCGCAAGCTTCGCCACTTAATAAGTGTCTTCGCAAGATTCGCCACTTAATAATAGATTGGTGGTTTTTCTTAGGTACAATGCCTAAGCGGAATAGGTCGAAGGTGTCTTTGGAAATAGCAGGGAATTTTAGAACAATTACTATTTAATTTTCTGTGAAATAATAACCTGACTTAATGATATCGTAATATTCTCAGACAGAAAAATTGTATTCACTTAATTTTAATTTTCACCTAGTAAGTCTTGAGTTCGGTTGCTTAAGATTCATTACCCACTGAATGGGTTTATGATCAGTTAAGATTTTAAAAGAACGGTCAAATAGGTAAGGCCTAAAGTACTTGGTTGCCCATACAATGGCAAGGAGTTCTTTCTCTATAGCGCTGTAGTTCACTTCGCTCTCATTTAGAATTCTAGAAGCGTAACGTACAGGTTTATCTGATCCTATGGGTCCCTGAGATGGGATGGTTCCTATCGCTACATTGGATGCGTCAGTGGTCAGGATGAATTCTTTGTTGAAATCAGGATATTGAAGGATTGGGTCGTTAGTCAAGAGAGTCTTGCACTTTTCGAAGTAGTTAATAATATAGTCTGTGTCAAGAGTTATTTTTCGTCCCGTTTTAGACATTGTGTCAGAGGTTTAGTAATTCGAGCAAAGTCTGGGATGAACTTCCGATAATAACCTATAAGGCCTAAAAACTGTTTAATCTCTTTTGTGGTTTTGGGTAATGGATAATTTTCTATGGCTGATATTTTGCTAGGATTTGGCTTAATGCCATCTTTACTAATTATATGTCCTAAATAAGTGGTTTCCAATTTAAGAAACTTGGATTTATCCATTTGTATTTTAAAGTTGGATTCCCGTAGTTTCTGAAATACTAAATGTTATGCTATGCTTTATTTTATTAGTAAATGTGAGTTGTTCGCCTTCTATATAAAAAACGTCAGCGTATTTGGCACATAATCTTTCTAAATTAGCGCGTTCTTCGGCATTTATATGGTCGGTATAATACTTCTTTGTAATGTGGGAGTGGTTGAACGTTGTGAGAAGACTCTATGTTATACGTCTCGTCACATATTGGGCGATCTAGGGAGAAAATGATATCGTGCGGCGTCGGATTAAATACCTCTATAATACCGCGGTTATTTGACACTAATGTTAGACATTCGTTTATGACGCAATTTGAGATATACTGTTCGCTAACTAAGGCTTCTCCGTCATGGACATGAATAGGAAGTTTTATCAATTTTGAAGATTGGGATGGTATCACGTCCTCGTAAAAATTAACATTCCTAGAGTTATACATTAAGATGGAGTTGTAAGCTAATCGTGTTACAAGTAATCTATCCCTTAGATCTATTCTAGCTTCCCATTTCTCTAATAGGTCGAGACCAATAAGCTCATCGAAGTAATCGTGAAATTTATAAATATATAATTTAATACTATCAGGCTCTTGGAATTCGAAAAAGCATGGAATAGTTATCGAAATATTATTCCTAGTTGTAGCATTCACATTGGTTACCTCGAACAGATATCGGATCATAATTTAAAGGTATATGTGAAAAATATTTTTGTATAGCTTCCGGATTTATGAAGGACTGATTCGCCCCGTTATCGATTAGAAATTTTAACGGAGGGTTAGAAATACATATGTACGGAAGCTGTCTCTGCGTATGTAAGTTTACTTCTATTTTGGCTTTTTTGAAGAACGAGTCTTTTTAAAATCCTGAGTCGAACTGCTTGTAGAAGGTTGGCAGTCTACGTTATCTTGTTCGTTAATCTCAGTTGCGTCATGGTATTGGTAATGATGTGTGTCGTCTAGTCATAGGTCACAGCATTGGTATAGTCGTCATTATCATTATAGTCGTAATAGTCGTATTGATGTTCAGGATAATAGTAACTATCGTAATCAGCACATTTGTTAAAATTCGTTTCCCTACTTTTAAAGTAATTTGAAGGCGGCGGGTTACCGTATTTGCGCCAATCATGACCGGTCAGACCTGTCGGAGGCATTGGTTTAGGTACGTAATGGCTAATCCCACTCATAGGCTTCGGACCTAAGTCATGTCAAGTCATCATATTTGGTAATCTAAACGTATTACTATGGGGTTTATAATTAGGTGGCAAAGCGCGGAACATTTGTTGAGTTCTCGGAGGCATGTTATACTGTGGTGGCATGTATCTAGGTTGGAGAGGCTTAGGTGCTTGAGGTTTCCTCTCGGCGAAAGGTTCACCGCGTTGTTGCAAGTACATAACATTCAGTTCTTCCTGTACACACTCCAAGGTTTTTTCAACGGTATTAGAACGCATGCAACGTATTCGTGAGCCAAGTGGTTCCTTTAAACCACGCACGAAAGCTTGTTTCGTTAGATTTTTATATAATACACGTTTGGCTTCTATTGTAGTAGGCAAGGTTTCATGAAGCGTAACATACGTCATGATAGTGCTGAATAGTGTCTGACATCGTGCATAAAATTCTTCGGGAGAGTTGTTTCCCTGAGTAGCTAACGAGAGGTCATTATAGAACGCCGTTTCGTCTGTTTGGTCCGAAAAGTTATTGATTAAAGTTGTAAGAATGCCATGCCAGCTTTCAGGAATACCATTTGAATTTAAAGTAGTCGCGGCGGCTCCAGCTATTTTATTTAATATACCGTTAAGCAGCCATAAGTTCGATAGTTCACTGCCAGGTTCATTACTTAGATATGCAGCACATATTTGGTCACATAATTTTATAAATCTAGTTAGTACATTAGGATTACCGTCAAACTCTGGCACTGGGCGTAAAACTTTGAAAATAGTGTCAGGGTCGTGAGCCATTTTTGATTCCTCGGTAATTATATCTAACTCTAAATAACAATTTAAATCTCTATTATAGTCTAAACTTTCTCTACGTGGCTGCCTACGCGATGTAGGGTCGCAGTGGGATGATTTCCTTGGATGGAAAATTTTGACAGGAAAGATTTACACTAGGAAAAGGGAAGCAACACTAGATAAAATTCTGGTGTACTTACAAAAGTTTCATCTCGGTTTTCTCGAGATCGATGTCTTCATGTATCCTCTTGGCTTGCAGTTGACCCGTAGTAGATTCGAATACTCGTTTAAAGCTTGAAAGCTACGATAGCCTAACTAACTTTTAAGTATCCTACCGACTGCGCCTACGTTAACTGCAGTCGAAGGACCCAAAAACCGAAACTAATTTAAAATACTTTATTATAATTTAAAAGTTACAATATAATTACTATAACTAAAATAAAAGTGAATCAGATCGATGCTAGATCTAGAATGAATTTTAATTATTACATTAAAAATAAGGTAAAGGTATATTGCAGAGCTCCGGTTGCATCCGTTGACGGCAATGCTCACGTACTGCTGAGCTGCGCCTCGTGCCGCTGCAATGTATCGGGGTCACTGCTGTGTAGTCTCTTTACCTATGAGGCTATGTTATAACTAACTTAAAAATTACAATAAAAACGATTGGGTTGTTTCAGATTTGTTTACCATCACATGCCGCTAACTCTCATATAATATGCAGATAGTTCGAGCGACTGATCCGAGTTGTCGCTGTCACCGAGCGTTTATAATGCGTATATGTGTGTGTTAAATTATTTGGTTATTGTTGTAATTGTTATGTGTGAGTTTCGTAGTGACAAGATTATTTTATGTGCGTAGATTTCTCCCTGCAAAAAATGGTAGACAGTTCTGTATCGGGAAAAAACGCTATGAGTACACCCCTCCGATCCGCCGGTGGCCCGTGTTGCTCTGTGCATACGTCAAACAAAGTGGCAGTTTGTACTTCTCGGTCTTCTGTACAGTTTGCCAAAAGGCATGTAGGTACTTATGTGGTTTAAGGTACTAAAGACTTTACAGATAGATCTATGGATGAAGTACAAGCTTATCACTTTTATGCACAAACTATATAGAAACACTACGCTTTTATGCAGTCACTGTCGAGCGGCAAAACACTATGCTTGATCTGATATGCTGATAATACCTTCTCAGTCCTCATACTTATTACCATAGACTAATATGATGCTTACGCATTGTACTCTTGGGATCAAGGATCTTAATCAAGAAGGAAAACAACTCTAAGAATTTTTCGATCTTGTAGTAATTACTATAATGAGTAGGTAATGATGCAAAAAATGCGTAAACCGTAAACATTATGAAGTCTGTGCATGGACGTTGCCGTTGCGTGAGTCTGTGAAACAAAACGAATGCAAACGTTTCGTTTCAAGTCTGTAATTTCTTATTTACTTAATACATTTGAAATTTATTTTGTTTGTTATTATTTATCAATTTTATGTAACACATGAAACAATTTATTTATGTATTATGATGTATCTTCAAATAATACGTCAGTTACTTTATAAGTAAAAGTGAGAATTGCAAAACGTTTTTAGATTGGCCGCAAAAAGCCTATGCGTAGAAAGAGACAATTCTTTATTGTTTATTCCCATGTGGTGTTAAAAAATGGACGCGCACATGATGCTATGAGGTTTTAAAAATGTTTTTTTTACGTATTAATGTGCGTTAAACATTGAAAACAGAAGTAATTTGTGTACAAGTGTCGAGTGACAATGACAGAAATGCCTCCTTATCTCGCTGTTAAAGATGAGGAGAAAAATAGTGGGCAGACAGATAGCGAGTGTTCGGACTCTGAGGACGATTTGCCTCTAAGTTTTAATAAACCAAGACATATTGAACCCATAAAAGGCGCTGAACGCCAGGACCACTCATGGAGAGTGAAGGAAAAGGTAATGTCTTAATTTTTTCTACGTTAAAAGTTCTTACTATGCAACTGCGTATAAATTGCTGAACGACACGTTATATTAAAAACAAACGCACATGGGATGGTAGGTTTATAATACGTAATTTATGTATTATAAACGATAATATAGATACGTTAATCACTTAAAATTCATAATTCTGTGAAATTTTACTTTAACGAGTAATAACACATAAAATGACTAATTCATCAACTTAAATTTTATAACAATTATAAAAGTTAACAGGAGCATGATAGTGTACTTACTTTGTCTATTCTTTTTTAATTCATGTACATAATCAATGACTTTTTCTTATAAGGTTTACTGATTAAGATATTTTGTTTATTAGATTTCAGATCTATGCCAGTTCATAGTTCTCTTGTTATTTAAAAATATTAAACCAAAAACATAGCATTTTTAACTAATAATTATTGGATGTATACCTATTCTACAAAAGTTAATGGTTATGTTTTGGGTAATGTCTAAAGAAGAAGTAAACCTAGGTTTCCCCAGTGGGTTGGATAAAGTCCAAATAATAATTAAAATAACTGACTTTTTAAATTTGTAAAAAATATAAAAGCATAATTTAAGTAATATCTGCAATAGTAGGTCTAAATTATGATCATTATATTATTTTTAACCCCCGATGAAAACAGAGGGGTGTTATGTGTGTTGTGTGTGTATATGTATTTGTGTATATGTGTATCTGTATGTCTGTCTGTGGCATCGTAGCTCCTGAATGGACGAACTGATTTTGATTGAGTTTTTCTGTTTGAAAGGTGCCTTAATCTAGAGTGTTCTTATCTGTTTCAAGAAAATCTGTTCAGCCGTTTGTAGATCATCAGCTCCTTTTGTTTTAGGGGTTTTGAAAATTTTTTATTTTAGTTATTAAATTATTTAGACCTTACCAAATCCTCTGGGTGAATATTCAGTTCTATTATTTTAAATTTAAAGATGTACAATGTATGGACCTTTGTACTGGACATTCAATTGTAAAATTTGGTTTCCATCTTGCTTAGCAACATTAAATTAATAGAAAAGTTGCTGTTTATATATCATTACATTAGGTCATAATACTTAAAATATAAAAAATATATTTGTTTCCTGCCTTTTTTAATTAGTGTTATGAACTATTGCTTGGTGGATTATATGTATACAAACATGTATCAGAAGTTCCATACTTGTCTCAAGCGTATATGGCATGCAGTGTAGTAGAAGAGAAAGACTGTGGTGTGGTGGAGGGGACCGACTATACCATTAATTAGGTGTATAATGATGGTCAGTCAGTTATTGCGGGGCGACTCATATGTGTGTGGGTGAGCCTAATGAAGGAATTAGTGAATGTAATAGGGAACATTACAACTACTATTTCACCGATGGTGAAGTGCTCTAACTTAGATTTTTAACTTTTCACTAGTGACTTGGACACATTCACATTGTAATTGGATGAAAATGCTGGATTCTACTCCTTTGTTCCATAAACTTATTGCATAATGAGCATGCACATGGAGCAACAGTTTTGTAAGGATTGGATTTCTCTTGGATTTCTTGCCAGCTGGTTGGATCAGCACATTATATAAGAATGTCCTCCAGACCAAATTTCTGTCACAGTGGCCACTCTCAACATAGACAAGCCATGTGTGCAGGACAGGATTAAAGTGCACAAGTGTATATGCAAGCACAGGTGTATTCTATTCTGTCACTATCATGAAACACTGTCAATTTCTTGAGTCTGGGCTGCTATTTTATAATTTAGAATTTCTTGAAAGAACCTAATAACTAATTTTGGCCTGACCTGGAATTTTAACCTGTTCAATTTAACTAATGTGGCAGTAACATGGTTGGATCTTGTAGAAGAAGCATAGGTACAACTTTCCATTGACTCCCGTTGAGTTGGGGATTGATACCTATTTTTACAAAAAAGTTACACTATTATAAGCACACACACAAAGTTACAACATGCGGAAGCGTGTAATTTTTGAGAAAAAAAGTTATTGAAAATCAATTATTCTTGCATTGTTTATGTCTAATCCTATTTTAAGCCATTTTTTATTGTTATTGTCAGTAGGGATGACAATTCTTTCTGAAAAAGATCGATTTTTTAAATAGATTTGAATTGAAAGCTGATGTATCGATTCCTAAAAAATCGATTTCTAAAATATCTATATTTTTTTCATGTTTGCATTTATAATGTAAATATAAATCCATTTTATGAGAAAAAAATCCCCTTCATCATAAAGTATAGGGGGACTGATTCAGAAGGATTTCTGTATCTATTTTGAGACTGCTACGTCTCCGGCGCTGCGGGAAGAGCAGCCTCTATGCCTTAGCGTAACAAATCACAGGCACCCCTCCTCGCCTCCGCAGCTTTGGCTTGTAGGTCCAGCCAGACCAGTCTCAGCCGCTCCGGCTCGTCCGATGCCTACGATTTGTTACAGCAGGCGGAGGCTGCTCCCCCTATGCGCCTCCGGCTCTTTAAAACCACTAGGGGTAGGACAGACTCGTACCAGGTGGAGTCGGGGTCAATCAATTCGGTTCTTTGACATAAGTTGAACCTAACCTATTTTATTTGTTATCTGCCCTAATTGGTACTGTTAAAATAAAACAAATATCAATAAGAGATAATTTTTTATGGTATCTTTCTTGTTTTTCATAAAATGGAATTATATTTACATTATAAATGCAAACATAAAAAAATATAGATATTTTAGAAATCGATTTTTTGTGAATTGATACATCAGCTTACGATTTAAATCAATTTAAAAATCGACCTTTTTCGGAAAGAATCGACAACCCTACTGACGACAATGACATTACAAATTGGCATCAGTTTTATGGTAGGATTAGATATAAACAATGCAAGAATAATTGATTTTCAATAACTTTTTTCGCATGTTGTAACTTTGTGTGTGTGCTTATAATAGTGTAACTTTTCTGTAAAAATACGTATCAACCCCCAACTCGACGGGAGTCAATGGAAAGCTAAGCCGAAGCATATGTTTGTGCTCTTTAAATGTGTCAAAGGATGGTTAAGAAAAAACTGTACATCCACTATATAATGCAAGACTAGTTAAGCAAGCAGTCTGATTTAACAAAGATTTAAAACTACACTCTTAGAATAGTGCTTTAACCAAATTATTTTTTCCAAATAGATATTTATTCATTAATTGTGGTGCAAAGTGAAGTGTGTGGGGTATTTTTTTTTATCGGAATAGGGTGACAAACGAGCATACAGTCCACCTAATGGTAAGTGGTTGCTGTAGCGCATATACATCTACATCTATCTTTGATTACAAATCAAAATGCAGATGCATCCTCACCCTTGAGGACTAAGATGGAATGCCTCGGTTCCAGTAAAAAGGGTCTCCGGTTCTCTACACTCACCATATGAAACACAGCAGAGTTAAGTTGCTATTTTACGCTGGTATTCTGTGAGAGCGTGGTCCTTCCCCGGTCAAGCCGACACAGTCGTGCTACAACTATACCACTAATATAGCTGCAGCATGGTTCTACCACGTGCCATGGCTTATGCCTGGTTTCTCATGCAAAACCTGCACACTTATACTTATATTGTAGCTGGCCAATAGCTTAGCCGGCTGATAACTTTAGCCTCCAAATGTACTGTTAGTGGCACTGTTGCTAAAGACTGTAGCCTCCTCATCATTATTATTAGTGGTCTGTGTAGTGGTGACGTAAGATAATCCAACCCCATCATCATCTGTTTGTGTCATATGAGGCGACAGAGGAAAACTAAAACAGTAGATGGGCCATCAGCATCTTTCTAATAACAATTCAAAATAATAAAAAACTGCAGTTACCACACTGCCTGGCAAGCGTGCCAGTATGGCAAATATACTGTCTAAGAGGCAATCTATGGAGGCCTATGTTCAGTAGTGGGTTTTTGATAGGCTGTAAGCGTTAATGAATGGTACAATAAAATAGAATAATTTTTTATTCAATATAGTTCAAGTGTGTAATTCTTATTGAAAGTAAGTTTTTACTTTATTACTGGTCCAGAAAAAAACCTCTGTCCCGGGAAGAACCAACAAGAAACCCAGTGGGGCTTTTTTTAAGTAAATTTTACATGAATGGTCGTACAAACTATTTACAAAATTTATTTTAGAAATAGTTTAGAAGCGATCACCTCATTACCAGGAGTTATTATGATCCCAGTCCCAGTATTACGTCCTCTTCCAAAAAATGCCAATCCTGCTACCGTGACAGACTTACGGCCCATAAGTTTGCTACCCTGTATATCTAAAATATTAGAAAAAGTTGTGTATCAACAATTAATTTCATATCTAGAAAATAATGCTATACTGCCCGATCTTCAATCGGATTTCAGAAAGGGACGAAGTTCTGCTACTGCCCTATCTGATGTAGTAGGTAATATATTGGAGGCCCAAGATACAGGTCAGGGGACTATACTCGTTCTATTAGATTATTCTAGGGCTTTTGACACCATAAATACGCCTTTACTTTTGTCCAAAATGTCGTTTTACGGATTTGACCCCAGGACTATAAAATGGTTTCACAGTTACCTTAGTGGACGTTCACAGCAAATTACAATTCAATCAAATGGTCAAAACTGTGTGTCTTCTCCGCAGCGGATCACGCGTGGTGTTCCTCAAGGATCGATTTTGGGTCCCGTACTTTTCGCGTTATATACATCAGACATTAGTAACTGTTTCCAATATTGTAAATATCACTTATTTGCAGATGACACACAGATTTATAAGTCTTTTAAGCCTAGTCATACTGTAGAAGCTGTTAATCAACTCAACGAGGATTTGGATAAAGTAGTAAAGTGGTCAGAGAGAAACTGTTTAGTGTTGAATCCATCAAAGACAAAGTTTTTAATTTGTGGAACGAAACAACAGATTCAAATAATAAATAAATTTGTCCCAACACTGCACATAAAAGGCACGGTATTAGAAAGAGTCGATAAAGCACGTAATTTAGGAATCATAATTAGCCCTGATCTCAGATTTCAAGATTATATCAATAACATTGTTAAGAACTGTTTTTATAGGTTAAAAATCCTGTACAGAATGCGTGAACACTTAAGTATAGAATTACGAAAAAGACTATCGGACACCCTAGTACTATCAAAATTTAATTATGCTGATACGGTTTATGGGCCTTGTTTACTGTCACGTACTGCACACCTTATTCAACGGGTCCAAAATGCTTGTGTGAGGTTTTGCTTCGATGTACCGCCAAGAGGTCACGTAAGCCCATTTCTTGACGACAATAATATTCTTAAAATGGCTGCCAGACGCAAACTTCATTTAGCTTGTGTACTTTTTGGCGTCATAAAGACAAAAAATCCAAAGTATCTTTTTAGTAAGTTAGACTGGTCTCGCGAGCATAGCAAGTATCTCACCCGCGCTTCATCTTATAATAGGCTCAGTATTCCGCGACATTCTTCTTCAGCCTTTCGAGGTTGTTATAAGTATGCAGCCTCCCATTGCTGGAATAATTTACCTCCTCCACTGCGTGACCTAAACACAGTAGGCACGTTTAGAAAACACTTAAAATATCTCCTAATAAACGAACAGAAGGGTATAGTTAATAAATAGGAGTATTGTTAAGAGGTTAGACGTTAGCTGATTTTCAGTTTACATAATATTTATTATGCTATTACATATTATTATTTATTACAAAAAGCCTATTAAACGTATGTATCTATGTATATATATATATGTGTGTGTGTATATGTATGTGTATATATATATATACACATACATATATATATGTATATATATATTATATGTGTATATATATATATATATATATATTATATGTGTGTGTTTATATGTATGTATGTGTATTTGTATGTATATGTATATGTGTGTGTATGTATGTGTGTGTATATATAACAAATCATACATTACATTATCTTTATATATAAAAATTACGTGTCACGTTGTTTGTCAGCGATGAACTTCGAAACCACTCACCCCAAATTTGTACACTCTGTGCAGTTTGGTCCAGCTTGAGAGATAGGATAGTTTTTATCCCGATAACTGAACCTCAATTTTTTTTTATTGCAAATTTAAGGATTTTTATAGTACAAATGTTCGCCGCTAAGGGCAGAACAACGTCTGCCTGCCTGGCCAGCTAGTGATTTTATAATATACACTGTTAAATTAAATTATGACACTTACTAATGTTCCCGTCACATCTAACGTAGCGTTCAGTAACTTGCATTCAGCACAACTATACAAAACGCATTTTCCATTTTGTTATTGTCATTCATCAGTTGTTATTGTCATATGTATCTACTACTCGCTTAATGTCGACACTTACGGCACGGTCTCCGTGGGACCGTATGGGGCCGACTGAAAATCAGCGTCGCTATCCCGCGGCTTATGCTGAGGCGGTCCCTTCCGCCACTTCATCTGTCTCGATTATTAAGTCATGAATTGTTGTTATATCCTCTATTTTTTTTTGTTTATTCATTTTCTTGTGTTTTTTTTTTAATTTTTTTAATTATTATTTTATTCTTATTCGTATTAATTTTGTTTATTAATTTGTCATTGTAATATGAAGTGTCGGAATAAATGTCTTTATGTCTTTATCCCAAACTATATCAAAAAACATTGTATACCAACTTTGTATTGTTTTGATCATACAGTACAAGACACATTGCGTTGCATTGGTCCTGTGCCTCAATGTGGGTGTTGATCCTCCGGACGTGGTGAAAACTCAGCCTTGTGCAAGACTTGAATGCTGGATTGGTAAGTTATTTCCTCATCTTCTGTATTTGATCGATTGATGATTATTAAAGATATGTTAAAAATTAATTAGATTAGATCTGTTTAAAAAAAAAAATGATATGTCTTACCTAGTTGGAAGAACACCTCGCGCACTCCCTCAATTTCGGTCAGCCACTGCAGAGTCTATTTCACCTGATGATGACTCATTTAGAGACAAAACACTTTGTTTCTATTGACTAATGTATCCATGTGACCAATAACTTAAAATTATAATACATCTTATTACAAAAAGTTGTTTATTTGATAGTCTCAAGGTTAAACCATGGTTTAAGAATAGTTCTTGTAGGGAAGTCCATTAGCCTCGGCGCCACTGTTTTCACGAAATTTGACATTTGTAATGACTACATTTTTGTTCGCATATATCCGCGGGACTACATATTATGTGATACATATGCTAGTTTTAATCTTAGATTAAGTATAAACCACTTTTTTGTGATATATATTTGCTAGGCAATTAATAGGTTTGATCAGACAACTAATTTAAGGGAGGTATTTAATGTTATAAATGTGTTGCATTACCATATAGTGGCCATGTAAGAATGTCCACTACCCTATATCATCAACTTAGACCTATGTTCAGTAGTGGACTTTGATAGGCGTAATGGTAACAAAAGTAATGCAAGATAATAATGTAAACTCTTCTGACTTTCTAGGAATTTTGTGTTCTAATCCCAAGACAGTTAGGTGATGTACATTGTGTTGCAGATCCGAACTCGTTGTCTCCGAGCAAGGCGTTGGAAAGCATTGGCCACGCGCTACAGACTCAGTATGAACGATGGCAGCCGCGAGCACGATACAAGCAGTCACTCGACCCCACCAGTGATGAGGTAGGTTTTTTTTAACACACTTTTATTAGCTTTGCGTGTATCTATCTATGTAAAGGAATCTTGAATGTAATTTTCACCAACTTATAGATTTGAAG
The DNA here is from genome assembly GCA_033319125.1 of Parnassius glacialis. Classification (NCBI taxonomy): domain Eukaryota; kingdom Metazoa; phylum Arthropoda; class Insecta; order Lepidoptera; family Papilionidae; genus Parnassius; species Parnassius glacialis. Next base: position 55,447,468 of record JAVANC010000005.1, read on the forward strand.
CCTTGAAAATTTGCAAGGACCCATTATAATACAATAATTTAATAACTTTTTCCTAGTACCCTGAGCAGGATTACCAGCATAACTCTCTAGAATCATCACTACTCATGTAGAATGCGTGTTTTTAAGATTTCTTAAATTTTAATATTATCTATAGAGTAAGTGTGACAAACGAGTACACAGTCCAGAATTAAAAAGTCTATAAGTGCGAACAAGGTATGAATTTTGTCAATAGTTCGTACGAACTATCGACAAAATTCATCATCATCATCATCATTACAGCCCTTCACAAGTCCACTGTAGTTCCCCAAGGAATGGCACAAAGCACGGTCCCGAGTCACCTGCATCCATTGACTTCCTGCATGTCTTACCAAATCGTCACTCCATCTAGTGAGGGGGACGCCCTACACTTCGCCTGCCGGTATGAGGCTCTCGAGAACCTGTCTTCCCCATCGGTTGTCGGTTCTTCGAGCTCTATGGCCGGCCCATTGCCACTTCAGCTTACTAATCCTTTGGGCTAAGTCGATTACTCTGGTTCTACTGCGTATATCCTCGTTTTTAAATCTATCATGCAGAAAAACGCCGAGCATAGTCCTCTCCATAGCTATGTATATAGGTATGTAAATAGCAACGAAACATACAATCTAAGCTTACTTTTAATACGCTTTTTAGGGTTCCGTAGTTACACAACAAGGAATCTTTATAGTTTCGGCATGTCCGTCCGTCCGCCCGTCCATCCGCGGTTTTGCCCAGAGAAGCTAGGTGCTACCAATCTATAATTTGGCATAGATATAGATTTTAATCACGCCTGGAAAACTGTGTAATAAAATCTTAAAAATATTTTTATTTTAGGTACTTCCCATACAAGTAAATGGAGGATGATTTTTTTTTACCCGTCTATTCCATCATATGGGGTATCCATTGGATAGGTTTTTCAATAACATCGGGCTTGTGGAAAAACATCTTTTCGATTCAGGGGTCCGTTTGCGAAATATTTAGCTTTAATAAATATTGTATTTTTCATTAGCGTAATGTTTCTCCCCTCTACCAACTAAACCGCTTTTTATGGAAATGTCAAAGTATACATAATAGTAGTATATATAATGAAACTGAAAGGAAAACTATCACAGCTTCAGTTATGATCTTCCTATGTGGTGTGTCCATTTTTAGTGGTTCTAGCGGTCAAACCGCGAACTCATTATGCTCATTATCAAGAAAGTCCACGTATTGTCACGGGCAACTACGGAATCCTACCTGTACATTGTGCGTGGCCCGTCACGCACTTGGCCAGTTTTTATTATTTACAATAAGGGTAATAAACGAGCACACAGTTCACCCGATGGTAAGTAGATGCTGTAGCCCATAGACATCTATATCTAACCTCGATTAAAAAACAAAATGTAAAATTCCGTTAAGAGTAAAAATCGCGATGTTTTCCTTGTGATATGGCAAGTGGTGGATCAGCACTTAAAACTGCATTAAAAATATTTTTGTTTACATTTTTTGGTTTTGTTGGTGCCTGCAGGAATTGAACCCGGATTGCTCACGTTTTTTTTTTTTTTTTTATAGGATAGGGGTGACAAACGAGCACACAGTCCACCTGATGGTAAGTGGTTGCTGCGGCCCATAGACATCTACATCTATCCTCGTTTGCGAATCAAAATGCAGATGCGTTGTCACCCGTGAGGACTAAGATGGAATGCCTCATTTCCAGTAAAAAGGGCCTCCGGCCACCTGCACTCACCAAACGAAACGCAGAGGTAAACCTCTACTTCACGCTGGTATTCTGTGAGGTCGTGGTACCACCCCGGTTCGAGCCGGCCCATCCGTGCGACAGCAAAAGCCGCGTGGCTCTACCACTGTTCGAAACGTAATATGAAATTTACAGTGAACGTTTACCTATGAGTTACCACAGTAAATTTTGAAAATAGAAAATATGAGGTAGTGTGAAATTACAATGTGACGATTAAATTGTTCACAAAAATTGCAAAAATGTCGAATAGCGTGGCGTCGGTAATTCAGACAAATTAGTCTAATTAGTTCAACGGGGCTTGGTCGCGGCAGCCTTGCGGTTATTGTTCCCAATACTGACACTCATATGCCGTTTGCACCCATACTACTGTCTGCCTAAAAAGTAAAAAGATAAACAAATTGACTCATCATCACACTCCAGCTTTATTAAGTCTATTGTTGCTTTTAAGTGGTAGAGCCACGCTGCTGCTACACAGATGTAGCACGAATTTGTCGATACTACCGTGGACCACGCCCTCACGGAATTCCAATGTAAAAAAAGTAGTATATTGCTGTGTTTCGTATGGTGAGTGTAGAGAATCGGAGACCTTTTTTACTGTAAACGAGGCATTACAACTTAGTCCTCAGGGTTGAGAACCTATTTTGAATTTGAATTGAATAAATAAACGGGTTGTTTTCTGCAAATACACGTTTAAGCGCGTATTTTGCGTGTGGGCAAAATAAGAAACACTAACAACGTAACTGCATTTTGATTCTTAATCGAGGATAGATGTAGATTTCCTTTGGGCCACTAAAGTCACTTCCATCAGATGGACTGTGAGCTCGCTTGTCACCCTTACTATATATATTTTTGCCAACTTCCATACATTTTTGCTTTATCTTCTTCATCATCAGCCCGTCCACTGCTGGGCACGAACCTCCCGCTTTAGTAAGGATTTGCTACAATCGCCATTTTTAGCAGGTGAATTGGTGCACTTGCTAGATCAGACGTCGCACCGCCATCTATCGGTAGCTTATTATTCTAGCATTTGCCGTCGTTGCCTCCTACTATATCCACCGGACTAAATAAGAGGTGCAATGGATTCTCTAATACAAACAGCCAACAAGTCCTGTGAACTGCTGTGACTAATGTACTGTGATACTCGGTAGTGAAGAAAAACATCGTGAGTAAACATGCATGTCTAAGAAAAAAAAATGTTTGAAAGAACACGTGAAGTTCGCAGACACAAATTAGGGCAGCGAGGTGAATACTTCCTCGACCTTCGACTTTGACCTTTAAAGCCTCCTCAGAAATGAGAAGAGGCATTTGCCCAAGAGTGGGATGTATATAGGCTCTACTTATTTACTAATATTCAATTAATTTTGAATTTGTTGAATATATTGGATTAAATTGGTACCAAAAAAAGGCTCTTGTTTCTTTAGTTTTCATAATAATAGAGTACAGTTTTACTTTTTATTTTTTATGTTTTTGTGATATTTATATGCTAATTCAAATTAATAATATGCACTCAATAATAATACTTAATTCTTACTAATTTGGTTTTTAATTATTTTTTATTTTGGAATATTTTTATTTCCTTAGGTTTTTTTATATAAATTAAAGTCATATTGTTACATTGTGTAAGAGGGTAAAACACATAATATAACACTATATTTAGGAGTATGGTTAGCAATGGATGATAATATACAATAGGAGATGCACTATTAGAAGACACAATGACATTCTGAATTTTGGAGTGGTTTTTTTACCACCTAACCACTAGCCACGCGTTTGTTTAAATGTCTAAGGGATGATCATGTTTCAGATTAAGAAGCTGTGCTGTTCCTTACGCCGTAACGCAAAGGATGAGCGTGTACTCTTCCATTACAATGGACATGGTGTGCCAAAACCCACCTTGCAAGGAGAAATATGGGTCTTCAACAGGGTGAGTAAAAATCGTAAATATATTGTCTTATAGCTTTATAAATCTATGGGTACAATGTGTGGGCAATTTCTCTGTATATTTGCAACGTATTTAAAATTCCCCTGGTGTTGCAGTTGTACATGGGCGGTGGTAGTCACTTACCATCAGGTGAGCCGCATGCTCGTTTGCCCCCTCTTATATATAAAATAACACTTTGATTTACATTACAAATTGAAAAAAAAAATATTTCAAAGACATATGAAGTTTTCCAACATATTGGGGCAGCAAGCGCACACTTCCTTGTCCCAAAAACCCTCTCAGAAATGAGGGGAGGCCTGTGCCCAGCAGTGGGACGTATATAGGCTCTAACTTTAACTTTTAATTTTATTATCGTCTAAAATAGATAGTAATTTTAAAATCAATGGAATATATTATACTGTTGGATGTATGGACACATGGAATACTGTTTCTATCTCTGGGCAGGGGCTCCCCAGTGCCAGCTCCTTCCACTTGACCGTATCCAGCGCAGAGCGGCTCGAATCGTCGACGACAGAGTCCTTTCCGATCGGCTCGATTCATTGGCACTGCGAAGAGATGTTTCATCCCTTTGCATTTTCTTTCGCATCTACCACGGGGAGTGCTCTGAGGAATTGTTCGGATTAATCCCAGCCGCCAAATTTCACGAACGCACATCGCGGCAGAACTCCCGATACCATCCCCACCATCTGGATGATTGGCGGTCCACCACTGTGCGATTTAGAAGATGTTTTCTTCCTCGAACGACTTACTTGTGGAATCGATTACCATCAGTGATTTTTCCGGACCGATACGACTTAGGGACCTTCAAGAAAAGAGCGTACTCCTTTTTAAAAGGCCGGCAACGCATCTGCAATTCCCTCCCTGGTGTTGCAGTTGTTCATGGGCGGCGGTAGTCAATTACCATCAGGTGAGCCGCATGCTCGTTTGCCCCCTCTCCTATAAAAAAAATGTATGTACAAGTTGCAAACAGTGAATCAAGATTATTTGTATTTTTATTATTTATTAAACTGCTATGTACCAATATATATCGTTATTACTGTCCACTTGGTTCAGTGGTAGTGAGCTTGTGATTGTAAGTGAATTATTGCCCACAGGCATACACACAGTACATCCCGCTGTCAATGTACGACCTGCAGACGTGGATGGGTGCGCCCTCGCTGTACGTGTACGACTGCTCTAACGCGGGCGTCATTGTCGACAACTTCAAGCAGTTCGCAGAACAACACGAGCGCGACTACGAGGTACGTGAAACAAGCAAGTGATGAAGCCTCAGTGTAATGACTGTTCGCGCAAAAGCGTTAATGTCAATAATGGACGTCAGAGGGCGCGCGCGCCTCTACGATACCGGTTTTGACGTCCGGTCGTTTCGAGGACACGCGAGAAAAAATAATAGTCCAATTCATCGCGTCGAAAGATAACCACGCGTTCTTTGTCGGGAAGTCGGAAGCGGAATATGATAGGCGCGTATAGTAAATATACCACTGGGAATTGTAACGCGCATTCCTGTTTTGTTAGCTTCACCCCGGGACTTAGTGTCTAATTCAGAATCTGTATAAGTGGATTCGACCGTATTAGTTACTAGTGCGGTATTTGATATTCTAGAAATAACGGTGACCTTTGATCCGTACGTTCTGTGTTCATTTCGCGAGTCAAGCGTTATAACAAACGAGAGTTAGTGGCTTCTGTAAGGTAGTTAATCGTACGACAGAGTTAAAGAACTGTCATCGTAGAAAACGAAGAAAGTGACTGCGGAAGGAGACCGTAGTTTGGAGAGGTACTGAGGGCCGAACTGCTGCAGAGGATAACAGTCTAATAAGGTCAATAACACTACCAGCCACACCCAAATACACATCACTGACCCTTACTTTCCTAGCACTATACATCCACACGCGACCTGACCGAATCCTGAGGGACCAGTCGCCTTGGATAGAAGTAAGTAAGCTCCCTTTATTATAGTGTAACGCTCCCCCCGAATTGTCTACTGTAATTAGAAACTTAAACCTTGGCCTGTAGCAGGCCCGACCAGCATCTGCTTGTAGGTTCTCCGTCTATGGGCCCGCGGGGGACCCTACTCCTGGGATAAGCAGCTGTTGGCGGAAAAATGACGGCTCCGTGGCGCAGTGGCTTAGCAATGAGTTGGCCACGGGTTCGAATCCCGCACGGAACAAGTATTAGTGTGACCTACAAATTATAATTATTATTCTGGGTCTGGATGTTAGTCCTTGTGAAATTTATAATATACTAGCTCGCCAGGCAGACGTTGTTCTGCCCTTTTCAACGACCCTTCCTATAAAAATCCTTAAATTCGCAATAAAAAAATTTGAGGGTCATTTATCGGGATAAATACTATCCTATCTCTCAAGTTGAACCAAAATGCACACAGTGTGCATAATTTCATTGAAATCAGTTCAGTAGTTTAGGAGTCCATCGCGGACAAACAACGTGACACGTAATTTTTATATATAAATATTATTTACATAATATAACAAAATTACATACATACATACATACATCTACATATCAGGGTTGGCTGATTTAAAACAAACTGATTTAAATCATGATTAAAATCACGATTTAAATCGCTTGATTTTGAAACTTTAAATCAACATATATAAATTAATGTAATAGGCAGAAATTGAAATAATACTGGCTTAAAATAAGGTAAAATCTTTTATTGTTTTATGTTATTCTTATTGTTCTACTACAATAGTCTCATAAACTTTGGAAAATCAACAAAGAAGTAGCGATGGGGTCTATCAGTCTCAAAAACTTAGTAAAATCAACCAAAAAATGTTTGTAGAAATTCACCCTTAAGATATGAACTGAAATTAATACAGTATTAATTATTTTACTCATACATATGTATTCATAAACTTTTAATCCTACTATGTCAAAAAGTGTTACCAACTCGTGAATTTCAAAATATACAAAAAAAATCAAAAAAATCAAAAAAATCATGATTTTTTTAAAAAAAATCAGCATGATTTGATTAAAATTAAAAAATCATGATTTTTTCATCCCTGCTACATATCTATTTCCGCCGATAATAGACTATGTAGATGTGTGTTGCACAGACTTATCTCAACAACATCCTAACACATTGGATCGTCTCCTCAATAACTGCATCAGATACATTTATGGTCTTTGTAAATATGACCATGTATCATCTTTTCGTACTCAGCTTAACTGGCTGCCTATCCGCCAGTGCAGATATGTTAGAATACTCTGCACTTTTTTCACTATCCTGAACGATCCTTGTACTCCTGAGTACTTAAAATCTAAATTTCAGTACCTAGGAGATATTCATAATTGTTTTCTATTTTCTTCGGATAACCTAAAGTTGCTCTCGCCTTTACACCGTACTGGTTATGTCTCCCACTCTTTCGCTCTAAAGCTGAACGCACATTTGTCCGCACCGTACGCGCCGAATTTTAGAATTCGTTGTATGAAATCATATGTAACCTCTCACATTACACCTGCACCTTACGAGTCGTTTTTTATAAAAAGCGGCCAAGTGCGAGTCGGACTCGCCCATGAAGATAATTTACGATTTATAACGTTTAAAAAAAACTACTTACTAGATCTCGTTCAAACCAATTTTCGGTGAAAGTTTACATGGTAGTGTACATCATATATTTTTTTTTAGTTTTATCATTCTCTTATTTTAGAAGGTTCAGGGGGGACGGGGACATACATTTTACCACTTTGGAAGTGTCTCTTGCGCAAACTATTCAGTTTAGAAAAAAATGATATAATAAACATCAATATCATTTTTGAAGACCTATCAATAGATACCTCACATGTATGGGTTTGATAGAAAAAAATCTTTTGAGTTTTAGTTCTAAGCATGAAGCTAATACAGAGGGGAGACGGCATAATCAACTGTGCACTGTGATTCTAAGTAGGTCCTGACGTCATCATAGTGGGCGTGGCTTTAGTTAGTATACTGTCAGCATTCGTCCTGTGCGCTTATGTGTTGAAAAAATCGCAAATCGGTGTATTTTCGTAGTATTAAGAAGAAAAGGATGATATAATGGATGAACAGTGGACTGTATATTTATTTCTGACTGATTACTTAACGACTGATCTGAGGTTAGCTATACTAGGGGACTGCTTGAAGAAAAGATGGTACTTTTTAATATACTGTATTAACTATTTACATCTATTCGGCACTGACTAACTATAACTATGTCTAACACTATGTACAGAGGGAGGTCTTGATTTGGGAGTCTTGAGTCTTCTTCAGGTTTCTTCCTTAGTGCCGCTCCGAAGTGAAATGAACAGCTCACAGACCGAGACGCCCTTCTTATATCTCGCTAGAAGGTGCCTCAGTCTGTGAGTAGTGCCGTGCGACGACAAATGGAGCCACACGCGCGCTGATTGGACGCCGACATCGCTGGTCGGCGCCGGTGTGCGGGGTGCGCGGGGGGTAGCGGGGTACGAAGGGGCGACGGGGCGGCGGGTCTCTAGCTGTCCTCAACATCCTCCCCCCGGCGTAGCTCGCGAGCCTCATCTTCTTTCGGGAGGACGGCGATCTTCCTGACCGGCCGCCGCAGCAATCCGCCCCTGGTCCGCACCTCCACGTTGCGCACCACGCCGTCTGGCCCGGGAAATGTCCGCGTTATAATTCCACGCGGCCACACGTTCCTTGGAAGGCTTCCGTCTGCCACCACGACGAGGTCCCCCTCTTGTAGTTGTCGCTGCTGCACATCCCGTGAGTCCCCGCGCGCAACCAGCGTCGGCAGGTACTCCTTCATCCAGCGCTTCCAGTACTCGTCGGCAAGTCCTTGCGCCGCTCTCCACGCCCGACGATCATTAGGCGTGCACGGCGCGGTTACTGGAAGGCTCGATGGTCCCAGCAGCAGGAAGTGGTTGGGTGTCAGCGCTTCTTCCTCGTCGATGTCGACCGGTACGTGTGTCAACGGTCGAGAGTTCACTGTATTCTCGGCTTCAGTGAGGAGCGTCACCAACGTCTCCTCCCGCGGGCTCTTCTGGTGTAGAGTGGCTTCGAGCGCGGTCTTCACTGAGCGCACGAGACGCTCCCATGCGCCTCCCTGGTTCGGCGCGCCCGGCGCGATGAACTTCCAGTCTGTCCGCCGAGTCAACGCGTAGTCCTTCAGCAGGGGTGCCCACTCCTCCATTGCCCGTCGTAGCTCGGTGTCCGCCCCATGGAAATTCGTTCCGTTGTCAGAGTAGATGACCCGTGGCCACCCACGCCTAGCCGCCATGCGCCGCAATGCCGATATCGCCGAGTCCGTCGTTAGGGAATAAACTATCTCTAGATGTACCGCGCGCGTCGTCAAACAAGTGAATAACGCTATCCACCGTTTTTCATGCCTACGTCCTATTGTTACCGTTATAGGCCCGAAATAGTCGATTCCGGTGTAGGTGAATGGTCGCGCGAATGCCCCTAACCGTTCAGGTGGTAGATCTCCGATAACCGCCGGCCGTGGTGTCGCCTTGCGTACCCTGCACTGCAGACATCTCCGCTCTACTTCTCTTACGGTTGGTCGTAGTCGAAGTATGTGATATCTCGTGCGTAGGTCGTTCACTACCCGTTCCCTGTTGGCGTGGCTTGCTTCCTTATGCGCCTTCTCCACAAGCAGCTTTACAAACTGGTGGCGTCCGTTCAGGATGGTGGGCCTCTTCATTTGGCTGTCCACATCGGCTGCGTCAATCCGTCCTCTGGCTCGCAGTATGCCATCTTCGAATATGGGGTCGAGCTTCCTCAACGCGCTGCCGGTTGCCAAGTTCTTTCCTTTCTGCAGTCGACTGATGTCTTCAGCAAAACTGTCTTGTTGACTTCGCTCTATCCACATCCGTTCTGCTTTCTGGATGTGGTCCAATGTTAGTCCGTGCGCCTTTCCTCTCATTGCATCGACGAACTGTAATATGCGAGCGGTGGCCCTGACCAATCTCTCATAAGAAGAGAACCTCTTGATGTCTGGCAGGTGTGGAGCGTCCCCGGTGTCGCTCTGGTGCGCCACGACTTCCTCCAGCTCGTCATCTTCATCCCCTGCCTTCTCTTCCCGACGTCGAGGCCATCGATCTTCATCTTCGTACAGGAATGGTGGTCCCGTAAACCATTTGTCGCTCCCTTCCTTGTACGTATAATTAATGCGCGTTGCCTGATCCGCGATGTTGTCTGCGGTCGGTATCCACCTCCATTGCTCGGGTGACGTCTTCTCCGATATCTCCCCTAATCTATGTGCTACGTATGGGGTGTAACGCGCCGTATCGTTCTGAATCCAATGGAGCGCCGTAGTGGAGTCTGTCCAATAAACTACCCTATCGGCTACCACTCTGTGCTCGCCTTGCACGAATTCCGCGAGTCGCGCGCCTATTAGATTCGCCTGTAACTCTAACCGCGGAATGCTTTGCGCCTTTATCGGGGCGACTTTCGCCTTGTTAGTTTCGATCGTAGGCCTGTCCCTACCGTCGCGATGCGTGTACGCCTTATCGTCGCGCGGTGGGTTCCCTATTACTCCCCCCGTGGGAGCGTAGTGCCTCGGCAGTCGTAACATCTTCCTACCCGGACTGGCGAGCGCCTGGACGTCCTCATCTGACCGTCCGCTATCGCTTACGACGTGTAGTACGGTCTCGCCGTCTTCCCTACACGTTGATCGCGGCACGGTTCCCTGTATCACCCATCCCAATAACGTTCGTGCAGCTATAGGCTGCGTTCGACGTCCTATCCTTACATTACGGGTGATTATTAAATGCCAGTTGTCGGCGCCTAATAACAATCTCGGTTTGGCGTCCTCGTAGCAAACCGAGCTCGGTAGGTTGCGTAAGTGTTTCAACCGTAAACACTCTTTATTTACCGACTGCGAACCTATCTGTAAATTTGTTACTGTACGCGCATTTATTCTGTACATTTCGCTGCGCGTCTTGCCACGTATGCCTACGTTAACTAGCCTGCTATCGGCCTCGCGCTGACTATTGCTTACTCCTCTAATATTCAGCGGCTTTACCGGTCCTTCCGCTCCTAACTCGCGCGCTAAGTCGTCGTCGATCAACGAAATGGTTGAGCCTTCGTCAAGCAACGCATACGTATCTATTTCCCTACCGCGTGGTCCACGTAACGTAATGGGACACACTTTCAATAATACGGACGCATTACTAGCGACGTTAGACGCGACGAGCACGGTCTCATCCGGTTTTGCCGATGTCTCGGGTGCGCGGGTCTTGCGGGTGTGAAGGAGGGCATGGTGGGGGGCGTTGCAGCCGTCGACGCCGCATTTCTTCGCTCTACATTTGAACCGTCGGTGTTTACTACTTAAACACAGAAAACATACCCCACCTTCCTTTACCCAATTCCACCGGTCGTCCACACCCATTTGCGCTAACTTTTTACACTTAGCGATCACGTGTTCACCTCCGCAACACATACAAGAGGCACTACCGGTGTCCTCCTGGGCGGTGAACGTTTTTACGTCGCGAGCCCTATTCTCTACGCGGCGTGTCACTATCCTTTTCGACGACGGGGCCTCTCGTCTTACGGGCGATTCCTTAGTCGGCTCTACGGACGTATAGGCATGACTCAACGCACGATCAGCCTCTCTCATCATGAACCTGGACAGTGTAACGATGTCCGGTTCGTCTGCACTTCCGTAGTGCTCCGCATAATCACACCAACGCGACCGTAAGTGAGGGCTTAACTTACTCGTTACTTCCCTAGTAAGCATTGGATTTTGCAGATATCCCTTGCCGTCAACGTTTTGCAAAATGCACACGATATTTTGCAACTTTATTGCGAACGCATTTAATTCCTGTGCGGTTTGACCCGGGCGCGGAAGGCGTTTCAATTCTTCTAACGCTCGATCGATAATTACTTCCGGGCGGCCGAAACACTGCTCTAATGTTCGCATAATATCTGCTGGATCCTTCGCGGTAAACAGCAGTGCCGATACTACCTCCCTAGCTTCACCGCGTAGACAGTTTCTTAACCTTGCCATATTTTCCGTATCTGTGAATCCATATAGACGCGTGGATTCTTTCATCGCGGCTTTGAACGCTAACCATTCCGCGGCCGAACCGTTAAAAATAGGCAAGTCCTGTGTCTGCTTCGCGGCAGCGGGCCTAACTCTGACCATATTCTCCAGAGCTTCCGCTAGTCGCTCTATACCCCTATCTTTCCCTCGCGGAGTAAGCGACCTATCTCTATCCCTATCTCTCTCTAGCCTACGCTGTGGCGCTGGCGTCCTATGCGCACCTACATCCCTATACGGCGACGATAATCTACGATCCGTGCGGCGATGTGGCGATGGCGATCTACGTACACCTACATCCCTATGCGGCGACGGTGATCTACGATCCGCGTGGCGATGTGGCGATCTATGTGTAGGCGATAGAGTGCGGCGTTGGACGCGCGACGGCGACGTAACCCGTACACGACGATCCACCTGGTTCATTCCTACGGCGACTCCATCTTCCCTCTGTACCGAATCTATGCGGCGCGGTTGAACGTTATTCGCTTCCGTCCTCCCCTGGGCATCTTCACTGTGGTCGTAACCGGTTACCCTGTTCGGTAGGGTCTGCTCTAACTCGATGCGGGGCGCGGGCTGAGCGGGGCGGGAGGGCGACTCCCCCCGCACAGTCTCTACGTTTTCTAACCACCTATCAACGCGTACCCTATTTTCAACTAACTCGTCTTCGTTGACACTTTCCCTATCTGTTTCTTCTTGCAGTTGCGCGACGTCCCTAGCGTACTTCTTCCTAATAAGATCTTCTTCCAACTGCAATTGCTTCCTCCTAATTGCAGCTAGTTCCTCCGCGGCGTTATACTCTATTTGCTTTAATTTAGCTATCGCACTAGCCGTCGACCGGGCTGAACGAGCGGAGCGAACCGACGGGGCGCGGGGTGCGGGCCTATGTACGTCTGTTACAGGCGCGACGGTACGTACTAACGAACTAATCTCTGTAGACGGAAGATCTTCAATAATCGCGGCGAGTGTCTCTGTACGCGGCGCGGAAGTGCTAACCTCTCCCAAACGATCGGTCGTGGACACGGACATAGCGGGGCGCGGCGGCGGGGGCGCGGGCGCGGGCGTAGATGCGGGCGCGGGCGGGGCCTGGAGCGCGGGCGCGGCGGAGGGCGCTTGTGCCATTGCGAGATAATCGGACGGGGACGCGGGTGCTTCTTCGAATATGCGCATTCCTACCGGCGTGTCATCATCGTTCCGTGTCTTCTGGCTTCGTGTCTTCCTCATGGTCCCACGTTGCGACCTCCGGTCGTCTTCAAAAAGACGTACGTACAGTCTTTAAAAAGACACACGTATGGATGTCGTTCCCGCCACAAGGGCGTTACCAGATGGTCACAGTTTGGCACCGTTAGGGAGTGACCACTGGCCGCGTAAACGCGGTTAAGAAACAAGAAATTGTCTGGAAACAGACAATAGACGTATGTGACGTAATCGTGACAAGAAACAGGGAAGAAATTAGTACCGACGATCTTCTCTCTTCGTCGACGAACTTCTTTCTTCCTTGAAGATCTTCTATAATGATCTTCTCTCTTCTATAATTATGTTCTTTCTTGTTTCTTCTTACTTCTTGCTTCTTTCTTCTGGCTTGAATCCGGCGGCGATGGACCAAGAATATAATGGATGAACAGTGGACTGTATATTTATTTCTGACTGATTACTTAACGACTGATCTGAGGTTAGCTATACTAGGGGACTGCTTGAAGAAAAGATGGTACTTTTTAATATACTGTATTAACTATTTACATCTATTCGGCACTGACTAACTATAACTATGTCTAACACTATGTACAGAGGGAGGTCTTGATTTGGGAGTCTTGAGTCTTCTTCAGGTTTCTTCCTTAGTGCCGCTCCGAAGTGAAATGAACAGCTCACAGACCGAGACGCCCTTCTTATATCTCGCTAGAAGGTGCCTCAGTCTGTGAGTAGTGCCGTGCGACGACAAATGGAGCCACACGCGCGCTGATTGGACGCCGACATCGCTGGTCGGCGCCGGTGTGCGGGGTGCGCGGGGGGTAGCGGGGTACGAAGGGGCGACGGGGCGGCGGGTCTCTAGCTGTCCTCAACAGATGAAGTGTTGTTTTATTGTGTAAAAACTACTCAGATAGACGCTCTGATGTTATGGATGGCATCACATTTCATTTGTAAATAATTTTACACCTATTTTATTAAAATGGTTCTAGAAAAATCCTTTGCGTCGGCTTTCAAATATAATTAATTATATTCGACACTAGATGGCGACACTTTGTGTCATGTGAACTAAAAATATAAAGGTCCGTAGAGCTCAGTGTTGGTAAAATAATCATACGAAGGTGCTGAAATTTGTTTTGCATTCAGACATAAAGAAATTTTAATCACAAAATATTATTTTTATAGTTTATAATCATTTTGAGAACAGGCCGTATTCTCGTCAAGTAAACCTCATAAAAATAACAAAAAGACAGGGCCCTAATTAGAATTCAATTATTTTTCCCAGTAATCCAACTTTTAATATTAAAATTCAGGAAATTGTACTTAGGCTGATTTTTACGAAATGTTTAAGTTATATTTAAGTGACATTCTATATGCAAAGAATCACTTAAATACAATTTAATGTTCTTAGATTGGCATTCAAAAAGTGCATTCGGATGCCTAATTTGGAATAAAATACTTATATTTTAATTGATTTGTAAATAAAATTATATTAATTATAATAATTTGTCTATTATTTGTTCTCCCTCAGAGCCCACACATAAATAATAGTCCAGCCGTTACTACGTGAAAAAATTACACATACACAGTACATACTTAGTGTGGAATAAGCTCAAGGAGACAGAAATAACACACAAAATTTCGCCTTTATAATATTATTGAGATAAGTAGGATATTTAGTTCAAAATTAAAAATCCTACTTAATATTGAACATAGTATATTTAGTTTCAAAGAGACTTTATTTTATGGATAAAATAAATATTTCTTGAAGGTTGAATTTCCCGAAATGATAAACATATTTAAATTGTATTTAAGTGATTCTTTGCATATAGAATGTCACTTAAATATAACTTAAACATTTCGTAAAAATCAGCCAAGTAAAATTTCCTTCATTTTAATACTGAATGTTGGGTTACTGGGTAAAATGATTGAATTCTAATTGCGGCCCTGTCTTTTTGTTATTATTTTAAAGGTTTACTTGACGATAGATGGCGGCTTGTTCCCAAAATTATTATGAAAACTATAAAAATATTACTTTGGCGATTAAAATTTCTTTGTCTGAATGTACTTGCTTCATGAGATAGACGCTCCGATGCTATGGATGGCATCACATTTCATTTGTAAGTAATTTTACAACTAATTTATTAAAATAGTTCTACAAAAATCTCTTTGCGTCGGCTTTCAAATATAATTAAATATATTTCACACTAGATGGCGACACTTTGTGTCCTGTGAACTAAAAATATAAAGGTACATAGAGCTCAGTAATGATAAAATAATCATACGAAGGTGATGAAATTTGTTTTTAACAGTGGTAGAGCCACCCGGCAGCTTTTGCTGTCGTACGTATGGGCCGGCTCGAACCGGGGTGGTACCACGACCTCACAGAAAACCAGCGTGAAGTAGAGATTTATCTCTGCGTTTCGCTTGGTGAGTGCAGGTGGCCGGAGGCCCTTTTTACTGAAAATGAGGCATTCCATCTTAGTCCTCACGGGTGACAACGCATCTACATTTTGATTTGTAATAGAGGATAGATGTAGATGTCTATGGGTCGCAGCAGCCACTTACCATCAGGTGGACTGTGTGCTCGTTTGTCACCCTTATCCTATAAAAAAAAAAAAATTCAGATATAAAGAAATTTTAATCGCCAAAAGATTATTTTTATACTTTATAACATCTTGTGGTCATACCGCCATCTGCCGTCAAGGTAGCTAAGCTACATAGCAACATCGATATGTAAAGATTCGAGTAGTTTTACTATTTATCGGTAGATGTAGATAATGTAAAGGGGGCGGGGCTTTGCATCCCCTCACCCCGCAAATTGTCACGCGTTGTTACATAGTAAAATTTAATTACAACGTCTCCTCTTTGTATTTGCTTCATGGTTCTAAGTATGGGGAACCCCCAAAATTTATTGTTTTTTTTTTCTATTTTCGTGTGAAAATCTTAATGTGGTTCACAAAATACATTTACTTACAAAGTTTCAACTGCATAGTTCTTATAGTTTCGGAAAATAGTGGCTGTGACATACGGACGGACAGACAGACAGACATGAGGAATCCATAAGGGTTCCGTTTTTTGCCCTTTGGCTACGGAACCCTAAAAATCCGAATATTGAAGGACGCATGCTGATGACGTCATATAACGCGACGCGTTCGGCGTGTGCTGATACTCAGTGTATTCTAATGTTAAAGTTGGCAAAAAATCGGTCAGCCACCGCAGAGTCTAGATTGTGTCGTATTGTCGTCAGTGGTGTCTCTTTCCTAGTGTAGTGATGTTGGGAGTAGATGTGCTGGGATTAGTGGTGACGGGGATAGTGCACGCAATTGAGAGAGGGCGGGAGGTGCTCTTCAAACTAGGTAAGACACATCATTTTATTTTATCGAGCGGATGTACGCGTAGTAATTTTTTGCCAACTTTAATATAATGGACTTATTCTAATGTTGCCATCTTAGTGGATTTTCCACTAGAACTGGTGGTTTCGACTTAACTATAATTTTTGTATTTTTATAACTTTTAATTAATTCGTAATTAATACTTAGTGGTAAATTATTTAAATACCGAACTAAAATAATAGTTAATTTTAATTAAAAAAAATCCAATAATACCTGATTACTTAATTATCAATAAATATACCTACCTCAAACATACAAAAAGTCTTTTCTGTGGTTCAATTGGCTTTCTAAATCTTGTGTTTTCCATAGAAAGATATGGTTTTAGTATATGTAGCAATTCTTGAAATTTCTTGTATGTTAAATGTAAATATCTAAAAAATCGTTCATCACCATCTAATAAGTCCTTTAATAAAGTATAATATTCTCCATACAATTGCCTTTTTAAATTAATATTATGAATCCAGAATCTGCTTTTCTTCGAATTTTATTTTCTTCCTCTGAACATATGGATGCTATTACTATATTTCTTTCCATAGTTAATTCGAGCGATCAATTTCATTGTACCGTTTCACACCAGTGGTTGGAAAAAACAACAAAAATTGTTGGTAATACAAAAAAATTGCGTACGGCGCGGACGGTGCGTACGTGTAAATGTTTGAGGCTATCAGTAAAACTCGGCGCGTTCGGTGCGTACGATGCGTACGGTGCGGACAAATGTGCGTTCAACTTTACGGTTATAAGACTTTGGAAAGAGATACATCTTTAACATTAAAAAAGCTTCCAACAAGTTTCTTTTTAAAAACAAAGCAAGTGAACATTCTAGATAAGCATTACAAAATGTGAATTAACGGTTTTTCCTAAAAAATGATTCTATCGTCACATATTTTTCTTATTTATCATGGCATAGACATATGTATATAATATTATGTATATATTTAATGTATTTACGTAGATTTATATATTTGTGTACGTCTGTATTAATATAATATAATAATGTTAACTATATATATATATATATATATATATATATATATATATATATATATATATATATATATATATATATATCAAAATATGTGTGTGTGTATTAGGTTTATTTACTCGAACATACATATGTACACACATACATAATACGTACACCACTCCTAATCCATGCTTAGCAAATTTAAAGGCTAATTGTTTATTTTTATTGTTACTAAAGAACACACGCTTCTTTCTGTCAATTCCAAGTAAATCAAACAGTGTACCTTAACTACAGCAACAATATATTCTGATTTATTCGAACTTCGTTACCTTTTTTTCTCATTATTAGTTAACTTTTGCTGCACCACCTCCCGTATGTTTATCTGAGCCTAATGGATGACTGGGAGAGAATGCCTTAAGGCATTGAGTTCGCCATATGTACGATTTTTCTTTTGTGCACAAAGTTTAAATAAGTAAATAAATAAAACATAATAATATAGAAACTGCCCCCACGATACAGGCAAAAAAATTCTAGTGGAGGTAACGTTTTAAAAAAAAAGAATGATGATGACAGAAAAAAGGAAAGTAATGTGATGATACCTACCCAGACCGACATTCTGTAATATACAAGTATTATCATTTATGATCATAATTAGACATTTTATCATCATTATCGTAATCATTAGAATTAGACAATAAGTTTTGTTGTCAATTTTGTCACAACCAATATTATCGATGACATAAGAACTTACCGTCTAATGTGGTAAATACAAAAATCTGAATATTTTGATTTTTGCGTCGTGCAACTAACGGCGGCTCTACACGTTGGCCAACACACTGGCGAATGTGTTGGCCAACAACGATGGCCATCGTGTAGAGCGGGTGTTTAAGCTACGTTGGTACGTATTGGTACGATGGCCCGAGATCCGTCTGGTGTCGGTTTTTTACAAAATATCAAAGGGTTGTGGCAGAGTATTGGCCGCCGCGTCCACACGTTGGGCGCACGTTCAGTTTGCTACGAGTTCCCAGAGTGATTGCACGCACCTGATTTAAATTTTATATGCACGCATCGGAACTAGTGTCTACATAACGGCAGTAACAATGACCAATGAAAAAACTTTTCGCTTTATAGAGCCCTACCAAGCCGAAAATTGTTTGTAAAACACAATTGTTTTTTAAAAAAAAAATGTTATTATACACTAGGATTTTGTCCTGTATCGTGGAGGCAGTTTAGAAACATAAATTGCATAAGGACAAACATCCAGACCCGGAGAAATTATGTGCAGGCTATACAAATACTTGTTCCGTGCGGGATTTGAACCCGCGGCCCCCAGTGCAGCAACTCATTGCTAAGCCACTACGCCACGGGGCCGTCAAGAAATAAAATTTCTTTATTCGATTTCTTTTTGATCACCCTTATCTTATACACATTCACGTTGTAGAGATTGATGTATTAATTTATTTATTGATGTATTAATGCTATATTATAGGTAGCATACTAAAATCAAATTAAAAATTAGGATACTAAAATCATGTTTTTAGTGTCTTTATTATTCCCTATTAGTTACTTTATTTCGTTAATAATACTGTAATTTTTAGCTATGGAAGAGCGAAGCGACCTGTTACAGGCATTATTTTGCTTACTAGGTGACCTCGATCACTGATCGTATAATGTAACTTTAATGTTTGACAAAATAAATTATTTATTATTATTATTAAGTTTTATTCTATAATTATATAATAAGAATAACCCTTTTTAAAAAGGTTTTGTTTAATAAAATTTTACAACAGTTTCATAGACAGGCTTCGAATATTTTCCAGGCCTTAGTTATAAAAGTGTTAATTATACCTATGCCTAGGTGTGTTAAAGTTTATATAGTTTACTTATCTGTATAACGTTAGTGTATAATAAAGAAATATTAAAAATTTATATTAAAAATACTAAATATTAAAAATAGTGAAAATTAAATAAAAAAATAGTGGTATGCTGTGAATAAATAAACCGCAGCAGCCGTTAGCGCTTCAATAATCATTTTAATAAATTCGTCCGCACATTGGCCTGAACCGAAGCAAACTGAACGACCTTCCAACGTGTCCAATTTCTTGGCCAATATCTCTGCCAACACATTCGCCACTGTGTTGGCCAACGTGAAGAGCCGCCATTAGTTAGATGATTTTCTTGTTTCATATTATTTTGACATTTATATATTTGGAATAAAACCAAGTTTACGGATTTTACCGCGTTTAATTTTAACTTTTTTTTTAAATTCCCGACGTCTCTGTTTGCGATACTTGTTAGCTGTCTGCGAGTTATATATTTAACAAAGGGGTTTTTTTGACTGTTTCGTTGATCTAGTGGTCATAAGCGCGGTTGTTGATCATGAGGTTTTGGGTGGTTTTTGGTGGGATATGACCCAGATCGGGACAAAATCAGTATTTCCGTCAAGAAATTCTCAGTAACACTGAGGTCAGCAAGTTGCCGGTGTTTTCACCCCCGTGCCTTGGAAAGCATGTAAAGCCGTAGGTCCTTGCCTGATCTCCCTCCGGTCGTGTTGGTCGTCGACTTTTTAGAAAAGAGGCCTTTGAGAAGGTTAGATAAGGTTGTTAAGCTCTTGATTTCGACTGCCTCCGCCCATTGAAATTTATATATATTTTTGCCGTCATTTGTCATTTGCCAAACCCTCCTAGCTCCACTGAAAATCAGCATTACGAACTTACTGTCTAGCTTCAATCTGTAGCTTAAAGTTAATTTGAGACCTTTATGGTGCATATCAAGTTATTCATTTATACATTTTTTTAAAGTGAATACATCTATATTTATCCTCGATTATGAATTAAAGTGCAGATATGATCTCTTGAGGACTAGGATGGACCATATGAAAAGCAGCATAATTAAATTGTTCTTTTTGAAAGTTAATACGCTGTTTTCCTACGCGTATTCCTACCTTGGCCGAGCCGACCCATTAGTGCTGCAGCATGGCTCTTCCATGTAAAAGTAGTATTTTATTTTAAATGATATTTTTGTAAAGGTGAAATTTATTGTTTTTCAGTCTTGCTTGTTTTTTCTTTGTGATATTCAATGTGCCAAATAAACGTATTTCTTTCTTTCTTCCTACCTTGGCCGAGCCGACCCATTAGTGCTGCAGCATGGCTCTTCCATGTAAAAGTAGTATTTTATTTTAAATGATATTTTTGTAAAGGTGAAATTTATTGTTTTTCAGTCTTGCTTGTTTTTTCTTTGTGATATTCAATGTGCCAAATAAACGTATTTCTTTCTTTCTTCCTACCTTGGCCGAGCCGACCCATTAGTGCTGCAGCATGGCTCTTCCATGTAAAAGTAGTATTTTATTTTAAATGATATTTTTGTAAAGGTGAAATTTATTGTTTTTCAGTCTTGCTTGTTTTTTCTTTGTGATATTCAATGTGCCAAATAAACGTATTTCTTTCTTTCTTTCGTCTTAAGTATATAAATGTTTGTTGTTCAGATGCAGGCGAGTGCCGGTGGGGGTGGAGGCGGGGGCGGCGGGGGAGAGAGCGCAGCCGTGTCGTACAAGAACTGCATCCAGCTGGCGGCGTGCGCGGCGGGCCAGAGCCTGCCCATGAGCCCCGAGCTGCCGGCGGACCTGTTCACGGCGTGCCTCACCACGCCCGTCAAGATGGCCATGAAGTGGTTCGTGCTGCGCAGCCGCGTGCGCGTCGCGCGCCACGACCTCGTCGACCTCATCGACAAGTCAGTCTGCACGCACACACGCACACACACGCACACACTGACATTTTCAACTTAACGTTGGCGTTGGTATCATATTGTTTTCATTCTGCAGAATACCTGGCCAGGTGACCGATCGACGCACGATGCTCGGCGAACTGAACTGGATTTTCACAGCGATCACTGACACAATCGCGTGGAGCTCGCTGCCTTCGGAGTTGTTCCAGCAGCTGTTTCGCGCTGATCTCCTCACTGCAAGTCTGTGTCGGAACTTCTTGCTAGCTGATAGGATTATGAGGTTTGAAATTCTACATCATTATTACGAATAAATAAACTGAAGTGGCAATAGGGCCGCCATATAGCTCGAAAAACCGATACCGGCGACGCATTTGCAATTCTCCTGGTGCTGCAGTTGTTCATGGGCGGCGGTAGTCACTTACCATCACGTGAGCCGCATGCTCGTTTGCCCCCTCTGGTATAAATAAAACCGATAGAGGAAAGGTTCTTGAGTGGCAACCTCGTACCGGTAGACCAAGTGCAGGATGGTCCCCCACTAGATGTCACGACGACCTGGTAAGACATGCAGGAGTCGATGGATGCAGGTGGTTCAAGACTATGCTTTGTTTGTGCCATTCCTTAGGGGATTCCTATATTCAGCAGTAAACTTGTGAAAGGCAGTAATGAAGAATTAGGATGATGACGTTTATATAACTTTTTGAGCGTTTTAGAATCTCGAAATAAAAATTAATTAATATACCATAACACTGTAAGACTTCAAGTTATTGAAATTCATTCTGCATAGATTGGTTAAAAAATTATTAAATAGTTTTAGATAATAATCAGCGTGAACTAAAACATTGGGCTGTTGAATATGAAAGTTTTCCCATTATTCCTGGGTGCTGCAAAACACTGGAGACCAATTTCAGAATGGGTTTTAAAATGTTTATTAAAAAAAAAATTTAAAAATCCATAAAATTAGGGTACATTTATAACATTTGTACTTGAAAGAAATCATTAAATATATTTTTATTACGTTTTAGAGCCATGCTACAGCTATATTAGTGGTATAGTTGTAGCATGGGGGTATGACTGGGGGGGGGGGGGGGGCGAAGAATAGAACAGAATAGGCCCTTTGTACTGGAAATGAGGCATTCCATCTTAGTCCTCACGGGTGACAACGCATCTGCATTTTGATTCGCAAACGAGGATAGATGTAGATGTCTATGGGCCACAGCAACCACTTACCATCAGATGGACTGTGTGCTCATTGGTCACCCCTATCCTATAAAAAAAAAGAATAATGTTTTATTCAATATTGATTATTACATAATTCTTATTGAAAGTCATTTTTTATTTACCACTGGTTCGGAAAATACATCTGTCCTGGGAAGAACCAGCAAGAAACCCAGCGGGACCTTTTTTTTCAAAAATATTTCACTTAACAATAATTTCATTTATACAATTTTTAAATGATTTTTAATAGAACCAAATTAAAAATTTTTTTTAACAGTGGTAGAGCCAGGCGGCAGCTTTGCTGTCGTACGGATGGGCCGGCTCGAACCGGGGTGGTACCACGACCTCACAGAAAACCAGCGTGAAGTAGAGGTTTACCTCTGCGTTTCGCTTGGTGAGTGCAGGTGGCCGGAGGCCCTTTTTACTGGAAATGAGGCATTCCATCTTAGTCCTCGCGGGTGACAACGCATCTATATTTTGATTTGTAATAGAGGATAGATGTAGATGTCTATGGGCCGCAGCAACCGCTTACCATCAGGTGGACTGTGTGCTCGTTTGTCACCCTTATCCTATATAAAAAAAAAAAAACCAACATGGTGGCGATCACCTTATTCCCAGGGGTTATTTTCATTTATGTATTCCTTGATATTATAATAACCCTTTTTGTACAGTTTTTCTTTAATAAAACCTTTAAACTTGTTTATTGATAAACTTTGAACATGTTATGGGATTTTGTTGTAAAAGCGTATACATTGCCCCATAAATGAATTACTGATTCTGTGGAGTCTAGTAACTGGTATTACAAGCTTATGTTTGTTCCTAGTGTTTAAAGTATACACGTCCTTATTCTTATTGAAGCTATTTATGTTTATATGTACATACATTACATTTTCATAAATATATTGCGATGCCAAAATTAATATGTTTATTTCTTTAAATTTTTGTCTGAGGGACTCTTTACAATTTAGGTTATAAATCGCCCGGACGGCTCTCTTTTGCAAAACAAATATAGCTACCATATCAGTCGCATTACCCCATAGCAAAATTCCATAAGACATTACGCTGTGAAAGTAACTAAAATACACTAATCTAGTTGTCTCAACATCATCAGCGTGAAGTAGAGGTTTACCTCTGCGTTTCGCTGAATGTTTATGTGGCGGATGGAAGGAAAAGGGGAGATCTCCCGCCGGGCAAGGTGTTCTGCCCGGGGAGCGGTCAACGCTCCGAGTGGTAGCTCGGAGCTATTCTATATATACTGCTTTAACTTCGGAACTTTGTTAGCGCGATTTAGGCTTCGATATGTTTCGTTTGTGGCGCGACGAAAGCGCCGCCACATCACCCCCCCTGCTCAGACCGGAGGTCGATAGTGCAGTCCGATTGCTGGTGCGTCCTTAATGCCGGTGGGGAATGCATGCTGTGTACGCCGATGCGAACGATATGCCGGTGTGTAATGCATGCCATACTACGCACTTGCAAGTGATGCCGGTGAGAACGATGAGCCGGAGCAAGCGCCAGGGATTGCCTTGTAGTCTGCGGTGAATCGAGAAGGCAAGTAATCTGCGAGAGTGCCGTGCAAGAGAGACGAGCAGTAAGGCTCAGAGCCGTGCCGAACACTGTAGCGCAGAGAGTAGCTTGAAGGAACAGGAAGCATTATTATTCCAGTGCTGCGATGAACCTTTGTAAAGCTGGATGGCTTGCAGAATGTGAAGACTGCAGACAATATCTGCTCGGGAGCGAATGAATGGGGTACTTGAGGATGATGAAGGTTTGAAGGTGTAGTTTCCGAAGGTTTGTTGGTTGCGTGTCCAACTCCCGTCGGGGCACCAATGTGGCGGGTGGAAGGAAAAAGGGAGATCTCCCGCCGGACAATGTGTTCTGCCCGGGGAGCGGCCAACGCTCCAAGTGGTAATTCGTTAATTAATTCTGTATATACTGCTTCAACTTCGGATCTTTGTTAGCGCGACTTAGGCTTCGATATGTTTCGCTTGTGGCGCGACGACAGCGCCGCCACATTTAACATTAGTTATTGTGAATCTAACACATTTTGTCATATTGCCATTTAAAAGGAAATTGTTCGCGTTAAACCAATGTACTAATTTTGATAAAGCATTATTTACATTGTCAAAATTAATTGACTGTCGTTTGAGTTTGAAAATTAAAGAGGTATCATCAGCAAATAATACTATAACGTGATTGTCCCCTACAAGATAAGGTAAGTCATTAATATAGATAAGAACAGGATTAGGCCTAGAATCGAGCCCTGAGGAACGCCCATTGTTACTACCGATCCCGAGGAATCTTTACCATTGATAACGACTTTTTGAGTTCTGTTATTTAAATATGAAATAATAAGTCTAAGCGCAATATTTTTGATACCATAATGTTTTAGTTTCCTGGTTAATATTTCACGATGAACACAATCGAAGGTCTTGGAAAGATCACAAAAATATCTAAGGCATCTTGAGAATTCTCGCAGGTATTGAAAATATATTTCATAAGCTCAACACCTCAGTCGTCGAGCGACCCCTTGTAAAACCAAATTGATTTATATGGAGTAATTTATTTTTATTAAAAAAAATTGATATAAAATTATTTTTTCAAAAAATTGATTACTGAGAGTTGGTAGTACAGAAATAGGTCTAATATTATCGGGGCCATACTTTACTATGTTTCATTAAATCATGAAACACACCAGATTCGACACTAGTATTAAAAATAATAGCAACATGAGGTGCAATTAAATCTATTATGGACACAAAACTCTGCGTTCTATAAATCTGCGGTTTTCTTTACATCAAGGGTTTTGAAATATTTTATAATATCTTGTGTTAATACTTTTTCAAATCAAAATTCTTTTAAACAGGTATTAACATATGTTTCAGTAATGATTGTACAACAGTCTGAGAAGTATTCAATGACTCTGTTGTCAAAATAGGAATATCAGTGAAATATTTTTCAGACACCTTTGCAAATTTTTGTTTTGATCTAGTCAATTCGTTATTAATTTTCAATTGATTGTTTGTGTTATGAGGTTTGTCTTTATCGGTTTCTCTATTAATTATAATACTCCACGTCATTTTGATTTTATTTTTAGCTGTCTTAATTTTGTTGCTTATATGTAAAGATTTGGCTGTGGAGCAGATTCTTTTAAACATTTTAGAATAATTTGTGACAAATTCTCTAAAAACATTGAAATGAATGTATGTTCTTTCATGGTAAAGTTCATATAATGTTCGTCTGTTGAGTGTAGTGTAAGAGGCTAAGTGGTGGAGGGCGTGGTGTGCGCAGGTCGTACAACTGCACGCCGGTGTCGAGCCCGGCGCTGCCGTCGCTGGCGGCGCACCCGCTGTGGGCGGGCTGGGAGCACACGCTGGACCTGGCGCTGGCGCAGCTGCCCGCGCTGCTGGCCGCGGACCCGCCCGCCTACCGCCACTCGCCCTTCTTCCGCGACCAGCTCACCGCCTTCCAAGTGTGGCTCGACCTGGGCAAGTGTACGTACTCACATCTGGCAGAGTGAATTTATCAATAACACTACTAGTATATCTGTTACTTACTATTAACGCTTGAGACGCACTTGTATTTATAGTTGAACCATGGGATCTGGACCAACAACTAATCTTATCTAAATCGTCATTCAGTGCACCTATCGCCAATTAAGCCTCAGATGTCGGTTTTTTAGCACGAGTCAAAGGAATGCTCGTTATTATTCGCTTGACCCGTGAACTTTGTCGCAGGTGGTTAATATTTTTCTTATAAAATATTATAAAGAAAGAATATATATATATATATATATATATATATATATATATATATATATATATATATATTTATTTATATATATATATATTTATAATTGTAAATAATAAAATACCTACCTACTGCGACGGATTGGAGTATTAAATTTATAGAACTTTATCAAAGAGTACCTGTGATATGGGATCTTAGAAATCGGCTTTAAATAAATATTTGTGTGTCTATAAATATTAAGTAAGTAGACAAAATCGTAGCCACGAGACGCACTTCATCCATGTTTAAAACATCTATGTTGAATGAATATAGACGAATGTTTATACGTGACGTACTCGTCCACTCATTGAGTAGTTCGTCTGATAATCTAAACGTGCCATTGTAAGATCGAATTACCGAAATGTCGGAAAATCTTATAATTTCCAAGAGATGTATAACCATGTCATTGCAATATAACTCCATATTGTGTAAAAAAATCAAACCAGCAAGTGATAACAACAGCTACAACAAACAGCTTCTGGTAATGCGAATGCAAATTCTACTATCGAATAGTAAATAGGCTTGACTCAAGAGTTTGCATTAAACTTTCTAGATTTTATGAGCTGTGATGTTTTTTTTTTAATTTCTGAGCATCACGCCCGCTAGTCCGTCTCTCTAGCGTTGTGACTATGTGGAGATATTTAAAGTACAATTTGTCACGATGTAAATAATCAGGCAAAACATCATCAACGGCTTTGTGTGCTTACCGAGGCACGAGGGTGAAACACCGCCAACTTGTTGCTTTACATCACATTCCGACTCTGGCCTACTATTGCGAATTACCTGGTTGGAAAAATCAAATAATTAATTTTTTGAGCCACGCGTGATTTGAACCCGAGATCACAATGTCAGCCGCATTTACGAACTAGGTCAACTTGTCAGCTATGGTTGTATATATACATGTACATATTTTATATTACAGGGTCAGCTTTAAGGCCACCACCGGACCAGCTGCCAATGGTGCTGCAAGTACTGTTGAGTACTCTTCACCGCGTGAGGGCGCTGCAGATACTTTGCAAATTCTTGGCCTTGGGACCTTGGGCTGTGAAAGCTGTCCTCGCTGTGGGCATCTTCCCTTACATGCTAAAGCTTCTACAGGCGTCTGCTCACGACTTGAGGGCTTCCATGGTGTACATATGGGCGAAGATTATTGCTGTTGATCCAGTGAGTGGTATTTTAATTGAGCATGGGATTCTTGGCCTATTTCTGTTCTTAATCTATATTAATTATGAAAAGAATATGAAATGGGGAGGAGTTGAGTCTTTTGGATACCACTGGTATTACTATTGACGCGAAACTTCAATGGGCCCCCATATATCTAAATTAGCAAGCAGACTTAGTTCTGCAGAATATGCTGTAAGAAAAATTAGAAGTCTCACCAATGTTGAGACAGCCACATTAGTTTATTTCATTTTTTTTGTTCATTTAAGTCTTGTGGAATTTTGCTATGGGGTAATGCGACTGATATGGACATAGATATAATAATAAAAGGAGATATGCCCGGTAGTTGAAAATGTATCGCAACCCGGTGTCTCCAGTTGGCCCCTACCACCCGCCTACTACTACACTTGCAGATCAGTAAAAGCAATAGATACGCAGTCGCGCACACACCCGCATTTTATAAATCAGAACGTACTACACAATCAATTATAAACCGTATGCCTACAGAAACAGCGTGCATTTACCATGCACCGTACTACTTACTCACACAAAAATATCAGTCGCTATCGTTGTGCTGTGCATTTTAAAAACAAAATCCATTTATTTTACATATACATTAGTGATTGACTAAATTGGAAAGTTATCGATTCTCTTCCATTTATACCAAAATTACATTAAAATTTAAAATAAAATAAATAAAAAACTATATGCACAGGAAATTATATAATAAAAATAAACAATATGTAGCTAAACGTAAATTATTAAGTACCTAACCTACCTAACAAATACAATAAAAAAATCCGGTTATGTTGGTAAATTGTCATAGCGTATTGAAAAAGTAGGTATTTTGGCATATGGTACTAGTTTTTGTAGGTAACCAGTTTGGTGGCCTTCCTGTGGCATCAATTCATTTCTTTTTTAAATTAGCATCTTTTGGGAAGCTGAAAATGTACGATAATAATTTATTTATCATTTACATATATCCTACGCATTTCTTAACCTCACCATATACCTGGCAAGCCTTTGTTTAAAAACCCCTGGTTGGTTAAGATATTGTTAAATATATGAAAACAAACACACACTCATGCGTAACAAATAAATAGCCAGGAGAATTATGTTGACTTATTTTTAGCAAAAGTCACTATTATAATAATATCTGAATTCTGAACCATGCCAATTAGGTATAATAACGCATTCGAAGCTTTTGAAAACATAAAAGTATGGAATTAAGACGAAGATAAGGCATAATATACTATAATTCAATCCAAAACACTTCACCGATGATTAACCTATGTATTTAGTCAACTTACTTTATGATCGCTAGTTACGAATTCAGTGTAGTAAACGGTGAAAATAATCAAAGTAATTAAATACCATTATGTCACATCAGTCTTCCTACCGGGCAAAAACGGTTGACAAATTGAAAGAATAAACTATAATAGCAATTCGCCAATCGACATTGTTGTCGATAACATACGTTAGGGGATTTGCGCAAGCACAACACTAACTCATCGCGTGATACAGTGGCTGTACTACACTATGCATCGCCATAAATAAAGTATCGTTTTGTCATATTTACATTGCTTGTTCAGTCGCTTAGCGATATACATAAGTAGTGGTTAAGGAGCAATGTATTTACTACAAAATAGTACCGTTGCAGTGATATTTGAAAACAAAAATAACGCATTAAGAGCAAAAAATATTTTACGATTTGTTGTTTTTCATGTTTTTAAAGATAAAGATAGTAAAATACTTGTTCTTATATATGGTAAGTGATTCCATGATCTACAAAGATTTTGTTTTGGCTTCGGTTTTTACAAGAAACCTCTGAATAACACGGCATTCTGATATTGTTTCACGATTACGGTTGAAAGTATACTAATACGCAAAGACGGCCATTTGAATAGAACCTGAGCATTTTGAACATATCGTGCGGACACAGACACGCCCCCTTGCCACTTCTCCTTTATTTAATATTTCTATGGATATGGAGCTATATTTGTTTTGCAAAAGAGAGCCGTACGGGCGATTTATAACCTAAATTGTAAAGAGTCACTCAGAGAAAAATTTCAAGAAATAAATATAATAACTTTGGCATCGCAATATATTTATGTAAATGTAATGTGTGTACATAAAAACAAATAGCTTTAATAAGAATAAGGATGTGCATACTTTAAACACTAGGAACAAACATAAGCTTGTAATGCCAGTTACTAGACTCCACAGAATCAGTAAATCATTTATGGGGCAATGTATACACTTTTACAACAAAATCCCATAACATATTCAAAGTTTGTCAATAAACAAGTTAAAAGTTTAATTAAAGAAAAACTGTACAAAAAGGGTTATTATAATATCAAGGAATACATGAATGAAAATAATCCCTGGGGACAAGGTGATATTGTTAAGTGAAATTATGTTTAAAAAAAAGTCCCGCTGGGTTTCTTGCTGGTTCTTCCCAGGATAGAAGTATTTTCCGAACCAGTGGTAAATAAAAAATGGCTTTCAATAAGTATTATGTAATTATCAATATTGAATAAAAAATTATTCTATTCATGCGTGTCATCTAACCGTGTAGTGGCAGTGTAAGAATACCCACTACCCCATATCGTCCCATGGGTCTCGTAAGAGGCGACAGAGAGAAATTGAAACAGGAAATGGGTGGCAGCATCTTCCTGATAATAACTCAAAATAATGAAAAACTGCAATAGCCAACCCGCTTCCCTAGTGTGGCAACTATGACAAAATTTCACCTATGAGACAATATATGGGGGAGTTATGTTCAGCAAGTGGACGTTTATACTGTGTAATGGATGGATGGATGGAAGTGCTTTACGTGGAAAGCATTTGTACTTTCAAGTAAAAGTGCATATTTTGCATGGGAAAAAAGTATATCTTAATCCATATTGGTCTGGGACTTATAGGTACCGTGTTTATGAGGGGCTGTTAGAAAAAAAATGTTTGCCAACTGTGCTCCTTGCCTAGTATTCCATAAAAAGCGACTAATGGGATCATCAGCTGGACTGTTTGCTCACTAGTCACCCTTATTCTAAAACAAATAAATTATAAAAGTATTTGTCGAGTCCATGTAGAAGGTGAAGATTTCTTTTATTTTATTTTTCTTTTGCAGGAGTTTTATTATTATTTTCTTTTACAGAGTTGTCAAGTGGATTTGGTAAATGCGAAGGGGCACAAATATTTTCTATCCATACTTCAAGATCCTTCAATAGATGTGAGTTTTTAATAAATAGAACATGTTGTAATTGAAAGTGTTTAGTTAAATAAATCGATTTAATTTTCTCTGTGGACAGAGTGAGCACAGGACGCTTGCGGCATTTGTTCTGGCTGGGATTGTTGACAACTATCCAGCGGGGCAGGAGGCAGCTTTACAGGTATGTCTTAATATTTAAAAAAATCTGATACGTCCCAATGAAAACACACTTATATCAAGTGACTAAGGTGTAATTTAGGATAAAAAAGAGTAAAAAATAATAAATAAATGAAGTAAAAAAATAAATAAAGTGAATTTAGCCAGGCGGCAGCTCTTGCTGTCACACGGATGGGCCGGCTCGAACCGGGGTGGTACCACGACCTCACAGAAAACCAGCGTGAAGTAGAGGTTTACCTCTGCGTTTCGCTTGGTGAGTGCAGGTGGCCAGAGGCCCTTTTTACTGGAAATGAGGCATTCCATCTTAGTCCTCACGGGTGACAACGCATCTACATTTTGACTTGTAATTGAGGATAGATGTAGATGTCTATGGGCCGCAGCAACCACTTACCATCAGGTGGACTGTGTGCTCGTTTGTCACCCTTATCCTATAAAAAAAAAAAAAAAAATTAAGCAAACATTTGCCAACTGGCTTTTCATATGATAACAATTGTAATAATTCTTAATTATAGTTTGAATGGTCGCATTACTATTTTTATTTATATTACATGCATTGGTGTAGATTTTTTGCTTTAAGAGAACGCTATAATAGAGATTTTTAATATTTATTGAATTTGAATTTAAACTTCTACAAGTTGTTTATTTAGGGTAGTATTGTAGTAATTATTAGTATTCGGTCATACATGCGAGGGTGATACTGAAAGTTCTTAGAAAATCAAAAACTGAACAAACTAGCAAGCTATTAGTTTTATTATATCTTTTCAAAATAGTGTTCACTTACATCAATACATCGCTGCATCCGATGGAACCACTGAGAAAAGCACTTTGCCTACTCGTCCTTAGGGATCTCTTCGACGGTATTTTAAAACGCAGCCACTGCTTCCTCGGCGTCCATAAAACGTTTTCCTCGAAGTTTTTCTTTTATTTTCGGAAATAAATAAACCTTCCGAAGAACGCCGTCACCATCTTTTTTCCCACGCTTTGACCTCTTCACTTTAGTTGACAACTGCTCGGAAGGAAACACCGAGACAGCAGACTGTCTCTTAGTTTCAGGATCATTACAATAAATCCAGCTTTCGTCACCCGTAAGTATGTTGAAGACATCATTTGAGTCATCTCCGTTAAATCTTTGAACCATTTCACGACACCAATCACACACGACAGAGTTTTTGGGCCTCTATCAAATTATTAGCTATCCACTGGGCACAAAGCTTCCTGATCGCTAAATGTTTATGGAGGATTTTGTGCACTTGACTCATACCGATGCCTAAGGTTGTCCCAGTTTGCTGATAAGTCACTTTTTGTCAGTCTCTATTGTACGCCGCATAACACTGATGTTATCTTCAGTCGTTGTCGTAGAAGGCCGTCGCTCGCGCAAATCATCGGTGAGGTTAGTGCGACCACGTTTAAACTCATTAAATCAGTTGTATACAGTGGCACGAGATGGGGCTTCATCGTGAAAGGCCAATCGAAGTATCATAACTTTCTCGTTGACTTTTGAATGACATCGAAAGTCATAAAAAATCATTGTACGAAATTTTTTTGCGTTAAATTCAGGGTGACGTGACACAGACACGACAAATGACTTTGAGAACATATGTGTATGCCTTGCAGGCTGAAAGCTTGCAGAGCTATCCGTAGGCAGAGACAAAAGAGTATGGATATTGAAGGCAACAGTCTTATATCATATCTCTTTATCATTGAAAATGTCCTTCTGATTCCTACCAATATCATAAATGGACATGTTATCATCAAGTTATTTAGAAAAAATCTTTTGAAATGATGATTCATAATAACAAATACAATTAAATTATACATGTGTTTTATTATCCTTCCATAAACAGTTTAAAACATCTTACTTTCTCACTATTTATCAGTGTGTAATAACTGATAGAAATGACATTACCTAGTCATTTTAGCTTTCATAGTGTTAGAGGTATGATAACTAATCAGTTAATATATTTTCAAACAAAGTTTTCACACCGTGCCTGTCTATCTGTTCTGCTATTAATAGACTACATTGGAAATTATGTTTACTTTTATAAATGTAGATGCATCATAATTTGTGTTTTTATCCTTACCAGTTTAAAACATCTTTCTCATTATATAGCGTGTGTAGGTAATATTATAAATGTACATATTATCCCTGACTCATTTTGACTAATCATATTACTTAAATGGTATTTAAGATATGTATACACATAATCAATACATGTTAAAAATAGTATCCATACCACATTTGTGCACAGACAGGCACTATATTTTGTCGGAACTACTAAAAGGATTTTCCATCGATCTTAAAGTGCCTATAAATGCTAAATGTAACTACAACTTTGTTTTTATACTATTTATTATTGAAGAAACAGTGCACTTATTTTAACTTATAATACAGGTGAAAATTAATAAAATATCGCTTTTAGTTTGTTTTTAGGTTATAGTAAGATTCATATTTTATTTGCCAATTTCTCAGTACTCTGTTTAGATTCCGTAAAACTAATATTACTATTGTGATCTGTAGATTATAAGAAATAAATCGACATGCATTTTATTAAGGGTAGCTAAAATGTGTGGTGGGCTCATTCTCTATACAAAAAGAAACTGTCGTTTTTCTCTTTTATTTTTTAATAGACAATCACGTGAAAATTATTGAAATTGTGCACAATAGTCGGTACTTATTTCTTTATTGTGAATGTGTGGTTGGCGAAAGTTGTACTAATTACGCGTTTTGCTACTTCCTTTTGTTTTTTGTATTCTGTGGTAATAAGTTACATTATGGATTTTAGAATAAGTTCGCCAGCAAGTCCTCGTATAGTATTGAATGTTGAGCGTGTACTGTGTGCTGTGTGCTGCAGGGGTCGATGATCTCGCTGTGCCTGGAGCAGCTGAGCGACCCGTGGCCGCCGCTGCGGCAGTGGGCGTGCGTGGGGCTGGGCCGGCTGTGGCGCGGCTACGACGCCGCGCGCTGGGCCGGCGTGCGCGACCTGGCGCACGAGAAGCTGGCCGCGCTGCTGCACCACCACCAGCCCGAGGTGAGCGCTGCACCACCCGCGACAACTGCACCACACCTGCTCCACCAGCAACACGTAAGGTTGCGGCTTACTTGTATTATTTTAAGCGTTGCTATTCTCATGCCCTCAAGAACATTCTCATGCAATGTGAGGCATAATACATAATTACGTGTTCCCTGTATAATGAGGATATTGTTACCACAGCCAATTGGTTGTCGTAATAATATGCAAAACCTCAGGGGAATTAACGTATTTGTATTTTTTTTCTATTTTATTTTAATCGCGGATAGTATCCACTTGTCGTATGTTAAAAGTATTTTCTTTTTGAAAACGTTACTCCTACACTAGGATTATCTCTTGTATCGTGCGGCATATTTTTTTAAATACTAGCAATGCTATTCACATAACTAATCTTTATATATAAAAAGTACGTGTCACGTTGTTTGCCCGCGATGGACTCCTAAACTACTGAACTGATTTCAATAAAATTTTTGTTCCTTGTGTGCATTTTGGTCCAACTTGAGAGATAGGATAGTTTTTATCCCGATAAATGACCCTCAAAATTTTTTATTGCGAATTTAAGGATTTTCCTTCCCTTCGTGCTTCCGTAGCGATAAGACGTGTCAGTGGATAAAAAAAAAATTTTTAAATACCTAATTGTTCGAAAATATTAAGAGCGCATAACATATCACACTCAGATCTATAATCTGTGTTATGCTTGTGTAGAATAAATAAAAGTGACCAATCAACACACGTTCGTGGATTGTGTTTGTGAGAGTGAAATAGATACATATCTGTGAAAGATCTGTTCTACGTGCAAATTATACGTATTCGTTATTCCGAAGCCCTGGTACTATTTAACAACTAGCTCACAGTGAAGTAATAATGTATCGTACACCGCCTCGCTCTGACTCGGAGCCTGAGCTATCTAGCGTTAAAAGAAATATTACATGCAGGATAAAGCGCAAGCGCGATAACGAGCAAAGCAAATATTAATATGGAGGATTATATGGACGAAATCAAAGGCATGTTGTCATCAAATATACTGCAACAAGAAGCAAAATTTAATTCAATTGATAAATTCATTAAAGATATAATTTTAATTAATCAATTAAAAGAAAATAAACTATCTTCGTTGGAAAACACTTAAGAAATAAAAGATCAAAATTCTCACATTTTTAAGTCACTTGAATGTATGTCGAGTAAGTATGAGGAAATGCGAGAAAAAGTGAAGATCTTACAAGCTGACCGCAAGGCTAGCTTGAACTGCATCAACGCACTAGAAGACAGAATTGACAGCTTGGAGCGCAAAGCTCGATCGTGCAGTATTGAAATGAGAAATGTTACCCAAAACCAGACGGAACTGAAGTAGGATCTCCATAATATCGTAAGAAAGGTTTGCACGGAGCTCAATGTCCCAATTGAAAATAGAGAGATAAGGGATATTTTTAGGCTTAAATCTAAGTCTAAATCATCTATGCCTGATCCTATAATAGTTGAATTGGCCAACGTCAACAAAAAGGAGGAACTTCTTACCTCGATGAAAAAGTACACGAAGAATAAAAAATCACTTACAACCGAGAATCTAAAGATAACTGGTCCTCCGGCGATTATTTACATTTCGGAGAATCTTACTCCGAGAATTAAGCGATTATTTTACATTGCTCGGAATTTCGGTCATGACAATAAGTATAAATACATGTGGACGAGCCACGGTAACGTCTACATACGCATAGCAGAATCCAGCCCGGCCATACCAATCAACAGTGAGGTGGACCCAGACAAAGTCAAAACTAAAAACTGACTACTATGCAATGTTACAATACTGTTATCTTGGCTAGTACTTATTACATTTTTTCAACTTTATATAGTATGTTACAATGTTATTCGTGTGTTTCTCTTATTACATACATACATACATACATACATACATATAATCACGCCTCTTTCCCGTAGGGGTAGGCAGAGACCACTTCTTTCCACTTGCTACGATCCTTACATACTTGTTTCGCTTCGTCCACTTTCATTATTCCCTTCATACATGCTCTACGGTTTAGGGTACTCTTGACCTGGCCTTTTTTCAAGACGTCCCTGATTTGGTCTAGAAATGTCCGCCTAGGTCTACCCCTTCCAACACTTTCATTCACACTCGCCTTATACACTTTTTTCGTCAACCGTTCTTCATTCATTCTCTCGACATGACCAAACCATCTCAGCATACCTTTCTCAATTTTTGTCACTACATCTTCTTTCAGACCACAACGTTTCCTTATCTCACTATTTCTTATCCTGTCACTCAGTTTAACTCCTATCATACTTCTTAATGCTCTCATCTCAACTGCATTTATTCTGCTTTCATGTTTCTTCTGCCATACCCAACTTTCACTTCCGTACATGAGTGTCGGAACCAACACCCCTTCATGCACAGCCAAACGAGCCTTGTTAGACACCGTCCGACTGCTCATAAAGGAGTGCAAAGCTCCATTCACTATGTTTCCTGCATTCACTCTTCTTTCGATATCACTCTCACACTTTCCATCTCTTGTAAACTTTGACCCCAGAATCTGTGTATCTTCTCTTATTATGTATCTGTGTATCTTCTCTTATTAATTTCTGTAAATTGCGTACTTTGCTTATACACATCTACCATTACACAACAATATAAACTACTCGCACATAAATATGACTTGTTAATATATTATTGTTTTAATTATTACATATTACTACACTACACTTATCATATTTCCAAAATATTGGTCTATTACCTTTATGTCAAATTTAAATATTATTACTATATTAAATCATACTTTAAGCAGCTTGAATTCTATAATAAAATTCACACATGGCATAAATGTATTGTTACGAGTTTGGGGTTCGAGACAATTACAAACTGCCGATTGAATTACCAAAATTGACTATTTAATTACACACACTAATTACAACTTAAAATCACACTAATAATAAAACACAGTTCGCCGATATTTCGCTTCGAAGTATTCTCTTGTATCGCCAATTCAATACTGCCCGGTCGTGGTCTATACCGGCCTTATATAGGGCCTCAGATAGTTTCCAAAACCTTCTACTGTAGCGACATCTACAATGTTCGACTACATATCGGTCCCGAAATTTCTGGAAGGATCTCGACTCTCCTAGTTCTGCTACTCGACACTAGAGGGCGCTAGTATAACTAGTGTTGGCATGTACAAAACATTAATAGTGGCGCGCAACAGTATTAACGCATTTACCTACTAACAACATGAATGCCTATTTATATTTAAGGTTAATCATTACATTATTGTTACTTATAAATGTTTTGGATCTGTTTTTTATTATGTTACAGTTTTTCAATGAATCAAGTTTTTTATCACTTTGCATACTTATGGACGAATATTTACGAAATCATTTGAAAATTATTAAAGGTAGCACAGATATCAGTCTTAAGGTATAAACAATTGTTTTATCATCCAAATTTACAACTACCCACCTTGTTCCTAAGAATTATGCATTGGAAATTTTAATAATTAAAAGTTAATTCAGTAAATACTATCGTTATGGACGATATTGAAGGATCGGGCCATATTTCGTGTAACAGAGTGGGTGTTCCAACTGACTTAGACTTATTGTCAGTCGGAAAGAATTCCATTACAATTCTTACTGTTAATATACGTAGCATTAATGCTAACTTCGATAGTTTTTGATATTTTTGTCCAAATTTAACTTTACAATTGATGTGCTCGTGTTAACTGAATGTTGGACAAATAAATATTATATACCACCTGACATTCACGACTACAAAATGTTTCTAACTCTTGTTAATCTTAATAAAAACGATGGCGTGTTTGTTTATGTTCGGAATGATCTTGAGTCAACAGCCTATGAGCCGTGTCTTGTCAATGGTAATTGTATAGTAATTGATCTAAAAGATACTCTCTCTGTCATTTGCACATATCTTCCTCCATGTTATGAAAATCCTACGAATTATATCAACTCACTGGATGATATTTTAAACAATTGTCGTAATAAACGTGATATTGTTTTGACTGGAGATATTAATCTTGATGTTATGCCAGATAATTTCAATAAATACTCAACTGCTTATTTAAATCTTATGGCTACGTTCGGACTTAAACAAGGTCTAAACAATCCAACTCGACAAAAAACTAATTTGGATCATTTCATGGTTAAGTCTTGTGCTAAATGTCAAACCTATGTTTTTGACGAATTTACTGATCATTCTCCTATTTTTTTACATATGAATTTTACCAAAATATGTAGAAAAACACAAATGTTTAATAAAGTAAAAGTCGATCTTGCTGGCGTACAAAAAATATTTTCAACTGAGTCTTGGGATGACTTATACTCAACTAATGATGTAAATCTAGCAGCACAGATTCTGATATCAAAATTAGAAAAAGCCATTAAGGACAATACAATTACTAGTAAAATATCTAAACGTTAAACACCACTCAAGCCTTGGATTACTGTGAGGATTGTAAATTCAATTCGAAAGAGAGACAAAATACATAAAAAATTAAAAAAAGATTTAAATAATGAGCAATTGGGACACATACCGAAACTATCGAAACAAATTAAATAGATTAATAAAACAATTAAAAATAAATTATTATAAAGTGTTACTAGAAAAAATAAAGGAAATATGAAAGAAACTTGGAATACAATAAAGGAAATACGAGGGTGGATTGAAAAGTACTCGGCCTAACCAAGAAAATAAACACATACTAAATCAGTTATATTTTTATTTTTCTACATAATCACCATCAAGTTCAATACACTTTTGCCACCTCCCCTTCCAAGCATTTAGACCGTTGAAAAAAAATGATTCTTCCTTAGAGTCAAAATATGCGTCTACAGCTGCTTTGACCTCGTCGTTTGTCGAAAATCTTGGACCTCCCAAGTGCTTTTTTAGGTTAGGGAACAGAAAGAAGTCTGATGGTGCCAGATCAAGTGAATACGGCGGATGCGGTAACAGTTCAAAGCCACAGTTGTGAATTTCAGCCATTGACTGTACTGACGTGTGAATACGGGCGTTATCTTGATGAAACAGGACTTTTCTTCTGAGCATTCCTCGACGTTTTTCTTTTATTTCCTCTCGTAAACGACGTAGTAAGGTGCAGTAGTAATCAGAGTTTATAGTCTGACCCCTTTCAAGATAATCAATCATAATCACACCTTTCGAGTCCCAGAATACTGAAGCCATCACCTTATTTGCCGACAAAATCGACTTAGCCTTTTTAGGGGGTGGTGAACCAGGTCTTCTCCACTGTTTTGATTGTTGTTTTGTTTCCGGTGTACAGTAATGAACCCATGTTTCGTCTATAGTAACAAAACGATTCAAAAAATCATCTGCATCGGCTTCAAATAACTCGAAACAGTCGCGTGAAATAGTCAACTCCTTTTTTCAAGTCCTTTTTTGTTCAACTGAAAGCAGTCGCGGAACCCACCTCGCAGACACCTTGTGGAAACCCAACTCGTTGACAATGATGTTTTGAGTTCGTTCATAAGAGATGCCTATAATCTCGGCTATCTCTCTAATTTTTAATCTGCGGTCTTCCATTATTAAATCAAGTACTTTTTTAATATTTTCGTCAGTAGTTGACGTCGAAGGCCTTCCAGAGCGGGGTTCATCTTTCACACTCTCTCTACCACGCTTAAATTCTGCTATCCATTTTTTGACGGATGAATATGACAGAGCACAATTGCCTAATGTACTGACCATGTCATCATGGATGGCTTTTGATGATAGCACCTTCTTATGGAG
Source organism: Parnassius glacialis (assembly GCA_033319125.1). NCBI lineage: Eukaryota > Metazoa > Arthropoda > Insecta > Lepidoptera > Papilionidae > Parnassius > Parnassius glacialis. The sequence goes on from JAVANC010000005.1 coordinate 55,486,752, forward strand.
GTACTTAATGACGGCACGCTGCTCGATTTGCTCCATTCGCGGAAATTATGTCCGATTACTTTGTTAATAAATTTATAAAATCACAACTAATTATCGCACACGTTTCGAACTTCACACAATGAACTAGTCTGAACTGAACTAAATAATGTGGGCAGATTTGATTTTTAGAATTGAATGGATCTGTGTTAGGCCGAGTACTTTTCAATCCACCCTTGTATGTAATATGGTAAAAAAGAAAGAATCTTTCACAGATTTACTCAAACATTGTTTAAATACTACTCACTCTCTTGACAATGTTAATAGATTTTTCGCAACGGTTGGTTATAGTCTTGCAAATGATATCTTATCCAAACTTAACACTACTGACAGTTCTTTTTCTCTATTGGCAAAATGCAAAGATGCACCAAACGGTTCAATGTCCGTCTACCTAACCGATTCAGTGGAAGTTTCAAGCGTCATCTGCAGTATTAAATCAAGTAACTCATTGGGATATGATTGTATTACGTCTAAAATTCTAAAAGATAACAAAACACATTTCGGAACCTATTGCATATTTAATTAATTTGATATTTGAATATGGTGTTTTCCCCATAATCTATAAAAATGCAATTGTCTGTCCCATATATAAATCTGGGGATAAATCTTCACCGACTAACTATCGCCCAATTTCACTATTAAGCACAATGTCTAAGGTTCTCGAAAAAATATTCAACAAGCGACTAATGAATTATTTAGAAAAGAATGAGCTTTTGGATAAAAACCAATTTGGTTTTCGTGCTAACAGGTCCACAGATGACGCTGTACTTCAACTTACTACAAATATTACACGTTATCTTGATAAAAATGAAAAAGTAATAGGAGTATTCCTGGACCTTCAGAAGGCATTCGATACCGTATCTGTTCCAATATTATTAACACGTTTGGAAAATATGGGAATCAGGGGAAATTCACATATGTGGTTCCAGGACTACCTTTCGGATAGGAAGCAACGTGTTAGGGTTGATGGCTTATTAAGTAATGAATTCAGCTCCATTTACGGTGTGCCACAAGGCAGTACACTTGGGTCAAGCCTTTTTTTAAATTTACATAAACGATTTGTGTAAAACTAATCTCAAGGGTGCTGATATTCAAATGTTTGCTGATGATACAGTCATACTGTTTCATGGCGAGTTTTGGGAATGTGTACATCGTCTTGCTGAAAACGGTCTTCGTACTATTACATCATGGTTAGAAAACAGCTTGCTAACACTCAACACAAGCAAAACAAAATATATGTGCTTCAGTAAAACTAATATTAATTCACCCAAATCTTCTAGTTTACAAATCCATTCCCATCCTTGCAATCGACAAGCCAATACCGAGAATAAATCATGTACTTGCTCATTAATAGAAAGAGTAAAAGTTATAAAATATCTAGGAATAAGTATTGATGATAAGCTCAACTGGAAACAGCACATAACATCTGTTGCTAATAGACTCAGGATATTAGTTCATGTGTTTAGAGAATTGCGCACTGTTTCAGAACTTCCACTCTTAATACAAACTTATAAAGCACTTGCGGTATGTGTAATTACATACTGTATATGTTCGTGGGGAGCAGCAGCTAAAACATATTTAATAGAACTTGATCGAGCACAAAGATATCTCCTCAAAGTAATATTATACCTTCCATTTAGGCATCCAACTGCTGCATTATTCAAAACGGCAAACGTACTTTCTGTGCGCCAACTATATATCTATAATTGTATAAAAAAATACCATAAATTTACGGTACCATATCTTCCCTCCACTGGAAAAAGACGAGAACGTTTTACAGTTGAGTGAGTGAGATGTAAGATTGCTCGACAGCATTATCAATTTCAGACACTAAAACTTTACAATTACTTTAGTATAAATAATAAAGTGAGAAACTTATCTATGTACCAACTAAATCCCAAAGTTTTATTATGGTTGCGTAAGTTGACGGAAGACGGACGGAAAATCTATTAAAAATAACTCAATAGTACGAGTCACTTCTTATCGAGTAAAATAAATAAATACACACACACACACACACACACACACACACACACACACACACACACACACACACACACACACACACACACACACACACACACACACACTCACCCGCACACACTTGTTTGTGTTGTACACACACACACACACACACACACACACACACACACACACACACACACACCCGCACACACAAACACACACCATCAAACATACACACACACACAAACACACACACACACAAACACACCCACACACACGCAAAACATGTACGTATCATAGATACGTGTAAAATTTTTATTTATTTTGTTACTTCGTTACACACGTACAACATATTATACGCATCAGAGATGCAACACATATACGCATGCATATTTTTCTGTTTTTTATTTTTCTTTAATTTGTAAAATCTATGTATTCTGTTACCTTGTTCTGATTTGTGATAAGCTGATAAGCCATTTTGTAATTGTAACTTTATGGATATGGGAAGGAACTGAATCCCGACACACAGCAATTGCTAGTTCGGGAGTGAGGGCTTCAACTTTGCAGTGTCAATATGGTTTCATTCAATAAATAAATTTATTATTATTATTATTTTATAGGAAGGGTCGTCGGGAAGGGCAGAACAACGTCTGCCTGGCGAGCTAGTATTATATGGGGAATATTATATCACTCCTAGTATGCTTAAAATGCTTTTTTAAGAAGTGGTTAATGACAGTAGTTAAATGGCGAATTCGAACTCACGACCTTGAGTTCGTGGTTCTTACCTTCCCATTAAGCTACTGCCGCTATTATTGTCAGTTTATATACATAAATTGCGCAAACATCCGTGTGAAGTGCGTGCGTGCGTGTGCGCAGGTGCGTGCGGCGTGCGCGTTCGCGCTGGGCACGTTCGTGGCGGCGGGCGGCTGCGGCGCGCGCACCGAGCACGCCAACGCGCTCGACCAGCAGGTGGGCGTGCAGCTCGCCGCGCGCCTGCCGCCCGACGCCTCGCCGCTCGTGCGCGCGGAGCTGCTCGCAGGTACCCGCGCACACACCCGCACCCACTCTTGTACCGACACCTGTACCCACATTTGCACTGACAGCCACACCCACACCTGCACCCACACACCCGCACCCTCTGATACACTCACATCCACACTTACTCCTATACCCACAACAGTAAATAAATCTGTAATCGCTGCTACACCTATACATGCAACTACACCCACATCCGCACCGACTTTGACACCTGCACCCGCACCTTTACCCTGCCGCCCGACGTGAGGTCAAATGCACAAGGAAACGATGGTCTATCTTTGGACATGCTTTTGCTCACATTGCCTCACTCGCTGGGGGCCATTACATAATTAACCGTGACCGATCTCTAGAAATACACTTGACGGTGTATATCCAGAGAACTGGAAGGTTCCGATTGTGAGACCGTTACCTAAGACAAGTCAGCCTGGTACAATTCCGGAACTTCGACCTATAAGCATCCTGCCATGCCTGTCTATGATATTGGAAAGAATAGTGTGCAGCCAACTTACTATCTCGAAGCACAGGACATCTTCCCACACTATCAGTCTGGCTTTCGGAAAGGGCATGGTACGGCAACTGCTCTAACAACCGTGGTCCATAATTTATTGACTGCTCAGGATCGGGGGATGCTAACGATTCTTACACTGCTGGATTTTTCTCGAGCCTTCGACGCGATCAATACATCCCTTCTGCTCTCTAAACTGAGATATTATGGCCTTGAAAGTAATTCAGTGAAATGGTTCCACAGCTATCTGACACAACGACTGCAATATGTGGAGCTGAAGCGGATGGATGGTACTTTATTGAGGTCACAACTACAAATGGTTACTAGCGGAGTTCCTTAAGGGTTAATATTGGGGCCAATCTTGTACATCCTGTACAGTGCCGATATCATTAACGCTATTACAAACTGTCGTCATCATCTATACGCTGATGACCTGCAGGTTTTTGTACCGGCTGATTGTACCAGTGCTGTAACCAAGGTGAATGAGGACCTAGACAGCATCTCTGCCTGGTGCAGTTCAAACTGTTGGACCATTAACCCCAAGAAGTTCCAATCCATGATCATAGTTTCGCCCAAGAATGTTGCTAAATTTAAAGGTATAACTTTAAATATTCAGTTAAAAGGAGAACCTGTTACAAGGGATACAGCCAGAAATTTAGGACTTGTCATTGATTGCAACTTGAAATTTGAAAAATATATAACGGAGTGTGTTAGAAATAGTTTTTACCGGCTGAAACTCCTTTACAAGTTAATACCCTACTTGAGTGAGAAACTGAGAATTTTGTCCTTGGTTCTCTCAACAGGTTTAATTACTGTGACTCAGTATATGGTCCATGCCTCTTATCAAGAACGTCCAAACTTATTCAGAGAGTGCAGAATGCGTGTGCGCGGTTCTGTTTTACAGTTTCACCTTGGTCACATGTTACCCCATATCTCAATGACGCAAACATGCTGAGGATCGAGGCACGCAGAAGATTCCATTTGACTACCATAATGTTCGGAGTTATCACTACAAGAAAACTTAAATACCTCTTCCTAAAGCTGGAGTGGGCCCGTGGTCACAGTAGGCTCCTTCAGATTCGCTGCGTCACGATGTTGGAATAGTCGGAGAGCTGGCTACAAAAACGTGAACTGATAAGATGTAGTAACGAATTATATGTATAACCTCTCTTTGGTAGTGTATAAGTACAGAGCGAGGCCCGTCAGAACTCTCTCCCGGGGCGGTAGGCGTGGGTTTGGGTCAAAGTCGTAAATTTTCCATCTGAAAAAAATGATTCGGTGCAGTTCTGAAATTTGGTAGAGTTATAGTTTTTAACTGTAGGAATCTAGGAAAATTATTGTCAGAAGTCTAGGTCGGGAATTAAAGACTGTCAGAAGTCGACAAAGTTGTAAAGAAATTGTTTAAACTTAAACCACAAGATGCAGTTCTGACAAATGCATTTTTATATTATTTGTTACTTATCGAACCTGTATATAAATTGTCAGAAGTCTTAATAATGGCTAAGTACATAAAAATTTATGATATAATCAGAAGTTGCTGAAGCGGCTATCGCGACGGAAAGCAACGTTTCGAATCTAGTAGAGTTAAAATAACAAGGTGCAGTTCTGACAATTCCATTTTATATTATTTATATCTTACCGAACCTGTACGTATATTGTCAGAAGGCTAAATAATGGCTAAGTACAGAAAAATTGATGATATGGCCAGAAGTTGCTGAAGCGGCTATCGCGATGAAAAGGAACGTTTCGAATCTAGTTTCAAAATTAAATAACAAGGTCAGTTTACTTATCATTTTAGTTTAATTATCAGTTCACGTTTTCGTAACCAGCTCTTAGACTAGAACGACCTGCCACCGCCTATGCGTGTCCTGCAAGTTAGAACTACGTTTAAAACTCACGTAAAAAAATACCTTATCTCATTGCAAAAGGCGGGTGGTACTGACACACTTACCATGGGGTGCTCACGTCACGCACGGGCGTTGGCGGGCTCGTCCCACCGTAAATAATTCCAGCATCCGGATGAGTTCCGACTGAAGCGCGTTCCCTCTCCTCGGTACTCTCGGCATGGTGTACTCTAAAACAATCCATTCAATGACGTTTCGGACAGAAAACGAAAACCAAGTAATAGGTCAATGCTTACCAGGAGGTATTTTGCGCGACGCGCATGTCGAGGGTAGCGCGATCGGCTCGTAGCATAATTGCGCGCGTTTAGCATTCCGTAATAATAAAATGGTGTATAATACAAAATTCTGACACACACTTAGGTGAAAATGCACCTCTTCACACTTTTCACTATAAAATACGTGGCAAACGCATGGCTTTAAACGAAGACGTCATAAATAACACAGATTAGTAGAGATACATGGACACGTGGTAGTTTTTTTTTTTTTCGGATTCGTCCGTTCGGTCAGGGCTCAGGACAATTTGTATGCTTTCTATATATGTTTGTTGGAGTAACCACAATTTTAGTTTTTATTGATTATTTAATAGTGTATAATGTAATTTAAGGGAATATTGTTGTTTGTTTATTTCATAATTCTGGATAATTTCGATCACTATTATATATAGTTTTTAACCTTGTATTTTCTCTTTTGTTTTTTAGCATTGTTTTTTTTTTGAGAACCGTGATGACAACAATTAAAGCGTATTGTGCACCCTTTCGAGACACCCCCAAGTCACATAAATACATTCCTATAATAATTACTGAATTTTAAGTTAGTGTCTTCCGGAAAGGATGCGCAATACCAACAATAGGTGTCCGCGGAAGTGACAAATGCTGAACGGAAGCCTGATTTGGCACAGTATTTATGTATATATACCGTTTGTAAATGTGCATGCAGTGCTGTGCCAATAAAGTTTATTTTCTTTCTTTCTACCGTAACCCATACCTGCACCGACACGTGTACCCGCACCCACACACGTACCCTCACCCGTACCCTAACCCACACCTGCACCCACCACTCACACCAACACTTACACCCACACCGCGTTAAAGAGTGATTTACTCCGTTTTGTTCTGTGGGTGTGGTAAGGACGAATATAAAAAATATTAGGAAAAAATGACTTTTTTAGATGGCAATTTACCGTTAAAATCTTCATTTATTGATTGTATAATTTTTTTAAATATATCAAATTAAATATAGTTACATTTATTTTTATTTATTGAATCTAAAGTAATTATATTCACCTTTTTCAGCACTGCAGTGGCTGGTTCTGATATTCGAACAACATTTCATTGCTGTTTATATTCAAGAGAGAATGAGGCGAAGTGATAAGTAAGATAATTTATTTAGTTAACTAATACAATTTTTTTACATGTTGTTAATTTTTTTGTTTGTTTGTTTATCCGTTCTGTTTAATTCATAATGTGTATTTACATTTACAATATTTAGTTAGTATGTGTATGAGTTATAACAATTATGCCGTCTAGACCGAATTGCGGTTACGGAGATCAATCTCAACTGAGACTAGCCATCTGCATAGTACAGGATTATAGTGCACGAGGGTATGTGCAATCAAAGGTGCACTCTATTCCTTCCCTCTCATAGTCCAATAGAACTGTTACCAGATAAGACCGGAGAGAAATCAGGCGCAGGATCAACGGTTTTTAGAGGCACGGGGGGTGGGGGACACCGCTGACTGCCTGACTGCGGACTGCTATTGAGAATTTCTTGATAGAATACATACATACATACATATAATCACGCCTCTTTCCCGTAGGGGTAGGCAGAGACCACTTCTTTCCACTTGCTACGATCCTTACATACTTGTTTTGCTTCGTCCACTTTCATTATTCCCTTCATACATGCTCTTCGGTTTAGGGTACTCTTGACCTGGCCTTTTTTCAAGACGTCCCTGATTTGGTCTAGAAAGGTCCGCCTAGGTCTACCCCTTCCAACACTTTCATTCACACTCGCCTTATTTATACACCTTTTTCAACAATCGTTCTTCATTCATTCTCTGGACACGGCCAAACCATCTCAGCATACTTTTCTCAATTTTTGTCACTTACATCTTTCAGACCACAACTTTTCCTTATCTCACTATTTCTTATCCTGTCACTCAGTTTAACTCCTATCATACTTCTTAACGCTCACATCTCAACTGCATTTATTCTGCTTTCATGTTTCTTCTACCATACCCAATTTTCACTTCCGTATATGAGTATCGGAGCCAACACCCCCTCATGCACAGCCAAACGAACCTTGTTATACACCTTCCGACTGCTCATAAAGGAGAGCAAAGCTCCATTCATCATGTTTCCTGCATTCATTCTTCTTTCTATATCACTCTCACACTTTCCATCTCTCTTAAACTTTGAACCCAGATACGCAAACTACTTCACCTGTTCAATTTGTTCATCTCCAACCACGATATTGCAGTCTGTCACTGCCTCATCTCTTTCAAACACCATCACTTTCGTCTTCCATTCATCTTCATTCCCTTTCTAACAAAAGCTCCACTCATAGCAGTTACCATCTCCTGCAACTCCTCGGCCGAAGACGCAAGTAATACTTGGTCATCAGCACAGAGAACACGTTTTACGAGTAACTCATTCATTCTCAACCCACTTTCATTATCCTTTAAATCTGTCAAGCAATTGTCCATGAACAGATTAAACAGCCACGGTGACGCTGCACATCCCTGTCTAAGACCTTTTTCGATATTAAACCATTCAGTGTATGCACCGTTTATCCTTACACAAGCACTAGAATCCCTATAAGGAGATTGCAATGCTCGTATGAGGATACTGCTCACACCGTTCACGGACAGTGCTGACCACAATTCATTCCTCACCACTCTATCATAGGCCTTTTCTAGATTCACGAACGCGCAATAGACCTTCTTGTTTTTAGCCAAACACTTTTCGGCTATGTACCGCAAGGAAAAGACCTGATCCGTACATCCCATTCCTTTTCTAAATCCCGCGTGTGCATCCCATACTTTTTCGTCTGTTTCATTCACAACCCTTTCAATCAACACTTTCGCATACAATTTGCCGACGACGCTGAGAAGGCGTATACCGCGGTAATTTTTGCAGTCCTGCCGTGACCCTTTTCCCTTATACAATGGCACGATTACGGCTTTGCACCAGTCTCCCGGTACTTGCCCATTTCGCCAGCACAAATTGAAAAGGCGGTACAGCTGACTAGCCACTATGCCCTGACCAGTCCTCAGCATCTCCACAGTAATCCTGCCATACTCTGCAGTCTTATCTAATTTAATTTAATAAATTTAACTTTTCAACGCTTTCTCTATTTCAACCATGCTTATGTAATTTTCATCAACATTTATATTAGTTTCCATGGAAGGTGCCGCATGCTGTACCTGCACTTCCTCTCTTTCAAACAAACTTTCAAAATACGCTTTCCATCTCTTTAACACACTTTCTTCTCCTTTTATAATGCTCCCATTGACTCCTGATTGTACTCAGCTCCGAGGTAAAAGTTTTTCCTCTGGCTGTTTTGATGGATTTCCAGAAAAACTTAATGTTTGACTGGAAATCTTCAGTGAGCCCCCTATCGAAATCATCCTTTCGTTCTTCCTTCTTTCTAGACACAATGAACTTTTTGGTTAGCTTTTGTTGCCAACCAATCCAACCACGCTTTCTTCTTTTCTTGCACAACCCTTTCTAGATCTTTATCTATCCACACGTTATAGTTCTTTCTTCCTTTCCTTCTTTTAGCTACCCCGCATATCTCAATAGCAACATTCACGACCCCTTTCTTTTAAATGTCTCCCACAAATCTTCAATCCCACCTATCTCTTCAATGGCTTTAAAACTTTCTTTCAGTTTCTCTACATACTCATCTTTCTTTTCTTTTTCTTGTACATTTTCCACTTTTACTCTGTCCAAAACACTCGTAGGCTCGGCCCCTCGGTGTTGCCACCGTTTAAAAAGACGCCACGCATTCGGGCTATGACCAGGAAGTGGTCTGCGTCGAGACCTACACCGCGGTATGCCCGAGTGTCTAGCACTTTCTTCCTCAGTCTTTAATCCACAATTACAAAATCAATCATACTTCTAGATTCACCCTCATCTATTGTATACAAATGGATCTTTTAGTGGTCAAACATTGTGTTGGCCACGCACAGATTCCATTCCAAGCATACTTCAAGCAGGCTTCTCCCATTGTCATTCACTCTCTCGTTCCCAAACGTACCCAGAACTCCTTCATGCTTTACTCCAACCCATCCATTAAAGTCCCCTAATATCACGATCCGTTCATTTTCTCCGCATTTATTCAAGACCTCTCTCATGCTATCACGAAATTCCCCCCCCCCCCCCCCCTCTCTCTCTTGTGGGGCTTTTAATGACCCACCTCCGTGCAGATCCGTCGGTGCATAGACCCCAAGGATAAACAAGCGAGTGAGTCCGACTTTTAACCTAATCCAGAGGAGTCTTGGGCTTTACACATTCATGCTCAATCACACATTCAACTGTTCGAGATGAAAGAATCACACGAAATCCCTGACAGCCTCGGCTGGTTTGGGGGACTCCCGACCGGTATGCCGTGTAGGCGTGGCCATGAACCGTGGTGTCACATCCTTTCCTCTTGGTTTTGTTCACGCACAGAATATCTATGCATCGTTCATCCATCATCTGAAATACTTCATCTACCTTACCATCTATTCCTCCTCTTACATTCAACGTAGCGAAGCGGCTCTCCGTAGGCCGCTTTTCGCCCCGCGAGAAACGAGACGCGATGGGTGGTGAACCACAACGCCGCCATTTTGGTTAATTAAATTATTTTTATGATTGTCCATTGCGTTCCCACGAATAGCGAGGGAAAGGTTTGTTTTATAGAAAAACCCAATAATTGATTTAGATCCGACCCGGGATTCCAACTCATGATTAGCAATGGTGTTTAAAACCACTAGACCAACGAAGCATTTAGAAAAATCATTAAATTACTAGGAAAAGAATTTATATGTAATATTTTGTAACAGTGGTAGAGCCACGCGACAGCTTTTGCTGTCGCACGGATGGGCCGGCTCGAACCGGGGTGGTACCACAACCTCACAGAATACCAGCGTGAAGTAGAGGTTTACCTCTGCGTTTCGCTTGGTGAGTGCAGGTGGCCGGAGGCCCTTTTTACTGGAAATGAGGCATTTCATCTTAGTCCTCACGGGTGACAACGCATCTGCATTTTGATTCGCAAACGAGGATAGATGTAGATGTCTGTGGGCCGCAGCAACCACTTACCATCAGGTGAACTGTGTGCTCGTTTGTCACCCCTGTCCTATAAAAAAAAATTTAGTCTTAAGCTTATAATATAATATTTTTATTAATATGAAATATGTTTTTATATTAGATTCTTCATTGACTAAATTTCTATTGAGTCTTTATTTCTTGATAATACGTAAATCGTTTCAAATAAAGTACCTCTTTGTCCAGAGAATGTCGCATGCTTTCTTCGTGCTGGACAAATATGAATGCTACAGAGTAGGGAGGAATCATTGACTAGCTTTCAGAAACCATATTTAATTGTACACTTACTTTCCTTGTTACTTACAACGTTATAAGAAGATTGTGCATATCCACTATTTATTAGATCATTTATAAGTACCTGTTGTTCTTCATGAGTTCATGTATTCAGTATCTAAGATAAACTTGTTATCACAGTTTAAAGACCTTACAGTTAGGAAACGAATATACTTGTGCAGAGCAACGGTGGGGTCACTGCTGACCACGGTGTGGCGCGACCTTGTGCTAGCGCAGTTTACAGACTCTGATAGACAATACATGCGGTTTGCGCGAGCGTGTTTTATAATACTTATTTAACAAATTTTATGTGCTGTTTTCGAAAAATATAATATCTATAATGTTGCATTACTGTTGTAGTTATATGAGTTACTAAGTAAAATTATCCAATTTTAATATAAATGACGGCCATGCTTATGTTTTCCCTTTTTCTCTTCGTTTTTTTTTTTGATAAAATTGTTTGTCAGAATGCGAATTCGCGTCATAAAACTATGTTATATGTTATTTACTTCATGATAAGTAAATTGTATTATTTTTGTAGAATAAATTGTTAAACCTTAAGGGAAGAAATCGTCGGCTTAATGTGACAATGGTTGTGTGCAGAGAGTCGAGGCGCAGCGGGCGGGTGGAGGCGGGGCAGGACGCGCTCGCGCCGGCGCGCTCCGCGCACGCACACACGCTCGCGCACACGCACACGCCGCGCACTGCGCTCGTGCTGCCCTCCATCGGTACGTGCACGTGCACGCTCTCACACACGCGCGCGCGCACACACACACACACACACACACACATAAAAGAGCTCGCGCACACGCACACATGCACGCACAGGCAGCACTCCCGTAGTTCTTTTTTATTTATTAATAAGGTTCATCAACAGTTGTTAAATTGTTATACGCGACTATTATTACGATAGCCATGTCTATAATAATATCTATACAAATAAATAAAATTGAAGTGTCTGTTTGTAATGTCAAAATTACAGCTTTTTACTAAATACATATTATGAACGTATATGCGGTACTAATAACTAAAATACATTTTTTTTAAATTTTTATCTGTGGGTCTGTCTGTTTGTTTCGGTTAATCTCCGAAACGGCTGGACCGATTTTGACGGGACTTTCACTGGCAGATAGCTCATGTCATAAGGAGTAACTTAAGCTACTTTTAATTTAGAAAAAAGAATTAGGGTTCCGCGCAAAAAAATAAAAATCCTAACACGCGAGCGAAGTCGCGGGGAAAATAATAATATGCTTTACAATGTTCAACCACTTAGGTTACAGGTAACATTTCCGTTAAAACTTATACTAAATATTAGATCTCTATAACATCTTGTTACAAATTTTGCAAAAAAGTTTGCTGTGTAAGGGAATTTCTGTAAGTCATCACTACCACATCTTTGCACAGGGACTCACTGGCCCACGCCATAAAAGAGAAAGCCGTCCTTTTAGGCTCCTTTTTTACATCCTACTTGGCTTTCGATAACGGGGGGAACACCGACGATAATCCCGCGGTGTGAGTGCTCTATGCCTGATGTGCGATTCACATAGTGCTCAATACGCAAAGCTCTCCTCTCCTTGGACATCCACAAGTCGAGTGGACCTGACGGAATCCCGCAGTTGTGCTGAGGACTTGTGTTCCAGAGTTAGCACCGGTTCTAACGCGTCTTTTCCTGTAGTTCTACTCCTTAAGCGTTATCTTAAATTCATGGAAGACAACTTTCGTGCATCCAATCCCTAAAAAAGGTAACCGCTCTGATCTGTCCAACTGCAGGCCTATCGCCATCACCTGTTCTCAAAAATAATGGAGTCTATTATTAACTGCTGGCTCATGCGGTACCTTGAGATGGCCGCAGGCGATTGAATCCTAAGGGCCTCCCCTTTGGATTCGATCGCCAGTTTGGCAGTTAATTTGAATACAGCGAAGGCCTTCGATCGGGTTTGGCACCAAGCGCTTCTTTCGAAGATTCTTTCCTAAGGGCTTCCCGAGAAATTGTGCAAGTGGATCATCAGTTTTCTGGCTGATCGAAGCATCAAGGTAGAACAGTGCATGCTACGATTACAAACCTTTTAACGCTTGTGTTCCATAAGGCTGTGTGCTATCACCAACTTTGTATCTTCTGCATATCAATGATATGTTGCAAGCCGGTAACATTTGTTGCTATGCGGACGACAACACTGGTGATGCTTTATGCACCGGCCGTGCAAATATTTCTTGGGAAAACGTCGCGGAGTACCGGAAGAAACTTGTGTCTGAAATCGAGACTTTGTTGAACGTAGTCTCGGATTGGGGGCGACTAAATTTAGTCCAGTTCAATCCCCAGAAAAAACGAGTTTACGCGTTTACCGCTAAAATGAACCCCTTTGTCGTATCTCCTCATTTTTAAGGCACTCTCCTTGTTACCTCAGCCAGTATCGGAATTCTCGGTATCGACATATTGAGTGATGTGCAGTTTCGTGATCACTTGAATGAGAAGGTCAAATTGGCCTTTATAAAGCTTGGCGTGCTCAGCAGAGCAGGACAATATTTCATGCCGGCATACCGCTTGCCATTTTACAAGGTGAAGGTTCGGCCCCACATGGAATATTGTTCCCGTCTCTAGGCAGGGGCTCCCCAGTGCAAGCTACTTCCACTTACCGCATACAGTGCAGATCAGCTTGAATCGTCGACGACCGAGTTCTTTCTCACTGGCGCTGAGAAGAGATGTTGCATCTCTTTGAGTATTCTATTTCTATCATATCTACCACGGGGAGAAAATTCAGAGGAATTGTTTGGATTAATTCATGCCGCTCAATTTTACCATCGCTCATCGCGACAGAACTGGGAATATCATCCGTACCATCTGGATGATTGGCGGTCCACTACTGTGCAATTTAGAAGTTTTCTTCTTCGTACAACTTTCTTGTGGAATCAAATACCACCAGCAATTTTTCTGAACCGGACTCTTTTTTAAAAGGTCGGCAAAGCATCTGCGATTCCCCTGGTGTTGCAGTAGTTCGTGGGCGGCAGTAGTCATTTACCATCAAGTGAGCCGTATGCTCGTTTGTTCTCTCTCATATAAAAAAGCTGAATTCATAGAAATCTAAGTGCAACATGAGGGAGGATTTGTCAAATCTTTTTTGGACCAAAATAACCTTCAGTAAAACCCACAGTCCATTTGTACACTTTCCCCAGTTGTAAGAGCAGCAGCAGTCCATAATATTTCATGACTATATTCTTATTTACATATGTATGTGCAATTTTCATACACAATTCACTACACATTTATTTATATTCTATTTTTGTACAGTTTATTACTTATAATTGTTATTATTTTATTGATAGTTTTTATAAATAATTTAAAAAATATAAATAAAATTAAAACAATACAAATAATAACAATATATAATGATATATGAAGAGAAAACTTACCCTTACCCTTTTTCAAGCATACTGCGCGCACGGACACAGAAGAGTGTAAGATTTGGCATAGTTAAAGTTTATATGGAGAAAGAGCGCAAAAAGCTAACATTTAAAATATGTGTTACAAATACGTTAAATAAAATAAAATAAATATAATTGATAAATAAATAAAATAAATAAATAAATAAATTGTTTATGTTTATCCTGCCAATGTCAAACACATAATTATAGCTGCTATATTGTGTCTGTGTTATGTATTGTACTGTGTTATACCTCGTTATACCTTGCTATCTCAATAATCTCAGTGTTTCATTATTTTTATGATTTGATAGTAATTTTAATAAAAATATTGTAAGGAAAGTAAGTAACATTTATGAAGGGCAACAGTGCTGTTGTTGTAAAAAATAACCTTTGTTCTACTGATAGCGCGACATTCCATCTTTGTCCTCAGTCCTCAGGGGTGACGACGCATCTGCATTTTGATTCTTAATTGAGGATAAGTGTAGATGTCTATGTGCCACAGCATCCACTTACCATTAGGTGGACTGTGTGCTCGTTTGTCACCCATATTCCACAAAAAAAAAGAAATTCTGCCGACTGGGCTACGAACTTTGATGATGATTTGATGACTTGTAGTTTTGTTTGTAGGTTTCGGCTCGGTGTACATGAAGTTGTGGACTGCGTTGTGCAGTATGGCAAAGGAGCCACACCCGCAAATCTCGCAGATGGCTTCTGACATCATCAATTACATATCCAACCAGGTATATATCTTTTATTGTAAATATCATTTTATCATAAGACACTAAAAAGGGAAAAAGACATGGTATTTATTTTATCACGGAATGAATAACTTCACTGTAGCGTGTCTGTGGCAGTGACAAAAAACAAATGACAGAAATGCTAGGGAAAAGCAGCTATTTTGCTGGTACAGGTAATCATTGTAGCCATCGAACAAGCTGTTAGCCTTCTCGTTTGTTATGCACATTACTATAGAAAGTTGTTTCTTTGAATTGAATGTGGTTTCATCTCGTAGGTGGACAATGTAAGCCGAGAAACTGAGATGATACGTAGCAGCAGCGGCTCCAGCTCCTTGCCACCCTCCCCCAACACGAGGCCTGCCCCGCTCAGTTCGCACGGGGACACGCGAACGCTACCCATCATGGGTACGCACACACGCGCACACACACACACGCACGCACACGCGCACACACACACACACGCGCACGCACACGCGCACACACATACATACGCGCACGCACACATACATACGCGCACACACATACACACGCGCGCGCGCACACACACACACGCACACACACACACACGCACACACACGCACACACACACACACACACCATTATGTTGCTCATAGGCAATTGTAATGCAACAGTCAAATTATAATTGTACTCACGTATGTATATACAGGGTTATTTTGCAATTACCGTCCAAATTTGCAGAGAAGGTTCAGTATAAGTAATATAGGCAAATGGTGAAGAGAAATTAATTAAAAAAAATCTCAAACATTCTGTCATTATTGTCTCTTAAATTCAAAATACGTGGTAATGCATTATTTTAACTGACTTTCATTCAAATATCTAACGTTTACTATTTTATGCACGCACACATTACTAAGGGTACCTTTAGCGCATCTCCCCTGCTCTTTTTTTATTTACCGTTACATCGCTAAGTCCGCTCGCTCAGCCAAGCCAACAGTTTGTTACCAATGACTTAACAAAAATATTTGAACCGCGGATACTATGAAATGATGATATTACACTGTTTACCGTGTTTGCAAAGACAAGGAATTAACGCACGTGTACCACCAATCAGAAAACAATTTTTGCAGCTAACCAAAGATTGTTAGACTTTGGTCAGTTCACCACTCCGTCACATGGAAGTGCTCGCGGTGGTCATTCAGTAATAAGCTCGGCCGTCGAAAACACAGTGATCGAGTCAAAGACTACAGTATTATAGGGAAGATCCACTTCAGAGATAACCAGTACGTGTGAATACTACTGAATTCTTCTGGATATCGCCCATTTCATTATCAACGTGTACAAGCACTGAATAATAACGATGGTCCACCTCGAAAATTTTCGTGAATGGTTAGTGTCACTGCAAGTGATTGCATATTTAAGTAGTAAAATTAAGTTAATAAACATAATATTACATCGTTCTACGTCGAACGGCGCGGTGTACGCGCCGACGCGATGTTCGAGTCGGCTGAGGTCGACAATACTCGGCACTATTCGCACTGCCTATTGTCCTGCATATTAATTATTAACCGGCCAGCCAGTCCGGTTTTTAACGCCCTCAATGCTAGACGCTACGCTCACGCCGCTTGATAAAGCGTTATTTAAATCATGCCAACCTATCATCGGCTTTCTAGCTCAGATATCATTTCTACAACTAATTATTTACATTTATACTCCACCGTTTTCCCTCGCTCTGTAGTCTAAACTTGTATTTCGAACTGTGAGGAGTGTAGAATTTTTATTTGCATAGCATCCATCCCACACGCCGTTAAAATGTAAAAAAATAATAATTTTATTTATTATGACGTACACGTACCTAAGCCCGTTTAAAGTATGAAGGTAAAATTGGAATCAGTATCGAGCGTGTCATTATGGAAGTAAATAGTAGGCAAAAGCTCCGTGCATTGACTCGTACACACACGAGTGCACACTGTTGCTGCCCATAAATCACATTCAATTTCGGATGTTTTCAAATAAATGTAGAAATATGATTGTCGCGTATTTTTAAAAAACTGCAAAAAGGTTATATCAGTATTTATATTTTGATCTTAATTATTAAATTTGTCTAGTTTTTGAAAAATAACCCTGTATACCTATATAATTTTATTTGCTTTTTATGTCGATGACACGATAAAAATAAATTATTATTCATCATTAATAAATACATTGTGTATGTGCAGGTCATCGGCGAGGCAAGTCCGGCCTCCCTCATACGATATCGGAGGACTCAGTAGCGCACCGTGATCGCGAGCGTGACTCTACTTCTTCTAACTCTAGTGAGTATATTTTTTGTATAAGGTATAAATATGCTTTATTGTTATCGTCTTAAATAAAAACGCAAACTTAAGACTTCCAAACGGCAGGTCTTTTGACATTCTCTCCCAGTCAACCCCGGACATAAAGAAATATCATGGTAAGCGCAACAGTATATTTTTTTAGCAATAAAATTATTATTAGAATAAAAATCACACATACTCAATAAATATCATATAACATCTTTAAATATATTACTTTTATTTTATTATCAGAGAATGTTTTTTTATTATATAGAATATGTGTGGCAAACGAGAATACTGTCCTGTAATGGTGTTTAATGAAGGAGACGTATTGCTTCATCTAGATCTTTAATTAAACTACTTAAACTTATTTTTTTGCGCCCGTAGCAAGGCTACCCTCCAAAAGCGGGTAGGGAGGTGGTGAATGCTCATAGCATACCACGCAGTTGGCTGCGTGTTTATGTGGTTGTGTGCACGCACTAGACACCTGGGACTGGCTTTGGCCTGTATGGCCTTTCTGCCGAATCGGAAGCGATCCCCTTTAAGGAAACGGGGGCGCAGTCTTAAACTTATTCTATCTTAACACTTATATAAATCTAACAGTGGTAGAGCCACGCGGCAGCTTTTGCTGTCGCACGGATGGGCCGGCTCGAACCGGGGTGGTACCACGACCTCACAGAAAACCAGCATGAAGTAGAGGTTTACCTCTGCGTTTCGCTTGGTGAGTGCAGGTGGCCGGAGGCCCTTTTTACTGGAAATGAGGCATTCTATCTTAGTCCTCACGGGTGGCAATGCATCTGCATTTTGATTCGCAAACGAGGATAGATGTAGATGTCTATGGGCCACAGCAACCACTTACCATCAGGTGGACTGTGTGCTCGTTTGTCACGCTTATCCTATAAAAAAAAATACTGTCGTGGAGGATACACTACAGTCCACCCGATGGTAAATGAATGTTGTGGCCCATAAACCTTAATTAAGAATCAAAATGTAAATGCTTTGGCACCTCTGAAGACTAAAATGGAATGCCTTGTTTCCAGTAAAATGGGTCTCCGGCTCTCTACAGTCATCATACGAAACATAGCAGCATTGAGCTGTTATTTTACGCTGGTATTCTGTGAGAACGTTGTCCTACCCCGGTGGAGCCGTTATATTATAGTTATATCCATTCGTGCTACAACTGTAACATAGCTGCAGCGTGGCTCTAACACGTATAATGTTATTTATTGGCGCTATATTGGTGGGTTCCATTAGCTGTGATTTGGGTGTGAATAGGTCAAACAACAAAGAAGGCGATAGTGAGCACGGAGTTCGTGGAGTGGGCGACGGCGCAGTTCTCGCGGGGCGAGTGCGGCCCGGGCGCGGGTGAGGGAGAGGGCGGGAGCGAGCAGGACAGCGAGAGCCGCGCGCATCACGAGCGCGTGTGGCGCCGAGCGCGCAATCGTAGTCTTCGCCGCGCCGCCAGGGGTATGCATGCACACGTACACACGCACACGCACGCACGCACTCACTCATGCACGCACGCAAATATGCGCACACGTACTATACAATTATTACGGCTGGCCTTTTTCAAAACCAAAAAAGTGACGTTAAAAATCCCCTCCTCAGGGGAATTGAATTTTCTTAATAGGAGTACATATCCTAAATTTTAAGTTAATTGGGCGTATAGTTTTGGAGATTTCGTGATGTGTTTGTAAAATTTATAGAGGAGATATGGATGTTTGTTGTAAGAGGTAGCAGAGATAAACTGAACTGAGGAAGGGCAGCAACATCTTCGTCTATTCAAATTCCACGGCCTCTTTTAAGATTGCGTCATAGGGGGTTGTTTGCCATGCGGCTTAGCAACCGCAGTTTTATTTTTATTTTTAGTTGTTATTAGGAATATGCTGCTTAGTTCTGGTGGGAACACCTTTTTGTCGTCTCTTACGACATCCACAAGAACATATGGGGTAGTGTGTATTCGTACACCCCTTCTACACGGTCGCACATGCATTATACAATAATTTATGACCGTCCAATATCGAAACTCAGTAAGTGATATTAAAATAACATTATTATTTCAAATATTAATTGTAGTTTTCATATAATTAGTATAATTTTTGATTTTAAATTAACTTGGCGATGTAAGAATATCCACTACCCCATATCATCCCGAGGGTATCGCAAGAGGTGACAGAGGGAAATAAATCGGGAGATGGGCTGCAGCGTCTCCTAATAACGACTTAAAATAAAAACTGCGGTCGCTAAACCGCTTGCTGAGCCTGGCAACTATGTCAAATATGAGGCAATCAATGTGGGAGGTTCAGCAAATGTTGAGCGGTGGAGTTTAATGGGCCGTAACGGTATAATATTTTCATTAACGAGTGCGGAAAGCCTGTCATTGCAAAGAGTTCCGACAAATGTCTACCCGAGCCGAGGCGCAGCCGAAGGTGAGGGTTGACAGTCGGAACAAGTTGCAATGACGGTTCCGCACGTGACAACTATTTTTAATACAGTTGCGAAAAAAAGAAAGCAATTTAATAAAGAACATTTTGGGAAAATGGCGCCAACCGTAAAAGAATATAAGCAGAGATTTTTTTTTTGTTTTCTTCACCCATTCTGGGTAGGCAAAAGGAACTATGCCCATACAGCCAAGTCTTCAGTTGATTTTTTTATTGATATGAAATGAAAATGAAATGAAACCTAACCTAACTCATTGAATCAAATCATTAAATCTGATATTTAAACAAATTAGTAGCTTCTTTTTAGAAATATTTACATGAATCATAAAAACTTTTATGAATTTTTTTTTAGTAAAAACTTCGTGGTTGGTTTTTTTATTTTTAAGTGACATTATTTGACAGTTGGGAAAGAGAACGCGCTTGTTCGGATAAGGTAAAGAAAAAGCTCAAGTATGTAATTGCCCACATCCCGAACGCTATACGTCCCTGCAATACGCCACTTTTTGAGCAACTGTATTAAAAAAGTACTTTAGTTGATTTATTGTTGGTTTGTTGAATGAGTGTGGTGTGCGGTATGTTGCAGCGCTACGAGGCGGGGGCGGTGGGGGCGGCGGGTGCGCGGGCGTGCGGCTGGACACGCAGAGCTTCCACTCGCGCTGCGCGCTGCCGCCCGCCGTCGTGCGCTTCCACCCCTACGAGCAGCACCTCGCCGTCGCCTTCAAGGACAACTTCGGGTAACGCCTCCCACGCCCACATACCCTACACATATTTACAATAGCATACTCGACACCATTTAAACCTTTAATTATTATTCGGTGCCAAATAAAGCTATATGCAAAAATTATTATTTTATTTTTTCTAATTTACCAATTGACTGCTATTGCTAACACGTCATATCGTCGTCGACAGAAATAAATTATATTGTCCTGTCATCATCGATATATCACACTTCGAAGCGCCCATGTTACGGCCTACGGCTGCCCCTGCGAAGGTAGACTATCCCGGGGCCCAAGCAGAAATTCTACGGGCAGACGCAGGTGGGCCTCCAAAGTGGCCGCGTGGAAATATCACAATAAAGGGGGAGGCTAGTTAACTTGAAGGTACTTACCTGATTCGGGAGCGGAGACTGTTCACCAGGATCTGCCCGGCTGATGAAAGTATAGTGCGTGTAGGTGGTGTTTGTGTGTGTCTGTGTGTAGGTGGCCTGGGCTAGATGACACGATGCTGTCCCGGAGGAGGTATTCTCCTGCGGAGTCCCCGGTACAATTCCCTTCTTAAAGTCACTAGTTCAGTCTATTCACGTAAATGTACAATTTTCAAATTTCAAAAACAAAAACAAATTTCCTGATATTTGGAAAATTGCACTTGTAACGCCTCTCCCAAAAAAAGCCCATGCTTTGCATTTTTCCGACTTTCGTTCTATCTCAATTCTCCCGTTTTTATCCAAACTCCTGGAGAAACTAGTTTTCTTTCAGTTAAATCTCTACCTAAATAGAAATTGTATCCTGGATCCTCTCCAATCTGGTTTCCGATCGGGTCATAGCACGACAACAGCGTTGGTTAAAGTTACTGATGACATTCGACGAGGTATGGATAACAAACAGCTCACTGTGTTAGTATTGCTTGATTTTAGCAATGCGTTTAACACTGTTGATTTTGACATCTTATTGAGTGTGTTACGTTCTATTAACATATCTCCTCCGGTGATTGGCTGGTTTCATAGTTATCTTTACGGCCGACGGCAGCGTATTCGCATCGAAGATGAGTTCTCATCTTGTTGCGAATTACGGGCTGGCGTGCCTCAAGGTGGTGTGCTGTCTCCTTTACTTTTTGCTATATTCATTAATTCTAGCTCTCAAAATATTACTTCATCACATGTATGCAGACGATCTCCAAATCTACACTCAGTCAACTCTGTTAAATCTGCCTTCTGCTGTTGCCACCATCAACAATGACTTAGCGGCGATAAACCAGTGGCGTCAGCGATATGGTCTAAAAATTAATCCGTTCAAGTCCCAGGCTATAGTTATTGGTGGTGGAGGGATGGTCTCCAGAGTTGACTGGAACAACCTATCCTCGGTGACATTAAATGACGTTGTCATACCCTACAGTAAATCTGTAAAAAATCTGGGAATATATCTAGATTCTACCTTGTCGTGGTCGCAGCAGTTAAAACAAGTGAGCAAAAAGGTGTTTGCTACTATGGGTTTACTTCGTCGTTTACGTTCTTTTCTCCCCATTCCCACTAAGATTATGTTAGCACAATCCTTACTTCTCTCTATTCTCGATTATGCGGACGCAAGTTATCTCGATTTAACTGAAGACCAACTGAACAAACTTGAGCGAATCCAAAATATTGCTATTAGGTTCATATTTGGTTTGCGCAAATATGATCATGTATCCGAATATCGTTTACAGCTCAAGTGGTTACCCATTCGCTTTCGCCGGAATCTGCAAACTGTATCTCTTTTGTACTGTGTGTTGTTCAATCCTTTGACTCCAAACTACTTGAAGGAAAACGTTAAGTTTCTTGGTCATGATCGACCTGATAGAGTTCTTCGGTCAGCCGGCGAATAATTCTAGAACCATGTTCACTTCGAACAAAATTTATGAAATATTCTTTTACGAGCCGAGCCATAAGGTTATGGAATGAACTTCCACTCCAAATTCAACGTGCACAAACTTTGGAAAGATTCAAAAGTGACGTCAAGAAGCATTACCTAACACTTTGTGGTTATTGATAACCAATTCTAGCAACAGATAGTTATTCTGTTTTTTTTCCCCTCTTTGTTTTGTATTTATTTTTTTATTATCTATGTATATATATGTATGTGTATATATTTATATATGTATATATACCTATTTATTAATATGTATGTTTATTTTATTATTATTTTTTATGTATTATTGTGGTATTTTAACAAAATATAGTTTAGTTTATTTAGATATTAGTATGTAAGTGTAACATAAAACGCACCACCTCCTACTGTTCTTAATTCCAGTTTCTCTTTAGCCCAAAGGTTGTCTGGAAGAGATCGCTCTTTAGCGATAAGACCGCCTTATTGTACATACGTATATATTAAGTTTTCTCTGTAATGTATTTATTCGTTGTATATGTGTGGTGTACAATAAAGTATACGAGGGTGGATTGAAAAGTACTCGGCCTAACACAGATCCATTCAATTCTAAAAATCAAATCTACCCACATTATTTAGTTCAGTTAGACTAGTTCATTGTGTGAAGTTCGAAACGTGTGCGATAATTAGTTGTGATTTTTATAAATTTATTAACAAAGTAATCGGACATAATTTCCGCGAATGGAGCAAATCGAGCAGCGTGCCGTCATTAAGTACCTCCATAAGAAGAAGCTATCATCAAAAGCCATCCATGATGACATGGTCAGTACATTAGGCGATTGTGCTCTGTCATATTCATCCGTCAAAAAATGGATAGCAGAATTTAAGCGTGGTAGAGAGAGTGTGAAAGATGAACCCCGCTCTGGAAGGCCTTCGACGTCAACTACTGACGAAAATATTAAAAAAGTACTTAATTTAATAATGGGAGACCGCAGATTAAAAATTAGAGAGATAGCCGAGATTATAGGCATCTCTTATGAACGAACTCAAAACATCATTGTCAACGAGTTGGGTTTCCACAAAGTGTCTGCGAGGTGGGTTCCGCGACTGCTTTCAGTTGAACAAAAAAGGACGCGATTGACTATTTCACGCGACTGTTTGGAGTTATTTGAAGCCGATGCAGATGATTTTTTGAATCGTTTTGTTACTATAGACGAAACATGGGTTTATTACTGTACACCGGAAACAAAACAACAATCAAAACAGTGGAGAAGACCTGGTTCACCACCCCCCTAAAAAGGCTAAGTCGATTTTGTCGGCAAATAAGGTGATGGCTTCAGTATTCTGGGACTCCAAAGGTGTGATTATGATTGATTATCTTGAAAGGGGTCAGACTATAAACTCTGATTACTACTGCACCTTACTACGTCGTTTACGAGAGGAAATAAAAGAAAAACGTCGAGGAATGCTCAGAAGAAAAGTCCTGTTTCATCAAGATAACGCCCGTGTTCACACGTCAGTACAGTCAATGGCTGAAATTCACAACTGTGGCTTTGAACTGTTACCGTATCCGCCGTATTCACCTGATCTGGCACCATCAGACTTCTTTCTGTTCCCTAACCTAAAAAAGCACTTGGGAGGTCAAAGATTTTCGACAAACGACGAGGTCAAAGTAGCTGTAGACGCATATTTTGACTCTAAGGAAGAATCATTTTTTTTCAACGGTCTAAATGCTTGGAAGGGGAGGTGGCAAAAGTGTATTGAACTTGATGGTGATTATGTAGAAAAATAAAAATATAACTGATTTAGTATGTGTTTATTTTCTTGGTTAGGCCGAGTACTTTTCAATCCACCCTCGTATACTACTACTACTACTACTACTGTACAGTCAAAAACTTCAAACGCAATCACTATATAATTTGCACAATTACTTTCAACGAAGTTAGTTAATCCGTTAAGACCAACACGTGGTGCGGCCGACGACAGAGGTACAAGCTCAACTCCGTTCATGACGCGACAAATTAAGCAAGAAACAAAAACGTCCGTTCCGATCGAAAAAACTTTACACTAAATCGCCTCGACGTGTCCAGTCGACCGGCTCGTAAGGAATGTCGGCGCGGGGAGGGGGGGGGGGATAAGTGACCTCGACACTGTGCGAGGCTATTAGCGTGTGGTTATAATACAATTTTCAAAATATGTAATATTTGCCTAAACAGCCCACATACTTTCATAAAATAATTTTAATTTCCCTTAAAAACTTAGTCGCTTTTCCATTTTAATTTAAACTTGTTTAGTATTTAAAAACACACATATAATATGATTATTTGCGTAATATGTTAATGTGTAAGCAGTCTTAGACTGGTGCATGCATATTTTTACCCCTTGCTTTTGTATATTTTTTGAAATGTGTGTAAAATGGGTATATGAAATAAATAGTTCTCTCTTTCTTTACATCTGTGGATGCGCACACACTTGTGAACTATAATCTTATCGTGCTCAAACAACTAGTCTCCATAGGGCTATTCGCCGTGACGGAAAATCAGTCTGAAAGACGTTATTATTGCTTTTCCATGTCATTCGTTTTTCAACTAATACAGGTTTAACATTAATTCCATTAATGGGATATTTGTTTTACAATGCGGTAAAAAGTAGTATAGTTCTTGTAATTCTCGAAATCGAGCGAACTTTACTCGTAAACGAAGATGTATATAATATACATGGATATAGTGTGTGTTTGACGTTGCGAGTATGCCGTCGCTAACCATACCCGCTTTTGATTTCACACACACTTTGACACATTTACAAATACGTGCTTACTAGAAGTAATGCCCGCTCGACTTCGTAAAAACTATAACATACGAAATGTCCATCCTAGTATGGGTAGGTATAAAAAAAAATGTTGAGTTGGTAAAGAATGCATTTGAAATGTGTAATTGCAGGATCTGGGATTGGGGCACTGCGGCAAAAATCTGTGCGGGCGCGTGGCGTCGGTCTTGGGGACGCATCACTGCGCTGGCCTACCTCAACGCGCACGAGCGGGCGCTGCTCGCTGTCGCCTCGCACACCGGCAACCTCGCTATCTACAGGTGAGCGAGCGAGACAGAGAGAGAGAGAGAACGAGTCGCAGCTCTCCGTAGCTCTCCGTGTGCAGCGGAACCAAAGACTTCTATGTATCTGTATGTATGTGCTTTGCAGTCAATACATTGCGCACTAAGTTACACTCAATTCTACGTAGCTCCTTTAGTCGACTGTGAGCGGACTAGAACACTAGTTTTAACCGCGAACGTTATTTTCGACAATTTTACACTGATTTTGTTTATAGTGACTTACGAACGCTGTCATTATTTATGTGCGCATTTTGTCAACCCTCTCAGAAATGAGAGGAGGCCTGTGCCCAGCGATGGGATGTAAAAGGGCTGCAACTTTACCTTACTTTGTCAACGTGATATGAAGTTTATTTCAGATTAGTATGTAACTTTTTTTCGTATTTGTCTAAAAACATAATACGGGATAGAGCCATGCTGCAGCTATATTAGTAGTATAGTTGTAGCACGAATGGGTCGGCTCGACCGGGGAAGGATCACGCTCTCACAGAATACCAGCGCAAAATAGCAGCTTAATTCTGCTGTGTTTCGTATGGTGAGTGTAGACAACCGGAGACCCTTTTAACTGGAAATGAGGCATTCCATCTTAGTCCTCACGGGTGACAACGCATCTGCATTTAGATTGTAATCGAAGATAGATGTAGATGTCTATAGGCCACAGCAACCACTTACCATCAGGTGGACTGTGTGCTCGTTTGTCACCCTTATTCTATATAAAAAAAGAACAGAAACTGTCCTAAATATTAATACAACTGCATGTCATATATACCGTGCCAGCTACCAGCCCGCGCGGTTCACTGCTGTAACACAGTTTTTTCCCAAATTGTCGATCTAGTAGTATACATAGAAGTCTTTGGCGCACCGAATTTTAACAAAAGAACGTTTCGTAACTTTCTGTACTTATTTGTGTGTGAGTTATGTTTTACAAGTTACAAGTAACCAAATAGTTCACTTGATGCTGAGTGGCTATAGCTATTAATACCTGTAATTTCAAATTGTGGTATCCGACTACGATAAAATATCTCTTTATTAGAATAGTTGCTAGAGATATCCTCATTAGAATAGTGGGAGGGGAGTAAGGTGCAAGAAAAAGCATTCTTATTAAAACAAGATAAAAAAATATAAATTGTGTATAGTTAAATAGGAATGTTGTAGCCCGTGTAGTGGCGGGAAAGAATACTCACTACCCCATGTCTTCCCGTGGGTGTCGTAAGAGGCGACATAGGGAAACTGAGGCAGAGGATGGGCAGCAGCATCTTTCTGATAACAGCAAAACAACAATAAAAAAACTGCGGTTGCCAACCCGCTCGCCAAGCGTGGTAACTATGGCAATATACCCCCCATGAGAGTAACGAAGAGATGGCCCCCAGTCCCCGGCCGTCCCGCTATTCCTAGCTACGGTGGCGACCATTGTAACGGCGGGGCAGGGAGTGCTAAGAATCTCCGGTGGAGGTTCGGTTGCCACCTACGACGACTCGACCTGGCAACTTATAACGCACGCACCCTGAGGACTGACGAGAAGATCCTGGAGCTGGAAGAAGAGATAGACAAGTTGCGCTGGAATGTCATAGGATTATCCGAAGTCCGAAGAGAGGGGGAGGACACGGTAATCCTCGAATCCGGCAACTTGCTCTATTACCGGGAGGGCGACCATCTGTCCCAAGGAGGTGTCGGATTTATCGTCCACAAGTCTCTCGTTAACAACGTTGTAAAGATTGAGAGTGTGTCGAGGAGGGTTGCGTACCTTATACTCAGAATCACCAAACGGTATTCGCTGAAGGTCATACAGGTTTACACACCAACCTCGGCACACCCCGATGAGGAGGTGGAGGAAATGTATGAGGATATCTCTAGAGCCATGCATTCCTCCAAAACCCACTATACGGTGTTAATGGGAGACGGGTTCAATGCACCTTCCACCAGTGAGCGGGGCCCACACACCGCCCGCCGCCCACTGCCCACTGCCCACTGCTGCCTCTCACTCGCCGGTATGTGACGTCACAGATTATCTCATGGGCAAAATATTTGCATTAATTGCGAGGCTTGATAACGGTGTTAGCAATCTCAATTTTATTATTGTTTTGAGTTGTTATTAGGGAGATGATGCTATTCATCTCCTATATCATTTCCCTATGTCGCCACTTACGACACCCACGGGATGGGTGGGTATGGGACAGCGAATTCTTCTACGCCACCACTACACTTCCTCATTCATTTTTTTGTGTTGAAAAATTAATCAAAAATTATCTTTAATGTGTATTGATGGTGGCATAGGAGAGTACACACAGAAATTTGAAAAACAGTTATACATATCATAGTAGCATACAAACACTGATGAGCAGCAGCATCTTCCTGATAACAGCAATATCACAATAAAAAACTGCGGTTGCCAACTCGCTCGCCAAGCGTGGCAACTATGGCAATATACCCACCATGAGCAATGACATTAATAAACGGCCCCCAGTCACCGGCGGCCCCGCTATTCCTGGCTACGGTGGCGACCATGGTAACGGCGCGCCGTTACCATGGTCATACCCCGGCAGGGGGTGCTAAGAATCTCCGGTGGAGGTTTGGTTGCCACCATAGACGACTCGACCTGGCAACGATCAACGCACGCACCCTGTGGACTGACAAGAAGATCCTGGAGCTGGAAGAAGAGATAGACAAGTTGCGCTGGAATATTATATCCGAGGTCCGAAGAGAGGGGGAGGACACGGTAATTCTCGCATCCGGCAATTTGTTCTATCACCGGGAGGGCGACCATCTGTCCCAAGGACGTGTTGGATTTATCGTCCACAAGTCTCGTTAACAACGTTGTAAAGATTGAGTGTGTCGATGAGGGTTGCGTACCTTATACTCAGAATGACCTGAATTGACATTGACTTCATTATGACGACCAGACGACAATTGTTCAGTGATGTTTCAGTGATCGCGAGGGTGAAAACCGGCAGCGATCACCGAATGGTGAGAGGCACACTGAACCTAAACGTTAAATTGTAGAGGTCACGTCTAATGAAGTCAACGCTCCGTCCCCCTCGTGCTCTAATCCAAAATCCCGAAACCTTTCAGCTCGAGTTACAAAACCGTTTTCAGTGCCTAGAAGATTGCAATGAAGTAGACACACAACACAAAAACTCTCCGATCACACTCTTACTCTCATGGCTGTTAGACGGGATACAAAGCTGCAGTCTTCAGTAGATTTGGCAGCATACAGGCAACTGAACAGACAGATCTCCAAATGCATGCGGCGGGACTACGCAACTTTAATACTGTTCGTATTTAAGAAACGATCGAGCGGAACCAGGAGTCCAAAGTCTTTGCCAGAGATCTGAGAGAGATGTCTCCCAGAAAGAGCCAACTGTCGGAGCTGGAGACGGAGTGTGGCAGCGTCATTTCCGGGACACATGAGATTTTGGGTGAGATTGAGAAGTTCTATGGGCAGTTGTACACATCATCGTTGGAGCCACACGTAAGTGTGAGTAACGATCCAAGAGCGAGTCTTATCCGACATTATTCCGATGTTATCCCGGACGTCAGTCTGAGCGAGATTAGAATGGCTCTCCAGCACCTTAAAAACGGCAAGGCCCTAGGCGAGGATGGAATTACAGCGGAGCTTCTGAAAGCGGGGGAAGAAGCGGTACTTGAAGTCCTTCAGAAGCTCTTTAATTCCGTCCTCCATGGTGGCATTACACCGGAGGCGTGGAGCAGAAGTGCGGTGATCTTGTTCTTCAAGAAAGGGGACAACGCTCTCTTGAAGAACTACAGACCGATTTCCCTTCTGAGCCGCGTCTACGTGATGTTTTCGAGAGTCGACGACTTCCAGCCTCCCTAACAAGGCGGTTTCCGAAAAGGCTTTATAGCACCATAGACCACATACATACCCTTCGGCAAATTGTACAGAAGTCCGAGGAGTACAATTTGCCACTATGTCTGGCGTATGTGGACTATGAGAAAGCTTTTCATTCCGTCGAAATTTGGGCGGTGCTGCAGTCGCTTCAGCGGTTTCAAGTTGACTGTCGGTATATCGAAGTGTTGAAGTGCTTGTACAGTACGGCTACGATGGCTTTCCGAGTACAGAACCAGAGTACGAAACCTATCCAATTGCAGAGAGGTGTAAGGCAGGGTGTTACGGCCTACGGCTGCCCCTACAAAGATCGAATACCCCGGGGCCCATTGAGCGGGAATCCAACGAGCAGACGCAGGTCGGGCCGCCAAAGTGGCCACGTGGAAATCTCTAATTATACTAAACCATATGGGAGAGACTAGGGAATATAGTACGTACCTGTCTCCGAATCTAGGACCGCCCCAAGGCTCGGGCAGGCCGCATGTGGGTATAGGGTGCATGAGAAGTAGTGGTTAGTGATGTGTATATGTGTGTGACCTTGCCCAGCTGAGGTGACCGGCAACGGCCGGGTTCAATGCTGCCTCACAATGCTGCATCAGTCCAGCAGGCTCCACCGCTGGACCACTTCTTTCTTCAGTGTCACTATTTCAGTTTATTAACTTTATTGTACATTCAATCAACTTAAACTCGCCTAATTACACATTAATCGTAGAATCGAACACGTGATACCCGACACCGTAACGGACAGTAGTTCAAAATTCAATATTCAATGTCCCGGGTTCACTCATCGCCAAATTACAAATAGGGAAATAACGCGATCCCTTCACGAGTCACAAAGTTCAGCGTTACAAAAAACAATTAAGTTCGTTCTATATCAAACATCACGCCGCGATAAGGATCATAAATACGCCTCGTTGACACGTAAACGAACAAACCGTCAACACACAGAAAAGGGCACTTACGCGGCGGCTCAATTACAATGATTTCCAAACAATCAACCGGGAGACGCCCAAAGGGGGATGTGCTGTTCAACTTCTGACCGTATAGCACACAAAATTCCGCGTCACCCGGGCAAATTAAATGTTGCAAAACTCACTTCAAACGCAATCACTATATAATTTGCACAATTACTTTCAACGAAGTTAGTTAATCCGTAAAACCCAACAAAGGCCTCCTGTCCCGGAACTCAAACCCTGGACGACCAAATCCGAGGCGGTTTTCACGAAACCCAATTAGGTAGCGAAGCCACGCGCCCAAAATTCAAAATTCTAGACCCAACAAAAAACCGGTCTCGCGCGACTTTTGCAGCGATCCGCGACACGCGGATTAACCGGATCGCTGCTGGCAAACCACTGCCTTCGCACTTGCGTTCTACCTACACGCCACCTGCCGAGCAACGCACACGGTAGTGGGGAAAGTGTGACCTTTACAAAATCAGCGGGCGGGCACGAGTGGAATGCAAATTTCAAATATTAATTGTTTGGCCTAAACACAGGGTGACGTCATATCCCTGAAACTCTTCATCGCTGCATTGGAAGACGTTTTAAAGCTTCTGGACTGGAAAGGATACGGCATCAAAATAAATCAACATCAATGGCGAGTACATCACTCACCTTCGATTTGCCAACGATATAGTCCTTATGGCAGAATCGCTGGAGGTCCGAAGCACTATGCTCAATGACCTCAATAGTGTTTCCCAACGGATAGGTCATAAGATGAACATGGACTATGCCGGTAGTTGTTGGGAGCACTAAGTTCGAAGTTGTTGACGAGTATGTTTACCTGGGACAAATAGTCCGACTTGGTAAGTCCAACTTCGACCGAGAGATCAATCGGCGGATTCAACTCGGTTGGGCAGCGTTGGGGAAATTACGGCACATCTTCTCGTCAGGTATACCTCAAAAATTGAAAACGACACTGTACAATTAGTGCTTGTTGCCAGTGATGACATATGGAACTGAGACGTGGTCCTTCACTGCTGGCCGGATGAGGAAGCTCAAGGTCGCTCAGCCAGCTATGAAGAGGGCTATGCTCGGGGTGTCTCTGCGTGATAAACTTAAAAATGAGGATATCCGCAGTAGAATCAGAGTAACCGATATAGCCCAACGGATTAGTAAGCTGAAGTTGCAATGGGCCGGCCATACAGCTCGAATAGCCGACAACCAATGGGGAAAAAGTTTCTCGAGTGGCAGCCTCGTACCGGCAGGCGAAGCGTAGGGCGTCCTCCCATTAGATGGAGTGACAACCTGGTAAGACATGCAGGAAGTCGATGGATGCAGGTGGCTCAGGACTGTGCTTTGTGGCATTCCTTGGGGGAGGCCTATGTTCAGCAGTGGAGTTGTAATGATGATGAAGTGCTGTAATGATGATGATGATGTTGGGGAAAAATTGTTTGTGAATTTTTTGTCGTCTTTTAGAGAGGTAGCTAGTTGTGGAAGAGGGAAGATTAGATTCCTTGATTTAAAAAAAAGCTTTGTTTTAATTTTGAATGAAAATATATTGGCTTCTACATTGAGTGGTAGCGTATAATATATAGGTTTGTAGTGGCGGCGTAAAAAAATCTATTAGCCTGTATCGTGCCGCAGATGTAAAAGGTAACAGACGACAACTGCAACAAGAGATATCATCTCCTATGACCATTACCCTTACAGCTTATCAAATGCCACTGCTGAACATAGCACTTCCTCGTGAATTGCCTTATTGGGGGATTTGATAATAGCCAGGAACAAGTATTTTAATAATCCTCTATGATGTCAGATGTGGAATCAGAAATTAAACTAAATAAGCTGTCTACATTAAGAAAAGTGATCAAATTTGTCTATTTACATTTGTTCTATAAATGGCTCTTTAGTGTTTTTAGAAATTGGTTTTAAAAATAAGTAATAGTATTTCAAGTTTGTACATTGTGATAAATACACGAGCTTTTGAGTCGACGATTCGCGGGCTGACCATTAGGCTAGTGCCGTTAACGAATGTGAATGAAGTGTGGAGTGGGTCTGTACATGTGGGTGTTGGTGTTGTTGCGGCAGGCCGTCGGGCAGCGGCAGCGGCGTGGCGCCCGCGCTGGCGGCGGCCTGGCGCGCGCTGCCCGTGCGCCCCGCCGCCGACTACCGCCCGCCGCCCGCGCAGCCCATATACAGTCAGTATGCACGCACCTACACGTGCACACCTACACACGCACACACCTACACATGCACACCTACAGACATATTTTATGTGGTACAGCCAAGCTGCGGATATATAATAATTGTACTAAGAGTGGCTCGACTCGACCGGAGTAACACCACTGAGACGCTCTTTTTACTGGAAATGACGCATTCCTTAGTCCACAGAGGTGATGACGCATCTGCATTTTTACTCTTAATCGAGGATAAATGTAGATGTCTATCCATAAATCCTTTTACCATTAGGTGAACTGTGTGTGCGTTTGTCACCCTTGTTCTATAAAAACACACACGCACATGCACTAAACATACAAAAACAAAACTAAATTAATTTTATTGTTGCATCGTATAATGTAAAATAATGGAAAATGCCAAGTCATGACTTCCAATTGGGCATGTTATGTTGTCAATATTATCATGAACCTAGTATCACAATATCGCATGTATTGAAATTGGGCTATTACATTGTCAATAATATCATCGTTAGTTTGCCGTTGAATTTACTGGAGTAAAGTGGTGTTTCTTATAAGAAAATTGAATAAATTAGAAATAAATCATGGATATTCATAGAAAGGCAGCTATAGCAATAGCTATAGTACTCGCATGCGCGTTGATAAATATTTTTTTAAAACTATTTAAAAAATATTTTTCAATTTTTTTTTGGCATTCCACTAAGCATTTCAGAAACGGTTAAGAATCTGGGCATCATCATGGATTGCAAGTTGACATGAAATGCACATATCACAGAAATTAGCAGGAAAATCAATTATACTTTTCATTCCTTAAAATGCCTTCAACATTTTCCGCCGTTATCAACGAAGATTTCTCTTGTCCAAACACTTATTTTCCCGATTCTTGATTATGCTGATGTCTGTTATTTGGATGCGACTGAGGGGCAATTAAACAAAATTGAGCGCTTGCAAAACTTATGTATTCGTTATATTTTCGGGCTAAAAAAGTATGACCACGTCTCCTCCTATCGCAAACAGCTCAAGTGGCTCCCAATCCGACTTCGCAGAAATACCCGAATCCTATGCCTCCTCTTTAACATACTATACAATCCAACATCACCACCCTATCTTCGTGACGCACTCCCCCGATGCAGTTTGCATATCACATTTAAAAACCCTCCTAAATTTCCCTCCCTTTAGAACTAAGTCCTATTCTCACTCTTTTACAGTACATGCAGTTAGGTTATGGAATTCTCTTCCTGCTGCAATTCGAGAGGCCCAAACAGTGTCCGTGTTTATAAGGCGAGTCAAAGAGCACTATCTTTCTTTGTCGTCCCAATGATTATATATATAATATATTATTATATTTATATATGTAATATATATATATATGTGTGTGTATGTTTACATGGATATATGTTTTTATTATCTTTATGTTAAATATATTAATATGTATTATAAAATTTTATTATGAGAGTGCACACTAGATCAACTTCTCTTTTAATTTGTTCAGTATCAGGCCTGCTGGAAGAAATTTCAATATAAAATAATCAGTGCCGTTGTACAAAATATCTTTTTTTTTCTTCATTGTTACATTATTTTGTGTGTACATAAATTGTTAAATAAAATAAATAAATAATAACATATATTTATTTCGAATTACAAAGTTGACAGAAGTCGATGTAAAAAGGAAGTGGCCGCACCCATGATTTCTGCCTCATATCTTTTGCAACCAAAAGCGGTGACTCTACAATTATTGAATACTGCCCAATGCATATGCATCGCCTCTAGATATAAACCCTAACAACCGTATGGTCTTGTGGTTGCAGAACTACGTCTTTATTTGTTTTAAACAGTATTTAAATAATGTTTATTTTTCGGATTCCACAAAGACGGGCACGTTTCAAATAAAAGAATAAACTCTTAAGTAATGTTTTTGCTCATTACTATCAATGAGAGAGCGTAATTCGTCATCGTCACTACTCGGACGTCGTTCTACCATGACTGCGGGTGAATACTAACAGAAAAAATATCTCAAAGCGCTTATATTTCGATATTATTGAAGCCAGTATATCCGGATAACTTATTATCACGATACTGCGATACAGCCTATTATACTATCAATATTATCACGATATCGTGATAATACAATGTGATAGACAACGTAACATGCCCCGATAGTTGACGGTTTGGGGAAATAACTATCCCCCTTTTTTTACTATTCTAAGTCAACGCTTATCTTTTTTTTTCTCTTCTATCCTATTTTAATGGTAAGTGGTTTTCACTCTTTGATTTAAGTGGATCGTTTCCACCTAACGTAAAATGCCCAGAGTGGCAAATAAAAAGGTATATACTAAGCATCTTTTATTTATTATATGACGTGCAATAATCCGTCTGCATCCACGGTATAGAACAGACCCGTTCTAGAAAAGTAATCGATATTTTTAAAAAAAAATGTCCATTTCTATATCTATAGCAACAATTTTTAGGAATGGTCAATCATTGCAGAATTATATCAATTAATACTGTCAATAAACATAATTACAAATAAATGCAAATACTGATAATTTCATTACTTTTAAAATATTCTAAAATTGATCGAGGCGACAGGAGATAAATATTAGTTTCCAACAACGAATAAATCACAAAATCGGTTAATGCATCGATTTAGCGCAGAATAAGGTTTCCCATCAATAACTAGCGCTAATGACGTCATAGTAGGTAGAAAAAATATCTATTTAAATCTATATATGTGTGGTTTTAATACTCAATATTATTACAATAATATGTAACACCTAATAACATGATTAAATAATAAAATCAATTATAATCTATACATTCATATAAAGAAAATTGAATTGTCTGTCTGTAACATCGAAGTAACTGCCTTTTATCCAGCTCCAGCCTTTTGTCCAGCCAGATATGGTCAGGATTATGAACAACCATTTGTAACATCTTCGTCACGTCTCGTTTCTCGCGGGGGCGAAAAGCGGCTCACGGAGAGCCGCTTCGGTACGTTGAATGTAAAAGGAGGAATGGATGGTAAGATTGATGAAGTATGTCAGATGATGAATGAACGATGCATTTACATTCTGTGCGTGAATGAAACCAAGAGGAAAGGATGTGACACCACGGTTCATGGCTCCTACACGGCATACTGGTCGGGAGTCCCCCAAACCAGCCGAGGCTGTCAAAGAGTTGGTGTGATTCTTTCATCTCGAATGGTTGAATGTGTGATGGAGAATGAATGTGTAAGCCCAAGACTCCTCTGGATTAGGTTAAAAGTCGGACTCACTCGCTTGTTTATCCTTGGGGTCTATGCACCGACGGATCTGCGTGGAGGTGGGTCATTAAAATCCCAACAAGAGAGAGGAATTTTGGGATAGCATGAGAGAGGTCTTGAATAAATGCGGAGAAAATGAACGGATTGTGATGTTAGTGGACTTTAATGGAAGGGTTGAAGTAAAGCGTGATGGGTATGAAGGAGTTCTGGGTACGTTTGGGGACGAGAGAATGAATGACAATGGGAGAAACCTGCTTGAAGTATGCTTGGAATGGAATTTGTGCGTTGCCAACACAATGTTTGGCCACAAAATGATCCATTTGTATACATACAAGAGATGGGGGTGAATCTAGAAGTATGATTGATTTTGTAATTGTGGATGAAAGACTGAGGAAGAAAGTGCTAGACACTCGAGCATACCGAGGTGTAGGCCTCGACTCAAACCACTTCCTGGTCATAGCCCGAATGCGTGGCCTCTTTAAACGGTGGCGTCACTACAACACTACAAGTGTTCTGGACAGAGTAAAAGTGGAAAATCTACAAGAAAAAGAAAAGAAAGATGAGTATGTAGAGAAATTGAAAGTAAGTTTTAAAGGCATAGAAGAGATAGATGTGATTGAAGATTTGTGGGAGACATTTAAGAAAGGGGTCGTGAATGTTGCTATTGAGGTATGCGGGGTAGCTAAAAGAAAGAAAGGAAGAAAGAACTATAACGTGTGGATGGATAAAAATGTACAAAGGGTTGTGCAAGAAAAGAAGAAAGCGTGGTTGGATTGGTTAGCTACAAAAGCTAACCAAAAAGTTCGAAAGGCAACGGATGACGAGATAAAGGAAGCAAGAACGAATTATAAAAGATTGAAAACAGCAGCGAAAGAAGTTGTGTCTAGAAAGAAAGGAAGGATGATTTCAAGGCTCACTGAAGATTTCCAGTCAAACATTAAGTTTTTCTGTACGGAAGTGAAAGTTGGGTATGGCAGAAGAAACACGAAAGCAGAATAAATGCAGTTGAGATGAGAGCGTTAAGAAGTATGATAGGAGTTAAACTGAGTGACAGGATAAGAAATAGTGAGATAAGGAAACGTTGTGGTCTGAAAGAAGATGTAGTGACAAAAATTGAGAAAGGTATGCTGAGATGGTTTGGCCATGTCGACAGAATGAATGAAGAACGATTGACGAAAAAAGTGTATAAAGCGAGTGTGAATGAAAGTGCTGGAAGGGGTAGACCTAGGCGGACATTTCAAGACCAAATCAGGGACCTCTTGAAAAAAGGCCAGGTCAAGAGCACCCTAAACCGTAGAGCATGTATAGTGTATGTAATCGAAGAGAATAATGAAAGTGGACGTAGCGAAATAGGTATGTAAGGTTCGTAGCAAGTGGAAAGAAGTGGTGTCTCTGCCTACCCCTACGGGAAAGAGGCGTGATTATATGTATATGTATGTAACATCTTCGTCTGAATGTTTGTCTGTCCGTCCGGGCTAATCTTCGGAATCGCTCAACCGATTGTGATAAAATTTCACGAACATATAGAGAAAAATGCCAGGAGTGATGAAAGCTATATTTAATCCGATATGAAAAATAAGTGTTCATTGGTTTTAAACAATTTAAATGATGCCACTTTAATAGATCCCACTCAAGCGAAGCTGGGCCGGGTCGCTAGTTTACGATAAAGTCCTTAATGTTTAAAAAAATATTATGACTTTAAAAATAATGAAGAAATAATTACCTTTTTGAATAATTATGATAATTCGTATGTACAAAATACTACGTTAAATGATAATTTGTAAATTATACATGCTTAAATTCACTTAAACAAATATTTGCGATAGACTTGCTAAGAGATACAATCGGTAATTCAATAATGATTTCTAGTTCAATTCTCTTTTAACATAATTAAAAATAATTTCTATTAACACAACGACGTTATAGAAGCGGTAATATGTCTTAGGTATATTTAACAGAGAATAAATTAGACCCCAAAAGTCAACCATGTGGTAACCTCTAACCACTATGACTCATATAAAATTATTTCAAATGTAATTGACGTAATTTTAAAATTATCTGAAGAACAACCATGTAACAGGTCTAGCGCAGCTGGTGTCGGAACAGTTCATCTCGGGTGAAGAGCGTCAAGCCACCATCAAGACAAAACAGTCCGATCCTAATCGTGAGTCACACACCATTTCATGCACTCCTAGTAAAATGTTGTAACCTCTTAGCACTGTCACTTTTTTTTATTGAAATTACATTGCGGCACATTTTTTAAATTGAAATTAATGTAGTTAAAATATTGCACGCATGCTTAGTAAATATTAAGAGCTTCAGTACAGATAAAGTAGCAGAATAAATAAAATCTTTATTTAAATTTCTTTGACATTCTCCAAATCTTACTATATCTTAAGAAAGTTTACTTTTGCGCATTCCTATGGTTCCATGCAAAAATAATAAAAAGAGATAGAATTAGAATTACTAAAATCTACCTCAAATTTATCATTGCTAATCCATATACCGTACAGGCTGGCCAGCGGGAGGGTGCGTCCCCCTGCAAACGTGATAATTGAGATCGCTTTTGCAGGTGGGCACCCGGATAATATCGAGGCAGCAATGGTAAGCTTAATGTACACTCTGTCCTGATGACAGGCTTGATGTGACATGCCTTACCATTAGCAGGTTCGCCTACTGGCGGCATTCATGCCGTCTGGTGTGGCTGCGTCTCCACTTGCGGTTGCGGGGACCTGGGAAGTATAGTCAAGGCTTTGCCTAACACGGCTCTGGGACTTGATGGAATGTTATTTTTTCATTACTCTGTCAACTATCCACAGTAGGAAATGGTCCTTATAGTTGAGAGGATCGGTATGTTCGGCGGAGGGAGTCGATCTCAGTATGGATCGTGCGGTTGAACCAGCCAGATTTAGATCACGATCTGTCAGAGGCCACTAGATTATCTCGGTATTTTCTTGTAGACAGCGCTTAGCTTACGACGAGATGGGGTGATGATTTTTCTAGCATACGTAGCATACGGCAATACAATCGGCCAAAGATCGACTGACAATTTCTTAAGTCGGCTTTTACCATAATATCTCACCAGACCGAAATTCCGCTACGTCGACCCGTCTCAACGGATCAGCGGGTACCGAATCCAGGGCCAGAGTTACTTTTGACCTTGTACGGGAGTGGGGGCTAAGGAATCGACTAGCTCGCTACATCGATTTTTCCCGGATGTGGTGTTGAGACTCAGGTACACCTGGGTCTCTCCGGACTACCAAGCCTCTCAGATTCTCACCGGACATGGTTGCTTTCGGAAGAGACTGATCGACATGAGACTGTTTGAAATTAGTATGTGTGAGTGCAGTATGCCAGAGGAGGATGTTCATCATGTTCTATGGGTATGTCCTCTGTATGACGACCTAAGAGTGAAAATGATGGATGGACTAGCTCGTGCGGTTCAGGGTCCAATCTACTACTCGGATCTCGTCAGCGATGTAGTTAACTACGGGCTGTTGCGCGAGTTTGCGCATAGGTGGCACGATCACAGGACATGTCAGGATAGAAGGCTGGTAGGAGGGCCCGACGACGTAGGCGTTACAGTGCCTTTAGCCCCAGAAGGAGAAGAAAGTCGTAAATTTGGGACAAGGAATAGATGAAATATTTGTAGGGAGTCAAGAAAGTGCGCACGGGAAAGAGCCACGTGCATGTACCGCGCGCATCTCTCGAGATTCGGTCCGTATGACCTGAGGGTCGGTGGGGCCAGGGGATGTGGTGGGTTGTACATTGCATGCCGCAATTGCATGTACCTTTTCTACTACTGGTAAGGGATCCTTTGATACTCTGTCACTAATAATTTGTCAATTATAATGCCATTAACAACATTTCATGCCGATTATATATTTTTCATAGCATCTTAATCAGAATTATTAGTGTGTTATTATACTACCTTTATGTTTATTTTTGGCTATGCCCTTTTATATTAACAAAAGCTTACTTAAAAATAATTTATAGATGTTACATCCCCATTGAACCTTTTAAATATTGTCATCATCATTACAGCCTTTCATAAGTCCACTGCTGAACATAGGCCTCCCCCAAAGAATGCCACAAAGCACAGTCCTGAGCCACCTGCATCCATCGACTTCCTGCATGTGTTACCAGGTCATCACTCCATCTAGTGAGGGGTCGCCCTACACTTCGCCTACCGGTACGAGGCTGCCACTCGAGAACCTTTTTTCCCCATCGGTTGTCGGTTCTTCGAGCTATATGGCCGGCCCACTGCCACTTCAGCTTACTAATCCGTTGGGCTATGTCGGTTACTCTGGTTCTACTGCGGATATCCTCATTTCTTAGTTTATCACGCAGAGAAATCCCGAGCATAGCCCTCTCCATAGCTCGCTGAGCGACCTTGAGCTTCCTCATACGGCCAGCAGTGAAGGACCACGTCTCAGATACATAGGTCATCGCTGGCAACACGCACTGGTTGTACACGCATCTTGTTTTGAATTTTTAAGGTATGCCTGACGAGAAGATGTATCGTAATCTCCCTAACGCTGCCCAGCCTAGTTGAACGCGTCGATTGATCACTCGGTCGAAATTGGACTTACCTAGTCGGACTATTTGTCCCAGGTAAACATATTAGTTAACAACTTTGAGCTTAGTGCTCCCAACAACTACCGGCACAGGTGTGACATGGACATTAAACATGATCTTTGTTTTGTCCATGTTCATCCTAAGACCTATTCGTTGGGAGACACTATTGAGGTCATTGAGCATGGTGCTTCGGTCCACCAGCGATTCTGCCATAAGGACTATATCGTCGGCAAATCGAAGGTGAATGATGTACTCGCTATTGATGTTAATACCGTATCCTTTCCAGTCCAGTAGCTTGAAAACGTCTTCCAATGCAGCGGTGAAGAGTTTCGGGGATGTAACGTCACCCTGTCTTACACCTCTCTGCAGTTGGATAGGTTTCGTAGCTCTACTTTACAAACACTTCAGCACTTCGATATACCAACAGTCACCTTGGCACCGCTGAAGGGACTACACTTTCCCTCTGCGTTTCGCTTGGTGAGTGCAGGTGGCCGGAGGCCCTTTTTACTGGAAATGAGGCATTTCATCTTAGTCCTTACGGGTGACAACGCATCTAAATTTTGTATTGTAATAGAGGATAGATGTAGATGTCTATGGGCCGCAGCAACCACTTACCATCAGGTGGACTGTGTGCTCGTTTGTCACCCTTATCCTATAAAAAAAAAGCACCGCCCAAATTTCAACGGAATCAAAGGCTTTCTCATAGTCCACATACGCAAGGCAAAATGGCAGATTATACTCCTCTGTCTTCTGTACAATCTGCCGGAGGGTATGTATGTGGTCTATGGTACTAAAGCCTTTTCGGAAACCGGCTTGTTCGGGAGGCTGGAAGTCGTCAAGTCTGCGTGCGAAACGATTCGTAATGACTCTCGAAAACAGCACGTAGACGCGGCTCAGAAGGGAAATCGATCTGTAGTTCTTCAAGAGAGCGTTGTCACCTTTCTTGAAGAACAAGACCACCGCACTTCTGCTCCACGTCTACTCTACCTACC
The DNA here is from genome assembly GCA_033319125.1 of Parnassius glacialis. Taxonomy (NCBI): domain Eukaryota; kingdom Metazoa; phylum Arthropoda; class Insecta; order Lepidoptera; family Papilionidae; genus Parnassius; species Parnassius glacialis. Next base: position 55,528,145 of record JAVANC010000005.1, read on the forward strand.
TGTAACGCCACCATGGAGGACGGAATTAAAGAGCCTCTGAAGGACTTCAAGTACCGGGCTTCCACCCGCTTTCAGAAACTCCGCTGTAATTCCATCCTCGCCTGGGGCCTTGCCGTTTTTAAGGTGCTGGAGAGACATTTTAATCTCGCTCAGACTGACGTCCAGGATATCTTCGGAATAGTGTCGGATAAAACTAGCTCTTGGATCGTTACTCACACTTGCGTGTGGCTCCATCGATGACGTGTACAGCTTCCCATAGAACCTCTCAATCTCACTTAAAATCTCAGGTACCCCGGAAACGAGGCTGCCACACTCGGTCTTCAGCTTTGACAGTTGGCTTTTTCTGGCAGACAGATCTCTGGCAAAGACTTTGGAGCCTTGGTTCTGCTCGAATGCTTCTTCAATACAAGCTGTATTGAAGTTGCGTAAGTCCCGCCGCATGCATTTGGAGATCTGTCTGTTCAGTTGCCTGTATGCTGTCAAATCTGTTGAAGAATGTAGCTTCATTTCCCGTCTAACAGCCATGAGATTGAGATGTGATCGGAGAGTTTTTGTATTCGTCTGCGGCGGGTCTTGCAGAACTTAGCTCCGACCGCATGGACAGTTTCCACGAGCTTGTCATTCATACGAGGGCGGCACTGAAAGTTTCGGGAATCAAGGAAGTGACACAACATTACTATTTAAAAATGTATTTATTGCTTTTCGAAGTATTCGCCGCGAAATTTTACACATTTTTCCATACGATGGAACCAATAATTGCAGCAACCATTCCATTCGGAAGTTGGGGTCTCCAAAATGGCCGTTTTGTAGGTGTCCACAGTTTCAGGTGATGAAAATTTTTGTCCACGCAATTTATTCTCTATTTTAGGGAAAGTATAGAAATCATTAGGGTTTAGGTCAGGGCTCTACGGCGGATGGTCTAATAATTCTATGTTTTCTTGCTCTAAAAACTCTTTTGTTCTGTGTGCGGTGTGAGAACTCGCATTGTCGTGATGGAGGATGATGCGGCGGTTGCAGTTCTCTTTACGGAGTTCAGAAACAACCTGTGGCAAACAAATGCTAGCATACCATTCTGCATTAACCGTTGTTTGTCCCTCAAGAGGAATAGTCGTAACATGGCCGGTTTTGGAGACAAACGTGGCCACCATTAGAATAGAATAGAATAGAATAATTTCTTATTCAATATTGATTATTACATAATTCTTATTGAAAGTCATTGTTTTATTTACCACTGGTTCGGAAAATACCTCTGTCCTGGGAAGAACCAGCAAGAAACCCAGCGGGATTTTTTTTCAAACATCACAACAGTAATTTCGTTTATACAATTTTAAATGATTTTTCATAGAACCAGCATGGTGGCGATCACCTTATTCCCAGGGGTTATTTTCATTCATGTATTCCTTGATATTATAATAACCCTTTTTGTATAGTTTCTCTTTAATAAAACTTTTAAACTTGTTTATTGACAAACTTTGAATATGTTCTGGGATTTTGTTGTAAAAGCGTATACAATGTCCCATAAATGACTTACTGATTCTGTGGAGTCTAGTAACTGATATTACAAGCTTATGTTTGTTCCTAGTGTTTAATGTATGCACATCCTTGTTCTTATTAAAGCTATTTATGTTTTTATGTACATACATTACATTTTCATAAATATATTGCGATGCCAAAGTTAATATCTTTATTTCTTTAAATTTTTGTCTGAGGGACTCTTTACAATTTAGATTATAAATCGCCCGAACGGCTCTCTTTTGCAATACAAATATAGCTTCAATATCAGTCACACTACCCCATAGCAAAATTCCATAAGACATTACGCTATGAAAGTAACTAAAATACACTAATCTAGCTGTCTCAACATCTGCGAGACTTCTAATCTTTCTTACAGCATATGCTGCAGAACTAAGTCTGCTTGCTAATTTAGATATATGGGGGCCCCATTGAAGTTTCGCGTCAATAGTAATACCGAGAAAAACAGTGGTATCCACAAGACTCAACTCCTCCCCATTTAACAGCACATTGGTATTCGAATGTTTTACATTAGGTATTGTAAATTTAATACACTTTGTCTTATTGCCGTTTAAGAGCATATTGTTGGCGTTAAACCAATGTACTAATTTCGATAGAGCATTAATTTACATCGTCATAATTAATTAACTGCCGTTTGAGTTTGAAAATTAAAGAGCTATCGTCAGCAAATAATACAATATCGTGATTGTCCCCTACAAGATAAGGTAAGTCATTAATATAGATTAAAAACAGGAATGGGCCAAGAATCGAGCCCTGAGGAACGCCCATTGATACTACCGATCCGGAGGAACCTTTACCATTGATCACGACTTTTTGAGTTATGTTACTTAAATATGAAGTAGTCTAAGCTAGAATATAGAAGTCTAAGCTCCAAATTTTTTACACCGTAATGTTGTAGTTTCCTGATTAATGTCTCATGATGAACACAATCGAAAGCCTTGGAAAGATCACAGAAAATACCTAAGGTATCTTGTGAATTCTCCCAGGCATTAAAAATATATTTCATAAGCTCAACACCGGCGTCCGACGTCGAGCGACCCCTTGTAAAACCAAATTGGTTTTTATGAAGTAATTTATTTGTATTAAAAAAAAATTAACAATTGATCCAAAATTATTTTTTCAAAAATTTTACTGAAAGTTGGTAGTATAGAAATAGGTCTAAAATTAGCGGGGTCCAATGTACTACCAGATTTAAATAAAGTATTACTTTACTATACTTCATTAAATCAGGAAACACACCAGAATCGATACAAGTATTAAAAATAATAGCAAGATGAGGTGCAATTAAATCTATTAGGGACGCAATAACTGTAACGGAAATCCCCCACAAATCTGCGGTTTTCTTTACATCAATCGTTTTGAAGTATTTTACAATATTTTGCGGTAATACTTTTTCAAATCTAAATCCTTTTAAACAGGTCTTAACATTCTGTTTGAGCAATGACTCGGCGACAGTTGGAAAAGTATTCAATGACTCTGTTGTCAAGATAGGAATATCAGTGAAATATTTCTCAAACACCACTGCGACTTCGTGATTTGATTTAGTCAATTCATTATTAATTTTTAATTGATAGTTTGAGTTACGAGGTTTCTCTTTACCGGTTTCGGTGTTAATTATACTCCACGTCATTTTAATTTTTAGCCGTCTTAATTTTGTTGCTAATATGTAACGATTTGGCTTTGGAGCAAACTCTTTTAAACATTTTAGAATAATTTTTGACATATTCTTTAAAAGCATCGGAAGGATTATATGATCTTTCATGGTAAAGGTCATATAACCTTCGTCTGCTTTTATGAATTCCTACTGTCGCCCACTCGTTAAATGCCTTGCGACTGTTTCTGGAGAATGTTTTAGAAGTAAATATTTTTTTAAATTCCTTGCTTATAAGGGTAAATAATTCTCCATATAAATAGTCTGCATTGTTCTTATAAGAAAGCGATGGAAGGTTTTTTACCATGTTACTTCTAAATCTCTCCAGGCGTTTTGCATTAATAGGAACAAACACAATTTTCTCAATTTCCTGTCTTTTGTGCATATAAGGTAATGAAACCAGTTGCCCACAGTGATCTGAACTAAGTTTTTGAATTATTGATTTGTTGATTGGTACAACACCTGTAAAAATATTATCAATACAAGTTGCACTACACCCTGCAATTCGTGTAGCTTCAAAGAATAAATTATCAAGATTATAGTATTTGAACAAAGAGTAAAATTTAATATTGATGGAAGAAGTTTCCAGGAGATTGATATTAAAGTCTCCACACACTACAAGAAACTTATTCTGTTTATTAAGCTTAATTAAAACTTCTTCCATAATTTTTTCAAAGGTATCATAATTTGAACAGGGGGGTCTGTAAACACTGACAACAATAAGGTGCTCAAGCTCAACACATGCCATTTCTACAGTACGCTCAACAGAGAGGCTCACAATGTCTTTACGTTCTTTACATGATAAGGATTTATTAGCTAATATTAAGGATCCACCACGTAATTTAGTATCTCTATTGAACGAACTGACCACCTGGTGATTACTGAAATTAAATATGGAGTTGTAATCTTTCAACCAATGTTCAGTAATACATAAAATATGAATAAGGTTACTAAGGTTACTAAAGAACCTGGCATTGAGCGCTGATATTCATTTTGATATTTTAATAAGGAGTCAAAACGTTCCTCGTTATATTTACATGACTTTACCAGATTATCCATGGCCAGTATGTGTTCTTTTATCTCATTCCCTTTTTTTTCGCAACACTCCGTGAACGAACAATTTTTGTTGGCTTTAACTCATTTTCGAACATCCAAACTCGTGACTGCTTTTTTGTTTCGGGTTCGTATGCGTATATCCAGGATTCGTCACCTGATACGATGTTGTATACAGCATTTGAGGATCCTGCGTGGAATCTTTCGAGAGTTCTGACGCACCAAGTAACGCGAGCCGCTTTTTGCTTTTCACAGAGCGAATGCGGTATCCATAGGGAAAACAACTTTTTTATACCTAATTGTTCATGCAAGATTATTTGTATTTGACTCATGCCAATGTCTAAAGTTGCCTGAATTACGCGGTATGTCACATGTCGATCTTCCTAAATCAACTTACGCACAGCATCAACGTTTTCTTGGGTGACTGCAGTTTTTGGACGACCTTGACGGGATCATCACTGAGCTTGACATGTCCACGATGAAATTCAGCAAACCAGCGATAAATTGTGGTTTTGGATGGGGCTTCATCACCAAATGCAGAAATCATCCGGTCAACACACTGTTTTTGTGTTAAACCACTTCGAAAGTCATAATAAATCATCGCTCTTTAATTTTCTCGAGTCAATTCCATTTTATTAACGACTAAAAAAGTTTGACAAAACCTTGTGACAAGACCGAGAATCTTTTTCTGCCGACTTCCAAAAAGGAGACGGTACTCAATTCGAGTGTATGTTTTTTTTTTATGTGTGTTACCTCATAACTTTGTACTGGGCGAACCGATTTCGATGATTCTTTTTTTATATGACAGCTGATAGTTCTCGTGTGGTCCCATATGAATTTGATCAAGGTTAGACCAATGGTTATTGAGTTTTTCTTAAATAACCTATATTGAAGTCGGCTGTACAAAATTTTTAATTTTAAATTATTTAAATAAATAAATGGTATTCGATTTTTAAAACCAAGGAGTTTTCAATTTAAAAAAATTTAATTTGACAGGAACAGTGGAAATATTCCATTCCCGATACTTTTAGTGCAGCCTATGTATCGTCCACTTCATTGCAGTTTTATAGGCACTGATAACGGTTTTGTAACTCGAGCTGAAAGGTTTCGGGACTTTGGTACAGAGCACGAGGGGGACGGAGCGTTGACTTCATAAGACGAGACCTCTCCAACTTAACGTTTAGGTTCCGTGTGCCTCTAACCATTCGGTGATCGCTACCAGTTTTCACCCTCGCGATCACGCAGACATCACTGAACAGTTGTCGTCTTGTCATCATAATGAAGTCAATCTCATGTTTTGTGGAACCGTCGGGGCTCGACCAGGTCCACTTCCTGTAGGGCTGCTTCTGGAAGAAAGAGTTCATCATAAAGAGTCCCTCTTTCTCCATGAAGTCGGCCAGCTGCTGGCCCCTTGGGTTCCGTTGCCCTATTCCAAATTTCTCTACTTTCAGCTCACCGTTCTCTCTTGTTCCTAGTTTTGTGTTGAAGTCTCCTATTAACACCGTATAGTGGGTTTTGGAGGAATGCATGGCTCTTGAGATATCCTCATACATTTCTCCACCTCATCGGGGTGTGCCTAGGTTGGTGCGTAAACCTGTATGACCTTCAGCGAATACCGTTTGGTGATTCTGAGTATAAGGAACGCAACCCTCGTCGACACACTCCCTATCTTTACAACGTTGTTAACGAGAGACTTGTGGACGATAAATCCGACACCTCCTTGGGACAGATGGTTGCCCTCCCGGTGATAGAGCAAGTTGCCGGATTCGAGGATTACCGTGTCTTCCCCCTCTCTTCGGACTTCGGATAATCTGTATTAATTTATTAATAACTGGGGGCCGTTTATTATTGTCATTGCTCATGGGGGGTATATTGCTACAGTTGCCACGCCTGGCGAGCGGGTTGGCAACCGCAGTTTTATTTATTCTAATTTTTGCTGTTATCACGATGACGCTGCTGCCCATCTCCTGCCTGCCTTCCTTTGTTGCCTTTTACGACACCCACGGGAAGATATAGGGTAATGGATATTATTAACCGCCACTACACGGCCACCATTTAAACATTTTATATAGATCTAATTATAAAGGTTATGCGCATAAAGAAATTTCGCATTTGCTTAGAAGTATTGGAGACAGACAATTCATTGGGAACAGCAGATTTATTGGTATTTTGTACCAATTTTTATAGAATATTTAATAGAAAGAGACTAGAGAAAGATATAGACGACGATGCATTCAATTTAGATAAGTAATTGCTTTGGAGGTTTTAGGTACATCATTATCATCATCATCATCATCATCATTACAGCCCTTCACAAGTCCACTGCTGAACATCCGGGCCTCCACCAAGAAATGCCACAAAGCACGGTCCTGAGCCACCTGCATCCATTGACTTCCTACATGACTTACCAGGTCGTCACTCCAACTAGTGGTGGACGCCCTACACTTCGCCTGCCGGTACGATGCTGCCACTGGAGAACCTTTCTTCCCCATCGGTTGTCGGTTCTTCGAGCTATATGGCCTGCCCATTTCCACTTCAGTTTACTTATTCTTTGGGTTATGTCGCAGTAGAACAAGAGTACTTGTTCTACTGCGGATATTCCCGTTTTTAAGTCTATCACGCAGAGAAACGCTGAGCATAGCCCTCTCCATAGCTCGCTGAGCGACTTTGAGATTCCTCATACGGCCAGCAGTGAAGGAGCACGTCTCAGATTCATAGGTCATCGCTGGCAACACGCACTGGTTGTACACGCATCTTGTTTTGAATTTTTAAGGTATGCCTGACGAGAAGATGTATCGTAATCTCCCTAACGCTGCCCAGCCTAGTTGAACGCGTCGATTGATCACTCGGTCGAAATTGGACTTACCTAGTCGGACTATTTGTCCCAGGTAAACATATTAGTTAACAACTTTGAGCTTAGTGCTCCCAACAACTACCGGTATAAGTTTGACAGGGATGAACATGATTTTTGTTTTATCCATGTTCATCTTAAGACCTATCCGTTGGGGACTATTGAGGTCATTGAGCATAGTGCTAAGATCCTCCAGCGATTCTGCCATAAGGACTATATCGTCGGCAAATTCAAGGTGAGTGATGTACACGCCATTGTAGTTAATACCGTATCTTTACCAGGCTAGTAGTTTGAAGACTTCTTCCAATGCAGCGGTGAAAAGTTTCGGGGATACTACGTCACCGTGTCTTACACCTCTCTGCAGTTTGATAGGTTTCGTAACCGGGTTCTGTACTTGAATAGCCATCGTAGCCCTACTGTACAAACACTTCAGCAGTCAACTTGGCATCGCTGAAGCGACTGCAGCATCGTTAAAATTTCGACGGAATCAAAGGCTTTCTCATAGTTCACATACGCAAGACAAAGTAGAGGATTGTACTATTCGGTCTTCAGTACAATTCGCCGAAGGGTATGTCACATATATATATGGTGCTAAAGCCTTTTTGGAAACCGGCTTATTCGAGAGGCTGGAACTTGTCTAGTCTGCGAGATTTTTTTTTTTATAGGATAAGGGTGACAAACGAGCACACAGTCCACCTGTTGGTAAGTGGTTGCTGCGGCCCATAGACATCTACATCTATCCTCAATTACAAGTCAAAATGTAGATGCGTTGTCACCCGTGAGGACTAAGATGGAATGCCTCATTTCCAGTAAAAAGGGCCTCCGGCCACCTGCACTCACCCAGCGAAACGCAGAGGTAAACCTCTACTTCACGCTGGTTTTCTGTGAGGTCGTGGTACCACCCCGGTTCGAGCCGGCCCATCCATGTGACAGCAAAAGCTGCCGCGTGGCTCTACCACTGTTAAAATGATGAGATGATTCGTAATGACTCTAAAACAGCACGTAGACGCGACTCGGAAGGGAAATCGGTCTGTAGTTCTTCAAGAGAGCGTTGTCGCCTTTCTTGAAGAACAAGACCGCCGCATTTCTGCTCCACGCCTCCGGAGTAGTGCTACCATGGAGGACGGAATTAAAAAGCTTCTGAAGGGCTTTAAGTTCCGGTTTTCCATCCGCTTTCAGAAGCTCTGCTGTAATTCTATCGTAACCCGGAGACTTGCAATTTTTAAGGTGCTGGAGAGTCTATTCTAATCATTTAATTCCGTTCATCTAATCTCGCTGAGACTGATTTCCGGGATATCTTCGGAATGGTGTCGGATAAGTCACTTGCGTGTGGCTCCAAACAAACGATGTTCAAACGATGCTGCCACATTCGGTCTTCAGCTTCGACAATTGACTCTTTCTGGCAAACAGATCTCTCGCAAAGACTTTGGGAGCCCTGGTTCCGTGTGATCCCTTCTTCAATACGAGCTGTATTAAAGTTGCAGAAGTCCCACCGCATGTATTTGGAAATCTATCTGTTCTATGGGATCTATCATGTTCCTGTATACTGTCAAATCTGCTGAAGACAGCAGCTTCATTTCCCGTCTAGCAATCATGAGATTAAGAGTGTGATCTAAGAGTTTTTGTGTTCTTCTGCGACAGGTCTTATAGAACTCAGCTCCGACCGCATGGACGTTTCCACAAGCTTGTCATTCATATCGTCCACTTCATTGCAATTTTCTAGGCACTGAAAACGATTTTGTAACTCGAGCTGAAAGTTTTCGGGGCTTTCAATTAGAGAACGAGGGGGGCGGAGCGTTGACTTCATTATACGTGACGTTTAGTTTCAGTGTGCCTCTCGCCATTGAGACACCACTGAACAGTTGTCGTCTGGTCGTCATAATGAAGTCAATCTCATTTTTGTCGAACCGTCGGGGCTTGACCAGGTCCACTTTCTGTGGGGCCGCTTATGGAAGAAAGAGTGCATCATAAAGAGTCCCTCTTTTTCCATGAAGTCGGCCAACATGAAGCTGGCCCCTTGGGTTGCGTTGCTCTATTCCGAATTTCCCTACCTTCAGCTCACCGTTCTGTCTTGTGCCCAGTTTTGCGTTGAAGTCTCCTATTAACACCGTATAGTGGGTTTTAAAAGAATGCATGACTCTAGAAATATCTTCACACATTTCCTCCACCTCATCGGGATGTGCCGGGGTAAGTGCGTAAACCTGTATGACAGGTGGACATGGTGATTCTAAGTATAAGGTATATATCCCTCGTCGACACACTCCCAATCTTTACAACGTTGTTAACGAGAGACTTGTGGACCATAAACGCGACGCCTTAGGACAGATGGTCGCCCTCCTGGTGATAGAACAAGTTACCGGGTTTGAGGATTACCGTGTCCTCCGCCTCTCTTCCGACCTCGGATAATCCTATAATATTCTAGCGCAACTTGTCTGTCTCTTCTTCCAGCTCCAGGATCTTCTCGTCAGTCCTCGTCGTCAGGATACGTGAGTTATATGTTGCCAGGTCGAGTCGTCGTGGGTGGGAACCGAACCTCCACCGGAGATTCTTAGCATATAATATATAGCTTCCTTGCCCCGCCGTTACATCGTTACTGCAGCCAGGAATAGCGTTTTTTTATTGTTATGTGCTGTTATCAGAAATATGCTGCTGTCCATCTTCTGCCCACTTTCTCTCTGTCATCTCTTACTACACCCACGGGAAGATATGGGGTAGTGGGTATTCTTACCCGCCACGGGTTAGGTACAACACGTGAAAAAATATTATTATTATATATTTAAGTGTAAATTCATTATTTTGGATTTGCGGTCAAACGTTATTAAAGGAAAATAGAAGATCGCAACAAAGAGATACATGTTAACTCCCAAAAACATTCTCATTTGAGTTTGTTTTCTATTTAAACACACTTATTTTTTACTGGTACCATTTCAAATCGAAAAACAAGATCGAGTTAGATACAAGCAATCGGTGACGTTAGGTTAGTCCGGCTCATCGGCATACTGTTTCTTGCCGAAATTTTAATCCACACCGCAGAAACTAGACTTAATGCTTCCGAAATTACGATGCAGACGTGCTATTACGACTCAAAGCTCGTTAAATTTTATCAAAACTGTAAAAGCAATTTCATACTATTCACATAACAAGTTTTTTGCTATCAGTTGTTTTGACGTTTGATTTCGATCGAACTACTCAATTGGCAGCTATTCTATCAAGCGAGATGTAGTAATTTCTCCATTCTACCGATATACTCGAACGAAGTTAATTCCTTGTTACATTTCGTTGTATTCAGGGGTGCGATTTGTCTTGAAATTTAATCATATTCGAATCAAAGTTGATACTATGCATGTAATCTATGAGCATCATTTATTCAAAACCCGAATCTTTCGGAAGTGGGCCTGCCGTTTGAGCTAGCTCATGTAAACTGTTTACATTTAATTTTCATTAGAATAGTTGAATTTCAAACGGTTATCCGTTCTCGGTATAAAGTCGAAACGAAACAGGAAATATAGATTATATAGCCTACTACGACGAAAAAGAGAACTTGCCAAATAGCATTTGGAAGTAATGGCAGGAAAAGTGGTAAAGGGGTTTCACAATCATGAACCTTCTATCGGTGTACGGTGTACCTCAAGGTTCCCATTTAGGCCCATTCCTATTTGTATGTATAAATTATATCAGTGTTTTATTATTTGTAAAAACTTAATTTTATAAGCCTTTAAAGATATAGTTATTTGCAACTCTAGTCACTATCGGCACTAACGATAACATATTTTTAAACGTTTTAAAATATTATAGAAAATTTACCAAAACACGCTTACATTATGTTTCTTATAACAACATCATAAATAAAAATATATAGGTATAAAACAGAAATGGTAGTAACTTTTATTCGTGACGTGTACGTTATAAACTGGACAAAAAAATAAAACTGACGGACATTTTTTAAGTAATATTAATTTTAAAATAAGGTTGACAATGATAAACAAACTCAAAACAGGTAGCTTGGCTTTATACTTCGTGTTACTAATCCATTCAAATAGAAGGGCTACTTATAAGCTTCTTTATCACAACTATGTACGTAGTAATTTCGAGTTTGCTTGTGTTGTTTGGCATCAGTTCTATGTTATTCACAAGAGTGGGCTGAAGAAGATACACAGCAAATTCGTTAAAGAATTAGACTTTAAGAATAGGTTTTGACTTGATAGTTACCTCGAAACATCTGTTGCTAGGTATAATATTTCCTTGCTTGAGCATCGTTGTGATTATGTTGATGTTGTTTTTTTTTTAAACAAATGTAGTAAAATTAAAAATTTTGGACAACCGACTTCATTATAAATAAATTGAAATCATCATCAATGTAGTCGAAATAAATTAAATACGCATTATTAAGGATAGCTCAAAAACTACTGGTCAGATCTTGATCAAATATATATGGGACTACTTTCCCAGCTTTACCCCAGCTTTCAAATAAAAATCGGTTCACCTAGAAAAACGATCTGAAGCAATACATATAAAAGACATAGTTGAATTGAGTACCTCCTTTTTTTACATGATTATTTGTGTGTAATAATAAATAATGAATGAATAATGAATATGGTTGCATTTGCGCAGTGTCGAGCGGGGTAGTGTCGGGCTCTGGCGGCGGGGCGGGCGCGGGCGCGGCGGAGGGCGGCGCGGGGAGCGGGCCGCCCGCCGTGCTTCTGCGCTGGAGCGAGGCGCGCCGCTCGCTGGCGCTGGCCGGCCTCTGCTCCACCATACGCCTGTGGGACGCGGACGCTGAGCTGCTGAGCGCTGACATCAATACCGGTCACTCACACATTTTCTTTATAATGTCTTCCACACCGAATTTCGGTCACGGCGGCAGTCTCGAGACTAGCTGTCTACACAGGACAGAACAGGCAGTGCTCGAGTGTATGCGCAAGCACAGGTGCATTCTCTATTCCCTCTCGCATAGTCCAATGGGACGGTAATCCTACACGACTGCTCCCACATTTTTTTTAGTAAAGGAATCAATAAACTATAAAATAGTGCAAAAAAGTGCATACATAAGAAACAATGGTACATATTTTGATTGATTAAATATACATTTCCATAATTATTTTTTTGATTTTGCTTTTCCATATAAATTTCATATGAATGTAAGGACTAATAATAATCCATAGGACATAGCACTGTGTAAATAGTTGAAATAAAACAATTTTGCTGTACCCACATCTGTTAACAACCTATGTTTTTACTGCATACACATCGGAGCTAGGTTTTCTTGATAAGGTCTTAATATGAGGTTCCCTTTGTAATTGAGAATCAATTACAATAAAAAAACCAAGAAAGACTGGAATCTACTAATTCAAGTTTTATCGTTCAACTTAATATTAATAGTAATGCGCCTTACATTTCGCAAAGAAAATTTTATACATATATCGTTTTATTTGTATTTAAAAGCTGTAAACCAATGTAATATTTGAGATACAGCAGCATTTACATCGTTAAATGAGTTTTTACCTCAATCAATGTCAAACACTAGAGCGGAAGATCATTTATATATATATCAAAAAGGGCAATAGTCCCAATATTGATCCTTGGGGCACGCACATAATTAAGGGTGCTCTAGAAGATTCAGTCCCATTAATAACTACTTTTTGCAACCGGACAGACAAGTATGATTGTATAAGGTTTACCGATTTTTAGGATAACCCTAATGACTTAATTTATTTAATACTGTATCGTGATTTACACAATCAAACGCCTTAGATAGGTCACAGAAACATCTACAATATCCTATTTACACTCCCGTGGTTTTTCAAATATATGTTAGAGAAGTGCAATGCCTGCGTCAGTGGTACTTTTTTCTTTAGAAGAACCGTACTGACGGGGATGAAATAGTTTATTTAACGAGAAACGACATAAAATCATTTATTTTTATTTTATTTTTTATTTTATTTTATTTGGAACACCAACAGCATATAAACATTACATAAATACAAATTGGACATTTCGACAAAGCCATTTACAGGTATTCGCATATGGTTATTTAAATGTAAAGAGACCATGACAACAGTAACAATAAACAAAGTAAATCCCCGACGATGGAGAGTGTTTCAAAATTTAAGAGTATTTAAGAATTTGTTTAAGAATTTGTTGCACCATCGGCGCGGGGGCCGAAGAACTCCAACGCAAACAATCTACCTACATTATGAGGTTTGGTACGGAATAGTTCTAATTCGCCGTTATTTATTGACAGTTTGTTAAAAAAGTCACTCGCACGAATAATAAATGAATTGCGGCGGTAGTTAGTATTGACTCTAGGAATAGCTAGTGGCTGAGTACGTCTAGTTGGTAATCTACGCGGAACCCAGATGCTTACCTTTTCCAGCAAAGCAGGGCAATCAATGATGCCTCCGACAATTTTTAATAGATACGTAATATCGAAGAGTTGCCGTCTTTTTTCTAAAGGTAAGAAGTGGTATCTATTGCATCTCGTTTCATAACCATGGTCCAATTGCTTACACTTGTATTGTAGATATCTCAAGAACCTTTTTTGTACGGACTCAATACGGGAAGTATACACGTTATATTGTGGATTCCAGACCACAGAGGCATACTCAAGGATACTGCGCACATAAGCACAATAAAGTACTTTAATCGGTTTAATAGATTTAAATTCATATGTAGACCTTATAATGAAACCAAGAGACTTGGAGGCCTTTTTCACTACGTAATCAATGTGCTTATCATATAAAAGTTTAGAATCTTGAATGAGACCCAGGTCTTTCATAGATGTAACTTTGTTAAGTGACTTATTATTGATTTTATACTGATAATTTATAGGGTTAAATTTACGAGAAAAGGTCATAGCAAAACACTTGGGAACATTCAAATCAAGCTTATTTTGAGTACAGTATTGCACAAAATTATTCAGATCAGATTGAAGGCGATCACAGTCATCAGAGCTGTTAGTGGCCATAAAGATCTTAGTGTCGTCTGCGTATAATAAGACTCTGGCATGTTTGAAACATAACGCAATGTCGTTAACGAATATAACAAAAAGCAAAGGCCCTAATAAAGAGCCTTGAGGCACGCCAGAAGGAATTGTCATCCACGCAGAAGTAAAACCATTTATTGCAACCGCCTGGGATCTATTACTGATGTAAGAAGAAAACCATCTAAATAAATTACCATGTATACCGGCTTTGTACAGTTTCTCAAGGAGCAGCAAGTGATCTATACGATCAAAAGCTTTACTAAAATCGCTAAAAATACAATCAACCTGTAGCCCTGAATCCATTTGTGAAGAGGTGTATTCATTAAAAACTAAAAGGTTTGATACAGCCGACCTCTGCCTTAAAAAACCATGTTGTTCAGGAGTAAAAGAAGACTGCAATGTAGCATATACCTGTCGGTAGACAACTTTCTCAAATATTTTGGCAAATATACACAACTTGGATATAGGCCTATAATTTTTTACATTAGAACGGTCACCGCTTTTATGTACGGGCGTTACAAAAGCTGATTTCCAGGTCATTGGCACTATACCTTCTTTTAAAGAACGCTTGAAAATAATACATAGAGGCGTAACCAAGCTATCTACGCACTGCCTTATAAAAAAAGGTGTTATATTATCAGGCCCAGCGCCTTTATTCATGTTAGTAGTTTTCAGCAATATTTCAACCTCCTTCGGATTTATATTTATGTCACCAATACTAAAATTATCTTGGCACTGATTATCAAGATTAGGTGTACGGCTTTTAGCGTCGGGAACGAGAAAAGTTGATTGAAAGTATTCTGAAAATAAATTACACACCGATTGTCCAGTATCACCAGACTGATCGTCATATGTCATAACAGATGGTAGTGCCTGGGACGGCCCTTTCAGCGACTTTGTGTAAGACCAAAAAAGACGTGGGTTATTTGTTACCGAGTTCTCTACTTTACTTATGTATGACTGATAACACTCACTTTCTAATTTTACGGCTCTCTCTCTCAGAAATGAGTATGTTTCATAATCGTACCGGTTACCATATTTTTTATATTTTTTAAAATATTTGAATTTTTCTTTTAAAACCTTTTTTAAGGCGGCGTTGTACCAAATAGGAAATGAGCTACTACAGATAATTTTGTGAGGTATAAATTCGTCACGAAGATCGGTCAGAATACGATAAAAATTATGAACACTGTCGTCAATACAACCGCTCGATAACAAGACATTCCAATCTTTTTTCGACAAGTTTGAATTAATTTCTACATAATTTCCTTTTTTGTAATTGAAAGCGGTTCTCTTGTTGACAGTCAGAAAACTAGGTATGTCTAAATTTAATTCGATGCAAATTGATCTATGGTGTGAATCCTCTGAGACAAGGGGGTGGTCACTAGGTAGTACATTTACATGGTTATTGCAAAAGACAAGATCCAGAAGCCTATCGTTGCTATTTCGTACGTTATTGTATTGGTCGAGATTACATTCGTTAATTATGTCCAAAAAATTTGCCTGACTTTCGTTTAAAACACCCATTGGCCCTAATTGACCGCTTTCCATTAAGTTCCAGCTAATATTTGGCATATTAAAATCTCCCAATACCATAAACAGGTCGTTGGGTGCAGAGTGAAAGTTATCCCCAAGCTTACTCGCGAAGTTATCGATTTGTGTATTCATTGAATAGCCGCCTCCCTCCCTACATAAATAAATGGTGCAAATGTGTAATGCGAGAAGGCCGGCTTTGGTACGGAGTGTCACTGAGACCCAAATATCTTTGGCGGAGGAGTGCCAAGCCGGGCGGCCGGCGGCGGCGAGCTCGCGGCGCACGGCCACCAGCACGCCGCCGCCGTATCGCTGCCCGGTGGAGCGGTAGTCGCGGTCACGCCGCCACACTATATACCGTTCATCAAAAAGTTCACTATCACTAATGCCATCCAATAGCCAAGTCTCCGTTATTGATATGATATCAAAGCTGCTTAAGGCCACATTTCTCTTAAATAAGCTTGTTTTAGTGCGCAGTCCCCGAGCATTTTGATAAAAAATTTTAATAGCGAATTATAGAGTACACAATCGTTACATTATATATAAAATTGGTTCGGATTTTGGTCTGGAATTCACAAAAATCACCAATGCAAAGCGGCATTGCTTTGCGAAAGCGAGTTGTAAGTAAAGCAATTAACAAAACGACGGCAAAAGCAAAGTTAAATAAGCGAGAACGGTAGTATCTCGTAGATATCGACAACACGCAAACACTGCGTAACATTTTAAAAGCAAAATATGAGGTAAAAATAATATGTTCCACCAGTAAATGCGGGGCGCAGAGAAATTCTACCTCTAAGTACATATAGTTACGATAGCTATTAACAGAAGTGCCATCACTAATGACCGCTGCGTACAGATAGTGAGTAATAGCGATAAGCAATACAAAAGAGTCAGGGCTTCCCACGTCGCGGGCGCAACAATTACAATATTTACGCGAGTTGAAATTATATAATCTTGAGCAATATGTCGTACAAGCATTTAATAACTCGAAATATACGCACTTTATGAATTTTATGAAAATTTTAGAAGATCTTTTTCTGTTTTTATGCGGAACGTCGGTGATGTGTCGGATTTTCGGGCCAGAATCTTGCAATGTTTTATCCACACATATTTGTAGTTTTTTGCTTTCGCCAGATCCTTCGCCTTCTTAAGAAGATCTTTATTAAATAGCGTGAGATGGTCGTTGACGTAAACATGGCCTTCATCGGCGTATCCCAGTTGAGAAACTTTGAGTTCCTTATGTTTACGCGCAGCTGCTACAAACTCTTCCTTGCAGTAACGATTGTTGAGCGCCATGATTATGGACTTTTGAGACTCTGCTTTGAGACTGGGGACTCGGGCAATATAATTGATGTCTTCTTTACGTATAGAGCACTGGATAAATTTACTGATATTGTCCACAATATCGTATAAGTTCTCGGACTTTTTCACTGGAATCCCTTTTATTTCCACGTTATTGGCCCGGGCCCATTGTTCCTTATCCTGTAGATCTTCTTTGAACTTATTTAGGTCAGCTCCCAAAATGTGGATCAAATTAGTGTGTTCCTCAACTTGCGAAATCCTGGATTCCAGGGACTTCACTGTCACCGACAACTGGCTTGCAGTTTGGTGAGCAAATTCAACTGAGCTCTTAAGATTCGATATTTCAAGCTTAATGGTCTTTACATCTTCAATAAGTGACGCCAAGGGTACAAGTTGCTGCGTAATATTCACTAAGGTAGCCTGCATTTCTTCCAATCGCACTGCTATCCCAGGATTATTATAAGATGTTGATGCAGGAGACTGGGCATTTTTGCAGTCAATACAGCGCCAGGTAGATCTTCTTTCCCCAAGTTTACGAAAATTGGTCTCAGTAATACCAGCACAGGCGAAGTCAAACTGGCGTTTACATAAATGACATAAAGGTCCATCAGACACTTTATTCCCACAACGTGTACAAGAAAACATTTCCGCTTAAGATTATTAAACTTAGTAAAGCGGCCCCAGAGTTGACTGTCACTGATGTAGGATTTACTGGTAAACAACCGAGCGCGTGCACCTTTTACTACGTTCCGACGAGCGCGTGTACCCTTTACCGCGTTCTGACGATGACTGTATTTTCACGTCACATAGTGATCTATATAGAATTTTCGCACATGATAGAATCTGTAATAAAAATATTCGCAGTAGAACTAGATTCATCTGTATAGCTCAACGGATCACAAAATCAGAAGTGGCAATGGGCCACTTCTGATGGCAAATATAGCTCGAAAAATCGACACCTGATTCGAAAGAAAGAAAAGAAAGGTTCTTGAGTGGCAACTTAGTATTGTAATTGGAAGTATTTGTTGGGTGCAGGTGGATAATGATCATGCTTTGTGGCGTCTCTTATGGCAGACCTATGTTCAGTAGTAGTCTTGTGAGCTTTTCACAGTGCTCCTTGTAATAATGATGACGATGAGAATTGTGGTGATTTATTTTTAGAATAAGGGTGACAAACTAGGGCACAGTCCACCTGATGGTTAGGTTAGTGGATTCTGTGGGACATTAACATCTACATTAAATCAAAATGCAGATGCGTTGTCAGCCTTGAGGACTAAGATGGATTGCCCCGTTTTCAGTAAAAAGGGTCTCTAGTTCTGTACACTTATTTCAGTTTCGTCTGGGAATCTGTGAGAGGGTGTTCCTTCGTTTTATAGCTGCAGCATGGCTGTAGCACGTACAAAATATGAACGATGTTGATAATGAGGTATTGTGTGGTATGGGGTCGCGCAGAGTGCGAGGCGGCGGCGACGGCGCTGTGGCGCGGGCCGCTGCTGCTGGCCGGGTTCGGCGACGGGTCCGTGCGCGCGTGGGACGAGCGCGCGCCCGCCGCGCCCGCGCTCGCGCTGCACGCGCACGCCGCGCCCGTGCTGTGCGTCGCGCTGCGCCCGCACCGCCACGCGCTGCTCACCGGCTGGTGAGTCGCACGCGCACACACGCACACACGTACACACGCCGCGCCCGTGCTGTGCGTCGCGCCGCGCCCGCACCGCCACGCGCTGCTCACCGGCTGGTGAGTCGCACGCGCACACACGCACACACGTACACACGTACACACGCCGCGCCCGTGCTGTGCGTCGCGCCGCGCCCGCACCGCCACGCGCTGCTCACCGGCTGGTGAGTCGCACGCGCACACACGCACACACGTACACACGCCGCGCCCGTGCTGTGCGTCGCGCCGCGCCCGCACCGCCACGCGCTGCTCACCGGCTGGTGAGTCGCACGCGCACACACGCACACACGTACACACGCCGCGCCCGTGCTGTGCGTCGCGCCGCGCCCGCACCGCCACGCGCTGCTCACCGGCTGGTGAGTCGCACGCGCACACACGCACACACGTACACACGCCGCGCCCGTGCTGTGCGTCGCGCCGCGCCCGCACCGCCACGCGCTGCTCACCGGCTGGTGAGTCGCACGCGCACACACGCACACACGTACACACGCCGCGCCCGTGCTGTGCGTCGCGCCGCGCCCGCACCGCCACGCGCTGCTCACCGGCTGGTGAGTCGCACGCGCACACACGCACACACGTACACACGCCGCGCCCGTGCTGTGCGTCGCGCCGCGCCCGCACCGCCACGCGCTGCTCACCGGCTGGTGAGTCGCACGCGCACACACGCACACACGTACACACGCCGCGCCCGTGCTGTGCGTCGCGCCGCGCCCGCACCGCCACGCGCTGCTCACCGGCTGGTGAGTCGCACGCGCACACACGCACACACGTACACACGCCGCGCCCGTGCTGTGCGTCGCGCCGCGCCCGCACCGCCACGCGCTGCTCACCGGCTGGTGAGTCGCACGCGCACACACGCACACACGTACACACGCCGCGCCCGTGCTGTGCGTCGCGCCGCGCCCGCACCGCCACGCGCTGCTCACCGGCTGGTGAGTCGCACGCGCACACACGCACACACGTACACACGCCGCGCCCGTGCTGTGCGTCGCGCCGCGCCCGCACCGCCACGCGCTGCTCACCGGCTGGTGAGTCGCACGCGCACACACGCACACACGTACACACGCCGCGCCCGTGCTGTGCGTCGCGCCGCGCCCGCACCGCCACGCGCTGCTCACCGGCTGGTGAGTCGCACGCGCACACACGCACACACGTACACACGCCGCGCCCGTGCTGTGCGTCGCGCCGCGCCCGCACCGCCACGCGCTGCTCACCGGCTGGTGAGTCGCACGCGCACACACGCACACACGTACACACGCCGCGCCCGCACCGCCACGCGCTGCTCACCGGCTGGTGAGTCGCACGCGCACACACGCACACACGTACACACGCCGCGCCCGTGCTGTGCGTCGCGCCGCGCCCGCACCGCCACGCGCTGCTCACCGGCTGGTGAGTCGCACGCGCACACACGCACACACGCCGCGTCCGTGTGATTGTCGCAAGAGGCTACAAAGTGAAACCAATCAGAAGATGGGCGTCTTGTTTATAACGAACAAAAATAAAAAAACTGCCATGGCCATCTCGCTTGCCAAGCATGGCGACTATGGCTAATATGCCCCTATGAGGCAATCTAAGAGGGAGACCTATTCAGCAATGGCTTTTAAAAGACTGTAACGGTAACGGTAAAGGCACATTGAGTTTTTATCGTAATCCTGTCGTATTTTTCTAATAAATAAATAAATTGATAAATTAAATATTATATGTGTGTTTAACAGCATGGACGGCGTAATCCGCGTGTACGACACGCGCAAGATGGCGGCGGTGGAGGTGGTGCGTGCGCCCGGCCCGCTCGCTGCCGTCGACGTGCACCCGCTCTGCGACCTGCTGGCCTGGTGCGTACTCGCACGCACACACGCACACCTACAAGCACACGCACACGTACACGTACACTTATGCACGCACGGTGGAGGTGGTGCGCGCGCCCGGCCCGCTCGCCGCCGTCGACGTGCACACCTACAAGCTTACACGCACACGTACAAACACGCACGTACACGTACACACTTACATGCACGCACTCACGTTCACGAGTCAAAAGCATCGCATATTTATTACTTGAAGCTATTAGTTTTAATGTTAACTTTCATTTAATATAGATTATAAATAATTCTTATTGTAAGTAATTTTTTACTTTTGATTTGACAACTAATTCGGATAAGAAACCAAATAAAATCTCATTCCAAAGTGGCGCCGATCTGGTTGCAGAAATAGTTGTGGATCATTAGTTAAGCATTGTAATGTTGAAGGTTCTAATATGAGATGTTTTAAAGATTTTTAGTATAACGTGAAAAACAAAAATATAACCTAATAAAATCTTTGTACACTCCACTTCAGTTTAAATCAAATTGATTTAATTTGTGTTTTCCAGTGGGTCTGTGAACCAATGTATTAGCATCTACGATCTGAAGGGTGCAACTCTCAACACAATTAAATTCCACGAGGGTTTCATGGGTGCACGGATCGGACCAGTCTCCTGTCTCACTTTCCATCCACTAAGGTAACGTGCAATTTTTTATTACCCGACTGCCACAAAAGGCGATAATGTTTTTCGAGTGTATACTGCGTGGCGCCTAGGTTATCACGTTAAATAACACAGCAATTAATAACAGTTGATATATGTCTGTTAAAATAATAAAATAAACAATAATAAAAGAAAATAAAAAATGCATTTTTCAAACAAAATAAATAGTGTAAAAAATTGACAAGAAATAAATCATCATTTATAATATTAGTTGACTGACCTGAAGCGACCTGTAAAAGCGGCAACAATACTAAGTTTCGACACTCCGTCCCATTTCTTGTCACTTCGCGCTTAAAGAATTATGCCTTAAGTCCTTTATTTTAAATAAATTTTTAGCTTGAATTACACACCCGCAGGGCACGGTCCCTTTGTTTTTGATTTCGCGCGATTTATAAAATTATGCCTCAAATTGTTAGCCGTAAGTACATTTTTTCTTTATTTAAGTAATTCAAATTGGCAACGTTTAAACTACGTATATCGCCTTCAAATGCCATGGGTCTTTGACCTTCTAGTATTCATCAGGTGATATCTGTATGCATTTACATGATGTTATTTAATATTAAAACGAAAAAAATGCTACCGCGACTAAAATATTAATTGTTCTATATTTTTTTAGTTATGTATGTTTAAAGAAATTTATGTAGGATACGTCTTTTCATTTAACCGATTCGTTGCGGCACCAATTTTCGACAACTTTTAGCTGTGGCGGCGAACAAATATTTCATGTTCAAGTTAAGGAAAGGTGAAACCCCTAAAAAAATTCAAATTTTCAAAATATCCAGAAACAAAGCTGCAGGCATGAACTACTTACAAAATAATGAATATTTTGACTTGATTAATTTTCCAAAAACGCAATTTGAGCGAGTTATAATGATTTAAAAAAAGACACGACTCGTGTGTCATACGCTACACACAAAAGTAATCGATGATGATGATGATCCGCACTAAACCGGTTAATGTGATAACTTTATCGTCACTCGGTATATGTATGTTTATTTCTTAGACTCACTTTGTAACTTAAACGGCTTTATGGATTTAAAGATAATGTCTTAATCCATCCTATATTAGGCTGTCGTTAGATTCGTTTTAGTTGTGGAAGTGACGGGTCTAAAATTATTCTCTTCTCTTTAACCTTTTTTACGCAGTTGGGTTTTTTATAATTACTGTTTGAACCATTGAGCTTGTTTATCATAAGTGTTTTGCTTTGTTCTTTATGTTTCCTTGTCCTGAAGGTGTATTTAAAGTAGACATTATGACATAGATTTGATTTTGATTCAAATATTATTGATAATGTGATCGACAAGTGAAATTTTTCTATATATTATTTTACTTATAAAAAATTTTGCCCTAAATTCTTTAATAGAAATATTACTCACAATAATATTAATTTTAAAAGTGGCTCTTTTTTTAGAATACGGGTGACAAATGAGCACACATTTCACCTGATGGTAAGTCAATGCTGTGGCCCATAGACATCTACATTTATTCTCAATTAAGAATCCAAATGCGTTCTCACCACTGAGGACTAAGTTGTAATGCCTCGTTTTCAGTAAAAAGGGTCTCCGGTCTCCGGATCTCTACACTCCCGATACGAAACACTGCCGCAGTCCGTGAGATCGTAGTCCTACTCATTCGTGCTACCACCATAATTTAGCATAATATATTTTAATTTCAGATGCGCTTTAGGCGTGGGCTCGAAGGACTCTACTGTGTCAGTGTACGTGTCGGAGCCGCGGCGGTGACCCTCGCTGTACAGCCTCGCGCTGCCGCTGCCCTTCCACCAGTGAGCGGGGCCCACACACCGCCCGCCGCCCACTGCCCACTGCCCACTGCCCACTGCTGCCTCTCACTCGCCGGTACGTGACCTCGCTGTACAGCCTCGCGCTGCCGCTGCCCTTCCACCAGTGAGCGGGGCCCACACACCGCCCGCCGCCCACTGCCCACTGCCCACTGCCCACTGCCCACTGCTGCCTCTCACTCGCCGGTACGTGACCTCGCTGTACAGCCTCGCGCTGCCGCTGCCCTTCCACCAGTGAGCGGGGCCCACACACCGCCCGCCGCCCACTGCCCACTGCCCACTGCCCACTGCTGCCTCTCACTCGCCGGTACGTGACCTCACAGATTATCTCATGGGCAAAATATTTGCATTAATTGCGAGGCTTGATAACGGGATTAGTAATCTCAATTTTATTATTGTTTTGAGTTGTTATTAGGAAGATGATGCTATTCATCTCCTATATAATTTCCCTATGTCGCCGCTTACGACACCCACGGGATGGGTGGGTATGGGGCAGCGAATTCTCCTACGCCACCACTACACTTCCTCATTCATTTTTTGTGTTGAAAAATTTATCAAATTATTTTTTTAATGTGTATTGATGGTGGTATAGGAGAGTACACACAGAAATTTGAAAAACAGTTATACATATCATAGTAGCATACAAACACTTATGGGCAGCAGCATCTTCCTGATAACAGCAATATCACAATAAAAAACTGCGGTTGCCAACCCGCTCCGGTGGAGGTTCGGTTGCCACCATAGACTTCTCGACCTGGCAACGTACAACGCACGCACCCTGAGGACTGACAAGAAGATCCTGGAGCTAGAAGAAGAGATAGACAAGTTGCGCTGGAATATTATATCCGAGGTCCGAAGAGAGGGGGAGGACACGGTAATTCTCGAATCCAGCAACTTGTTCTATCACCGGGAGGGCGACCATCTGTCCCAAGGAGGTGTCGGTGTTATCGTCCACAAGTCTCTCGTTAACAACGTTTTAAAGATTGAGAGTGTATCGACGAGGGTTGCGTACCTTATACTCAGCATCACCAAACGGTATTCGCTGAAGGTCATACAGGTTTACGCACCAACCTCGGCACACCCTGATGATGAGGTGGAGGAAATATATGAGGATATCTCTAGAGCCATGCATTCCTCCAAAACCCACTATACGGTGTTAATGGGAGACTTCAACGCAAAACTAGGCACAAGAGAGAACAGTGAGCTGAAAGTAGAGAAATTCTGAATAGGGCAACGGAACCCGATGAGCCACAGCAGCTGGCGGACTTCATGGAGAAAGAGGGACTCTTTGTGATGAACTCTTTCTTCCAGAAGCGGCCCCACAGAAAGTGGACCTCGACCAAGTCGACGGTTCGACAGAAAATGAGATTGACTTCATTATGACGACCAGATGACAACTGTTCAGTGATGTCTCCGTGATCGCGAGGGTGAAAACTGGTAGCGATCATCTTCTCGTTAGACATACCTCAAAACCTGAAAACGAAACTGTACAATCAGTGCGTGATGCTCTGACTTACGGATCTGAGACGTGGTCCTTCACTGCTGGCCGTATGAGGAAGCTCAAGATCGCTCAGTGAGCTATGGAGAAGGCTATGCTCGGGGTTTCTCTGCGTGATAAACTTAGAAATGAGGATATCCGCAGTAGAACCAGAGTAACCGACATAGCCCAACGGATTAGTAAGCTGAAGTGGCAGTGGGCCGGCCATATAGCTCGAAGAACCGACAACCGATGTGGAAAAAAGGTTCTCGAGTGGCAGCCTCGTACCGGTAGGCAAAGTGTAGGGTAACCCCCCACTAGATGGAGTGACGACCTGGTAAGACATGCAGGAAGTCGATGGATGCAGGTGGCTCAGGACCGTGCTTTGTGGCATTCTTTGGGGGAAGCCTATGTTCAGCAGTGGACTTGTGAAAGGCTGTAATGAAATGAATGTAATGATACAAATAAACCCCCTGAGCTTAACACATTTGCTGTCCCGTGCACTACATATAGGTCATTGCTATTGTCTTACTATTATCTGAAAACCAGACAGTGAATGAGTTAATTTAAGGCAGTTTTTTCAATATAACCGACAGATACTTAAATTTTATTATGTTATATTTGTTTTACTGACAACTTACTAGAAGGTCGTTTAAATTACAGGTTTACGACAGGACACCAAAGAACAAAGGCAAACCACAAACGCGACTGCGAACTGTCGCGTCCACTTAACTATAATTCGTATATACAGCGGCATAGATAATATACACATACATATAACAGCTGTATCCATGCACTCGACTGTACAGCCATAGACAAACATTCGATCGTTATTCTTACAAATTAATGACACCATTAAAGTTTTCTGCCGGTTTCGCCAAATTCTCTTTCTATTATCGTTAACGTTAATAGATAACTAAAAATGAATCACAACATTGAAATGTCTTGTCCATTCATTTTTATAATGTTCCATTGTTAATGACATGATATGCTATAATAGGCTGTATTATGACGGGCGTATGGGTACTTATGCTAATTAATATAAGATAAAGCGTTGTTCCGTGTCTGTCTCACAATATGCTCTCTCTAACCGCTCTCGTGTCTACATATAATATTGTCATGCGTTATTTCATACATTCTTTTCAGTTTTCTCCTTACACTAAATTAATAGTATCATCGCAAATCTTGACTCTTTTACCGTTATAATCACAACCTTGTTATACGTTACGTACGTAATAAAGTTAATTTTAGGATTAAATGCTAATCTTATGCTGTATATAATATAAGATATTGATGAGCAGCTAGCCGGCTCAAACGTGAGTAGTTTTTTACGAAACGTGACAAAAATGTAAAATAGCAGCTGCTGTTTCGTGTGAAAACCAGAGATTCTTACAGGTAACGAGACCTATCTCAGTCCTCGGGGGCGATCACTCATTTGCATTTTGATTCTTAATCGAGAATAGATATAGTTGTCTATGGGCCACGTCATGCACTTACCATCAGGTGGATTGTGTGTCCGTTTGTCACCTTTCTATAAGTAATAGTCGTGGCGACCATAGGATTCTGTCTTCTTTTTTTTTAGTATAGAACCTTCTCTGTATTATATAATATGATTTAATTACTGTGGAGTAAAATATCGTTAAAATAACTTAAGTGGTACTTTTTATAGAATAAGGGTGACAGACGAAATAATTAAATGGGTAAATAGATTTATCAAAATACAGATGTGTTGTCACCCGTAAGGACTAAGATGGAATGTCTTTTTTCCAGTAAAAGTCTTGTGTTATATTATTCGAACAAATTCAAGTTATTTTTGTAACTTTATGATACATACCTTTTAAAGTAAAAAGAATACAGTGCCCTGCCGTCGGACTTAAGGCTCTTACTTTATTATTAAATGTATATGATTTTTCTACAAATTAAGTAAATAAAAGACAATGCATTTTTAAGCCCACCGATTATATTTCCTATACAGAATATTTTTGCTACAAATCCTATCTTAGTTCTGTTTAATAATGCAATGTATGTGTGAAGGATGCGTTACTCAAACTTTAAATTGCCGTCTCGAGTTGCCAACGGTCGCGCAGTGTGGACACGGGAGCGAGAAGTGGAGCCGGAACATTTGGTGCTAACTTTATATCGGTACGTTGATATTTATCGTTCGGTGTGCGTGCGAGTCTGTGCAAGTGCGTACGCGCCATGTTGGACAACGGTTGCGCACGTATATAGCTTAGCTAGCGGACATTTGTACATTTAAAGATTAATAGCTAAGATCCGCGTAATAAAATAAAGTCTTTTACCTAGTTTGAAGAGCACCTAATTAACTAAAGCCCCCCCCCCCCCATCAATTGCGTGCTCTATTCTCGTCACCACTACTCCCAAACCCACTACATTAGGAAAGACACACCACTCGAGTAAAGAAGTGACTGCGGTGGCTGACCTCTAAATTAAACTACGTAAAACACGTAATTTTAATTTATTATGCAGATTTTAGCTAGTTAATGTTTAATATAATGGATCTCCGCAAATTAACGCCTGATTCTATTAATTTGTAAATTTATATTCCCACATGAATGTTATACATTTACTGGTGATATTCCTCGATGTGAGGAATCACGTTAAAAAAATATACAAACCTATTCATGTAATAGCGGGCCTTAACGTTAGATCAATGCATTTTAAGTTATTTTTGTTACAGATTTAATCATAGGTTATTTATTTATTTTTGTCTTTATTGCACCAAAAACGTTTGAACAAGAGGCGGACTTAATGCTTTAGGACATTGTCTAGCAGCTAACCTTGGCTAGAACAGAGCATGAGTTATGGCCAGATAGGTTGTTATGATTCAAATTCAATATCCATTTAATATCATGCAACTCACATAAAATATACACATATATATTTGAATACATATATGAACCACATATACACGTATTTATACATATAAATGTGTATATAAATAACTAAAAATACTGTAATAAATGTATTTTCTCACTCGTCGGTTTGTATTCAGTTTTGTAGACTACAGATATGTTCGTATAGTTTTCTTTTGAATACATTCAATATTTACAAATCGTAAATCACCTTTACTTTTTTTGGAAAAGGGATGTGACATTGCTCTATCGGTACAGGCCTGCATTTAGGATACACGGAATCGCGGACAATGCAGGAACATTGCGAGCGAGGTAGCCAAAATATACAAAACTCCACAAACCCGTTGCTTTAAATATGTAAACGACTTTAAGTGTAAATATCGCGGCATTAGTTAGGAGCTATGTTATAACATAAAATGCAATATAAAATAATTAATTTATTTAGTGTTACGGAAGAATGTGATCGAGCGAAAATATTATTGGCATGGTGAATTGCGTTGGAAATTGTCTATTATATAATATTCATTCAATTCTAAACTCAGTTTTTTTAATTTAATCTTTTGGATACGAAAAAAATTAAATAATGCCCATCGTTGAAAAGATGTAATAATACATTTACGGCAATATCAAGCTTCCATTAAAAAAAATTGTTATATTTCTAT
This sequence comes from Parnassius glacialis, assembly GCA_033319125.1. NCBI lineage: Eukaryota > Metazoa > Arthropoda > Insecta > Lepidoptera > Papilionidae > Parnassius > Parnassius glacialis. Next base: position 55,556,050 of record JAVANC010000005.1, read on the forward strand.
TTCCAACGCTGTTCGCGCGCGTTTACAATTCGATTATTTGAGCGTTACGAACGTTACTTAGGCGAAATATTAGCGATTTACGTGGCACGCCATCGTAGAAGTGTTCAAGTGGTGCTACACGATATACTACGGGACTTTAAGTTATACTCGCCAGCTGCTTTGTGTTCTGTGTAGTGACTAGTGGCGACTTGGGAGCGGTTAGGTTGTGTTTGTTACCAACATAACGTTAAAAGTACCACTAATATGTCAATAATTTACTTATTTCATCGAAAAATGTTTTTTCTGGCGAAATGATTGTTATAATCTGGACTTTTATATTTTATAATACGGACTGAATCAATGGCAATATTATTTAGATTTGTATTTTGGTTTTGTTCTCATAACAGTGGACGTACGAAATCAAATTTTGTACTATTTTTTTTATAAAATAAAAAACAAAACATGAATAATATCGTAAAGTGAAATTTATTAAGGATTATTCACTGGGGAAAAATCTTTCATAGAAATCAAGGACTTGTATGTGTGCTACTAGACGGGCACTGCGGTACTTATATATTGCGCACTAAGTTACGTAATTTTACGTCAATTCTCCATAACTCTAGTAGACTGTACCTAAGCGGGCAACGAGACTGGGAGTCGTCTAGTTTCAAAAGCCACTAAAATCAGTTATGCTTATTTTCCACAAACTAGTAAAAACTTATCGTTGACGATAAATGTTATAGACAATAATCTTTTTTGTATGGTATGAACCCACAGAATATGGCAACACACATAACATAATTAAATAAAAATATGGAGTTTTTTCTTTTATTTTAGCGGCTTATGAAACTCACCCCTGAAATAAGAGGTATTTGATAGTAACATGTCCCTTTTTTGTGGGTTTTGCAACTGACAAAATCTTAACAAAGGATGGTGTTATGCAAGATATCAACAACCACCAAGATCAACCAAAGTAAGAAAGTAGGTGAATGTAGCTTTCATTAAATCTCATAAAAATCCAGAATTAAGTAATTTATTTTGATTGATAATATAAAAAAAAAGATTAATCAGCTATAGGCATGAAATAAAATATTTTTTGTGTTTAACTAATTTAATTTACGTACATATTAAAAATATAGTAAAAATTAAAGAATTTAAACTTGACAAATATTATCCGTAAATCCTGCTTCACACAAATCAGTCTTTTCTGACAATCTTAGAAAGTCTCCCGTTTCAGCCTTCCAAGTTTCTTCACTCATCTCCATGGTTTTTTTTAAGAAGTTTTATGACGTCTTGAATTTTGCTTGTTTTATGTAAACACGATTTAGTTGGATTACTTGAGGAGATATCATAGTGTTTTTTTTGTGATAGTCTTTTTTCACGTGTTTCGTTTCTATACGTCTCTTCACCCTGTACTAAAATGTTTTCTTTTTTCGTTCTTATAATAAAAAACCTTTTTGTTTCCATAAACTGAAAATGCTAAGACGGAGTAGGTTTAATGATGGACTCGTAACTTTTTTCCAATCAAATACAGGAATTAATGCTAGATCTTTGCATACACCATTTTATTCTAATATATATAAACAGCTTCGGATAGAGGTTATCACTTCTTTAGTTTTCAATGTTTTCTCAATTCTGGAAAACAACCTATCTGGAGGTATAAAGGAGTGACCTACAACAGGGAAGATCAGCTCTATTTTCTTGATAGTGTTTGGGGCTTCTGTGTACAGCCATATACCGAGCATAGCTATCATGCCTGTATTTTTGTTTTGTCCGTCGCAACCGTCGGATACTTCGTAGAATTTTTATTTTATCTCCAAATTGAATTTTTTTCAAGAAATCGTAAACTGCCCTAACTATCTACCTATGCAGTGTGAAGTTTCATCCCAATAGTAGGAATGAACGTTATTTTTGTCCAGTTTAGCCTTTGAATTTCCCACAACAATGACGAAGTGGTAAATGTTGATTTGACGACTGTAGTAGGCAGATTGATCCGCAACTTTGGGCTTTGCCTGGTTTTTGGCAATTGAAGGTTATGGTTTGAAGAATTTCATTTTCTTCTTGCAATATTGCATAGAAGGCTTTGTATTTAAGGCGATGAATTCTTTTTTCGACCATAAGTACATTTTTCTTGGAAGCATCCTTCGTTTTCATGCGTTGTAACAGTTCAATGCACGTTGAACACACGTCTGTCCTAGTATTCCCAAAGCCTATATTATACTTAATATTAAAACATGTCTGAAAAAACTTTGTTTAACTGTCAAATCCTCGTCACGGGCAGCGTTATACATACGCCACATTTTACGTATTGTCTAGCTTGAAGCAAAAGATATATTCTATTGATACTTTTATATCTGGACATGATAATTTACTAAATCGAAACGCCTTATGCTTGTATCCACACTGAGGAAACTACGGCAAGCTTGAGGGTTTGTACCTAAAACTGAAATAACATTTTCAAATAAAGGTTCAGAAATAAACGTTGCAAGTAAAATATGATAGTAGGATAAAAATTCAAAGAATTAAAGAATTCATACTAAGAGCTATTTCTTTCAGACAATCTCAACCTTAAAGAATAGCGATTTTGAACTAAAAATAATCAACAATAACAAAACTTAATGTAGGTATTTAACAATAGGTCAATAATGTCGTTGGTTATGGCATCTGTGTTACCATATATCCACCAACTTCATGTATCTTTTCTAAATTTATCAAAAATAATTAAAATGACTACATCAAATGCTGCACAACAAATAAACAAATACCTACAAAAGATATATGAAAGTAAACTTCCAAATTTACATGAATAATAAAACAGTTTTAAAAAAGTTTTATGTTCCATAGGTACTGCATAATACCATTCTTGCTAATGTCGATGCTGATTTTAAAGGATGAATCATGACCGTTTTTCGCGTAGAATCTCACGTTTCTAGGTTGCTTTATTTACAGATCGTTTCCTTGTCTTTTTTTGGATCACATTTTCTCACAAATTTCATTAAGTCCTCCATTTTTTAAGCATAAAATCAATAAATTACCAAACAGATTTACATTACACAACAAAAATCGCCATCCTGTTTGCATAGTTAAGGCAACGTGTCAAAAATGATGCGCTACTATTGGTCAGTCAAGTTATAGGGGCTTATGAAAGCCACATGCAATGTTTTAGTGGCTTTTGATCCTAATCGTTGACTTTACGACTATTTTTGTTAGTGTTTTAGAGGGATTCGACACTTAACTGAATGACCAAACTTGAAGTAATAATAAAACGCTTACACATAATAATATAAGGTTGATTTTAGGATAAAATCGCTTAGGGGGTTTTGAAACTAGATGACTAGAGTTATTTATTTTGTGAACCGCGAACATTGTTTTCGACAGTCTAACACTGATTTTATTTAATGTGAGTAAAAAACACTGCTATTATTTATGAGGGCACTTTGACAGAAACAAAAACTTTTATTTAATATAGTATAGATTATAAATAATACTTATTGAAAGTCACTGACAATCTGATTTGAAGTTTTTTTTTAGTTATGTAAGTAACTTTATTTCGTATTTGCCGAAAAACAATAACTTGCGTAAATGAAAATACAGCTGCGTGATGTATTTATCGTTACTTTACAGTTACTTACAGTTTTTGTTTTGAATTGCCGGTCTAGTAGACTAGTAGCATACATGAAAGTCTGATAGGAATATATCATTATCATTTGCTTATTTGATAGATCATAAGTGTCAATTGTTTTTATTGTCTATGGTAAAACAAAGGTTTATCTTTTCGCACGCTCCCACCTCGCCAACTGTATGTACACTTATACTAGTAAATATATTTTATCCATACCTATGTTATGTATTCGAGAACTTAATTATTGCGTATTGACTCACGTCGTCAGATTCGTAATTTTCGTTCAAGAAAAGTATACCTTACGTGATTAGTGATTTACAGAAAGTTCCTAACACTTAATTACTAGATGCCATTTTTTTTATGTAACCGTAAGATTTTCTTTTACTACGTAACAAATGAAGATTGTGTTCTTTATATTAGTATAGTTATTCAAGATACGCATGCGGTGTTCAAAGGGGTTAGTTTTATTTTATATAGTTTCTTATTCTGTCGAGTGAGTCAAGTAAGATATGATTGTAGAGTTAAGAATAAAGGTAACTTTAGACAAATTGATTTGAACAAAATTTGAGTAACAGTTTTAATCTAATTATTATTAGTTGTGGCCATTCGCGTGTCAAACGAATTGGAGGTTTGAATGATCAATCAGGTAATCGGATATATTTATAAACTTATTGCATTTTGTCTATGAAATGATCGATTTATCATCGCTTTTACATATTGTGTAATTTAATTGTACATTATTGTTGTTGTTAAAATAAAACATGGTACATAAATAATATCTTGTTATTTTTCATTTTTGAAGTGAAAACTTCTTTAGCGGCGTTGTGCACTTTTTTTGTAATGGGTAAAAAAATTTAAACTCTCGTCAGGACACGTGACCTGATCGAAAATTCGTAAGACGGACGGAGAGTAGACAGCCGGCGCGGCGTAGGAGAGGAAGTATCCCCCTTTCTTTCTACGGCGCGGCGAAAATGTATGCCTGCGCCTGCTGTTTCGTTTAGGCGGCGCAGGACGCTTGCGCGAACGTTCGTGTGTGTGATTTTTCTGAGAGATAAACTTTTTAATGTATTATAAATTGTCATGTTTGTGTACGATAGCGCAATAAATAAAATATTGTATTCTACCACATAAGTACTTTTATACTGATAATTAAAGCAATTCGTGCAAAATTATTCCCTAACCATTCCAAAATATCAAAAATGCACAACGTTAATATTCAAGTTTTCACTTCTGCCGGCACTCCCGGAGTGCAACCCGTCGTTTTTTTTATTACCATTCCACATGAATAACTATGATCTGACTGCATGGCAGTAATCAAAGCCGCGTAGTTTTAGTGTAATGAGATGAATGAAAGGTATAGAGAATGTTATTTCTATAGAACTATCTCATATTTAAATTAAAACCCTGTTTTATTAATGTGATAATCGTAATGTACCTACCATGATACTTTGATGCACAGTATTGGTTATAACTTATAACCATTGCATGGATGATAACTATAATATAGCTGTGGTAACTCAGGGTCTAAGCACTCGCCGTAAATTTCAAAGTACGCGAGTAACCCAAGTTCATCTCTACCAGCACCTATAAAATCGTTAATTTCTATTTTGTACCAAGTGCACAGCAGTGAAGGTAAAAATCTCGAGAATACCTGCATGTCAAAGGAATAAAATATTCCGAGAAATCCTTCAATATGCACTGAAGCAGAGCTACGGACTAATTGCCTCTCTGACAAGTGGTAAAATTAAAAACTGGTCAGACATTGATCAATTTGAAGCGTCAGTAGCCTAATGGCAGGGGGTGGACCGCGAACTCTAATGTCGGTCGTGGGTTCGAATCCGCCATACGACTACTGTCGTAAACCACTTCTAACACAATCATTTTAAGCTTACCAGAAGTGGTTAAAGGAATATTAGTAATGTTTAATAGCATTACTATTATTTTTTTAAATAAAATGGGCAGCGTTATACATGGGACCACATGAGAAGCACCAGCTTTCAAATAAAAAAAAGAATCTTCGAAATCGGTTCACCTAGAAAAAAGTTATGAGGTGTGTTACATCATAACATTAAAAAAAACAGCCGAATTAAGTACCTCCTCCTCTTTCAAGTCAGTTAAAAATTAAGAAGAGATTAATGCCTTTTCAAAAAGCTATACGAAGAGAGATTAAAAATATTGAATCTAACTAAGCTGAAATCTCGCCGTATTGGAGCCTCTGATACAGCGAGATCAGAGGAGACCTTATTGAGCACTACAACATATTGACCCACAAATATAATCAAAGATGTCACATAAGATATCCATCGACCTAGAGATCAAATTGTCCGAGATTGGCTTATACCGCTCACACTAATGTGGGACATCACACTAACAGAATCAAACATATGGAACAAGTTGCCTCAAGATGTGGTTAATGCTCCTTCTGTGATTAGTTTAAAAAACAAACTGGACAAATGGTGCAACTAGTACTATCCAATTTAGTGTATTTTTGGTGTGGACTTGGACTATTATAAAACACCAACTGTAAGCTGCTCACCTATTACTATTCAAAATCTCACCTGATAATAATAATGTTCTTTGTAAAACATTCTAAAATACCTTGTGAAGGTTTGAAAATAAAACAGCCTGGATGACTCCAGACTGATGGCAAAACCAAAGGTACATTACAAAGGGATAATATTTTAATCTCAAAGCAGTAAAAGCACTATGTAGATTAGTTTTTTTTTTTTTGGAGTTTATGGCTGGTATCTAGGACCTTTAGGCCAAGTCTTGAGTATTTTTATTCGGTTTATTATAATTTCTCCAAAGGAGAATGCCCATTAATGTATGGAATCCCGTACCATGTTGCATCAAAATCAAACTTTGTTTTTTATGAACTACACTGATCATATTAACTCCTACAAGTTATTTTTTTTTACAAAAACCTGGGTTTTGGAGTTATTTTATAAAATCGAAAATAACCTAAAAACTAATTCTATGTTTACGACACTACCAACGACCAATTTTAAATAGACACGTTCAACACAGACGAACTTTATGGCTCTAAAAACAGAGTTATCCACTAATATCAGTAAGAATTAAATCAACATATAGCCGTGCTACAGGATGCGTGACTGAAACTCGGAGATTTGCACCTTTTTTTTGCGCCCAGAAGTAATGAAAAGGGCTACCCTCCGGGAAGCAGGGAAGCGAGGTGGTGAATGCTCTAAGCATACCACGACAGTCGGCTGTGTGCTTATGTGGAACTCACTACACACAAGTGCCTACCCACTAAACACCTTAATAACAATAATTATCCTTCATAGTTCACTACTTCACAATATGTTGATGCGTCAGCCCTTGGGAGATTTTGACGGCAACTTCAGCCAGCAGACAGCTGAGAGTTGGTGATGGTATCTAAAGGCGCCTATGCAGACAGCTTATCTTGAGAATCCATCACCATCAGAGCACTTGTTTCACCGTTTCCACTAATAGTTCACATGCGTAGACAGTTAATACATAAAATCGCACCACTTTTACATATCAAAATCCACTTCAAACTATTATTTAAACTATAAAACAGGAGCAGCAAACCGTTGCCGATCAAGTTCCCGCCAAAACTCATGTAAATTAGTTGCAGTTTATAAATGTTGCTAGAACATACAAAAACAAAGTTGTATAATAACAAATTCAAGTTTATTGACAGTGTAGTGGTGGTGTAAAAATATTCACTACTCTATAAAGTTCCGAGGGAGTTGTAAGAGGCAACAGTGGAAAAAAACTGGAAGGCGATGGCCTGCAGTCTTTTCCTGGTAACGTAAAATAAAAAACTGGTGTTGCCAACCAAACTGCTAAGAGTGGCAACTATAGTAAATATCCCCTCTATGAGAATATCTACTGGAAAACCTACATTCCACGATGGACTTTTGATAGGTTGTTATGGTAACAAACACGTTATTATAACAGATCTAGTATATATATAATATTAACCATATTTATGTTCATACCAATTTCACTGGGTTTTGAGCCAACTTCACTTTTCAGACTACATGTCTGTTTTTTATAAACCCTCCTCAGTTTATAGAACATTTATTTTCTGAAGCGGGCAACGTCTATGAGCAAAAGCGCAATAAGCTGTTACCAAATAAAGCTGAGCAGTTAGTCTTTTTGCACCGTAATTTGCCTCATGTTAATTTTAAATACTGAATATCTGACATTGGTAAACTACTCATTTACTTAATTTTTGTTTTCGATAAACTCCACTTCAGTGATTTGTTTAGGTAACCTTATTATGACTGGATTACATACCTAACATTAGTTAACATAACATTTCTTAAACCATTCATCATTAAAAACCATCCTTAAAAATTCCTTCATCATCATTACAGCCTAACATAAGTCCACTGTTGAACATAGGCCTCCCCCAAGGAACGCCACAAAGCACGGTCCTGAGCCACCTGCATCCATTGACTTCCTGCATGTCTTACCAGGTTGTCACTGTGCTTAGGTCCTCCAGCGATTCTGCCATAAGAACTATATCGTCGGCAAATCGAAGGTGAATGATGTACTCGCCATTGATGTTAATTCCGTATCCTTTCCATTCCAGTAGCTTGAAAACGTCATCCTATGCAGCGGTGAAGAGTTTCGAGGATATAACGTCACCCTGTCTTACACCTCTCTGAAGTTGGATAGGTTTCGTACTCTGATTCTGTACTTGGATAGCCATCGTAGCTCTACTGTACAAACACTTCAGCACTTCTATATACCGACAGTCAACTTGGCACCGCTGAAGGGACTGCAGCACCGCCCAAATTTTGACAGAATCAAAGGCTTTCTCACATAGTCCACATACGCAAGGCAAAGTGGCAGATTATACTCCTCTGTCTTCTGTACAATCTGCCGCGGGGTATGTATGTGGTCTATGGTACTAAAGCCTTTTCGGAAACCGGCTTGTTCGGGTGTCAAATAAGACTCGCTCTTGGATCGTTACTCACACTTGCGTGTGGCTCCGACGATGACATGTACAGGTGCCCATAGAACCTCTCAATCTCACTCAAAATCTCAGGTGTCCCGGAAACGATGCTGCCACACTCCGTCGTCAGCTTTGACAGTTGGCTCTTTCTGGCAGACAGATCTCTGGCAAAGACTTTGGAGCCTTGGTTTCGCTCGATCGCTTCTTCAATACAAGCTGTATTGAAGTTGCGTAAGTCCCGCCGCATGCATTTGGAGATCTGTTTGTTCAGTTGCCTGTATGCTGCCAAATCTGTCGAAGAATGTAGCTTCATCTCCCGTGTAACAGCCATGAGATTAAGAGTGTGATCGGAGAGTTTTTGTGTTCTTCTGCGGCGGGTCTTGCAGAACTTAGCTTCGACTGCATGGACAGTTTCCACGAGTTTGTCATTCATATCTTCCACTTCATTCCAGTCTTCTAGGCGCTGAAAACGGTTTTGTAACTCGAGCTGAAAGGTTTCAGGACCTAGGAACAGAGCACGAGGAGGACGGAGCGTTGACTTCATTAGACGAGACCTCTTCAACTTAACGTTTAGGTTCAGTGTGCCTCTAACCATTCGGTGATCGCTACCAGTTTTCACTCTCGCGATCACGGAGACATCACTAAACAGTTGTCGTCTGGTCTGGTGGTAGAGCCACGCGGCAGCTTTTGCTGTCGCACGGATGGGCCGGCTCGAACCGGGGTAATACCACGACCTCACAGAAAACCAGCGTGAAGTAGAGGTTTACCTCTGCGTTTCGCTTGGTGAGTGCAGGTGGCCCGAGGCCCTTTTTACTGGAAATGAGGCATTCCATCTTAGTCCTCACGGGTAACAACGCATCTACATTTTGATTTGGGATAGAGGATAGATGTAGATGTCTATGGGCCGCATCAACCACTTACCATCAGGTGGACTGTGTGCTCGTTTGTCACCCTTATCCTATAAAAAAAAATAATGAAGTCAATCTCATTTTTTGTCGAACTGTCGGGGCTAGACCAGGTCCACTTCCTGTGGGGCCACTCCTGGAAGAAAGAGTTCATCATAAAGAGTCCCTCTTTCTCCATTAAGTCGGCCCTATTCCGAATTTCCCTACTTTCAGCTCACTGATTTGTCTTGTGCCTAGTTTTACATTGAAGTCTCCCATTAACACCGTATAGTGGGTTTAGAGGAATGCATGGCTCTAGAGATATTTTCATACATTTCCTCCACCTCCTCATCAGGATGTGCCGAGTTTGGTGCGTAAACCTGTATGACCTTCAGCGAATACCTTTTGGTGATTCTGAGTATAAGGTACGCAACCCTCGTCGACACACTCTCAATCTATACAACGTTGTTAACGACAGACTTGTGGACGATAAATCTGACACCTCCTTGGGACAGATGGTCGCCCTCCCGGTGATAGAGCAAGTTGTCGGATTCGAGGATTACCGTGTCCTCCCCCTCTCTTCGGACCTCGGATAATCCTATGATACGCCAACGTAACTTGTCTATCTCTTCTTCCAGCTCCACGATCTTCTCGGCAGTCCTCAGGGTGAGTGCGTTGTATGTTACCAGGTCGAGTCGTCTTAGGTGGCAACCAAACTTCCACCAGAGATTCTTAGCACCCCCTGCCCCGCCGTTACCATGGTCGCCACCGTAGCCAGGAATAGCGGGGCCGCCGGGGACTGGGGGCCGTCAATTCGTTGCTCTCGTCATTGGGGGGTATTTGCCAGCTGCCACGCCTGGCGAGCGGGTTGGCAACCGCATTTTTTTTAACTGTAGTTTTGCTGTTATCAGGAAGACGCTGCTGCCCATCTCCTGTCTGTTTTCCTTTGTCGCCTTTTACGACACCCACGAGAAGCTATGGGGTAGTGGATATTCTTAACCGCCACTACACGGCATTCCTTAAGAATATTTAATTTGGTCTCATGTAGAATAAGGAAAATATGTTACATTTTTTTGTTTTAAATAAAAAAAGAAAATTACTCTTCCAATTACCTTTGGAACTGTGTGACTTTGATTAATATTATATTAGTGCTCAAATGCCAATGAGTTCGAGTTACAAAACCGTTTTCAGTGCCTAGAAGACTGCAATGAAGTGGACGATATGAATGACAAGCTCGTGGAAACTGTCCATGCGGTCGAAGCTAAGTTCTGCAAGACCCGCCGCAGAAGAACACAAAAACTCTCCGATCACACTCTTAATCTCATAGCTGTTACAGGGGAGATGAAGCTACATTCTTCGACAGATTTGGCAGCATACAGGCAACTGAACAGACAGATCTCCAAATGCATGCGGCGGGACTTACGCAACTTCAATACAGCTTGTATTGAAGAAGCGATCGAGCGAAACCAAGGCTCCAAAGTCTTTGCCAGAGATCTGTCTGCCAGAAAGAGCCAACTGTCAAAGCTGAAACCGAGTGTGGCAGCATCGTTTCCAGGACACCTGAGATTTTGTATGAGATTGAGAGGTTCTATGGGCAGCTATACACGTCATCGTTGGAGCCACACGCACGTGTGAGTAACGATCCAAGAGCGAGTCTTATCCGACACTATTCCGAAGATGTCCCGGACGTCAGTCTGAGCGAAATTAGAATTGCTCTCCACCACCTGAAAACCGGCAAGTCCCCGGGCGAGGATGGAAATACAGCGGAGCTTCTGAAAGCGGGTGGAAAATCGGTACTCGAAGTCCTTCAGAAGCTCTTTAATTCCGTCCTCCATGGTGGCACTACTCCGGAGGCGTGGAGCAGAAGTGCGGTGGTCTTGTTCTTCAAGTAATGCGATAACGCTCTCTTGAAGAACTACAGACCGATTTCCCTTCTGAGCCGCGTCTACGTGCTGTTTTCGAGAGTCATTAAGAATCGTCTCGCACGCAGATTTGACGACTTCCAGCCTCCCGAACAAGCCGGTTTCCGAAAAGGCTTTAGTACCATAGACCACATACATACCCTGCGGCATTGTACAGAAGACAGAGGAGTATAATCTGCCACTTTGTCTTACGTATGTGGACTATGAAAAAGCTTTTGATTCCGTCGAAATTTGGGCGGTGCTGCAGTCCCTTCAGCGGTGCCAAGTTGACTGTCGATATATCGAAGTGCTGAAGTGTTTGTACAGTAGAGCTACGATGGCTATCCAAGTACAGAATCAGAGTACGAAACCTATCCAACTTCAGAGAGGTGTAAGACAGGGTGACGTTATATCCCCGAAACTCTTCACCGCTGCATTGGAAGACGTTTTCAAGCTATTGGACTGGAAAGGATGCGGTATTAATATCAATGGCGAGTACATCACTCACCTTCGATTTACCGACGAAATAGTCCTTATGGCAGAATCGCTGGAGGACCTAAGCACTATGCTCAATGACCTCAATAGTGTCTCCCAACGGATAGGCCTTAAGATGAACATGGACAAAACAAAGATCATGTTTAACGTCCATGTCACACCTATGCCGACCCCCCACTAGATGGAGTGACGACCTGGTAAGACATGCAGGAAGTCGATGGATGCAGGTGGCTCAGGACCATGCTTTGTGGCATTCCTTGAGGAAGGCCTATGTTCAGCAGTGGACTTATGAAAGGCTGTACTGATGATGATGACGACAATGAGTACCTAAAATTTAAATTACTTTTAATTTTAAAATTATTTCTGTGTTCATTTTTAAATAAATATGTAGATGCTATTATTTCAAAATATAAATGATGTTGATTAAATTTAAAAACTAGTAATTTTAATTAGGTATACGACAATATACGACCTTACAATAAAAACCTGATTACAATTTTTTCTTTGTTTGATTACAAAAACATTTTATCAAGCTTTCTATAATATTATTTATTTATAATATTATATTTATTTATGATATTCAATGAAACTGCTGAATATACCAAATACCAACTATGAAATGAATATTTGGCCCATCTCTACTATTTATCTGCAATGTGCAACGTATGCGGCGTACTCCATCAGTGGGGGGTGCCGATTGTTAGGCCCGCAAAGACCCTGCTGACACTAAGCCAGCTGGTGGGGATGATGGATGTGAGGTGTTGCATTATTATTATACTTCATCAATAAGTGTTTTCTGTTTTCTTTGCTAGCTTTAATACAATTTTAATACAATGAAGTATGGTTGTTGAAGTATTTTGCATGCAATGACGTCAGAAGCAGCTGACAATAGGTAGTTTAAAATACTGAAAAGCAATCACTGCTGGTACAAGTTCATCGGAGCTATTTTCTACCAACTTCAAAAATGAGGAGGTACTCAATTCGACTGTATCTTTTTTTTTGTGTGTTATCTCATAACTGTTTTCTGGGTGAACCAATTTTGATGATTCTTTTTTTATTTGAAAGCTGATGCTTCTCATATGGTCCCATATAAGTTTGATCAAGGTCTGACCAATAGTATTTCAGTTATTCTTAATAATTTATATTGGTCAGCTGTACAAAATTTTAAATTATGTGATTTCATTTCTGTGATGTTTGGTTTATTATTATAAAAATGATGTTTTATTGTTAGTTTTTCATCACTGCAGTTTACTAGAGTCCTATATATAAAAAAACAATATAAAAATAACTAACTCTGAAATTATGATTCTCTGAATATTCTCTAATTATTTGTTTGAGTACCTTTAAGTGTACATAGAACATCTTAACCAAAATTAAAAATGTCTTCGTTTTTAAACTTTTGGACATTCATTAAAACAATGAAATGTTCTTTAGTGGTTTAATATCCAACAAAATTCTTCGTGACCATTCTACTGACAACAATATCAAGTAAATCCACATCAGATTTCACATTGTTTAATTTATAAACACTTTTCAAGTCTTTAATATTTGTAAACTTTTCTAATTCACTAACTGAACACATTTCACCATCAATTTTCTTAATAATGCTCTCACTTTCACTGCTATCAGCGGCATCTATGAAACAAACCAGCAAGTTTTGATCCTTCTCAATACCGAATTTACTCAAACTCTGAGTAATGTTCTTTGATAATGACAGATTGTACAAAATTTCTGAGAAGACAGTCCGAGTTACCATACTTTGTGATTTTTCTGCTAATACTGCTTTGTTTGCTGCAACAGCAACTTGAAAAGTATCTAATATCAAACTTGGCTTAATCACAGCGCACTTCCAATTACCGTTTGTTACATTGTTACGTATTTCTTCCACATTTTGAACATTTTTAAATAGATAGAGCCTAAGAATTTTATTACTTTCTGGATCTAAATTACAAATGTATGGTTCACAAGTCATGATGAAACAATTCACTTAGGAAATAGAATAATAAACTACCTTGAATTGATCGGTTCGCCGTTCTTGTATATTTTCAAATATATTAAAATAAAAAAATACAAGATTGACTTTATTTACCAACCCAACCCTGAAACTTGCCTGAAACTGAAACTTCAAAAAAAATTTTTTATGTTCGTTGTCGTTATCAATTTCAAATAGACAATAGTCTTAGACTATACAGCCTAGTCAGGTATTATTTTATTCACTAAATCCTTCACAATATGCTGATGCTCATCACAAAGATTTTGGAAGATTGTAACGACTGCTCTTGTAAGATCTTTTACACTATCCAGTAACAGTAATAGTTCATATGTGCAGATATTGAATACATAATATCGCATCACTTCTACTGCAAGCCGTTTCAACGTACAGGAGCAACAATCCGCCAGCGGTTACGTATTCACCAAAAAACACGAAAACAAAGGATTCTCGAGTCTCGAGATTTAGACATTGTGAATTTAGAGCCTTCTAGTACTTCTTATTAGTTTGTGGCTTTAACCTGCGCTAGCAGTTCTTATTAGTTTATGCTACAACCTTATGTTACTGAGATTGTCTTTGAACACCAGCTGTGTCTCGCCAACAACGCAAAGTCAGGAATTTGCATTAAGAAAAACCCAAAATTAGGGGCTTTTTAGATGCTAATTAGGTGCCAAGTTTGAAATTAGGTGCTCTAACATTTTCACCGCAACGAACTGTTGAAATTTGCGTAGCCAGCAAAACGTCTCGCTAGCAACGCAATGAAGTTATTAGATATACGATAATTATTAATAGCAAGGAATTAAGTGCTAATTAGGTGCTGCAAGTATACGCAATAACAAAGCCCCTCTAATAAAAATAAGGTCGTTATTCAGAACATAGCAGATGCAAAATTCAGGTTTTCTGAAAATGAAAATAGAATCAAAATTAATTTTAGAAAAAGCCCAAATTTGAGGCTTTTTAGGTGTTAATTAGGTACCTACCAAGTTTGAAATTTCGTTGCTCTAAAATTTTCACCGCAACGAACTGTTGAAATTTGCGTTGCTGACAAAACGTATCGTTAGCAACGCAGTGGCGATAATAAATATACGATAAAAGTTTAATAGCAAGGAATTAAGTGCTAATTAAGTGTTGAAAGATTATTGGGGTTGGATGTAGAAGACGATAATATTCTGGGAAGTATCGGGTCCAGGACTACCATTACCTAACTATAAGATATGAATGGCATTTTTTGTTCTTTATCAGTTATAAATTATAGATAAGGATAGGTATAATCTTCACTAAAACCGAATCAGAACGCCCCGACTCTACGTAGTCGTGTCTGCCCTATCCCTAAAGTGTTTTTGTAAAGCCATAGGCGCGAAGGGAGAGCTGCGCCCGCCCGCTGTGGCAAAACGCAGGCATCCGTGCGAGCCGTAGAGGCTGAGGCTGGTCGCTGAAGGCTACCAATAAGCCGAAGTTGTGGAGGTGAGCAAGGGTGCTTGTGATTTGCTACGCAAGAGTGAAGGGGCTGCACTCCCCGCAGCGCTGAAGCCGTTGCAGAAGTAACTATGTCAATATTCCTGCAACGCAAATTTCAACAGTTCGTTGTGGTTGGTGTGTTTGAATAAAAAATAAATGTTAATTTACTATAATTGTTTCATTATGTAATATTATAATATTACTCCCTATATAATGCACCCTTATGTTGATATCGATAACATAAGAACATCACGAAATATACCAATGTTTTGAAGGATGTGTGCTTGCAATCACTAAGCTATACATAGATATACTAAATTTGTGTAGTCATTATTCATCTGTCAAAATGAGCGACTGTAGCGCAAAACGTGTAGAATTAGAATTATAGTTGCGAAACTTGAGTAAAAACCTAAAACTCACTGTCGTATCTCAGGGATGGGCAAGGGAAAATAATATATCGATATATATCGAACCAATATGACTAAACACTAACGATATATATCGCGTGATAAGTATCGATATATCGGCATCATTGGCATGATGTAAATATAAGGTCCTTTTATATTACTGACGGTTAGACGACAAAAAAACCGGCAATCAACCACACATGAATACTTTTGTACCTCCTTTTGTTGTTACATGTTTTGTCATTAATACAACATTTTAAAATATATAGAAATAAATACGAATTCGATTGCTTAAAATAAACATCGATGTATCGATATATATTGATTTAAAATTTCGACAATATATATATCGATATTTTTAATAAGAAATATCGATATATAGATATTTTTTTCCTACGTATCTATATTCTGTAGGCCTGGTCGTATCGGGTTTTCTGAGAATCGTAGCTATATCAGATTTTGATTTTCAATATCTAATATCAAAACTATATGTTTCAATATCTAGATATTCTGCGTACGTATTTATATTTTCTACTCCGATACGCTGTTTTTCTTTATAACTAGTTAAATTAAAATAGTAGATATTGACGGTTTCTTTTTTATTTATTTTCAACATAAAAGGTATTTAAAATAATAAAAAGCGCAACTTTCTCTTTCGACTACATTTATTCGGGCAGATCTAAATATAAATTGAAAATTCTAAATAAAATTATATAATATGCATTCGATTTTAGGCTTTAAAAAACAATAACATTTGAAATGTTAGTGTAGTTAGTAATGTGATATAGGCATCGCAACGATACGCAAATATCAGATTTTGTAATACATAGTTTTCGAAAGAATCAGTAAAACATATATAGAATCTAGCCACCGACCGATGCGAAGTGATATAGGCATAACGGTTGTACGCAAGTATCAGATTTCGTAATGCATAGTTTTCAAACGAATCAGTTAGCGGTTTTTAGATATTGTACTAATATATAGATTTCGAATCAGTATACGGTAGGCATGGGTAATTTCACTTTTACCCTATGTCAAATCGTACCTATGTATTGGATATCAATATCCAATTTTGTATCTATATATTTGTTAATATCTTCGTTCTGAATAGAAGTCAGTTGATACTCAGTATCACATGGTGATACGCGATTTATGAACGAATTTCCATATATAGATTTAAAGATAAATAAAATAAAAAATAATATAAAAAGTGAGATATATATCGACACCTCCATGCAATACCATCGTAACTAATTTTTTATATTTGTAGAGGAGACAGAATCTAAAGTTTAAAAAAATGTACCACGTTCAAAACTACCCGTACAATCTTTGAAGCTGTCACTATCTAATATTATGTAGGTGCACTATTTTTATGTACGGATAGGTTGTAAAAGAAAAGTGGATTTCATGGGTTTGCATGACTTACGTGAAAAACAATACATTAAAATATCATATAAGTTACGAGGACAAGCATTGTATGTCTGAGATACAATTTAGATTTTTGTAAGTTAATTTTATTTTTGTTGTCAAATAATTGTAACTTCAAGGTGTTATGTTACCTAAAATGATTCTTCATAGTAAAATTTAAGTTTTTTATTCATGCAAACAAGAATAAATCTGTAAAGTATCATCTCATTATGTGACGTGTAATAAATCTATTTTCTTACGAACTAATGTTTTATTGACTTGAAGGATAAAAAAAGCAGCAATTTTGTAGGTAATATTAAAATATTTATTGACACCAAATTAGAAAACTTCACTGGATACAAGCATTACTATCCGGCTCATAATTATGACACTAAGTATTTTTTTAACCATAAAAAAATCTATTTCTCTCCCGAAAACCAAAATTTGACTTTATAAAACTATTAATTCTTTAAACATAAAAAAATCTTCTTTCTCAAAAACAAAAAACATTGGAAATTAACTTTATAAAACTATTAATTTTCATCATCACTATCGTTGTCTTCAGCTAGTTGAGTGGAATATGGATGATTAATATAGAAATTGTGATAAATATCTGGTATCGCATTACATTTTTACACAAACCCACAAGGTCCTTATACTTTGCTGTTGATATAGGGAGCACTTTATTATACAATAAAAAAATATTTTCTCCGTAGTTTGATTGTTCACACTGAATTGACTCTTGTGTTCTGTTTGTTCGTGTAATGCTTGTAGTAGGTTTCACAGCAAGGTTGATAGATAAGTATTGATCACTGAGATAATCATATTGAAAGTATATTAAGTCAGGTTTTCGTTTTTTATTTTAATATATTGTATTTTAGTTCACGACATCTTTTTTCCAGTACTATTCCAGACCCAGTGTAGTTTTTTCTTTAAAAGGCTTTTATAATTAAGTATTAGGTTTTGATCTAATTTAGTAACATCATAAGGGGTCCCGTATTTTTAGCACATCTGATAAGAGTGATCCATTGCACTGGTACAAAAATAATCTGATTTTTCTTCCGACGCTCTATTAACGCGTGCATAGCATCCCCTTCAGATTGCGAATGTCTTACTTCAAAATAGTTGTATAGTGTAATCGTTATACCAAATATTTTACATGCATGGGAATAGCTAGCTATTATTATGAGATTGCGGTTTTGTCCGCTACAGCAATCAGAAAAAAAAATATACGAAACCCTTCTTCATATTTCTGTTTAATAAAAAAAAACACAGCGCTACTAATTTCTGTGGATCCTTTCTTGTATATTGTCTCATTCCAGACGTACGAATATCCTTTGGCCTTTCCTATATTATATATAGTAAAACTGAATACAGCGAACTTCCTTTTGTAGTAAAAGAGCGAAACTTCTGATTGAGGTGTAGTCAATACTTTCTGTAAGTCGTAAGCAGCTGTAACTATAACGTCAGATTGTTTTGACTGAAACTTATAAATCTCTTTCACCTCTCTTACCACTGCTTTGTTCACAATATGCAAGGCGTACTCTAGCTTCATGTCATCTTTTTCTTTTTCAGATCCTCTATAATATCTGTCGCAAAGAATACAAAGGTCTTTCTTGGGCTTATAGAATTCAATATTATATTTGTTTTTTTATAGAATAAGTGTGACAAACGAGCACACAGTCCACCTGATGGTGAGTGGTTGCTGTGGCTCATAGACATCTACATCTATCATCGTTTGCGAATTAAAATGCAGATGCATTGTCAGCCGTGAGGACTAAGATAGAATGCCTCTTTTCCAGTAACATGGGTCTTCGGTTCTCTACACGCACTATATATACACAATAACCCGACCCGGGATTCGAACCCGGGACCTCATGATCAGCAGTCGCACTACTACAACCACTAGACCAACGAGGCAGTCAAAAGTCTTGGCATCACTCTTGACGCAAAGCTTCAGTGGGGCCCCCATATATCCAAATTAGCAAGCAGACTTAGTTCTGCAGCTTATGCTGTAAAAAAAATTAGAGGTCTCACTAGTGTCGAGACAGCTAGATTAGTTTATTTTAGTTATTTCCATAGCATAATATCTTATGGGATTTTGCTATGGGGAAATGCGGCTGGTTCAGAAACTATTTTTGTTTTACAGAAGAGGACCATTAGAGCTATTTACAATCTAAAACCGCGAGATTCTCTTAGAGATAAATTTAAAAAAAATTAATATATTAACTTTGGCCTCTCAGTATATTTACGAAAATTTAATGTATGTTCACAAAAACAAAGATAGTTTTAGTAAAAAAAGTGATATACATTCTGTAAACCCTAGGAACAAACACAAGCTAGTGATGCCAGTTTCTTGACTCCACAGAGTCAGTAATTCATTCTTGGGGCAATATTTACGCTATTACAACAACGTCCCGGAAAGTGTACAGGTTCTCTTTATTACCAAGTTTAAATGTTTTATTAAGCTGAAACTGTATAAAAAGGGTTATTATAGTATAAATGAATACATGGTTGATAATAACCCCTGGGAATGAGGTGGTCGCTTCCAAGCAGTTTCTGAAATAAATTTTGTAAATAGTTCGTAATCATTTATATTGTAAAATTTATTTTAAAAAAAAGTCCCGCTGGGTTTCTTGCTGGTTCTTCCCAGGACAAAAGGTTTTTTTTCGAACCAGTGGTAAAGTAAAAAATGACTTTCAATAAGAATTACATATGTAATGTATATTGAATAAAAAAAAAACAAAAAAATAACAAAAACAATTTCATTGACTTGCTACTCATAATATTTTCTATAAATTGTAAATCAAGTTGCAACGATATAGTTGAAAAAAAAAATACTTTTTTGTTATGTTACAATACTTTGACATGTGTATATTTTAAAAACTAATGGGAGCAGAATTACAATGATTGTACAGAAAAATTGTATTTTTTTTTTACATAGCAATATCATTGTAACATAATTTATAGCAAAAATGAGTTACGATGTTATTGCATGGCGGTGTCGATGTATCAATAGGATTTATCCTACGAGATAATGAAATAGAATATTAAATTGAATCGTGTCGTGTTTATGCCATCTAGCGTATATTGTATGTACCACCTTGAGAATTAATCAATTTTTGTTCGATAAAATCACTTTACGTATAGAATCTAGTAGGTGGCGCTATTACAAAGTATTTTTACTCCTTTACTCTGAAGATTTTTATATTATTTAAATTTTTTACACTTAAATTTAGGCTCTACATGTTTAAAAATAAGGATTGCAACATTTATTTTCTATAAAATTAAACTTTTATATTTTATGCCACACTTGTGGTTGCTGGTTATGGTTAGTGGTTATATCCCTACGCCAAAGGAAATTATCCCATATCTAGAAAGCCGGTATAGTTTTTCAGAATCGGTGAAATAAACTTTCCTTCATAATTTTCTCAGTTTTAATTTACATACCAAAAATAACATTCTATTAAATACACAATAAGATCTAAAATAGTTTATTTTGAAAACAGTGCAACACAACAAAATAATAATAAAATTAAACTACGTAGACTGGATATTAAAAATGTGTTCTGTAATAAATCGTATGTTACTACTAATAAGGACTAATATTAAAAATATTAAGCGTAAGCGTATCACCTTTTCGTTGTAAAGTAGTCGTAATATCTGTTTTAGCTATATATTATTCTATCGCGCTCAAGGTTTATTCGGTATCCGAATCAATGTATATATTTAGATATTTTACGTTTCAGATTTGAGTAGATATTAGATATTCTGCGATGTCTCATATCAACACGGTATCGTAAAATCGTAATATCTAATACATAGTTAGTTTATCGTCCGATATATAGATATTGGATATTGTTCACATATATAGATATTGTATCTATATAGGATTTGTATCGCCTACTCCTAGTATACGGTTTGCATTTGCATCGCCCACCTCTACTATTCTGTATTCTGACCCACAGAACATAATATACCTTCTGTGTACTAAATATCGGGAATTTGTCAATAAAACAAAAAATACAAATTATTCATCTAAATTTATTCTATCGCCTTCAAAGTAGGCCCCATCGCTTGCAATACAACATCTCCAACGCTTCACCCAGTCTTCCATACATTTTTCATAGGCTATTTGCGGTATGGCCTTTAGCTCATTCAGCGAATTTTTTGTTATGGCTTCTATCGACTCAAAACGTTTTCCTCGAAGTGGTAATTTTAACTTGGGAAATAAAAAAAAAGTCAGACGGAGCCATATCAGGTGAATACGGTGCTTGGTCGAGAACTTTTGTTGAATTTTTCGCTAAAAACTCTTTCACTATAATGGCTGTGTGTGATGGTGCATTATCATGGGGCAGCATCCATGAGTTGTGTTGCCACAAATTGGACGTTTTCGGTGGATACTCTCACGCAAACGCTTCATGACGCCTAAATAATATTCTTTATTCACTGTTTCTCCCTTTGGAAGGAATTCGGAGTGAACCACACCATGGTAGTAAAAAAAAACTGTCAGCATCACCTTGATTTTGAAGCGACTTTGCCGCGGTTTTTTGGGTTTCGGCTCGTTTTCGAGACGCCATTCTGAAGACTGTTGGCTTGTTTGCATGTCGTACTCATAAACCCATGTCTCGTCGCCAGTTATTATACGTTTCATAAAGGTCGGATCCGTAGAAGCTCGGGAAACCATGTCTTCAGCGACATGCTTTCGCTGCGCTCTTTGAACAAAATTGAGCTTTTTTGGAACTAGTCGAGCGGCGACGCGTTTCATGCCTAAAATGTCAATGAGAATGTTGTGGACGGACTTAAAAGATATGTTCACCTCACTAGCCAACTCTCTCAGACTCACACGTCGATTTTCGAGCACTAGCTTCTTGATTTTGTCGATGTTTTCTTTGGTCGTAGCGGTTGAAGGTCTACCAGAACGAGGCAAGTCTACTACTACTTCTCGGCCTTCTTTAAAAGCCTTATACCATTCATAAGCCCTTGTTTTCGATATACACGATTCACCGTAGGTATTTCGCAACATTTTTAGTGATTCACCACATGAAATATCATTCGAAACACAAAATTTAAGGCACACTCTTTGTTCAACAATATTTTCCATTGTAAAAATCGCCGAGAACTCAAAACTATGACCAACAAAAAGTGTAGTTTAATACAAATTAAATGACAGATCCCGCTCAAACTTTGCGCGCTAAATCAGTACAGTGCTACCAACATGCAGTAAAAAAATTAGAACGACCTCTTTTACGCGGGTCTTTTTATTGACATATTCCCGATACTTTTTACACAGAGTAGTATACCCTTCCAGTTAGGCCTGGGTCGTATTGCGTTTTCTGAGAATCGTATCTAAATCAGATTTCGAGTTTCAATATCTGATATCAGGGGCGTAGCTACCGCCGTATCAGCCGTATCAATGATACGGGGCCCCCGGGCTACAGGGGCCCCCAACGTGTGTAAGCAAAAACTCCAAGGACTTCTAATGGGACAGGAAAGGCTATCACTATTCTCTAAAGAAGTAAAGAATTTAGTAAAACTGAAATCGTCTTCAGCTATGTTCGCCGAACAAAAGGCACGAAAATTAAATTGTTTGGCTAGCTTAGTTCCTAGGAGTATTTATTGTAAGTAATAACTCATAAGCCCGTGTAGTGGCGGGTAAGAATACTCACAACCCCATATCTTCCCGTGGGTGTCGTAAAAGGCGACAGACGGAAACTGAGGCAGAGGATGGGCAGCAGCATCTTTCTGATAACAGCAAAACAACAATAAAAAAACTGCGCTTGCCAACCCGCTCGCCAAGCGTGGCAACTATGGCAATATACCCCCATGAAAGTAACGAAGAGATGGCCCCCAGTCCCCGGCAGCCCCGCTATTCCTGGCTAAGGTGGCGACCATGGTAACAGCGAGGCAGGGGGTGCTAAGAGTCTCCGGTGGAGGTTCTGTTGCCACCTACGACGACTCGACATGGCAACTTATAACGCACGCACCCTGAGGACTGACGAGAAGGTCCTGGAGCTAGAAGAAGAGATAGACAAGTTGCACTGGAATGTCATAGGATTATCCGAAGTCTGAAGAGAGGGGGAGGTCACGGTAATCCTCGAATCCGGCAATTTGTTCTATCACCAGGAGGGCGACCATCTGTCCCAAGGAGGTGTCGGATTTATCGTCCACAAGTCTCTCGTTAACAACGTTGTAAAGATTGGGAGTGTGTCGACGAGGGTTGCGGACCTTATACTCAGAATCACCGAACGGTAATCGCTGAAGGTTATACAGGTTTACGCATCAACCTCGGTACACGCCGATGAGGAGGTGGAAGAAATGTATGAGGATATCTCTAGAACAATGCATTCCTCCAAAACCCACTATACGGTGTTAATGGGAGACTTCAACGCAAAACTAGGCACAAGAGAGAACGGTGAGCTGAAAGTAGGGAAATTCGGAATAGGGCAACGGAACCCAAAGGGCCAGCAGCTGGCGAACTTCATGGAGAAAGAAGGACTCTTTATGATGAACTCTTTCTTCCAGAAGCGGCCCCACAGGAAGTGGACCTGGTCGAGCCACGACGGTTCGACAAAAAATGAGATTAACTTTATTATGACGACCAGACGACAACTATTCAGTGATGTCTCAGTGATCGCGAGGGTGAAAACCGGCAGCGATCACCGAATGGTGAGAGGCACACTGAACCTAAACGTTAAGTTGGAGAAGTCACGTCTAATGAAGTCAACGCTCCGTCCTTCTCGTGCTCTAATCCAAAGTCCAGAAACCTTTCAGCTCGAGCTACGAAACCGTTTTCAGTGCCTAGAAGATTTCAATACAATGGACGATATGAATGACAAGCTCGTGGAAACTGTCCATGCGGTCTGAGCTAAGTTTTGCAAGACCCGCCGCAGAAGAAACAAAAAGTCTCCGATCACACTCTAATCTCAATGGCTTTTAGACGGGGTATATAGCTGCAGTCTTCAGTAGATTTGACAGCGTACAGGCAACTGAACATACAGATCTCCAAATGCATGCGGCGGGACTTGTGCAACTTTAATTCTGCTCGTATTAAAGAAAAGATCGAGCAGAACCAGGGCTCCCAAGTCTTTGCAAGAGATCTGTCTGCCAGAAAGAGCCAACTGTCGAAGCTGAAGACCGAGTATGGCAGCGTCGTTTCCGGGACACCTGAGGTTTTGAGTGAGATTGAGAGGTTCTATTGGCAGCTGTACACATCATCGTTGGAGCCACACGTAAGTGTGAGTAACGATCCAAGAGCGAGTCTTATCCGACACTATTCCGATGATATCTCGGACGTCAGTCTGAGCGAGATTAGAATGGCTCTCCAGCATCTTAAAAACGGCAAGATCCCAGGCTGGATGGAATTACAGTGGAGCTTCTGAAAGCGGGTGGAAAACCGATACTTGATGTCCTTCAGAAGCTCTTTAATTCCGTCCTCCATGGTGGCACTACTCCGGAAAGGTGACAACGCTCTCTTGAAGAACTACAGACCGAGTTCCCTTTTGAGCCGCGTCTACATGCTGTTTTCGAGAGTCATTACTCCCGAACAAGCCGGTTTCCAAAAAGGCTTTAGCACCATATACCACATACATACCCTTCGGCAAATTGTACAGAAGTCCGAGGAGTACAATTTACCACTATTTCTGGCGTATGTGGACTATGAGAAAGCCCAAAGACTTTCAATCAAAATTACGTCGAAATTCGGGCGGTGCTGCAGTCCCTTCAGCGATGCCAAGTTGACTGTCGGTATATCGAAGTGCTGAAGTGCTTGTACAGTAGGGCTACGATGGCTATCCGAGTACAGAACCAGAGTACGAAACCTATCCAATTGCAGAGAGGTGCAAGACAGGGTGACGTTATATCCCCGATACTCTTCACCGCTGCATTG
Organism: Parnassius glacialis; assembly: GCA_033319125.1. Taxonomy (NCBI): domain Eukaryota; kingdom Metazoa; phylum Arthropoda; class Insecta; order Lepidoptera; family Papilionidae; genus Parnassius; species Parnassius glacialis. The sequence continues at coordinate 55,581,032 of JAVANC010000005.1, forward strand.
GAAGACGTTTTCAAGCTTCTGGACTGGTAAGGATACGGTGTTAACATCAATGGCGAGTACATCACTCACCTTCGATTTGCCGACGATATAGTCCTTATGGCAGAATCGCTGGAGGACCTAAGCACTATGCTTAATGACCTCAATAGTTTTTCCCAACGGATAGGTCTTAAGATGAACATGGACAAAACAAAGATCATGTTTAATGTCCATGTCACACCTATGTCGGTAGTTGTTGGTAGCTCTAAGCTCGAAGTTGTTGACGTTTATGTTTACCTGGGACAAATAGTCCGACTAAGTAAGTCCAACTTCGACCGAGAGGTCAATCGAGGGATTCGACTCGACTGGGTAGCGTTCGGGAAATAACGGCACATCTTCTAGTCAGGTATACCTCAAAACTTGAAAACGAAATTGTGCAACCAGTGCGTGTTGCCAGTGATGACATACGGAACTGAGACGTGGTCCTTCACTGCTGGCCGGATGAGGAAGCTCAAGGTTGCTCAGCGAGCTATGGAGAGGGCTATGCTCGGAGTTTCTCTGCGTGATAAACTTAGAAATGAGGATATGCGCAGTAGAACCAGAGTCACCGACATGGCCCAACGAATTAGTAAGCTGAAGTGGCCATGGGCCGGACATATAGCTCGAAGAACCGGCAACCGATAGGGAAAAAGGTTCTCGAGTGGCGGCCTCGTACCGGCGGATGAAGTGTAGGGCGTCCCCCCACTATATGGAGTGACGACCTGGTAAGACATGCAGGAAGTCGATGGATGCAGGTGGTTCAGGACCGTGCTTTGTGGCATTCCTTGGGTGAGGCCTATGCTCTTTAATGGACTTATGAAGGGCTGTTATGATGATGATGATGATGATGAACTAGTGGAATTAGTACTTTTGCCGTTGTCGTGATAATTGACGATAATTTATGTGTACATAGAGAACTGAAGACCATTTTTATGTATATGTTTTTTATTCCTTTATTCGTTTTTTCATTCCTTGGACTTATGAAGGGCTGTAACGATGATGATGAATAACTTAAAATCAATATATAATAATTTGAATTCAATGCAAGCGTTTTTGTTCCTTTTATGAAATCTTTACTCTTCATTGGGGCCCCCCAACAAATTTTGATACAGGGCCCCTCGAAGGCACGCTACGCCACTGTCTGATATCAAAACTATATATTTCAATATCTATATATTCTGCGTACACTTGTTTTTATTTTCTACTCCGATACGCTGTTGAAATCTGATACGAGGATTTTATAGTTACTCTTACCTATTCGATGCGAATCAGTATTGTAGATATATTATAGGAAATTTATATTATGTTATCTTCTTGGAGCTAATGCAGATATAGTTGTAGTTTTAACTTTTTTTTTAAGTTTTGAACTAGTTATTTATTTACAAATCTAGATACTCAATTAAAATAGTTCAGTGTATATATATATAATATAAAATAGTAGGTATTAACAGTGTCTTTATTACTTATTTACATCACAAATTGCATTTAAAAGGATAAAAATTGCAACTTTCTCCTTCCACTACATTTATTCTGGCAGATCTGTTAGAACTAAAAATAAATTGAAAATTCTAGATAAAATAATGTTATAAAATGCACTCGCTTTTAGACTTTAGAAAACAATCAGATTTAAAATTTATCATTATTAGGCAACATAAGAAAAACTTTAAATTCTTACGTCTATGATTAAAGGTAATGAAATAACTTTGTAACGTAACGATGTCATAAAAATAGTTCGTAAAGTAATGTTGATTAGGTTCTAAATCATAAACTATTGGGTTACGCGACTGGGAAGAAATTGCTGTACCGCTCCTATTACTGTATTTGTCTTGGCCGGAAGTATTTAAATAAAAATGGTTAATATATCTTTTAACTGTTAAAATAAACGGTTAAAAAAATTGCAAATTTATTAAATAAATAAAATAAACGATAATGAATAAAATTATCATATTCCAGTCCATTCAAAATCATCCACGATCGATTTCTTACTTAGCCGTATTTATGCCATCTAGCGTCTTCTTTACGTTACACCTTGAGAGTCAATCAATTTTCGTTCGATAAAATGACTTTACCCATAGAATGGAGTAGATGGCGGTTTACAACATTCACATGTCTAAAAATAAGCTTACTCAAAGCCAAACTTATATCCAATATTTTATGCTGAACTTGTTTTTGACAATTATCATATTAAATAAATCTTTTGCTATTAAATCTTTTGAAGTGTTGTTTTTATTAAAACGTACGATATTATATTTTTAACACATAGATGTAACGCTATTGACTGAATTCATTAGTGGTTGATGTTAATTTTATGTACTTTGTTGTTACGATATTGGCTCAAATATTAGTTGATAGGTAGTAATTTAAACAAAGGGGCGCCAGTTTAATATTATTTTGTTTAGTTTACATTTTCATCAAAATATTACAAGGGATTTATATAAAAACATGAAAAAATAATTACTAGGGAAGTTAATTAAGATTTAGTGAAATTGTTTTTTTTTATTATTTAGTGTAGTGTACAAATATAAGATTTTAGTAAGACTTTAATTTTCCGCCATCTCTAATGTAATACCCATATTGCTCGCACTCTGCCGCACACAGCGAATCTAGCCACCGACCAATGCGAAACGATTTAGGCGTCGCGGCGGTACCCAAATATCAGATTTTGTAATACATAGTTTTCGAACGAACCGGTATAATATCTATATCGCTCGCGCCCCGTCGCACACGGCGAATCTAGCCACCGACCGATGCGGAGCGATATAGGCATCGCGGCGGTACGCAAATATCAGATTTTGTAATACATAGTTTTAAAACGAACCAGTAAGCGGTTTTTAGATATTGTACCAATATATAGATTTCGTATCAGTATACGGTATGCATCGCCCACCTCTACTTCCAGTTTATAAAATGTACTCTGTGATATACCCCTAAACCAGGGGGAGGAAAGTTGGTAGTAAAAATTTGAAGTCTAAAATGTATGGAAACAGGCTCCCTCTTAAGACGTTTCGCGAAAAAAGTTTGGCGCCATTTTTAATAAAATGTCAACAGATACTCTATTGTCAACATCGCCATTTTGTATGAGCGCCATTATGCATTACGTTCACGAGATTTAGTTTGTTAACCTAATAATTTTCTTTGTTGTAATTAATCTTTTTGTTACATTGCATTCATTACTGTTATTTCGTTCTTGCGATGTCGTCACGAAAAAAGATTTGTGTTTTTGGATGCGACGAATAAGGTAAGAAATGTTTGAAAACCTATCACTTAAACATATTGATAATTCAACGGATGCGGTCAACCTTTTTAAAACAATCAAAACAAATTGTGGAAAGGTTACTTGGAATTCCAATTTCACGCTGTTATACTAATAGAACATGTTTATTTTCAGGTGTATATATACATAGGTTCCCTCATCCCATAAAGTGGGCTGGCATGTTCTATATTCGGATGTCGAAAGATGGAAATGAAAATTTTCACTACTAAAAAGATATGTGATTACCACTTTGAATCAAATTACATATGTACAGGTCATCGTTTAATCTTAACAGCTGTTCCAACTTTGTATCTTGAAGGTGAGTTTTAAATTAAAAACAATATAATTAACATGTATATGTTTAAATGGTAGAATTAGATACTGTATGAAGGTTTCACATTCCTTGAATGTGTATGTGGGGGAAAATGATTAAAACTGTTTTTTATAATCTCTATAGGGTGGTAATTTGGAATTGAGTATGTACTTGGGGTGGCCACTTAAATCATATTATATCTTATATCTTATACAATATAATAAGTGTACAAAATGTTCTTAAGGATTTATAAACTTGATTACTGCTTTACTAACTATTAACCTATTATTAGGTAAAATGTATGCTCATTTGCCCCCTTTTTGCCTTCAAAAACCTGTAAGCTTACTCTTGATAACAATTCCGATCGATCGGAATTGAAATTATAACATTTCATACTCTTGATAGGGACTCTAGCACTAAATTAGTTTAATATTGTGTGGTGATTGTGTGAACTAATTGAGATTAATATTGAATTTATCCAATCCGATTGTAAGCAAAATCGGTACTCTTGACACAGTTTTGACAGTTAGTTGATAACTGCGTATTGTGTTTGTGTTGAGTTGTAATTGAAATTTAGGCAATAGCAAAACAGTAACTTTATGAAGTGTTCTTATAAATTGTTTGTTTTCTGCAATTATCATATTCATTGTGATAAAATAATGGCACGTTTAGCTTTTGTGTTTAATATTCTACACCATAATTGAGCATTACAATTAAAATAAAGACTAAATGAGCTTAGATAATGCATTTTAAAGACTTAGTCTTTTCTATCAGTTATAATGAGTTTAGGGCTTATTATTGTATTATTAAAGACTTATATATTAAGCCATGAATAAAAATCTAAATATGCAACCTCCGAAGAGAAGAATCTTCTCAGAAGACATATTACGAATAAAGTACTGGTAATCAATATTAGCCTAAAAAATTAATTTACAGCCTTTATATGTCACACTGCTGGGCAGAGGTCTATTCTCATTTCTGAGAGGTTTGTTGGTGGATTTCACATGTAGGAAATATGAATATAATGTTAAGTTACATTAAATGTATAATTTTATAAGTATTAAAAATAAAATTAATGTAATTTTAATAAGGATTTATTAATAAAAATATGATACAATGTTTAACCATTTATTTAATAAAGAAATATTTTAATTAATCTATCATCATTAGTATGTATCTGTTCTTAAATTTATTAATTAAATTTTTTATGTAACAATGAAAACTATATTTAAAATAAACCAAAAATTAGTTTCTTTTACAAAAGTAATTAAAAGAAAACAAATCAATTTAAAATAAGATGGAAACATTGATAAAATTTGATGTCTTATTTATTTTAAATTACAGTAATGCTATTGTTGTTGTATTGTTTGGAAAAATTAAAAAAGCAATATTAATAACTAAAATTGACATTGGATCGAAATTGTTATTAAATCAAGAGTAAGCTTGCTGATGGTTATCAGATAGACAATTATTAGATATATCATTTATTACAGCCTATACTGTCGTGGTAACCGAGAGGGCAGTATGCCAGTTATTTCTTTTTTCAACCAACTTCTAAGGTAACTTTCTGAAAGTTACCTTAGAACTGTTTTTAGGAGAACAGATTTTGATGATTCTTTTTTATTTGGATGCTGGTGCTTTCTCATGCATAGCAAGAGTCTCTATTTATTTAAATGATTTTACGGAGTGAATTTTCTGTGCCCTGTACTATTGTGTATTCTGTGCTTCTTTATAAAATTTGCCACAAAGAGAATACTTCCAGTAAACTTTTTTACCAGTGAAAATCCACAAATGAAAAGAAATACCTTAACCGTGTTCTAGACTTTCTGAAAGAGGCATTTAGAATAGAATAGAATAGAATAATTTTTTATTCAATATTGATTATTACATAATTCTTATTGAAAGTCATTTTTTATTTACCACTGGTACGGAAAATACCTCTGTCCTGGGAAGAACCAGCAAGAAACCCAGCGGGACTTTTTTTTTAAACATATTTCACTTAACAATAATTTCATTTAAACAATTTTTAAATGATTTTAATAGAACCAGCATGGTGGCCATCACCTTATTGCCAGGGGTTATTTTCATTCATGTATTCCTTGATATTATAATAACCCTTTTTTTTCTTCATTACTAACTGAAATGAAAAAGATAATTCAAAATCTGTGTCCATTAATGCCTGCTAATTGCAGACTTTTTTGGGAAAAGTTGTGTGTTAATAATAATGTTGAAAATTTAGCAAACGAGGAGTAAGGCACAGAAAATTAAACACTGTAATTAAATTATAATAGATATGATCGGTGAATGTGATAAAATGTAGGCTAGTTTTTGAAACAGCATAATTTGGTATAATCTCCCAGGTAACACTGATTCTAAAAGTTGGCTTATCAGTGATTCTTAATTATATTTAAGTATTGTTTTTCATAAAGGTGCTTTTTGGAGAAGTCCTTTTGAAACAATTTTATGTTAAAAAGCTTTTTCATGTTGTTTGTAAGTTAATGAGAATAATTTTGTGCCAAATAACAATATAATTATAAACATTATAATTTTTGATCTCTATAATTAAGTCTTTAAGTTTTGCTAAGATGTATATTTTTAGAGAAGTTTTCTATTTTTAAGAATTGCTATGGCAAATAATAACAACCAATATGTGATTTTTGATCTCACTGCTAAAGTTTTATAAATAAAACATGTAAGTTAACTACATTTTTGTTCCTTTCTCCACTATTTAATGCATACTGCTCATCATGCTCTAACAAAAATTTAAAAATGCTACTTTTAAAAGCAATAACATCCTTTACTGTGCAGTGTAATAATTTAAAAAAATTAAAACCTTAGTGAAAGAGCAGTATTGTACTAACTACTGTTTTACGTAGCTATTTAAGTGTATTACCATTTTCTCAAAACCCCCTTTCCTGACTTACTGCCCAGTCTGCATCCACATGACCAGCCTTCAACATCACAGACAAATGTTAATAAAGTTATAATATATAAGAATAGAATACCATAGAATCATTTTTAACATAAACATTACATGTAATTCTTATTGAAAGTAATTTTTTACTATTATTACTACTGGTTCCAAAAAAGCCTTTGTCCTGGAGGAACCAGCAAGAAACCATGTGGGCCTTTTTTTTTGAAGTATTGTATACAATTAGTATGAAAACAGAAACAGCATGCAACGAACCAGTGGTAAATAAAAAATGACTTTCAATAAGTATTATGTAATAATCAATATTGAATAAAAAATTATTCTATTCTATTCATGGTAGTGATCACCCCATTGCCAGGGGTTATTTATCAATCATGTATACTTTAGTAGCATAATAAATCTTTATTGAACAGTGTATGCTTAATAAATATTTTAAACTTTATAAGGCCTGCATATTTTCTGGGGCCTAAGTGTACATTGTCCCATGATGGAATTACTAGCTCTTTGGACTCGAGTAACTTGTATAACTAACTTGTGCTTGTTTCTAGTATTTACAGAATGTACATCACTATTTTTATATAATACTATGTTTGTTCTTGTGTACATACATTAAATTTTTATTTTTATTTTATAATTACAAATATTTTATTTGTATAAGGTTTTTGGCGGCTCCGTGGCGCAGTGGCTTAGCAATAAGTCACAACGCAAAAGGCCGTGGCTTCGATTTCTATGGCCTACAAATAATTGTCCCGGGTCTGGATGTTTGTCGTTGTGAAAATTATGTATATAAACTGACCCCACGATACAGGAGAAAATCCTACTGTGGAGGTAACATTTAAAAAAAATACTATCAAACTATCAAATATTTAATTCCTTATATTTTAGTATGAAACAATATGTTCTAACAATTTGCTTAGTAGGGAAGCAAATATAGTCTAGTATATGAATATCCTATACTAAAATATATAATTTTACATTTATTGCAAATTTCTATATTGTAAATTCCAATTTGAAAAAGCTAATGTATAAATTAAACATTTCCAGATAAACAGACGAAATCGGATACTACCCTAAGAATTAGAAGTTGTTACAAAAGCATGCGAGAAGACTTAAAATTTAAATTAAAGAAGTCTAGAAAAACTATAAAAGATTTTAGGACTCGTCTATCAAATGTAGAATAAATGAGTAATCAAGTGGCGTTTGAGAAGATCACCAAAAAGATGACATTTGCAGTGAAGGTTTTGTTATAGTTGTTTAGAAACATTTATTGTAAAAAATATTATTTTTGTACTTTGTTTTGTTATAGCCGTTAAGAATTGTATCTCATAATTGTATTGTGAAAGCTGTTAAGAATAACTTATTATAGATATATTGGTTTCATAATTTGTATTGTCTAAGCTGTTAAGAATCATTTATTGTTAAAATATTAGTTTCATACTTTGTATTATGAATGCTGTGTTAAATGAATTGTTTATTGTAAAAATGTTAGTTTGTGTGTAGCGCAGTAAGAATGTCTAAAGAGGCGAAAGAGGGAAACAAATCAGAAGATGGACAGCAGTTCCTTCCTAATAACAACTAAATTTAAAAGCTGCGGTTGGCAACTCGCTTGCAAATTGTTGCAACTATGGTCAATATCTCTTCTATGAGGCGATTGTCGAAGCTGTGTTCTGATGAATCACTTATTTAATTATACAAATATTATTTCATATTTTCTATTATCAAAGCTGTTATGAATAACAAGGGCACAAGCCCTCTTTTTATTTTTCGCCATTTATTTTGCTGTGGATTGCGGTCTAGTCCCAACTTCTAGTTCCTTTTCGGGCGGAACGCGTTGGTTAGTTGACGCTCACCGCACACGGCGTTGGCGTCTGTGAAGCCGTGTGCCTCCCCCACATTTTTTAAAAATGTGAGTGAGCTAAGTCCTTGTATCTGGTGTTTTAATATAAATATTGTAAGCCTTTTCCAAGTGGGAAGGTATTAATTAATAATGAATAACAGCCTATATCTAGAAAGATTAATATATTGATTATCTGATCACGTATATTATTCATTTTAATAGTTATATTTTATAGATGGCCATTTTATATATACAATAGGGGGCAGGGTAATTATAAAAATATTTCTTATTTTGTACTATCAAAGTTGTGTTTATGAATAATTTATTGAAAAAAATGTTATTTTAATATTTTGTCTTGTGAAAATTTATTGTAAGAGACATTAGTTGTTTTTTTTTTTTATAAAAGAGGGGGCAAACGAGCATGTGGTTCACCTGATGGTAAGTAACTACTGTCGCCCATGAACAAATGCAACACCAGGGGAATTGCAGATGCGTTGCCGGCTTTTAAAAAAGGAGTAGGCTGTTTTCTTGAAGGTCCCTAAGTCGTATTGGTCCGGAAAAATCGCTGGTGGTAATCGATTCCACAAGGAAGTTGTGCGAGGAAGAAACCATCTTCTAAATCGCACAGTGGTTGACCGCCAATCATCGGTGCGAAGAGCCGAGAGGGGCATCGTTGGAAACCTAATATCCGTCCGGATGAGAGGTCAGCAGAAGGTCCAAGGGAAGACACCTTATCATATATCATACACATGATCCTCCACATCTGGAATGCGCGTAGGCGAAGTAACCAGTTGTGTCAGACCATATGCCAAGGCATTTATTATTTTTTCAGTTTAACATTTTGTTATATCAAAGCTGTATTTATGAATTATTTGTTGTAAAAAATGTTATTTTCATATTTTGTTGGTAAAAATTTATTGTTAAAGAGTTTAATATTTTGTTATAATAAAGCTGTGTTTACGAATCATTTATTGAAAAAAATATTAGATTACTGTGTAGTGACTGTCTCCGAATATCCACAACCCCCATATTGTCATCCTGTGGGTGTCATCGTAAGAGGCGACTGAGAGTAACACATCAGCAGGTGGACTGATCTTCCTTATAACTGCAGTTGCCAACCCACTTGCCAAGCGTGGTTACAGCTTTGGATTGATTCATAGTCGTTTCAGTTTACCGTTATGGTATTAGCTTAATATTTTGTAATGATAAAGTTTGTTATGATTCATTTATAAAAATAATAAAATTTACTATTTTTGTATAGACACTATCTGTGTTATTAATGTGTTAATGATATAAACATTAGAATAAAATATTAGTTATCTTTATCTATCTCCTTTATTTTCATTAAGTTAAAAAAATATAGAATAATGTACCAATTATTTGTGTTTAATTTCATTAATGTTAAAAAATATCATAGTTAATTCCTATTTACGAATTATGAATCACACTTTATGTATTAGGATTAATTATTAACAACCGACTGTTAAATTAAACATTTCAAACATTTAGTTACTATGCAGTTATCTTAAAATGTTTCAAATGTTTAATTCACAGTTGATTGTTGATAATTAATCCCAGTACATAAAGCGTAATGAATGACCATGAACAGAGGTATATATGTAGAGGTGCAAGTGTTATACGCACGCACACATTCACACAATATTGTGGCGAAACGACACCAGACGGCGCTAGTACTCCTCGGTTGACAGATTTCGCACGAGTGGGCTCTCTTTTCCTGTATAGGACAGTTACTATACTCTTTGCCCTAAACCCTAAAGGGGTTCTGGCCACACGTATCACGTAGTGTAGTTTGTAGTTTCTATATAGTTTGTCACTATAAATAAACTATAAATTGAATTTTATTTTTGTTTGAATATTACAATTTCTTGTTGTTTTACAATTTATACTACATTTCAAGGCTTTATTTTTATATACGGCTACAGTAATTACTTAACTCTGAAGTTTGATTTAATATAAACTAAAAATCATTGAACAATCGTTATCACTAGAGATAAGATATTTTTAAATAAACAAGTAACAAGTATTGTTTCTTGAATAGAAAGGATCTCCACTACAGTAATTAACTAATTACGAACCACATAAAGTGTTTAGTAACCGTTCAAAAGGGAATACTCTAAAGTTTAACGTGAAACTAGTACTTCAATAACTGTGTTTAATAATATAATCATAATGATTATATCAAAATTAGGTTTGACCAATTTGTTGAACAAAGCTCAATATTTGAGATTACTGTCAACACAAATTCAGCAGCAAACCGAAAATATAGGTCCTGTAGTTTTCCACAAGTTGACAGGAGTTGACAAGGGTATTGCAGTATATGGTCTCAACAGTCCAAAGGACAAAAATGCTCTAGGTTTTGATGTAGTAAAATCAATGAAAGAAGTAAATGCACTAATTCGAGAAGACACAAAAATATCTGTCGTCATTTTACATAGCCTGGTGCGAGGAATATTCTGTGCAGGTATGTTTAATATGTTTCTAAAACACCATTGCATCTTAACTCGGCCAACCTGTAGATTAACTACCCAAAGTTAATACTTTCAAATGACTATTGTTGAAAAATACTACTTTTAACATACATGTACAAAGTGTCAGTGGTTGGAAACTAATTTTTTAAGAAAACTAACAACAATATAAATTTACAATATTTCTTTAAAATTCTTGCTTGTTTGATATTAATGTACATGTTTTACATTATATTGCATTTTATTTATGCAAGTGCCATTTAGGTTTTTACTATTTTAATTTCAAAAGTTCCTAGAGCATTGAAAAACATACCATATGAGGAAAGGCTGAATAAACTTAAATTAACGACTATGAAAGATTGCAGAGAACGAGGAGACTTGGTCGAAACATATAAAATTATACATGGACACTACGATTTAGAAAAATTTGAGAAAGATTTATTCCAGCACTCAAAAAACACACATCTTAGGGGGACATCACTAAAACCGTGTCATATAATAGTTGAAACATGGAACAAGTTGCCTTCAGAAGTCTGTACAAACTATTAACTAATTTAAGAACAGATTAGATAAACAACTAAAATAGAATTATAACACATTTGAAACTAGGATATGGGCTTTATCAGTTGTTTCAACTGCTGGCCTGTTAAATAACATGGCATAGAGAAGTGACAACCCCATTGCCCGTTAACGTAACATTTAAGTGACAAAACAGCTACGTCGGCATTATTATTAGTTAGTTATTATTAGGTAGTTATTAGTCAGCGCCTTGCCCAGAGGTGTGAGCACTGTGCCTTGGCAGAATTGAGGGTGCAAAGGCTTGTTAGTGCTTACAGCCACACCATTAAATGGTGCCAGGCTTGGGCGTCTCCCGTTAATTGACGCCCATTTTGATGGTTGATGGAAGAAAATAGTACGCGCATAGGGCCACTTGCCAAGCATGAGGTGCAGGGTCTTCTCGGATTCGGCAAGGGGCACCCGCCGCTGGTGGAGAATGCCGCATGCGTTGGAATAAAGATATGAACACAAACGCATTACGGGCGTGCTATACGTGCGTGGGCGGGCGAAAAGGGAAGAAACTGGAGGGATAGCGTATCTGGCTCGGATGCATCGCGTTTTTATTGAGCTGGAACCGTTCCCGTCACGGAGCAAAACCTGGCAGATCGAGTTTGTTACATTTTGCACTCGAAAATATTTGATGCAGCAGCCACATATGGAGGCCGCCATGGCTCTTCTCGCTCTGGTTGATTCAAGCGATTATGGAACGGTCACCCACATACTAGACCAGATGAGGAGTAAATTGGAGGAGTCGATTTTGAAAACGCGCTGTACGCCTCTCAAAAAACAACCGCGTCTCCAGCGCATAAACCTAAGCTAGCGGAATCCGGATGTCGTGACGGGAACCCATTGCTGGCAACTTACTTGGAAACTAGCCGGGACCTTTGCGACACGTACATTAATCTTTGGCGCCGCTTTGGCAGTTTGTCGCATTGTTGGTGCCAATTTTCCCATGTCTGGACCTACTACTGGGCAAAGTAGCGCTATCCTAGCCTGAAGAAGAAGGATTGAGGACCGTATCGCAAAGGCAAGGGCCCGCATCGGCAGACTGATAAGCTTCAGGTCGAGTAATAATAGGCCAAGAATTGTGCGCACCGTCAGGTTGGCATTTGCTGGGACAAATATCAGTTAATCAAATAGAAGACCTGAAGCACAGAATCGCTGCTAGGGGGAAGCGGATTCGGCGATATACTGAGAGGTCGACACGGTTCAACAAGAATCGTATCTTCCAGAGTGATCAGAAGAGGCTCTATAAGTCATTGGAGCGGCCAATGGTACGTGGTCAGAGCCCGTAAACCACAGCGAGGGCCCTTGGACGGAAGTTGTGGCGAGTCAGTGTGCGAATGTTACGCCCATTAACCCCGTCATTATAACGCCGGACGACGTACCTAGCTGAGGCGGTCAGAAGGGCCCCGAACTGGAAAAGCCCGGGGCTCGACGGACTGCATCACTACTGGTTGAAGAGGTTCGTGGTGTGTCACGCTGTGCTCACCCTACAGTTTCAAGAAGCTCTCGACCAGAAGTCGCTCCCGAGCCTCTTCACTACTGGGATTACTCATTTGGGTCCTAAAGACCAAGATACCACAGACCCAAGCAAATACCGCCCCATAACGTGTCTACCTACCATATACAAGAGACTAACATCCATTTTGAGTGCGAGAATCACTCCTCACTTGAACTCAAATCACGCGCTCAAAATGGATGTCGGGACGGTGATCGTGGAACCAAGGAACCACTCCTTAGTGACGCGGTCATTGGCAACCATCGGAACCTCTCCGCCACCTGGATAGACTACAAAAAGGCATTTGACTCCATTGAGTTATATGTACTACGTAGTACATATAACTCAATGTTTGACTCGGTGCCAGAATGGCTGGCTAGATGGCTGAAGTGTTATATATAGAAGAAAATACATAATATGTTATAGTTAAAATAAATATTTCTTGGCGAAAACGAATTATGATCGAAAGTCCGTTGAGGTGTAGCTTGCATGTCGGTATGAAAGCCTCGAACGTCTGGTTCATCCTGCCGGGCTTAAAAACACTAGTAAAAATCTAGTTAGCCTAGGAAAAATAAATTTTTTAGTTGTTTTAACACACTGTATGGTATGGATGCTTTATATACTTGAACATGATTAGAAAGAAAGAAAGAAATGATTCTAAATAAAGTTTAACATTCTTTATTTATATATTATATTTCTACTTCATTGTATATTTTTATTGTCATTCTAAAGCTTCATATTTGAAACCAGAGTTTATAATAACCTTAAACTTACTCAAACTTTTTTAACTTTGATTTTAAAATAATATAGTATTTCATGACATTACATGCCCTGGTGATGCTGTGCTGTGTTGCAATGCTGCTATTTCATATGGTCAATGTAGATCACCAGAGCCCCTTTTTACTTGTAGTGAGGCATTTTATCTTAGTTATCAAAGTTAGTTAGGTCTTAGTTATCATATCTGCATTTTGATTTTTAACTGAGGATGCATTGTCACCCCTGAAGACTAAGGTAGAATCCTTGTTACTCGTAAAAATAGTCTCTTCTCCACACTCACCATACAAAATAAGGCAGTATTAAACTGATTTACCATGGGCACATCTAAGAAATAGAACATTTCGGAAACATGCAAAGTCTGCCAATGCACACTGGTTCAGCGTGGTGGAGTAACTGCTCCATAGCCCTCCTAGAAATGAGAGGAGGCCTGTGCCCAGATATGGGGCATATAAAGGTTGCAACTTTAATTTTACTCAACTCTTTTGTTTCAGGTGCAAACTTGAAAGAAAGATTTAAAATGTCAGATGACGAAGCTATAAGCTTTGTGAGAGGACTCAGGGAAACGTTCATAGAAATAGAAGATCTTCCTATGCCCACCATAGCTGCCATTGATGGTGTAGCTGTAGGCGGCGGCTTGGAACTGGCCCTGGCATGTGACATAAGAGTGGCGGCAGACACCTCTAGGTTGGGCTTAGTAGAAACCGGCAGGGGCCTCATACCTGGTGCAGGTGGGACTCAGCGTCTCCCACGTGTGATCCACCCCAGTATAGCCAAGGAACTGATATTCACTTCAAGAATTGTTAATGGAAAAGAAGCTAAGGAATTAGGTTAGTAATATCAAGTATTTTTCTACCGACTTCAAAAAGAAGGCGGTACTCAATACAACTGTAGGTTTTTTATGTGTGTTACCTCATAACCTTTTCCTGGGAGAACCGATTTCGATGATTCTTTTTTATTTGAAAGCTGGTGATTCTCATGTGGTCCCATAATAATTTGATGAAGGTCTGACCAATAGCTTTTGAGTTATTCTTAATAATTCATATTGAAGTCGGTTGTACAAAGTTTTTATGTTCATGTTTTTAAATTATTATTTATTTTTAAATTATTATTTAAAAACATGACCTTAGGCTTATTATGTTGTCTTATTGCAAAAAGTAATTAAAGGTTAGTCTCAGGTTTAAAAACTAGAGTTGGCTAGAGTCTGTTTCAATAAAGAAATTCTGTGGAGTTTAACCCCTGAATTACCACGACTCTTCACTTTGAATGAGTAATTACTGTCATAAATAAACTTGTATATCTGCAAGTATTTTAGCATAATAGTATTATTTTAGCTGATATCATTTATTACTAGTTAGATAAATTATTTGTTTACAATGAAGTAAGACTTCAAGGTGAATACAATTGATTGAGTCTAATAAATATTATTCAATAAGCTTTACTCGGGAAACTGCGTCATTTCTATTCTTCTTATTCGTGTGCTTCATTACTGAAGGTCGTGCTTGTCCTAAAATGCTTTCACCAATGTGTTGAATAGCTTCCTCCATACCACTCTGTCCTCGGCTTGTCTCAGGGCATTCGGAATATTAAGTCCCGTTATATTTTGAATCTGGTTGGACCAGCGGGTAGGTAATCGCCCACGTGATCTTTTTCCTTCGATCTTCCCTACTACAACCAATTTATCCAGATTGTCTGGTTGTCTCCGGGCAATATGACCAAAATAACTTAGGACTCGTTGGTAGCATATAGTGGATAGTCTGTTAGTAATCTTTAGTTGGTTGAGAATAGACTTGTTGGTTCTTTTCGCTGTCCAAGGTATACGCAACATTCTTCTATAACACCACATTTCGAAAGTCTCGATCTTCTTTCGATCAGCTGCTCGGATTGACCATGATTCGGCACCGTACAGAAATATTGAGAATACCAAAGCTCGTACGAGTCTGGTCTTGGTGGTATTTGACACTTTCCTGTATTGCCATATTCTGGTTAACTTACTCATAGCTGCTTTGGCCATCTGCATACGTCCGAATTTCTTTGTCACAGCCTTCCTTGCTTATAAGTGATCCCAGGTACACAAATTCATTTACGAACTCCAGGTCTGCGAGTTCTCCGGTTCGTGCAAAAGTTCCAGCTCGATCTACTACCATGACTTTAGTTTTCGTCCTATTAATGGAAAGACCTACCATCTCACTTGCGCGCTCGACTCTTCTAAGCAGTTCAGCCATTTCTTGTTCTGAGGAAGCCAATAACGTAGTATCATCGGCGTATCGAAGGTTACTGATTTTGTTGCCTCCAACGGAAATGCCGCCATGCCACTCTTCTAGTTCTGTCCTCATGATATACTCGCCGTAGATGTTAAAAAGAAGAGGGGATATGATGCATCCCTGTCTTAGTCCTTTTTGTGGTTTGAAAGGAGCTGATACCACGTCATACACTCTTACCATTGACTTCCCATTCTCATATAGGGTTGCGATCAGTGCTATTAAATGGCAGGGAACACCAATTTCTATGAGGATTTTCCATAGACAATCCCACCTTACGCAGTCAAACGCCTTGGAGTAGTCAACAAAACACATCATTATCGGAACATTATATTCCCGGTTCTTCTCTATGAGTTGTCTAATGTTAACAATTTGCTCCCGAGTCCCGCGGCCCTTGACGAAGTCAGCCTGTTCATTAGGTATTTGCCGCTGTAGGTAAGGTTGTAAGTGTCTCTTAATAATGTGGAGCATGATCTTACTACCATGTGATATGAAGGCCACTGTTCGGTAGTTTTCGCATATCTTTGTCGAGCCTTTCTTGTGCAGTGGTATTAAAAGAGACTCCGTCCAGTCCTTAGGCCTTTTCCCGAGCTCCAGATCTGATTACACAACGGTCCTTTAAGATTTTCATATTTTTCATGTCATTTTTATACATATAAATAAAATTGAATCATATAATTATTAATTATATAATTTTTTGTCGGTCTGTCTATCCTGGCTAATCTTTGGAATGACTGAATCAACTGTGATAAAACTTTAAAAGTAGGTAGAGAGCAATTCCAGGAGGGATCTAAGCTATATTTTCTGTTATGCTAGGCTCAAATTAGAATGTAGATTTAAAAAAAAAAACGAAACACTGTTAACTGATTGGTATTTGATTATATTATGTCTAAATAACCCCACATTAATAGATCCTATCCAGGCGAAACCTCGACGGGTACGCTAGTCTTAAATCATCATCATTACAGCCTTTCATAAGTCCACTGCTGAACATAGGCCTCCCCCAAAGAATGCCACAAAGCATGGTCCTGAGCCACCTGCATCCATCGACTTCCTGCACGTCTTACCAGGTCGTCACTCCATTTAGTGGGGCGTCGCCCTACACTTCGCCTACCGGTACGAGACTGCCACTCGAGAACCTTTCTTCCCCATCAGTTGTCGGTTCTTCGAGCTATATGGCCGGCCCACTGCCACTTCAGCTTATTAATCCGTTGGGCTATGTCGGTTACTCTGGTTCTACTGCAGATATACTCATTTCTAAGTTTATCACGCAGAGAAACCCCGAGTATAGCCCTCTTCATAGCTCGCTGGGCGACCTTGAGCTTCCTCATACGGCGAGCAGTGAAGGACCAAGTCTCAGATCCGTAAGTCATCACTGGCAACACGCACTGGTTGTACAATTTCATTTTCAGGTTTTGAGGTATGTCTAACGAGAAGATGTGTCGTAGTTTCCCGAACGCTGCCCAGCCGAGTTGAATCCGTCGATTGACCTCTCGGTCGAAGTTGGACTTACCTAGTCGGACTATTTGTCCCAGGTAAACATACTCGTCAAGAACTTCGAGCTTAGTGCTCCCAACAACTACCGGCATAGATGTGACATGGACGTTAAACATGATCTTTGTTTTGTCCATGTTCATCTTAAGACCTATCCATTGGGAGACACTATTGAGGTCATTGAGCATAGTGCTTAGGTCCGCCAGTGATTCTGCCATAAGGACTATATCGTCGGCAAATCGAAGGTGAGTGATGTACTCGCCATTGATGTTAATACCGTATCCTTTCCAGTCCAGTAGCTTGAAAACGTCGGGGATATAACGTCACCCTGTCTTACACCTCTCTGCAGTTGGATAGGTTTCATACTCTGATTCTGTACTCGGATAGCCATCGTAGCTCTACTGTACAAACACTTCAGCACTTCGATATACCGACAGTCAACTTGGCACCGCTGAAGGGACTGCAGCACCGCCCAAATTTCGACGGAATCAAAGACTTTCTCATAGTCCACATACGCAAGGCAAAGTGACAAATTATACTCCTCTGTCTTCTGTACAATCTGCCGCAGGGTATGTATGTGGTCTATGGTACTAAAGCCTTTTGGGAAACCGGCTTGTTCGGGAGGCTGGAAGTCGTCAAGTCTGCGTGTGAGACGATTCGTAATGACTCGAAAACAGCACGTAGACGCGGCTCAGAAGCGAAATCAGTCTGTAGTTCTTCAAGAGAGCGTTGTCGCCTTTCTTGAAGAACAAGACCACCGCACTTCTTCTCCACGCCTCCGGAGTAGTGCCACCATGGCGGACGGAATTAAAGAGCTTCTGAAGGACTTCAAGTACCGGTTTTCCACCCGCTTTCAGAAGTTGCGCTGTAATTCCATCCTCGCCCGGGAACTTGCCGTTTTTAAGGTACTGGAGAGCCATTCTAATCTCGCTCAGACTGAAGTCCGGGATATCTTCGGAATAGTGTCGGATAAGACTCGCTCTTGGATCGTTACTCACACTTGCGTGTGGCTCCAACGATGACGTGTACAGCTACCCATAGAACCTCTCAATCTCACTCAGGTGTCCCAGAAACGATGCTGCCACACTCGGTCTTCAGCTTTGACAGTTGGCTCTTTCTGCAGACAGATCTCTGGCAAAGACTTTGGAGCCTTGGTTCCGCTCGATCGCTTCTTCAATATGAGCTGTATTGAAGTTGCGTAAGTCCCGCCGCATGCATTTGGAGATCTGTCTGTTCAGTTGCCTGTATGCTGTCAAATCTGTTGAAGAATGTAGCTTCATCTCCCGTCTAACAGCCTTGAGATAGTCTTAAATAAAATATTTTAATTATTGTGTGTTGCCAGCATCCATCACTAATAAAAAGTTAGATAAACAATCCCATGCAAAAGTTCTCTAAAAACTGTCGCCAATTGTTTTGACGTAATTTTTGTTGAAATAAATATATGTACATTAATGTAAATTCAACCTTAAGTGCATGACCTAAAGTTGTATTCTCAAAGTTACGTACATATTAAAAGTGCACCCAAATGTTCGAGTGGGCGCTAATTCGGTAATGACATTTTTTTTCACTGATTGTGTACCCAGCAGTGTGCCTATGTGGATATTAAGGTCTTCAGAGAATGTTCCAGATCCTACACCTTCATTTGTTTTGGAACCATCAGTGAAAACTCTAAGCTCTTTTGGGCTTAGTCCCTCTGGCTGGCTGGTTTCATTTAATTGTATCTTATACTTCTTATCGAATACAAATTGTTTGGGGATCTTATCGTACTTGGCTTGTGAAATAGGATTTTTTTAGTAAATTCTATCAATTATACTTGTATGAGGGACTCCAAAGATTTAGGGTCTTGAGTCTGATTGCAGCTAGTCGCTTCTTGTTGTATATGTAGATGAAGTGGGGTTAGCTCCAGCATCGCCTCTAAGGCTGCTGTTGGTGTAGTCCTTATGCACCCTGGGGCAGCCATACATGTCAGTCTCTGCTAACGCTGAAGCTTCTTTATATAGCGGTGGCTTCATTTGTTTTGGTCTGCTACCAGACCACCGTATGTGATCATGGACCGAATTACAATTTTGTACAACCTATCTCAAATTGGTTAGGTCTGGTAGAAATTGTGGTTGGCCTCGTTAGGCCGTTTAACCTTTGGTTTTAATATATTGTGTAAATGTATCTGGTTAATATACATCTGACATAAACGAGACGGTTATACCGCCAACTATCGCATTTCATAACATATTCTCGCATATATTACCTAATAAAGCTTTTCCTGCTGATATGATTCCTTTTGTGCCTAGGAGTCTGGGTAGGTCCCACCGTCTTGTCTGTTTCTGTCGCCAAATAATGCTTATACTGCTTGTTCCGGTCTGAAGGAAATAAAGAGCCAGTACAGGCTTTGAGCCATACCATCTTAACTTTCGGATAGTGTGAAAAACGAGCACACAGTCCACCTGATGGTAAGTGGATGCTGTGGCCCATACACATCTACATTCTATCTTTAATTAAGAATCAAAATGCAGATGTGTTGTCACCCGTGAGGACTAAGATGGAATGCCTCGTTTCCAGTAAAAAGGGTCTCCGGTTCTCTACACTCACCATACGAAACACAGCAGCAGTAAGCTGTTATTTTACGCTGGTATTCTGTGAGAGCGTGGTCTTTCCCCGCTCGAGCCGATCCATTCGTGCTACAAACCATAATATAGCTGCAGCAGAGCTCTACCACGTAAAAAACTGACAACACATCTAAAGCCTTTGTTGGAAGTAGACTGCTGGTGGCTGGTGCAGTAGTCACTTAACATCGGGTGAACTGTAAGTCTGTAAGTTTCTTTACCATTTCTCACTTATTCACTTCTTTATAAAAAAAGAGGTTTTATATTCATCATGAAGTTCATTGAGTAAATCATGAATCGATAACCTTTTCTTCTTGACAGGCATAGTCAACCATACGGTGGCGCAGAACGAGAATCATAACGCGGCGTTTGAGAAAGCGCTCGAATTAGCCCGAGAGATACTGTCCAATGCGCCTATAGCTCTTCGCTGTGCTAAGCAAGCTATAAACGAAGGTGTCCAACTCACAATCAAG
Organism: Parnassius glacialis; assembly: GCA_033319125.1. Lineage (NCBI taxonomy): Eukaryota > Metazoa > Arthropoda > Insecta > Lepidoptera > Papilionidae > Parnassius > Parnassius glacialis. The sequence goes on from JAVANC010000005.1 coordinate 55,601,529, forward strand.
GACGGTTACGAAGTGGAGCAGAAATACTATGAAATAAATGTACCGACGAAGGACAGACAAGAAGGCATGATCTCCTTCATCGAGAAGAGAAAACCTAAATACAAAGGGCATTAATTTAATGATATACTGTATGATACTGAATAGTAATCTCACCGAGATTACGATGAGTGCTATTGTGTAACTCACAATATACAGTCTAGTGGGAATTGTTGTGATTTTGAATCACTCCGCAACTCTGTTATGTTTTTTCATTGCAATAATATATATTTTGTAACCTAAAATACATACATACAGTCACGCCTCTTTCCCGTAGGGGTAGGCAGAGATCACTTCTTTCCACTTGCTGCGATCCTTACATACTTGTTTCGCTTCGTCCACTTTCATTATTCCCTTCATACATGCTCTTCGGTTTAGGGTGCTCTTGACCTGGCCTTTTTTGAAGACGCCCCTGATTTGGTCTAGAAACGTCCACCTAGGTCTACCCCTTCCAAGACTTTCATTCACACTCGTCTTATACACTTTTTTCGTCAATCGTTCTTCATTCATTCTCTCGACATGGCCATACCATCACAGCACACTTTCTCAATTTTTGTCACTACATCTTCTTTCAGACCACAACGTTTCCTTATCTCACTTAACCTAAAATAAAAATGTTGAAAAAATAAACTTTATTGTATCATAGCATGAAAGGGCTACAGAAACAATTATGTGGACCATTATTTTATTATTTTTGGTTCATGAAATTAGTTTTTACTTTTTATTAGATGTTTAATATAATGACCCTTTTGTGTGTAATGAGCTATATCATAAAACTCTTACACACTCACCATACAAAACAACGGCATTGAGCTACTATTTCACGCCGTGGTATTTCATGAGAGTGTGATCCTTCCCCGGTCGTGCCGACCTATTCGTGTAACGACCATAATATAGCTGCAGTATACCTCTGCCACATACTCCTTCTTTGAAATTGATTAAAAATATACATAGTTGCAGAGTGATACTCACCAGAATTACACAATCAGTTGTGCACTGCAGTTCTGATGTATACACCGCCATATTTGATCTTCCCTATGTTTTTATCTATGTATTTAACATAACATATCTTAGTAAAAGATCTAAGGATTTTTTATAGTTTGTATGTAACTGCATTTAAAATATAATGCATTTATCACAATAGATTTCAATGTATTCATTAAAGGTTATATTTTGGGTCTAGCAGTTAACCTTGCTGCTTTAGTGTTGTTGATGTATACAGTCGAAAATTTCCTATTTATAAGTGTGTTTGTCAGTCATAAAAGAGTCTTATGGACTTTCAAAGAAACAGGGCTGTGAGTTAAAAAGGCACTAACATTTATATGTATATAATGTATGTATGTAAAAATTTTGAGCTGGACATAGTTCTATGTCCAGCTCAAAATTTTTCGAAAAAGATAACAGGGTTAGCAGCAGTCTTTTTTTGTAACATACTTGAAATAAACACTAACAGTACACCTTATAGTATGTGGCTACTTATATCCTATGGATATCTGCAATCAACTACAAACAAATATATTTATAAATACATTAGAATTAAATGTTGTTACATTGTAATTAAATATTAAAACAATCCACATAATTTAGTAGCTTCTAAAGTTGGTTCTAAGACAAAGTGTAAATGTACAAAATAATTTTGTTGTCACTCGAATGACTGACTTAACATTGGCATTGGCAGAATTATTTTAGAGTAACCGACACAAGAAGAAGACAAAGTGTATCAAAAAATAAAGCCCTGACTTCAAAACAAATGGTGTGGATATTGTTTTATTATTATTGGTTTTTTGAAGTCAGTTTGTAGTTTGCTACTTTGATCAGAAATAATAAATATCCAGCAGGAGTCTCCTATCAGATAACTTGGGACATTTTCCTGCCAGGTTTCTGAATAGATGTTGTCACCATTTTACTATTTTCTGCAGCCTAACAATAGTACACCCAAAGATGTTCTCATTTTAAAAGCAAGTATAATAAAGGTATGTTCATATCAACAATTGATTTATTTAGTTACTTAATACAACACTGGCTTAGTGAGACTCCGTTGCGTATATGTAAATAATTGATCAAATTACAGTCTGCTCTAAAATAGAATATAACATCATCATATAATTATAGTGTAGCTATTTCAATAATTTCACATCATGTTGGTTGTAGGTGCTCACGGGCTACAGTGGCCACTAATCGCCCATAAACAAAATTTATAATTTAGCTGATTATATTTATCTTTAAAAATATTAGTTAAGAAATTACAGTGAAAATTATTACATACATGCGTGTACATTGACTTGAATGAAATTGTATAACTTTTGTAATTATTAAGTTCATGATAGTGACCTATTTGTGAGCTCTTGGAATTCAACTGACTCTGTCATGTGGGCATAAGTAAATATTTATACTCTGAAGGGGACAAGTTCTAAGCATTTTTATCAATATTTCAAAACAGTGGACCATGTTTGTACATAAATTAAGTATTTTGTTATCTGTATACAAAAATATAAAATATTTTTTGATTTATTATATATAAGAAAAATATTATTTACTTATTCTTTGTTGATAAATTAATTGTTGGGTTGATAGTTCAGGCAGATTATCACCTTATCTAAAAACTTGCAATAAATTGTGTAAGACCATATCTACAAAATGATTTTTAAATTCTTACTAATAAGCTTGTAAAGCAGCTATAATTCTGTATACTTCTAATTAATATAGGACAAAAAGAAAACTTGCATAATAAAATTATTTACATTTTTTTATATTAAATAAAATTCATTATCATAATATATACATGTGTTTTATTTACAGTTATTTATTCAATATTAAGCCACTTTTTTAATTGTTCTTTGGTATCTTCAGGTGATGTAACTTTGTGACCAATTGTTCTGTCATCATTATATATTTCATAGTCATTGCCACCTATTGTGGTTTTATCTCCGAAGAAATGAATTTCAGTAAAATTTTCATCAGCTACATGAGTGAGGCAGTATGTTTTATCCCATCCAGTTGGAAACACATCAACACTGATTTGCCCTCCCAAAGCAAACGTTAATTTAGAATCTTTAAATTCATTTTGAAGAGCTTCAACAAACTTTGCTCTGATCCCGTGCTGCATGTCGAATTTCGAAAATTCATCTCTTTCAAACTGGCTACAGGATCGACCAACTGGGCATATATTCAGCATACTTGATCGAAATTCCACAAAGTTCCCTCTCTTAGCTGGCAGTTCCAATGTAGACATGTAACCGAGTGCAAAGTTTATAACCCTCTGAAGAGTTTGTTCACCAATATAATTCAAGATACTTTCGGTACTTTTCAGTTGTCCTTGTTGATACTGAACAACACCGTTTTCACAAAAAACATAGTCAAATTTATTCGTTATCTCTTCTCCGTCCATTTGCTCCACAATTTTGCTATAATCCGAGCCGCTAACTAATCCCACCTTTACGCGGGTTTTTACTTCATTAAGTAAAAATGTTTTTAGTTCCTCTGAAATACGCTGCCGCGGCTTCGTCAACGTTCCATCCACATCGAACAAGTAGAGAATATTTTTTCGGCTGCCCATAATTGACGAGACGTCTTATTTTGCCAACAATATTTCTTTTCACGTTCGATAACGGGAGCCCTGGTGAAGGGCAATAACCGCAGAAACGGGCGTCGAATTGCCAACTGAACAATTTGCCGTCCGTGCGACACGTCAATTCGTTCGCAGCCGCCGTTATCGCTCAACATGGCGAGAGCGCCGGGCGCTTTTAACGCGGTATTAGTATGTTTGTTTATTAGTGAAACAGTGTTATCTACAAAGCCACGAAATGTTCTCATATTATTAGGTGAGTTATATGTTAAATATTATCAAAATAATATAAAAACTACACTAAACTGTGATTTTTATTCTTTATGATCAATAAAACTGTTCTACAAAAACGAAATGACAGTGTCAATTAGGCATGGGCAAAAAATATCGAAATATCGGTATTTTTTAATATAAATATCGATATATATATCATCGCTATTTTAACTCGCGATATATCGTCATATCGATATTTATTTTAGAGTATCGAATTCGTATCAATTTCGATATATTTTAAAATGCTGTATCATTTTTTTCGTCGTCCAACCGTCAGTAAATAAAATTTTGGATCTTATCTTTACATCATTCAAATGATGACGATATATCGATATTTATCGCGCGATATATATTCGATACTGTTTAAAAATATAGATTCGATGTATATCGATATATTTTTTCCCTTTGCCCATCCCTAGTGTCAATGTCATATGTCATGTTAGCTGGTTGTCATTATTCTAGGGTGTAAGCATGGGCATTTTCAGATTGTGGCTGCAACGGTTACATAACTGATATTTAGTTTTCATATCGTTATTGATAACCGTTTTCAAATTTCGATATCAGTAGTAATGGTTTACAACCGAAACATAACCTAAAATCAGGGGTATGAAAGTCCTCAGTAGCTTGCTTTACGTTGATACTAGTGCCATCTCACAGTAAAAGTACTATTTTTCCCGATATTTTTACATAATCTATTAAAAGATGGCGCCACTGTGGGTATTTATTATTTATACCGAAGCCTAAAGCATGCTAGCAAAGTTCTGAAATACGCCGGTATGTATATATATAGAATAATTCTTTGTAAATTAAGGAAGCAATTTACACCATAGTTTTCTCAAACAAACATAGTAAATATTTACTTGAAACAAATTAGTTAATATCAAATTAAATTTAAATAAATTAAATTAAATTGATTTCCTTTTAATTTTATTGAAATATGTACGAAATAATACAGAACCTAGGTGATAGCGCCCTCTAGTGTAATTTTTAGTAATTTATAATCCCTACGCCATCTATAAAAGCGCAGAAGAAACTTTCCTCGTTTCGTCACCTAATTATTTTTCAGACTGGCTCATCTATGCCTGAAAACTGTAGAACGAGCGCAACATTTATTTTACGAATTACTTCGATTATTTTAGTTTAGAAGTCAGAGGCTCTAATATAATCTTAGATATAATACTTAGACATGTATTTTAATATATAATTTGTGATTGTTATGCAGTAATATAGTATTATAAATGTCTAAAATTACATTCTTTCTATTCTCATTTATGTCTATAATGTTTATACCCATACTTTTTTAAAGTGAGACGTAGGATCAGAGATTTCGAAGTCTATAATTAAATTGTATTCATAAGTATACTTAACTAGGCTTAGGACTGACAGGAAAGTTTTAAAACAAATGTACAAAATGCATACAAATATTACAAATAAATGCACAAACGCAACGTCAAAAATTAATAATTTGACAGATAGTTTCATAGTGAACGGCACACGCTACCAATGTCAAGTGCGTAATTGTTACGTTTGAAAAAAAAATCAAAGTCTAACTTTCACATAAACAAAAGTTGCCTAAACGAAATATAATGTGATGAAACAAATCTAAGTCTAGTGCCTAATGTCCTAAAGATCATTTAAATCTGACAACTCTCACAACTACACAAACTTAAAAAATTAGGCAATTTTAACCATTTAAAATTCGACCTTATTGTTAAGAATATTGTTCCGTGGAGTTTTTATAGGTTTTGTTTTTATTTTAATTTTTTAAATAATTGAAAATAATAAAAGAGACAGATGTCACGAATATTGAAAAAACAATAGAATGTTTTCTGTAAATATATATATAGCGTTTTTCTATTAAATTGTATCATCTCACTTCATTTAATTTGGTTATCCAAGTACGATATTATAATTTATATATTATGAAGACGAAGATTTTATTTAAAAACTGCATCCTAACTACCACGCGTTCTGCGCGTGATAAAATATTATAATTATATTTCACTACGTGCACCGTTTTATGATAACAACCAAAACATCGCAACGAAATCCATATTCGCTTCATCTCTTTCATACTTATTTATGATACTGTCGCTAGAACGAGAAACAACGAATATCAAAGCACATCGGTTAGTTTTGGTTTTGGGCCGTTTTCAGTTTATGGCATATCGTTACAGTTTGCGTTTTACGTTTCGTACGTTGGTTAGTTTTTTTTTTTTTAAATGAAATAATCCTTTATTTCCAATCACAATAGCTCGAATGACAGCGTATCGATTAAACTAAACACTTACGGCCTAACTAGTAATCGTTGATTATCGCTTACTTAAATTCTTAATTCTTTATTTTTTAACTATTCTAAAACAGTGCATGAATACTATCCCACCTGCCGGTTTTATTTATATTAATTATTACTATATAAAAAAGAACTTTACAATAATTAACAAACAAAATATGGAAGAATAAAAAAAAAATAATACTAGACTAGAACTATTATTAAATTAAAATAACTAAAACTAAACCTTAAAAATAAAATAAAATAACTAATTAAATAAGAGGCCTGGGCCTCTTGGCAGGGTGCCCATCACGCAGGCAGCATTCCCGCGCTGAACTGCGATTGCAATTCTTTGCGCGAGAAAGCCGCCGGCGCGATGGTCGCCTGTTGCCTCCCTCAACCTTTTGCTGAGCTCCCTGTGCAGCTCCAGCGCACTTTTGCCCCAAGGACCTAGTGTCTCGACGCCGAAAGCAAAAACTGATATTGGGCGCCGAGACAGCTGTATTTAGAGACCTTGAGGCATTCCCGGGCGTCCGCCGCCGCCCCCGCACGTTTGGTAGTTGCTGGTAGATAGGACGCCGCCAGGGTGTCTGTACAGGTGGCGTCCCACACCAGCGCACGGCCCGACTTCCAGGGTATCAACGACATTCCGTCAGGGCGCTTGCCATCGCTCCGCACAATCTGGGGCTCCAGAGCGGCGGGAACGTTGGCACTGACGAGCGCCCTTCTGAGAATGTCGTTGAGAGCAGCGTGGCGGGACAGGCGGCCGGCGCTCGAGGTGCAGGAGAGGCCATGGTGGCCGAGTCGGTCCACTGGAGCCCCACAAGAAACACAGTTGTGACCTGTGCAGATCCCAGCTCCCAGCCGGAGACCGACGGCTATGCGTAGAGTGTCCGGGTTGATAAAAGTCCCAGTGTTGGGCGAGGGATATGCCTGGAGCCAGTAACCAGATTCTGGCTTGGACACAGCTAACAGCCTGGCCCGGTCCCTGCCAGTTGAAGGCTCTATTAAAGTTTGTAAGGTGGCGACGGACGCTATTGTATCCCAGGCCCTTTGCTTATGTGGTTTGGATGGGAGATTTGGACTCGGTCCAGCTAGCCATGCATTCGTGGCCTCGTCCAAACATGTAATCTCGCAGTTAATGCCCGCTGGGGCTTTTAATATTTTACCTGCGAGATCTAGCGTGCTGTGGATTGAAGACAGGAATGCAGGCAAAGCCACACTTAAAATTTTGCGTGTTCCCAGGCCGCCGTTCCTTATTGGTAAAGCGGCTTGGGTCCAAGCCTGTTCGCTCAAGTGAATGTTCAGGATGTTTTCAATTTGGGATTTCATTAGAGTGTCAATAGGTGTGATCAAATGGGGGAATTTCCAAATGGGGCAACAGCGAAGCATGTAAGTGAATTTAGGGACGAACAGACAGAATTTTAAAATAAATAAAGCTGAGTGGCTACTAATTTTGACAAGGCGGTCCGAATACTTGCTGAAATTTGTTGTTGATTTATTTAAGAGAAGAGGAATGGCCTCCTCAAAGATGGGGGAGCCGAGGAGGTGCAGACTGTCCTTCGTTACTATTTTAATGTTAAGAGCAATGTTGTTAAAATTTTGAGCGATCTGGGAAGCGGTTAGTGGATTTACTTGGTCCGAAATATATAATTCAGATTTGTCATAATTTAATTCTAAACCAATGCGATTGAAATGCTGTTTAACATGCACCAAATCAGCTAGGACTGTCTGCGCGTCTCCGGCCAAGGTCCCATCGTCGAGGTACCAAATATTTAATTTTGAATTTAGGGAGTGGATTATCGGATTTATTGCCAAACTAAATATTGCTGGACCGAGGGGATCACCCTGCTGACAGCCTACGGCCGAAATAATCTCATTGGATTTATGAACTAGTTTTGAGGGGCAGTGGTAGCACTGGAGAAGGAAGTTATAAATTTCCGGGACATGTATTTTAATTTCTTTTAGCAGAGTGTCCCTATTGACCGAATTAAATGCGTTTTTTAAGTCTAATTTTAGAAGAACCTCGCACGAATCACTTTTAAGGAAGGTACGTACAGCGTGGACTGCTGCCTCGCAACCCGTGGAGGGTTCCAAATCCAACTTGTACTGGTTCAAAGAGGGCCTGTAGTTTTGTTCTAGTGAGCCGGACGCAGATCTTGGCTGCTAAACGTCGGAATGTAGACCCTACAGCGATGGGGCGCACGCCACCATCCTTTTTTGCCAAGGCAATAAGATTTGCTCCATATATCAGCGGCGTCACATCCGGGCAAACATCTCCCAGAAGCATGAGATTGACCAGTTTTGTGAGGCTTGTGGTCAACTGTTCACCAGCTACACCAGAGCCGTAGCTGGTAAGGTCAATCAGATGCTGTGGGGATATGCCGTCTAGACCAGACGCCGATCCTTTTGGAAACGAGGCGAGGGCTGTTAGAACGTCTCTAACCGTGGCGTGGAGGCAGCCTGGGGGGTCAGATGGAGGGTCTACAAAAATCGGGGTGGAAGGGCCTGGGGGGTGTTTGGACTGTAATGCGGCTTTGGTCTCCGGCGTGTCGGGTGCTAAGGTGTCGTTTGAGAACAAAAGGCGTGTTGCTCCTTTGAGATCACCGTCGTGTATTTTATCCTCGACCTTCCCAAACAAGTTATACTTCTTTCTGTGGGTTCCAGACGAAGGATCGCAAATAGGTATAGACGGATTTAAAGTGTTATTTTTTATTTTTTGCGTTAGGGAAATATTACTGTTGGATTCATCTGAGACATGGAGAATTTTGAACGAAAAGGTAAGGAGGTCATGCCAAGAATTACTATTGTTGTTTCTAACGCAATTATTTATTGCTGCCGCTAATGCCTCTGAAACCGTCGACCGGGCACCGCGTGGAATACGTTTTATAATGGAAGTTGACTGTTTGAGTTGGCCGAGGAGAGTCTGAAGAGGAGTGTCGGGGGTGGGAGGTAATGGAGGATGGGAGCAGGGAGCCGGGGTGTGTGATGAAGATGGAATAGAGGTTGTACGGACCTGATGGATACGTCCCTGGTGGATACGTAGGCCTATTCCCGATGAAAAAATCCTTTGGCAAACACAGCATTCCATCCGAGGCAACAGGCACTCACTGTTATATACTTATGGTTATCTTATTTATTTATTTTTTTTAACTATTAACAAATTATTTTTATCCTACAAAAATATCCTATTAAAGCGCCTAATCACAAATTATAACAATCAAAACTAAACGTAAACATAAATAAAAATCCATGGTGACAGTTTCATTTCAAATTGATTGAAAAATCGTCTGTGCGCATGTGTTGGTTCTTTGGTCGCCTTGACGATGTTAGCTTGAACCAATAAGGCGCGGGCGTGTGTCGTCTCACGCCGGCGCGTTGCAGGAGGAGATGCTGGGCGCAGGACAGATGATGGCGTCTATATATGTCACTTCTCACGATGAGCTTTGCCAAACAAATTTTCACAAAAAGCGAAGGGAGGGGAGTACACTCAACACTGCCCACTCTTACAGTGCCTCACAGCGGTTCCTTGTTTCGCACGAACTTGTTTGTGAAAAGGGAAACATTCATCTTTTAATTTTTATGATTTTTGAAAGCACGGACGGCAAACGTGCTGGTTGCTAGGTCTATATTTTGATTGGTTAGTTGATTTTGGGTTTTGGTTGGATATGTGATAACGGTTATGTTCTTAGGTTTATCGATGTGGTATGATATTTGATAACATAACGTTATTAGTTACGTTTTGATATATCGGTCTCATGCCTACTAGGGTGTGTTGTGTGTTCCAACTTCCAATATACACCGCGAGTACTGCTCAGTGCTCGCACTGGTGAAAAATCGTTCCGTTATGGACTGCCAGTATACTGCAGCAGTACCCTAGGGAAATATATGACGTCATAAATCGCTTTAATTTTTGTACTGTGAACACTGGCGCTTTCGAGCTAAGGTGCTCTCAGTACTTTGATCAAGTGATCAAAAACAACAGCGCCTAGAGATTTAACAGCTTCCGCAAATGATTGTTATTATTATTAATCTATATTGTTTGTAAAACCAACAACATTCAAATAATATTTTTTCTTGTTGAACAGAAAACGTGTAAATACATGATAAATATTTTCATTTGAAAACAGTGTCGAAAATGGGAATGACAGTGTACTGGATTGCGTTCCGTTTTAAACAGTATCCAGTATGGCAAACTAAAAAGGAACGGCTTCACAATTTACTGAATTGACGTCACACCTTGCAGTGGTCGTAGTGTATATACACACCCCTAGTTCTACTTCTTATACTATTATTTATTCTGTGGTTTTACGTAGTTGCCAAATTATAAGAATTAGAAAAGAAGCGTATTATCAATGGTCATTCTCCTTTTGTGCATAGACAAAACACATATACAGAGATTAGTAGGTAGCTAGGTAGTAGTTGCACGTATTATGTGAGTAGAAAGCAATATTAACAACGTGATCGTAATATTCGACGGCGGAGTATTCAAAAAAATGTTCCAAAGCGAAGTATTCTATATCTGCTTAAAATGAAACCATAACTAACAATCACAACAATTAAATATTATACTGGGAAGAGCGTAGACAGACAAGTGGTAAAATTACAAATTATGTACAACCGACTTCAATATAAATAAAATGAGAACATCATCAATTTAGTCGAAATTTAATACACATTATGTCCACAATATGTCCTATATAAACTTGATCAAGATCTGACCATTAGTTTTTGAGTTATCCTTAATAATGTGTATTAAGATAATTAATAGAATCAGACTTTACTTTGCGGAAGTCCATTATATTAAAGTTGGTAAAATATTACTTCGCCTATATCCGCTCGATCAAATAAAATGATGTGTCTTAACTAGTTGGAAGAGCACCTCCTGTCCTCCCTCAATTGCGTGCACTGTCACCGTCACCACTAATCCCAGCAACACTACTCCCAACACCACTACACTAGGAAAGACACACCACTGACGACAATACGAAACACGTGTCGTATTGTCGTCAGTGGTGTGCTTTTCCTTCTTCAAACTAGGTTAAGCTGAGAACAAATTATCGGACGCGTCCGTCAGCCGCGGCTGACAGTCGCGGCTTAGCGGTGTGCTCGGTAGTTAAGACGACATCTTTGGACGCCTCACTTCAGTCATTCTATAAAGGTGTTTCAATCGAGAAACATGACAAGCAGCGACAGCGAGGACGAATTTATAGTTAGCGCCAGCTGCCTTATGTTGTTCTCCAAAAAAAAAAGTGAAAAGGAGTGTTTGGGTCCATGATATTAATGTAAAACGACTCGAGTATGGTGAATTTCATACATTGTATCCAGACTTACAAAAAGATGATAAACGTTACAAAATGTACTTAAGAATGAATGAAAACCAATTTAATTTTCTGCTTAATCTGATTGAAAATGATGTTGAATTAAGCACCAATTTGCTCCCACACTTCCTGTTTTAAAGTAGCATTTATGTGGCCACGAACACATTCAATTAAATTTTCTTCGTCTGACATGTCGCGAGCGCGGTCGGTTATTTTGTGAGACTCGAAACGTCCGCGGACGCGTCCCGTGCCCTATGCACACCATCCGAGGACGCACAAATATCCAGCCGGCTAGATTCTGTTCGGACGTCCGAACGCTCAAGGACGACCCAAGGGCACGTCCGCGTCTTACGACCGATAGTTTGCACAGTGTAGTATTAAATGTACTGGCTAGATTCAAATAAGCTGCGTCTGTCAGCCGCGGCTGACGGACGCGTCCGATAATTTGTTATCAGCTTAAAGATACATCATTTTATTTTATCGAGCGGATGTACGCGAAGTAATTTTTTACCAACTTTAATATAATGGACTTTCGCAAAGTAAAGTTTGATTCTATTAATTATCTTAATACACATTATTAAGGATAACTCAAAAACGAATGGTCAGATCTTGATAAAGTTTATATAGGATCATATGAGAAGCACCAGTTTTCAAATAAAAATTATCAAAATCGGTTCACTTAAAACCTAGAATTTCTGAGGTAGTACATATAAAAATACAGTCGAATTAAATACCTCCTCCTTTTTTGAAGTCGGTTAAAACTAGGCCTAAAGCACGGCTAGCATGGGCTGGGGACAAAAATTTTATCCCCCGATTATATCCAGTGGCAAGAGATAAAATTATTTTGTCCCTATTCCAAAGCACGGCAACGGGGGGAAGTATATCCCCGTTTGACATAACGAGTAGACATATATCCCCGTCCGTAGTTTGGAGCCAAATGAAAGATAAAAAGTTATGCTTTTTTGACATTTGAAAGGCACAATATTATCCCAGTTCATTGGACGAGGGTTTAAGTTTATATTCATACAAAAAATCTATCTAAGTCTAAGTTTATCTCCCATTTTATCTAATATGGATATTATATCCACCGGTGTGCCCATGCTCGAAGGGTGGATAAAACTAAGCGAGGGGATAAACATTTTCTCTTTTCCCCGGTGATAAAATTGTCTCCTGCCCATGCTAGCCCTGCAGGAGTGAGATAGAGAAATCTGAAAAGACTATTCAATAATTTGACTATTCGAGACTTCAAGCCTATAATTTAATAATTTCGTTATCGAAAACTGTACAGTGATCGCTAGGGTGAAAACTGGTAGCGATCACCGAATGGTAAAAGGCACACTGAACCTTAATGTTAAGTTGGCGAGGTCACGTCTAATGAAGTCAACGCTCCGTACCCCCTCGTGCTTTAATCTAATGCCCCGAAAACTTTCAGCGCGAATTACAAAAACGTTTTCAGTACCTAGAAGATTACAATACAGTGGATGATATGAATGACAAGCTCATGGAAGCTGTCCATGCGATCGGAGTTAAGTTCTGCAAGCGTCGTCGCAGTAAAACACAAAAACTCCCCAATTACACTCTGAATCTCATGGCTGTTAGACGGGAAATGAAGCTGTAGTTTTCATCAGATATGACAGCATACAGCCAATTGAACATAGAGATCTTCAAATGCATGCGGCAAGATTAACACAACTTCAATATAGCTCGTATTGAAGAAGCGATCGAGCGGAACCAGGGCTCCAAAGTCTTTGCCAGAAGTCTATCGGCCAAAAACAGCTAATTGTTGAAGTTAAAGTTAAAGGCCGTATGTGGTAAGAGTAGCATCGAATAGAATAGAATCATTTTTATTCAATATATATTACAAGAATATTTATTGAAAGTAATTTAGGCTTTACCACTGGTTCGAAAAAAACATCTGTCCCGGGAAAAACTACCAAGAAACCCAGTGGAGCTTCTTTTTTTATAAAAATTTATTTTCATTTTAATATTTTTTACAATTATGTAAGTATGAAAACATTTAGAAACACTATGGTGGTGATTACTTCATTCCCAAAGGTTACTATCAATCATGTACTCTTTAGCCATGATATTTTTATAGATACGTTATATGCTCACAAAACCACCTAAAACCATAGATAACACACTATATACCAGGAACCTAAAACAATGGTCCGAACTCAGCCGTCCCAGCGGCAGCACACTTACACATTTTTAACGTTTTACTTATATTCTTACATTTCACTACATTCTCTCCCGCTGTTCCTGTTTTTATCGCACCAGTTCTGGAACAACTACGGTTGTCCTTTTCTTTAAGCTTACGTAATCGTGGCGTCATATTTGTTAGCCAAGGGTCGGAGTGGCAAACTGACCACCTTCAGACGCTCCAGTTTTGGCGTGCTAGTAACCTTTTATGTACGGGGTTATTTTGCTATAACCGGCCAAATTTGCAGTGAAGATTCAGAATAAGTAATATAGCCAAATGGTGAAGAAACATTAATTAAAAAAAAAAACTCGAACATTCTGTCCTTTTTATCTTTTAAATTCAAAATGTGTGGTAATGCATTATTTTACTAAGCACGCACACACTCGTAAAAGGTCGATCGGTCGGCAAAAATGTTGTGAATTGAATCGCACTCAGAGGAGCGCGCGTACGCGTAGTTGTTGCCCATAAAGCTTCGGTCACACACAGCGAATATTCGCTGCGGATATCACTCGCTACCTGCCTGTCAAACACAGCGAGTACTACAATATGTATCTTTTATATTATTAAATTTTCTTTTCAATTACTCTTGGGTTGCTATTTCGAATCCCTACTCAATTAATTCGTTAAACAATACAGGCGCCTTACTTTGCGTTGTTTTATATCTCTGTTATTTGTGTCAAACAGCTCCCCATTTTTTCAATACACACCCAAGAAACGATTTATATCGTAATTTCCCCATTTTAGAGAATTGTTTATCCGTTAACTCATTTGATTGACCTATATACACGTATCATGTATCAAATAAACGACCTATGCACAGGCGTGTAGTCTGGAGCGGAATAGCTACTCGCAGTGACAGTGACAGGGTCACACAGCGAATTCTCGCAGCGAGTGATCATTCGCAGAGAGTAAAATTGAACATGTTCAATTCAATTCGCAGCGAATTCAACTCGCGGCGAATGAATCTAATCGCAACGAACAGCCTGTCACACATGGCGAATTCTCGCTGCGCAGTCAGTATCAGCATCGCAGCGAGTATTTGCTATGTGTGACCGAAGCTTTAAGTCACATTCAATTTGGGATAATTTAAAATAAAAGTAGAAGCATTATTTACTCGTGTTTTCAAAAACTGCAATAACGGCATATCATTATTAATATATTTGAACTTAAGTTTAAAATTTGCCTACTCTTGGAGTATATAAAATATCATTGCTCTTTAACAGTTTATTAACCCTTACTACATCTCGAAGCTTTAATGGGGTCCCCATTTATTATTTGCGTTGACTGCGATTCCGACAAAAATAGTGAATTCAACTATACTGACTTCTTCCTCTCTGAGACACCTAATATTCTGAGTGAGATTGAGAGGTTCTGCTGCACACGTCATCGTTGCAGCCACACGCAAGTGTGAGTAACGATCCTAACTTTTTTTTATCTTAGAATGGCTCTCTAAAACCTTAAAAACGGCAAGGCCCTGGGCAGGGATGGAATTACAACGAAGCTTCAGAAGCTCTTCGATTCCGTCCTTCATGGTGGCAGCACTACTCCTCATGGTGGCAGCACTACTCCACAGACATGGAGCAGAAGTGCGGTGGTATTGTTCTTTAAGAAAGGCGACAACTCTCTCTTTAAGATCTACTTCGCGGCCAACGCTATTCTATATATACTGCTTTAATTTCGGAACTTTGTTAGTGCGATTTAGGCTTCGATGTGTTTCGCTTGTGGCACGACGACAGCGCCGCCACAAGTACTATAGCCCCTATATATGTATACCCTGCGGCAAATTTTTCAGAAGACATCTCATCATACAATCTACCACTTCATCTTGCGTATGTGGACTATGAGAAAGCCTGTCTAAATTCTGTCAAAATTTTAGCAGTGCCACAGTCTCTTCAGCGTCGCCAAGTTGACGAAATCGTAGTGTTGAAGTTTTTATATAGTAGGGCTAAGCTATCCTGGTACAGAAACGGAGTAAGAAACCTATCCAACTGCAGAGAGGGGTAAGATAGGATGACTTTATATCCCCAAAACTCTTCACCGCTGCATTGGAAGACGTTTTCAAAATACTGGACTTGAAAGGATACGGTATTAACATCAATGGTTAGTACATCACTCACCTTCGATTTGCGGACGATGTAGTCCTTATGGCAAAATTATTTAACAGTGGTAGAGCCACGTGGCAGCTTTTGCTGTCGCACGGATGGGCCGGCTCGAACCGGGGTGGTACCACGACCTCACAGAATACCAGCGTGAAGTAGAGGTTTACCTCTGCGTTTCGCTTGGTGATTGCAGGTGGCCGGAGGCCCTTTTTACTGGAAATGAGACATTCCATCTTAGTCCTCACGGGTGACAACGCATCTGCATTTTGATTCGCAAACGAGGATAGATGTAGATGTCTATGGGCCGCAGCAACCACTTACTATCAGGTGGACTGTGTGCTCGTTTGTCACCCTTATCCTATAAAAAAAAGACAATATAGGAGTATACGGGCGCACAAAATCGATCTAACTAGGTCTCATTTCTGAGAAAGTCGTTTTCTTTATAATTTCACGTAGAAAGCAACAGCTTGACTTGCCTGGTACCACGCCGGAGTGCGAGAATTTAAATCCCGCAATTTAGTCTATTTTTGTAATTGTTCCTTATTTTTTTAATTATTTTTCTAATTCATTTATATGTTTAGTCCTACAACACGGTTAGATTTTTTGGTTTTTATTTTTTGTAATACTAGAGTATTTAAATAATCTCGATTTTATCATAAAACGTGGTGGCTCATCAGTCTAGAGTTTAAAGAAATCTTTATCATGAAAGAAGGACGACGTAAGCAACATAAATTAAAGAAACGAATGAATGTCAGTTCATAAAAATATATTTTTTTTATAGAATATGGGTGACAAACAAGCACACAGTCCACCAGATGGTAAGTGGATGCTGAGGCTCATAGACTAAGAATCAAAATGCAGATGAGCTGTCACCCCTGAGGACCAAGATGTAATGCGTAGTTTCCAGTAAAAAGGGTATCCGGTTCTCTGCACTCATCGAACGAAACACTGCAGCACTAAGCTGCTATTTAATGTTGATATTCTGTGAGAGCGTTGTTCTACCCCGGTCAAGCCGACCCATTCGTGCTACAACCATAATATAGCTGCAGCACGGCTCGGCCACGTTGAGAAACGTTTTAAATTTAATAAAAATAAAACACACTTTATATTTAATATACTGTACGAATAATTATATCGTATTGATAATAAGTGTAGGTACACTTGGCACTATTTGTAACTACGAGATTACTATAAAAATTAGAAAGAGAAGAAGAACACATCATTTATTTATTTATTTTTTATTTAGAAAACCAACAGCTCTTATGAATATACAATGATAATAATTTACAAATGGTTATAACAGCCAATTATAGGTTTCCCTGTATAAATCTTAAATGGTATTTCCTACTCTCAATACATATCAAATAAGAACAAGGTGAAACTAGTAAACTATTGAAACTAGTAAACTATCTAAGAGGTATGCGCATGTGTGCGTGTGTGTGTGTGTGTGTGTGTGTGTGTGTGTGTGTGCGCGTGCGTGCGTGCGTGCGTGCGTGCGTGCGTGCGTGCGTGCGTGCGTGTGTGTGTGTGAGTGTGTGTGTGTGTGTGTGTGTGTGTGTGTGTTCGTGTAGGTATGGGTCTATAGATATATAAATAAATGTTTTATCATACGTATTATCTATACAAATAAATAAAATTGAAGTGTCTGTTTGTAATGTCAAAATAACAGCTTTTTACTAAATGCATATGAAAGTATATACGGTACTTATAACAAAAACACAATTTAAAAAAAATTTGTCTGTATGTCCGTCTGTCTGCCTGTCTGTCTGTTTGTTCCGGCTAATCTCCGAAACGGCTGAACCGATTTCGACGGGATTTTCACTGGTAGATAGCTGATATTATAAGGAGTCACTTAGGTTACTTATATTTTAGAAAAAGAATTAGGATTCCGCGCAACATAATTAAAACCCTAAATTACACGCGGGCGAAGTCGCGGGGAACAGCTAGTTTATAATATATCAATATAAAAAAATAATAAACAACATATGAAATGATATACTTCAATGTTATAATAATAGGTATGCGAATAGATAAGTTATTTACCGTAAAAGCTTGAGAACTTCTTGTTTGAATTTATCTTTGGACATGTAAAATATATCTAAGTTCGAGAATTTTTTATTATATATTGAGCAAATCCGAGTCAAGAGTGACATCATCATAGATCATTATAGTACAAGTCCACTGCTGCATAATATAGGATTCCCCCCCCCCCCCCCAGGTTTTATTACGCAAAGAACTCAGAACCTTGGATTTAAGCTCCGAGCATAGCCCTGCAGGGCTAGTATGAGCAGGAGACAATTTTATCCCCGGGGACAGGAGAAAACGTTTATCCCCTCGCTTAGTTTTATCCGCCCTTCGAGCATGGGCACACCCGGTGGATATAATATCCACAGTAGATAAAATGGGAGATAGACTTAGACTTAGATAGATTATTTGTATGAATATAAACTTAAACCCACGTCCAATGAACTAGGATGAAATTGTTCCTTTCAAATGCCAAAAACGCATAATTTTTTATCTTTCATTTGGCTCCGTGCTACGGACGGAGGATATATGTCTCCTCGTTATGTCACGCGGGCATATACTTCTCCCCGTTGCCGTGCTTGGGCATAAGGAGAAGATAATTTTATCTCTTGTCAGTGGATATAGTCGGGGGATAAATTTTTGTCCCCAGCCCATGCTAGGCGTGCTGGATTGGGGTTTTTCAGTGATTTTGTTTATTCATTAATTACATCGAAGCCCACAGCTGAACATATGCTTCCCCATATATTGCCTCTTAGGGATCCCCCTATGAGGCAATCAACAGCCGACGCGCTTGGTAGGCGAGTCGGCAAGTTTTTTTTTTAATTTGTTATCAGAAAGATGCTGCTGGCCATCTCCTGTTCCATTTCCCTCTGTCTGATATAATATATGTAGGTAATTATACAGCAGTTATTTTAAGATAACTATACTTATACTGTAAAGTTAAAAATAAATAAACTTCTACACTGATAGATTGTTAACTTGGAAGAAGTTTTCCATAAAATTTTTATTTGTCACAACCGGTCCAGTTACGCCGTTACTTTTCAAGACGTGAATAACAAGTTAGTAGCACTACTTGTATAAAGCCGCGTATCCACCAAAAATCTTGACAACATTTATGTTTCCAACTGTTTACAACTCAACAAAAATTACCAACATTTGTTTCCGATGTTGTCGACAAATGTTTCCAACAAGCGTTTCCACCGAGGGAACAAATGTTTGCAACAAGCGTATTCCTTTGATCTTGCCGCCGAAAATAAAAACACGGTTCCCGACATTATTTCAAGTTTTCTTGTCAACACTAGGTAATTACAGAAACATTTCTTACCAACACGTGTTGGCAACACAACAGTTGGTAACAAAACTTTGGTGGAGACGCGGTTTAATATCACGTGCCTATGAAATTAAGCAACAAGTTATTCTTAGACCAAATTATATTTTGACACGAACATGTTCTGACTACTTTTACTTTTCTGCCGACTTCCAAAAAGGAGACGGTACTCAATTCGAGTGTATGTTTTTTTTATGTGTGTTACCTCATAACTTTGTACTGGGCGAACCGATTTCAATGATTCTTTTTTTTATATGAAAGCTGATAGTTCTCGTGTGGTCCCATATGAGTTTGATCAAGGTCAGACCAATGGTTATTGAGTTATTCTCAAATAACCTATATTGCAGTCGCTTATATTGAAGTCGGCTGTACAAAATTTTTAATTTTAAATTATACTTCATTATTTAAGCTTTAATCAGTCAAGCGCGAGTCGAACGGTTTAAAATGTGTTCCGTGCCACAGTTTGAAATATTATGTTCTTGAGACTGTGTCCGTGCTATGGCAGTTTTTTCTACCCACTTATTGCCTTTAAATTTTGTGTACCAAACACTTCCATTATCTTAGTTGTTTCCCAGATATTATTGATGAGAAGAATTAAAACGACAACATATGAGCGACCTACAGAATAATTCAAAGAATTATTTATCCATATTAAATCTGGTATTGAGTTATAACAAGATTTAACTGTGTAAAATTTCTATTCTCTATTCAGAGACAAAAAACTTTCACATTTTCACCATTTAATACGAAAGACTAGAAAATTCAGCATTATAAGTAGTTAAAGTTTTGAATTTTAGGCTAAGGAAACAGCAATTACCTATTGCTGGAATATAACAAACAATTGGTTTTGTAATCGTGACCTGAAGTAACAAACTAACCCTAGAGTCCACCCGGTATCTAAGTGGCTAATGCAGTCCATAGACGAATAGAATAGAATAGAACAGAACAGAATTTTTATTCAATATAGATTATTACAATATACTTATTGAAAGTTTTTTTTATTTAACACTGCAGCCAACTTCAAAGAAGGTTACAGTAGCGTTTCCACTTCTGAGGACCAAATTAGACACTTCACACCATCACAACCTGCAAATATACTTCATACAAATAGAAGCCATTTTAAATTCAAGGCCCTTAAATCCATTATCGTCTGATCCTTCTCACCTAAGTTACCTTTCTCCTTCCCACTTTTTAAATGGACGCTCGCTCTTATCAGTTCTTCATCCTGACGTTTTCAACGCCAATATAAACAGAATTTAGCGTTACGTCAGAAAAGAAAAATTAAAACAACGTTTTGGCAACGATTTTCCAATCAATGTCTATCCCCTTCAGCAAAAGCTCAAGTGGCGTTCTTCGCCTGACGATCTGAAGCTTGGGTAATTAGTTCTGATCAGAGAGAAGAATCAACCATCACTTTTATGGCTTTAGTTATACTGGTTTAGACCCGTATGCTAATTGCGTATGTAGTTTTTATGTTCAATCCGATAGGATTATTATATGTAATGTAAATACAGGCACAGTTGCTACGTAATATTGAAAGTTAATTCAATAAGTAATTAAAGATTTTAAAATTAACGAGCTAATAAATTTTAACATAATAATAGAAATTGCTTGCTAAGTGAGGTATGAAAAAAATCCCCCTTATAAGACAATCTATGGGGGAGACCTATGTCCAGCAGTGGACTTCTAATGGCCTGTAATGAAAAAAAGTAATTTATCGATCGCCAGATTGTAGTTTTTTTTTATAGGATAAGGGTGAAAAACGAGCACACAGTCCACCTGATGGTAAGTGGTTGCTGCGGCCCATAGACATCTACATCTATCCTCTGTTACAGATCAAAATGCAGATACGTTTTTACCCGTGAGGACTAGGATGGAATGCCTCATTTCCAGTAAAAAGGGCCTCCGGCCACCTGCACTCACCAAGCGAAACTCAGAGGTAAACCTCTACTTCACGCTGGTATTCTGTGAGGTCGTGGTACCACCCCGGTTCGAGCCGGTCCATCCATGCGACAGCAAAAGCTGCCGCCTGACTCTACCACTGTTAAAAATTTTAAATTAAAAAAAAATTATTAAATTTTTTTTAATAAGCACTTTATGCAGATGCGGTTAGCATTTGGAAAAGTTGTTCTTCAGCAATGGGTATAGACTGATGGAAAGAAATCTCTTACGCGGTAGAGCCACGCTGCAGCAATTTTATGGCTGTAGTACGAATGAGTCGGCTCGACCGGAGTAGTACCCGCTTTCACAAAATACCAGCATAAAAGAGCAGTGTAATGCGTAATGCTGTGTTTCGTATGGTGGGTGTAGTGAACCGGAGACCCTTTTTACTGGTAGCGAGGATTTCCATCTTAGTCCTCAGTGGTGGCAACGCATCTGCATTTTAATACTTAATCGAGGTTAGATGTCTATGAAATATATATGGACTACAATATCCAGCTAACTTCAGGGGACTGCATGATCGCTGGTCGCCCTTATTCTATTAAAAAAATGTTAATGATGATTGGTACTTTTCCTCAGCTGATGATGGCGGGTTCGAGTTGGGCGCGTACAACAACAAGATCTGTCAGACTCCGAACATCGATGCGCTGGCGCGTCGCGGGCTCATATTCAACAATGCCTTCACTTCTGTCAGCAGTTGTTCACCCAGGTATCTGCAAGAATAGAATAGAATAGTCATTGTTATTCCATATAGATTACGGGAATACTTAGGTATTGAAAGTCATTTAAGTAGTACCATTGGTTCGGAAAATAACCTATGTCCTGGGAAGAACTAGCAAGAATAAATAATTATACAATGAGGGCTAATAATTTTCTGCTCACCAGATGTCGCTAGTTGACACTGAGGTAAAGTTTTTTGTTACTCAATGTCATTTAATTGAGAAGTCAGTTTTAAATAAAAGTTTATCATTTTCTAGAGTATCATATTAATATTTAATACACAAAACAATTCCTCAGTGGTTTGCTCTTTAATTTCTTGCACATTTTAACTTTTTTTTTAATTTTCTACTTTTATGAATGTTTGTGGCTTAGTTTTTTATTTTTAATCTAATAAATATAAAATGTGGCTTATTAGCGTTGTGTTATTACACAGAAATAAACATTAGCCTTTACATTTTTCGAACTAATTAACTTCCCCGCTATGAAATCTGTCAAATATTATACCTCACTTTTAAGTGGCGCCGCCCTGGTGGCAGAAAAAGTCGTGGATTAAGTATGAAAGCATTTAGAAACAGTATGGTAGCGATCACCTTATTCCCAGGGTTATTATCAATAATGTACTCTTTATAATATACCTAATTTATAACAAGTGGTAAAGTTACAAACTTAGTACAACCGACTTTAATATAAATAAAATTATTTAGTTTTGACTTTTGAAAAACCGCTCGACCGATTTCGATAAAATTTATTTAGACCTAATTTTCCAAATCGGTTCAGGCGTCTTCGAGTATAATTTTTTTCTTGTAATCGGTGAACACACAAAAAAAAGATTCCGACGAATTGTACACCTCCGCCTTTTTGAAGTCGGTTGAAAAGTACTCTGTGATAGACCTATATTAAACAATTTTTGCTTAATAAAAATTTTAAGTATACTTTTTGATAGATAAGTCGTGCATATTTTCTGGGACTGGGAAAGCATATAGGTATTTTTTTCCAAATTGGACCTTTTTGTTGTTGGATATTTTACATACACATATTATTACAGACAAACAAACTTACAGTTCACCTGATGGTGTGTATAGTAGTGACTATTGCAGTCCATGTACACCTGCAGCAACCTTCAAACAAAGAAGATGAATAATCCCCGATTTTCAAGAAACGTTTCGTTCTCCGTAACGATCCGTTTTATTACATACGAGATGCATGTAAAAACAGTCTATATCTTTTTTTAATAGGATAAGGGTGACAAACGAGCACACAGTCCACCTGATGGTAAGTGGTTGCTGCCGCCCATAGGCATCTACATCTATCCTCGTTTGCGAATCAAAATGCAGATGCGTTGTCACCCGTGAGGACTAAGATGGAATGCCTCTTTTCCAGTAAAAAGGGTCGCCGGTTCTCTACACTCACCGTTCGAAACAGCAGTGTTAAGCTGCTATTTTCGGCTGGTATTCTGTGAGAGCGTGGTCCTTCCCCGGTCGAGCCGACCCATTCGTGCTAACTATACTACAAATATAGTTGCAGCATGGCATAATTCAAAATGTAAAATGGCTTTGAACTGGTTTTTTTTAAAAGGGCTTTCATGCACTTCATTTTCTGCAAAACGGGTCGCAAAAGGAAATGCAGGGTTTTGATTATAGAACTATTCCAGATTAGTCTTGACGCTAGTTTCGAACTGTTCCAAGTTTCTCATTGACTAAATTATATTGGTACGAGTGTGAACATAAGCATTATATTTCTACACCTTGCTTCAGCCGCGCGGCGCTCCTCACAGGCACGCCCAGTCACCAGAACGGCATGTACGGCCTTCACCACAGTATCCATCACTTCAACTCTTTCAACAACGTCTCCAGTCTACCTAACTTGCTGCGGCAGAATGGAGTCTACACCGGTATGTATTCTTAATGCGTCTTTTTCTTTCTTTATAGGTCTACAAATGTCCACTGCTGGATGTAGGGCTCTTTAGTTGTAGTGATAAAACCTGGTGGTAGAACTCCGTCTGAGTAGGTACTACCCTCTTCGTGAGACGTGGGACGTGTGTAGCTTGTTACTTTTCCTTTTTTACTTTTAATAAGCCTATAAAACGGCTTGTAATTAATAAGATAGCTTTCATAGTTTCAGACAAATAAAGATTTTTATTAGAGACCTACGCAACTTTTACTTAAACACAGGTTCATGTTTTTTTTTAACTCATTGTAAGCCAGTGCTTGACCACAATCCCACCTGGTGGTAAGAGGTGATGCAGCCTTAGATGGTAAATCGCACTGTCTTAGCGTTACAAAAGGCTATTCACTCTTGCCTTGAAGATGCCCAGATTGTATTTGGACGGAAAGATAGACGCCGGCAAATTATACCACTCCTTTGCTGTTTGCATTACAAAAGACGAAGCAAACCGTTTGCTTCTAATGCGTGGAATATCGACAACAAAGGAATGAAGACCCGCCGACCGTCTGGTTGTCCGATGGTGGAAAGGAGAGGCAGGAATTAAAGCATGTAATTCCTGCGCACACTCACCGAAATACATCCTATAGAGTACCGAGAGACTGGCTAATCTGCGCCTGTGCTCGAGGCTGACAAGATTGGTTTCAACGAAATCAAGGCCACTCATTGGTGACCTTGATTTGACCTCTTAGCACGTTCCTCCACTGAGTCCAACGCTGCCAGGTGGAATTTTGTAGCACCAGCCCATATGTGACAGCAGTACTCCATGCACTTATATAAGGTAAGAAGCTGCCCCGGCGTGAAGCATCGCCGCACCCTTGCAAGGCCACCAAGTTTCCTTGCGGCTGCTTTGGCTCTGGACTCAATGAACCGCCCATAGTTGAGGTTCGGAGAAAATTTAACCCCTAATAACTGAGGGCGATCAGTGTACTTCAAGGATACATTCCGGAAAGTAGGAGCCAGGGTGAAATGAATGATATAAAAAGCACATTGTCAGAAAAATAAATGATTGTTGAATTTTTTAACAGTGGTAGAGCCACGTGGCAGCTCTTGCTGTCACACGGATGGGCCGGCTCGAACCGGGGTGGTACCACGACCTCACAGAAAACCAGCGTGAAGTAGAGGTTTACCTCTGCGTTTCGCTTGGTGAGTGCAGGTGGCCGGAGGCCCTTTTTACTGGAAATGAGGCATTCCATCTTAGTCCTCACGGGTGACAACGCATCTACATTTTGACTTGTAATTGAGGATAGATGTAGATGTATATGGGCCGCAGCAACCACTTACCATCAGGTAGACTGTGTGCTCGTTTGTCACCCTTATCCTATAAAAAAAAAAAAAATTTATTAATATTTTTTTAAAATCGATTAATTGCTATTTTTACATAAAAAGTGGTTTTTAGTGGCTTATGGTGTAAATTTATCAAGTCCGCATGGAGTGGTAAACACGATAACTTATGATAATATCAATTGTTTAACTCAATCTATTTTTTCATCTCTTCATCTATTATGTGGGAAGCCATGGAAT
The DNA here is from genome assembly GCA_033319125.1 of Parnassius glacialis. Classification (NCBI taxonomy): domain Eukaryota; kingdom Metazoa; phylum Arthropoda; class Insecta; order Lepidoptera; family Papilionidae; genus Parnassius; species Parnassius glacialis. Next base: position 55,626,776 of record JAVANC010000005.1, read on the forward strand.
GTAAATGGCAGTTTAGTTTTGTTTTGTTTAGTTATATTTTTTCGGCTGCTAAATGTCGAAATTTTCGATGTTTTAGCAGCCTTGTATTAATTTATTTTACTAAATAGACTGCCCCAATCACTTACTTCGGCGTCAACCGCCGTCGTGAATGGATACTTATATTTATACTTTTTTTTTTTTTTATAGGATAAGGGTGACAAACAAGCACACAGTCCACCTGATGGTAAGTGGTTGCTGCGGCCCATAGACATCTACATCTATCCTCAATTACAAGTCAAATTGTAGATGCGTTGTCACCCGTGAGGACTAAGATGGAATGCCTCATTTCCAGTAAAAAGGGCCTCCGGCCACCTGCACTCACCAAGCGAAACGCAGAGGTAAACCTCTACTTCACGCTGGTTTTCTGTGAGGTCGTGGTACCACCCCGGTTCGAGCCGGCCCATCCGTGTGACAGCAAGAGCTGCCGCGTGGCTCTACCACTGTTACAAATTTTATAAAAAAATTTTTTTTAAAAAATTTTATATGTATATATACATAAGTAAATATATATATATATATATATATATATATATATATATAAAGGTAATGTAATATATCATTCTACCTGACTATCTCTCCTGATCTGTAAACTTATGACCACCTTCATTACATTGAATTGCTTATAATTTATCTATAAGATTGTTCTTCTTTCCTTTTCTTCTAACAACAATACACCTACCATCAAGCAATATAAGGGAAACCTGTTATTGGCCATACTTTTAGTTTGTTACATTAATGTTAATATTTTCTATATACGCTGTTGGTTTTCTAAATAAATAAATAAATAAATTATGGGACGTGCATTTTTGGATTTTTCAAACTTTTTTTTTAAATTGAAGTTTGACATAAAATAATCGAAAAATTGGAAGTATAATGAGGTCGTTATTGAAAATTTGTGTATTTAAACTACTTTAAAAAAATCCGCATAATCATGTTATACGTAATTTTTTTAATGCGCTTAGGGCATGCACAAATGGATTTACCAGTAGTTTATTTTACTTTACTGGGGCTATTATGTAGTTGCTATTTCATTTATATTTTCAGAGATATGTATTACATTTTTGTTTTCATCCTACTGCTAATATTAAGTACTGAAGATGGGTAGAACTCGCTACCGTTATCATTATAGCCTATCATAAGCTTACTGCTAAATGTAGGTCTCACCCATAGATAGATTGGCTGGATATTTGCCGTAGTTGCCACACTTAGCAGGCGCGTTGGCAACCGACGCCTTTTTATTATATTTAGCTGTCAGGAAGGTGTTGCTGTCAATCTCCTGCATCAACTTCCTTCTGTCGCCTCTTACGACTCCCACGGGACGATATGGGGTAGTGGATTCTCTTCTGCTGCCATCATACGGCGAACGTATTTCCACTCACGTTCATCAATGTAGTTCTTCTCATATTCATTGTAAATAGAACTACATTTATGAATATTTGAAATCTAGCAAACTTAAAAAATATCAGCATCTATTTTATGAAGCCAATCAACATTCATTGGGGCCAATGCTATGAACCGAATATCGCCAGCAAACATTATATTATGTATAAGTATTTAAATTAGATCTTTAATTAAAGACATTCGAAATTATTTTGTAAAACTAAATAAATTATTACTTTAAATAAATATAAAGAGTAAAAAGTAAATAACGCAATTCGGATTCTTCATAAGTATACATTGGAATACATGCCCGATATAAAAAGTGATAGGTGTTGCCAGACACATAATTCACACTCGGTAGAAAAATTCTACTCGCGCATAACGTAAATCTGAATCATAAATACAATGCTGATTAACTTACTTCTGTACTTCTGTCTACTCTGAGAAAGTTCCACTGACAGGCAGGTATAGAGACACATACTCGTACACCGAGGTGACTTCACAAGTGATCCCATTTGCTAATTTTGGTACGAAGCAGTAATAACGTTCCACGCGAGCGCAGAGCATCAGGTAAAAAGCTAATTATTTAAATATTTTAAAAATACACACCTACTTAATTACGTGATTTCATTTGATACTAAAAATAAATTATTTTTGACAAGAAACTGTTGTGCAAAATTACACGAGGTGCCATTTTAAGGTCCCACAGTGCAACGTGAATCCCTTACAGTTTCATGTCCGTATCTCAAAGTTGTCCGTAATGAAACAAACAACTGTCCCTTGTTTTTTAATGCATGTAACAATGTCCTTGGTTCAGGTATCATCGGCAAGAAGCACGTGGGGCCCAGCAGCGTGTACCGCTTCGACTACGAGCAGACTGAGGAGAACAACCACATCAATCAAGTCGGCCGCAACATCACGCACATGAAGCTACTGGCTAGGGAGTTCCTCGCAAATGCAGAGAAGCAGAACAAGTGAGATATTTATGTATATTTTATTCCAGGATATTTTAATATTGATCATAATGCCCGTGACCACGGTGACAATTTTTTTTTAATTTTTCTTGTATCGTGAAGGCATTAATATAAATAGGACAAACATCCGGACCCGGAAAAAAATACACATATTTTTTTGTGCTATAAGTATTATATTGTATTATAAGGGTATGCAAACACTTGTTCCGTGCGTGTTACGAAGATTGAAGAAGAACACTTGGCCTAATAATAGGAAGGTAATACTTGCCATGTGTATGCGGCGTGACATAATCATCACCGTATTTCGTTCCGTGGGTGCCGTAAGAGGCGAAATACTACAAAAGTCTTATAATAGCGATTTAACAGATTTGCTTGCGTCAGGCAGGCGTAATCCAGAAGGCAAATTGAGAAGGCTCATGTTCAGTGTCTGCGTGTGCGTGCGTGCGTGTACGTGTATGTGTGACTGCGTGCATGCGTGCGTGTTTATATAAAGGAACATTTTTAATTTACTGAAGACCTTTCCGGATTATATAATTTACATAATAACAACAACATCTGTAAAAAAATTCTTCAATTTTTATAAAAATATTTTAATTACATCTTCTAAACGGTAATGTCCTCCAGACCGAATTTCGGTCACGGCGACCAGCCTCAACGGAGACTAGCCATCGGCGCAGGACAGAATTATAGTGCCCAAGTGTATGCGCAAGCTCAGGTGCACTCTCTATTCCCTCGCTCTCATAGTCCGATGGGACGGTAAACCGACACGACCGGAGAGAGATCAGGCACAGGACCAACGGCTTTACTTGTTTTTCGAGGCACGGGGATGAGACACCACCAGCTTCCTGACTCCGTGCAGCTACTGAGAGTTTCTTGATGGAAAAGCTCAGTAACTGATTTTTTGCCCCGACCCCGGATTGGAACCCGGGACCGCATGATCAGTAGTTGCACTACTACAACTACTAGACTAACGAGGCACTCATCTAAACAGTCTTCTAAATGGTAATAGTCCTAGAATTTAGCAAAAGAAAGCACGTGGCGGAGTAGGAGTGTAGGGCTGCAGGAGGCGGCGCTTACTCATTTGAACTTGTCCTTCCATTGTGCGAACGTCGAAAATTAGCGTTGCACAGATCATACTTAATAGTTACCTATTGTAAATTTTAATATTTGTGATATTTTGACAGTTATTTGCTTATTTAATTATGTATAATGATTTCAACACGATGTGTGGTACTGATATCAAGTGTAAAATAAAAAAGGCATTTTCTTTGACGATTTATTCTGAAAATGTTAAGGTACTATACAATACAGACTTAAAAAGAGTCAGATATGACAACAAAAACTTAAAAGTAATTTATTTGCTTAATTTCGCTAAAATTGTTTGTAGTGATGCAACCAATATATTACCAAAAGTTCTTTAGTAAATTAAAAATGAACCTGTATATTTTATGTATGTCAATAATAATGTCCTCTAGGCCGAATTTCAGTCACGATGGCCAACCAACTTCAAGGAAAACTAGCCATTTGCGCTCGACAGAATTATAGTGCCACTCTCTATGCATAGTCCGATGGGACAGTAATATAAACAGACACGAAGTGAGAGATATCAGGCGCAGGATTGGTCGTGCGTCTGATATCTCTCTCGGCTTTACGTGCTTTCCGAGGCACGGAGGTGAAACACCGCCTAATTCTTGATTCCGGGCTGCTATTGAGCATTTTTTTACAGAAAAACCAAATAAATTTATTTGGGATCGACCCGGAATTTGAACCCGGGACCTCATAATCAGCAATAGTAGAAGCGCCTTACGTGGTAGAGCCATGCTTCAGCTATATTATGGTTGTAGCCCGAATGGGTCGGCTCGACCGAGGAAGGAACACGCTCTCACAGAATACCCGCGTAAAATAGCAGGGCCATGCTGCTGGGTTTCGTATGGTGAGTGTAGAGGAGCGGACAGTCTTTTTACTGGAAACGAGGCATCTTAGTCCTCAGGGGTGACAATGCATCTATATTTTGATTCTTAATAGATAGATGTAGATTGTCTATGGGTCACAACATCTACTTTATAGGTAGAGTGTGTGCTCGTTTGTCACCCTTATTCTATAAAAAAATATAGTGTGGTCTATTTTGCGTAGGCCGTTCTTCCTGTATGTGGGATTCCACGACCCCCACCGCTGCGGGCACGACGAGCCGCAGTACGGAGTCTTCTGCGAGCGCTTCGGCTCCGGCGAGCCCGAGATGGGCATCATCCCCGACTGGTCACCCTGGTACTACCAGTGGGATGAAGTGCAGCTGCCATATCACGTGCAGGTGAATATATCTTAATCACTGACGCAAACAGAGAGGTGTTATAAGTTTAACGTGGGAGTTTTGGCGAGAATTTTTTTTTATAAAAGAGTGGCAAACGAGGATGCGCCTTACCTGATAGTAAGTGTCGACTGTTGCACATGAACAAATGCATCACCGAGGGAAATACAGGTGCATTGCCGGCCTTTTAAAAAGGAGTAAGCTCGTTTTTAGGGTTCCGTACCTCAAAAGGAAAAAACGGAACCCTTATAGGATCACTTTGTTGTCCGTCTGTCTGTCTGTCTGTCAAGACCCTTTTTCTCAGGAACGCGTAGAGGTATCAAGCTGAAATTTATATCAAATACTCAATTCTACTGTCCCTTGGGGCTGTGAAAAAATCACACTTCTAAGCCAACGCAATCAAAATATACAGCCGTTTATGCCGCAAATTTTCGATATTCGCAAGGGAATCAAATGTCAAAACCTACAGGGTACTTCCCGTGAACTGAGAATCTTAAAATTTGGCACGAAGCAACGTATTATAGCACAGATAAAGGAAAAATTGCGAAAAGCATAAATTTTTAGTTACATCATATAATAAAAATATTTTTAATAATTTTAAACTCATATACCTACGGATTTGTTCGGTACCCTCGGTGCGCGAGTCCGACTCGCACTTGGCCGGTTCTTTTTTAAATCCCTAACTAACTTAACCGTAGGCGGATTGTTGTTAGGTGGTGATCAGGGTCTGATGATGGAGTAGGAAAGGGAAATGAAATAAAGATAAATTGGTGAGGCATTTCAAGCTACTTATAACTCGATATGAAATTTTGGTATGCGATGCATTATAGTACCGTTTGTAGCGAATTGAATGAATTTTTTAGGTGAATGTAATAATCGATGAGGAACTTTTGTTTTACAATTTGAAGGTTTTTTGTTTCGGTTTTTTTATTTTGAGTTATTTACATTACAGTAAAAAGAGCTGCCACGTAATTTAAGGGAAAGCTAGCTTCAAATTTCATAGTACAAGAAGAATAGAGCTCCATCCCCGCCTACACCATTGAAACTGCCGTGATAGTTTAGAAATAAAGCAGATTTTTTTTTAAAGTTGTAAGCCATATGAGCGCTTTTTACCTATATACACTACATCAAATCACGTTGATAAATTGCGCACATAAATAATAACACCGTTATCATATTCAAATTAAACAATATCAGTCTAACATTGTCGAAAATAGCGTTTTACAAAACAAACTAGTCTCTTCGCCCGCTCGTAGTCAACTAAAGAAGTTACGGAGAATTGACCATAACTTAGTTTTTTTTATAGGATAAGGGTGATAAACGAGCACACAGTCCACCTGATGGTAAGTGGTTGCTGCGGCCCATAGACATCTACATCTATCCTCGTTTGCGAATCAAAATGCAGATGCGTTGTCACCCGTGAGGACTAAGATGGAATGCCTCATTTCCAGTAAAAAGGGCCTCCGGCCACCTGCACTCACCAAGCGAAACGCAGAGGTAAACCTCTACTTCACGCTGGTATTCTGTGAGGTCGTGGTACCACCCCGGTTCGAGCCGGTCCATCCGTGCGACAGCAAAAGCTGCCGCGTGGCTCTACCACTGTTAATGATGCGCAATTTATTAGTACCGTAGTGTTTATCTAGTAATATATACATAAGTCTTTGATCATATGATGATAGGGATCATTATCATCATAATTACAGCTCTTCACAAGTCCGCTGCTGAACATAGGCATCCTTCGAAGAAAGCTACGAAACACGCTTCTGACCCACCTGCATCCATCGACTTATAACGATAATTAATTCACAGGACACTGAAGCAGCTCGGCGGGACATAGCAGCCCAGTACACGACCATGTCCCGACTTGACCAAGGTTAGCTATTATATATTTTTTCTCTTTATTTGGATCACCAACAGACGATACACAATACTAACAAAAATATAACTCAACACTGCGACTACATGCTATGTGTTCGTCTTCTTACAGGTAACCACAACTTACATAAATAGCGAAATGGTTTTTTAAAAAAAAAGAAAAAAGGAAACAGATAAATATATGCTAATAAATATACATGGAAAACCAGATTTGCTATAGCTTCAGTTTGTAGATTTAATGCTTACAGTCTATATAATATTAATATTAAATCTAAATATAATATTAAGAGCGTAGACGGGCTGCATTTTTTCCATACAAATGTATTCTCCTATTTTCTTCCTGGATAATGCCTCTAGAGTAATCGGTTTTGTTTATAAAAATTTTCCAAAAAATTATTACAAAAATAAATATGACTTTCCAAAAACCAAAAAAATGTCCCGTTTTTACCTCCGTAATCAGACGACTACCAAACAAATTTGAAACGTTTTTAAGATAAAAGAAAATGATAGGAGCATAGATCTATTCTTCCTTTAAATTTTGATACCAAAAATAATTTAATCTGCTTAGTTTTCGAGGAGAAAACAGGGGAATACGAAATGTCGATCGGTCATGATTTTTGTAGGTGAAATCGTTCTGAGCTGCAGTTGTCCCTATCGCACTCTACGGGGGGAGACCAGAGGTGAGGGGTGGTTAGACTAATAGGTACTTATTAGTCTAAAGAATTAGGAAAGTAACAACTGTCGATGTTTTTATCGATATCATAGTGATGTCAGTCGATATCGACGTAACGACGTATCGTACTTATAAATCAATGATCGTACTATACTGATTTACAGGCGGCACAGAACAGTGAAATTATTAAGACAACGAAGTAACAATTCAGCGAGTTTACGTTTAGTATTATTTGAAAAGACCTTTAGCGAAATTTAGTGAAATAATACGTAACTAATGTTCGCATTCTACTGCTTGGTGAATAATTCTGTTTACTTGATTTGCCAGCTTTACTGGGGCTTACTTACTTTTTTTCTACTTACTTTACTTTATAAAATAATGATTGCTCTTATCAAGTAAATTCTTAATATTCATGTGGCAGAAGAGGTGCTTGTGGGTATTTTACATAAGTTAAGAATAATTTAATATAATATAATATAATAAGTCATATAATAATTAATATGTACATTTATTCTGTCGTCCTTTCCATCCTTTCTCTTACAGGTAAATTTCGTGGTATCCGACCGTCAATTATTTCAGGGAGAAGGCATTCGTGGGAAAAATTCGTGGAAAAAATTCGTGAAAAAAAGGCGTTGCCGGCCTTTTAAAAAGGAGTAGACTCTTTTCTTGAAGGTGCCTAAGTCTTATCGGTCTGGAAAAATCGCTGATGGTAATCGATTCCACAAGGAAGTTGTGCGAGGAAGAAAACATCTTCTAAATCGCACAGTGGTAGACCGCCAATCATCCAGATGTGCGTTCGTGAAAGGCGGCTGGGATTAATCCGAACAGTTCTTCAGAGCACTCCCCGTGGTAAATGCGAAAGAAAATGCAAAGGGATGCAACATCTCTTCGGAGCGCCAATGAATCGAGAAAGGACTCGGTCGTCGACGATTCGAGCTGCTCTGCGCTGGATGCGGTTAAGTGGAAGGAGTTGGCACTGGGGAGCCCCAGCCCAGAGATGGGAACAGTATTCCATGTGAGGCCAAACCTGCGCCTTGTAAAGTTGCAAGTGGTGTGCCGGCATGCAATACTGTTCCGCTCTGCTGAGCACGCCAAGCTTTTTAGAGGCCAATTTGGCCTTCTCTTCCAAGTGACCACAAAACTGCACGTCACTCGATATGTCGACGCCGAGGATCCCTCCCCCTTGGACTCTACTACCTCCGCCCATCTATGAGTCAGAGATCACCAGCTGATCAACCCCGACGAAAAAAAGCTTGCGTTTTCTTCAAAAGATTCTCGACTCTCTCTGAAAGTTGCATGAAAAAAACATTTAAGTGCCTATGCAATTTGAGGGTTTCTCTTGATTGTCCTGGGATCCCATCATCAGATCCTGACTTATAACTTTCATCATCAGCTCAGCAACTTGATAAGATGATTACCAGGTATAATGCCTATATGTGTCTATAAAATTGGAGAGTTCCCTCGATTTCTCAATGATCCTTTCATTAGATCCTGACATGATGACCATCGGATCACATGAGAAGTATGTTGTTCAAAATGTGTGTATTGCCCTTAATTTTCTTAGAATCCCATCCATCCTAACTTATACCTTCCATCATCATCTAAGCAACATGAGATGAAGATTACCAGGCACAAATGGATGCGTTAAAAAGTATATAAAAAACATTAAATGTGTCTATAAAATTTGAGGGTTGCCCTCGATTTCCCTGGGATCATATTCTGACTTGATGGCAATGGGACGACCTCAAGAGTAAGCTTTCGAATAAAAAAAAATTGAAAATCAATCCACAATTGACGGAGAAATCGGTGAACATACATAAAAAATACATACAGTCGAACATATAACCCCCTCCTTTTTTGAAAGTCAGTTAAAAATTATAAAACAAGTAAAAGCCCTATCAGCGATGGCAACCCCAGTCGGAAGGTGAATTTCAATTATACGGTTTTATATTTGATTGCCATAGAGATAGGCAATATATACCTACTTAAATGCATATTGTAATTTGACATGAATGCATATTACGAGCGTCTGCAACAGGTGGTATTTTATCCGCTGAGTTCAAATACGTATTAAAAATAAAAACATCTTAGGCCGAGATGGGATGAACCACGTGCAAAACAAAGATACTAAGCATTATTGTTGCTGTTTTTATATAGTTATCGCCTTATGACAAGGACCATCTCGAGTAGAATCCAGCCATGCCATTCAAAATTGACTACCTCACGCTCCTTTGACCATAATAGCTATGAAATTTTAATTAATTGGATGGCACTATACACAGTTCAAAATGAATCTTCCGTTATATACGTAAATCATCGTAAAATACGTAAATTAAGGTTTTTTCTCTTAGGACTCAAGAATAGACGCGTTTTATTCCCTTTTCTTCGACCCATTATTAACGAAAAAGGGTTTACCTGAAACAAAAATTATTATGATATGATTATATTTGTAAGTTGACATTTTATCAAACAAAATTCAATAATTTAACGAAACACTACTTGTACCTTACAAGCAGTATTTTGTTAAATTATTGAATTTCTTTTGTCGATTTGAAGGGGGTAAAATGATAAAATTTATTTACAAATAAAATAATACTCACGATTCTTCTCTAGTCGTTAGAAGAAAATAAATAGGTATTCAAATTCAATCCACAAGCCGAGTTAAAACCGTGAAGCAAAGAATCAAGTCCGTAAACATGGTGCGCGCGGAAGATGCGTGGTACTGAGCTACGCACACAAATACAGATTATTCACTCACATATTGATACCTCGCTTGCTCGGGCGCAGTGCGACGGCAATAGTTTCTTCAAATACCTATTTCTCAATTCCCGCGCAGACCGACTACGCTCTTAATATTTGACCTAATGTTTTGAGTTACAATAAAACGGTCACGGCCGCCAGCCTCTACGGAGATCAACCATCTGCGCAGGACAGGATTATAGTGCACGAGTGCGTACGCAAGCACCGCTGCACTTTCTATTCCCTCACTCCCATACACCGAGGACACGATCGCAGAGAAATCAAGCGCAGGACCAACACCTGCTTTCCAAGGCACGGTGGTGAAATAATTTGAAATAAAAAATTTTGTTCAACTGACTTCAATTTAAATTATTACAAATAACTCAAAAACTACTGGTCAGATCTTGATCAAATTTATATGTGAAACATCAGCTTTCAAATAAAAAAAAGAATCATCGAAATCGGTTCACCCAGTAAAAAGTTATGAGGTAACACACATTAAAAAAACATACAGTCAAATTGAGTACCGGCTCCTTTTTGAAGTCGGTAGATAACGCCAACTTCCTAACTCCGGGCTGCTACTAAGAATGTTCACTGAAAATTGGAAAGGTCAGAAAATTCCAATATTTGATTTTGAACCTGAACCGGGATTCGAACCCGGAACCAAATGGTCAGCAGTAACCACTTACTATCAAGGGGAGTGTAAGTTACCAAAATTATCACCAAAGTTGATAGTGAAGGCAGATCAAATCCCACCCACACATGTTTAATAATAGTTTTCTCATTTCCAGGTGTAGGACTTATACTAAAAGAGCTGGAGTCCGCCGGGCATAAGGACGACACCCTCGTTATCTACACGTCGGACAACGGCATCCCGTTCCCCTCGGGCAGGACCAACTTCTACGACCCAGGCCTCCGCGAACCTCTGATCATGGTCTCGCCCGAACCTGATGCGAGGAGAAACGAGGCCTCAGGGGCTATGGTCAGTTTGTTGGACATCATGCCCACCGTGCTGGACTGGTTCGGCGTTGAGGTGGAGGAAGCAGAATGCAATGACGTGGGACTGAGCGATGACACGAGGAGCTTGTTACCGATTTTGAAAAAAGGTTAGCAGCTAATTAATTACAGTAGAACGCCGATTATCCCAATTAATTGGGACCGGAGTCGATTCGGATAATAAAAAATTCGGATAATCGGACATAGACTGGTATGTAATAAAGAAAAACGAACTGTCCCACATAGAATAAACTTTATTAAGTTTATAAATGGTTTTACACTTTATAAAGTTTTATAAAGTGTAAAACCAGCTACACCCATTTTTTCACTGAACATTCTCGCCTTTTCATATAAAATCGATCCTGAAATCGGTTGTCCAATAGATCATTGCTGCAGAAACCACGTAAAAACAACATTCTCAAGCTGTTCATCCTTTGCCTTTTTCATTACTTTTCGCGACGAACATCCATCACCACTTTTCAGCGCAGTCACAAAACTTAAATTTTTTTCACTGTTATTTTTAATATCAGTTAACCAAGCACTGTATTAAGTAATGTTACTTACTGTACCAGGTTTTAATTTTTTATATTACGCTTAGGACCGCTTCGGATCATCGGCGATTCGGTTAATCGGCGTTCTACTCTATCAAAAATATGAAATATAATAACGGATTACTAGATGCCCGTTTTGGATGTCATTGCACTACAATGACAGGTGTGGATTAAACAAAAGAAAGAGAATAAAATGCCAATTTAAGACTCTTAGATAAAGTATCATACTCAAATACTAATATTAATTTGTCAATCATTACATGGTTCTTTTCTCGCTCAAAGGCTAAGTGTGGCCATTCAGCGGGGAAACGCAGCCAGTGTTCTTGGCACGATACCGCGGGGAGTAGGACTATATTTTTTTTGGAGTTTATGGCCTGGTATCTAGACCTTTAGGCCAAGTCTTGAGTATTATTATTCGGTTTATTATAATTTCCCGAAGCCTTGTCTTTATGTATTATTATCCTTCATAGTTCACTGCTTCACAATATGTTGATGCGTCACATTGTGCAGCCCTTGGGAGATTTTGACGGCAACTTGAGCCAGCAGGCAGCTGATAGTTGGCGATGGTATCTAAAGGCGCCTATGCAAACAGCTTATCTTGAGAATCCATCACCATCAGAGCACTTGTTTCACCGTTTCCACTAATAGTTCACATGCGTAGACAGTTAATACATAAAATCGCACCACTTTTACATATCAAAATCCACTTCAAACTATTATTTAAACTATAATACAGGAGCAGCAAACCGTCGCCGATCAAGTTCCCGCCAAAACTGCGGAGTAGGGCTATATGATAATTATTATAGTTTTTAATATTGTATATAATAAAATATTGTATATTCTTTAAAAAATTATAATTGCTACTTATCCAATTTTCATAAATTTCTTTGAGTCTTTTTGTCAAAGTCATTAATTAATTATGTCAACTTTTATATAATGAACCTTATCTCAGAACCGCCACACTCGGAGGAGGATGCTGTGTTCGCATCACAGACACACCACGAGATCACGATGTACTACCCGATGCGCGCGATCCGAACGAGGCGCTACAAGCTCATTCACAACATCAACTACGCAATGCCCTTCCCCATCGACCAGGACCTCTACGTGTCGCCCACCTTCCAGGTTAGTGTCTTTTCAGTTCAGTTTTGTGTGTTAGTTTTTTTTATAGGATAAGGGTGAAAAACGAGCACACAATCCACCTGATGGTAAGTGGTTGCTGCGGCCCATAGACATCTACATCTATCCTCTGTTACAGATCAAAATGCAGATGCGTTTTTACCCGTGAGGACTAAGATGGAATGCCTCATTTCCAGTAAAAAGGGCCTACGGCCACCTGCACTCACCAAGCGAAACGCAGAGGTAAAGCTCTACTTTACGCTGGTATTCTGTGAGGTCGTGGTACCACCCCGGTTCCATCCGTGCGACAGCAAAAGCTGCCGCCTGGCTCTACCAATGTTAAAAGTTAGTTATTTATACCTACAATTAGCGACGTTTAAATCGTGACGTTATGAAACTCTCGCCAAATCAATATAAAAGATCATTAGCAGAAGAGCTCTATATCTCTTGAACGAAATTGCAGGACATCCTGAACCGCACTCGAAGCAAGCAGCCGCTACCGTGGTACAAGACGCTGAAGCAGTACTACTACCGGCCGGAGTGGGAACTGTACGACGTGCGCACCGACCCAGCCGAGCTCAACAACTTGCACGGTCAGTCCCACACCAAAATCCGAACAATAACATCTATAAAAGAGCCTAATCCTTTCTAAAAGGCAGGCAACGCAAATATAATTTCCTTGGTATTGCAGATGTTCATGTGCGACGGTGATCACTTACCATCAGGTGAGCTGTATGCTCGTTTGCCTTCTCTTTCATAAAAAACCTTGTGTTTGTAATTGTGCACACACGTAAGAAGTGAAACTTCTCTATGATATATCATTCTTCTTTTATCAAACTTTTTTCAAAAAAGGAAGAGGGTCTCAATTCGTCGGATTCTTTTTTTGTTTTCTTCCTAGGGAGTCCCATTTAAATTTTATCGAAATCACTCTATGGGTTTTTAAAAAATCAACAATAAATTATGTTCAAATTGAAGTCGTTTACACAAAATTTTAAATTTATAATTTTTATATTTTAAACAAGTAGGTTACCTACAAGAAAACGTGACGTTTTTGATTTTTAATACCGTACTGAATTTCCTCATTATTACAGAGTAAATAATAGTACCCACTACGCCGACGAAGAATTATCGCTTCAATAATAATTTTAAAAACTGAATTCCTAACGACAAGCTCCTATTGATTAATTTCGACCACGGCTTTTTTTATAAGGGTATAAAACGAGCATACAGTCTAAGTGATGGTAAGTGAATGATGTAGAACAGATGCAACACAGCACGGCACAGCATTCCTGCTTTGCTGCAGAAATTGCTATCAGGGGTTATATTTATTGCGTCAGGCATTGAGTTATGTACTACGTGCTAGAGAAGCTATTCCAAACAAAAATTGTGCGCTACGCAGTCTTCGCGCATGTGCGGTAGATAGTAGAGTCGCGCATACGCGAAGACTTTAAGATAAAATAAGATATTAATATAAAATAAATATAAGAATTTAATATAAAATACTCTTAATTTAATCTAAACAAACATATTTCTAAATAAAATGTAATAATAATAATGGAATTCGTAAATCTTCAATTTACGCAATATTTAGTTTAGTGTACGGATTGCAGTACAGTTCAGTTGAACATAGTCAATGTTCGGAATGCGAAATCTAGTGCGTAGTACATATATATCGATGGTGTCAGTAGTTTTGCACGTGGTAGAGTCACTATGTACACAGATGTATTACCCTAGATGACTCCTTTTCTGTGTCTGGGTAGGTAATCACCATCTTACCTATATATTTATTATATATATATATATATATATATATATATATATATATATATATATATATATATATATATATATATATATATATATATATATATATATATATATATATATATATCCTTACTTACCTATATATTAGCCGTCAAGCGCTCCTGTCTGTAGCATGTAGAGAGCAAGTACAGTTACAGGCTGTGAGGTATTTTTTTATACGTGGTAGAGCCATGCTATATTAATAGTATAGTTGTAGCACGAATGGGTCGGCTCGACCGAAGGAGGATCACGCTCTCACAGAATACTAGCGTAAAATAGCGGGATCTGAGACCACATTTTATTGGTAACAAGCTAACAAAGCATTCCGTCTTACTGCTCAAGGGTGACAACGCATCTGTATTTTGATTCTCAGTTGATTATAGATGATGTCTAAGGGCTTTTTGCCTGCAGTATATGAGCTGGAAAATGCACATGTACAAATACTGTCAGTGTCACTTGGTGGTCACGGCTCGCGCCGCTATACACATAGGTGCGTATATACAGTGAGTTGTGTGTGTGCAGGCAAACCGTCGCTGGCGGCGACGGAGGGCGCGCTGCGGCGGCGGCTGGTGCGCTGGCAGCGCGCTAGCCGCGACCCCTGGCTGTGCGCGCCCTCCGCCGTGCTGGAGCGCGACGGGCCCGAGCCCGTGTGCCGCGGCCTCCACAACGGACTCGTACACTACCACCTTGTATAAAGCTCCCCGCTCACAAATACGATTTGAGAGTGAGTACTCATAATCGTAGGTAATGGTAACTCTTAGTACCACTGTTTGGGTTTCGAGATTTTTATCATAATTAAGATACTTATTATTCGTTCGTATTGTTTATAAAAATAGGTATATCTGTTAAATACATTCACTATTTGAAAGTATAATGCTCTCTTTAGTAATTATATTTTTTTTTACATTTGTATCTTCTATAAAAAAAAAACTAACGTTTTTCTACATTTTTCACATATAATTACGATATTTTAAAAGTTGTAGCTTGATTTATAAAGTACGAATATATGTGTAGGTGCATTAATTTAGAACAGTTGTGTCGCATCTCTATCATCTTGCCGCTAAGACAAATAATACTCTATATACTATATGTAAGTATACAGTATTCAAGTGAGTGTATAAGGAATAAAATTGCATAAAACTTTTTGCGTTAAGCATAATCACAATCATACGAGTATCATATATCAATCGTATCTAACAATTACCTAGAAACTATGGAGTGTAGAGTAGAAGGAGGACCATCTCTATATATGAAAAGTGTCCCTAAAAACGTGTCCAATAAGGGTGGCGCTGCAGTAGCATAGGATAAATTAAAAAAAAACCGCTAAAAGTAATTAGAATAAGATGGAGAAATAAACAAGGACCGACCAATCCGCTTGGTTTTGTACTACGTAAATAGTTGAGATTTTGTATACTGGCATTTTACTAACTACTATAATCATGAAATTTGTTAAATATTTGAATTCAGCTGACTTCACTCCGTTCACAACAGCTATCTTCATATCGTAGTTTTTGAGACGCCAGCGCTATGGTGGTAAGTTTTGGAACCTCTATTTTCAGTAAATAGTAGGACACTTTTTCAACTTTCGCCCCATATAAGATGGTTCTCCTTGTACTCTACACTCCATACTAGAAACCTCGTCATTCGCCACTTGTAAAATATAGTCTATAAATACAAACAGTTTTTGTATTTTTTTAATAAATAGATTTTTTTATTGCATGTACATAAACATAATAGTTTTTACTAAAAATCTGTGAAACCATCAAAAGGTCTTTAGTGATAAGTATTAGGGACATATCTGTATTAATTTAACTAGGAGTGCCGTAAATGTATACAAAATCCCTACAATTGCAGTAAATGTGTCCCTATAATTTAATAAAAAAAAAATTTGTCTTTATATTTAGATTATAATATAGACTGAGATTTATTTGAGGACCTTAGGAATAGCAAATAACCTTTCATTCTCGAATTCACAACACAATTAAATATCAATAATTGGTGTATTCGTTATAAACATTTTTCAACCGACTTCAAAAAGGAGGTTGAAGTTTTAAGGTTTACAATTCGTCGGAATCTTTTTTCTATGTATGTTCACCGGTTACTCGAAGACGCCTGAACCGATTTGGAAAAATCTTTTTTGTTTCAAAGGCTATACTTCCCAGGTGGTCCCCCATTTAAATTTTATCGAAATCGGTTAAGCCGTTTTAAAAAAATCATCAATAAAATATTTATATTAAAGTCGGTTGTACAAAAATTTTAATTTTACCACTTGTATTTATTAACTAAAATAAACATCCTCATTATAAAAAATAGTACTTAAGTAATCATTAACAATTGCGCTGCGTTCATTTTTTTGAATCTCTTTTTCAATTAATCAAGTCTAAGAGATAGTTCTCATTATACTGTAACTCGTATCTCATATGCTGGCTTTACACAACCCTTCAAACGTCCGCTCCGTCCTATTTAAATGATCCGCCAGAACCTACAAAGAGAATATAACCACTCCGTTATATATATCTGAACTACTCCACTTAACTTGTCCTCCATATAGGCGAAACCCAAAAAAAAAGCGAGTGAAAATGAAAATGCTAAATAAACAACATATTATCAACGACAGGCCATGTAGAAAGTTATACGAAGAAAAGAACTTTTCGCGAACGCAACATCACTTATTATAAAAGCATTATAATTTATTTTTAAAATGAGAACAAGTAAAAATACTTCAAAGTTCCAATTTTGTAAATTCCCTCCAGATATCGTGTTTTAATTAAAAATGAATTGACGTCATATTTTCATGCGGTGATTTTTATACGATTTCCATTGTTGCCTAAAACCAGACGAATAATTTGATTTGATTCGTCCAGTATCGGACGGAGGTATGAACAGTCATTGTAGAGCCGGTATTAGAATAAGTTAATAGGTGCTATACCTACCATACAAATATTTTAAAATGTGACTGCTATGTCTCCGTTAACTTATTTAAATCTTTGGTCTTAAAACAAATCTTTAATTATAATGTAAGCTAGCTATTGTACGATGTTATTTTAATTGTTTTTTAAAGTATTTAAAAATTTCTTTGTGGTAAATATTTTATCGATTGTTACTTGTTTATTTAATCTTTTTTTATTTGAATAAAATTATCTAATACAAAAATAAAGAAATTTAAAAGTATAAAATCTGTTTTTTAATTAGCACCAAAGCCAAATGATAAACAATTTTGATTAAAATTAACTCCGCAAACCGAACCTGCGAAAACATTTATTTGAAAAATGTTCCCTATTTGTAAACTTATGTTCTGAAGCTTAACGGTGAAAGAAATATGCCATCAATCCTGTGATAAAAATGAAACTACCCCAATATCTAATATACACCTAAGTGTATGTAATGTATAATACATAATATGTAGCATACACAGAAGTCTGCATATGTAATATACAATGATTTTGTTTTTATAGGATAGAGTGACAAACGAGCACACAGTCCACCTGATGGTAAGTGGTTGCTATGGACCATAGACATCTACATCTATCCTTGTCTGCGAATCAAAATGCAAATGCATTGCCACCCGTGAGGACTAAGATGGAATGCCTCTTTCCCAGTAAAAAGGGTCTCCGGATCACTACACTCACCATACGATACACAGCAGTGTTAAGCTGCTATTTAACGCTGGTATTCTGTGAGAGAATGGTCCTTCCCCGGTCGAGCCGACCTATTCGTGCTGCAACTATACTACTAATATAGCTGTAGCATGGCTCTACCACGTATAAAAATGATGGTCGTAAACTTGTGTCGCACATTGTGCTCTCATGAGTATTTTTATAGAATAAGGTTGACAAATAAGCACACTTTACACCCGACACTAAGTGGATGTCATGACCCGTAGATATCTACATTTATCCTCGATAAAAATCAAAATGCAGATATGTTGTCACACCTGTTGACTAAGATGGAATGCCTCGTTATCAGTAAAAAGGGTCTCCATACGACACAGCCTCATTATTCTGCTGTTTCACGCAGTTATTCTATGAGAGCGTGGTCCTTCCCCGGCCGAGCCGACCTATCCATGCTACAACCATTCTTACACGGCTTGAAAGTGACGTGTTCTCGAACAAAACTTAATCTTGCAACTTGATGTTCCGGAATTGGGCTCAGTTGCAGGCTTGTGCGGTATCGGGGAAGCAGTTCCGAGTTCTTTGTGACCTTACTGTCCAGTTACTAATATCGATACCACTCACTTCTGCGAGGAGATTTTGGAAGTGAACATAACGCTTTCATGTAGGGCTTTTTCGGTCTGAACCGTCGTCTTATAAAGACCCAGTCTCCACGTATCCTTTATACACTCTCTGGATCGTAGAAAGGTTCACAGAGTTGCGGCCAGTTGATGGTGACTTTGCCCGATTTCACGAGCGGTCACAATTCGAGACGATTCAGCTTCGGTCAGATCCATGTTATAAAGTTCCCGTTGATCGCAAATCAAGATAAGTGTCCCATTTAATAAATTGTCAAGTGAATGACTAATAAAAGGAATTCTGTTGTTGGGAATGAGGGTAAAAAAATAAAAGGAAAAACGGACAAACGAAGGTAGAACGTTAATCACCCACCTGTTCTAGAAAGTAACGCGCAAGCGACTGAGAGATCATTCTACGAATCTCACTGTCGTTACAATGCCTGTTGAGGTATATATATATATACTAGTTTAGGCAAGGAAGATCGTGTTGCTGAGAGGCTGTCCTGTGTTACATTGAGCTAGGTAGTGATGCTGTTGGTTTGGATACTTGGGTGTTATCCTGGAATTGGGTCCTGATAGTAAGCAGGGTTTGTTACCGAGTGGTATTCTTTTAAATAAAGTATTTAAATAAATACTTTTGAGAATAATTTCTAACATCAGAAGTGGAATAGTTTCTTACACTACATTTATAGCCCTCCTAAGCAAAAAGCAATTTTTGGTGACAATTTTATAGGGTTATTTTTCAGAGTAGCCAAATTTTAAACTTAAGTTCAAATATATAAATAATGTTTATAGCGTTATTACAGTTTTTGAAAATACGAGTAAATAACTTTTTTTTGCTTTTATTTGAAATTATCCCAAAATGAATGTGATTTATGGGCAATAACGTTTTTACCTACCGATCGACCCTTACGAATGTGTGCGTGCGCAGTAAAATCAGTTAATAATAATACATTACCACGCATTTTGAATTAAAAAGATAAAAAGGACAGTGTTTTGAGATTTTTTTAATTAAATTTTCTTCACCATTTTTGCCTATATTACTTTTTCTGAACCTTCTCTGCAAATTTGGCCGGTTATTGCAAAATTACAGGCTATATAGTTAGGAGCACATGTGCACTTACCAGAACTTTATGACTGATAAGGAATGAAGGAAAGAAATGTTGCTAATCTCAATAATTACTTTGCGGCATTATTTATGCTTAAAACAACAAATGAGTGAAAATTTTACGGGTGATTATTATTTTGCACGATCGTGTATTATGTTACTATTACAGGCTATTAAAGCTTAGTTCAATCTGAGGCGAATCCCGCACGGGAAGCGGGACGCGCATCTTTGCGATTTGCTCGCTCGCTTAGCCTCCCAAACTGAGGCGAATCTCGCACGTCATTGTTTTTGGTTTCGCAATAGGAAAACATGTCACAACAAACTGTGGTTTTGTTGTTATTAACATTCACTGAAGAAGAATCTCAAGATGTGCGGAAGAAAAGAAGAAAATGGGCTCATAAGCCGAGTACTCAACGCATAGAATTTTGATATTTTAACACTTTGATACCCACATTACGAAAAGATAACAAAAGATTTTATATATATTCTGGTATATCAGAAGAATGCTATAACGAAAGTTTAGGTTCCATGTCATTTCAAAAAATCGGGCACTACTCCGCGTATATTTCGCTGCAGCTCGTGTGATTATTCGCGCCATTGCATTGTGAACACGTGCAACAAGTTAGCTGACGCAATCAGCGCGAATGTATCATGTCCCGCGTCCAGCGCGGGATTCGCCTCAATTTGAACGAAACTTGAAATCTACTGCTAAACATAGGCCTCTCGCATAGATTGCCTCACAGGTGGGATATTTGCCGTAGTTGCCACGTATGGCAAGCGGGTTAGCAAACGCAGTTTTTTTTTTATTTTGAGTTGTAATGGATATTCTTACACCTCAACTGCAAGTTTTTTTTGCCTGTTACGCCTTTTTAATATAACACATGTTACATAGTTGACAAAAATAGCGAGGGTAATATAAAAAGGAAACTAATTTTCAGCTTAACTAACTTTTATTTCGGATTTAATTCAATTCACAATATAAAATAAACAACATACATGATAAGCATAATAAATGACAAAATACTTTTTAAATAATACTCTTTGAGATTCTATCACAGATACTTAAATGCAATTACTGTACATTTTACATTTTAAAAACTATATTTTAAGTATTTTTTTTTAATGATGACATTTTGATATTTATGGACATAAATCCGGATCGAATTTCAGTCACGGCTGCCAGATTCAACGGAGACTAGCCATTTGCACAGGACAGGATTATAGCACAGTTTAAATAACCTCTAAACCGTAATTATAATGCACAAGGTGTGTTGTGCGCAAACATAAGTGCACTCTATTCCTTCCAGGTATATAATATAATATAATGTCCTCATGATTCCTTCTCTATCACAGTTCGACGGGACGGCAATCCAACATGACCGGAGAGAGATCAGGCTTAGGACCAACGGCTAAGCGCTTTCCGAGGCAAGGGGCTGAAACACCGCCAACTTCCTGACCCCTAGCGCTACTGAGATTTTCTTGACAGAATCACCACAATAACTAATTTGGCCCGATCCGGAATCACGTGAACAGTCGCTTTTACGACCACTAGAATAAAGAGGCAGGCAGAATATGTTATAAAATGTGTGTAGCGTACCTAATTTTATACAACAGTTATGATTTAAACTAATTAAAACAAAATATGCCGTGTAGTGGTTAAGAATATCCACTAACCGTGGGTGTCGTAAAAGGCGACAAAGGGAAAGAGGCAGGAGATGAGCAGCAGCGTCTTCCTGATAACAGCAAAATTACAATACAAAAACTGCGGTTGCCAACCCGCTCGCCAAGCGTGGCAACTATGACAAATACCCCCTACGATAAAAGTAACAAAGAGACGGCCCGCAGTCCCCGGCGGCCCCGCTATTCCTGGCTACGGTGGCGATCATGGTAACGGTGGGGCAGGGGGTGCTAAGAATCTCCGGTGGAGGTTCGGTTGCCACCTAAGATAACTCGACCTGGCGACATACAATGCACGCACTATGAGGACTGACGAGAAGATTGTGGAGCTGGAAGAAGAGATAGACAAGTTACGCTGGCATATTATAGGATTATCCGAGGTCCGAAGAGAGGGGAGGACACGGTAATCCTCGAATCCGGCAACTTGCTCTATCACCGGGAGGGCAACCATCTGTCCCAAGGAGGTGTCGGATTTATCGTCCACAAGTTTCTCGTTAACAACGTTGTAAAGATTGAGAGTGTGTCGACGAGGGTTGCGTACCTTATACTCAGAATCACCAAACGGTATTCGCTGAAGGTCATACAGGTTTATGCATCAACCTCTCAGCGCATCCCGATGAGGAGGTGAAAGAAATGTAGACGATATCTCTAGAGCCATGCATTCCTCCAAAACCCACTATACGGTATTAATGGGAGACTTCAATGCAAAACTAGGCACAAGAGCACGGTGAGCTGAAAGTGGGGAAATTTGGAATATGGAGACGGAACCCAAGGGGCCAGCAACTGGCCGACTTCATGGAAAAGAAGGGACTCTTTATGATGAACTCTTTCTTCCAGATGCGGCCCCACAGGAAGTGGACCTGGTCGAGCCCCGACGGTTCGACAAAAAATTAGATTGACTTCATTATGACGACCAGACGACAACTGTTCAGTGATGTCTCCGTGATCGCGAGGGTGAAAACTGGTAGCGATCACCGAATGGTTAGAGGCACACTGAACCTAAACGTTAAGTTGGAGGTCTCGTCTAATGAAGTCAACGGTCCTTCCCCCTCGTGCTCTATTCAAAAGTCCCGAAACCTTTCAGCTCGAGCAACAAAACCGTATTCAGTGCCTAGAAGACTGCAATGAAGTGGACGATATGAACGACAAGCTCGTGGAAACTGTTCATGCGATCGGAGCTAAGTTTTGCAAGACGCGCCGCAGAAGAACACAAAAATCACCTCCGATCACACCCTGAAACTCATGACTGTTAGACGGGAGATTAAACTACAGTCTTCAACAGATTTGACAGCATACAGGCAACTATCTCCAAATGCATGCGGCGGGACTTATGCAACTTCAATACAGCTTGTATACAAGAAGCGACAGAACGGAACCAAGGCTCCAAAGTCTATGCCAGAGATCTGTCTACCAGAAAGAGCCAACTGTCAAAGCTGAAGACCGAGTGTGGCAGCATCGTTTCCAAGACACTTGAGATTTTGAGTGAGATTGAGAGGTTCTATGGGCAGCTGTACACGTCACCGTTGGAGCCACACGCAAGTGTTAGTAACGATCCAAGAGCGAGTCTTATCCGACGCTATTCCGAAGATATCCCGGACGTCAGTCTGAGCGAGATTAGAATGGCTCTCCAGCACCTTTGAAAACGGCAGGGCCTCAGTTGAGGATGGAATTACAGCGAAGCTTTTGAAAGTGGGTGGAAAACCGGTACTTGAAGTCCTTCAGAAGCTCTTTAATTCCGTCTTCCATGGTGGCACTACTCCGGAGGCGTGGAACAGAAGTGCGGTGGTCTTGTTCTTCAAGAAAGGCGACAACGCTCTCTTGAAGAACTACAGTCCGATTTCCCTTCTGAGCCGCGTCTACGTGCTGTTTTCGAGAGTCGTTACGAATCCTCTCGCACGCAGACTTGACGACTTCCAGCCTCCCGAACAAGCCGGTTTCCGAAAAGACTCTAGTACCATAGACCACATACACACCCTTCGGCAAATTGTACAGAAGACAGAAAAATATAATCTGCCACTTTGCCTTGCGTATGTGGACTATGAGAAAGCCTTTGATTCCGTCGAAATTTGGGCGCTGCTGCAGTCCCTTCAGCGGTGCCAAATTGACTGTCGGTATATCGAAGTGCTGATGTGTTTGTACAGTAGGGCTACAATGGCTATCCGAGTACAGAATCAGAGTACGAAACCTGTCCAACTGCAGAGAGATGTAAGACAGGGTGACGTTATATCCCCGAAACTCTTCACCGCTACATTGGAAGACGTTTTCTAGCTACTGGACTGGAAGGGATGCGGTATTAACATCAATGGTGAGTACATCACTCACCTTCGATTTGCCGACGATATAGTCCTTATGGCAGAATCGCTGGAGGACCTAAGCACTATGCTCAATGACCTCAATAGTGTCTCCCAACGGATAGGTCTTAAGATGAACATGGACAAAACAAAAATCATGTTTAACGTCCATGCCACACCTATGCCGGTAGTTGTTGGGAGCACTAAGCTCGAAGTTGTTGACGAGTATGTTTACCTGGGACAAATAGTCCGACTAGATAAGTTCAACTTTGACCGAGAGGTCAATCGACGGATTCAACTTGGCTGGGCAGCGTTCGGGAAACTACGACACATCTTCTCGTTAGTCATACCTCAAAACCTGAAAACGAAATTGTACAACCAGTGCGTTGCCAGTGATGACTTACGAATTTGAGACGTGGTCCTTCACCGCTGACCGTATGAGGAAGCTCAAGGTCGCTCAGCGAGCTATGGAGAGGGCTATGCTCAGGATTTCTCTGTGTTATAAACTTAGAAATGAGGATATCCGCAGTAGAACCAGAGTAATCGACATAGCCCAACGGATTAGTAAGCTAAAGTGGCAGTGGGCCGGCCATAAAGCTCGAAGAACCGACAATCAATGGGGAAGAAAGGTTCTCGAGTGGCAGCCTGGTAAGACATGCAGGAAGTCAATGGATGCAGGTGGCCCAGGACCGTGATTTGTGGCATTCCTTGGGGGAGGCCTATGTTTAGTAGTGGACTTATAAAGGGCTGTAATGATGATGATGAAAACAAAATATAAACTTTAGACACGTTTAGGAATACACTTAATATTCATATTTACACCAATGTTTTAACTTTTAATTTTATTTTTATGTATTTAAGTACCTAACAGACTGGTAACATTGTTTAAATTACTTTCTTTCAAAACTTTTCAAACATCTATATTAAAGCCTAATTTAATTAGTATATATTATGTCAACTAGTACATAGAATAGACGGGAAGGTGGGGTGGGAGACGTAGAATCATTTACATATGCCAGTGTGGTCTTGACAAAAGGTAGCTTAGTAGTCCCCGTAGACGTCCTCAAGGCGGTCCATGTTAATAGCCATGTTTTGGTCGACAATGTGCACCTGATGTATCAGATTCTCTGTCTCCATTGCCTGTTTATCAATAATTACATTTAGATTTTTTTAACTATATTTAATTATAATATTACATTAGGATTTTCTCATGTATGGGGGTTTGTCCTCGTGCAACTTATGTATGGAAGTAGTTTACATATAAAGTTACACAAGGGCAAACCTCCAGATCCAAAACAATCATTTATAGGCCATACAAACACTTGTTCTATGTGGGATTTGAACTCGCGGCCCTCGCACCGCAACTCAATGCTAAATCACTAAGCCATGAATTCGCCAAATATAATATAACAACTGTTAGGTAATTACGATTAGGATATTTGGAGTATTCTTATACTACATTAAAACACACCAATGAAAACATGCGTGTGTCGTGGAACACTCGGTTGGAACGAAGTTCCTTGCGTAGTATTATTATTGATAAACGTGGGTATTATATTATTGATTAACAAATACAAATAAATGAATTACTAGCGTCTATTAAAATAAAGCGTCATTTGAACTAAAATAATATTTATTTCATGGCAAGATAAGAAAAGTGCGAGGGAAATACATATTATTCCATCTCACTTCCTTATTTCGCCGCCAAGGCCGTCTACACTATGACACAAGGGGTAGTGACGAAAAAATCTTACACTTTTTGTCGCCTAGCTCCCATCCGCCAAACCCGTACCGTCTGATAAAGAACTTCGTTCCAAAAAAAAGCGGACCCGGATCTGTAGCTTAATGCCCTAGATCATGTTCAACACAGCGAGCCTAATAAAAAAATCTACTAACTTGGTATAATCCAAAAAAAAAGTCACAATATCTCTGATAAATAAAAATTAGATGAAAAAATAAACTACTTTTTCGAAATATAGCGTGTAAAAGTTAATAAAGTTACAGCCTATAATATACGTCCCACTGCTAGGCACAGGCCTCCTCTCACTTCTGATAAACGTGTGTATTGGTTAACAAATCAAAATTGATATGTGCAACCTAAAATCAATGATCCACTACTACACGACTGCACAATTTTATCATACTTTCGGCTTTTCTGCTTACCATGACAGCTATGCGGTCCAACCTTTTGCCCTTCATGTACATGGTCTTCACAAAGATTACCACAAACACGTACAGCAAAAGCCCCATCAGCACCAGAAGCAGTTTCACTTTCAGCGACAAAGCAGTAGGCGGCGTGGCTGGCTATAATATTTATAAACCATTAGTCTATTAAAGTCCTCTCCCATAAATTTTCATAGGGGGGATAATTGTCATAGTTTCTATATTCTATTTCACAATGAAGGTTTGACTTTGGTTGTGTTAGCCGTGCATATACACATTATGTTAGTGTGTGTAGGCCTCGGAAGCGCTGTTACGATCGCAAGTCGAACGAAACGCAGTTGCACACACACACACACACAGACGCGCCTGTCGGTACATGTCACTATTACAATCAAGGCGAAACCTTCATCGTGAAATAGAATAATTATACGCTTGGTAAGTGGGTTAGCATCAATTATTTTTTATTTTTCTTGTTATTAGGAAGATGCTGTTGCCCGGGTTTGTGAATTATCGGCGATAGTTCTTGTAAATAGATAAATATAATAATAGATAAATGTGTTAGGTTAGGTTACAATAAGCATATTTGTGCCAACGAATGTTCACATTTATCTCCAAAACTTTGACTGATTTAGATACGGTTTTCTGTAAAGGGTTTGTGATGCATAGACAATGGCTCTTAGAAAGTTGTTATGGCGTTGGTTCACTAGGGAGCGCTGCAATAACATAAGTTATTATGCAATATACAAGTCCAAGTGGATAGGTATTTTATGTGCAGTTTAACCACCAGGTAACAAAGTAGCTCGAATGCCCGATGAGGCAACAGCAACAACAGTTTTAACAGTGGTAGAGCCACGAGCCAGCTTTTGATGTCGCACGGATGGGCCGGCTCAAACCGGGGTAGTACCACGACCTCACAGAATACCAGCGTGAAGTAGAGGTTTACCTCTGCGTTTCGATTGGTGAGTGCAGGTGGCCGGAGGCCCTTTTTACTGGAAATGAGGCATTCCATCTTAGTCCTCACGGGTGATAACGCATCTGCATTTTGATTTGCAAACGAGGATAGATGTAGATGTCTATGGGCCGCAGCAACCACTCACCATCAGGTGGACTGTGTGCTCGTTTGTCACTCTTATCCTATAAAAAAAAGCAAGAGCAATTTTACTTTGGTTTCGTATCTGAGCCAAGATAACGTTGGTCAGATATGTCTTACCTGTTCCACCCGAAGCGTCTAAAAACAGAATTTCACCTAAACCATTACCTACACTACTGCATACTCGATCAAACGCTGTTCCATCGTCAGATTTGAGATTCAATTTTAGAGTGTTTCAGCTAACCCTACGGGATCGTAATTAATTTCAGATGCATATTCTCTGTTTATGGGTTCACCAACGGCTACTGGTGCGGGCAAGCCATAATCAATGAGACTTTTACCACCAATATTCGTGACTATGTCTTGAATAGCCAATAAAGATTTATAAAAAAACAATTTCACGTAAGCTGTCAAGAATCTCAGTATCATTATTTTGATGCAACAATCTCAAATAATCTTTAGAAATGTGGTTTAGGTATTTTTGCCACAGCTGTGCAGAATTCGATAATCCACAAAACGTCAGTAATACGGCAAATAAATGACGCATGACATTACTTTTTTTGTAACTCGTAATATATATCATTTAAGTGGAAAAAATATATCTACAGTAGTTCTGGAAAATGTATGCTTATTTGTGAAAATGTATCTGCACTGCAGTGAGTCTCAATACGATTCACCGGCGGAGAATCTTAACACAGCAATTCAGAAAAGGACGTAATTTGTACAACGCCATCTATTACGTTATTTGTGAGATTTTTTTTTAATTTAAGGAAAACATTTTTTTTTTGTTTACTGTGTTTTAAGTATAAATTATATGTTATTATAGTACGTTTTTTTCCACACAAATCATTTTATTACTATTTCTGAGATATTATGACGCCATTGAACAAATTCGAACCTACATTTCAAAATAATAATCATAACTTTTTATTAAAACAAAGATTAAATGTAACTCGAAGATACGTTTTATGATTTTCTTCATAATTTATTTGAAAAAAAAAATGTTTACTTTAGACGTGAAGCATTCATAATCAAAAAGATATGCAGACTGACACAATTCTAAACATTATAAAAATGTACTTATTTACTTATTTTCAGTCCCCGTAATGATTTTAGTCACATATATACTATACAATGTACAGAAACAACACAACACAACATGTTATCACCATTTTTATTATATGTATACACTAACTGTTCCCCGCGACTTAGCCCGCGTATAATTTTGGTTTTATATTATGTTGCGCGGAACCCTAATACTTTTTCTAAAATACAAGGAGCCTAAGTTACTCCTTGTAACATCAGCTATCTGCAAGTGAAAGTCGCGTCGAAATCGGTCCTGCCGTTTCGGAGATTAGCCGGAACAAACAGACAGGCAATAATTTTAAATATTATGTGTTTATTATAAGTATCGCATCTTCAATTTTATTTACTTGTATAGATTTAAAGAGAGATGGCGCGATTGATACAATATATAAAACATAAAAGAACTTATAAATCAGTGCCTGCGTAGTAAGCAAAAAGAAAGTGTGATCTTCGCCGGAACTAACGAAATTATTAATAGCTTTTTTTTAAATTAAATTTACCACAAAAGTACTCGGTGGTAAAGAATATATGAGTTTATCAACACGCAGTAGGGCAGCGAGTAGTATAAAGATTAGCAGCAAATATGAAAACTCATTTGCAGGAAAAACTACAAGCTGGCTTTTGGTATTACATATACACAGCACCACCATATATCGATGAAATTGGTTAACTATTGTACTTTAGATTTAGTTAATAAGGTTAATATATTTTTGTATATATTTATTACGTTCTTTAATACTTTTGTTTATTGCGTTTTAGATATAATTATAGAACATTATTTTACATAGTTTAATTATGATTTATAATATGGTATTAGTTTAAAATGACTCAACCACCGTTGAACAAATTCGTACCTATACTTCATACCCATCACTACCACTTCAGAATATTTATCATAACTTTTGATGGAATAATACTCAAAAATAACACAAATAATCAACATTCGCAGGTATGCACGTTCATGGTCTTTAGGGAACACCGCGAGCGTTGGTCCTTCGAGCTCGATGTAGTTATACATGAATACTTTACGTACACACACATTCACGAACCGATTTTAATATAATTTAAAATTAAAAATTTTGTACAGCCGACTTCAATATAAGTAATTTAAGAATAACTCAAAAATTATTGCTCTGACCTTGATCAAATTCATATGGGACCACACGAGAACTATCAGCTTTCATATAAAAAAAAGAATCATCGAAATCGGTCCACACATAAAAAAAAACTGTCGAATTGAGTACCGTCTCCATTTTGGAAGTCGGCAGAAAATAAAGACTAAATGTAACACGAATATACACTTTATAATTTTGCTTAACGCTTCTTATGACATTAATTAGTACTTTATACGTGATACGTTAAGAAACAAACAGACAGATAGAAAATTCTAAAAATGGTAGAAATGTATTTAATTACTTATTTTTAGTACCTCTCAATCACTTTTATTACAAAAATATAAAATGTACAGACGTCTATTTTTACATTTTTATTATATGTATAGATTAAGTACTTATTAAGGAATTAAATTAAATTAAATTAAATTAATTATTGTAGTGCCCATTTATCTAACAGTTTATCCGATTCGGATACGGTTTTCTGTAAAGGGTTTGTAATTCACCAGCGATGGTTCTTAGAAAAGTGTTAAGTGGATTTAACTCGCCAGGGGGTGCTGCAATAAACAATTTTTACTTGTTGTAGTGAATTTTCTCCCGAGACGGTTTGACGTATTTAGAAGCGGTTATCGATATCATATAACATTTTTGAGTTCTGAGAGTAATCACTATGTTAATGCCATAAAATCCACAAACTATAGTCCGTTCGCGTTAAGAAAATAGTGAGTCATCAGTGCAACTACAGGGTAAAGGTGTATTCACAGTGGAGTAAAAATTGTTTTCTTAAAATTACTTAAATCACTAAACAGTATCGCTAGATTCTCCAGTTACATTAATTATGAAAGAATTTTGTTCTGCAAGTTCCATGATGTCATCCAAATTCCACATGGAATTTTCTTCGCGTATCACGTGATCGCAGCACTTCTTCCAACGATTAGCGTCTATTAATGCTATTGCGTCATCTAAGAATTTTTTTAAGTCACTCATTTTGAACGTAGAGTTATTGGCACCAACATAATTTTTTATTTGGGCCCAAACCAATTCAATTGGATTAAGTTTGCAATGGTAAGGCGGTAGGCGAAGAATTGTAATGCCATTACTTTTGGCAGTCTCATCTATTAAATATTTTATTATATTGTACTGACTTCAACTGGTCACTGTGAACTCGACTTTCTAATTTCTTGCATTTTAATTGGCTGCGGGGCGTGGCCAGGCCGGCGGACAACGATGACTCACTATTTTCTTAACGCGAACGGACTATAATAAGAAGCGCATAATAACAGATCTTGATCAAAACAGTTGTGTTGTGTAAATTTTTGAAGAGCTTTCTTTGATTCAAATCGGTTACTACTACGCCGTCTAAAGATCGTACTTTAGTAAGAGTCACATAAGCTTGTCCTTTGGCGAATATTTTGAGTCTAAGATGTATGACTGCCTTATCGACAGTAGTGCAATTTATGCTCTGTAACGGGCCAACTTAATATGAGTAGAATAATTACCCTTTCTATTTCGCCAGCACTTTTGTTGCCTTGAAATGATACACTCATTGGAGTTATACTAACTGTTCGAGCAATATTGTAATGCGTGTGTGTAGTATGTAAGATGAACAGTATGCAAGTGTGAGTGAGGTCTTTAATAAGGTAAACGTAATTGAAATGTTCAGTAGCAAATAAATCACCGTATCATTGACACCTTGTTTCTGTAATCAGTCCCAGTAAAAATAGTGAACCTTAATACCAAAACATATGGTCGATAATCGAGCCGGATCTAACGACGAGTCTCTTGTGACGTTATAACTATCAAGTGCTAAACAAAAGACGGACCGGGCGGTCGAGGCGAGAACAAAAGAACCTTTTTTTACCTGAGTGTGACTTGTGCAAGTTATAAGACATTTTACGAACGTTTGAATAATTACATATTTGAGTTATCGAAGTAAAACTAGTTTGTTTATAATACATTTGTGGAACTTTTTATACATTTGTGGAACGTTTTATACATTTGTGGAACGTATATATAAATATGGCCACTACACCGGAACAAATATTATCTTTACTGGAAAATACTGCGGCATTATTACAAAAGGCTCAGAACAACCTAAAAAAATGTCCTAAGCAGCGACTTACAAAAGGATACATTGAAACTCGACTGCAAATGATAGAAGAGTATTGGAATTCTTTTAAAAACTCACATCAAGATCTTGTAAAATGTGTTCCCAAAGAAAAGAAACAAAATATACCTTATTTCGCAAACGAAGACTATTTTATTTATGAGGATCTATATTTATGTTTACAAGCCGACCTAAGAGATTTATTGTCAACATTAACACAACCGATATAAATGCATCATAGTGTACCTACCAACCCTATTACATCCAATGAAGGAATAGTCAAGTTACCACGAATACAACTGCCTTCTTTCGCCGGTATTTACGAAGAATGGCCTGCATTCCAAGATTTATTTATGTCGTTAGTACACAACAACTCATCTCTTAGTAAAGTACAAAAACTTCACTATTTAAAGAGTAGCCTTAGTGGTGAAGCCGAAACTCTATTGAAGCATATTCAAGTAACAGAAGATAATTATGATCAGTCATGGGTGATGCTTAAAACTCGTTACGGAAATAAACGTGTAATAGTCAATTCTCTATTGAAAAGATTATTTATGCAGAGGAAAATCCCCGCCCAAACTGCAAACTATGTAAAGGCACTTCTCGATACCACTACAGAATGCATTAATAGCTTAAAAAATCTCACAATTTCAACCGACTCTTGGGATCCATTAATTATATTTCTCGTCGTGCAGAAGTTGGACCCGGAGACGCACAGAGAATGGGAGGAGTTTGCTTACCGGGAAAATTCTGATGATTTACCTTCCTGGGCGGATCTCTGTAAGTTTCTTCAATCGAAATTTCGTACATTAGAGTTAATCACACCTTCACCAAAGGATAAGATAATAAGATATAAAGAAAATACACTCCATGTTGCTACTACGGCTACGTCTAAATTAAGAAGTTGCCTAATGTGTAAAGAAAATCATACACTGTGTCACTGTAGGGAATTTACTATGATGGAACCAACAGAAAGGTGTCAATATCTAAAGAACCACAATCTGTGATATAATTGTCTGGCCCCAGGACACTCTGCAAAGAAATGTCGCCTAAACATGTCCTGTCGTATATGTCATAAACGTCACCACTCTTTAGTGCACCAAAACATGGTGACGTCACCAAATCAACCAGACAATCACCAAGCGCACGAAGCGAAGAATAATGATCAAGGAAGCTCAAATCCAACAATATCAAATGTTCAGTTATCATCACACTTTGCTACTAGTACCACCACAGCATTATTAGCTACAGCACTCATAGTTGTCAAGGATCAACTGGGCCATACAGCTGTACTACGTGCCTTAATAGACCATGGCTCACAAGCCACATTTATAAGTGAAAGAGCTGCTCAGACACTTAAACTGAAACGCACTGCTATTAAAGGCACAGTTACAGGCATGGGATGCAGCACAACAATTTTGAAGCAAGCTGCTGAAATACAGCTTTTATCAAGATACGAAGCAAACTTTAACCTCAATATCAAAGTTTACATAATGCCAACTCGTCTTACATGTCAATTACCAACTCGAACCATTTGCCTGAAGAACTGTTCACACCTCCAAGGCCTCGTTTTAGCAGATCCAGGCTTCAATCAACCAGGACGGATAGATATGTTATTAGGTGTGGACGTATGTGCCCAAATTATGAAAGGTGAAGTAATCAAGGGTCCTCCAGGCACTCCATGTGCTCAGAATACCAGCCTGGGATGGATTCTGTTTGGCCACATACAAAGCAACAGGAAAATTATGATGTCAGTGTCATGCATCTTAATTTGAATTTAGATGACATGCTCAGGAATATGTGGGAGCAAGGTACAGACGAAAAAAGGGCATTAACAGCAGAAGAAAAAACATGTGAAGAAATATATCAAGCTACAACGCACAGAACATCAGAAGGACGTTATATTGTAAAACTTCCAACAAAACAAAAGACACTTTTATCACTATCAGGAAGAACAAGAGATATAGCACTAAGAAAATTGTATCAATTAGAAAAGACATTCGAAAAGGACCAAAGCTTAGAACGTGAATATACAAAGGTGATGCAAGAATATATAGAATTAAATCATTTAGAAAGGGTACCAGAAAATGAAGTTAACAAGCCAGCAGTATACCTTCCTCATCATGCCGTTGTAAGGCAAGATAAAGAAACAAGTAAAGTGAGAACAGTTTTTAATGCTTCGCAAAAGGGAAACAATAATATTTCCCTCAATGAAGAGCTACTGGTAGGACCACAGTTGCAAGACGACATGAGAAGCTTAATCATGAGATGGCGAATGAAAAAGATCTGTTTTGTTGCTGACATCCAAAAAATGTACCGCCAAATTTTAGTCTCAAAGGAAGATAGAGATTTACAAAGAATATTATAGAGAAGTTGCAAAATCCAACCAGTACAAGATTATCGTCTCCTGAGAGTTACGTTTGGAACTGCTTCTGCTCCATATTTAGCAGTAAGAACCTTACATCAAGTTGCGGAAGACGAAGGTCGAGATTACTCTGATGCTGCCAGAATTATAAAGGAAGACTTTTACATGGATGATCTGATGTCAGGCAAGGACACACTTCAAGATGCAATCAAAGTAGCGAAAGAGATTGGGTTTATTTTGCAGAAGGGAGGTTTCACTCTTCAGAAGTGGTGCTCAAACAACGCAGAGTTCTTAAAACAATTTGAACCCTCTGAAAGAAGTTCTCAAGTACACTTAGATATAAAGATAGATGGAACAATACGGGCACTAGGCTTACAATGGGACATGGGAAAGGATGTATTTAAATATAGTGTTAACTTACCTTCTATGGCTGCTACTGTAACCAAGAGAACAATTCTAGCCGACATTCAAAGATTATTTGATCCACTTGGCTGGTTAGCACCTTCTATATTGCCTGCAAAATTACTCATCCAACATTTATGGACACAAGGAATTTCATGGGATGAAGAAGTTAACCACTTAATTGCAGAAAAATGGAGAAAACTGAGAGAAAGCTACCAATACTTACCTGAGGTAGAGATCAACCGGTGGCTGCATACATCTGAAAATGTAACGAATAATGTTACCGTTCATGGTTTCTGTGACGCATCTACTCAAGCATACGCTGCAGTTGCTTACTTAAGAGTTCAAACTATAGATGGATTGGTTAAGACAGAAATAATTGCCGCGAAAACACGTTTAGCTCCTATCAAACCTCAATCCTTACCTCGTTTGGAGCTTAACGGGGCTGTACTCCTGGCGGGACTCCTGAAAAAAATAAAGGAAGCTATGAAAATACCGACCTGTCAAATATTCGCGTGGACGGATTCCACCATAGTACTCTCTTGGCTCGTTGGAGATCCTGCAAGGTGGAATACATTTGTGAGAAACAGAGTTGTCGAGATATTAGACAGCATTGGCAACCAGAACTGGTATCACGTTCAATCACAAGACAACCCTGCTGAT
The DNA here is from genome assembly GCA_033319125.1 of Parnassius glacialis. NCBI lineage: Eukaryota > Metazoa > Arthropoda > Insecta > Lepidoptera > Papilionidae > Parnassius > Parnassius glacialis. The sequence continues at coordinate 55,661,522 of JAVANC010000005.1, forward strand.
GCCGCTTCTAGAGGGAAGCACGTGCTAGACCTGAAAGATGATAAAATGTGGTGGAACGGTCCTGAATGGCTTAGCACAAGTAATATTAAATACAGCAGACCAGCAAACATAACAACAAACCTAGAAAGAAAGATCATATCAGTACAAGTGAATCTAAACCAAACAAACGAAAGTTCTAGTATAGCTACTAAGTTTAACAGATTTGATAATTTAACAGAACTATTAAAAGTTATAACATATTGCAAAAGATTCTTAAAGGGATTGGAATTGGAAAATAAGGGAACTACCATAACTACAAAAGAATTAGAAGAAGCTTTAAAAACATGTATAAAAATTGTACAAAGGGACACATTTGAAGAAGACATACAAAACCTAAAATCAATAAAAAGGGTAAAAAATTATAGTAAAATTAAGTCTCTTTTACCTTACCTGGATGATGAAGGTATCCTCAGGGTGGGCGGCCGATTACGTCAGTCTGACCTTGATGAAAATTGCAAACATCCTATTATATTAGACAGCGAAAATCACTTGAGTGCACTTATAGTATCTGATGCTCACCTGAAGACACTACATGGTGGAACACAATTGATGCTTGGATATTTAAGATTAAAATACTGGATACTGAAATCAAAGAAGTTGGTAAAAATTAAAATTCGCAAGTGCCTCATATGTGCCAAGCAGAACGCTGTAACTAAATCACAATTAATGGGAGACTTACCTCGTGTAAGAATTACACCTGCTCGACCATTTCTACACAGTGGAGTAGACTTTGCTGGCCCTTACCAAATCCTGAGATCTAAAGGTAGAGGATTTAATACAACTAAGGCTTACATAGCAATTTTTGTTTGCATGTCAACAAAGGCCATACACCTAGAATTGGTTGGAGACCTTACCTCTGAGGCCTTTATTGGAGCTTTCAGAAGATTTGTAGCAAGAAGGGGCAGATGTGCACATCTCTGGAGCAACCAGGGAAGAAACTTCGTAGGTGCGAACAAAGAACTTGTAGCAGCTTGGGCAGACGCAAAGATGAAGTTTGAGGGTTATATTTCTGAAATGTTAGCATTAGATGGCACACAATGGCATTTCATACCTGCCTATAGTCCTCACATGGGCGGATTATGGGAAGCAGGTGTCAAATCAATGAAATACCACATGAAAAGAATATTGACTTGCAACCTAACCTATGAAGAGATGACGACCTTACTGTGTCAAATAGAAGCATGCCTTAACTCGCGCCCTCTTAGCCCTATTGACGACTCAGACGCGGACAACATACTGCCACTTACCCCAGGGCACTTCTTAATAGGCGAAGCTCCAATCAACGTACCCCACTCTGATCTAAAGAACATTCCTGTCAGTCACTTGTCACGATGGCAACATCAACAGAAGCTTTTATCAGATTTTTGGCGAAGATGGCAACAAGAGTACTTGACCAGGTTACAGCAGAGACCTAAGTGGCAAGACAAAGTGAAGGAGTTTGAAATAGGACGCATTGTTCTTATAAAATGTGACAATCTCCCTCCTGGTAAATGGCTGCTGGGTCGTGTGGTGGATAAGCACCCAGGTGATGATGGAGTGACTAGGGTGTATAGTGTTAAAAGTGGTGAAAGTGTAGTGCATAGACCAATGAACAAATTGTGTCCTTTACCTATAGATATAGACTGATGTTTTATACTAAATCATTTATGGTTAAATTTTATTTTATGCATGTATTAAATGTTCTAGTACAGTTCACATTTTAGTTATAATAGTTCAGTTCACATTTACATGAAAATTGTATCAAATTGTTATTTTAACCATTTTGATTAGCATGTGTCCATTACTTACAAAGCTTAATGAATTTATGTTGTTACCTTTATCAAAAATGTATGTACTCATGTATATTGTATAACAAATGTCATGTAAAATTGTTATATTTAAGACTATGTATGAAATGTAACATGTTAAATAATAAAGGACTTTATGAGTCCTTTGGTGGGCGGCATGTTCGAGCAATATTGTAATGCGTGTGTGTAGTATGTAAGATGAACAGTATGCAAGTGTGAGTGAGGTCTTTAATAAGGTAAACGTAATTGAAATGTTCAGTAGCAAATAAATCACCGTATCATTGACACCTTGTTTCTGTAATCAGTCCCAGTAAAAATAGTGAACCTTAATACCAAAACACTAACCTAACCATTTAGATCACGGTAACTTCTGCCGACTTTTGGGCAGCTCTCCATCTTTCAACTGGTCAAAATAAATTATTATATAAATTCACAAGTTTGCACGTTTACCGTTAAAAAACACCTTTGTCGTATCTCTTCAATTTCAGAGCACTTCTCTTGTTGCCGTAGCCAATAGCAGAATTTTCAGCGTCGACATATCGAATGACATGCAGTAGCATAGTCACTTGGAAGAGAAAGCTAAATTGGCTCTTCTAAAAAGCTTAGCGTACTCAGTAGAGCGGGACACTACCGTGAACAAAAAAGCGACCGTTTGCAACTTTACAAGCGCAGGTTCAGCCTCACATGGAATACTTTTCTCATCTCTGATGACGAACTCCTTCCACTTGACTACAGAGCAGAGCGGTTCGGATCGTCGACGACCAAGTTCTCTTTGATTGGCTCGATTTTCTATCGTATTTAACACGGGGAGTGCTCTGAGGAATTGTTCAGATAAATTCCAGCCACCAAATTTCACCATCACATATCGTGACAAAACTTACTTTACCATCCACATCATTTGGAAGCTTGGCGGTCCACTACCGTGAAATTTATTAGTTTTCTTAGGACTCGTTTACCAACGGCAATTTTTATGGACCGATACGACTTAGGGACCTTCAAGAAACGAGCTTACTCTTTTATAAAAGGCCGGCAACGCATCTGCAACTCTCCTGGTGTTGTAAAATTATATTAAAAAAGGCTATCTTGTTGACTGGTTGTACTGGCTGACAGATGTTTCATGTTAAAACCAACGACCGTGTGCCCCGAGACAGGGCCAGCCGATTTCTTTATTGGTACCGGTACAGTATCGTTTTACCGTTTCACCTCCTTAAATATTGTAGATGATTAAATCGACATCCGGTATAAGATTTTTTATCGATAACAATAATCGATAAACGTTGTCAATCACTAACACCCGTATTCAAGAACGATACTATGCGTGCGCACAGTAGGCTTTAACGCACAGTGGACGAAATTTTGTTTCATAAACGTCACTTGAGTGTTAGACGGTTAGACGACACTATGCGCTCATCAAAATGAACGCATAGATAAAGTAGCTCGCTAGCTACTTTACGCTACGCATAGTGCGACAAATCAACGCAAATGTCAAACTGGTATGGGGTATTTGTGATACGCTGATTGGTTTTGTTTGAATAATTGCAATGGATTACAGCAGCGAAGATGATTTTGATAATTATATCCTGGAGGGAATAAACGTGTAATGAACGATTAGCACAAGAAAAGTGATACGTGACTTTTAAAATCCTTTTGATTATTACAGTGCCAATGAATTTTAAAGTCACTTAGGTTTTCAAAAGATATCGTAATAAATATACTTCTGCCTCTAATAAATGCAGATCTTTTGAAAGTTACTAGTGGCCTTAAGATTTTATTTATCTGGGAGTTTCCAGTAATAACAATTCAGTTAATCTACCTATCAACAGTTTCAAATCCACATTATTTTAATAATACTTATGCATAAGTACCCTATAATAATAGTACCAGTAACGTCTTTTACCTGAAAAAAAACAACACGTGTTATTATTTTTTATCTGTCATTCAACTCTAGTAAAGTCGCGTCACAACGTTAACCAATCACGGCACCCCATTCACTGCTATGTGTCCGCACAACAAAGAGTCCACTAAGTATTGTTCATGAAATAAACGGCCTGCCATGACGAACGCAGTGAGAAATACCTTACTTAGCATAGTGTTGCTACCACACTTATGTATGTGTCGTTTGTGAATACGGGCCTTACTCTTTGGTAAATAAATCATAACGTTACTGGATAACAGAGGGCTCTTATTAAAATAATGATAAATGTTCTAAAACAAACTACCAGAAATAATAAAATTTAAAAATTATTGGGTTAATATACATTATTTTTGCGATAATAAACCGAAATCACATTCAGTTTTGGCTCCATATCGGAACTTACAATATCTTAATGCACAATCGGGCATATTTTCTATAAAAAACATTTTTTAAACTTAGAAAACGAATGTGTCTTGAGCTTTTTACGATGTCACTAAGACTAAATGACACAAATCCGAAATATATCCCATAGGACATAAGTAAGAGGTGACACTTTTGTTGCTGATGTCCGGTCTATTACTATTATTAAATGTCTTTGGTTATTATGCACTTCTTATTAGTTTGTGGATTTTATGACATTAACATAGTGATTACTCTAAGAACCCATATATGCTATGTGATATCGATAACCGTTTGTAAATCAGTCAAACTGCCTCGGGAGAAAATTCACTACAACAAGTGAAAATTATTTATTGCAGCACCCCCTGGCGAGTTAACTCCACTTAACAACACTTATCTAAGAACCATCCCCGGTGAATTACAAACCCTCTACAGAAAACCGTATCGCATTTCTTTGCGCACTTATTTGAACATTGATTCAAAGTCCCGTGCTACACATAGCTACAAATAAAAAAAAATTATCTATATACAATATATAACGTAATTAACGCACACCCTCAGACACCCCAATTAGTATATTATGTTATAATCATTACACATACACTGACTTTTTAATTAAATATGTTTATGCATTGATTATTTATTAAATTAGTTATACTAATTTCGGAACAATGTTGTGGTCACAGTATAAATCCACATACGCATGCAATCGCTCACGTAGGTATAGGTTTTGAAAAAAGCCGACAATACACGATTGTTTATGTTAAAAAATACCTACCTATGAACACTAACTGATGTTCGTACTCTGAGCATCGAGTTGTTTATTAGGTCTAGTAAACATTTGATTCCATTTTTCCATCACACTTCAATCTTTGGACTGTCGCCTCTGAATGATTTTGTTTATGGATTATGATACAATGTTAATAGGCAATATTCGTTACAAAATGTTATGCATTAGCATAACATTTTAATTGTAATTGTAAATAATAAGGAACTGCTAAAAATAAGAGGCGACCATACTTCCACCATAATTCAAAGACGGCGTGTTTAAAAGATGTGAATCAAAATATTTACAATAATTAAAAAAAAAACAAATACTTAACTTACTGATAGCCTAAACACTCATGCAACGTTGTGTTTTTAATACACTTTCAAAATGTCCACCACTTTGTTCAATACATTTTAATGAGCGTTTTCTTAACTGGTATTTTAATTTAGAAAGCAATTCAGTGTAATTTTTCATTTTTTAGGTCCTCTGCACTTGTTATCTCACTAAAATAAACTAATGATTTAATACGTCCCCACAAATAAAAGTCAAGAGGCGTCAAATCAGCTGATCTGGGAGGCTACTGAACTGGGCCGCCGCGTCCGATCCAGTGCTCTCCAAATTCATTATCAAGGTACTGTCGAACACTCCTAGTAAAATGAGCAGGGGCACCATCGTGTTGGTAGTATACCTCTTGTAAATTGTTAAGAGGTATGTCTTCTAGCAGCGTAGGTAGAGTTTCTCGTAAAAACAGTAAATATGCGTCTCCTGTTAATCTTTGTAAGAACACAGACCCCAGTATGTATCTATCTACCAATGATACCGGCCCAGACGTTAACTGAGAAACGGTGTTGGAAAGAATCTACTATGCATGCGTGAGGATTTTCGTGCATCCATAAATGTGTGTTGTGTTGATTGTACAACACACATGTGTGAATGTACTTTCATTGAACTGTCCAAATTATGTTCCGCTGCCAATTTTCTAATAACCAGCGGCTGAACTGCAAGCGTGGCGCGTAATTGTTTGGAGTCAACTCCTGGCATCTTCTGAAGTGGAACGGATGTTCTTTATCACCACGAAGTGTTCTTCACACATGCATATGACTACATTGAAAGCGTGGGGCTGCTTCTCGAGTACTGGCATGGGGATTCTCATCGAAATAGTCCAGTATTTCGTTTTGAAGACGAGTACGTGTACGCACATTGGCTCCCCTGTCGATGGCCGTGTTCGGACGGAACGTTCCGTGGTCGCGAAGTCGTTGAGTAGCAGCTAACATAGTCCTGCGGTCTACTCTTGTACCATACCTTTGGTTGAATATTCTGCAAGCTAGAGCCACATTATCACCACACTGTGCCAAAGTCCTTACCATTTCGGTGTACTGAACGTTGCTGTATTGGAAAGACATCTCGCGCGAAAAATTATTTGCAAACAATCTCGTAAGTACTTTCCAATCATAATGTCCGCGCGTGACTAATAAATATTGTTTTCATAGTTAGCTTTCATCGTAGCCGACTAGCGCGGAGCGCCCGCGCCGCTAACATGCTATCTCGCTCTATCCCAGGTTCCCAGGAAATAAGGTTCATTTTTCTTTATTTTGTATTGAATGACGGAATTTGTATTAATACAAATAAAACTGCACTTTTAAAAGTCTTATTGCCTTGAGTTACGGTCCATTTCAGTTTGTTTTGACTGTACATGTTTAGTGTGACTGTAAATTACGTAGTTTCAATTATTTTTGGGATAAAAAAATTACCTATATTAAAACTTATAGAAATCGATTCAGTAAACGATTCTGAACAAACTACTTTCTCAAAATGCGTTAATCATGTTACGTGTTGTATACTTAGGTAATTAATTTGCCTAGTTATAAAACAATAGTGATTGACACGACACAGTTCTAATTTTAATTAATTTAATTTATTTCAATTTAATACTTTAATAAGTACATAATCTACACATATAATAAAAATGTAAAAAGCAGTCGTCTGTATATTTTATATTTTTGTAATAAAAATGATTGAGAGGTATTAAAAATAAGTAAATAAATACATTTCTACAATTTTTAGAATTTTCTGTCTGTGTGTTTGTTTGTTACCTTATCACATATAAAGTACTAATTTACTATTTTACGACTGCCTCGTTGGTCTAGTGGTAGTACGACTGCGGATCATGAGGTCCCGGGTTCGAATCCCGGGTCGGGCCAAAAATCAGTTATTAAGTTTTTCCATCAAGCAATTCTCAATAACTACCCGCAGTCAGGAAGTTGGCGGTGTTTCACCCCCGTGCCTCGGAAAGCACGTAAAGCCGTTGGTCCTGCGCCTGATCTCTCTCCGGTCGTGTCGATTTACCGTCCCATCGGGCTATGAGAGTGAGGGAATAGAGAGTGCACCTGTGCTTGCGCATACACTTGGGCACTATAATCCTGTCCTGCGCCGATGGCTAGTCTCCGTTGAGACTGGTCGCCATGGCCGAAATTCGGTCTGGAGGACATTATTATTATTATTATTATTATACTAATTTATATCATAAGAATTGATAAGGAAATTATAAAGTGTAACGTCGCATTACATTTAGTCTTTATTTTATTAAAATCAGTTCATTCCATCAAAGGTTATGATAAATATTCTGAAGTATGGGTACGAGGTATAGGTAAGGTGGTTTAAAAATAAACTTAAATAAAACCAAAATGATACAATTTAGGGATTTTAGAACTCCACCTATTGGACTTAACATCTGTTACGATAGTACAAAAATTGAAGAAGTCAACTGTACTAAATTTTTAGGATTAATGGTTGACAGACACTGTGACTGGAAGACTCATATAGAGTACATATAGGATAAACTGGAGAGATTTGTTTATGCTATAAAACAGCTGCGGTGGACAGTGTCTAATGAAGCGGCATTGAAAGCTTACCACAGCTATGTCTCCTCAGTGCTTTCATATGGTCTCTTGTTGTGAGGCAACTCAGTTGAGGTTGGCAAGGCCTTTCGTGTTTAAAAGAATTGTGTAAGGGCCATTTGTGGAGCTTGGTCTTTAGATAGATGCAAACATTTATTTCACATACTGCCTCTAGTTTGTATGTACATACGGGAACATTGTGTTTTAGTCAAACAGCATCCACAATATTTCAGCATTAACTCAGGTTTAGTCAGTAGAAGTGCCATGCCAAAAAATAAATTTAAGCTTGTATCTGCCTCTATGCAAGCTTGACATATATAAAAGAAATGTATTTATAAATGCTATTAGAGTTTACAATAAATTGCCTAACACTTTTAAAGACCTCAATTTCGTAATTTTTAAAAGGAAACTCACAGAATGGCTGGCAACAAAATGTTTTTATAGGTTAGACAAATATATGAATTATAAAGAAATGTAAAATAATAGTAAAATAAAGAAAACTTATTAATTTTTTCTAACATTTAATATTTAGTTTATTTTTTTGTCATATTTTAATATTTTTTTAGATAGTAGACATTTACATATAATCAATTATCTAATTAATTCATTTTTTGCCATGTATTTATTGTAATTTAAAAACCGTTAGCCATATTTATATTATTATATTATATATATATATATATATATACATAATATATATATATATATATATATATATATATATATATATATATATATATATATATATATATATATATATATATATATATATATATATATATATATATATATATATAAATAAATAATATATACAGTCAGGTCATAAGTATTGTCACACAGTAAAAACTTTTCTTTTAGAATGCTGGCCACAAAAAAGTTTATTGAATTCGAATTTCTAATTGTTCATGAAAATAAAACTGTATACTTTTTAGAATTTTACTCATTTTTAAATATGGAGTGGATGCTTAAAGAAGACCGTGTTGCAGTTATTGCGTTGCATCGTTGTGGTTACGCGCCAATTCAAAGTTTTGACATACTGAAAAATTTGAATATAACCAAAAGATTTGTTTATCATACCATCAAACGATACAATGAAGACTCTAGTGTAGATGACAGGTCAAGAAGTGGTCACCCTCGGTCTGTTAGGACTCCAGCAGTGATAAAAGCCGTGAAGGCGCGAATTCAAAGAAATCCCAAACGTAAGCAGAAACTGTTGGCCCTTCAGATGGGGTTAAGCAGAACCACGGTGAAAAGGGTGTTACATGAAGACTTAGGGCTTCGGGCATATCGAAGAAAAACAGGACATCGTTTGAATGCTCGTCTAATGGACCTGAGACTGAAGAGATGCCGCGCTTTATTGAAGCGGTACGCAGGAAAAAAATATCGGGAAATTCTTTTATCGGATGAAAAAATTTTTACCGTAGAAGAGAGCTACAACAAACAAAATGATAAGGTGTACGCACACAGTAGTGAAGAAGCGGGCAACCGTATTCCGCGTGTCCAACGAGGTCATTTTCCATCCTCGTATGGTTGGGAGTTTCTTATTGGGGCTTAACAAAGGTACATTTTTGTGTAGAAAGGTGTAAAAACTAATGCAGTTGTGTATCAAAATACAGTCCTGACGAACCTTGTGGAACCTGTTTCTCATACCATGTTCAATAACAGGCACTGGGTATTCCAACAAGATTCGGCGCCAGTTCATAGAGGGAAGAGCACACAAGACTGGCTGGCGGCGCGTGAAATCGACTTCATCCGGCACGAAGACTGGCCCTCCTCCAGTCCAGGTTTGAATCCGTTAGATTACAAGATATGGCAACACTTGGAGGAAAAGGCATGCTCAAAATATATTACCTATAAAATATTTTTAAATAACTACATAATTATTTTTCTTAAATATTTTACCTCATTAAATTGATCTGTTTTTGTATTTTGAATGCGATGATACATTTTTATTCAACTAACTGAGCCATTTGGTTATGAATTTAGCAGAAAATCACAAAGTCTACACACAATATGTAATATGTTTTAAAAATTTATATTTTCACTTTAAAAAGTCGAGAGTGAAACAATAAACTCATAATTTTAGCTGCATGTATTTAAAAACAGAGTATTCAGCGATTCAAGAAATATTCAGCCCAAATGGTTGTCTCCTACAACGCAATGTTTTTTTTTTTCATTTTGAAAATGTTTTTTAAAAAGAGAAGAAGAGAGACTACTTTTCTCTCTTCATCTCATTTTAAAGAATAGAATCCTTTATAAAAAAATCTCTTCTCTTATTTAAAAGAAAGGGTAATTATGCTGGCTCTCAAATCCAAATTGGAGAACCTTAAAATAGTTTGAAATAATATCTTTTTTTTTTCTTCAAATATAATGACCAATTTTTTTTAAATAATTCTGTGTAATTATTTTTAAATGGCCCCTTTTTACTGGAAAGGAAGCATTCTAAAAAAAAACAAGCTTTTCCTTTAATTTTAGTTATTAAAATATTTTTTTTCTTAAATATTTTACCTCATTAAATTGTAATATTTTTTTTTTGTATATTGTAAATATATTGCACGCCATTATCATGGTAAGATCTCCTTAATAAATAACAACATCACAATATTATGTAATACATACTGGCAATAAATAAATTTGAATTTGAAAAGCTATTACCTATAATTTGCAGACTGATAGTAGATTTTGAATTTAATACAATTCATAGATTACGGATATGTTTTAGTCTTTAAAATTACCATTTAAAAGATAAATTATTTAAAACTTCCATTTAGATAATGATTAAATAATTTAAAAATGTTAATTAAAACAAGGGGAACTTGTAAGACAAATCAAATATACTATTGATTTATTTTTCGCTGTTAGCATTAAATTACCGGAAACAAAATTTACCTGTTTAGCCTGTTTGATTGCTTTTGGTGCTGGCAATAAATTCGACATTTTAAATAAGTTTAAAAATTAGCTTATTGATTTTATCAACATTGAACTGCAGCAAAACAAAAACACAAAATATAATTGTTGTTGTTTTTATTATTCGCTCGAGAGAGCAGGCAAAGGAACTATGCCATACAGCCTTGTCTTCATGTATAATTTTCCTTCATATTTCACTGCTTCACAATATGTTGATGCGTCACATTGTGCAGCCTTGGGAGATTTTGACGGTAACTTGAGCCAGCAGGCAGCTGACAGTTGGCGATGGTATCTAAAGGCGCCTATGCAAACAAACAGCTTATCTTGAGATTCCATCACCATCAGAGCACTTGTTTCACAGTTTCCATTAATAGTTCACATGCGCAGACACTTAATACACAAAATCGCACTACTTTTACATATCAAAGTCCACTTCAAACCATTATTTAAACAATAATACAGGAGCAGCAAGCCGCCGCCGGTCGAGTTCCCGCCAAAAACCCACAAAATATAAGCAAGATTTTATTTTCGTTTTAATAACTGCCTTTACGGGTCTGGGTTCTAGCCCTTCTGAGACTGAAATTACAATGCATATGTTACAATGTATAATTATCTTTCATAGTATAGTGCTTCACAATATGTTGATGCGTCACATTGTGCAGCCCTTGGGACTTGGGAGATTTTGACGGTAACTTGAGCCAAAAGACAGCTGACAGTTGGCGATGTTATCTCAAGGCGCCTAAGCAGACAGACACCTTATCTTGAGTGTCACATCAGCATCAGAGCACTTGCTTCACCCTTTCCACTAATAATTCAAATGTGACGCCATTCAATACACAAAATCACACTACTTTTACATATCAAAATCTTTTGAGATAGAAATAGGCAGGAGGTACTTTCCCTAGGTTACCTGATGTTGTTCCATTTCCCCGATATGGGTTTATTTATATTCACATCATTAAATTCATACAAAAATTTATTTGTTACCATAAAAAAAATATTCTTTTATAATTCAGATGATTAATTCATTTCTCTTGAAAATACATTCTGTGACTAAAAACTACGGGCGGAAACGGCGTAAAAACAGAATCGTCATTCTGTATTCAACGGCGCATCGACGATTTTACTAAACATTCAATAAACTCTTTGAATTTCGACGACACTAAGTGAAGACGCTACAAGCACAATGTGTGATATAGCTAACAAGTAGCAATATGTTAAGTATAGACATAAATAATTTCCTCGTGTTGAGTTTTATGTTGTTTTTACAAAAAAAATAATTCAATAATGTTTTAACATACCAGTCCATCATAAGTTTAGTGCTGAACACAGACCTCTGAAAGGAAAAGGTTTCCACTTAGGTTTGTAGTACAAAACACGGTTCTGAGCCAACTCCGGCGATTTCCTACATATCTTACTAACCTAGTGGCTTGTTTGTGGCAAGTTGTGGCGTACAAGAGAATTTGTCTTTACACTGGATGATACTACCCCGCGTTCTAAGCAATAATATAAGGTAGGGGATAGGGCAGCAGCACTTTCCTGATGAAAACTTAGAATAATAAAAAACTGCGGTGGCCAACCAGTATAACACATATTTCACGCAGGCGTGGCAACTATGGCAAAAGTCATCTTATGAGGATTTCTAGGGAAGGCCTTTTTTAGGTGACTTACTTATGGTTTTTTTTTTCCACAGACATTTTATATTGGTGGCACAATTTTCGTAAATTTATTACACACAGAGCGTGAAGAAACAATTTACGCTATTTGATACGTAAACTTACTTATGGTTAGGTGACTTAATCATGTTACCCAATGGTTAAGGTGCTCATTACTGAAGAAAAATATTCTATAATTTATAACTATCTATTTTTCATGTAACGGCAACTTAACAATAGTTAATAACTGAACCTGGTCATAGAATAATTATCATCATTACAGCCCTTCACAAGTTCACTGCAGAACATAGGTCTCCCCCAAGGAATGCCACAAAGAACGGTCCTGAGCCACCTGCATCCATCGTCTTCATGCATATCTTACCAGGTTGTCATTCCATCTAGTGGGGGGACGCCTTACACTTCGACCGCCGGTGCGAGGCCGCCACTCGAGAACCTTTTTTCCCCATCGGTTGTCGGTTCTTCGAGCTATGGCCGGCCCATTGCCACTTCAGCTTACTAATCCGTTGGGCTATGTCGGTTACTCTGCGGATATCCTCATTTCAAAGTTTATCACGCAAAGAAACTCCAAGCATTGCCCTCTTCATAACTCGCTGAGCGACCTTGAGCTTTTTAATCCGGCCAGCAGTGAAGGACCACGTCTCAATTCCATACGTCATCACTGGCAACACACACTTGTTGTACAGTCTCGTTTTCAAGTGTTGAGGCATACCTAACGAGAAGATGTGCAGTAATTTCCCGTACGCTGCCCAACCGAGTTGAATCCGTCGATTGACCTCTCGGTCGAAGTTGGACTTACCTAGTCGGACTATTTGTCCCAGGTAAACATACTCAACAACTTCGAGCTTAGTGCTCCCAACAACTACCGGCATAGGTGTGACATGGACATTAAATATGATCTTTGTTTTGTCCATGTTCATCTTACGACCTATCCGTTGGGAAATAGTTATCACCACAACTAATTCCGTTTCGTGATTTAAACTGCTAAGATGCTTAAACGAATTTATTTATTTATTTAAACTTCATACTACCATAGCTGCTGAAATGAACTTTTTTCGTTCTTTCTCCAGGACTTGCTGAGCGAATCAGGCGTACTTAAATACATTTTATGTAAATAATATATATTTCTATGGACATAATCAGCTAACTATTTACAATATTTTACAAATTTACACCCATTTGAAATTTTGATAATGATGATGGTTTTGAAAACAAACTAAGTCTACAAAAAATGAAAATCTCATGTGATGACACTATTATCATCGGACCCGTTCAAGCAAACGCAAAGTTGCAACAGTGCGGATCGTTATAATAAATAGACAATTATGAGAGTTACGCACATAGATAATAAGAAAAATAGATGATATGAGATGTGGACACGTGATCTGAAGTCGAGTGTTTTTCAAATATGGCGACGACTCCACCCACAAGAAATAGTGTTGTTTTTGTCGATATTTTCAGTATCGATGCTATATAAGTTATGACGTATTGTCTATCTCATAGGTATATATTAAATAAACAAATATTAGATCACTACACTTTTGCATTAGGTTAATCCTGTAATAATAGTTGTATTGAGGTAATAAATAAATAAATAAATCTTACGTTCAACTCATAATAGGAAAGTTTTAAAACTGTAATTGTTTTGAGATATGGTGAAGCAACAGTCAAATGTGAGCGAAGAGATCAAGGCAAGAGCACTTGATTGGAGCATTAACTCCTTTCTTTTCAGAACACGTATACGACGTGCACCAGAATATTATACTGAGTTTGTGCAACGAGCTAATGTTTTTTCGTAACGACGGCAATCTGAACATAGGCACTCCATCCGTGCGTCCCTGGGTCGACACATACATTTTTTCTTCTGAAGACATTAACGAAACCACCACTATAGGCAATGTATTAGGCATCGTATGATTTTTTTTTGTCCAGCCCATGCTGTCCCACTACTAGGCAGAAGTCTCCCCTAAGTTTTTCCAAGTGGTTTTGTCCTGCACCACATCGAACCAGCCCACACGGTATGCTTCCAGGTTGCATGAATTATATCTGCGAGCGCTAGTCCTGTACCATCACGCTTCGCATTACGTACAGTGATCTGAGATACCATCAAGTTTCCTTTCAACTATATCTGCACGAACTAGCGCTGGTACTTAACTTCCGAGCCGCCATAAAGATTTGACATTGACAACACCTTTCTTTCGTCGTAATGGTTGGTTACCAGTTCAAGTTACCAGGAACGTGCAGTAGACTGAACTTTATCTTGATTTATTTAAAGTTTGTGGAGCATGTGTTCTTACCACATAGTTACTAGCCGTCATCTCTCTTTTTCTTTTTTATAATAAAGATTATTTATTTACTTATCTCAGTAATCTAATCGAGTTGAGCAGCCCCTTTCTCACCATATCACCGTTCACACAATCCCTTAATCATTTAACTATCCTAACGTATTCCTCAATCTTCAGCATCCCATGTTCACACCATATGACAACCAATTTCCATGCAACGTTTCGATCAATAGGGGTGGCTGCGCCACTTCAGAATTTCCTCTTCCATACTCATTTATAATTATATCCCATTTATGTAACACCACAAAATATCAATATTATAGTGTTTACCACCTGCAAGTTGTAATGAATTCCACCAGTAGCGTAGTTGGTGGTGGATACTGGAGGTAAACGAGAAAGTAAGGATTAAAAAAAAAATTAAAAAAAATCGGTTGTCTGTAAAGTCGGTTTACTGACGATAGTTGAACGTGACAACGTCATAAGAAATATTTAATATCGAAAGAATCATTACCTTTATCGCCGCAATTATCGTTGCTATAAACAATTGACACCACATTCACTTTTCACTGCACGTCATAATTGACGAAAACATATAAATGTATTATTGTATAGCAGCTGTCCATGCGCACATGCTGAACGCGGAGGCCGATTGTGCCTTTGTCGCTCGTTCCGCGCTCTCGCTTGCACTTTAAATGGAACGTGCGTGCAGCCAGCTTCATCGATTTATAAGACGTTGTCACGTCAATAACAATAATATATACTGATTAAAATCATTTATTCGTGACAAAATAATATTATTTAGTCTGAAAATTTATTTTAGACACATGAACCACATCACCCTTAAGCCGAACTACATTCAACGTTCTATTTATACATTCTTTTTCCAAATGCAAGGAGCATATTCTTCTTACTATTGCAGGTTTGATGTTTTCCTGGCTATTATCAATCCACAATTTTTGAAGGCCTTCACTTTTTGGCAACCTAAAATAAATGTTATGCATCCTTAAGTACCAATCAAAAATAATCTTAACATCATCAAATATTTTGATAAAAAAAACTAATGTAGAAAATTTATGATTTTCACTATTTTCAAGTTCTTTCCTTAAATGAAAGGCTCTCAATTGATCGTTTCAGTAAATATACAGTTTGCGTATCTAAAACGTTATTTGATCATAGGACTAGATTAATTTTATTGTTAAAATTTATATCGATAATTTCAAAACATGACAGCACGTAAGGGCAACACTATGTAAAAATGTAAGCAATCAAAATGTTTACTTGTTTAAATTTACGTGATAATAGTCATTGGAAATTCTAGATAATAGCGGAAAACACGATTTAGAACCCATAACACGAACACGAAACGCAATTCATACGAAAAAATATACGATTATGGAAAAAAATTACAATTAACCTGAAAAATGACAATCTTTCTACATTTTTACGAGAATTTGAATTACACCCATTGATGCAGCACTTTTCATGTTGTCTTTGCTCAATTACCCTTTACTAATGAACAAAAAAGCTCCAAAGTAGTCAAAATTTATTACCACTGAAAAATAACTCCGAACAAGGCTTATGATGACAGACGAACTACCACAAATGAATGTCATCCTGAAATGGCGTCATGCTTCAAGGTGGAGCTTGGTAAAATTATGAAAACTGTCAACAGAAAATTGAAGTTGATGATATGCACTTATCTTTTTTTACATTTGAAAATCATAATGTGTCAGAATGATACAGATATATTTTTGTTGGCAAGGTTCATAATTGCAGGATATTTGTATAACCAAAACATACATATGCAATTTACTGCTTATCCTCTATTTTTCTTATATCTATGGTTACCCATAACTATACGTCATAAAGAAAATAGACGTTTCCGTAACTGTCTATACCAAATAACTAATAAGAAGTGCTACTGTAGCGCAGTTATAATACTCATAGCTGCGCTAGCAGTCTCAGTAATCATATTAGACTGTGCTGGCATTGTCAACTATCAAGTGTCAAGAGTTTTGGCGGGAACTTGAGCGGCGACGGATTGCTACTCCTGTAATGTTGTTTAAATAATGGTTTAAAGTGGATTTTGATAGGTAAAAGTGGTGCGATTTTGTGTATTAAATGTCTGCGAGTGTGGACTATTAGTGGAAACGTTGAAACAGTTGCTCTGATGGTGATGTGATTCTCAAGATAAGGTGTCGGTCTGCTTAGGTGCCTTGAGTTACCATCGCCAACAGTCAGCTGTCTGCTGGCTCAAGTTGCCGTCAAAATCTCTCAAGGGCTGCACAATGTGACGAATCAACATATTGTGATGTAGTGTACTATGGAGGATAATTATTATACATTGTAATTGCACTTGTAACCTCAGAAAGGCTAGAACCCAGAACTGTAAAGGCAGTTATTAAAAAAATGTCAAGTGTCAACTGCCAAATTTATGGTTTGAGTTGAGGTTAGAAATTAGAATTAATATTTATGATTTATGTAATCATTAAATGATATTATTTACCGTACGTACATAACTTTTAGCTAATTTTAACCAAAGATATATTAATGTAATACTGCGAACTAGTGATAAATGTATTAATATCATATAGTTTTTATTTATTTATAGATATAGACAATGGCAACGAATTATACTAAATACGCGCAATTAATTAATGCATCTACTAACTACGCGCGGCGAATGAAGCACTTGTCGAATAGGATATTTGGTGAGGTTGCTACTCCCACAAACTCAAAGTCTATGAAAGTAGTAAAAATTTTTTCGGCGCGGCCTCTTCACACAAACGAAGAAATTATCCATTATTACCCACGTCATGTAGAAACTCATAAATTAATGTTAAAACTGCGCGAATATGGTCTGTTTAGAGACGAGCATCAAGATTTTAAAGAAGAGATGAAGAGACTGCGTGAACTTCGAGGCAAAGTTAAAGTATGGAAAAGGAAGTTAGGTGAGAAGACAGAACAGTCATAAATAGAAATCAAAATTTACGAAATTATGTACTTCATTCTTTTCTTGGTTGTTGTCTATATTTATATAAGTTTTCTGCTTCTTTAACAAATAATTACAGAATTTATTGTAAACAACAAAAATAGGTTTAAAACTAGGTTAAGCAAATATAAATAAAAAACAAATTAATTACATATTAGTTCCTTTATTTTTTTTATGCAAAATTAGATTCTTCCTTATTATGAAGACTTTTATATGGGACAGAAATTTTATTAGAGCCTGTGAAAAAGGTGATGAACAGAAAGAATACTATGAAAGAGGTTAATGGTAAGACCACGGTTGTAATAAACATTCGTATTGGAGAGGAGAAAATTTCAATCCTTTTTGAATTATATACATTGAGCCGGGTCTTGGGGGTCGTCGGGGAATACTGATTACAGGTATCTGTTAGCCAGGGGTCCAACCTGTTGTAAAAAAATGTGTCACATTTAGCTGAAATTTTTCAAATTCTGCGCAAATAAAAATAACCCTAAATATCTTAAGTTTTCATAAAATGAATTCTCAACAATATGTTCAAAGATTTTCACAGATGTGATGCAAGTATCATGCAAATACATAATTTTACTATGCATAAATTCACTTGAAACAGGTTTGGAATGCACTACCCCTCCCTTACCCCTTGCACCGCTTGCCACTCATACACTGATTGCTTATGCAAATATCATCAGAGCCTGGTCTAAGGTTAATGTTGACTTTGTACGTGGTTTGACAACAAACGCACAGCATCGACGAAAGCGATGGTAACAAACAGGGTGGAATGTGTAGTCCACTCAGTGGATGCTATAAGCCCATAGACCTTCACATTCATCCTCGATCAAGAATCAAAATGCAGTTGGGTTGTCACCCTTGGGGCCAAGATGGAATGTCTCGTTTTCCTTAAAAAGGGTCTCTGGTTCCTCACACTCACCATACGAAACACAGCAGTATGCTGTTGTACAAGTTGCTATTTTACCTTCCGTCATTTTTCCGATTGAGTCGACCCCTTCGTGTTATAACCATAACATAGCTGCACAGCGGCGTAGCCGCATCAGCGAGTCTCCTTTTCTTTTGTTCCCAAGATCTACCCAATAGATCTATCCTACCAAATATGCTTTGAAACGAAATACCTACCTACTCATAGCTACTAATTCCTGAAAAGTCTAACCTAACGGTCACGGTCTTTGATGGTAGTTACAACAGCCTCACAGTCACATTTAAGAGGGGCTTCTTGCGAGGCCACAAACAAACACGTTTTTAAATTCATAAAAAATCGTAAAAGTTATCAAAGTAATTAGTCATCTGTGGCAAAGTCTGGGGAATCGGCCGTGGGCGAGGGCCCATGCCTAGCTACGCCACTGTAGCTGCAGCGTGGCTCTTCCCCGCTGCAGTTGCACGAATGCGACTGGAGAGCCAATCAGCGCGTGCGAACTATACGCACGAGCCAATCAGTGTGACTTATGCGCAATAAGCCAATCAGTGCGACTTATGCGTAAAAAACGGTCACCGCTAGACTTTCGTGCCGCCTCTTATATCTAGTTGTTATTCAAAAAACCCGTCTTTAACTACAAAAGTTTCCTTCGCCTGAAAGTGATAATAGTAGCAATACGAACTTATACAGTATGGCGCTGCTATCGTTACGTAATGGCTCCGGTACATCGTAGGGCCTGTCAAGATACAGTAGCGCGATGTCAGTCGCGGGGTAGAAGGGGTGCATGAAGTGAGCGCGTACCCTTCGAGATCCATACACATCGACATCTAGAAATTATAAAGAGCACATTATAGAAATATCATACACAAATATTGCTTTATTTGAAATTTTGAAATACATTATTTTTTTGAGAGCCGTGGTAGCTCGGATGGTTAGCGCTCGCTGTAAGCTTCACAGTACTCAAGCAACCCGGGTTCGATCCCCGCCGGCACCAATGAAATTGTTAATTGCAATTTTAAGTGCTGATTTACCACGTGCTCGGCGGTGAAGGAAAACATCGTAAAGAAACTTGCATGTCTGAGAAATAAGAAAAAAAAATTCTACATGTGAAGTTCGCCAACCCGCATTTGGGCAGCGCGGCGGACAATTCCTTGCCCTAAAACTCTCTTAGAAATGAGAGGCGGCATGTGCCCCGCAGTGGGACGTAAATAGGCTGCAATTATAGAGTAAAGGAGACAAATGCACAGTCTACCCGATGGCAAGTGGATACTACGATTCATAGAGACTTACGTTTGTCTTCGATTAAGAACAAAATGTAGATGCTTGTCACTCCTGAGAACTAAGATCGAATGCATCATTGCTAGTAAACAGAGTTTCTGGTTCTTCACACTCATCATACGCAACACAGCAGCTTTAAACCACTATTCTACGCTAGTATTATGTGAGAGCGTGGTCCTCACTCGATCGAGCAGACCCATTCGTACTGCTACCATAAAATAGAAAAGGATTCAAATCGCACGGCTCAAAATTATTTATATATTTATAATATATGCCAAATAACCCTTAGGTTCTCCTTCTCCACTTTCGCATAGATAACTGCATTAAAAATTGTAGGTGATAACAAGCACAGTTACAATTAATCTAAGGAATCCAAACCAGGGCAGCAAACCGTTAATCAATATACCGATTCCAAACTCAATATCTGAAAATTAGCATTTTGCGGGTAGGACTCTTTCTTTTTATCCACAGGTTTAGCGGCCAAACATTCAATTATTTATAGGGACAACGAACGAAGTAATAAGGATGAGCATATTTATACATTCTTATTGTCAAATAGCAAACAATGCTTGCAATAAAAACCTTCGACCCAACCAACAGAGATCTCTTGTGAACTAAAAAAATACACCGATTTCACTTATGTTAACTCTCCGCAAAGTGTTTTTTTTTATAGGATTAAGGTGACAAACGAGCACACAGTCCACCTGATGGTAAGTGGTTGCTACGGCCCATAGACATCTACATCTATCCTCTATTACAAATCAAAATGCAGATGCGTTGTCACCCGTGAGGACTAAGATGGAATGCCTCATTTCCAGTAAAAAGGGCCTCCGGCCACCTGCACTCACCAAGCGAAACGCAGAGGTAAACCTCTACTTCACGCTGGTATTCTGTGAGGTTGTGGTACCACCCCGGTTCGAGCCGGCCCATCCGTGCAACAGCAAAAGCTGCCGCGTGGCTCTACCACTGTTGAAACTGCGAAACAGACATATTCAATCAGTTTGTATCAATTGATATTGTATCAATTGGCATAAACTTGAATTTTTAGCGATAACCAACTTTGTCTCGATCGTCATTCCAATATTTACGAGAAATATTTTTATCAAGTCTATCTTGATGAATAACTGTGTTACTGAAAACACTTCTTTTATTATCTTAGAGTTAAGAGTACCTACTCGTAGTTATGCACTCTTAGCGCTGTATACCAACCTGTTATGACACTGTCACAAGCCGCAGAACTGGTCCGTAGAACTATTACAGGATACAATGCCTTATCGGCCACGCAGCTGCCTTTTACCAGGACCCAGTTCCTTTGCCATATAACACCCTCGCACACGTTCTTTTCGTTGCCTGGATCCATGCACAGAGTTACTCTGTTACCTCCGTTGATCCCGTGCAAGCTTTCTAATTCATTCGACGCGAAGACATTGTATGTTAGTATAGTTATTAATGTAAACTTTAGTAACATTTTGTCTGTCGCTTTGTTTCAGTTAACACAAAAATACGAGCAGAATAAATGTCACGTTGATGTTTGCATTTATTCAGTTTCGTTCAATGTATGTTTTTTTTAAGTCGCCAGTAAAATCAAGAAACCTTTCACATAGAAGAAATAAAAGATATTCATATAATGATAATGTGTTACATAATTAACTTACAGGTAATAAAACACATATAATTGATCGCTCAGGAAATATTAGTACTAAATATATTTGTAACAAGAAAATGATATTAAAAATTTATAATATACCACGTTTTATCATATTCGTACATTGTCATCCGATTCCGAGGTATGTTAAAAATTTCAAGTTTCTAGCTTATCGGTAAGTTATTTTAAAATCAATTACTAAATTCGACCCGAACAGACAGCACAAAAGCGAGTTAACAAAACGTGGTAAAATTATAATTTACCTACTGTAAATGTTTTATGTTAAAAGTTCCAGTAACGGTTTCAGAGTATCATATAATAATAACAAAATAATATAAAAATATCTTTTATATTTTTTCTTTTTCTTTATTAATGGGTCAAGTAGGTATCGGAATTTGGGATTTTTCAAACCTTCAAATATTCATAACTCCGAAAATATTAACTATATATCAAAAAGCCATATAACCTTTATTCGTATTTCATCAAAAAATGTAAAAAAATGTCCCGTTTGAAAATAACGATTCCTTGCAATTGAAAGAAAAAATTGGTTTATACAATATGTCCTCCCGGACTAATTTGAATCAATTAACATTGTCTTCCTTTAGTTTGCTGCTAGCTTGACAAAAGATAGCATAAGCTTGTTTTGTTATAAAACCAGTTTAACTTATTAACTCGATTTTCATCTAATAAACTATAAATTTCGGTGCTGTTTTCATTGGTTTCTGTCGACTTTTCACTACTGGCTTGATAGAGCTCTTAGATTCAAAATCATTATTAGATCCATGCAAGTGAACCCTTTTCCATTTCGAAGAAATTATTGTTTATCACCATAACATAGGAATATTATCTTTACATCCAAATACTTTTACAATATGACATGTAAGTTACAGTCTATATACATCCCCCTGCTGCACACAGGCTTCTCAATTATAACTTCTTGTTAGGCGGTAGAGCCATGCTGCAGCTATATTATTGGTACTGGCACGAATATGTCGGCTCGACCGGGTAAGGACCATACTCTCACAGAATACCAGCTTAACGCTGCTGTTTCGTATGGTGAGTGTAGAGAACCGGAGACCCTTTTTACTGGAAACGAGGCATTCAATCTTAGTCCTCACGGGTGACAACGCATCTGCATTTTGATTCGTAATCGAGGATAGATGTGGATGTCTATGGCCCACAGCAACCACTTATCATCGGGTAAACTGTGTGGTAGTTTGTCGTTCTTATCCTATAAAAAAATAAGAGGGTAATGGAGCAATTAGTTCGTCGGACTGCTTCAATGCATGTTGGCAGACTGCATTTGTCCTTAAAACCACTTGCATGTCAAAACGCATACATAGAAGTTTCCTTGTATGCCTGCGTTTCGACATGCGTGTGGTAAAGCAACACACGCCGTACAACTATTTTCAAAAATATTGTAAACTCTGGCAATCAGCTGCTGGTGGAAAATTCAACCAATAACAAACACAAATCCAAACTGGTGATGTTAAGCTGCATTAGGCACAGCACAAGCTGGTGAAAGTTACACCATCATCATGTTCACAGTCTATCAAACTCTACTGATGAACCCCATAGACGAAATATTATAAGGGATTACATAGTTGCCACGCGGATTGGGAACCAGTTTTTTTTTAAATTATTGCGCACCTCGAACGTGAAGCGAGAGAGGTTGGGCTTTACTATTTCACAAGGTCACGCTACTCACTCTCATTTAAATTCAGTATATTTTGATTTGTCTTCAGGAAGATGCTGCTGCCCATCTGCTTCAGTTTCCCTCTGTCGCCTCTTACGACACCCGACGAGATAGCGGATTACATGAGGATTATATAAGGTAGCCGATTCTTTTACGTCGTACGGCGAAAGTAACATAATTTAAAATAAAACATGGGAAAAAATAGCCATCATTTATTTGATTACAAAATCTTTCGTCAGGAAATAAATTGCTACATAAAATATTTTAACAAGAAATGCCTCAACTGCTTAACAACTTACTGCTGCGGGCGTTTTGAGCCTTAACCGCTTACTCAGTTCCAATTTTATTTATGAATAAAAAAAAACTCTAAGCCATAGACAACCTCGACAGAAATAGAAAACATTTATTGAAAAAAATCCTAAACATTGATTAGTTCATTAACGTGCACCGTAAGCTCCAGATCACAAATTCGTCGATTTGGATTGGCCGTACGCTAAAACAATTGAGTCTTTGCAAATTTTAAAAAGCTGAAAAGTGTACACAAATCTTTGCTTAACTAGACATACATTCTGCAGCGATTGTCGCAGGCTTTACTATGAAATACCGTGCACAGAAGGTCACAGATAAGTTATGGTCACCAAAATTCATCGTTTAGAATTGAAATTTTGTAAACTGCTTTGGAGTCAATTTTGCCATTACGAAATCAAATAAAAAAAACTGTTTTAGTAATTCATTAAATACCGCAACAAAATAACATCCAAGCATAGTTAACAAAGTATAATATACGCTTTGAAACGCATCTCAATCAAGTGACAGGTAGTCTGTGTTCTGTGCAAGGCAACCTCTAACATTAGTTACAAACATTATTAATATAAACGACAAGTTATAAATCAACATTTACATTCGAGTGCAATTGTAACAGTACCGGGTGCAACAAAATGACGCCGCGTAATGTCATCCGGCTCGAAGGACCGGTTACAGCAAACTTTAAACCTACAAAGCGAAGCTTAATAGCAAAAACACTGTCAGCTTTTATATATTTGTCGCAGTATGATATCGTATGAACGCTACACTATTATCACATCTCAAAAAATATTACAAAATGACCCAAGTGTGCAATAGTTATATAGGCGTCTCTTGCCGATAAATATTGCCGATCCAATCCTGAACTATTCTTGACAATCAATTATCAACCGTTCCGGAATTAATTGTACAGGTTTAGAATTGGAGATGACAATATTTTCAGCTTTTATGTCGCGCAATAATGACCATTACACCGATGCAAAATGGCGTCCCGTTACAAACCAATATCTATGTGCACCCGCTCGGGACGCTCGCTCTCACTTACATATAACATTACATTAATTACAACTCTAACGTCTAAGGTAAATACATTGTTGACGATAGGACATGCTCATGCTTCTGTCATGTCGGCTTGAGGCTTACATTGTGTGCAATACTTAATTCTTATGCAAAAAACTGAGAGTGGAATCGTCTTGTCAGAAGGCAACATTCTAATGTACGTTTGGTGACGTCACGTGGTAATAAAGCTTAAGGGAAATTTACATTTGGTCAAAACTTCTTACATCGAGACGCATTTTGCTAACTATAAAACTTTGGCGTGAATGGTATTGAAAGCACATCAAACGTCAAAAGAATGTTGAACCATTTGAGCACGCATATAACAAATTCGCACGAAATTACACTTAATGACATTGCAATAAATCTTACCTAAAGAACTTTTTCGTTTGTAGCCTAGATATATGTCTGAGGGAAAGTACAAGTTTAGGCGCGGAGACTCATGCCTAGCTATCCTAATCGTAAATGTGACTTATCTAAAACGTTCAAGTAGCCAAACATTTTATAAAGCTGCCTCATATCAGGACGTGTCGTTGTACAAGAAAGTCGGATGTAATAGAAATTCATTTAGAGCAGCTGATGCAAATATTGTAGTCCACGTAGTACTTACACAAGTAGTGTATATAGCATCCACTATTGTTTAGATAAAGATGCTACAACAAGCAAACATTTCATTTAATAAGTTTCATTAATGTATAACCAGTGACATTCTCACAAAGCCGCGTAAACAATTTCCAATTTTTACAACACATTGTTTGCCGGGTTTTGTGTTCCTTCACATTTGTGAGTTTCCTGTTAAAATTTAAATTTTGTTATATTTACATACTTCATTCGAGTTACATTTTTGCTTCAAAAAAGAAATGCAATAATGTTAATATTTGTTTAAAAAAAGGATTTATATTTTAGATAAACGTTTTAGATTAGGCCTTAAATCGTAAAAAGAAAAAATAGTATTTACAAGCACCAATTTATTTGAAAGCTGTAATATTAGAATCTTATATTTAATATGGTTATAGAAAAATAACAAGTTGTATCACTATTGAAAAATCAAATAACGGAAAACATCAGCGTTACGAGATTATCGCGCATGAGTTTCTAGGTCTTCGATATGAATTATATTAAATACTAATTCAGTTTGATGTGCTTAATGTTAGAGATTAAGATTTTTTTACAAAAAAAAATTAAAAGTGTAAAGAATGATGTCTTCTCCAATTTTTTCAGTTTCTTATTATGAATGTTTAAGTTGATTGTACATTGAAATGATTATAATTATATACATACATACAATCACATTGTCAAATATGCCTTTTGGTTGTAATAACGCAAATGTCACATTCTAGCTTATAATTTTTGTGCTGTCAAAATTATAAGCATGAAAGCAACACAGTGATTGTGAAGCGGAAGATGACATAGCTTGAGTATAACCATTATGCTATACAACATGTCTGGTTTTTTAATATAAGTGTTAACGAACATTTTGATCTTAAGAATTTCGGAGTAAATACAATCCAATTAAATATAAGTTTTTCAAAAATATGTGTCCAAAGCATCACATATTTACAATATAAAAGTATTATGTAATAGTAGTTTCAATGAATACTTACAAAATTCTGATTTTGAATGATTATTGAAAATTCCTGTTAAAGCTGAATTTGCTTTGGAGGATCATTTATAAATTATAATATAGATCTTGGAATTATAGTTGAATCTAGGCAGCAAGTTTACATAGCTGTGTCTGTGAATGAAAAAATAGTATTGACATACTGCCGTAAAAAAATATAATTGAAGATTGTAGATAGCGGTAGTCAGATAGGTCAAGTGGTGTAAAATCTATCCAACAGTTAAAAGAAATGTAAGTGTAAAATAGTAAAAGTACAATTCAACTTGGGGATGATCCGTCGGATTTCAGCGTTCAATTTGAACAGTACTTGTTAACGTAGCCTTTCGTGTTCGGCTCCGAGAAGAAACCCCGTGTGAGATCCAGCTCGAAGGACCAGGAGCGACGGGGCAGATTCCATTGTATGCATAATGCAGAAGGGAACACAGATGCATCGCACTGATAGTCTGATCGCTAGCAGACCATCAGTGCACTATCAGGCTCGAAAGATCAGCGACGATATTGTCGTGGGTGTAGTGTGGCGGGTGGTGGTGGTGAGGGAATTGATTGGTTAGGTGTTGTTGAAATTGTTGATGGCGAGCAGAGCACCAGTGCGTGTGGGGCGTGTGGGGCGTGTGGGTTACGTGTAGTCGTTGAAGTCGTCGATGGCGACGCGGCGCTGGCGCTCGGGCGCGTGCGCGGCGGCGTAGGGCGCGGGCGCGCGCGCGGCGGCGGCCAGGCGCTCGGCCTCGGCGCGCCGCCGCAGCCGCTTGATGAGGCGCAGCCGCTCCAGCGAGTTGGACGCGTACGCCGCGCCGCCCAGCTGCAGCGACTGCGAGATCAGCGACGCCAGCTGCAACACCACACCACGCACGCGCGATCTCACGACCCAATCTCTTTGCTTATTCGGTACCATAAAACATATCTAACGAAACTCTCCTAAAGCCTAACAAGCGTATCTCATTAATACACTCATGGATAAATTTAGAGGAATGTAAAAAGAAGGTTTAATTTCTCCTATTCTAATTATCATACGTACTGACCATACACATTACGAAATGCCATTAAAAATTATTTCATTTATTTTTATGTAATTATTACATAATACGTTCTTTCATATTGCAAAAAAAATTTGCCAACTTCTGAATTTGAGTTTAAATTTAGCTTTAGTTTAAATCACAGGACAATAATAAACTCCCTAACAAATTTTTGTAAAAATTTTTTCTTGCGTCCACAAATGAAAAATATGAGTCATACTACTGTACAAAGTCAGGAATTAAAAATATTTCAGTTTAAACCAAAATTCACATCGGGTTAAGCTTTATGTTATAAGACCTTTACCTGCCTCAATTGGCGAATCGTTACAACTAAGCAGACAAAAGTTATATAAACTTTACCATGAAAGCAGTGGCATAACATGCCTTAGTTGGGCCCTGTATCAAAATTTGTTAAGAACCCCCAATGAAGAATAAAGATTTCATCATCATTCATCATCACTACAGCCTTTCATATGTCCACTGCTGAACATAGGCCTCGCCCAGAGAATGCCACAAAACACGTTCCTGAGCCACCTGCGTCCATTGAAGTCCTAAATATCTTACCAGGTCGTCACTCCATCTAGTGGGGGGTCGCTCTACACTTCGCTAACCGGTACGAGGCTGCCACTCGAGAACCATTATTCCCCATCAGTTGTCGGTTCTTCAAGCTATATAGCCGGCCCACTGCCACTTCAGCTTACTAATCCGTTGGGCTATGTCGGTTACTCTGGTTCTACTGCGGATATCCTCATCTCTAAATTAATCACGCAGAGAAATCCCGAACATAGCCCTCTCCATAGCTCGCTGACCGTCCTTGAGATTCCTCATACGGCCAGCAGTGAAGGACCACGTCTCAGATACGTAAGTCATCACTGACAACATGCACTAGTTGTACAGTTTCGTTTTCAGGTTTTGAGGTATGTCTAACGAGAAGATGTATCGTAGTTTCCCGAACGCTGCCCAGCCGAGTTGAATCCGTCGATTGACTCGGTCGAAGTTGGATTTACCTAATCGGACTATTTGTCCCAGGTAAACATACTCGTCCACAACTTCGAGCTTAGTGCTCCCAACAACTACCGGCATAGGTGTGACATGGACCTTAAACATGTTTTTTATTTTGTCCATGTTCATCTTAAGACCTATCCGTTGGGAGACACTATTGAGGTCATTGAGCATAGTGCTTAGGTCCTCCAGCGATTCTGCCATAAGGACTATATCGTCGGCAAATCGAAGGTGAGTGATGTACTCACCATTGATGTTAATACCGTATCCTTTCCAGTCCAGTAGCTTGAAAAAGTCTTCCAATGCAGCGGTGAAGAGTTTCGGGGAAATAACGTCACCCTGTCTCACACCTCTCTGCAGTTGGATAGGTTTTGTACTCTGATTCTGTACTCGGATAGCCATCGTACAAACACTTCAGCACTTCGATATACCGACAGTCATTTAGACACCGCTGAAGGGACTGCAGCACCGCCCAAATTTCGACGGAATCAAAGGCTTTCTCATAGTCCACATACGCAAGGCAAAGTGGCAGATTATACTTCTCTGTCTTCTGTACAATTTGCCGAAGGGTGTGTATGTGGTTCATGGTACTAAAGCCTTTTCGGAAATCGACTTGTTCGGGAGGCTGGATGTCGGCAAGTCTGCGTGCGAGACGATTCGTAATGATTTTCGAAAACAGCACGTTGACGCGGTTCAGAAGGGGAATCGATCTGTAGTTCTTCAAGAGAGCGTTGTCGCCTTTCTTGAAGAATAAGACCACCGCACTTCTGCTCCACGCCTTCGGAGTAGTGCCACCATGGAGGACGGAATTAAAGAGCTTCTGAAGGACTTCAAGTACCGGTTTTCCACTCGCTTTCAGAAACTCCACTGTAGTTCCATCCTCGCCCGGGGCATAGTATAAAGAGCGGGAAGTACGTTATCTTCATACAAACGCACTGCGCGCGGCTTGTATGTGTGCGCCATAGTATCTATGAGGCGCCGCACGCACACTTAAACACAATCTCGATATGTTTCTCACTACGCCAGTCTGGGCTAACACCGCACGAGGTTCGCGCGTTACGGCTTTTGGCACCGCTTAATGAATGAAAAATGTGTGATAATCGCAGGAGAACGTATTGCTGTGTGTTTGGGTGTCTTAATAATTCATCGATTCCAGAATTGTCTCTGTTCAGATTACCTATTGAAAAGGACAGGTCACTTATTATAGCATATAATTTTTACTTGACGATAAGATACCTACTTACTTATTTTTGTTGTATTAGTTGTCTATCAGACAGAGGAAGAATAGTAACTAAGTACCTATTTACGGTTATAAAATCGTAATTAATTATATTTGCAAAAGTTATTTATAAGGATGCGGATATATTACACATTAAAGTTTAATAACAAGTCGTTTCGTAATAGTCGAAACCGAAGAAAGTATTTTTCTGTAGCTAATTTATAATTTTGTAATAAATGTGTGATTCAATATATACAGGGTGTCCGGTAATGAATGGATAACCTTGAAATGTCTTATAATACAACTTATGGCCGTTCTGAAAAAAATACGAAACAACATATATCACAAGTAGTATCTTTGATATATTTTTTTTTAAAGAAAAGTCGATTTTTTTCTATCTTATTTTACTGCCTTGAACACTATGACCAAAAACGAATGATTTCTATTGGTTTTTTGTTGTTTTATTATTATACACTAACTGTGCTGATAGATAAAAAGTAAACAGTATGAATAACTTTTGCAGTTTTTATTTAAAAAATTCGCAAATTAATTTATTTCTGAAAAACATGCAAAAAATATTATTTAAGCGAAGTTCAAACCTCTTGGGTATGAAAAAAATGTATGAATGTATGGGTGACCAATAATTTTACAATAATGTCGGTTTTGTGTAGATTTTATAATGGTATAATTTATAAATGTATCTTCCATAAATAGTGACTTATTGCCATTAATGGAGAAAAGGAGAAAATTTGACTAAGTAACAAAATTTGTAATATGGGAATATTTTTTAAATTGAATTGTCTCTGATCATTGGGAATTAATAAAAACACATCAGGAGTTGATCATAAATGAAAACAGCTATTTTTAAACAAATTGAAACCAAATTAAGTATTAGAAATTAACTTATTTAAATGTAATAAAATAACCAATTTAAATGTTAAAATGGTTACTTTACTAGCGTGAAATGGGTCGTGTGACCTTCATATTTACTACCTGCTGTCTTTTGTGTTATATTAGACAAAGAGGGAATTTGGTAAGTGGGAGAGAGAAGAGCTAAATGTAAAAGAGAACTTAGTGCGTCACTCGACTTGCTTGACTTTGCATGTACTTATTTTGTCTCCGTTTGCAATTATTTAAATCAGTGTTAAAACAACCACTTGGCTATTTTACCGGACTATTCGTTTTGCTTACTGATTTGGACTTCTTTTGCGTTTGGTGACATTTGCGACAATTTGGCTTGTTTCTGGACTAAACTGGACTTTTGTGTACCTATCAAAATGCCACGTCATCAGTACACGGCACAAGAATATGCAAACATGCATTTTATTTATGGAGAATGCAGAGGCAACGCAAATGCAGCCGCAGTTCTTTATAGGGAGAGGTACCCTAATGCGCGCCACCCAGACTACCGCGTATTTATAAGAGTCCACGGTTGTTACTCCGAAGGAAGAATGCCGGGTAGTGGTGTCGGTGGTGCTAGCGCTGGAAGAATCGCTCGTACTGATGTAGAAGACGTGGTGCTTGAGGAGATTGAAATCGATCCTTCAACCTCTACGCGAGCAATAGCTCGACGCACAGGCATTGGAAAATCGACCGTACACGATATTTTAAAGAAAAACGAATTCCACCCTTACCACGTGACACGCGTGCAAACTCTCCAACCGAGAGATTATCTCTCAAGAGTGCGTTTTTGCCGGCAAATGCTGGCAAAGATGGAAGAAGACCCGCATTTTTTTAATAAAATTTTGTGGAGCGATGAGTCAACGCTTAAAAGAGACGGTTACTTAAATTTACACAATTTACATAGTTGGCAACTAGAAAATCCCCATCTTATGCGTGAAGACAGGTCGCAATACCAATTTAAAATAAATTATTGGACCGGAATATTAAATGGTATGATAATTGGCCCATTTGAATTACCGGGGAATTTAACGGGGCAAAGTTATTTGGAGTTTCTTCAAAATGATCTCCCCAATTTACTACAAGAGGTTCCCGAGGAGCTGAGGGAATCGTATTGGCTGCAAAATGACGGTTGTCCTGCGCATTATGCTGTTCCGGTTCGTGCATATTTAAATAGCAGATACCCAAATAGATGGATCGGACGTCTAGGGCCAATTTTGTGGCCTCCACGTTCACCGGATCTAAATCCATTGGATTTTTTTTACTGGGGCTGTCTGAAAGAGGAAGTATACTGTAAGGCTGTGCGGTCTTTGGACGAACTACGCAGTCGTGTCAGAGCAGCCGCATCAAAAATATGCGAGCGACGGTACACAAGACTGCTCAGAAGATCATTTATCCGAAGATGTAGGGCATGCATAAGAGTGGGAGGCAAACAATTTGAACATTTTTTGTAAATTAATGAAAAATAAAATATTTTAATTTTAAACGTTGTTTTTATTAATCCCCAATGATCAGACACAATTCAATTTAAAAAATGTTCCCATATTACAAATTTTGTTACTTAGTCAAATTTTCTCCTTTTCTACATTAATGGCAATAAGTCACTATTTATGGAAGATACATTATCGAATTATACCATTATAAAATCTACATGAAACCAACATTATTGTAAAATTATTGGTCACCCATACATTCATACATTTTTTTCATACCCAAGAGGTTTGAACTTCGCTTAAATAATATTTTTTGCATGTTTTTCAGAAATAAATTAATTTGCGAATTTTTTAAATAAAAACTGCAAAAGCTATTCATACTGTTTACTTTTAATCTATCAGCACAGTTAGTGTATAATAATAAAACAACAAAAAACCAATAGAAATCATTCGTTTTTGGTCATAGTGTTCAAGGCAGTAAAATAAGATAGAACAAAATCGACTTTTCTTTAAAAAAAATATATCAAAGATACTACTTGTGATATATTTTGTTTCGTATTTTTTTCAGAACGGCCATAAGTTGTACTATAAGACACTTCAAGGTTATCCATTCATTACCGGACACCCGATATATGCTTGTATTAATTAAAAATAAAAATTAATATGGTCCTTTATGTGTGCAAATACTATATTATGCCTATTAAAAATAAAAAGTAACTAGAATATACTAAGTAAATAATTTAAACACGAGCTCACACACCACCCCGCCGGTTTAGTTTATCCCTTTTTTTATAAATAATACTGCTCTGAATCTTAATACATTTCTGTATTTGTTAGGAAAACCATTGTTGAACTTTATCGACTAAAGATCACTGAATTAGTTATACAGAGATGTATTATCTTTGGCAAGGGCCGGGCTTTAAACTAATGATTTGGTGACAGTGACAACCCTGAGACAGTAGACAATTATATCGCGGATTGGGCCGGAGACAGCCTACTTGGTGTCTTTATACTATGCCCGGGGACTTACGGACTTACGCCGTTTTTAAGGTGCTGGAGAGCCATTCTAATCTCGCTCAGACTGACGTCCGGGATATCTTTGGAATAGTGTCGGATAAGACTCGCTCTTGGATCGTTACTCACACTTGCGTGTGGCTCCAACGATGACGTGTACAGCTGCCCCGGAAACGATGCTGCCACACTCGGTCTTCAGCTTTGACAGTTGGCTCTTTCTGGCAGACAGATCTCTGGCAAAGACTTTGGAGCCTTGGTTCCGTTCGATCGCTTCTTCAATACAAGCTGTGTTGAAGTTGCGTAAGTCACGCCGCATGCATTTGGAGATGTCTGTTCAGTTGCCTGTATGCTGTCAAATCTGTTGAAGAATGTAGCTTCATCTCCAGTCTAACAGCCATGAGATTAAGAGTGTGATCGGAGAGTTTTTGTGTTCTTCTGCCGCGGCAAAACTTAGCTCCGACCGCATGGACAGTTTTCACGAGCTTGTCATTCATATCGTCCACTTCATTGCAATCTTCTAGGCACTGAAAACGGTTTTGTAACTCGAGCTGAAAGGTTTCGGGACTTTGGAACAGAGCACGAGAGGGACGGACCGTTGACTTCATGAGACGTAACATCTCCGACTTAACGTTTAGGTTCAGTGTGCCGCTAACCATTCGGTGATCGCTACCAGCTTTCACCCTCGTGATCACGGAGACATCACTGAACATTTGTCGTCTGGTTGTCATAATGAAGACAATCTCATTTTTTGTCGAACCGTCGGGGCTCGACCAGGGCCACTTCCTGTGGGGCCGCTTTTGGAAGAAAGAGTTCATCATAAGGAGTCCCTCTTTCTTCATGAAGTCGGCCAGCTGCTGGCCCCTTGGGTTCCGTTGCCCTATTCCAAATTTCCCTACTTTCAGCTCAGCGTTCTCTCTTGTGCCTAGTTTTGCATTGATGTCTCACATTAACACCGTATAGTGGGTTTTGGAGGAATGCATGGCTCTAGAGATATCCTCATACATTTCCTCCACCTCCTCATCGGGATGTGCCGAGGTTGGTGCGTAAACCTGTATGATGGGAAAATGGCTGAAGACGATTCGCCTGCATTCATAGCTGAAGATCGTTTCAGTTTTACTAAATTCTTTACTTCTATAGACAATAGTGATAGCCTTTCCTGTCCCATAGAAGTCCTTGGAATTTTTGCTCACACACGTTCGGGGCCCCTGTAGCCCGGGGGCCCTGTATCATTGATACGGCTGATACGGCGGTAGCTACGCCCCTGCATGAAAGGTCATATAACCCTAGCGTCGAATTTTGGGTATATGTAAAAAAATATTCAAAAATATTTAAAACAGTGTGCTCCACAGCCAAGTCTTTGCATTTGAGCAACAAAATTAAGACGGCTTCTAATAACATTAAAATGACGAAGTATAATTAATAATATAACTGGTAAGGCCTACTCTCGCAACTCAAACTACCGGTTAAGTTTTAACAGCAAATTAACTGAATACGATCAGGATGTTGCAATAGT
This sequence comes from Parnassius glacialis, assembly GCA_033319125.1. Classification (NCBI taxonomy): domain Eukaryota; kingdom Metazoa; phylum Arthropoda; class Insecta; order Lepidoptera; family Papilionidae; genus Parnassius; species Parnassius glacialis. The sequence goes on from JAVANC010000005.1 coordinate 55,695,803, forward strand.
TTTTGAGAAATATTTTACTGATATTCCGATATTGACCACTAAGTTACTGAATTCTTCTCTTACCGTCTCCGAATGATTACTTAAACAAAATGTAAATGCGTGTACAAAGAATTTTATATTTCATAAAGTATCATCAAAAGATATTGTAAAATATTTTAAAACTATTGATATTCATAAAAGTGCTGATCTGTGGGGGATTCCGTTAAGGTTATTACGTCTAAAATATATATAATCGCGCCTCAACTAGCTATTATTTTTAATACTAGTATCGAATATGGTATGTTTCCTGATTTAATGAAGCATAGTAAAGTAATACCTTTATTTAAATCTGGTAGTACATTAGACTCCGCCAATTTTAGAACAATTTCTGTACTGCCAACACTTAGTAAGATTTTTGTAAAAATTATTCTTGATCAAATGTTAACATTTTTTAATGTAAATAGTTTACTTCATAAAAATCAATTCGGTTTCACAAGGGGTCGCTCAACAACTGATGCTGGTGTTCAGTAAAGAGTAAGTTCTCCCATGCATTGAAAATTAAATATATTTTCAATGCATGGGAGAATTCACAGGATGCTTTGGGTATATTTTGTGACCTATCCAAAGCCTTCGATTGTGTTCACCATGAAACATTAATCAGGAAACTTCAACACTACGGTGTAAGAAGTAATGCTCTTAAATTAATTGTTTCATATTTAAGTAACAGAACGCAAAAAGGTGTCATAAATAGTATGAGGTCTTCCGGGTCGATAGTACAAACAAGCGTGCCTCAAGGCTCAATTCTCGGCCGCTTTCTGTTTCTTGTATATATTCATGACGTAGTAGGGGATAACCATAATATAGTATTATTTGTTGATGACACTTCATTAATTTTCAAATTAAACCGACAATTATTAAAATATGACGAAGTAAATAATGGTATATCTAAATAAGTAAATTGGTTTAATGTTAAACTTGCATTTAAATGGCACTAAAACGAAATGTATGAAATTCATGACTCCAAATGTTAAACCATTAAATACTAATGTAATTTTAAATGGGGAGGACTGAGTCTTGTCGATACCACCATTTTTCTTGGAATAACACTAGACGCGAAGCTTCAATGGAGCCCCATATATCAAAATTAGCAAGCATACTTAGATCTGCAGTATATGCTGTAAAAATTATTAGAAATCTTACCAGTGTGGAAATCGCTAGACTTGTTTACTTTATCTATTTCCATAGCATAATGTCTATGTTTGTTTGTATGAGGACACGCGACTGATACTGAAATTATATTTGTTTTACAGAAGAGGGCCATAAGAGCAATCTATGATTTAAAACCTAAAGAGTCGCTCCGACAAAAATTTAAGGAAATTTATTAACTTTGGCCTCTCAATACATTTATGAAAATGTAATGTACGTACACAAAAATAAAGGTAGTCATAGAAAAATAAGTGATATTCATTCTGTAAATACTAGGAAAGGACACTTACTTACTACGTGAATTTAATGTTCAATTAAGCTGAGAATAATTACTAGCCTAGAGAGAATCCTAATATAAGAACAAAATTCTTGTAGTTGAACTCTAGTGTAGTTAAGATTAGTGCATTGGTTTAACGTTAATAATCTGCATTTAAACGGCAATCTCTAAATGTATTAAATTAACAACAACAATTGCTAAAAATCTGTATACCAATGTGTTTTTAAATGGGAAAGAACTGAGCCCTGTTGAATTCTCTCTTTTTCTTGGCATCACTCTCGACGCAAAGCTTCAGTGGGGCCCCCATATATCCAAACTAGCAAGCAGACTAAGCTCTGCAGCTTATGCTGTAAAAAAGATTAGAGATCTCACTAGTGTCGAGACTGCTAGATTAGTTTATTTCAGTTATTTCCATAGCATAGTGTCTTATGGGATTTTGCTATGTGGAAATGCGGCTGATTTAGAAACTATTTTTGTGTTGCAAAAGAGGGCCATAAGAGCTATTTACAATCTAAAACCGAGAGAGTCTCTTAGAGATAAATTTAAAGAAATTAATATATTAACTTTGGCCTCTCAGTATATTTACGAAAATTTTATGTATGTTCACAAAAACAAAGATAGTTTTAGTGAAAGATAATTTAATAAAAAATATACACTCTGTAAACACTAGGAACAAATACAAGCTAGTCTCTCGACTCCACAGGAGTCAGTAATTCATTCTTGGGGCAATGTATCCTCTATTACAACAAAGTCCCAGAAAATATACAAGGTATCTCTATTACAAAGTTTAAATATTTAATTGAATAAAAACTGTATAGAATAGAATAGAATGATTTTTAGTCAATATTGATTATTACATAATACTTATTGATAGTCATTTTTTTTATTTACCACTGGTTCGGAAAATACCTCAAGTCCTGGGAAAAACAAGCAAGAAACCCAGCGGGACTTTTTTTTAAACATAATTTCACTTAACAATAATTTTTTTATACAATTTTAAATGAATTTTCATAAAACCAGCATGGTGGCGATCACCTTATTCCCAGGGGTTATTTTCATTCATGTATTCCTTGATATTATAATAACTCTTTTTGTATAGTTTTTCTTTAATTAAATTTTCAAACTTGTTTATTGACAAACTTTGAACAAGCTCTGATATTTTGCTGTAAAAGCGTATATATTGCCCCATAAATGAACTACTAATTCTGTGGAGTCTAGTAACTGGCATTACAAGCTTATGTTTGTTCCTACTGTTTAAGGTATGAACATCCTTATTCTTATTAAAGCTATTTATGTTTTCATGTACATACATTACATTTTCATAAATATATTGCGATGCCAAAGTTATTGTTTATTTCTTTAAATTTTTCTCTGAGGGAGTCTTTACAATTTAGATTATAAATCGCCCGTACGGCTCTATTTTGCAAAACAAATATAGCTTCAATATCAGCCGCATTACCCCATAGCAAAATTCCATAAGACATTACGCTATGAAAGTAACTAAAATACACTAACCTAGCTGTCTCAACATCTGTGAGACTTGTAATCTTTCTTACAGCATATGCTGCAGAGCTAAGTCTGCTTGCTAATTTAGATATATGGGGGCCCCATTGAAGTTTCGCGTCAATAGTAATACCAAGAAAAACAGTGGTATCCACAAGACTCAACTCCTCCCCATGTGCCCTTTGGTTTTCGAATGTTTTACATAAGGTATTGTAAATTTAATACATTTTGTCTTATCGCTGTTTAAGAGCAAATTGTTGGCGTTAAACCAATGTACTAATTTCGATAGAGCATTATTTATATCGTCATAATTAATTGACTGCCGTTTGAGTTTGAAAATTAAAGAGGTATCGTCAGCAAATAATACTATATCGTGATTGTCCCCTACAAGATAAGGTAAGTCATTAATATAGATTAAGAACAGGAATGGATGCCAGATCTAAACACCACTCAAAGTGGCCAGAGATGACCGGTTCATCGTTAGCAGCTTGCTTAGAAACCGGACCTTAACTTCTGAGGTAATAACGAAACTACAAGAAGTTCGAGGCGGGGTTACAGTAAGCACAAAAACTGTAGCGCATATCAGGCTGGTGCAACATCCATAGTAAAAATTATATGTACTACAGGGGTCAAATTTTAATGACGGTTATCTCTTCTTTCTGCTTTTCGTAATATGTCTATTAACTTATCTTCACGCACAATCCCTGACGGGGTAGCCAGAGAGAACAGATCGCCAAGTGTCACGATCCTTACATACCTCTTTCGCTTCTTTCAGATTCATAATCTTCTTCATACATGCACGTCTAGGTATCCGAGTACTCTTGACCCTCCCCTCTTCGAGCAGTTTGCTCACATGGTCTTCGAAAGTTAGTCTCGGTCTACCTCGACACCTTTTAATATTAACTTTCGCGCTATATATTTTCTTCACCATTCGGTCTTCACTCATTCGCTCAACGTGCCCAAACCATCGAAGCACGCCCTTATCAATTTTTGTGATAAGGTCATCTTTCAAACCTGCCATATTGCGAATCTCTTCGTTTCGCTTTCGGTCGGCCATGGTAACGCCGCACATTTTACGAAGAGATCGCATCTCCACTGCATTCAACTTGCTTTTATGCTTCTTCTGGCATATTAACGACATTGTCAAATCAAATAGGTTCAAATGTCAAATCAAATAATTATATTTTTATATATTTTATTTATGTATTAAGATTGCTTTTAATTTTGCTATAGGAGCCGTTGTTCATTTACAGAATTATTGTCAAAAAATTAAATATGCATTATAAAACTTTCCAATTAAATGGTGCAAAAAGCGGAAAAAATTATAACAAGAAAAAACTACATATTCGTAGCAATATTTCCCTTAGATGATGAAAGGTACGTGGTGATTTTAACTTTAATGGTAATATGACATTTAAGGCGAGTACATTTTTGGATTAGCCATCTACGTAGGAAGGGTTTTTACAGTGTACGATTGTGTGCACAAATACAAACACCATTTCCTAAACCTGATAGTTCGATGGTATGGCAATCCGAAACGAACTATACTTAGAAACTACACAGTCAATTGTGACTGTTCATTTTAATGGTTCAATAAAAATGTGATTTCATTTATATTAGTTTTTCAGATGCAAGCTATGGGTCAAATAGCTGGCACTTGCACCAGTTGAAAAGATTCACATGTTAAAACATATTTGTGGCAAACATTGCATTTGAACCCTACTAAAACTAACTGTTATTTCATCAGTGGACTTAATTTAAACTTCTACAATTATGTGTATATTAATTAGGTTTCAATTAAATGTAGCAAAAGATAATATCCCTCTAATGTCATATTTTAGTAAGAATTCAATTATATAAATAAACTCAAAGTTATTTGTACCTGGTTATAAATATTTCTTTATAGATTCATCTACAAACATTAATTATAATGAGCACTCATTTTGAAAGCGACAATTTAAAAACGATCTCTGCGAATAGTATTTACATAGCTACCTCTGTGAAGAAGCCTATCTATTTGTACATAGTCTTTGTTATACATAAAAGAAATTTAATCCAATTATTGTTAAAAACCTAATATTTTTACCCTTTAACAAAACTAACGTTGAAAACAAGCATCTAGACGCAAACTAATTATTTTACAGCATAGCAACAATTGTTCAGTGCGGGAAGGAAGCCTCGGTCCTGCAATGCCGCAGCCAAACGCTTAACCACTGCGCTACGGAGTCGTCATTTATTTTTTCACTTAATCAATTACTAGTATAGTAGTGCGTTTTTTATTTTATATTTTCTTTATACATATTTTTGTACCTAATTGTAGAGATATAATTACAAATTGCTGTGTGTAAAATACATTGATTTCCTTTCCTCATCGGCATTTTTACTTAATCTCCACACTCAAAAATTTATTTCTCATAAATAATTCAGTATAGAGATCTAACTTTTATTATGTAAAAATATCGATAAACAATATATCGATAAAATTATTCGAGGATAGACATTTGCAGCGCTATTGTAATTCGTGAATGTTCTCAGCATTGTTTGTCAAAATTAAATGTCATATGTTGATGTTGGTAGAGTAGCTTGGCGTACTTTCATGCATTTACTTTTACTATGGAAGTCCCGCTTCTTAAACGTAGTGATTATATTCTCTTTGGCGCATATATAGGATAAGCTTGGAAGACAAATTAAGAAAAGTAAACCTGCCTCTACTAAATTGAGAGATCTATATACAAACGCATTATAGGAAGAATGGAACGCAGCCTTTCAAGATTTTTTGATATCTGGATTAGAGTACGTCAAAGGAACTGAAAGCAGTTAGAAGATTACACTAAAAACTGTTTATAGACTGTGTTATACCGCCTTTCCTAAGTATTTATGAAAAAAGTTTGATAAAGTGTTAAATACAAAAATGTTTCGTTCCTGTAAAATCTTTTTTCTTAATTTAGTTAACTTTTTTCATTTTGATTGTTAGAGTTTTCGACGTTTGCAATTTTAAATTAACGAATAATAAGCAAAATCCAATTAATAAACCCAATTGTCACAAATATCCATATGTTTCCCACACACTTTTTTGCCTTTAAATTTGTCCATGAGTATATATGTATGTAGAAAAAAGGGGAACCATCTTTATTGTGTTAAATGAGTATATACTAAAAATTGTATTGGGGGTCTTTCAGAGTTATTATCTCATAAGAATTTTATATAACTATATTCTCCAATAATTTTTATATACAAATATTTAAAAAAAATATTCAGATAGTTTAAAATTCTCTTATATGAGTATTTCAGACAGCAATAATGGTTTAAGGAATGGATCTTGCAAAACTAAAAAGTCGTGGGTTTAATCCATTATTTTGACTCATAACCTAATCTCCGTGGCGCAGTAGCTTAGCAATGAGTTACAGCGTATGGTCGTGGGTCGTGGGTTCGAATCTCGCACGGAATAAGTATTTGTATGGGCAACAAATAATTGTTCTGTGTCTGGATTTTTGTCTTTGTGCAATTTATGTTAGTAAATTGCCTTGACGATACAGGAGAAAATTCTAGTGTGGGGGTAACGTTTAAAAACAAAAGAAAAACAAACCTGAACACAACAAAACGTTTCAGTCTACTACTAAGAATAGCACTCCTCCATAGACTATATTACAGGGAGGATATTTGCAGTAGATTATGCGATTATGCGCTTGGTGGAAGGCACTATTATTTTTAGTTAAATTGGAACAATTAATGAAATGTTATTACATTTAATACTAAAACTATTCGTTTTTATAAAAAAAATAGTAACATATTCACTTAAGCACTTTTAATTGACGGTGCGCATTTGTATGTTTGCATACCGCATACGTTGTAGATGCGTGCATATGTTCACGTTTGTGTATTTGTACGTTTATGTGTGTGCCTGTGTGTATGTGTGTGTGTTAGATATGAGCGCCGCGCCGTGAGCTCATGTCGCGCGCGACGGCCTTGCCCGCTCGCACGCGCGGCCCGCCCGCATTAGTTCGCCTTGTCGCCTTGTCGCCTTGTCGCCTCGCCACGCTCGTCGCTCACTCACTCGACTCGAATATTTCACCGAGTGAACGTGTATTGTTGTGTACTGTTAACAATGGCAACAACTGTTGCACGTATGGGCCCACTAAAGCCGGAGTCGCAACACAACCTCACAGAATACCGGCGTGAAGTGAAAGATCTGCTTCTGCGTGTCGTCTGGTGAGTGCAGGAGAACCAATCCCCCCCGCCCCCCCGTCAACATGGTAACGGAATTAAATGTAATGCTACCCCAGGAAGGTAATAGCACCCCTGGTAATGGAGAACCCCTTGCTGAGCATCCACGACCAAGTTACTCCATTCCTGAGCAGGGACTTACCACTCCTGGGTGCTCAAGCTGCCCCGCGTATTTTGGAGGAGGGGGGAGGGCAAAATTCCGCTCAAGACAATAACTGTTCGGGGCAAGCTGAGCAACAAAGCCAAGGCGACCCCTACCACGTAACTTTCTACAACATCAGGGGACTTCACTCGAACTTAAACGCCGTCCACTACCATCTTGAGACGGCGAAGCCGGCCTTGCTTTTTCTGACCGAGACGTAGGTGTCCTCCCCGGCTGATACTTCGTATCCCTCCTACCCGGAGTACAAATTGGAACACTCCTTGTGCCTCGGGCTCGAATTTGCGTATATATCAGAGAGGACATCTATTCTGGACGCTTCGACATTCTTGAAGGACCTGTCCATCCTTTGGCTACGCGTAGACAGCGACGACCATCAGCATAATTACGGGTGCCTCTATAGGTTTCCTAGCGGTAATGCCGAAACTGACCGATTCATCGACCACGTTCAAATGGCTACAGATTCCTTGCTACAGCAGATTCCATCCGCAGAGATCGTGATCCTGTGCAGTAACGCCCACCATGCCAAATGGCTCGGTTCACGTTTAACCGATCATGCGGGGAGATCTGTTTATGATTTTGCCTTGGCATAAGGTCTGACACAACTGGATGGACCTTCTGAGTTGACCTCTCATTCAGATAAATATCAAGTCTCCGTCCACTCCCCTCTTGACTCTTCAGACCATTGTCTTGTCCGGAGCGTGGTGCCACTCATACTAACACCGCAATTGCAGTCTGCAGGCTGGCTAAAAAAGGCGACGGCTCAGACCCGTCTATCTATGCCTATCGCCATGTCCTCCTTGTTCTACAAAATAATGGAATCCATCATAAACTGCCAGCTCATGCGGTATCAGGAGGAGGATATGATGGAATTGGCCTTCGGCGCTCATATCTAGCTATGTGTACGTGTGTGTATGTGCAGGTATGTGTATGTGTACGTGTGTGTATGAGCACGCATGTATGTGCACGTGTGTGTATGTGCACGTATGAATGTGCACGTGTGTGCGTGTGCGAGTGTGCGTGTGCGAGTGTGTGTGTGCAGGCGCGCACTCACCGCGCAGTGCACGGCCACCTGGCGCGCCAGCAGCGCCACGTTGTGGTCGGACACGCAGTGCGCGTCCACGTGCGCCAGGAACGTGCTGCCGATTCGCTCCTCCTTGCTCTTCACGAACACGCGGTTCATGCCGTGCTCGAACGGCTCCACCACCACGATGCAGAAATTCAGCTGACCCTGTGTTATGTACAATAAGATGTTAATAACGAGGCTTGTTGTTCATTCTATGACTTTAATTAAAGTTAAAGTTACAGCCTACTACGTCCCACTACTGGGCAAATGCCTCCTCTCATTTCTAAAAAGGTTATAGGGTGAGGAAAAGTTTGCCGCAAAAAAAGTATTTCGAAGACATGCGGACTTCACGTCTTCGAAATATTTGTTTTAAATTTCTAAGATATGCACGTGAGCACGTAGTTTATCCTAACTTAATTAAACTACCACTATTCTAAACTTAACTCTAACTTAACTCAAGAATTTCTATATGAGCCACAGTTTAAGACTTATACCGCTTCTTTGATAGTTAAGTTAGTTAATAATTATGTAGTTTAACACGTTCACTGTCCGGTTTCCAGACACAATAGTAAGACAATAGCAATGACCTATATGTAGTGCACGGGACAGCGAAAGTGTTAAAGTTGGTTTAAGACGATAGTACGACAGTATGAGCGGCATATAAAGTAAGCACACGTGTTATTACTTTACTAGTTTATTACACACACTACTAAGTACACTTCCCTGTTGAAGTCTGAATCTCAATTGTAACTACAAGGCTGGAAGAAAACAACATACCTGTAGAATATGCAGTATTACAAGACACTACCTCACATCTGGCTACCTATTGTGGAAGGATTAGTTCCACAAGCAAGTAGATGGTGTGGCGATTGGCTTACCTGTATCTCCCATTGTCGCCGATAAATTCATGAAAGCCTTCGAGCAGAAAGCCCTGCTTACTTCTCCCATAAATCCAAGATCCTACAAGCGGTACGTAGACGACACTTTCACAATTCTACCTTTAGATATAGTAACAGCATTTTTAAACCATTTTAGCACTTTCACTGTCCGAATTTCAAACACAATAGTAACACAATAGCAACGAACCATATGTACTACACAGGACAGCGAAAGGGTTAACTTTACAAATTCTAAAATTCAGTTTACAATGGAGTTATAGGCAAATAATTCGTTTCCGAATCCTGATAATACCTTGGGCCACACTTTGTATAGAAAAAAGACCCATACAGATAGATATTTAAAAGGTGATTCTCATCACCATCCTTCACAGTTAGTTACCGTGGATAAATCATTATTTCAAAGAGCACGAGGGATCTGTGATAGTAAACACCTGGCCGCCAAGCTCCAACAACAAACTTCGGCTCCCGCGCCTACGTCGAAGTGACCGAGTGAAGCTGGCCACAGTCGAGCGAGTGCCTGCTGTATTGCCATATGCAAGAGGTGTTACTGACAAGATTGGCTACATTTTGAAGCGTGTTTTAAGATTAATCAGTATTTATCATTGGTCAAGTGTCATGTCTTTCTGCAAGATATAGGAGTGTACAAGCTTGATTGTGAATGTGGTCCTCTCTTACATAGGACAAACTAGAAGACAAATAAAAACCCGCGTTAAAGAACACATAGCTGATGTGAAGAATCGACACTCCGGGAAGTCTGCAGCCTGAACACGTACAGGATCCCATTACTACACCAGATTTGATATACCACAAATCCTCGCTAAAGAACACCGATTCTTTCCAAGGATGATTCGCGAGGCTATTGTAATAAAAACATCTCCTATTCTCAATAGAGAAGATGGCCTGGGTGCTACGTTTTTAAAAAATGAAGAAAATAAAGAATTACCTTGATGGTGTGTATATTGAAATCTGCGCCGGAGTCGTTGTAGACGATAGAGACGTAGTCGTTGCCGATGTACTTGCGCTTCTCGTTGCACGACGGATCTTTAGGCGACGAAGGCATCGCGGTCGCCACGTGGAACTGAACCTGAGACCGAAAACACACGTTGAAATAAATTTTACATTACATCTATCTACATATTACAGCAAATAAAAGTCTACTGCTGAACACGTATACCTCTATTTTAACAGTGGTAGAGCCACGCGGCAGCTTTTGCTGTCGCACGGATGGGCCGGCTCGCACCGGGGTGGTACCACGACCTCACAGAATACCAGCGTGAAGTAGAGGTTTACCTCTGCGTTTCGCTTGGTGAGTGCAGGTGCCGGAGGCCCTTTTTACTGGAATTGAGGCATTCCATCTTAGTCCTCACGGGTGACAACGCATCTACATTTTGATTCGCAAACGAGGATAGATGTAGATGTCTATGGGCCGCAGCAACCACTTACCATCAGGTGGACTGTGTGCTCGTTTGTCACCCTTATCCTATAAAAAAAAAACCTCTCCCATAGATTGCCTCTGGTCGCGCCAGCGCACACATCTGCAGTTTTGTATTTATAAATTGATGTATTTAGTTAGTTCGGTTGACTGACACGACATTCCTTTCCCCTATTTTCTCTTCGCGGCACATGCACACATTAACATTGATTTTGTTTAATGTGACCAAGAAATCGCTGTCATTATTTATGTGCGCACTTTGTCGACATGATTTGAAGTTTATTATATATATTATCCCCGTCACCACTGATCCGGGAAGGCGGGAGGTGCTTTTCAAACTAGGTAAAACACATCATTTTATTTTATGGAGCGGATGTACGCGAAGTAATTTTTTACCAACTTTTATACATAACTTTAACTTTTTATGTATGTTTATGTAGTAAAGCCATGCTGTAGCTGTAGTGCGGTTGCAGCACGAATGGGTCGGCTCGACCGGGGAAGGACCATGCTCTCACAGAATACCAACGTAAAATATCAGCTTAATGCTGCTGTGTTTCGTATGGTGAGTGTAGAGAACCGGAAATCCTTTTTACTGGAAAACAAGGCATTCCATCTTAGTTCTCACGGATGACAACGCATCTGCATTTTGATTCTTAATTGAGGATAGATGTAGATGTCTATGGGCCGCAGCAACCACTTACCATCAGGTGGACTGTGCGCTCGTTTGTCACACTTATTCTATGAAAAAAGTATGTAATTTTATTTCGTATTTGCCTAAAAACCAATAACTGCCGTAAATGACAACAGACCTGCGTGGCATATTCACCGTGCCATCTACCCGCCCGCCCTGTCCTACAGCTGTGACCTGAATCGCCGGTCTAGTAATGTACATAAAAGTCTATGTGTGGTAATGACCTGCATGATGTCGTCGTTCCAGACGTAAGTGTACTGTCCGTCCTTGCCGCCCTTCTCCAGGTTGAGGAACAGGTTGGGCTCGTCACCGCCGTCCAGCGGTACTAGAGTGCCCAGCTGCCTCAGGAACTCCGAGTATCTGCACAAGCCAACATACAAGATGTTTTTGATTTTTCGTGTCGATTTGAACATTAAGTAAATTATGAGTGTGTGTATTTTATAGAATAAGGGCAACAAATAAACACCCAATTCACTTGATAGTAAGTGGATGCTGTGGCCTGTAGTAAAATTCAATTTACTATGTGTAATATAATTCGCTTCCATTCCATTTCGGCATAATGTAAATTGAGCCTAAGAATATCCACTATCGTATTTCGTCCCGTAGGTGTCGTACGAGGCGACAGAGGGAAACTGGAACAGTATATGGGCAGCAGCATCTTTTTGTCAACAGCTCAAAATAATAAAAAAAACTGCGGTTACCAAACCTATGAGGCAGTCTATGGGGGAGACCCATGTTCAGCAGTGAATTTTTATAGGTTTTAATGGTAATGGTGTGATGTGAGGTGGCTTGTGGATTATTTTAGAAGCGTTAAGCAAATTAGTTCTTACAGAGATTATAGATTGACAATAAATTGGACTTTATACGTGGTAGAGCCCCGCTGCAGCTATATTACGGCTGTGGCGCGAATGGGTTGGCTCAACCGGGGTCCAGGGTAGTACTAAACTTTCACAGAATACCCGCACTAAAGACTAGCTTAATTCTTCTTGTTTCGTGTTGTGAGTGTAGAGCTAGATAATGGTATTAATATATAGGAAACAGGATTACCATACCTCACACTGCCATATTCATTTTTGAGTATAGCAACTTCATTATCTTGTTGACCCGGACCTACGTATAGCACCCCTATCTGTAATAAACAAAAAATACTATATATCTGTGGTTGGATGGAACGCAACGGGAAATGGAATAAAAAAGTGCTAAACGTGCGCTTAAAGTTAATAAACAATTTGTGTTGTAAGTCCTGTTGTTTTACTCTGAGCTTATTCCCACATATCTATACATATAAATAAAATTGAAGTGTCTGTACGTAATAGCAAAATAAACGCCTAATATAATTCTTATAGGGATATCTGCATTAGTAAGCTTAAGTGGCAATGGGCCGGCCATATAGCTCGAAGAACCGAAAGTTTCTAGAGTGACAATCCCGTAACGGTAAGCGAAGTGTATGACGTCCCCCACTAGATGGAGCGGCTCAGGACCGTGCTTTGCCGCGTTCCTTAGTTAAGGTCTATGTTCAGCTGTGAACTTTTGAAAGGCTGTAATGATGATGATGATAATATTTGCATGCCATTAGGATATGAATAACTATTTTGAATTTTTTTTAATCGATTTCAAACAGAAGGTACTCAATTCAAATGTATTTTTTTGTGTGCTACCTCGTAACTTTTTTCTAGTTGAACCGATTTTGATGATCCTTTTTTTATTTGAAAGCTGGTGATTCTCATGTGGTCCCATATAAATTGATTAAGGTCTGACTAGTAGTTTTTGAGTTATTCTTAATAATTTATATTAAATCTGTTGTACAACATTTTTAATTTTACCGCTTGTGTCCGTTTGCCTATCTGCTGGGGTTTGCTATCTGAATGGCTGAACAAATTGTGATGAAACTTCACAAACAGATAAAGAACAATGCCAGGAGGATTGGATCCTGACTGTAATTTATCCAAAAAGTTGGAGATTTTTCTTTTGAAATCTGTTTAACACTTTCACTGGCCGATTTTCAGTCAAAATTGTAAGACAATAGCAATGAACTATATGTGTAGTACACGGGATATGGAATAGGTTAATCAACATATTATATAAAACTTAACGCACAGTGCGTACGGATAAAGAATGTGATTAGAAATGGCGGCTCATAGAGCTCGTACCGACAACATGCAAAATACCAATAGCGAAAACCCGCTAATAACGGTATATCGTTATGACATTATATTATTCTGAAAATTTTCTATGAATGGGAAAATATTCGAAAACAATTGTATACGCAAGTAGGTACATTAATTTTAAAATAACATTTATAACTAGCGACCTGCTCTGGAATCGCCTGGGTGGGATCTATTAATGTGGCCTTATTTAGGCTTAAGGTAATCATTAAAACATTTATTTTATCTTATCAATATTTCTATTTTAATAGTTCCTAAATTTTTCGGATAAAATTTAGTCTACATCATTCCTCTATTGGTTTGTGAAGTTTTATTACAATCGGTGTTAGCCACTGACAAACGAAATTTTCATTTTAATGTCTCAATATCATTTCAATATCTTATACAAATATATTAACTACTACTCCCACGGTGGTGGTACTCCTACTCCCAAGGCGTAGTCCCGAACTCATGGAAGACAGCTTTTGTCCACCCAATCCCTAAAAACACGACCGCTCAGACCCGTCCTACTACAGGCCTATCGTCATCACCTCCTTGTTCTCCAAAATAATGGAATCCATTATTAACTGCCAGCTCATGCGGTGCCTAGAGGATCACCAGCTGATTAGTGACCGTCAATACGGTTTTCGTCGGGGTCGATCAACTGGTGATCTTCTGGTCTACCTGACCCATAGATGGGCGGAGGCAGTAGAGTCCAAGGGAGAGGCGTTGGCCGTTAGTTTGGACATTGCGAAGGCCTTCGATCGAGTTTGGCACAAAGCGCTTCTTTGAAGCTCCCTTCCTATGGGCTTCCCGAGAAATTGTGTAAATTGATCACCAGCTTCCTTGCAGATCGGAGCAGCAAGGTCGTTGTAGACGGTGCATGCTCCGACTACAAGCCTATTAACGCTGGTGTTCCACAAGGCTGTGTGCTATCACCAACGCTGTTACTTCTGCATATCAATGATATTTTGCTAACTGGTCACATTCATTGCTATGCGGATGACAGCACTGGTGATGCTCTATAAACCGGCCGTGCCAATATTTCTCGGGAAAACGTCGCCGAGTACTGGAACAAACTTGTGTCTGAAGTCGAGTCTTTGCTGAACAAAGTCTCGGATTGGGGGCGATTAAATCTAGTGCAGTTTAATCCTCAGAAGACACAAGTTTGCGCGTTTACCGCTAAAAAGAACCCCTTTGTCGTATCTCCTCAGTGTCAAGGCACTCCCCTCCTTGCCTCAGCCAGTATGGGAATCCTCGGTGTCGACATATCGAGTGACGTGCAGTTTCGTGGTCACTTGGAAGAGAAGGCCAAATTGGCCTCTAAAAAGCATGGCGTGCTCAGCAGAGCGGGACAGTATTTCATGCCAACACAACGCCTGCAACTTTACAAGGTTCGGCCTCACATGGAATACTGTTTCCATCTCTGGGCTGGGGCTCCCCAGTGCAAGCTACTTCGACTTGACCGCATCCAGCGCAGAGCGGCTCGAATCGTCGACGACCGAGTCCTTTCCGATCGGCTCGATTCATTGGCACTGCGAAGAGATGTTGCATCCCTTTGCATTTTCTTTCGCATTTACCACGGGGAGTGCTCTGAGGAATTGTTCGGATTAATCCCAGCTGCCAAATTTTACGAACGCACATCGCGGCAGAACTCCCGATACCATCCACACCATCTGGATGGTTGGCGTTCCACCACTGTGCGATTTAGAAGATGTTTTCTTCCTCGCACGACTTCCTTGTGGAATCGATTACCATCAGCGATTTTTCCGGACCGATACCACTTAGGGACCTTCAAGAAAAGAGCCTACTCCGTTTTAAAAGGCCGGCAACGCATCTGCAATTCCCCTGGTTACCCGGGTGTTGCAGTTGTTCATGGGCGGCGGTAATCACTTACCATCAGGTGAGCCGCATGCTCGTTTGCCCCTTCTCCTATAAAAAAAAACTAATAAAATCAACAATAATTATGAAGAAAACTCTCAGAACGCGTCGTAGCTCACAAATTGGCGAAACCGGTCTGAATTTATTTTTGTAATTTATGGCATTTTGTTATCATTGATTCCAATGACAATTTGGACTGAAGTTATAGAACGTACGAAAAACGAATATAGCAACGTATTTTTTGCAATCTTTGCCGGCAGGTGTGAGTATAGATAGCGACAGTGTGCGAACGAGAGGTGAATAGAGGCGACGCCATTTTCAATCATGTTCTTTAACCGTACGGCTTATAACTATAGTGAGGAGGTGAGTTACGTGAGGGTAATATGATCATCCGGTTAATATGGTCGCACTCTTATAACTCAAAAACTACAGCCTTGTTTGCATAGATGACTTCGTGATACGATAGCTGTTTATCAGTGAATCAAATAATAAAGGGTCAAAAGAGCGCTAATTTATTGACACCATTTTGACAATTGAAATTATTGTAAATATTTTAATCGTTTTTAGTATTGTGTAATACAGTTTTTTTTTAAGTTGATTTTTCAAAGTGTTCCCCTAATTATTGCCAAAGTTTGTTTGCTATTTTTTTTCTTAATGTATTAGTTATAGTATACGACTTTGTGTGTTTATCGAAGCGTGGCAACTATGTCAAATATACTATAAGCTTATTTATCATGGCTCAGATATATGTATGTGTACGTCTGTATTAGTATATTTACATTTTATGATATATGTCTAGAATTATCTTCTACCTTTTTTTCTCATTATTAGTTTACGTTTTCTGTACCACCTCCCGTATGTTTATCTCTGCTTAGGCTAATGGTTGACTGGGAGACAATGGCTTAATGCATTAACTCCGCCATATGTGCGATTTTTTAAATAAAAATAAGGTCAATCCGTGGAGGCGTAACAGAATCTATTACCTCATAGCGTACCGTAAATGTCGCAAGGTCGACAGAGGGAAACTGGAACAGGAGATGGGCAGCAACATCTTCACACAATGCTTCATATGGTGTACTGGATACTTTTGGTGTGAATGCTATGAGGCAATCTATGGGAGAGGTCTACGTTCAGCAGTGGACTTTGATGCTGTGACGGTAACGGTAAACGCGACAAAATCAGTTTTATCAACATATAGAACTCACAGTGATTGTTATATTAACTACTATACCTTGTAGGTCTCTAACGGAGGCACGAGGTCCAAGTTCTTTATCGTCCTCTCGTGCTGAACTCCGGTCACTTTGAGTGGTCGTTCCGTTAAAGGGTTTAACATAGTCGGTGCCTCCCCTGCAATAAAAAAGTATTTATTTATTTAATAGTATATGTACACGCATACTTTGATAGGAAAATAATAAAAAGAACACATGTACAGGAGGCACTGCTTATTTCATGTTGAAATTTATTCCAGCAGGGCTATTGAAGGATAGTTGAAAGAAATAGAGGTAGTCTATGTGTGTACTTTAACACTTTATATACATATATTTTGCTAAGGGGAAATGCGGCTCATTTAGAAACTATTTTTGTACAGAAGAGGGCCATAAGAGCTATTTACAAACTTAAACCGAGTCTTAGAGAAGAATTTAAAGAACTTAATATATTAACTTTGGCCTCTCAGTATATTTACGAAAATTTAATGTATGTTCATAAAAACAAAGAGTTTTAGTAAAAAAAGTGATATACATTTTGTAAACACTAGGAACAAACACAAGCTAGTGACACCGGGCTCTCGACTCCACAGAGTCAGCAATTCCTTCTTGGGACAATGTATACGCTATTACAACAAAGTCCCAGAAAATATACAAGGTATCTCTATTACCAAGTTAAAATATTTATTTAAACAAAAGCTGTATAAAAAGGTTATTATAATATAAATGAATACATGGTTGATAATAACCCTTGGGAATGAGGTGGTCGCTTCCAAGCTGTTTATAAAATAAATTTTGTAAATAGTTTGTAATCATTTATATTGTAAAATTTATTAAAAAAAGTCCCGTTGGGTTTCTTGCTGATTCTTCCCAGGACAGAGAATTTTTTTCGAACCAGTGGTAAAGTAAAAAATTACTTTCAATAACAATTACTTATTATCAATATTGAATAAAAAAATATTCTATTCTATTCTAAGTACTGTCAAGGCAGACCCCTCGTTACGAGGTACTTGTCGCTATTAGAAATTTTCTTTCTCATCATTCATTTAAATGATAAAATATGCAGCAAGTCGATGGATATAGGTGGGTCGACCTCGGAATTGTGATGAGCTGTGTTTCACTCACGTGCCTCGGAAAGCACGTAAAATCGTTGATCCTGCATCATAGCACACTGTTACGGTACGTATACACCAAACACCGATTTTGTCAGCCGATGGCGGACAGAACTACCTGCACGAGTAACTCGGCCGTGTATGTGCTTACACTGCAACAGTGTACCACTTGCGCCGACATTGGACGTTGCCGGTATTCTGCAGTTGACTGTGTTGCTTAACAGCGTGAAGACGCATTTTTTTTTAAATATCTGGAACCGCTATATCCACTTCTGATCCAACTTCAGCCCATAACCGTTTCGGAACCTCTCGATTATTGTAATTGTCTATTATAACCACAACTAATTAATTTTTCAATATCCATAGACGTTTAGGTAGATAACAACACTGACAAAAACAACAGAATAAAGACAAAATGATCAAATAAAACTATAAATACACTCAATTTGCACTGTAGACGCCTGCAATCTGGCGAGATATACCAACAAGTTCGGACTCGACGGTTGATCGGCCGATTTCGTGCGTCATCGGACGTTGAAGGTCGTGTTTATGTACGCACTCTCTTTCTTTTACAAGTTTTTGATTCGATCGTCCGAGTTCGGCCGTTGACGAGTTAGGTGTACGCGTACCCTTAACCTCCCAAGTAATACATTCCAACTGACGGGTTCTCGGAATGTGATATATCTATCTATTTACAGATCTATAATCTAAGCGCCCCACATCGTACGATCCGTGACGTCACAAGTGGCGTGATCTATGACGATTACGCATCGCGCGATGCAACGCTACGCACTGCCCATCGGCGCGCTCGAGCCCGCCTTCGCGAGATGGCCGCATACGCACCTACTGTTCGGACTATGGAGTGTAGAGTACAAGGGAACCATCTTATAAGGAGCGAAGGTTGAAAGTGTCCTACTATTTACTGAAAATAGAGGTTCCAAAACCTACCACAATAGCGCTGGCGTCTGAAAAACTACGATATGAAGATAGCTGTTGTCAACGGAGTGAAATCAGCTGAATTCAAATATTTAAAAAAATTCATGATTAGAGTAGTTAGTAAAATGCCAGTATACAAAATCTCAACTATTTACGTAGTACAAAACCAAGCGGATTGGTCGGTCCTTGTTTATTTCTCCATCTTATTCTAATTACTTTTGGCGCTTTTTTTTAATTTATCCTATGCTACTGCAGCGCCACCCTTATTGGACACGTTTTTAGGGACACTTCACATATAGAGATGGTCCTCCTTCTCTCTACACTCCATAGTTCGTACGGCGCACGACGAGGACAAGTGACTACGCACCGTTCACACAATCCATTGTTTACGTTAGGCAGCCATAATTTTTGTATCCCTACTTCATTTAGATGGCGCGGCAAGTGGGAGCGTAATTTTAATATGTATATAAGAAAATGTAATATTATTTGTAATGCTCATAATTATGTTAAACTCAAGTAAATAGCTCGTCATCACATCGGTCGTTTTAATACCTCTGTCATACTAGTCAGTACAACATTTAACTGCGGTAGGACCCGGGTTCGATTCCCTGGTTTAACATTGAAGCACGAAAACGATCCTGGTGTACCCATCCAGCTCGTTTCAGACCTAATGCCATGAAAATTTGGATATAATGAAGAAAATCAATACCATCAGATATAGTATAAAGGACTAATATACCGCTAGATGGAGTGACGAGCTGGTAAGAGATGCAGGATGGATGTAGATGGCTCGGAACCGTGCTTTGTGGCATTTCTTGGGGGAGGCCTATGTTCAGCAGTGGACTTGTGAATGGCTGTAATGATGATGATGATGATATACTACAATGTGACATTGTGATCATAGTTAGCGAATAGGTTGGCTGATGATAAGAGGCTACTACAGCCCATGGTAATGCAGCCAACTTCAAACAAAGAACACATAACATATTGTACGGGCTGTAATGAGGGCTCATAGTCTCCCCATTCGTCGCTAGTTAGGACTGAGTTGAAGTAATTTTTCACACAGCGTCACATCATTGAAAAGATGCTTTACAAAACAATGTTTCAGTAGTATGTGGTCCTCAATTTTTTTAAAATCTTTTCAAGTTTTACTTTTAACAATATCATGTAATATAACATAGTTTGATCAACCATTTCTAATCTAAATAATATAGAATTTAAGTAACGTTTCTGAAAAAAGCGCTATTAAACTTTTCTAATATTTTTTTTTATAGAATAAGGGAGTCAAGCGAGCACACAGTCCACCAGATGGTAAGTAGATGCTATGGTGCATATACATAAATCTACCCCTAAAAGACCCCTAAGGACTAAGAAGGAATGCCTCATTTTCAGTAAAAAGGGTCTCCGCTTCTCTACACTCACCAAACGAAATATAGCAGCTTAATGCTGGTATTCTGTGAGAGCGAGATCCTACCATGGTCAAGCCGACGTATTTGTGCTACAAGATTTGTCATTAATTTACTCGTACTTTCCCATTATAAAATCTGTCAAATATTTCACCACATTCGAAAGTGGCGCCGCCCTGGTGATAGAAACTGGAAGCCATTATTATACTGCCATGTACTCAATTGTACATTGCGTAAGAGACTCGAGCTGACCTGGTACAGGCGGAGAGATGGGGTAGGTGCTCATGTTGTGGTACAGCTGCAGGAACATGAAAGATGGTGCCATGCCACCTCCCGAAGAACGCTGGCAGTTCGTCTCCCTGTTAGTGCAAATATTTGATACATGAATAAAAAAAATAAAGTGTTTAAATTTCACTTGTTCGTCACGCCGGTTCATTTGTCACGGGTAAAAATAATTTTGTATGTTTAAACAGATTCTAAAAAAATTTGAAAAGTATTGTGTAAGTTTGATGAGTTTTTGGACGATATTTTATTAATTTACTTATTACTATTTTTTGATATAGACACCTTTGGGTTCCAATGGGCGGATTCCTTATGGAATTGTCTGCCAGTACACAAGAAAAAATAGAGAAATAAAAGTTTGCAGGTTTTAAAAAATAACTAGAATAGTAGATAAGTATTGAGATTGAACAATTCCTAAATTTAAAGGAAAAAAAGGATTAAGTATTGTCTGAAATGTAAATGAAGAATTAAAGAAACTGGCGCTAAACTGTGGGATATTTTTTCATTTAGAATAAGGTGAGTAACAAGTATATAGTAAAATTGATGGTATGGTAATTGATGCTGTTGCCCATACACATCTATCCATGATTAAGAATCACAATGCTGACATGTTGTCACCTCTGAAGGCTACAATGGAATGCCTGGTTACTAGTGATTACAAGGGTCTTCGATTTTCTATACTCACTGTACCAAACACAGTAGCATTAAGTTGCTATTTCGAGCTGGTATTTAGTGAGAGCGTGGGTCTTCCCCGGTTGAGCAGACTCATTCATGCTACAACTATAATATAGCTGCAGCGTTACATTATCATATATAAAAATCTTGAGAAATTTAGAAGAACAAGGTTTACTTTAGACTTTTAGAAGATGATAAGAAGGAGCGGCTATTAACATTGCTTTATTTGTAATCTTATTTTTAATTGATTCAATAAAATAAATAAAAATCATATGTCAATGAACGTGACCATAATACCGAGGGTACGTGGTGCGCGTGCGCGCGCGCGCGCGTGTGTGTGTATGTGTGTGCGTGCGTGTGTACAAGTGTGTGTGTGTGTGTGTGTGTGTGTGTGTGTGTGTGTGTGTGTGTGTGTGTGTGTGTGTACCGACCGGTGCCTGCGCGTGGGGCTCATGACGGAGATGGTGTTGGAGCGCTTGGAGCGCGCCAGCGGCGGTAGCTCGTCGCGCTCCAGCTCCGCGCCAACGGCAGCACCGCCAGCAGTGCCAGCTGCAGCAACACCACCACCACCACCAGCAGCAGCAGCAGCAGCACCGACGCCAGCGGCCCGCGGAGCCGCCGGCGGCTTGCGGCCGCGGCCCTCGCTCACCGTGCTGTCGCTCGCCGTCTGATCACACAACAGTACACACTCACGTTACACTATACACTGCTGCCTCGTTGGTCTAGTGGTTGTAATAGTACGACTGCTGGTCATGAGGTCCCGGGTTTGAATCCCGAGTTGGGCCAAAAAGAACAGTTATTGAGTTTTTCCATCAAGAAATTCTCAGTAGCTGCCCAGAGTCAGAAGTTGACGGTGACACTCCCGTACCTCGGAAAGCACATAAAGCCGTTGGACCTGCGCATGACCTCTCTCCGGTCGTGTCGGCTTACCATCCCATCGGACTACAGATGAGAGCGAGGGAATAGAGAGTGCACTTGTGCTTGCGCATACACTTGGGCACTATAATCATGTCCTGCGCTGATGGCTAGTCTCCGTTAAGACTGACCGCCGTGACCGAAATTCGGTCTGGAGGACATTACACTCTACGCCAATATTTAGGTACCTATATTATACGTTATTAAAACTAAACTATTGACTTAGTTTGGATAAAATCTATTAATTAAGCAATGATTAGATTTAAGATGCTATCATTTTTTTTAATAATTTTTTAAAATTGTTAAAAAAACTATAATTTTTTAAATAAAATATAGCTTAGATTCCCCCTCACATTGCTCTTTATCTGTTTGTTAAGTTTCACTACAATCAAATCAATCAAACCGAAGATGAGCCCGGACAGACAGGCAAATAACCCCCTGAGATTAATAGAAGCCAGTTATTTCAATATTACAGAGAGACACATCAATTTTATTTATATACCATAGATGTATAGATAATGTATATTATCTTCTGTTTACTGTGATGTAGTATACCACATGACACTTGTATTAAGTTGAAAAATAATTAATTTAAGGTAAAAGGTGGCCCGCAAATTCAAATTTTCTTACGTATTTTGGAATTTGCTGGTCAGGGTCAGGTTGAGTGTTTAACAAAATATGATTCGCGACCGTAACGAGTATGTGTTTACAGAATTATTATCATTAAAATCACAAATACAACCCTCTAAATTCATATAATCCCTTTGAATGAGTTTTTTTGGAAATAGCCATGCAATGGAATTATACGAACTTAGAGCATAGTATAAAGAGAGGGGAAGTACGTTATCTTCATACAAACGCACTGCACGCGGCTTGTATGTGTGCGCCATAGTATCTATGAGGCGCCGCACGCAAACTTAAACACAATCTCGAAGTGTTTCTCAGCGCGCCAGTCGGGGCTAACACCGCACGAGGTTCGCGCGTCACGGCTTTTCGGTACCGCTAAATGAATGAAAAATGTGGGATAATCGCAAGAGAACGTATTGCTGTGTGTTTGGGTGTCTTAATAATTCATCGATTCCAGAACTGTCTCTGTTCAGATTACCTATTGAACAGGACAGGTAAGCGAGTCACTTATTATAGCATATAATTTTTACTTGACGATGAGATACCTACTTACTTATTTTTGTTGTATTAGTTGTCTATCAGACAGAGAAAGAATAGTAACTAAGTACCTACTTACGGTTATAAAATCGTAATTAAAAATAAGTAATTGACTAATTGTGAATCAGATAAATAGAGCAAAGTTCGAATAATAACAACAGAACAAAAAATTGATTAGTCTAAGAGGCAGGCGTTAGTAATTTTATGTTATTGTACGATGTTTTTTTTTTATAATATTTTTGTCGCTTTATTCTATTTTTTATTATAGATGCCTAATGTATATTAAATTTGCTTTCCATTTCAGACGCCTTCAGTGGCTGCGTTTAATTGACCGCGAGGATTTTAAAAATAAGTCTCAACCATACCATGTTGTTTGTGAAGCCCATTTCCACCCAGAAGACATAATGAAAAACAGCGTTAGAAAATTACTAAAAAAAAAATTGTCTGCCGAGTTTAAATTTGCCTAATCTGAAAAAAAATTTTTTATAAATAATACTGCTCTGAATCTTAATACATTTCTGTATTTGTTAGGAAAACCATTGCTGAACTTTATCGACTAATGATCACTGAATTAGTTATACAGACATGTATTATCTTTGGCAAGGGCCGGGCTTTAAACTAATGATTTGGTGACAGAGCCAACCCTGAGACAGTGGGCAATTATATCGCGGATTGGGCCGCAGATAACCTACTTGGCCTCTTTATACTATGCTTAGAGGGTTGTATTGATGATTATAATGATTATAATTCTGTAAACATTTTTTTATAGAATAGGGTGACAAACGGGCACACAGTTCACCTGATGGTAAGTGGGTTGCTGTGTCACATAGACATATACATCTATCCTCGTTTGCGAATAAAAATACAGATGTGTTGTCACCCGTGAGGACTAAGATGGAATGCCTCTTTTCCAGTAAAATGGGTCTCCGGTACTCTATACTCACCATACGAAACACAGCAGTGTTAAACTGCTATTTTACGCTGGTATTCTGTGAGAGCGTGGTCCTTCCCTGGTCGGGCCGAACCATTCCTGCCACAACTATACCAGTAATACCTTCTGTGTACTAAATATCGGGAATTTGTCAATAAAACAAAAAATACAAATTATTCATCTAAATTTATTTTATCGCCTTCAAAGTAGGCCCCATCGCTTGCAATACAACATCTCCAACGCTTCACCCAGTCTTCCATACATTTTTCATAGGCTATTTGCGGTATGGCTTTTAGCTCATTCAGCGAATTTTTTGTTATGGCTTCTATCGACTCAAAACGTTTTCCTCGAAGTGGTAATTTTAACTTGGGAAATAAAAAAAAGTCAGACGGAGCCATATCAGGTGAATACGGTGCTTGGTCGAGAACTTTTGTTGAATTTTTCGCTAAAAACTCTTTCACTATAATGGCTGTGTGTGATGGTGCATTATCATGGTGCAGCATCCATGAGTTGTGTTGCCACAAATCTGGACGTTTTCGGCGGATACTCTCACGCAAACGCTTCATGACGCCTAAATAATATTCTTTATTCACTGTTTCTCCCTTTGGCAGGAATTCGAAGTGAACCACACCATGGTAGTCAAAAAAAACTGTCTGCATCACCTTGATTTTGGAGCGACTTTGCCGCGGTTTTTTGGGTTTCGGCTCGTTTTCAAGACGCCATTCTGAAGACTGTTGGCTTGTTTGCATGTCGTACTCATAAACCCATGTCTCGTCGCCAGTTATTATACGTTTCATAAAGGTCGGATCCGTAGACGCTCGGGAAACCATGTCTTCAGCGACATGCTTTCGCTGCGCTCTTTGAACAAAATTGAGCTCTTTTGGAACTAGTCGAGCGGCGACGCGTTTCATGCCTAAAATGTCAATGAGAATGTTGTGGACGGACTTAAAAGATATGTTCACCTCACTAGCCAACTCTCTCAGACTCATACGTCGATTTTCGAGCACTAGCTTCTTGATTTTGTCGATGTTTTCTTTGGTCGTAGCGGTTGAAGGTCTACCAGAACGAGGCAAGTCTACTACTACTTCTCGGCCTTCTTTAAAAGCCTTATACCATTCATAAGCCCTTGTTTTTGGATATACACGACTCGCCGTAGGTATTTCGCAACATTTTTAGTGATTCACCACATGAAATATCATTCAAAACACTAAATTTAAGGCACACTCTTTGTTCAACAATATTTTCCATTGTAAAAATCGCCGAGAACTCAAAACTATGACCAACAAAAAGTGTAGTTTAAAACAAATTAAATGACAGATCCCGCTCAAACTTTGCGCGCTAAATCAGTACAGTGCTACCAACATGCAGTAAAAAAATTAGAACGACCTCTTTTACGCGGGTCTTTTTATTGACATATTCCCGATACTTTTTACACAGAGTAGTATACATGTAGCATGGCTCTACCACGTAAAAAATAAGTACTAGTTACGGTTGCGAAACATATTTTATTAAATTATATATTATTTTAATATACGTATTATATATATATATATATATATATATATATATATATATATATATAATTATGTATTACGCTGGCGCTTTCACCTTAGAGACC
Organism: Parnassius glacialis; assembly: GCA_033319125.1. Classification (NCBI taxonomy): domain Eukaryota; kingdom Metazoa; phylum Arthropoda; class Insecta; order Lepidoptera; family Papilionidae; genus Parnassius; species Parnassius glacialis. The sequence goes on from JAVANC010000005.1 coordinate 55,721,509, forward strand.
TGGTATCGGACAAACGTTTAATTACCGACACCATTGTACCAATTCTTTATTTAAATCATCGTAAAACTAGATAAAATCATTGAGTTATTATGTACTACTTCAGTGGATAAAATAAATGGAGTTCATTTCGTTACTTTCTGTCCACAAGCTAATACAATACAAAATACAAAATAATTTATTACGATAACTAAGCCTAATATCCCACCATATACTATATGGCAAACCTGCAAAGATACGGATGACAAATAAACACAATTCACTTCATACTCGATAGTTATGCAGTCTGGAAATAGCGTTAATACCTATTGACCACGAATTGTGCCGATTAAAGTTTTGATATTGGATTACTGAAAACATTTTATGAAATGTAACGTTACAAAAGACGCTGACTCCGCTGTATAATTGTTATTGCTGGTCAAATCAAGGCATCATACTTTCAGTCAAAGGACTTGTTTTGACCATTCTATAAAAGCCCTTGCATTTAGAATAAGATTCATTAAAATTCTAATCGTAGTAATGTAATCACTTAGTTAAGGAAGTCAGTATTGCACTGACATAGTTTTAATACATTTGCTACGGACGGCGAGGGGAGCCGCCGCCCCGTCGCCCCTTCATACCCCGTTGCGCCCCGCACACCGGCAGCAGATCACGCGATGTCGCCGACCAATCAGCGCGCGCCATCACCCCACGATGCTACTCACATACTGAGACGCTCTCTTGCGAGATATAAGAAGGGCGTTTTGGTCTGTGAGCTGTTCATTTCGGAAGCGGCACTCGAAGACAACAGCAAGCGAAGAAATCAAGAGAAGATTGAAGAGTGAAGACTCCCCTCTCTGTATATAGTTTATTAGTGCCGAATTTGTAAATATTTGAATACAGTATAGTCTACAGTACCATCTTTCCTTTGAGCAGTCCCCTAGCGTAGTATACCTCAGTTAATAAGTCAGTCATACAGTCCACTTGCAACAGTTAAATTCATACAGTCCACTATAGTCCCTAATAACATTATTGTAATGTTATAGTAATAATTGTCATCCATACATATTTAGTTGTTTTTAAAAAAAGCTTCGGCACTACTCCCGAAACTTAACTAGATACGAGGGCGACACTGAAAGTTTTTAGAACTGGCCACTTGTATACGATATAATAAAAAAATAAATTCATATTTTGAAAGTGGAACTCTTTGCCAATATTATTGTGTATGTATTTTATTAATTTGTCATTTGTTTACGATTTGGCAGCAAATTGAAAATTGTCTGTGTCACGTCAGCATGAATTTAACGCGAGAAAATTTTCGTACAATGATTTTTTATGAATATCGATGTCATTTAAGTCATAATTTGACAGAGGCCCAAAAACTCCGTCGTGTTGAATTGGTAACGTGAAATGGTTCAAAGATTTAACGGAGGTGACTCGACATACTTACGGATGAGAAAAGCTGGATTTATTGTTATGATCCTGAAACTAACCTTGGGATTTTTATTTATTTCCGGAAATAAAAGAAAAACTTCTAGGAAAACGTTTTATAGCCATTGAGGAAGCAGTGACTGTGTTTCAAAATGCCGTCGAAGAGACCCCTAAGAACGAGTGGGCAAAGTGCTTTTCTCAGTGGTTCCATTGGATGCAGCGATGTAGATGTAAATAGACACTATTTTGAAAATATATAATAAAACTAATAATTTGATAGTTTGTTCAGTTTTTGATTTTCTAAGAATTTTCAGTGTCACCCTCGTACTGCATAAAAATTTCGCATGGCATTGGCGCATTCGGTTACGCTTCAACACTTTGTGCACTGCACAGTATGACACACTTGTTCCATCCCGACGTCTTAACAATTTATTTAGCGATACTTCGTGTACCTAGGTTCGGATACCTAACATGTTGCCGTATTTACAATCACTATAAACATACGCGTTAAGCATTATTAAAACAAAAAACGTAACAACAAGAATAATACCAACACGTAATCACAAGTAATAACAATTTAATAAATAAAACGATTGAGCTGTCGCTCGCGCACGCGTGTACAAAATCAACACGGAACTGTTTCAAAAACTACTATTAATAATGAACCCCGACAAAATTGAAACCTACTGCGTCACAGCGTGAGGCGACACGAGCCGGCCGGGTTACATTCTGCCGTCCTAATAAAGAAGGACGCAACTAACAAAAACGTAAAATGGAAATAAAAAATAAATAGATGAATTTTTCTTTCAGACCCTGTGTCTAAAATATATTAAAAGGTATCTATATGAAAATTGAAGTATATACGTAGAGACATGAAGATTTTAAGGACGTACTTATTTTTTTGATATTTTTTATTTATTTAAATAAAACGAATTTTCCTTTTCATCTTAGCTTAAAAAATACACCTGGCAACACAAAAACATCGAAGGAAAGCCGCATATAACTATTTGCGTCTTTCCAACCTAATAAATAAAAAAAATGCCATTAATTTAACATTTTTACATATTTTGGAAAGGTCATTTGAAGTTGAAAGGACGCTAATAGTAATTTACTACTTTTTTTTAGTAAATATTAGAAACGCCTTGGTAGTGAGACACAAAAAATAACAACCCGCAACTCTTGAGTAATGATTTTAAAGGGGATATCATACAAGACTTACTACGATAATAATTAAAAATTTTGTACAACCGACTTCAATATAAATAATTAAGGATAACTCAAAAACTATTGGTCTGACCTCGATCAAATTTATATGGGACCACATGTGAAACACCAGCTCTTAATAATAAGATATAAGCTCTTAATAATAAGATATAGAATAATAAGACAAGAGTAATCAAAATTTAAGTAATCGATGCAAATATTGTTAAAGATGACGTAGCAACTGGTTAAATAAGTCTTTTCTTTTATGTTGAATTTGTATAAGTCTTTTCTACTATAAAAATGTCATCTGTGATTAACAGTTACGTCTAAAATTCTTACGATATTTTCTAATATATTTGTGAATATTAAAAAATTTAGTAGATGCGCCTTTTTATCATGAGTCGAATGGTATATTTAACTCATTTATTCAAAAATTTTTAGATGCGCCTTTTTTCTTATGACGGCAGCATTGTTTCGCATCGAGCTAGATACAGGTCGAGTGGAGGGAGTATGGTTACAGTCGCGTTTTAAAGTACTACATGGTATTGGGATATTGTTTTTTAATATTATAGTAAGTAATTAATTGTTTTATTGTAGAATCATAATAGGTGCTTTACTAGCTACTTAGAACTTTGGAAAAGGTTGGAATTAAAAATGGATAATGTTTACTTGAGCATTATTTGTTATTTCTATCGTAAAATATAAAGTAGTTTGTAACAAGAAAACTTAAGCTAAGGGTGACACGCCGTCCATTATGACGTCTTGGGTCACATGGAAGCCAGATGTTGATGGTGTGTTGGTGTTACTGGATGCTACTTCATCATCACTTTCATCTTCGCTTGAGCTTCCGTCATCAGGTCGATCACGTGGTAAGTTTTTCGGTATTCTTCCTCAACACTTTTAACTTTACTGCACAATTTTCCCCAATCACCTTCTCCTATCATATTTACCTTTTCGTTCACTAGTTTAGTCATAAAACAATAGATATAAATGATTTTTCTTTCCTTCCATTTTAAAACATCGTCGCGAGTCGCAAAGTAAGCTGTGTATGCTGTATTTTTGGAGTGAACAAAGCGCGGGAACCAATAGCATGCAGCACAGTAATACTGGCGGATTGTTCCCCCGTCGCGCCCCCTTCGTACCAATATGTGATAAATCGCTCAGTGCCCAAGTTCAAGGCCAGCGTTCTTTATTCACCGTGCGCGCGTACATTAACCTCTAGTCAGGTGATATCAATTCAGTCATTCCTCTGCTGGTTTTATGTTTCAGTATTTTCATGATTTTTTTTTATGTAATTATCGTTTCATTTAGCTGTACTAACATGATGGCGCGTGAATAAAGCTAATAAAACGTTGTAAAAACATGATTTTTTTTCATCAGGATCGAATTTATTTGTGACCCATGATCAAAGGTATACTTGGTGCTGTCGCCTGTCTTAGTATAGAATAGAATAGAATAGAATAGAATAATTTTTTATTCAATATAGATCACATGTGTAATACTTATTGAAAGTCATTTTTTACTTTACCACTGGTTCGAAAAATAAAACCTCTGTCCTGGGAAGAACCAGCAAGAAACCCAGCGGGACTTTTTTTTTAAAGCAAATTTTACAATAATGGTTGTACTAACTATATAAGTACAAAATTTATTTTAGAAACAGCTTGGAAGCGATCACCTCATTCCCAGGGGTTATTATCAACCATGTATTCATTTATACTATAATAACCCTTTTTATACAGTTTCAACTTAACAAAACATTTAAACTTGCTAATGGAGAGAGCCTGTACACTTTCCGGGACCTTGTTGTAATAGCGTATACATTGCCCCAAGAATGAATTACTGACTCTGTGGAGTCGAGAAACTGGTATCACTAGCTTGTGTTTGTTCCTAGTGTTTACAGAATGCACATCACTTTTTTTACTAAAACTACCTTTGTTTTTGTGAACATACATTAAATTTTCGTAAATATACTGAGAGGCCAAAGTTAATATATTTATTTCTTTAAATTTATCTCTAAGAGACTCTCTCAGTTTAGGTTGTAAATAGCTCTAATGGCCCTCTTCTGTAAAACAAAAATAGTTTCTGAATCAGCCGCATGTCCCCATAACAAAATCCCATAAGACATTATGCTATGGAAATAACTGAAATAAACTAATCTAGCTGTCTCGACACTAGTGAGACCTCTAATCTTTTTTACAGCATAGGCTGCAGAACTTAGTCTGCTTGCTAGTTTGGATATATGGGGGCCCCACTGAAGCTTTGCGTCGAGAGTGATGCCAAGAAAAACAGTGGATTCAACAGGGCTCAGTTCTTCCCCATTTAAAAACACATTGGTACTCAGATTTCTATCATTCGTTGTTGTAAATTTAATACATTTAGTTTTATTTCCGTTTAAATGTAAATTATTAACGTTAAACCAATGCACTAATTTTGATATAGCATTATTCACTTCGTCACATTTAAATGATTTACGTTTAAGTTTAAAAATCAAAGAAGTATCATCAGCAAATAATACTATATCATGATTATCCTCTACAATAGAAGGTAAGTCATTAATATACACTAGAAACAAGAATGGGCCGAGAATTGAGCCCTGAGGGACACCCATTAGTACAGGTGAGCCGGAAGAACTTTTACCATTAATAATAACTTTCTGCATTCTATTACTTAAATATGAAATTATAAGTTTAAGCGCTGTGTTCTTGACACCATAGTACTGTAGCTTCCTGATTAATGTCTCATGGTGAACGCAGTCGAAGGCCTTGGAAAGGTCACAAAATATACCCAAAGCATCCTCTGAATTCTCCCATGCACAAAAAATATGTTTAATAAGCTCAACTCCAGCGTCAGTTGTTGAGCGACCCCTTGTAAAACCGAATTGATTTCTATGTAGCAATTTATTAATATTAAAGAAACTTAACATTTGATCTAAAATTATTTTTTCAAAAATTTTACTAAATGTTGGTAGTACAGAAATTGGTCTAAAATTGGCGGGGTCTAATGTACTACCAGATTTATATAAAGGTATGACTTTACTAAGTTTCATTAAATCAGGAAACACACCAGATTCGACGCTTGTATTAAATATAGTGGCTAGATAAGGTGCTATTATATCTATTATAGATAAAATAACTTTAACGGAAATCCCCCATAAATCTGCCGTTTTCTTAACATCAATAGTTTTAAAATATTTAACGATATCTTTTGGCAGTACTCTATGGAATTTAAAAGTATTTGAACAAGCCTTTACATTTTGTTTAAGCAATGATTCGGCGACAGTAGGAGAAGAGTTTAATGATTTAGTTGTCAAAAAAGGAACATCAGTAAAATGTTTCTCAAAAGCCATAGCAACTTCTTGATCAGATCGGGTTAAATTATTGTTAATATTCAATTGAAAATCCGAGTTGCGCGGTTTGACCTTGCCCGTTTCACTATTTATTATTCTCCAGGTCATTTTAATTTTGTTTGATGCAGTTTTAATTTTGTTACTTAAATGTAAAGCCTTAGCTGTGGCGCACACTTTTTTAAATATTTTAGAATATGTTTTTACATAATCTCTAAATATAACACTACTATTATATGATCTTTCATTATAAAGCTCGTATAACTTTCGCCTACTCTTAAGCTTTAGTTTTCGGGAGCGTTCCAAAAATACCCTGTATATATATATATATATATATATATATATATATATATATATATATATATATATATATATATATATATATATACTATGTAGTGGCGGTGTAATAATATCCTAATACCCCATATAGTCCTATGACAAATGAGCACACAGACCACATGTTGGTTTAGTGACAAAGAAGCAACTTACGAAATTTGAAACCAGTAGTTGGCGCTGCAGTTTCTAATAAATTTTGTATTTACACTATAAAGTACTGAGTAAAATTCATCGCACCGCCTACCGGAAAGTTGGGAACAATGTCAGCCGGGCCAGTTTTTGAAAATATAAAGAAGCCAATACGTACCTTATGCAAGTGAACGTGCGAGTCGGCAGGAGCCGTGTCGGTTTCTCCTGCAACATAACAACGCTATATTATACACCAGTACCAGCTATTGAAAACCGGTCTCAAAAACACGGTTGTATTTTTTATTTTTTCACACGAAGAGCCATACTGTAGTTATATTACTCGAATGGGTCGAGTCGACCGTGGTAGGGGAACGCTCTCACAGCATACTAGCCAAGTATAAAATTTGTATTTATTATTTTATTTGGTTGTACATTTCGGTTCTAAGAAGACCCACTTTTCGGTGGTTCCGGTTCTGGTTTCAGTTAAGATTTTGTTTTGGTATCAAAACGTTAGCTACCGGTTTTGGTTCTGATATCGAACTGCTAGCTACCGGTTTTTCTACCGACTTCAAAAAGGAGACGGTACTCAATTCGACTGTATGTTTTTTTATGTGTTACCTCATAACTTTTTACTGGGTGAACCGATTTCGATGATTCTTTTTTTATTTGAAAGCTGGTGCTACACATGTAATCCCATATAAGTATAATTTATTTTTATTTAAAAATAATATTTATAATTTATTAATAAAAAAAATTAAAAACCTTTGGTCAAGATCTGACCAATAGTTTTTGAGTTATTCTTAATAATTTATATTGAAGTCGGTTGTAAATTTTTTTTAACTTTAAATTATTATTTTACTGGTATTATTGAAACCTTTTCAATTCCCTCTATCAGTTATTATTATAGATAAATATAGGTGAATTCGAAAAGGAAAGACGGATCTTTTAACTGTGTAAGATGTCATTGAAGCAGAAAATTTTTGCAGTAAATTTAATTTATATTATAAATTCGGGGAAAAGTTTCTTCGTATTTTATATACAAATTCACGACATTTTATTTTCAAAGTTTAATTACATTTAATTATAATATATATGTGCCATTTTGTTCGATAACTTGTTGCCATCTTGTACGAGGGCGGCACTGAAAATTTCGGGAATCAAGGAAGTGACACAACATTACTATTTAAAAATGTATTTATTGCTTTTCGAAGTATTCTCCGCGAAATTTGACACATTTTTCCATACGATGGAACCAATCATTGAAGCAACCATTCCATTCGGAAGTTGGGGTCTCCAAAATGGCCGTTTTGTAGGCGTCCACAGCTTCTTCAGGTGATGAAAATCTCTGTCCACGTAATTTATTCTTTATTTTAGGGAAAGTATAGAAATCATTAGGGCTTAGGTCGGGGCTGTACGGCGGATGGTCTAATTTTCTTGCTCTAAAAACTCTTTTGTTCTGTGTGCGGTGTGAGAACTCGCATTGTCGTGATGGAGGATGATGCGGCGGTTGCAGTTCTCTTTACGGAGTTCAGAAACGACCTGTGGCAAACAAATGCTAGCATACCATTCTGCATTAACCGTTCTTTGTCCCTCAAGAGGAATAGTCGTAACATGGCCGGTTTTGGAGACAAACGTGGCCACCATTTTTTTTGCAACACTCCGTGAACGAACAATTTTTGTTGGCTTTAACTCATTTTCGAACACCCAAACTCGTGACTGGTTTTTTGTTTCGGGTTAGTACGCGTATATCCAGGATTCGTCACCTGATACGATGTTGTATACAGCATTTGAGGATCCTGCGTGGAATCTTTCGAGAGTTCTGACGCACCAAGTAACGCGAGCTGCTTTTTGCTCTTCACAGAGCGAATGCGGTATCCATCGGGAAAACAACTTTTTTACACCTAATTGTTCATGCAAAATTATTTGTATTTGACTCATGCCAATCTCTAAAGTTGCCTGAATTTCGCGATATGTCACATGTCGATCTTCCTCAATCAGCTTAAGCACAGCATCAACATTTTCTTGGGTGACTGCAGTTTTTGGACGACCTTGACGGGGATCATCACTGAGCTTGACACGTCCACGTTGAAATTCAGCAAACCAGCGATAAATTGTGGTTTTGGATGGGGCTTCATTACCAAATGCAGAAATCATCCGGTCAACACACTGTTTTTGTGTTAAACCACTTCGAAAGTCGTAATAAATCATCGCTCTTGAATTTTCTCGAGTCAATTCCATTTTCTCAACGACTAAACAAGTTTGACAAAACCTTGTGACAAGACCGAGAATCTTTTTTTAAATAAATAAATGGTATTCGATTTTTAAAACCAAGGAGTTTTCAATTAAAAAGATTTTAATATGACAGGAACAGTGGAAATATTCCATTCCCGATACTTTTAGTGCAGCCCTCGTAAGTAGTGACATAATCCCTAATCTTGAATTCTGTTGATCAATTCCGGCAGTTTTCTCTCAATTTCTCGGCGGTAAAAGCTCATAATAAACGATGCCCTCGCAATCCCACCATTCACACAGCATCACCTTATTGCGTGTTAATTCGGGTTGTGCTACAGTCTGTGGAGCTTGACTACCCATTGATCATGATTTTTTTCGCACGTTCTTGTCGTAGGTGATTCACTTTTAATCGCCAAATGATCAATCTTTTCAACAATTTTTCAACAAGTTTTCAAAAAGTTTCAACAGGGAATCGCAAATGAGTACAAGATTCATTAGGTTTCTTTCAGTGAGCTCGTGTGGTACCCAAATATTGAGCTTTTTTGTATAACCAAACTTTTTTAAATGGGTCAAAATTGTATTGTGGTCAATCCCCAATTCTTCAGTTATGTGTAACTACTAATATCTTGCTTCACTTTTTCAAAAATGGCATCGACTTTATCCGTATGACGGCGACCAGAGCGAGCTGCATCTTTGATATCAAAATTCGTGGACTGCAAACGCTTGGACCAACTGTGTGCTACTTTTACTGACACTCCATTAGGTCCATAAACGTCAAAACTTTTCTTTACGGCTTGAGTCGCATTATTCCCTTTTTTGTAATACTTCAGAATGTATCGAATTTCTTCGTTAGATTCACTCATTTCGGCGGACAGAAAAACAACTGAAAAATGGCGCGAGTGTTTTTTTTATTTTTCTTACTGAGCTATATGTATTGATGTAAGGCCCTTTTTACTGGAAATGAGGCATTCCATTTTAGTCCTCACGGGTGACAAGGCATCTGCATTTTGATTAGTAATAGAGGATTGATGTAGATGTCTATGGGCCGCAGCAAGCACTTACCATCAGGTGGACTGTGTGCTCGTTTGTCACCCATATCCTATAAAAAAAAATCAAAACCAGCCAGATACAAACAGTACGACCACAGAGATTTTTCTTCAATTTTATACAAACAAAATACGAAGAAACTTTTTTCCCGCCCTATTAAATTGGATATCGGATTTTGTAACAGTGTTCTGTAAAATTGCCATCGTTTTTTTTATAGGATAAGGTGACAAACGAGCACACAGTCCACCTGATGGTAAGTGGTTGCTGTGGCCCATAGACATCTACATCTAACTTCGATTACGAATCAAAATGCAGATGCGTGCGGGCTAAGATGGAATGCCCCGTTTCCAGTAAAAAGGGTCTCCGGTTCTCTGCACTCACCATACGAAACAGAGCAGCGTTACGCTGTTATTTTACAATGGCATTCTGTGAGAGCGTGGTCCTTCCCCGGTCGAACCGACCCATTCGTGCTACAACCATAATATAGCTGCAGCATGGCTCTATCACGTAAGTAAACATTGTCTGGAGAAGCCAGAATGCTGTACAAAATGGTCCAAATTGGACTTCACAAAAATGTAAATACAATGGGGGTGTATGTATAATAGTTTTACAAAACCTTCTTAAAAAAAAAATCAATAGAAACTCATAATCGTGCCACTTGCCTGGATCAGAGTTGAACGTCATGAGGTGGGGATGCGAAGTCGCGTGCGCGTTCACGTTTGTGTTTGCGTGTGCGTTCGCGTTAACGTTTGGTTTGGAGTGTGTCTGTGCGTTTGCTTGCACATTGGCTGGCGCGTGCTTTTGCGTGTGTATTTGAGTGTGTGTTTGCGTGTGTGTCTGGGTGTGTGCCTGTGGGTGGGCTTGTGTGAGCGGCGAGGTGCCGGAGATTTCCTCAGGGATCGCTTCGCAGGACACTCGCATGTCGCTCTTCTTTGCCGCTTTCTTAGTTGCGTGTAACGTCATCGCCGCCGTGCTGTAATATAGTTATAAAATCCATTTTTCAACTGTGTTTTTCAATATAAATAACGGTAGAATGAAATAGGATAGAACAGAATAACTTTTTATTCAATATAGATTACCTTTACCGTTGAATCCTATTAAAGTCCATTGCTGAACATAGGCCTCCTTCATAGATTGGCTCATAGGCAGGGTATTTGTCATAGTTGCCACGCTTGGCAAGCGCTGATTTGTTATCGTCTGTCGCCTCTTGCGACACCCACGGGACAATATGAGGTGATGGGAAACGGATATCCTTATACCCCCAATACACGGTATTCAATATAGATTAAAAATACAAATTGGATTGAAAGTCATTTTTTACTTTTACCACTGCACTGGTTCGGATAAAATCTCTGTCTTGGGAAAAACTAGCAAGAAATTCAGCGGAAAATTTTTTCCAAAGTAAAAATACACAGTAAAAAACATAGCTTGTATAATGACTTACAAAACTCATGAAAGAAACAGATCCAAAGTGATCACATTATTCCATGCTATCAACCATGTTTTATACGTTACTAGTTAGTATACGTGGCATGACAAACATCAAAATTTAATCGTTAAGGTACATATAAAAGAAAAACCACGATTAACTTGCAGCGTCTATATAGTTTTGAGAGTAACAGAAGTATCTACTCACGTGGGCTCACAACGGGGCAACAGTATCATCTCGTCGGGGTCCACGGCTATCTCGTCTTCTTGCTCCCGCGCGGTCAGCTTCCACGAAGACGACATCTCGGGCGACGAGTTGGACCGCCGCACCGGATGTCGCGATTTGCCCTGAGATTACCGTTGAAAACACACGTGCAATGTTAGGACCTGTTGCAGATAGTTCACAATTATCGTGACAATTGTTGGGCAGGTACAGTGAAGTGAGTGAGATGACTGAGACTGAGATGAATCCAAATGTACCACTCAATGATGAATGAATGAATGATGATTGATTGAATGAATGATGAATACGACTCACGGGAAAGAGAAAGGGTTAAAAATATATAAATTGGTAAGTCTTCTAAATATATCTGTGTATTTGCTTATATTTGTATGTATTTGCTGGTATGTGTATGGCCTACAAGTACGAGGGTGGATTGAAAAGTACTCGGCCTAACACAGATCCATTCAATTCTAAAAATCAAATCTACCCACATTATTTAGTTCAGTTCAGACTAGTTCATTGTGTGAAGTTCGAAACGTGTGCGATAATTAGTTGTGATTTTATAAATTTATTAACAAAGTAATCGGACATAATTTCCGCGAATGGAGCAAATCGAGCAGCGTGCCGTCATTAAGTACCTCCATAAGAAGGGGCTATCATCAAAAGCCATCCATGATGACATGGTCAGTACATTAGGCGATTGTGCTCTGTCATATTCATCCGTCAAAAAATGGATAGCAGAATTTAAGCGTGGTAGAGAGAGTGTGAAAGATGAACCCCGCTCTGGAAGGCCTTCGACGTCAACTACTGACGAAAATATTAAAAAAGTACTTGATTTAACAATGGGAGACCGCAGATTAAAAATTAGAGAGATAGCCGAGATTATAGGCATCTCTTATGAACGAACTCAAAACATCATTGTCAACGAGTTGGGTTTCCACAAGGTGTCTGCGAGGTGGGTTCCGCGACTGCTTTCAGTTGAACAAAAAAGGACGCGATTGACTATTTCACGCGACTGTTTGGAGTTATTTGAAGCCAATGCAGATGATTTTTTGAATCGTTTTGTTACTATAGACGAAACATGGGTTCATTACTGTACACCGGAAACAAAACAACAATCAAAACAGTGGAGAAGACCTGGTTCACCACCCCCTAAAAAGGCTAAGTCGATTTTGTCGGCAAATAAGGTGATGGCTTCAGTATTCTGGGACTCGAAAGGTGTGATTATGATTGATTATCTTGAAAGGGGTCAGACTATAAACTCTGATTACTACTGCACCTTACTACGTCATTTACGTGAGGAAATAAAAGAAAAACGTCGAGGAATGCTCAGAAGAAAAGTCCTGTTTCATCAAGATAACGCCCGTGTTCACACGTCAGTACAGTCAATGGCTGAAATTCACAACTGTGGCTTTGAACTGTTACCGCATCCGCCGTATTCACCTGATCTGGCACCATCAGACTTCTTTCTGTTCCCTAACCTAAAAAAGCACTTGGGAGGTCAAAGATTTTCGACAAACGACGAGGTCAAAGCAGCTGTAGACGCATATTTTGACTCTAAGAAAGAATCATTTTTTTTCAACGGTCTAAATGCTTGGAAGGGGAGGTGGCAAAAGTGTATTGAACTTGATGGTGATTATGTAGAAAAATAAAAATATAACTGATTTAGTATGTGTTTATTTTCTTGGTTAGGCCGAGTACTTTTCAATCCACCCTCGTAATCTATATCTACACAAATAAATAAAATTGAAGTGTCTGTTTGTAATGTCAAAATAACAGCTATTTACTAATTGCATATGAAATTATATATGATACTTATAACATTAACACAATTTTTAAAGTGTTTGTATGTCTGTCAGTCTGTTTGTTCCGGTTAATTTCCAAAACGGCTGGTCCGATTTTGACGGGACTTTCACTAGTAGATAGCTCACGTTATAAGAAGTAACTTAGACTGCTTAAATTTTGAGAAAAAATATTAGGTGTCCGTGCAACAAAATTACCGCCCAAAACTAAACGCGGACAAAGTCGCGGGGAACAGCTAGTAGCGAAAATAAATTCAAAATTAATTGAGTACTTTTATCTATCTCTCGGGTGAGCGTTACAATGATTAGTTACATCTTTATTTCTGAACTCTTTCATTTCACGTTGCTATGGTATTTTGAAAGTTTAATTGATTAATAAGTATAAGAGGTTGATAGCAAATTTATCAAGAATCATTTCTTGCCTACACACTTTTCATGTATCGTGTACGTTTTTCTTTAAAACTGAAAAAAAAAACCGCTCATAATATACCTACAGATAAAATAAAAGCACTCCATTAATTATGACAATTTTTCCATACATTACTATCAAATATAATATTTGATTGCAATTATAAAATGCTTGAACTAGGTATCATGTCATGCCACGCATCTCGGACACGTGATGACGCGGGTGAAACCGCGAAATTATTAGGCGCTGTGGCTCTATATACTTAATATAGATTGCTTATTTTATTATGCTTAGTTTTCCCCGAGTGGTCATGCAGCGATCACTCAAGAGTTCAGCTTCGAACGTGTGTAACTCGAAAATTATCCCACGGGAACGAAATACCTGAATAAACGGTATCTAATAAACGGGATAACGGTTATTTGACAGCACCGTGGCGCAGTGGCTTAGCAATGAATTGTTGCACTGAGAGCCGCGGGTTCGAATTCCGCACGGAACAAGTATTTGTATGGCCTACAAATAACTGTTCCGGGTCTGGATGTTGTAAACTGCCTCCACGATACAGGAGAAAATCCTAGTGTGGGGGTAACGTTATTTTAAAAAATGAAAAAATTCGATCCCCGTCGGCACCAATGAAATTGTTGCAATTTTATATAATAGTAATCGTATATAGAGTTAACTTTTTTTACTTTTATAATTATATTATATTACAGACGAAAATTTTAAAATTTTGTCTGTCGTCCAAAACGCATCACCTCTTTCAATTATATGAATTTCCATGCCGTCTTTTGTCTTTGGCGTCCAAATTACAAAATAGCAAAACTTTTTGTTTCGAATAAAACTCGGATAAGCGCGCGTCACCGCCCGTGCATGTGTGTGTAAGCGTCGTCCTCCCGCACCGCACCGGGGGAAACATTATTCAGTGAGATGCACGATAATTCATAGTAACATGCGCGAGTAAAAAAATACGAAAAGGCCTTTGGAAGAAGGGGTTTTATGAAAAAACCACTGCATAAATCAATTACAAATAAAATTTATTGAATTGTTCGATAATTGAACTGTGTCGGTACCGACTTTGTTGTGGAAATTTTACATTTCTTTTATTACTAATTTACGCCCAAAGTTGTGTTAAAATTGGCAATAAAAACAATCTTTGGTAGCTCGTAACTTTTTAATAACATTTTATTTTCCTATTCTGTTTCCGTACAGACAAATTTAATAATGAGACAAAACGATATCATGTTTAACTTTGGATGTACACTGTCAAACAGCGGAGTAAAACCCCTCCGAAATTTCTATGGAAATAATGTCGACTAGTGTCACCTTAAGTATTATGTTAGCATCGAAACAAAACGACAGAAATTGCTTCCATACATTTCATTGCCGACTACGTATCGTTATGCGCTAAGCGTGTCTCATGGTACGGGGTGGGGTGAAGGAAGCGGTCATTCAGAGATAACAAACCTGTTTCGACACGGTTCGCGGCCTCACGTCGTGCGTATTTGCGAGAGCGGGCAGACCAGGACTCATCATAGTTTGAGATTTAAAATTATTTTCGGTTATAGCTGTTGTTTTCATTTTTATTAAATTTGTTTTGTTTGTTGTATTGTTACTTTTTGTATTAATGTTTTTGTTATTGTTTTGTGCCGTTTTGTATATTATCACCGGTATGTAATCGAGTCTATCGACATTAAAATCTTATAAAGATTTTATGTCACCACGAAATAAGCGGCAAGTGACGCATATTTCGGAAACCGAAAAGAGAATGATTGTAAGCGTATACAAATATGTAAAAGAAACGTGGTCTAGTAACGTATATCCTATATAGTTTTATTATCAATGTGGTGGACTCAGGCACGTGGTCATCATCAGAAAATGATTCTGAAATAAATACAGAAGAATAGTCTGTCAAGTGTCTCTGAAAATCTATTACGAGAAGTTTTATACAGGCTGTCCCAGTAATGGTGGATAATCTGGTACGTACGTGTTCGGGCAGGGGGGAGGTGGCCTCGGTTTCCTAAAAAAAAATTCTATCCCGAACGGTTCGGGGTCTACGCCAAGTTTTATAAAATTCTGAAAATTCGTACTTCTGCTCACATTTGTGGTCATCACGTCCGCAGTTTAATGGCTAGATCGGATTTTTTTCTTTTAATGTGTTCCCTAATAATGGTGTTTCTAAACTACTCTTAAAAGTTTTCAACTACTTTGGGTAGTATTTTACAGGACTGCACTAAACACATAAGTTTAAATTTTTTACTTTATTTAACTGCTAAGTTTGAGCACCTGTGTTGAAAAAAAAAACGTACAGGATCTGTGTGGCTAACCATTTAAAAAGTTTGCCTATATCATAAGGATTCTAAAACATTAGCATACTATGTACTTAATGTCATTACTTACTGAGCTATAGCCGTTAATGTGTAAAAGTAGGCATTTCATTACAAAATTACAAAATTATTGGCAGATAGTTTTTTTTAACATTGCATGTCTTTATTAGGTAAGTACATTTGTTGCCCTTGAAAATTTTACTTTACTACCTGCTCGCCTTGTTTGAACCAATTCTAAGCTGTGTGAGCGAGACAAACGGTGCTTAGGATTAATGTGAGTAAAAATGATCGACAAATACTCCATTGTATGAATTCGTGCTTGGAATTCGTGTTTGGTTATTGTAAAATATGGTGCTCTATTATTTCTGACTTTTGGCTACAAAATTCTATTTCGCATTCTACTGGACTCTTGACTTGTGCATTTTGATTGGATTTTGATTGATGCGAAATAGAGTTTTGTATCCAAAAGACAGAAATAATAGAGCACATGCGATGTCGAGATGGTCGAGATACGCACTAACCATATTATACAATAACCAAACACGAATTCCAAGCACGAATTCATACAATGGAGTATTTGTCGATCATTTTTACTCACATTAATCCTAAGCACCGTTTGTCTCGCTCACACAGCTTAGAATTGGTCCAAACAAGGCGAGCAGGTAGTAAAGTAAAATTTTCAAGGGCGACAAATGTACTTACCTAATAAAGACATGCAATGTTAAAAAAAAACTATCTGCCAATAATTTTGTAATGAAATGCCTACTTTTATACATTAACGGCTATAGCTCAGTAAGTAATGACATTAAGTACATAGTATGCTAATGTTTTAGAATCCTTATGATATAGGCAAACTTTTTAAATGGTTAGTCACACAGATCCTGTACGTTTTTTTTCACCACAGGTGCTCAAACTTAGTAGTTAAATAAAGTAAAAAATTTAAACTTATGTTTAGTGCAGTCCTGTAAAATACTACCCATAGTAGTTGAAAACTTTTAAGGGTAATTTAGGAACACCATTATTAGGGAAAATATTAAAAGAAAAAAATCCGATCTAGCCACTAAACTGAGGACGTGATAACCACAAATGTGAGCAGAAGTACGAATTTTCAGAATTTTATAAAACATGGCGTAGACCCCGAACCGTTCGGGATAGAGATTTTTTTTAGGGAACCGACGCCACCTCCCCCCTGCCCGAACACGTACGTACAAGATTATCCACCATTACTGGGACATCCTGTATATACTCCAAGGTTGACTGCTAAAGAAGGCTTAGCGTTAAAAGTTCACCTTTTTACCCGACTGCTAAGAAGTGATTATGTTTTGTACAACTACCTACCTATCTACGTAATAATGAAAATTGTAATAACTCCTATGATTTATAAATAATAAATTTAAAATGTTAATATGCTTTTTAATTCATATAAGTACAGGATACTCTTCTTTCTTCATAATATAATAATAGACACAGGGCCTGCGAAGAACTTCGCACTTGGCACTCTTATCTTTCACACTGATGATGTATGTAATGATACAAGGATAAAAAAATAAAACGTAAAAAAAAAGTTGGCTACCCGGATGATATCGTCAAAGGTCAATCAATGCACGTTTTTCCGCCTGCCCTAGAAACGTACTATAAATGATCAAACTTACAATGTCAGTGTTAAGGATAATAGGAAAAAGGATTTAGTTAGAGTTAATATTCAGATTTTATTTCTAATATTCAGATTAAAATCTAAGATAATATAATTTATTTTAAAATCTTACACCCAAGGCCATGGCCGTTTTTCTCCCCTATACTACTGGTGGAACATATAATATTTAGGAAACAAAAGTGTATTAAGTAAATTATTCTGTTGTGTGTGTGGTCGTGTATAGTAATATGTTATCGTGTGCGGTGGTGTGTGGTCGTGTGTGGTGGTGTGTGTGGTCGTGTGTGGTGGTGTGTGGGTGTGGTGATGTGTTTTGATGTGTGGTGGGGTGTGGTGATTTGTGGTGGGGTGTGGTGGTGTGTGGTGGGGCGCACCTCTGGTACGACGAGCAGCAGGTCGTCGTCGTCGGTGGTGCTGGACGAGCTCTGGCGCTGCGGCGACCCGGGTATGTTGATCGGCTGCGTGCTCATGCTGCGGGATAAGCACACACACGTTACTTACTATTGGTTGTTCCGTTGGTCTAGTAGTCAAGAAGTTGGTGGTGTATCACCCCCGTGCCTCTGAAGCACGTAAAACAATTGGGGTCCTGCGCTTGATCCCTCTCCGGTTGTGTCGGTTTACCGTCCCATTGGGCAATGAGAGTGAGGGAATATAAAGTGCACCTGTGCTTGCGCATACAATATTCGCACTTTAATCCTGTTCTGCGCAGATGGGTAGTTTCCGTTGAAGACTGGCCGCCGTGACCGCAATTCGTTCTTGAGGACATTATTATACTAAGTGTTAGCACCATCTTTCTACCCCAGGAGTCTGTCTGGGTAGGTACTACCCTCTTACATACGTCTGCCGCCACGCAATAGTGCATGCACAGCTGTTTTTCGCTCTGAAGAGTATAGAGGGGGGGGGGGTGTAATTACTAGCTGTCAGGTTTTCCATTTTAGTCTTCAGGGGGTGACAACAACTTTGTTTGGCTGCAGGTGTCCTGGGACTGCAACAGTCACCATCAGGTGGAATGTAAATTCGTTTATTGCTTTCATTTTATAAACAAAAAATTATATAACTACCATCACGTACTTTGAATTTTAAAAATTGATAAGGCAAAATAGGTATACAAAACATTTATATTCTACTGCTATCGTAACAAATTTAACAAAATCGAACCTTGTTCACTCAGAACAGTTTGGCAGTACGATAAGAAATTCTTTGATCGATTTCTTAAAATATTAGATTAAATGTGTGAATAATATTTATAATAATGTTTTAACTTAATGATCTATAAGTTTAAAAAGGATTTACTATATGTTAATTTGATCTGTGCTTTGTAATATTTTTCTTCTACTGCTGAACTGGCTCAATTTATTTTGTCTGTCTTCGTTTGAGTTGTTATCGTCATTGACTGTCTGCTGGTTCAAGCTGCCGTTAAAATCTCCCAAACACAACGCCATATGACGCATCGACATATTCTGAAGAGTTTTTAAACAAATTATTATGAAGTACATATTTTTTTAGACACTGGCAAAAGTAGAATTGTACGAGTCCTTACCAAAGAAAAAAAACGATGGTAAAATTGTGTTCTTTGGAAACTGTTTTATACGTGGTAGAGCCATGCTGCAGCTATATTAGTAGTTTAGTTGTAGCACGAATGGGTCGGCTCGACCGAAGGAGGACCACGCTCTCACAGAATACCAGCGTAAAATGGCAGCTTTACACTGTTGTGTTTCGTATGGTGAGTGTAGAGAACCGCAGATCCATTTTACTGGAAAATAGGCATTCCATCTTAGTCCCCACGGGTGACCACGCATCTGCATTTTGATTCTTTATTGAGGATAAATGTAGATGTCTATGATTTACAGCAACCACTTACCATCAGGTGTGCTCTTTTGTCATCCTATCCTACAAAAAAAGTGCAATTTTCACAATTTTTGACTTAATGAAATCTATGTGAAGGAATGCGCACGTATAAATTTGACTATACGTGCATACGTCTGCGTGTGTTTGCGCGTGCGTGCATACGTGTGCGTGTGTCTGTGTGTGCGTGCGTGAATACGTGTGCGTGTGTGTCTGTGCGTGCGTGCTTACGTGTACGTGTGTCTGTGCGTGCGTGCATACGTGTGCGTGTGTCTGTGCGTGCGTGAATACGTGTGCGTGTGTTTGTGCGTGCGTGCTTACGTGTACGTGTGTCTGTGCGTGCGTGCATACGTGTGCGTGTGTCTGTGCGTGCGTGAATACGTGTGCGTGTGTTTGTGCGTGCGTGCTTACGTGTGCGTGTGTCTGTGCGTGCGTGCATACGTGTGCGTGTGTGTACGTGTGCATGAGTGCGTGTGCGTGTGTGCGTGTGCGTGCGCACGTACGTACCGCTGCGGCTGCGGCTGGTGCGGCAGGATGCAGTGCGACGCGGCGTGCGGCGCCTTCTTCTCGCCCGCCACCACTGAGTCCGAACTGTAACCAACGCACGCGTTTCATAAACAAACATCCTCAAATTTTTATAAAACAACCCTATCAATACGGGCGTGAAATCTTAAACTTTTAATAAAACGTTAAAAACTTCAAAGAACTAAAAATAATATTTATTTCCACATAATAACTTCTGCAGTTGGCGATAAGACAGTATAATATAGATTATATAAAAATTAAAACCCAGTAGCTCTATTATTGTAGCAAGAATGGATCGGCTCGACAGAACAAAGACCACGATCTCGCAGAATACTAGCATGAAATAGCAGCTCAATGCTGCTGCGTTTTTTATGGTGCATGTAGAGAACCGCATACCGTTTTAATGCTAACGAGACATTCCTTTTTCAGCTGCTTAGTAAAAGACACATAAAAATGTCTAGTCAGAACATCCACTTACTATCAGGTGGACTGTGTGCTCGCATGTCACCCTTATTCTATAACTTTTTTTTATAGGATAAGGCTGACAAACGAGCACACAGTCCACCTGATGGTAAGTGGTTGCTGCGGCCCATAGACATCTACATCTATAAAAAAAATATAGGATTAAAGCAAATAAAAATTTACAGTGAGAACATATTTTTGAGTGTCAGTATAGAGTGCGCTAATTAAACAAAAGAACAACCTGGACTTGTGCAGATCACCAGCGGTCTCGTCGCACCCACGCACCGAATCTTCGCCGACCTGGAACAAAATTTAGCCATGTCACATTCAGCTGTCACCATACTAAAGTCTGGTACCGACACTAAACTACCTTGCATATCGCTGCAATCAATATCCTCTTAGCCCCTCCCAACACCTCATCTTACATGAGGATTCATTTAAATTTTCATAGCAACACCTTGTTTCTGTGCTACTTGCACTTTATGAAGTGTTGTTTAGAAAATTCTAAGGCTCTAATACTATGATTTCAGTAGCGAGCCTTATAGATTTGCTAGTTACTGGCTGGTTCTTCTACAGAAATTCTCGTTGTGGTGTTTATATATTTTAGGGAAACTCTCTAAAATTCTTCAGAATTGCAGAACATCACATCTTTGATAAGACAACGCCATCTAATTGGTTTCGTCGGTTAACCTTTTCGTCGAACGAAGCAAGGTTTTCGAGGGAGATATATACTGCTGCACATAGGGAAGCCCACAATAGATTACTTTAAATTGGGAATATTTGAAATAGTTCCCAAGTCGGTAGGTGTGTTGGCAACTGCAGTTTTTGTCCATAAATCCTCGTCGCCAATCAGGTAGTCTTCGGGGTGAACTGGGTTCCCTTATCCGACATGTTTAAAATCTTCTAGTGCACAGCCCTTGAGACTTTCACACACCTTAAATTTATTTAGTCCTTCGAGCTGGATTTAGCTGGCTGGACCTTAGTGTTATACTATTGCAATAATAAATATACTCCAAATTTAAATTATATATATTGTAGTGAAGGTGGGAAAATCAGTTGATGTTCTAATTCAGCCGAATGACTTAAAAGATGTTTTTCGTTCCAATTACGTAACTGGTAAAACGTCAATTATAGCTGAATTAAACTCTACAATACTCTAGGATACATTGTTAAAGTCGGTCATTTTATTTAATAGGAAACAAAGCAAAGATAACAAACTCAATACTACGCACTTGGGTACTCATGCAGTAAAAACACCTGTATATATATCTGAAAATCTTACCAGTAGAACTAGAAAACTATTTGTTTCGGATAAAGAATTTGCTACGAAAAAAAAATTTAAATATTGCTGGATATCCTATGGCCAAGTATACCTAAGGAAGAATGACGGTGACCTACGCACTAGAATTAATTCGGAGCTTGATTTTATTAAGTTGGAAAAAGAAAGATAAATTATGAACAAAATTTTACACTAACACTATTTACACACAAACCTTTACGCACTAACATTAATAATAATCATACAAGTGATTTTCTGCGATACATACTGCCTACTCCTTGGCTTGAGTTGAATCAGTACAAAATATTAAATTGCATAATATCTTACTCAAACAAGATCTTAATTACTCTTACTGTTTATAATAACTTGAGCACACACCACATTTATAGGATGTCTATGAGCTTAACGTATTATTTGACGATGACGCACAGTATAATATATAAATATTCGCTGCGAATCAAATAATAGATTTACAAAGAAATATTGACTCCTTTTCCGTATCAGAATATGCTAAAATTGATATAGACGACGGCCGGTCCCTCATAAATAGCCCCAATCATTACCTAACAATTTTGAACCAAAATATTCGTAGCATATCACGAAATATATCTGGATTAGAAACCCTCATGGCTAGGTCGAAAATTGATTGGGATGTGGATTGTCTTGACCGTATGCTGGCTAAAAGCTAATTCCGACATACCTTCATTGCATAGTTATCGTACAATTGCGACAACCTCTAACAGTTCACAAAATGAAGGCATTGTAATCTATACTAAAAATTTTGTAATGGAGGAACCAGAGTTTTCTGAAGCAAATTGTCTTATATTAAAACTTAATATTGATGTTGTTATTATTGCAATTTATCGCCCTCCTTCTTTCAGAAATATCTCCCTTTCCTTAAACTCATTGAATAAAATTCTCTCTAAATTTGCCACATTCACTAATGTTATTTTAACAGGGGACATAAATGTAAA
Organism: Parnassius glacialis; assembly: GCA_033319125.1. Lineage (NCBI taxonomy): Eukaryota > Metazoa > Arthropoda > Insecta > Lepidoptera > Papilionidae > Parnassius > Parnassius glacialis. The sequence continues at coordinate 55,744,125 of JAVANC010000005.1, forward strand.
TATTAAAGGTAATAAATTAGAGGCAAATGCATGCGAATATCTAGAACTAGCAGCTTACCATGGCTTACTTCCAGCACATTCCTTGTCTACGCGTCATGGAAATTGCCTCGACCACATTTTATTAAAAAGCAAATTACATGCATTTACTTATTGTAGTGTTTGCACAAATACACAAACATACATTTATATATAAGTCACAGTCTCGAGCGCACCGCGTCAGTTACACGAGAGCCTCGGGCGATAGTGGACGTGTTTAGTTAAGTGCGTGTCGAGCCTGTGTTACACTACAGTGAATAGAGAAGATAGCAGACAATACAAATGGCGATGAGGAAAAAGATAAGTACCTATTTAGCATAAAGATATAATCAAAAATAGGTTAGCAATGTGCAACTATTAGCATTGCAATTGTAAATTAATTCCTGGAGTACCCGCGGGAAAAAAAAACTGTGGATTATGAATTATGATTTATTGTCTTAACCCCGTTATGATCATTTTAATAATTTATATAAATTATATGTTCGCATATGACCACGTTTATGGTGTGCAAAAATTTATTTTCTTCATGTCTTTAAGTTATTTATTATTATAATATTAAAGAATTTATAGATGATAATAGCCCCTGGAAGTGAGGTGATCGCTCCCAAGCTATTTCTAATTTGTTGTGTTGTTAATTTGTGTAACATACATGATTGTAAGCTGTTATTTAAAAAAAAAGTCCCGCTGGGTTTCTTGCTGGTTCTTCCCAGGACAGAGAATTTTTTTCGAACCAGTGGTAATTATACAAAGGAGTGACTTTCAATAAGTATTATTTATAATCTATATTGAATAAAAAAAGTTTCTGTTTCTGTAGCAATGATAAAATAATGATTTATTTTAACATATGTCTATTAGCACAACTTTTATTTAAAAATATTTTGATGGAAAAATAGTAGATGTAACTAATCACTACTCTCGATTCGAACCGAAATACAATGTCGTTAGCTAAATTTTAGTGACATTTTACATGTAGGTGTGATATTTATCGCCTTTAATGAAAATACTATTTTACCGCTTTCAGGGCATATATGTCTTACAAAAAATCGTGGACACTTCACGATTTCTGTAAATTGCATAGTAGGTAACTAGTAATACTGTTAATGCGCATTATAGGTATTGAATTCACCCAAAGCCTAAATGGCACAGCAATGGAAGTAGTCGGTATAACAAATAAACCGAAAGAGAAGGGCGAGTGTTTTGGAACATATTACTATCATGGAATTGAGTTTGGGTACTAAGATACCATCATTAAACTGAGTTGGGTACTAAGATACCATCATTAAATTGAGTTGGGTACTAAGATACCATCATTAAATTGAGTTGGGTACTAAGATACCATCATTAAATTGAGTTGGGTACTAAGATACCATCATTAAATTGGACTTTGGGTACTAAGTTACTACCATTAAATTGGACTTTGGGTATTAAAATATCAGCATTAAATTGGAAATAAAAATATAAGGAACTGTTTCAGTTTGCCCCTAAAATAATAATAATAATGATACCGTTATCAGTTTTAATGTGATAGCACATCTATGGCTATAAGGTGTGAAAAATGGAAAAGGTCTCTACTAATCTATCTGGACGCAGCTGAAGTTACATCAGCACTCAAGTAACGAGCTACGCTATTGTATTTTGGTGGCTCTGGGATACAAGAAATATTCTACAATTTACCGGTTGCCAATGTCGAATCACCAGAAACCGTTGATGCATTTAAAGTAGCCATAAAAAAAAAACTCTACGAGTATTTTCAACATAAACGGAGCAAAGTTTATGAGCGGCATGTTTTCGATTGCTAAAACATGAAAAAGGAGAAAAATTTGGGAAGTTTTTGATAAGATTGCGTCAACAGGCCGAAAAGTGTGCATTTGAAAAGCAAGATCATCATCTCATAGATCAAATTGCGGAAAAGTGTAATTCGAAATTGCGCAAGAACCTTATATCTAACAAAACGTGGGAAGAGTTAAAAAGCAAAAAAGTATATGCTTTTAATCAAATGTAAAGACAAGCAAGACATTATTAGCATATAGTAGTAACTCTCCTTTGGCAATAGAGGGTGCATTTGAAACTATACTCGAAGTCGATGGACGAAAGGAACATACAACCATTTACGTGATTTCGGGGGGTACTAGAGACCTGTTGAGTAAGAACACAGCAGTCCGTCTAGGTGTCTTAAAACTTGGTATCAGGATAAATCAAGTGGAGAGTACCGATCCCCATTAAAGAGAAGGTTGCAATCAAAATTAAGGAATCACTAAACAGTGATATAATTGAAGAAGTGCAAGGCCCGTCTAAATGGGTTTCACCAATGTTCCAATCATGAAAGAAAATGGTGAATTACGTTTGTCCGTAGATATGAGATGTACGAACGCCGCCATATTGCGAGAAAACCACCCCCTGCCTACTATGGACCATATTTGCCTAAAATGAAGAAAGCTAATTATTTTAACAAATTAGACATAAAAAAAAATGCCTTCCATCAAGTGGAAATTCACTCTGAATCCAGACACAACGACTTTTATAACCCCTAAAAGATTATATTGATATAAAAGAATAATACTAGGAATTACCTGCGCTTCCGAGATTTTTCAGATCATTGAAAGGATGCTGATAAACTGAGAAGGGGTCGTCAATTTTATTGATGATATCCTGGTATTCGGGAACAGTGAAGAAAAACATGACGCATGACTAAAGAAAGTTCTACAGGTACTTAGTAAAAACAACGCCGTGCTGAATATCAATAAATGCATATATAAAACGCAGGATGTGAATTTTCTGGGACACAGGCTTACACATGAAGGAGTAAACCCTTCAACAAGTACGCTGAGAGCATTATGAAATTTAGGGTCCCAAAGACCATAGAAGAACTCCAAAGTTTTTTAGGACTCTTAAACTACATAAACAAATGGATACCTAACTTGGCCGCCATGACAGAACTTCTGAAGCACCTGCTAAGACAGAAGATGAGCGAAAGGAAGAGCTTGAAAAAACAATGGTCTGGGGAACAAGATAAAGCATTCCAAAAAACTCAAACGGATGCTCACGGAAATACATTTTAGGGTATTATGACGTCAGAGATGCAAGACAGGTGATAGCAGATGCTAGCCCTGTCGGACTTGGTGCTGTCCTTGTACAAAATGATACAAATGTCCCTAGAATTATTGCCTATGGTAATCGAACTTTGACAGACTGCGAGCGCAGGTATAGCCAAACGGAAAAAGAGGCACTAGCATTAGTTTGCGGGGTCGAACATTAATATTTTTTTTATTTGGAAGCTCTATTGATTTAGTCACTGACCAAAAGCCGCTAGAGATATTGTTCGGGTCTAAATCAAAATCATGTGCGAGGATTGAACGATGGGTACTGAGGCTACAGTCTTATTCATTCAAGGTTGTATACAAGCCAGGAAAACAAATATAGCTGATCCCTTGTCACGATTATGTAACTATCCTGATAACCCACCAAAAGGAAAAGACCAGCATGTGTACCACATAGTGGAAAATTCTAGACCAGTTGCTATACCAATGAGTACCATTGTAGCATATTCAGAAAAAGACCAAGAGATTTACAAAGTGAAAAAAGGTGTCTATCAGAACGACTGGGACGATTCAATTAAGAGTTACAAATTTTTTGAAAACGAGTTGTTTCCACGATAGCATTCTACTTCGTGGAAATAAAATTGTAATACCACAGCAACTCTTCAAGAGTGTATTAGATGCGGCATATGAGGGTCATCCAGGTATCGTAGCGATGAAGGGACGCTTGAGATCAAAGGTATGGTGGCCCCGTATCGATAAAGACGTAGAACAATTAGTAAAGGCCTCTAAAGTTTGTACGTTAGTGGGTTTGCCAAACCCACCTGCACCAATAAAGAGACGAGAGTTGCCTGCAGCTCCATGGATAGATGTCACAATGGATCTAATAGGACCATTGCCACGTAATGAGTATCTGTTAGTAGTGGTCGACTACTATAGTCGATACAAAGAAGTAAAAAAATTACAAAAACATCACAAGCTTACAGATTATTAAAATGGTAAAAGAAATGTTCAGTAGACTTGGTTATCCTATTTCTATCACCGCAGACAATGGCAAGCAGTTCGTTAGTGAAGAGTTTCGATCTTTCTTCAAAGAATATAACATTAAGTTATTTAGTACTGTACCATATTGGCCTCAAATGATTGACGAAGTTGAAAGACAAAACAGAGATATTTTGAAACGTCTTCGTATCAGCCAGATCGAGAGGAAGGATTTAAAAGAATGTTTGTGGGAGTATCTTCTAATGTATAACAGCACCCCTCCTTACAGTTACCGGGAGGTTACCGTTTGAACTGTTTTTTTTCAACGAAAAAGTAGGGATAAAATTCCTTCCATCAATAGGTGAAATAAATTACAGACAATCATTTAGATTCAGATATCAGGGATATAGACAAAATACAAAAAAAAAATCTTGATAAGAAAGAGATGTAGTGTTTGCACAAATACACAAACATACATTTATATATAAGTCAGTCTCGAGCGCACCGCGTCAGTTACACGAGAGCCTCGGGCGAGAGTGGACGTGTTTAGTTAAGTGCGTGCCGAGCATGTGTTACACTACAGTGATTAGAGAAGATAGCAGACAATACACTTATGTAGCTCAAACAACCTTAACTGACCACGAAACTGTAATATTTTACCTTGATCTACAAACAAAAACTGAAAATCTTACAAGTTCCGTTAAGCGTATTAATCACAAAGATCTTGGATTAAGTTTAAGTAATATTAAATTCAAACCACTATTTGAATCCAGTGATGTAAATTATGCTGCAAAATATTTTATTGAATCCATCTCTTAGGCGATAGAATCCAATTCTTATGTTATCACTCTTTCTAAATGTAACCGAATTAAAAAGCCAGGACCTGGATCACTCCAGGTCTACTACGATGTTGGCGATATAGAGATAAACTTTACAAAAAGCTAAAAAATAATCCTACCAACGAAACTCTAAAATTAACATACACCCGTTATCGCAACTTCTGCAATAACTTATTGAGAAAAATAAAGAAAGGATACGAAGAACAAGAGCTAATTAAGGCCAAAAGTAATCCTAAATTATTATGGAAAACCATTAATGATATAACAAATGGACAAAAAGTAGAAACACCTGCAACTGAACTTATATCCAACTGTACAGTTCCAAATGTTAACATTAAACACATAAATGAATACTTTGCAAACGTGGCAAAAAATCTTGCCGAGAATATACTTAAAGAAACGCGAAGGTCAAAAGACGAGGATTCGTCGTCTAGCAAAATGAAAAAATAAAATTATAACTAAAATTATACAAACGTATAATAGCACATCCTTTAACACATGTCTGTAACTTAGCCATAACAAATGAATGGCATATTTCCTTCTGCTTTTAAGAAATCTGTTATCCTTCCTATTTATAAGAATGGAGCTACAGACCGCGTAAATAATTAGCGACCAGTATCTATTTTACCATCAATGTCTAAGATTCTTGAAAAGATCATAACTAACCAGTTAACCTGTTTTCTTGAAAAGAATTTACTTTTTCCCAAAGCACAATTCGGATTTAGATCTGGTTTATCAACAACAGATGTGGTCCATGATCTTACAAACTATATTTTCAAAGAACTCGACAATAACAAAAAGCGTATGGCAATTTTCCGAGATCTAGCTAGGCATTCAACATGGTCTCTATCCCAATTCTGATTAAGAAACTTTAAAAGTTTGGAGTAAGGGGTACCCCAGTAAAACTCTTTACTATTTAACAAACCGCACTCAACGTATAAAGATAGGAAATATTATAAGTAAGGATTTACCTGTTACCTATGGTGTACCGCAGGGAAGTATTGTAGGTCCTACCCTCTTTCTTGTCTACATAAATGACCTATGTAAATTACAGATACCAAATGGTCAAATTACATCATTCGCAGATGACACTGCTCTATTTTTTAGCACTGACAGTTACGAAGATTTCTTCCGCTATGGACAAAATGGTTTTAACTTAGTTACTCAATGGTTACATGATAATGTTCTAACATTAAATGTTGATAAAACGAAGTATCTAATATTTAATAAGAAAGGAAATATGCCAACTATTAATTTTCTTTCAATTACTTCTCATAACTGTTCTGTCCTAAGCGAGAAGGAAAACTGTAACTGTCCAAAATTGCAGTCCGTTAATAGTATTAAATATTTAGAAATTTACTTAGATAATAACCTAAGCTTTAACAGTCATATAGATATGCTTACTAGTAGAACTCGTAAATTAATGTATATATTTAACAGGTTACGTAACGTAGTTAATTCAAACATTATTAGAATGATATATTTAACACTATGTCAATCCATATTAATTTACGGGATCACAATTTAGGGAGGAACATCCAAATCTATTCTCATAAAACTGGAAGGAGCTCAACGCGCTCTACTGAAAACATCACGTTCCTTTCCGTACACATTTCCAACGCGCGATCTATATAAAAAATGTCAAGTCCTCACGATTCGACAGTTTTAAATTTTATACACCGTAAATAGGCAACATTCTCTATTATCTTATGATTCATCAATATTAAAAGGGAAAAGAGTTAAGGATGCTATATGTAAAATAAAACATCATTCGAGCTTCGCAAAAAATCTTTTACTTTCTTGGGAGGTTAGTTATATAATAAACTTAATAAAATTTTCCTCAAATAAAATCTTCCCACAAACAAAAAACTCCTGTAAAAGAAATGTCTCCAAATGGTTGGAGACGCTGGATTATGATATGACAGAAAACTTGCTAAATGTTAATTGCTAATTCTTATAATGTTAAACAACATAAGTGTTTCGGTTTGTGGTTTAAGATCCTTATAATCTGATAACTGATCCCAAGTCATTGGCGTAGGGTAAACAGAACACACACTCACACAAACACACACACACACATACACACAAACATGCAATTGCATTCCTTCTCTCTTATTTGTATTTTCATACTACAAAGATTGTATTTATCCAAGGGGTGGAGGCCTGGTGATCCATATAGATACAGGTTTGTACCTAGTTTGGACACCAGTCCCCCGTACAACATTTGTATATTTTTTTAAGCTGTTTACAATCAAATTGTGGGAAATAAATAAATCTATTATTATTATATAATTTAAATTTGGAGTATTCATAGACTGCTGTCATTTGATAGCTTGACTAGATATCATTAGCATTGTTGGGGATTTTTAATTAGCAACGTTTTATAATTTATATTTTTATTTTACGCGGTGGATTCATTTTGCAGCTATATCAATAGTATAGTTGTAGCACGAATGGGTCGGCACGACCGGGGAAGGACCACACTCTCACAGAATACCAGCGTAAAATTGCAGTTTAACTCTGCTGTATTTCGTATGGTGAGTGTAGAGAACCGGAGACCCTTTTCACTGGATACGAGGCATTCCATCTTAGTCCTCACGGGTGACAACGCATTTGCATTTTGATTCGTAATCGAAAATAGATGTAGATGTCTATGGGCCACAGCAACCACTTACCATCAGGTGGACTGTATGCTCGTTTGTCGCCCTTATCTTATAAAAATAATATTAGGAATTAAAGTAAAAACTTGAAGCGCTTTTAAATCATCTATCGCTTTGAGCTTAGAGGTTACAGCTAGAATGATGGTGATAAAACAAGTGTTGTGAATAAAGCAGTTCATTTCTGGACACAGGTATTACCATGAATACGTTGCTATATACTTTCTGAAAAACTTGGCCATACCGCACTGGACAGGCAATTCTTTAAGCGTAGAGTCGAAACCCTTGCATTAGTAATGCTATTTCCCATCAACAGTGGGATTAGGTTCAGCATTTTCGGATGGATTTTCTGCTGTTATCGGTATCAGCTATCAACAAGATATTTTAAAATAAACGAATGAACACAAATACATCAAAACATCAAACTGCTTTTTCAGAATATACTTTTCCTTATATTTTAGACATTTTATTAAATATGTTTCAGCAAATTATGGAATAAGTAGAACCTTTGTACGAGTTCACTATATGACTGTTTCTATATCTTGTTGTGTACATAAATAAAAAAAACCGGCCAAGTACGAGTCGGACTCGCGCACCGAGGATTCGGAACAAATCCGTAGGTATATAAGTTTAAAGTTATTAAAAATATTTTTATTATATGATGTAACTAAAAATTTATGCTTTTCGCAATTTTTCCTTTACCTAAGGAAGTACCCTGTTGTTTTGATTTGATTGTCGGCTGTATCTTTTGATTGCGTTGGCTTAGAAGTTTGACAGCTTCAAGGGATAGTAGACTTGAGTATTTGATATGAATTTCAGCTTGATACCCCCACGCGTTCCTAAGAAAAAGGGTATTGACAAACAGACAGACAGCCGGACAATAAAGTGATCCTATAAGGGTTCCGTTTTATCCTTTTGAGGTACGGAACCCTAAAAATACTTCCATGTATAATCCTAGACCGGCAATTCAGAACGCAAACTGTGTCACAGGTGCGGATCGCGCGGACGGGCTGATAGATATACTTTAATTTACGATAGTTACAGTTTTTAGGCAAACACGAAATACAGCTGTAAACTTATTTGTAATAAACTTTAAATCCCTTTGACAAAGTGCGTAGAAGTGTTTGCTATATATAATAAATGTGTGTATATCGGAACATACGGCATTAAGCAGGTGGTTGACGTCATTTGCGACATCAGGCGGCGCCAGCAGCGCCAGCACGTCCTGCAGCGGCCACTCCTGCAGCTGCGACCAGCTCATCTGTGAGGTACGTTATTGTTTTAGGAAATTTAAATAAAAGACATGTTTCACGCAAGACAATCAAAAGTATATTGTCAGAGAAACGGGAAAATCTACAGTTCAAAGGTGGTGCGGGGAGTGTGCTGCGTAAGGTAAACTTTAGAAGCCCGTTGGTCCGTGTTCAATTTTACACGCCCGTGGGACCATCCTATTGTTTACATTATTTTGATCACATTACATCTGATAACGCAACGGATTGTTACATGAGATGCAATATTATATAACGAGATAGGCATCAGACATTCGGCTGCAATCATATCAAAAACTTTCCCCTACAACAATAAGGGTATGCCTTTTTGAATAATTTTTCTGGATGATACCTTGTGCTCTTTGAAACAAAGATTCTCCCACGGTAGCTAACTGTGAAGGATATCGATGATATCCACAGTTTAAATATCGGTTAGTATGGTTCTTTTTCTATACACAGTATGACTGATGGTGTTATAAGGATTTCGAATGACTAAAAGTGTCCGAGAAGTCGGGAATTAAAAAAAAAAATAAACGCGATAAAGTCGGTATAATTTGTTTTATTATACGTGTGTAGTGGTGTGTAGTATTCGCGTAAATACAAGAAATTATTAAGTTATATGAAGATTTTCATACAAAAGTTACAAAACTAAGAGAACCTTGGGAATCTAAAATGGGAAACTTTACTAATGACATTCTTTTTTTTTTGGAAAATAAATTTAACCAGGTACAAATACATTATACTAAATATATACATGCACAATAATACATGTGCAGCTCGGCCCAGGCGCCGCACCAGCACGGGCACGCGCCGTGTGCGTGTGCGTGTACGTGTGCGTGTGCGTGTACGTGTGCGTGCGCACCTGGTTCTGTAGGCGCAGCAGCCAGGACACGTCGCCGGTGGGCGAGCGCACGTGCAGCTCGGCCCAGGCGCCGCACCAGCACGGGCACGCGCCGCCCGCACTCCCCGTGCCGCACACCTCGCTCCGCACGCACGTCTCCTGCGCACACCACGCTAATATGTAAACCTTGTAGAATATTGCAAATTAATATTACAAACTTGAAGATAGCCTCGTCGACGTCCTAATGTCATAGTAAAGGTACAATATAATTTAAAATTAAACATTTTGTACATTAACTTCAATATAAATTATTAAAAATAACTCAAAAACTATTTTTGCACTTCACTCTCCAGCACCTTAAAAACGACAAGGCCCCAGTTGAGGATGGAATTACAGCTGAGCTTCTGAAAGCAGGTGGAAAACCGGTACTTGAAGTCTTTAAGAAGCTCTTTAATTCCGTCCTCCATGGTGGTACTACTCCGGGAGGCAATGAGCAAAAGTGCAACAAAAAAGGCGACGAACAGGCTGAATAATAGAACGCTAATGAGGTTGCAGGCGCGCCGGATATCAATTAGATATTAGTTAACTAATATCTAATTGATCTGCACATCTACGGAACTGCGCATCCTACGCAAAAACGGATCGCAGATTCGTGATCAGAGCATGCCAAAACTTTTTTTTCAGGATCCGTCGACCCACCGTCTGCCGATGAGGGCTGAGTCAAAACGGGTACAATTCACCATCCTCGGTGAGTTATACCAGTTTTAAGTCAGTGAGCCAGAAATGGTACAAACTGACTACTTTGAGAATCAAACTTCGTGCACCCGAATACACCATTCGACTACTGTACTGAACCATTCCTGGCACAAGCATTTCACGCTTACCTGGTTAACGGGAATATTAGTAATGTTAACAGCATTGGTAGTATATTTTAACACTTTCACTGTCCGGTTTCTAGACACAATAGTAAGACAATAGCAGTGCCCTATATGTAGTGCACGGGACAGCGAAAGGGTTAAATCATAAATAAATAAAGAATGCGGCACTTTTGAAAGGTATTTGTGATACGAGTTTAACTTATGACTAATCACACTTTCATTCATACTGCCTCGTTGGTCTAGTGGTTGTAGTAGTGCGACTGCTGATCATGAGATCCTGGGTTCGAATCCCGGGTCGGGCCAAAAAATCAGTTATTGAGTTTTTCCATCAAGAAATTCTCAGTAGCTGCCCGGAGTCGGGAAGTTGGTGGTGTTTCACCCCCGTGCCTCGGAAAGCACGTAAAGCCGTTGGTCCTGCGCCTGATCTCTCTCCGGTCGTGTCGGTTTACGACTGTCGGGCTATGAGAGTGAGGGAATAGGGAGTGCACCTGTGCTTGCGCATACACATGGGCACTATAATCTTGTCCTGCGCCGATGGCTAGTCTTCGTTGAGACTGGCCGCCGTGGCCGAAATTCGGTATGGAGGACATTATTAATCATACTTTGTCTCACTTAACACTTATTTCAAACTGTAATACAGTGTGTAAGCATTACTCACCACTTCCTTGGAAATGTTGTCGAACCGTTGCGTCAACTGGTTCAGTGCGTCCACAACTGGATCGTTCGTCTTGTTTTCGGACGAGTTTTGCCTGAAATCGATCAATTAAACTTAATTTCGAATATTCGCTGATATGATCATTGGTAAGATTTGGGCAAAATGTTTGAAGATTATTAATTTGTATTATTGACAGATTTCTATATCTCTTACTCTTTATGACTTAATAAGCAACTAAAACACTTTGAAAAATATTATTCTTGCGTCGATAAGCAATTTATTATTTATTGCAATATTCAATAAATAATATACATAGTACCAAGAAATTTAATAAATTACACGATTTTACTAAAAAAATATCGAGATGCTTAAACATGTTAATCATAAGCAAACGTTTTATAACGACCCGACTCGGCTTCGCCTGGATAGGACTCACGAAGCAAATACATACAAAGAGGAGATGGCATAAGCAACTGTGCACTGTGATTCTAACTAGGTCCTGACGTCATCACAGGGACGTGGCTTTACTTAGTATACTGTCAGCGTTCGTCCTGTGCGCTTATGTGCCGGAAATCGCAAATCGGTGTATTTTCGCAGTATTAAGAAGAAAAGGATGAAGTGTTGTGTTTCATCGTGTAAAAACTACTCAGATCTGATGCTATGGATGGCATCACATTTCATTTGTAAGTAATATTATACCTAAATTATTAAAAAAGGTTCTAGAAAAATCTGCGTCGACTTTCAAATGTAATTAAATATATACGACACTAGATGGCGGCACTTTGTGTCATGGGAACTAAAAATATAAAGGTACGTAGAGCTCAGTATTGGCAAATTAATCCTACACGAAGGTATTGAATTTTTTTATATTCAGTCGTAAAGAATTTTTAATCGCTAAAATATTGTTTATAGGTTTTATAATAATTTTGTGAACAGGCCGCCATCTATCGTCAAGGTAGCTAAACTACATTGCAAAATCGATATGGAACGATGCGAGTAGTTTTACTATTTATCGGTAGATGGAAAATAGTAAAGTGGGCGGGGCTTAACATCGCCCCGCAAATTGTAACGCGTTGTTACATAGTTAAATCTAATGATAACGCCTCCTCTTTGTATTTGCTCCGTGGTAGGAACTATTAATGTGGCGCTATTTAGATTTAAGATAACCAAAAGCCGTGTACATGTGTTTTTTTAATCTCCCAAGTTTTTCTCTCTATCTGTTCGTGAAGTTTCATCACAATCTGTTCAGTCGTTCTGAATATTAGCTCGGACAGACAGACATCTATACATATAAATAAAACTGATAACTATTTTTATTCTAAGTCTGTTATATATTGTAATGAATAAGCACTACATTCATGCTTTGCATTGAACATTAAACTATATCTATATATTTATGTATCGATGGAAAATAAAGTATTCTAGAAAAATATATGATATTTTTTTAAATAATGACCCAAACCGTTAATAGTGAATGTTACATACTGCAAAAGAAAAAAAAAAAAAGAAAAACAAGCCAGACAAATGTGTTTTGAAGAACCTGAAAAATTAGGTTTTGAAATTTGTAAAAAAATACTCTTATACCGTAATCAAGCGTCATGAAAATCCTCAAAATATGTAAAAATAAATGTGTATTTTATTTTAAAAGTGTATTTCATTATACTTTAAAAAAAGTTGCTTATCTAATGTATTTAAAATTTAAAACCGGCAAAGAAAATTTGAAACTAGTCTTGTGCTTTTATAAACGAATATCTTAATCGTTTTCGAACACAAAATGAATATACAAGTCCACCGAGTCAGTTAGACTAATCCGCGATCTTTTCTGCCATCAGGGCGCGCCACTTAGAAATGAGGTGAAAAATATTTGACAGCTTTCATAGCGAAGAAGTTAATTTGTTAGTAAAGTGTAGAGATTAATGTTTCTTTCTGAAATATTAGTTATATTTTACATTAACTATATTAGAAATACATAAACCAAAGTACCTAAGTGTAGAAAAATAAAAAAGTTAAAAATTTGTAAAAAAATTAAAGAACACATCATAGAATTATTGTTTTGTGTATATATACAGGGTTATTTCTCAGAGAGTAGCCAAATTTTATATTTAAGTTCAAATATATAAATAATGATAATATATCGATATTACATTTTTGAAAATACTAGTAAACAACGCTTCTACTTTTATTTGAAGTTATCCCAAATTGAATGTGATTTATGGGCAACAACTACGCGTACGCGCACTCCTCTTTGTGCGATTCAATTCACAACATTTTGCCGCCCAAACGACCCTTACGAATGTGTGAGTGCGTAGTAAAATAGTAGGTGTTAGATTCTATGAATGACAATGCATTAAAACGCATTTCGAATTTAAAAGATAAAAAGGACAATATTTTTTAATTAATTTCTCTTCACCATTCGCCTATATTATTTATTCTGAACCTTCTTCGCAAATTTGATCGTATATTGCAAAATAATTACGCATGCAAAGCTGTTATTTAAAACGCAATTTTACAATGATGATGATACCGTGTGATCATCTGTGTAATAAATAAGTTTACCTCAGTCCCAACTAGCGACATCTAGTGAGGGTAAGAACTTTAGCCCTCATTGGTTGGCTGAATGCGGTTTTCCTATCCGTATCCCGCTTCAGGTGCCGTGTTATTAGTCAGCATTAGCATATTTGTGACGTCATATCCGACAATCGTCTACTTAGACTTACTTGGTCGATAATTTAAATACAACTTGTTCTTACGGATTTTATCGCGTATATTAACTTATTTTATATTCTATATTTTCTAAATATTTTTATTAAAATTATTAATTGAATAAAACTACTTTTACGGATTTTATCGCGTTTAATTAGGTTATTTTATATTCCCGACGTTTCGGTTGCCTTCCAGCAACCGTGGTCACGGGGGACTGAGGTGATTGACGTCCCTATTTCAATTTTTTTTATTTTAAGATTTTATTTTTTTAAATATAAGAAATCATTATAAAATTATTAACTTTTATTCCGATCTGCGTAGTAATAATTTTAATCTGAAGGTAGCCGTGGTTAACTGACATTGGGACGTCGAACATCTCGGTACCCCCGTGACCATGGGTGCTGTAAAGTACTCGAAAGGTTGGGAATATAAAATAAATTAATATACGTGATGAAATCCGTAAACATTAACTTCATTTAAACGTGTAGTATTCGCGTAAACATAAGAAATAATTTGGTCGATAATGATAGAACCAAAAAGCCTTAAGTGCAACGGTGTATGTACTCTAGTGACATCAGTACAGCTAACAAGCTCATGCGAGTGGGACCTGGATGTGAGGGCGCTGGGAGGCTGGAGCCCATCTGAGATGGACAGCGACGAGCACGACGTCTCCGTGGAGCGGCTGTGCTGCAGCGAGTACTTGCTGTAGCTGCTCAACCCGCAAGCCAACCAACTTTATTACTTCGTCAACCCGTGAACAGTCAACCGTTGGACTTGAGCTCATCCCACAGAAGGGAGTTTGCCCACAAATGCATTGATATGCGCGATCAACAAACGACTCTTTGATATGTGTATAGTTGCACCATCATATTTCAAAGGACTTGAGATTTTTATAGATTTTTTTTATAGAATAAGGGTGAAAAACGAGCACACAGTCCACCTGATGATAAGTGGACCCTATGGTTCATAGATATCTACATCCTCGATTAAGAATCAAAATGCAGATGTGTTGTCACCCTTGAGGACTAAGATATACTGCCTCGTTTCGAGTAAACCTCACAATACGAAACACAACAGAATTAAGTTGCTATAAATAGCATATGAACTTCAAACATAAAAATGTTTGGAGTTCTGTGAAGGTGTGGTTTTTCCCCGGTCGAGTCAGCCCATTCTTGCTACTAGTACCAGTGACAAGTCATGATTGCAAACACTTATATTTTAATTTGCCAATTGGAATCAGGTAAGAGCAACACATGCGATATCAATTTCGATTATAAGCCAATACATTTTCAATACACCTGATTAAGCCAGGTTTAGCGGTAGAGTTGTATGAATCATGCAAGTCACTATGGAAAATGTAGTCACGAACAAAATTATTCGTCAATAGAACCACAGTAATACATTCCGTTCACACTTTAATTACGTACAGATAAATTCATTACCATTAATTTTTATAATCATCAAAGAATTTAAATTCTTTTACTCACCGTTTCACTTCAGGAGGGTGATTGTTGACTTGTAGCTGGTTGTTTGAAGAAGAGTTAGTTTGACTGTGATCGGAGTTGTCATTCGTTTGCATCTAAAATGATGGCACCCATATTAAAAAAGAACATCAATATCTGACAAAGTAAAAAACGATTGGGTAAAGTGGCGTAAGTATTTAACATTGATTAAAATCAAGTAACTACCAGCTTATATATCAGACATTAAATAAAATTAAAAACATTAAAAAAATTGTATTTAAAACAATGTAAACAACATAAGCACGGAGTAGTTTAGGCATTCGAATACCAATGTGCTATTAAATGGGGAGTAGTTGAGTCTTGTGGATACCACTGTTTTTTTGGTATTAATATTGACGCGAAACTTCAATGGGGCCCCCATATATCTAAATTAGCAAGCAGACTTAGTTCTGCAGCATAATATGCTGTAAGAAAGATTAGAAGTCTCACAGATGTTGAGACAGCTAGATTAGTGTATTTTAGTTACTTTCATAGCGTAATGTCTTATGGAATTTTGCTATGGGGTAATGCGACTGATATTGAAGCTATATTTGTTTTGCAAAAGAGAGCCGTCCGGGCGATTTATAACCTAAATTGTAAAGAGTCCGTCAGACAAAAATTTAAAGAAATAAACATATTAACTCTGGCATCGCAATATATTTATGAAAATGTAATGTATGTGCAAAAAAACAAAAATAGCTTTAATAAGAATAAGGATGTGCATACTTTAAACACTAGGAACAAACATAAGCTTGTAATACTAGTTACTAGTCTCCACAAAACCAGTAATTCATTTATGGGGCAATGTGTACGCTTTTATAACAAAATTCCAAGTTCAATTCCAACATATTCAAAGTTTATTAATAAACAAGTTTAAAAGTTTTATTAAAGAAAAACTGTATAAAAAGGGTTATTATAATATCAAGGAATACATGAATGAAAATAACCCCTGGGAATAAGGTGATCACCACCATGCTGGTTCTATTAAAAATCATTTAAAAATCGTATAAATGAAATTATTGTTAAGTGAAATATGTTTGAAAAAAAAAAGTCCCGCTGAGTTTCTTGCTGGTTCATCCCAGGACAGAGGTATTTTCCGAACCAGTGGTAAATAAAAAATGAATTTCAATAAGAATTATGTAATAATCAATATTGAATAAAAAAATATTCTATTCTATTCTATAGTAGCAGTGTAAGTATATCCACCACCCCATATCGTACCGTGGGTATCGTAAGAGGCGATAAAGGGAGACAAACCAGGAGTACGTGTACGTAGCAGGGTCTTACTGATATCAACCGAAAAATATATAAAAAAAACTGCGGTTGCCAACCGGCCTGCCAAACGTGGCAACTATAGCAAGGATATCGCATATTCGCCATAATTGCTACGCGTGGCAAACGGATTGGTAACCGCAGATTATTTATTATTTTTAAGTTGTCAGATGCTGCTCACCGTCTCCTGTTTTAGTTTCAGGTTGCGGATTCTCTAACTTCGCCACGGCACGGCAATAGTAACTGTAGTCGTTGTGTCTATTCAATAAACTTATTACATTGTCTCATACACACAGACAGTGGCGGGGGGGGGGGGGGTGGAGGTTAGTTAGCAGTTAGCACGCCATTTGGTGGTTGCACTGAGTACAGGCAGTCAGTTGTGTTGTGGACCGCACTGAGATAGGACGTTTAAATAGAGAGACTTTGTGCGATAGGGAGCCAGTGTTTCGTATTGTGAATATTTTGGTAGCGACAGACTGGTGCCACGTACGCAACGAATTGACGTCGGGACTCTAATTAGAACTATACATTAGGTACACACTTATCGTATGCATCGCAATGACACGCTTCCAAAGTAATGTCGTTCGCCATGTCCAAATCGATATGTGGGAAGGTGGAAGGGATGTTCGTACGCAATCCCCCGCGTACGACGAGTGAGTTTTTAAAACGTACGCGTAGCATGTCGCGTTGTATCGTGCATGGGTTTTATTGTCAAAATGAGAGTTGAAAGTATGTTGAGAGTTTTAACAGTGGTAGAGCCACGCGGCAGTTTTTGCTGTCGCACGGATGGGCCGACTCGAACCGGGGTGGTACCACGACCTCACAGAATACCAGCGTGAAGTAGAGGTTTACCTCTGCGTTTCGCTTGGTGAGTGCAGGTGGCCGGAGGCCCTTTTTACTGGAAATGAGGCATTCCATCTTAGTCCTCACGGGTGACAACGCATCTACATTTTGATTTGTAATAGAGGATAGATGTAGATGTCTATGGGCCGCAGCAACCACTTACCATCAGGTGGGCTGTGCGCTCGTTTGTCACCCTAATCCTATAAAAAAAAAAGAACAGCTTGCTCATCGATTTAGTAAGATGATACGAATGTTTTTATAATATTAAAGGTGTTGAATATCGCGATGCTACATTACGTAATACAGCTTGGGAAGATATAGCAAACTACTTTGTGACGTGAATATATTCGTATAGAAATAAACACTAGCGATCCGCCCCGGCTTCGCACGGTTGATTTTTGGATCTCGACAACAACGCCACCTACCGGGTCCAGTTGTGAATCTAAGCCATTCTCCAATCAACTAAATCACACACAAAATTTCATCAAAACTGGTCCAGCTGTTTAGGAGAAGTTCAGTCACATACACACAGACAGAAGAATTATATAATATGCATGTATTATTCATACAAACCGGCATTCTTGAATCATTCTGTCTATTGATGAAAACCGCATCGAAATCCGTGGCGTAGTTTAAAAGATCTAAGTGTACACACGCCGGGAAGCGACTTTA
Source organism: Parnassius glacialis (assembly GCA_033319125.1). NCBI lineage: Eukaryota > Metazoa > Arthropoda > Insecta > Lepidoptera > Papilionidae > Parnassius > Parnassius glacialis. The sequence continues at coordinate 55,762,307 of JAVANC010000005.1, forward strand.
GTTTTATACGAAGAGATAGAAATGATCATATAAGTAAATCCTTCTCAAACCCACTCTCTGAATCAGAAAACATGGCGTAAATTTGTATTCGTGCTTCCACTACGAAGTGACAAGTGTATCTGGCGCGAAACGTACGTCGCATGCCTAGGTCAAGTGTGTACACTAACGTCTCTAGTATATACCTAGTCTGTCCTTACTACCTTGGCTACCTTTTTATTCTATAAAAGTCCTACAGCACAACGTACACTCATTTCATTGAAGAAATGAACAAAAATAAAATAAGTGTAAATCGGATTTGTGAGCATTTCTCTACAGACTTCGAAGTGCCGATTTTGGACCTGTAGTGTTATAATATAACACTACAGGTCCGCAGGTATATTATAGCAATGTATATTGGGTATAGATTTGAATCCCGTGTTAATACAGCTGTAGACTCACCTGCGGTTGCTGTGAGGGCGCCATGCTTTCAGCGTGCTGACGGCACAGCACCGCACACCTGCACAAGGAGATCACACACCATCAATCGTCTTAAAACCAAATTTAATTTATACTAGCGAACTGCTTAAATATCGTATAAAAACAGTTAATTATTTTTTTATTTCTTCCTATTGTGACAACCCTAGCAATTTTATTCGACACAACGCGCTATGACTGTATGTTCTTAGATTGTGCCCAAGTTAACACGGCATGCACTATGCTATTTTAAAATAAAAAAATCATATAGTGACTAATTTAGTGAATAAACTCGTTGTCAAAGCAACAGTGAAGTCTGTCGTGAAAGTAGTAAACAAAACCTGTGTATATATTCGAAGTATCATTCAGGGCGGACTTTTGTAAAGGGGTATAGGGGTATGTTCACACAGCAATACAAATTAATATGCACAATTTGAATATTTACCTTTCACAAAGACCCTGCTTGATGGAGTTTTGTAGGCAGCCCGACGTGGTAATGGTGATGAGTTTGTGTCCAACCAGCCATGTCGTTGATTGCCCACCGTTGAACAGGAATTCGGCCATGTCACTCCTGTTAATCAAATTTATTTCAATTATTGTAAAAAAAAAAACATTTTTTAAATTTTTAACAGTGGTAGAGCCACGCGGCAGTTTTGCTGTCGCACGGATGGGCCGGCTCGAACCGGGGTGGTACCACGACCTCACAGAATACCAGCGTGAAGTAGAGGTTTACCTCTGCGTTTCGCTTGGTGAGTGCAGGTGGCCGGAGGCCCTTTTTACTGGAATGAGGCATTCCATCTTAGTCCTCACGGGTGACAACGCATCTACATTTTGATTTGTAATAGAGGATAGATGTAGATGTCTATGGGCCGCAGCAACCACTTACCATCAGGTGGACTGTGTGCTCGTTTGTCACCCTTATCCTATAAAAAAAAATCTAACTCTTTACATTACAAAGTACAACACAAAATTTTAAATTCGAAATCCATCACGATGCACGTTTCGTTAAGTTCGACGTGGTTGCGTCAGGGTGCTACCATGTACGTAGTCGCCAAATGGGACGATGCCAATCTCGTGAGATTCAACGGCTCGCTAAAAGGAGCCCACTCACCCTGGCTCCTACTTATGGAATGTATCCTTGGAGTACACTGACTGCCTTCAGTTATTAGGGGTTGAATTTTCTCCGAACCTCAACTTTAGGCGGTTCATTCAGACACGAAACTTAGTGTCCTTGCAAGGGTGCGGCGGTACTTTACGCCGGGGCAGCTTCTTACCTTTATATGCAAGTCAGGTCGCGCATGGAGTACTGCTGTCACATATGCACGTGTGCTGCAAAATGTCACCTGGCAGCATTGGACTCAGCGGAGAGACGTGCTAAGAGGCTCGTTGGTGAACATGCTTTGGTTGAAACCAATATTGACAGCCTCGAGCAGAGACGCAGGTAGTCAGCCTCTCGGTATTCCATCTTTTCCTCCATCGAACGACCAGGCGGTCGGCGGGTGCGGGTCCCTTTGTTGTGGATATTCCACGCATTAGAACCAAACGGTTTGCTTTGACTTTTGTAATGCGTACAGCAAAGGAGTGGAATAATTTGCCAGCGTCTATCTTTGCGTCCGAATACAACCTGGGCGTTTTCAAGGTATGTGAATAGACTTATTAAAGGCTGCATCACCACTTACCACCAGGTGGGACTATGGTCAAACACTAGCTTGTAAGTAAAAAAATGATACGGTCCGGTTCGGTACGTTAAGGCACGGCACGGCACGGCACACGTACCTCTGCGGCTTGACGGCGCACGGTGTGAAGGTGTAGCGCGCCAGCAGGTCGATGCAGGTCTCGGTGAGCTCCACGTGGGGCGGCACGGCACGGTACGGCACGGCACGGCACACGTACCTCTGCGGCTTGACGGCGCACGGTGTGAAGGTGTAGCGCGCCAGCAGGTCGATGCAGGTCTCGGTGAGCTCCACGTGGGGCGGCACGGCACGGTACGGCACGGCACGGCACACGTACCTCTGCGGCTTGACGGCGCACGGTGTGAAGGTGTAGCGCGCCAGCAGGTCGATGCAGGTCTCGGTGAGCTCCACGTGGGGGCGGCACGGCACGGCACGGCACACGTACCTCTGCGGCTTGACGGCGCACGGTGTGAAGGTGTAGCGCGCCAGCAGGTCGATGCAGGTCTCGGTGAGCTCCACGTGGGGGCGGCACGGCACGGCACGGCACACGTACCTCTGCGGCTTGACGGCGCACGGTGTGAAGGTGTAGCGCGCCAGCAGGTCGATGCAGGTCTCGGTGAGCTCCACGTGGGGCGGCACGGCACGGTACGGCACGGCACGGCACACGTACCTCTGCGGCTTGACGGCGCACGGTGTGAAGGTGTAGCGCGCCAGCAGGTCGATGCAGGTCTCGGTGAGCTCCACGTGGGGCGGCACGGCACGGTACGGCACGGCACGGCACACGTACCTCTGCGGCTTGACGGCGCACGGTGTGAAGGTGTAGCGCGCCAGCAGGTCGATGCAGGTCTCGGTGAGCTCCACGTGGGGGCGGCACGGCACGGCACGGCACACGTACCTCTGCGGCTTGACGGCGCACGGTGTGAAGGTGTAGCGCGCCAGCAGGTCGATGCAGGTCTCGGTGAGCTCCACGTGGGGCGGCACGGCACGGTACGGCACGGCACGGCACACGTACCTCTGCGGCTTGACGGCGCACGGTGTGAAGGTGTAGCGCGCCAGCAGGTCGATGCAGGTCTCGGTGAGCTCCACGTGGGGCGGCACGGCACGGTACGGCACGGCACGGCACACGTACCTCTGCGGCTTGACGGCGCACGGTGTGAAGGTGTAGCGCGCCAGCAGGTCGATGCAGGTCTCGGTGAGCTCCACGTGGGGCGGCACGGCACGGTACGGCACGGCACGGCACACGTACCTCTGCGGCTTGACGGCGCACGGTGTGAAGGTGTAGCGCGCCAGCAGGTCGATGCAGGTCTCGGTGAGCTCCACGTGGGGGCGGCACGGCACGGCACGGCACACGTACCTCTGCGGCTTGACGGCGCACGGTGTGAAGGTGTAGCGCGCCAGCAGGTCGATGCAGGTCTCGGTGAGCTCCACGTGGGGCGGCACGGCACGGTACGGCACGGCACGGCACACGTACCTCTGCGGCTTGACGGCGCACGGTGTGAAGGTGTAGCGCGCCAGCAGGTCGATGCAGGTCTCGGTGAGCTCCACGTGGGGGCGGCACGGCACGGCACGGCACACGTACCTCTGCGGCTTGACGGCGCACGGTGTGAAGGTGTAGCGCGCCAGCAGGTCGATGCAGGTCTCGGTGAGCTCCACGTGGGGCGGCACGGCACGGTACGGCACGGCACGGCACACGTACCTCTGCGGCTTGACGGCGCACGGTGTGAAGGTGTAGCGCGCCAGCAGGTCGATGCAGGTCTCGGTGAGCTCCACGTGGGGGCGGCACGGCACGGCACGGCACACGTACCTCTGCGGCTTGACGGCGCACGGTGTGAAGGTGTAGCGCGCCAGCAGGTCGATGCAGGTCTCGGTGAGCTCCACGTGGGGGCGGCACGGCACGGCACGGCACACGTACCTCTGCGGCTTGACGGCGCACGGTGTGAAGGTGTAGCGCGCCAGCAGGTCGATGCAGGTCTCGGTGAGCTCCACGTGGGGCGGCACGGCACGGTACGGCACGGCACGGCACACGTACCTCTGCGGCTTGACGGCGCACGGTGTGAAGGTGTAGCGCGCCAGCAGGTCGATGCAGGTCTCGGTGAGCTCCACGTGGGGGCGGCACGGCACGGCACGGCACACGTACCTCTGCGGCTTGACGGCGCACGGTGTGAAGGTGTAGCGCGCCAGCAGGTCGATGCAGGTCTCGGTGAGCTCCACGTGGGGGCGGCACGGCACGGCACGGCACACGTACCTCTGCGGCTTGACGGCGCACGGTGTGAAGGTGTAGCGCGCCAGCAGGTCGATGCAGGTCTCGGTGAGCTCCACGTGGGGCGGCACGGCACGGTACGGCACGGCACGGCACACGTACCTCTGCGGCTTGACGGCGCACGGTGTGAAGGTGTAGCGCGCCAGCAGGTCGATGCAGGTCTCGGTGAGCTCCACGTGGGGGCGGCACGGCACGGCACGGCACACGTACCTCTGCGGCTTGACGGCGCACGGTGTGAAGGTGTAGCGCGCCAGCAGGTCGATGCAGGTCTCGGTGAGCTCCACGTGGGGGCGGCACGGCACGGCACGGCACACGTACCTCTGCGGCTTGACGGCGCACGGTGTGAAGGTGTAGCGCGCCAGCAGGTCGATGCAGGTCTCGGTGAGCTCCACGTGGAAGGCGGCGGGCGCGGCGGGCGAGGAGCTGGGCGCGCGGGCGCCGGCCAGAGGAGCGCGCGACACCGCCTTCGAGCCCTGCGCACACACGCACACTGCATCCGATTTAGCTTTACGCACAACTCATAATCAACTACTGTTTATAATTAATTGAGGTATTTGACACTCATTTTAAATACTTTTTAAGAGGTTTAAGAGATCTAACATTTCTATAGATATTATATGAGAATACAAGGTTATTTTGCAATATACAACCAAATCTGCAGGGAAGGTTCAGAATAAATAATATAGGAGAATGGTGAAGAAAAATTAACTTATAAAATCTCAAACAATCTGTCCATTTTCTCTTTAAAATTCAGAATTTTTGTGAACATACATTAAATTTTCGTATATGTACTGAGAGGCCAAAGTTAATATATTTATATCTTTATGTTTTTCTAAGAGACTCTCGGGTTTAGGTAGTAAATAGCTCTAATGACCCACTTAGAAGAAGGGTAGCTTGAGCGTGGATGCTCAGCGACGGATTCTCCATCGCCAGTGGTGCTGGTACCCTCCTGGTGTAATGTATTATATATCTCCTACTATGTAATGAGGGGTGGGGAATCGGGCCTCCAGTCACCTGCACTAACAGGCCAAACACAGAGGTGAACTTCTACTTCACGTCGGTATTTTGTGAGGTCGTGGTACTACCCTGGTTCGAGCCGGTCCATCTGTGCGACAGCAAAACTGCCGCATGGCTCTGCCACTGATAGGTAGTTTATGCACGGAGGCCCAAATTATACTATGGCCTGCAAACAAGCCGGAACTTTCACAGTTGCTTTTATCTGTGGCGTGAAATAAAGAGTCGTGTTTACGTCAAAGAAGCCCAAAGTTATGAAGACCGCCACATAAAAATATTAATATAAAATTAAAAAAGAAAAAAACATAAGAAACGAAAAAGTGAAGTGAAATGCACACACAGGAGCACGCTATAAGTAGTTGTAGCCTACAAATCAGATTTAATTTATGATAATTTCAAATAAAAGTAGAAGCCGCGGTAACAGTGGTAGAGCTACGCGACAGCTTTTGCTGTCGCACGGATGGGACGGCTCGAACCAGAGTGGTACCACGACCTCACAGAATACCAGCGTGAAGTAGAGGTTTACCTCTGCGTTCCGTTTGGTGAGTGGCCGGAGGCCCCATTCCCCCCAATCAACATGGTAGCGGAATTAAATAAAAGACTACTAAAGGAGGGTACTAGCACCCCTGGAGGATTTCTCGCTGAGCATCCATGACTAAACTACTCCACTCCTGAGCGTGGGTGCTCAGGCTGCACCGCGTAATCTAGGGGGGGGGGGGGGGGGGACGGACGGACTCCGCTCGCGACTAATACTGCTCGAGGCAATAAGACCAAGGTGACCCCCGTCACGCTATCCGTAAATTTTTGCAACATCAGGTGACTTCATTCCAACCTTAACGCTGTCCAGTACCATCTAGAGACGGCAAAGCCGGCCTTGCTCTTTTATACGATACTCAGGTGTCCTCTCCGACTGATACTTCATATCTCTCCTACCCGGGTACAAATTAGAACACTCCTTTGTGCCCCGGGCTGGAGTCTGCGTATAACGTCAGAGAGGACATCTGTTTTCGACGCCTCGGCAGTCTTGAAGGTACGGACCTGTCCATCCTATGGCTGCGCGTAGACAGCGACGACCATCCCCGAGTCTACGGGTGCCTCTATAGGTCCATAGCGGTAATGCCGACACAGACCGACTCATCGACTACGTCCAAATGGCTACAGACTCCGTGCTACAACAGGTTCCATCCACAGAGATCGTGATACTCGGTGAGTTTAACGCCCACCACGCTGAATGGCTTGGTTCCCATTTAACCAATCATGAGGGTAGATCTGTCTCTGACTTTGCCTTGGCATATGGTCTAACACAACTGATTACTTCCCCTATGCGGATCCCAGATGTAGAGAATCATGTACCTTCCCTGTTGGACCCTCTGCTGACCTCTCACCCGGACGGATATCAGGTCTCCGTCGATGCCCCTCTGGGCTCTTCGGACCATTGTCTGATCCGGAGTACGGTGCCACTCACGCTCCCATCGCAATTGCGATCTGCAGCTTGCCGCTGTGTTTGGCACTATAGGTCGGCCGATTTTGACGGGATGCGGTATTTTTTTGCATCCTACCTTTGGGGGCCGGTTTGCTACTCGCCGGAAGATCCCAGCGTTGTTGCCGATTCTGATGCTGATGTGGTACTTCAGGGTATGAAACTTTTGATTCCATACTCTGTGGTGCCCATCGGAGGCAGATCCCAGCCACGGTTTGGTGGCTCCTGTAAAATAGCATCACACCATAAACGAGGAGTGCTACCGGGCCAGGGCTGACGCATAAACGTCTCGGGATGTAAACACCAGCGCTCTTAAAAAGAAGTATAATTCCCCCTCCAGGTCCTTCAAAAGCGTCATTGCCGAGGTAGTCTGAGCACATCGGCAGAATTGGCGAGAAGCAAGTTCACCTTCCTTCGGGAACCTGTGCATCCTGGTCTCTCGCCAAGGCTGTCCAAGGGAACTTCTGTCAGCTATCTCTTCTATCACTGCACAGACAGGACGACTCACTGGCCCATGCCGCAAAGGAGAAAGCCGATCTTTTAAGCTTTCTCTTTGCATCCAACTCGACTTTAGATGATGGGGGGAATACAACACCGACCATCCCGCGGTTGAGTGCTCCATGTCGGATGTGCGGTTTACACAGCGCTTGGTTCGCAAAGTACTCGTCTCCCTGGACGTCAGCAAGTCGAGTGGGCCTGATGGAGTCCCTCCCATTGTGCTGAAGACGTGTGCTCCGGAGTTGGCACCGGTTTTAACGCGTCTTTTCCGGTACTCTTACTCCCAAGGCGTAGTCCCGAATTCATGGAAGATAGCTTTGGTCTACCCGATCCCTAAAAACGGCAACCGCTCAGACTTGTCCAACTACAGGCTAATCGCCATCACCTCCTTGTTAACGAAAATAATGGAATCCATTGTAAACTGCCAGCTCATGATGTACCTTGAGGATCACCAGCTGATTAGTGACCGCCAATACGGTTTTCGTCGGGGTCCATCAGCTGGTGATATTCTGGTCTACCTGACTCATAGATGGGCGGAGGCAGTAAAGTACAATGGGGAGGCATTGGCCGTTACTTTGGACATAGCGAAGGTCTTCAATCGGGTTTGGCACAAAGCACTTTTTTCGAATATTTCTTCCTATGGGCTTCCCGAGAAATTGTGCAAATGGATCACCAGTTTCCTTGCTGATCGGAGCATCAAGGTCGTAGTAGACGGTGCATGCTCTGATTTCAAGCCTATCAACAGTGGTGTCCCACAAGGCTGTTGCGTGCTATCACCAACGCTGTTCCTCCCGAATATCAATGATATGTTGCAAACTGGTAACATTCATTGCTATGCGGACGACAGCACTGGTGATGCCTTACATACCAGCCGTGCCAGCATTTCTCGGGAAAACGTCGCCGAGTACTGGGACAAAATTGTGTCTGAAGTCGAGTCTTTGCTGAACAAAGTCTCGGATTGGGGGCGATTAAATCTAGTCCAGTTCAATCCCCAGAAGACACAAGTTTACGCATTTACCGCTAAAAAGAAACCCTTTGCCGTATATCCTCAGTTTCAAGACACTCTCCTTACAGGCCCTTTTTACTGGAAATGAGGCATTCCATCTTAGTCCTCACGGGTGACAACGCATCTGCATTTTGATTCGCAATGGGCCGCAGCAACCACTTACCATCAGGTGGACTGTGTGCTCGTTTGTCACCCTTATCCTATAAAAAATAAAAAAATAAACTCTCCTTGCTGCCTCAGCTAGCATCGGAATCCGCGGCATCGACATATCGAATAGCGTGCAGTTTCGTGGTCACTTGGAAGGGAAGGCCAAATTGGCATCTAAAAAGCTTGGCTTGTTCAGCAGAGCGAGACAGTGTTTCATGTCGGCACATCGCTTGCAACTTTACAAAGCGCAAGTTTGGCCTAACATGGAATATTGTTCTCATCTCTGCGCCGGGGCACCCCAGTGCCAGCTCCTTCCACTTGACCGCATCCAGCGCAGAGCGGTTCGAATTGTCGACAACAGAGTTCTTTCTCATCGGCTCGATATAACTTATATACTGGCACTGCGTAAGGATGATGCATCCCTTTGCATTTTCTATTGAATTTACAATGGGGAGTGCTCTGAGGAATTGTTCGGATTAATTTCAGTCGTCAAATTTCACGAACGCACATCGCGTCAAAATTCACGATACCATTCTCACCATCTGGATGCTTGGCGGTCCACGACTGTGCGTTTTACTAGGAGTTGTCTTCCTCGTACAACTTCTCTGTGGAATTGTTTACCACCGGCGATTTTTCCGGACCGATACGACTTAGGGACCTTCAAGAAAAGAGCTTACACCTTTCTAAAAGGCCGGCAACGCATCTGCAATTCCCCTGGTGTTGCGTTGTTGTGGCGAACAACCCATGGGCGGCGGTAGTCACTTACCGTCAGGACTACCGCCGCATGCTCGTTTGCCCCCTCTTCTATAAAAAAAGCCTTATTTACTCGTATTTTCAAAAACTAATATGGGCATATCATTATTTATAATATTTGAACTTAAATATAAAATTTAGCTGCCCTGTTAAATAAACTTTGTATTGTGTAATGACATCATCATGTTTTTGAACGATTCAGCCCATTTCCAATGATGATCTATTTATTAGGAGAAAGCAACTAGCATTAATATTAGTGATGTCTCTGTGTAAATATTTATAAAAAACTGGTATTATAGTAGCTATTGTATTAAGAAACTACGACACGTGTTTCGCCTCTACACGAGTCAGTCCCAGGCGAAGTAGACTCTGCGGAGGCTGGCCGCTAAGAATCTCACTTAGCGACTCACTTACTACGATATATAAATAATAATAGATAACTATCAATTCGCATATAACTCCAACTGAAAACCAGCGATGTCTTTCCAGAATAATGCTTAGTTGGAGACCTATTTGATGTCACATTTTAATACTGTATTTATTTTCTTTTGTATGTACTGCTTCTCGATTGTTAATACGTAAGCAGTATTAGACTGGTACATGCATTTTTCTTTTTTTTTTTTGCATTTCGGTACACAAATAAGAAAAATAATGTATGTTGTATAAAATTCAACGAACCAGACTGGAACTACGTTGTCGATTGGATGAATCTTCATTGGCTGAGGAAGTTTGTTGAAAGTGATTTGACTTATACTGCAGTTGCTCTTCGAACGGCATTATTATGTAGTTGTGCAGGCCCTGAAAAAAGGAGGTTATTCAAGTCAATTAAACCACCACTACGCCTACCATAGATAAAGTGGGTTAGTTTTTGCTTTAGCTAGGCTACTAATTTTAATTGAAATGATAAAAAATAAAAATAACATATACTGCATACTGTCTTAGAAACGCAATCCTTATTGATTATACAATTCAATAATATTATCAATAATGACGGAGCAATTTTTAACCCAAAAGGCATAATTATTATATTAGGATTAGGAAAATGTTGTCGATTGACCTTAAGAAATAAAATATACAAATTTCGTAATTGAAATAATATTGTAAAATATCAACGAAGCGTTTTGTAGCCCAAAAGGCATAACGATTTTAAGAATTCCTTTATTCTATATATTTAGTAACGAATTTTTTTAAGGGAGCAGTAGAAATATTTATTGGGTATAGATAATTATACAATTTTTTAAATTAAGAAAAATATTGTGAAATGTTGCCATAGCATTTTTTAACCCGAAAGGCATGATGATCATGACAGAATAGTTTTCTAATTTAAGGTCTTCATTCATTATCGTTTTTTGTTTTAAAAAAACAACGAATTAATTATTCATGTCGATTTTCTAGGGTTAACGCCACAAAAAATCATCCCACTTAAGAGACCGAGTATAGATACTTTGAATCTTATTTCATGTTATAATTAGTGGTACTTACATGAATTATAAAGCGTACGAAGTTTCTCCTGTAAGAGAGCCGGCATTTGAGGAACCAGGCGGCAATGACGTGGTGCGCCAGCGATACAACGTAGTGATTATAGCGTGACGGATTGGTGTACGGGAGCAGGATGGCAAACACCGACATGTACTGGTCTTCAACGAAAGACGCAAACACACGCGGTAGCCGAGTTAATGCTGGCAAAAGAAAATATACAATACACTTCATTGTAAAGGTATAACTTATTGTAAAGGTATTATATTCAACTAAAAGCGCGGAATCAAAATTTAACAGATTGATGAGAGAAGGGTATTTGTGCATGAATGAGGCTCTGCACTCACTATACCAGCTTAATGTGGAAAGTCTAGAACTGAGAAGAAACTATGGTAATTTTTTTAAAGAAATGATTTATAAAAACGTTTGTGACTGAAGACTTTCATTCATCATTTTATTCTATTTTAATAATTCGAGACTATCTTTTTTGTCAGCTCGTAAAAGTCCATGGTACATGGGCATAATCTGTAGTAGGCAGGCGGATTGACGATCGCAGAATCGGACGTGATCACTATTGACTTGACTTGACTCTGTCGGAAGCTAAGGTAAGACTTTTCTGACATTTCTGATAGTTTTTTCTTACGAAAACCACGAGATAAAATGGGGCGATGGATTTTCTTACGTTCCTACACAACAAACTTGCAATTATTGAAATTAACAATTGTCTTTTTTTATTTAGAATGACGTACGTCTTAAAGCTAAGCGACTTACTTGACAGAAACTCGAGCATGGGGCTGGCAATAGCTTGAGTATCGGAAATCTTGGATAGATCAAGCAGCACTTCTGGTAACATTTTCACCATTGTTTCTCGAGTCTCCAGCGTGAAGATCGTTAAAGCATTGATGTAAGGCTGCGCTGCACGGAGTACTGTCGACAATGAAGTAGTTTATAGATGACAGCGTTTTTACCAGAGATAAAAAAAGGATGAAATCCTCAATTCGGTTTCATTTTATTTTTATTTCTATAAATCTTACGCGTATCTTTGGCAAATGTGAACCGATTTTAATGACTCTTTTATTAAACTGATCTCAAAGATGGTCTCATTTTAATGAGAAAAAATAATTGAATATTTAATGTAATTATTTAGAACACGTCCTAATTGTTACTTTGAGGTTGTATTATTGTTCTGTCTCCCCAAAAAAGAAAAAAAAAACAGACTTCAATGAACTAAAAAGCAATAATACATTTTGCATAATTTAATATATTCTTAGGCCGTGGCATTAATTTTTTAATGCATTATGTCTTAGCAGGTTTAAGCTTTCGTTAAGAGTTTAATAAAATATAAGTTCTTTTGCTTTCTCAAATTAGATTGTAAAACATTTTTTGTTTACCCATGCCGTATCGGAGTAAACATCTGATAATTCGCTGTTGTGTGTGCGGTTCCAAAAAGTTGTGATAAGACGCTAACGCAGCCAACGCCGGCAATACTGTCGCATGGAATTCTGACAACAGCAGTTTTTGACCACTATTTACACGAAGGCTCTCAGGAAATGACGGACTCCTTTCAGAAACCTAGAATTAGAATGAGTATTTCAGTTATATTTGGTATACGTTAACAAATTAACAGTGAGAGTAAGTTTCTAGATAACATTTTTCTTATTGTTGTAATAACATGTATTGACTGGTTTATATCAATGAAGTGGCGCATATAGTATAAGAGAAAATAAGATGATTAGGGACTAAAGGGGTTTCGTATCGACTTATTTTTGATGTAACTTTTCGATCCACAGACTTTGGTGCGCTAAGAAATCGAATACATTGTAGAAGTGGAAACAGTTCCATCCCATCCAAAGGAGAAAAATCTTCGTAATAAAATTTAAGGAACACAATATAACACTGTAACATTATTTGTTAGTCAGTAGTTAGTAGTTAAATGTGACAATCATAGCTTATCAAAATTTTTGTAAAATTTGTCAAACAGTGGGGTGTTTGCGGACTAAAAAGAATGTAGCGCGTTTTTTTTAATGGAATGAGGGTGAGAAGCGACAGCCCACCGCTATCCTCAATTAAGAATCAAAATACAGATGCGTTGTTACCCCTGAGAACTGAGGACTAAGATGGAATACCTCGTTTCCAGTAAAAAGGGTCTCCAGTTCTCTACATTCACCATACGAAACACAGCATTGAGGTGCTACTTCACGATGGTATTCTGTGAGAGTTATCCTTCCCCGGTCGAGCCAAGTCATTCGTACGTGTATGAGTATGTGTACGTGCGTGCATGTGTAACGTACAGGCGCGCACGCGCGTGTGTGTGTGTGTGTGTGTGGTACGGGTGTGTGTACGTGTGCGCGTGTGCAGTGCACGGTACCATGGCGCAGAGCGTGGAGGCGAGCAGGTCGAGGTCGTGCGCGCGGCGGCCGACGATGAGCGCGCGCGCCTGCAGCAGTGCGGGCAGCGCGCGTGTGTGTGTGTGTGTGTGTGGTACGGGTGTGTGTACGTGTGCGCGTGTGCAGTGCACGGTACCATGGCGCAGAGCGTGGAGGCGAGCAGGTCGAGGTCGTGCGCGCGGCGGCCGACGATGAGCGCGCGCGCCTGCAGCAGTGCGGGCAGCGCGCGTGTGTGTGTGTGTGTGTGTGGTACGGGTGTGTGTACGTGTGCGCGTGTGCAGTGCACGGTACCATGGCGCAGAGCGTGGAGGCGAGCAGGTCGAGGTCGTGCGCGCGGCGGCCGACGATGAGCGCGCGCGCCTGCAGCAGTGCGGGCAGCGCGCGTGTGTGTGTGTGTGTGTGTGGTACGGGTGTGTGTACGTGTGCGCGTGTGCAGTGCACGGTACCATGGCGCAGAGCGTGGAGGCGAGCAGGTCGAGGTCGTGCGCGCGGCGGCCGACGATGAGCGCGCGCGCCTGCAGCAGTGCGGGCAGCGCGCGCGTGTGTGTGTGTGTGTGTGGTACGGGTGTGTGTACGTGTGCGCGTGTGCAGTGCACGGTACCATGGCGCAGAGCGTGGAGGCGAGCAGGTCGAGGTCGTGCGCGCGGCGGCCGACGATGAGCGCGCGCGCCTGCAGCAGTGCGGGCAGCGCGCGTGTGTGTGTGTGTGTGTGGTACGGGTGTGTGTACGTGTGCGCGTGTGCAGTGCACGGTACCATGGCGCAGAGCGTGGAGGCGAGCAGGTCGAGGTCGTGCGCGCGGCGGCCGACGATGAGCGCGCGCGCCTGCAGCAGTGCGGGCAGCGCGCGTGTGTGTGTGTGTGTGTGTGGTACGGGTGTGTGTACGTGTGCGCGTGTGCAGTGCACGGTACCATGGCGCAGAGCGTGGAGGCGAGCAGGTCGAGGTCGTGCGCGCGGCGGCCGACGATGAGCGCGCGCGCCTGCAGCAGTGCGGGCAGCGCGCGTGTGTGTGTGTGTGTGTGGTACGGGTGTGTGTACGTGTGCGCGTGTGCAGTGCACGGTACCATGGCGCAGAGCGTGGAGGCGAGCAGGTCGAGGTCGTGCGCGCGGCGGCCGACGATGAGCGCGCGCGCCTGCAGCAGTGCGGGCAGCGCGCGTGTGTGTGTGTGTGTGTGTGGTACGGGTGTGTGTACGTGTGCGCGTGTGCAGTGCACGGTACCATGGCGCAGAGCGTGGAGGCGAGCAGGTCGAGGTCGTGCGCGCGGCGGCCGACGATGAGCGCGCGCGCCTGCAGCAGTGCGGGCAGCGCGCGTGTGTGTGTGTGTGTGTGTGGTACGGGTGTGTGTACGTGTGCGCGTGTGCAGTGCACGGTACCATGGCGCAGAGCGTGGAGGCGAGCAGGTCGAGGTCGTGCGCGCGGCGGCCGACGATGAGCGCGCGCGCCTGCAGCAGTGCGGGCAGCGCGCGTGTGTGTGTGTGTGTGTGTGGTACGGGTGTGTGTACGTGTGCGCGTGTGCAGTGCACGGTACCATGGCGCAGAGCGTGGAGGCGAGCAGGTCGAGGTCGTGCGCGCGGCGGCCGACGATGAGCGCGCGCGCCTGCAGCAGTGCGGGCAGCGCGCGTGTGTGTGTGTGTGTGTGGTACGGGTGTGTGTACGTGTGCGCGTGTGCAGTGCACGGTACCATGGCGCAGAGCGTGGAGGCGAGCAGGTCGAGGTCGTGCGCGCGGCGGCCGACGATGAGCGCGCGCGCCTGCAGCAGTGCGGGCAGCGCGCGTGTGTGTGTGTGTGTGTGTGGTACGGGTGTGTGTACGTGTGCGCGTGTGCAGTGCACGGTACCATGGCGCAGAGCGTGGAGGCGAGCAGGTCGAGGTCGTGCGCGCGGCGGCCGACGATGAGCGCGCGCGCCTGCAGCAGTGCGGGCAGCGCGCGTGTGTGTGTGTGTGTGTGTGGTACGGGTGTGTGTACGTGTGCGCGTGTGCAGTGCACGGTACCATGGCGCAGAGCGTGGAGGCGAGCAGGTCGAGGTCGTGCGCGCGGCGGCCGACGATGAGCGCGCGCGCCTGCAGCAGTGCGGGCAGCGCGTGTGTGTGTGTGTGTGTGTGTGGTACGGGTGTGTGTACGTGTGCGCGTGTGCAGTGCACGGTACCATGGCGCAGAGCGTGGAGGCGAGCAGGTCGAGGTCGTGCGCGCGGCGGCCGACGATGAGCGCGCGCGCCTGCAGCAGTGCGGGCAGCGCGCGTGTGTGTGTGTGTGTGTGGTACGGGTGTGTGTACGTGTGCGCGTGTGCAGTGCACGGTACCATGGCGCAGAGCGTGGAGGCGAGCAGGTCGAGGTCGTGCGCGCGGCGGCCGACGATGAGCGCGCGCGCCTGCAGCAGCGCGCGTGTGTGTGTGTGTGTGTGTGGTACGTGTGTGTGTACGTGTGCGCGTGTGCAGTGCACGGTACCATGGCGCAGAGCGTGGAGGCGAGCAGGTCGAGGTCGTGCGCGCGGCGGCCGACGATGAGCGCGCGCGCCTGCAGCAGTGCGGGCAGCGCGCGTGTGTGTGTGTGTGTGTGGTACGGGTGTGTGTACGTGTGCGCGTGTGCAGTGCACGGTACCATGGCGCAGAGCGTGGAGGCGAGCAGGTCGAGGTCGTGCGCGCGGCGGCCGACGATGAGCGCGCGCGCCTGCAGCAGCGCGGGCAGCGCGCGTGTGTGTGTGTGTGTGTGGTACGTGTGTGTGTACGTGTGCGCGTGTGCAGTGCACGGTACCATGGCGCAGAGCGTGGAGGCGAGCAGGTCGAGGTCGTGCGCGCGGCGGCCGACGATGAGCGCGCGCGCCTGCAGCAGCGCGGGCAGCGCGCGTGTGTGTGTGTGTGTGTGGTACGTGTGTGTGTACGTGTGCGCGTGTGCAGTGCACGGTACCATGGCGCAGAGCGTGGAGGCGAGCAGGTCGAGGTCGTGCGCGCGGCGGCCGACGATGAGCGCGCGCGCCTGCAGCAGCGCGGGCAGCGCGCGCAGCACGTGCCCCAGCACCGCCCAATCCGCCTCGCGAGTCAGCGCGCCGGTCAGCGTACGTGCTGCCCGACCCGCCGGGAAAACGCACGCACCCTGCACAAACCAGTGTTATAATACACATGAGATGGATGTCACATGAGGCGACAGAGGAAAATCAAAGAAAAACCCGCCAGAAAGAACACGCATACGCACTCTGTTTACACCAGCGCTACAATAGTAACAGTAACAGTGGTAGAGCCACGCGGCAGCTTTTGCTGTCGCACGGATGGGCCGGCTCGAACCGGGGTGGTACCACAACCTCACAGAATACCAGCGTAAAGTAGAGGTTTACCTCTGCGTTTCGCTTGGTGAGTGCAGGTGGCCGGAGGCCCTTTTTACTGGAAATGAGGCATTCCATCTTAGTCCTCGCGGGTGACAACGCATCTACATTTTGATTTGGAATAGAGGATGGATGTAGATGTCTATGGGCCGCAGCAACCACTTACCATCAGGTGGACTGTGTGCTCGTTTGTCAACCTTATCCTATAAAAAAAAAAAACAATACAGCAGCGTACCGTGTAGTTGTACTTAGTAAATTTCATATGAGGTGATAGTGGGAAATGAAAAACGATCATCCTGTTTAAAGCTCAAAAGAAGAAAAATACTCGCCGGGAACACGCATGCGCCCTGCTCACACCAGCGTGTAGATAAATCAGCAAATACTAACACGTAAAATCAATATCGTATGAAGCGATAGAGGGACATTATAAAAATACCAGTAGTATCCTCCTGTGAAGCACGACGATACAGCAGTGTACCGTGTTAACGCGTAAGATGCGTAGATAGTGTACTAGGCTGTTATATGAGACGACAGAGGAAAGTGAAACAGGAGATACGCTACTATCATCCTATTCAAAGTTCAAATAATAAAAACAACTGCAGTTGCCAAACCTTCTGCATAGTGTGGCGACTATGGCAAATGTCCCTCTATGAAGGTGACATATAGTTACGCTAAATATAGGTGAAGTGATATAAGAAACGACAGATGGAAATGTAACAGGAGATGCGCTACTATCATCCTGTTCAGAGCTCAAATAACAAAAATAACTGTCATATAAATTCATTCAGTACTTTTTATTATATAGTTATATCCGTGTAAGCATCGAAAATGCTTTAGTACGTAGTTTGGTAGCCGCGCGGGCGCGTTGTAACCTCCTATATAACTCGCTGCAAGCAGTGCACACTTATCAGTCACTGGTGCAGCAAGGCTTTCTACCCGAGCTAATCTGCCGTATCAAGGGTGTACAGAAGATTCCAAGGGACTGGTTTTTACTTTAGGAGTTCAGATACAAGTCGGCGCGGGCTTAATTCTGAAAGAGACGACCGTTTATCAAGTGCGACAAGTGCGCCTTCAATTTGCTCGCGAATACATTAATTGGGGTACTGAGCAACGGCGATCTGTTCACTAATGAGTGCAGAATGTTTTCCATGGCAGTAACGGAAGAGCTAAGGTCTACAGGAGTCCAAGCGAGCAGTTTGCTCAGTGATGTTTTGCCGAAACAGTGTCCTACAGCGGTGGTTCGTGTATGATGTGGGCGGGCATTTCGCTGGAAGGAAAAACGGAGATCGTTTTCTTTCCTGGCGGAAGCCGAGGAGGCGGTATGACAGCTGCGCGATATGTGGAAGCTATTCATCTGGACCATGTCATGGCTTATGAAGGCTTCATCGAGGAGAGCTTTCTTTTAGAGCATGTCCGATGTCATACGGCACAAATCACTCGTCAGTTCATGGAATAAGTTACATTTGGACAGTGGACTGGTCAGCACTAAGTCCTGATGTCCCTTCAAGCATCTATGGGACGTGCTCAAACGGAGAGTACAAGCCAGAAATCCGACGACTACAAACATCGGAGAGCTGAAGATAGCGCTGGAAGAGGAGTGGGAAAGGTTTCCTCAAAAACTGATTAAAAAACTTCTCAGGGCGATGAGAAATTGATTTCGAGGTGTTACCAAAGCTAGGGGAGGCAACACCCAAGTATTAAGACAATACATTATGAGTATTAAACTTACATTTTGTTTTATTTTAATGTTGATTAGCCCATTATTAACTTTAATTAATTTCACTTTCGTTGCTTTCCCATTCAAACTATATTAATTAAGTACTGGGTAGATTATTTTAATAATGGTATCATTTTGAAGCTTAGGAAATAAAATTTCCAAAAATAATGTTTTATTTATATTATTAAAACATTTTTGATAATGATCAATAAATAAAAATAAATTTTTAAAAAACGGACAGATATAGACAGACAAAAATTAAAGAAAATTGAGTTTTTGTTATAAGCACCGTGTATATACTTTCATACATTTCATTTCCCCGTGTAGTGGCGGGTAAGAGTACTCATTACCCCATATCTTCCCGTGGGTGTCGTAAGAGGCGATATAGGGAAAGTGAGGCAGAGGATGGGCAGCAGAATCTTCCTGATAACAGCAAACAACAATAAAAAATCTGCGGTTGCCAACCCGCTCACCAAGCGTGGCAACTATGGCAATATACCCCCCCATGAAAGTAACGGAGAGACGGCCCCCAGTCCTCGGCGACCCCACTATTCCTGGCTACGGTGGCGACAATGGTAACGGCGGAGCAGGGGGTGCTAAGAATCTCCGGTGGAGGTTCGGTTGCCATCTACGACGACTCGACCTGGCAACTTATAACGCACGCACCCCGAGGACTGACGAGAAGATCCTGGAGCTGGAAGAAGAGATAGACAAGTTGTGCTGGAATATCATAGGATTATCCGAGGTCCGAAGAGAGGGGGAGGACACGGTAATCCTCGTATCCGGCAACTTGTTCTATTAACGGGAGAGGGCGACCATCTCTCCCAAGGAGGTGTCGGATTTATCGTCCACAAGTCTCTCGTTAACAACGTTGTAAAGATTGTGAGTATGTCGACGAGAATTGCGTACCTTATACTCAGAATCACCAAACGGTATTCGCTGAAGGTCATACAGGTTTACGCACCAACCTCGGCACACCCCGATGAGTAATTGGAGGATTTGTAAGAGGAAATCTCTAGACCCATGCATTCCTCCGAAACCCACTATACGATGTTGATGGAAGACTTGGAACGCAAAATTAGGCACAAGAGAGAACGGTGAGCTGAAAGTAGGGAAATTCGGAATAGGGCAACGGAACCCAAGGGGTCAGCAGCTGGCCGACTTCATGGAGAAAGAGGGACTCTGTATGATGAACTCTTTCTTCCAGAAGCGGCCCCACAGTTAGTGGACCTAGTCGAGCCCCGACGGTTCAACAAAAAATGAGATTGACTTCATCATGACCACCAGACGACTACGTACAGTGATGTCTCAATGATCGCGAGGGTGAAAACCGGCAGCGATGACCGAATGGTGAGAGGCACACTGAACCTTAACATTAAGTTGGAGAGGTCTCGTCTGATGAAGTCAACGCTCCGTCCCCTTCGTGCTCTAATCTAAAGTCCCGAAACCTTTCAGCTCGAGCTACGAAACCGTTTTCAGTGCCTAGAAGATTGCAATGCAGTGGACGATATAAATGACAAGCTCGTGGAAACTGTCTATGCGGTCGGAGCTAAGTTTTGAAAGACCCGCCGCAGAAGAACACAATAACTTTCCAATCACACTCTTAATCTCATGGCTGTTAGACGGAATATGAAGCTGCAGTCTTCAGTAGATTTGACAGCATACAGGCAACTGAATAGACACTCCAAATGCATGCAACTTTAATACTGCTCATATTGAAGAAGCGATCGAGCGGAACCAGGGTTCCAAATTCTTTGCTAGAGACCAGTCTGCGAGAAAAAGCCAACTGTCGAAGCTGAAGACCGAGTGTAGCAGCGTCGTTTCCGGGACACCTGAGATTTTGAGTCATCATCGTTGGAGCCACACGCAAGTGTGAGTAACGATCCAAGAGCGAGTCTTATCCGACACTATTCCGATGATATCATGGACGTCAGTCTGAGCGAGATTAGAATGGCTCTCCAGCACTTTAAAAAAGGCAAGACCCCAGGCGAGGATGGAAATACAGCGGAGCCTCTGAAAGCGGGTGGAAAACCGGTACTTGAAGTCCTTCAGAAGCTCTTTAATTCCGTTCTTCATGGTGGCACTACACCGGAGGCGTGGAGCAGAAGTGCGGTGGTCTTGTTCTTCAAGAAAGGTGACAACGCTCTCATGAAGAACTATAGATCGATTTCCCTTCTGAGCCGCGTCTACGTGCTGTTTTCGACAGTCATTATGAATCGTCTCGCACGCAGACTCGACCGACGACTTCCAGCCTCCCGAACAAGCCGGTTTACGAAAAGGCTTAGCACCATAGACCACATACATACTCTTCGGCAAATCGTACAGAAGACCGAGGAGTACAATTTGCCACTATGTCTGGCGTATGTAGACTATGAGAAAGCCTTTGATTCCGTCGAAATTTGGGCGGTGCTGCAGTACATTCAGCAGTGCCAAGTTGACTGTCGGTATATCGCAGTGCTGAAGTGCTTGTACAATATGGCTACGATGGCTATCAGAGTACAGAACCAGAGTACGAAACCTATTCAATTGCAGAGAAGTGTAAGACAGGGTGACGTTATATCCCCGAAACTCTTCACCGCTGCATTGGAGACATTTTCAAGCTTCTGGACTGGAAAAGATACGGTATTAACATCAGTGGCGTGTACATCACTCACCTTCGATTTGCCGACGATATACCCCTTATAGCAGAATCGCTGGAGGACCTAAGCACTATGCTCAATGACCTCAATAGTGTTTCCCAACGGATAGGTCTTAAGATGAACATGGACAAAACAAAGATCATGTTTAATGTCCATGTCACACCTATGCAAGTAGTTGTTTGGAGCATTAAGCTCGAAGTTGTTGACGAGTATGTTTACCTGGGACAAATAGTCCGAACAAGGTAAGCCCAACTTCGACCGAGAGGTCAATCGACAGATTCAACTCGGTTGGGCAGCGTTCGGGAAATTACGGCACATCTTTTCGTTCAGTATACCTCAAAACTTGAAAAGGAGACTGTACAACAAGTGCATGTTGCCAGTGATGACCTATGGAACTGAGGCGTGGTCCTTCACTGCTGGCCGGATGAGGAAGCTCAAGGGCGCTTAGCGAGATATGGAGAGGGCTATGCTCGGAGTTTCTCTGCGTGATAAACTTAGAAATGAGGAAGATATCCGCAGTAGAACTAGAGTGACCGACATAGCCCAACGGATTAGTAAGCTGAAGTGGTAATGGGCCGGTCATATAGCTCGAAGAACCGACAACCGATGGTAAAAAAAAGGTTCTCGAGTGGCGGCCTCGTACCGGCAGACGAAGTGTAGGGCGTCCCCCCACTAGATGGAGTGACGACCTGGTAAGATATGCAGGAAGTCGATAGATGCAGGAGGACCGTGCTTTGTGACATTCCTTGGGGGAGGCCTATGTACAGCAGTGGACTTGTTAAGGGCTGTAATGATGATGATGATGATACTTTCATATGCATTTAATAAAAAACTGTTATTTTGACATTACAAACAGACACTTCAATTTTATTTATTTGTATAGATAAATTTCACCAGGGAACGTTTATAATTAATGATAATAATTAATTTCAAATTAATTATCGGTGAGCTAGCTTGGTACAACCAGTGCACTGAGTCACGCCAGAGCCAAGACTGCCTCCTGTCGTTTTATATCCGTTGTAAAATAAGTCTAGTAATGGGGCGGTGGGGAAAATCGAGTAGCGCGTTGGATGGCGTGATCGGTACAGTGTTGTTTACAATTTTTGTTGTACCGGCGTACGGCGACGCCGCTGTCATGCTGTGATACACTTTGTACAATTTGAAGGGGTGAGTCGATTCAGTTGCTCACGAGTGAATTTACATTTAAATATGCAATCACTTAAAAAATCACTAAACATTCACAAAAATGTTTTCGATGTGGGCCATCGAAATTAGTGATATCCAGAAGAATTCAGTAGTTTTCACAAGTACTGGCTAACTCTAAACTCGAGCTGCATTATTGGCCCAATGACCACCTCGAGCACTCATGTGACGGAGTGATAACTGTCCAAAGTCTAACAGCCTTTGGTTAGTTACAAAAACTAATCTCCGATTGAGTGGTACACGTGCGTTAATTCCTTGTCTTTGCAAACGCGGTAAAGACTCACTTTCGTATAATCTTTGCCCACTACGTAAACTTTCACTGCTTAAAATGTAACACCGTAACATTTCATAGTATATTCGCGGTTCGAATATTTTCGTAGTGAAATTAACCTACGAAATTTTAAAAATAGGATATGGGTACGTGATGAGGTCACGGTCAAGCGAACACTGGCTGGGTGAACGTACCTAGAAGTGTAACGGCTTACGGAAAGGAAAGGGCTAGGAGACGCGCTTGTCTTTACTGAGTCAAAACAACTTAGATACCTAAATCTGTAATCGGGCGCGAGCACTGAACGGCTAAACTAGCCGAACTTACGACTGTGTGCGTGCATAATAAAATAGTAGGTGCTACATATTTATGAATGACAATCAGTTTAAATAATGTATTTCCACACATTTCGAATGTAAAAGATAAATAGCACAAAATGTTTTTTTTTCACCGTTCGCTTATATTACCTATTCTGAACCTCTTCTGCGAATGTGGCCAGTTATTGCAAAATAAGCCTGTATACGGAATGTCCGGTAATTAATGGTTAAATTGTAACTGACCATTGGGTCTACTAAAAACAACAACATTAGGCATTAGTATAAGTAAATAGTTATCGATATGAAATAAGTCGTGTGACTGTAATATTTGCCACCTGCACGCTCCCGTCTTTTAATCGTATCAGACAAAGAGGGTCTGAAGAGGGAGAAAATATAAAAAAACCGTAGGGTAAGCAATGAACAGTTGGCAACCTTATCTGTTTATTGTAAAATGCGTAGTAAGACACACAAATTAAAGTCCTAATTTCAATAACAAATTATTAGCTGTGTCGCAGATGTAACGGTGCTGCCGAGTCTTACTTAGGACTTACTTAGTGCGTCACTCGACTTGCTCGAATTCGCATGTGCCTATTTCGTTTCCGATTGTTATTATTGTGATTTACTCTAAACAACGGTTGTTACTACAAAGGAAGGATGCCGCGGTAATAGCGGTGGAACAATCGCTCATTCTGATGCAGGAATGATGCTAGAAGAAATTAAGCAAGATCTTACCACCTCTATGTGAAAAATAGCTTGATGCAAGATAATAATGAAAATGCACGATATTTTTTGTTATGGTGTCTGTGCTACGATTGGACGTCAGTAAACATGGCTAACCGTGACGAAGTTTTATTATATTTAGCAATATTATCATATATTTTGTTTTTAATCCTAATGTTTTTGTAATCACGATGCGAAGTATTATAAAGTACTGGATAATTTTACAATTTCTATTAAAATCTCTGAATTCAACACCATTTTTCACGCGGTACACGCGGCCTGTTGTAAGAATTTGCCGCGTGACCGCGCTGCGGCCACCGGCTGGCCACGTACTCGCTAACAACACGCGTGGCGGAGGGGGCGGAGCATGCGGCCGCGGCCAGCCGCTCGCAGACCGCGCCATGCCCGCGCGGGTTTGCAGCCTCACTTACATTGCTAGCGAATACAACTGGCCGCCACCGCGGTCACCACCACAACCCGCTTCTGTGGCAGACGCTTTGTTGAGAAATTATAATTCAAGATTGCATTTTTGATCCGCAGTTTTTTAAAACAATTCCTTGGTTCCCCCAATTTCCTTAATCAATTCTCAAAAGTGGTGGATATTTAAATATCCACAAGATCAAGATCTCCATAGCTGGCATATTGCAAATCGCCATTTGAGGCTTGGCGACCGGCTATAGCACCAATTTTAAATAAATTATTGGATAAAATAATTTGTCATTCAGGTTGTCATACATTTTTTATACATACTCAACATGCTTAAAATTTATTAAGAAATATATTGCAAATTTTGCACTACTAAACGAAATTTAAAGGTATGTTACCAACAAAAAGAGACGAAATTAATTCACTTGTGGTCACGATGTATACAAATTTTTGGATACTACTTTTTATATTTTTTGGACGGTAACGAGCTGTCGTAAGCTATTTCAAGGTCATCCACTAATTACTGGACAATCTGTACGTAATTTTAAAATAACACGATAATTTTATTTATTATTTTTGATAACTGTTGTCCCTTGGCTTATCACTCGACGCTGGCTTGACGTTGATTTTTGGGACATTCTGTATAAGAAGAAAATACAATAAGTGTAAGAATATGAACTACCCTATAATGTCTCGTGGGTGTCTTAATAGGCGACAGAAGGAAGTGAAGCAGATGAGCAGCTGCATTTTCGTGATAACAAATAAAAAATTGGAGTCGCCAACCCATCTCTTAAAACAAAACCATCCCTACTCCAATCTACGGGAGAGGTGTATGTTCGGCAGAGGACTCGTATAGGTTTGAATGTAATTAGTTGGGAATGCGAGTTACCGGCAGATCCTTCTGCTGCAGCGGCTGCGGCGCCTGGCCGCGCACGGCGGGCGCCTCCACCACCAGGAACGTTAAGTAAGGAGTGCGAGTTACCGGCGGCAGATCCTTCTGCTGCAGCGGCTGCGGCGCCTGGCCGCGCACGGCGGGCGCCTCCACCACCAGGAACGTTAAGTAAGGAGTGCGAGTTACCGGCGGCAGATCCTTCTGCTGCAGCGGCTGCGGCGCCTGGCCGCGCACGGCGGGCGCCTCCACCACCAGGAACGTTAAGTAAGGAGTGCGAGTTACCGGCGGCAGATCCTTCTGCTGCAGCGGCTGCGGCGCCTGGCCGCGCACGGCGGGCGCCTCCACCACCAGGAACGTTAAGTAAGGAGTGCGAGTTACCGGCGGCAGATCCTTCTGCTGCAGCGGCTGCGGCGCCTGGCCGCGCACGGCGGGCGCCTCCACCACCAGGAACGTTAAGTAAGGAGTGCGAGTTACCGGCGGCAGATCCTTCTGCTGCAGCGGCTGCGGCGCCTGGCCGCGCACGGCGGGCGCCTCCACCACCAGGAACGGCGAGCACGCCGGCCGCGCGCGCGCCCCGCCCCCCGCACCACCACCACCCGCCCCCTCACACAGCCCCACGCAGTTGAACGCGTTCGCGCGCAGCCCGAACAGCATGTCGAAAATCTGACCAAGTAAACACATCACTCACTATTTGCACTGCCTCGGAATTTATACGCGCCGAACTAACAAACAAAACAATAATAATTCTAGCTACAACAATACTTGTACATCAGAAGAAACAAATGCCAAACAATTTATTTTTAAAAGTAATATTGCTTAATACGAGGGTGACACTGAAAGTTTAGTTTATAACAATCCCATTATAATGGATTTCCGCAAAGTAACGCCTGATTCCATCAATTTCTTATTAATATTTCTTTATTGGCTATGTAAAATCGTTATTGGTAACCAGTTACAGGCAAAGTGCCTTACTTTAAACATCGATTAGATGGCTATCATTTGAGACTTCTTTCTGAACACATCAAATCACTAAAGACACTTTCAGGTCGTTATTCAAATTGTCACTGTTATTTATTGAAATAACATAATAAAAAAGCCATTTCTTAATCATTTTTTTTTAAATAAAAGAAAGTTATTGCTAAAGATAATTTTTACACGTAAACACGCAGCAGTCGTTGTTATTAACCTGTTCATATCCAAACAACGCTTATGGCGTAAGGTCAGCTTGTATACATTGTTTGTGGCATCGAGACAAGTACGGCAAATATAGAAACTGTGAAAACTGTGTTAAAAGTATACAGGGTATTTTTGGAACGCTCCCGAAAACTAACACAGGCGACAGCACCAAGTATACCTTTGATCATGGGTCACAAATAAATTCGATCCTGATGAAAAAAAATCATATTTTTACAACGTTTTATTAGCTTTATTCACGCGCCATCATGTTAGTACAGCTAAATGAAACGATAATTACATAAAAAAAAATCATGAAAATACTGAAACATAAAACCAGCAGAGGAATGACTGAATTGATATCACCTGACTAGAGGTTAATGTACGCGCGCACGGTGAATAAAGAACGCTGGCCTTGAACTTGGGCATTGAGCGATTTATCACAGATTGGTACGAAGGGGGCGCGACGGGGGAACAATCCGCCAGTATTACTGTGCCTGCATGCTATTGGTTCCCGCGCTTTGTTCGCTCCAAAAATACAGCATACACAGCTTACTTTGCGACTCGCGACGATGTTTTAAAAAGGAAGGAAAGAAAAATTATTTATATCTATTGTTTTATGACTAAACTAGTGAACGAAAAGGTAAATATGATAGGAGAAGGTGAATGGGGAAAATTGTGCAGTAAAGTTAAAAGTGTTGAGGAAGAATACCGAAAAAATTACCATCTGATCGACCTGATGACGGAAGCTCAAGCGAAGATGAAAGTGATGATGAAGTAGCATCCAGTAACACCAACACACCATCAACATCTGGCTTCCATGTGACCCAAGACGTAATAATGGACGGCGTGTCACTCTTAGGTTAAGTTTTCTTGTTACAAACTACTTTATATTTTACGATAGAAATAACTAATAATGCTCAAGTAAACATTATCCATTTTTAATTCCCACCTCTTCCAAAGTTCTAAGTAGCTAGTAAAACACCTATTATGATTCTACAATAAACAATTAATTACTATAATATTATAAAACAATAGCCCAATAGCATGTAGTACTTTAGAACGCGACTGTACCCACACTCCCTCCGCTGTCGACCTGTATCTAGCTCGGTACGAAACAATGCTGCGGTCATAAGAAAGAAGGGCGCATCTAACAATTATTGAATAAATGAGTTAAATATACCATTCGACTTATGATAAGAAGGCGCATCTACTAAATATTTTTAATATTCACAAATATCAAAATTTTAGAAATTATCGTAAGAATTTTAGACGTAACTGTTGATCACAGATGACATTTTTAGTAGAAAAGACTAATACAAATTCAACATAAAAGAAAAGACTTATTTAACCAGTTGCTACGTCATCTTTAACAATGTTTGCATCGATTACTTAAATTTCAATTATTCTTGTCTTATTATTAAGTGGCGAAGCTTGCGAAGTCACTTATTAAGTGGCGAAGCTTGCGAAGTCACTTATTGATTTCACGATGTCTGTCCGTCTGTCCCACGATTATCTCGAGAACGGTTTCGAATTTTCAAATTCTGTTTTCAGCATTCGATTACTGATCACCCAGGCATCTGAACCTCCTATTTTGAAACTGATTGCTCAACGGCAACCGTTAGAAACCGCTACAAAGCTGATTGCTTCGCCACTTTGCTATGCTGTTAGCTTGTTAGGTTTATTGATTTCACGATGTCTGTCCGTCTGTCCCACGATTATCTCGAGAACGGTTTCGAATTTTCAAATTCTGTTTTCAGCAATCGATTACTGATCACCAAGGCATCTGAACCTCATATTTTGAAATTAATTTTTTTTCCGTTAGAAACCGCTACAAAGCTGATTGCTTCGCCACTTTGCTATGCTGTTAGCTTGCTAGGTTTATTCTATATCTTATTATTCAGAGCTTATATCTTATTATTAAGAGCTGGTGTTTCACATGTGGTCCCATATAAATTTGATCGAGGTCAGACCAATAGTTTTTGAGTTATCCTTAATTATTAAGTGGCGAAGCTTGCGATGACACTTATTGATTTCACGATGTCTGTCCCACGATTATCTCGAGAACGGTTCCGAATTTTCAAATTCTGTTTTCAGCAATCGATTACTGATCATCCAGACATCTGAACCTCCTATTTTGAAACTGATTGTTCAACGGCAACCGTTAGAAACCGCTACAAAGCTGATTGCTTCGCCACTTTGCTATGCTGTTAGCTTGCTAGGTTTATTTATATTAAAGTGGGTTGTACAAAATTTTTAATTTTTAATTATTATCGTAGTAAGTCTTGTATGATATCCCCTTTAAAATCATTACTCAAGAGTTGCGGGTTGTTATTTTTTGTGTCTCACTACCAATGCTTTTCTACTATTTACTAAGAAAAAAAGTAGTAAATTACTATTAGCGTCCTCTCAACTTCAAATGACCTTTCCAAAATATGTAAAAATGTTAAATGAATGCCAGTTTTTTTTTATTTATTAGGTTGGAAAGACGCAAATGGTTATATGCGTCTTTCCTTGGATGTTTTTGTGTTACCAGGTGTATTTTTTAAACTAAGGTGAAAAGGAAAAATCGTTTTATTTAAATAAATAAACAAATTATCAAAAAAATAAGTACGTCCTTAAAATCTTCATGTCTCTACGTATATACTTCAATTTTCATATAGATACCTTTTAATATACTTTAGACACAGGGTCTGAAAGAAAAATTCATCTACTTATTTTTTATTTCCATTTTACGTTTTTGTTAGTTGCGTCCTTCTTTATTATGACGGCAGAATGTAACCCGGCCGGCTGGTGTCGCCTCAGTGACGCAGTAGGTTTCGTAGTAGTAGGTAGTTCCGTGTTGATTTTGTACACGCGTGCGCGAGCGACAGTTCAATCGTTTTATTTATTAAATTGTTATTACTTGTGATTACGAGTTGGTATTATTCTTGTTGTTACGTTTTTTTTGTTTCTTTTTTGTTTTAATAATGCCTAACGCGTACGTTTATAGTGATAGTGAATACGGCAACATGTTAGGTATCCGAACCTAGGTACACGAAGTATCGCTAAATAAATTGGTAAGACGTCGGGATGGAACAAGTGTGTCATACTGTGCAGTACACAAAGTGTTGAAGCGTAACCGAATGCGCCCATACAAATTACACAAAGTGCAAGCTTTAGTTCCCGGCGATCACGACCGCCGACGAGTTTTCTGCCGTTGGTTATTATACCAGCAACAACGTGTGTCTGGTTCCATTGGGCACATTATCTGGACGGATGAGTCGACATTTACCAGAAACGGCCTGTGGAACCGAAGAAATACACACGTGTATTCAGAGGTTAACCCGCACGCTGTTCGACAAACCGGGCACCAAACCCGGTTGGTCGGTTAACGTATGGGCAGGTTTATTTAAGCATCGCATACTGGGACCAGTGTTTCTGCCACAGCGCCTGAACGGACAGCGATACCTAAACTTTATAAATGAACAGTTGGTTGACATTTTAGACGACCTATCGTTGGATGAATATCGCCGCACATGGTTCCAGCATGATGGTGCACCTCCACATGTCGTGAGGTTCGTCCGTGAGCGCCTCACCGAATTATTTGATGATTGCTGGATTTGGCGAACTAGGACCACACGCTTGGCCACTTCGCTCACCAGATCTGACCTCGTTAGACTGCTTTCTGTGGGGTATGTGAAAGAAAGGGTTTTTAATCGTGAGTGTGATAGTGCTGACGAAATGCGCCAAAGGATCGTGGATGTTTTCGACAAACTACGTACGGACTGTGTCGAAGACCACACGATGATGCCCCGCCTGCATGAGGAGACGCAACACCGAACCCAAATCTGCCTTGAAATGAATGGAGCACAATTTGAGCCGCATCTCATTAGACCACGGAGGATTTAGAGCGGTAAGCTGTTTCATAACTATTTTTTAAAAATAACTTAGTACTGAACTAATCTGAATAGGTACATAACTGATTACATGACAATAATAAACATACCTACATGATGAATAAAAACTCATGACTCTAATCGTGGTTACATTTCATTTAAGTATTTTTTCATTAGCGGGAAATCGAACCAGTTATTTGGGTTATTTAACCTGTAAATTCGGATTAAAGTGGCTACGTAGAGACAAGCACAGTGGCAAAATAGTAGGTTAAGTAGATATGTTAGGTATTTAGACAAGTGTTGTAAATTATTAGGTATTGCGGTATGACCCGCTAGTAGCGGGTCGTGCGAATTTGCGTTCGCGCGTTCATTGACCTCTAATCAGGTGATATCAATTCAGTCATTCCACTGCTGTTGTTATGTTTCAGTATTTTCATGATTTTTTTTATGAAATTATCGTTTCATTTAGCTGTACTAACATGATGGCGCGTGAATAAAGCTAATAAAACGTTGTAAAAATATGTTTTTTTTTTCATCAGGATCGAATTTATTTGTGACCCATGATCAAAGGTATACTTGGTGCTGTCGCCTGTCTTAGTTTTCGGGAGCGTTCCAAAAATACCCTGTATTAACGTAAAACAAACATTAACATGGTATGGTAGATATAGATAGTATCGTAAAAAATGTTTACTCTAATGTCATATTCTCTCAATATTACAATTCCACTAAATAACAAACCTTTATTCTAATATCAGGGTGATGCATGAACAGCGCAGGTCGTCGATAGTGATTGTCCAGGTGGTCGATCAGCACCAGCAGGCATCTGGTGGCGTGAGTGCCCGGGGAACGCAGCAGTTTGTCATTTAGTAACTCCAGCAACCCGCTCACTGCAAGTCGCAGGTCACTCGTATCCGCGTCCGCGGGGATCGGAACGTCCGTCACGTACATTTCGAAGGGCCGGTTTAATATCTGAAATAAAAAAAATTAGTCTAATATCGTACTGTTGGATCAGTTTTTTTTTGCTGGAAAAGTCCTTAAAATATTTTTTAAATATTCAATTTTTTTGTCTCTTACATCATCGAATGTTTGGTACGTAAGATTGGAGCGTGTGAAAATCCTTATGCGAGCACGTTGACGAGGTCGGTGTAGCGGATCAGAGGTACCGCGCTACAGGGCTGCAGCTTATCTTTTTAAGCAAGTCGACGAGGAAGGTGCAGCGGGGCAGTACCTTCTCCAGCAGGTCGATGAAGTCAGTGCAGGCGTCCGGCGAGCAGAGGCGCGCCAGCTCGGGCAGCGCGCGGGCCGCGGCGGCGCGCAGTGTGGCCTCCGCGTCCAGCGCGCACCGGTGGGGCAGGGGTACCGCACGGCGGAGCAGGGGTGCCGCACGTCTGGGCAGGGGGACCGCAGCGTACCTTCTCCAGCAGGTCGATGAAGTCGGTGCAGGCATCCGGCGAGCAGAGGCGCGCCAGCTCGGGCAGCGCGCGGGCCGCGGCGGCGCGCAGTGTGGCCTCCGCGTCCAGCGCGCACCGGTGGGGCAGGGGTACCGCACGGCGGAGCAGGGGTGCCGCACGTCTGGGCAGGGGGACCGCAGCGTACCTTCTCCAGCAGGTCGATGAAGTCGGTGCAGGCATCCGGCGAGCAGAGGCGCGCCAGCTCGGGCAGCGCGCGGGCCGCGGCGGCGCGCAGTGTGGCCTCCGCGTCCAGCGCGCACCGGTGGGGCAGGGGTACCGCACGGCGGAGCAGGGGTGCCGCACGTCTGGGCAGGGGGACCGCAGCGTACCTTCTCCAGCAGGTCGATGAAGTCGGTGCAGGCATCCGGCGAGCAGAGGCGCGCCAGCTCGGGCAGCGCGCGGGCCGCGGCGGCGCGCAGTGCGGCCTCCGC
This sequence comes from Parnassius glacialis, assembly GCA_033319125.1. Classification (NCBI taxonomy): domain Eukaryota; kingdom Metazoa; phylum Arthropoda; class Insecta; order Lepidoptera; family Papilionidae; genus Parnassius; species Parnassius glacialis. The sequence continues at coordinate 55,793,884 of JAVANC010000005.1, forward strand.
GTCCAGCGCGCACGCGCTCGTTATCGCGCCGCCCACGCGCTCCGCCAGCTCCTCACCGTGAGCACACCTGCACGTTTTTTTTTATAAAATAAAGGTGACAAACGAGCATACAGTCCACCTGATGGTAAGTGGATGCTGTCACCCATACACATCTATCATCAATTAAGAATCACAATGCAGAGAGACTATAGTGCCCTGTAGACTCCCTTTTACCTCCGACGATATACATTTATGATATTAGTATTAAGTATAGAATAGCGACAGTGTTTAGGCCAAACAATTAATATTTAAAACTTGCATTCCACTCGTGTTCGCCCGCTGACTTTGTAAAGGTCACCCTTTCCCCACTACCGTGTGCGTTGCTCGGCAGGTGGCGTGTAGGCAGAACGCGAGTGCGAAGGCAATGGCTTGCCAGCAGCGATCCGGTTAATCCGCGTGTCGCGGATCGCTGCAGAAGTTCGCGTGAGACCGGTTTTTTGTTGGGTCTAGAATTTTGGATTTTGGGCACGTGGCTTCGCTACCTAATTGGGTTTCGTGAAAACCGCTTCGGATTAGGTCGTCCAGGGTTTGAGTTCCGGGACAGGAGGCATTTGTTGGGTTTTACGGATTAACTAATTTCGTTGAAAGTAATTGTGCAAATTATATAGTGTTTGCGTTTGAAGTGAGTTTTGCAACATTTTAACTTGCTCGGGTGACGCGGAATTTTGTGTGCTATACGGTCAGAATTTGAACAGCACATTCCCCTTTGGGCGTCTCCCGGTTGATTGTTTGGAAATCATTGTAATGAGCCGCCGCGTAAGTGCCCTTTTTTGTGTGTTGACGGTTTGTTCGTTTACGTGTCAACGAGGCGTATTTATGATTCTTATCGCGGCGTGATGTTTGATATCGAACGAAGGAACTTAGTTGTTGTTTGTAACGCTGAACTTTGTGACTCGTAAAGAGATCGCGTTATTTCCCTATTTGTAATTTGGCGATGAGTGAACCCGGGACATTGAATATTGAACTTTGAACTACTGTCCGTTACGGTGTCGGGTATCACGTGTTCGATTCTACGATTAATGTGGAATTCGGCGAGTTTAAGTTGATTGCATGTACAATAAAGTTAATAGACTGAAATAGTGACACTGAAGAAAGAAATGGTCCAGCGGTGGAGCCTGCTGGAGTGATGCAGCATTGTGGGGCAGCATTGAACCCGGCCGCTGCCGGTCACCTCAGCTGGGCCAGGTCACACACATATACACATCACTAACCATTACTTCCCATGCACCCTACACCCACATGCGGCCTGCCCGAGCTTTGGGGCGGTCCTAGATTCGGAGATAGGTATGTACTATATTCCCTAGTCTCTCCCATATGGTTTAGTATAATTAGAGATTTCCACGTGGCCACTTTGGAGGCCCGACCTGCGTCTGCTCGTTGGATTCCCGCTCAATGGGCCCTGGGATATTTGACCTTTGTAGGGGCAGCCGTAGGCCGTAACAGACAGTATAATTAAAGTTGTTGTACAAGCAACACGTCTCATTCAGCACCTTCCGAGTTCGGACATTACGACATTAAGTCTTCCCAGGACAGAAGCTTGTTCTGAACCAGTGATTAAAGTAAGTAACTGACTCAATAAAAATTACTTGTAAAATCTATATTGAATAAAATTTATTCTACTTTATTCTATTTTAATAATAATGTCCTCCACTCCGTCGGTCTCAACGATAACTATGCTAATGTTAAACACTCGCTGCCCGCAGTGCAATAAAATGATAAAAAGGAAGTCCTGGCGTAAGGCCCGTAAGTGCGACAGGGAGCGCAAAGCGCAACAGGCGGCGTCCTATTTCCGCATTTTATTGAACCGTGGGCATCGAGTGTTTGAAATTATTATAGTCATCTAATGTGCGCATCACAGGTAACATCTAATGTGCGCGCACACAGGTGCTTTCTCAACCCCCTCACTTTCATAGTTCAATGGGTCAGTGATTTGACACGGCCAGAGTGAGATTAGACGGAGGATTAGAGGGCTTTATGTGCTTTCCTAACTTCGGGCTGGTAATTTGCTGAGAATTTTTTGACAGAAAAATTGGCCCTACCCGAGCGAGATTCAACTCAGGATCTCATGATCAATCACGCTTACACTAACTTACTAGATCAACGAGGCAATTAAATACCATCCTATCCTACACTGATGCAGTTCAACATCATTCCATACTACATCCCAGGTTACTTGACTACTAAGTGAAATATGTTTGAAAAAAAAAGTCCCGCTGGGTTTCTTGCTGGTTCTTCCCAGGACAGAGGTATTTTCCGAACCAGTGGTAAATAAAAAATGACTTTCAATAAGAATTATGTAATAATCAATATTGAATAAAAAATTATTCTATTCTATTCTATTCTATTCTACCCATACTAATGTAGTTCAGCTTTATGCTTAGAATTTTAAAAACAACATTTTGCCTTTACTTCTCATTCCTGTGCGAGTAATTTAAGTCGTCGATTTTACGCCAATGCGTGCTGCCAGTATACAATGTTCTCAAAATATGTTAAATTATCAAGAATTACTTACATCAGTGCTTGAAAGAATTTAACAAAAACTTCTCTGTAGAAATGGTATGGGAATATGAGACTTATTTGTATATTTTTTAACAAGTGGAATGCGGGAAGTAAAGACTGTGTAAGAACCTCCGAAGGAGGCGGAGTTATAGTTGAAATAAGAATTTTAATTTTTTTGGTTTTTGGCCATTTTGACCCCCTAGGAGTGTAATAGAACTTTTTGGCCTTATTCAACCATTACCCCCATGACATGTTCTACATGATAGGCTATTCAAACTGACTAGGCCTAAAGTTCGAGTCCCCCCCCTCCCCCTCCCACTCATTTCTAGCCTTTACTTCCAATTAACAATAAAAATCTGACTTCACTTATTACAGAAAACCCACCAAAGTTTGGTACATCATTAAATGCAGCAAATTCAAATTATACAGCCTTGTCGTTGTTTATAATACAATAAATAAATAAACAGTCATTTGGGTTGGATAAAATATTTCAAAAATAGTTATTTTTATGGATGTTCTTATATCAACATTAAAAAGGTAGTTTATTGAACAAAAAAAAAAGGAACAAGTGAATTATATTATTTTAAACAAATTGCAACACCATGTATAGTGGAAATTAACCTTGCCAAAGCCACGGTGTCGCTTTTTGTATTTAGTATGCACAGTTTATTGATCCTATCGAATTTTGCTTGGTGATTTGTCTATATAATGTGTATAAATTACGAAAACAAGAATTGAATTCCTGTGTAGGTATTTGATGTATGAAGTGATTTTTTGTTCTTATACAAAAAAAAAATCGATGGTGTTTGTGCTAATAGTCGGCAGACTTTTATAGCTTTATCAAACTCATGGGTATATATAACATGTGCATTTATGGTGACGATGAATGGTTGTTCAGTTATTGTGTAAACATCGGATCTCCGATGTTCTCTCGTGATATCAGCGTAGAGATGAGTTGCTCTAACTAGCATTTGAGCAGTATTCTGACGGTGGAGGGTGAAGAGGGTGTAGAGTGAATGGACATTTGCAATGTAAGTATCATATAAAAATAGACATGAATTTATATCGTACATAATAAAAATGAACTTAAGCTGAAATGTATGTAATGTAATAATTAATAGTATTGAGTAGTGATGCAAATTATATAAAGTGATGTAATGTAAAAAATGTGTGAAGTGATGTAAAAAATTTAATAATTTATGAACAATTTATTGTGTAAGAATTCAAGATTTATTTTTGTATTTAAGTAATTCTGTATGTGTATTTAATTGTACATGATATTTGAATTTCATAATAATACGAGTATTTGTACATAATTTAAACTCAAAGCGAAATAACTTTAAAGTGTATTAAATTTAATTTTTGCATGTCAATAACGGCAAATCATGTTATTCTGTGGAACATAAAATGTTCAATAATGTGTTATGTACCATGTTTTTAAGCAAATAACTTTTCTATCTATGTATTTGTGTACCCGAGTGACGACCTTGTATAACATGCAGGAAGTCAATGGATACAGGTGGCTCGGGAGCGTGCTTTGTGGCATTCCTTGGGGGAGGCCTATTTTCAACAGTAGGCTTGTGAAGGGCTGTAATAAGATAATGATGATAGTGATGGTGATGTACCTGTTGCGGCGCACATACGCGAGCAGCGCGGCGAAGGCGTGCAGGCGCACAGGCAGGCGCGCGTCGCGTCGCAGGTAGCGCTCGGCCAGCCGCAGCGCCGCGCCCGCCCCGCTGCCCGCGCCGCCCGCCGCGCCGCCGCCCGCCCCGCCGCCCGCCCCGCCCGCCGCCCCGCTCAGCGCGCCCACGCGCGCCGACACCAGCCGCAGCGCGGACGCCTCCTGCACACACACACACACACACTCGCACACGTCACACAACCTTTCTATTCAAAGTTACGCACAACCCTCCACCTCCCATAGCAACACTAACCTTGCGGTTACAAGGGCCGAATCTCGAGACATACATACGACACTTGCGCAAGACTCTTTCCAACGTGTACTTTCTTGACTCTCTACAAGTTATTTATTTTACTCTTTGTCCCATATTGCCACTCTTGTTCTCACTCACACCAAAGTTGCGCACAGTATAAAATTGACCTTATTGCCCAATAGTTTTGGTTTCAATTGCCATAAATCACATAAATCGCTTACTACATTTATTATATAAGGCAGAGTCGTTTTAAACTTTAAGGTACAATATAAATCAAAATTAATCAAATATGTATATTATACTATTCGAACTAAACTCGTTCGCAGCACAATTGATAGGTCATTTTTGAAACTAAAAATGGTTCCATGATCTTTTTTTGCGTTCATTAAACCTCAATTTTATACAAACATCTGTATCTACATCCATACACCGCCATAACAACATCTCCTAACAAGGTTTGCAATGCAGTCCAGCAAGTCCAGCAGTGCGTTCGGTACTGCAGCACTACGGTACTACAATGTAATGAGACTGACCGGGCGGTCGTGCACGCAACAGTCCAGCAGGTCCAGCAGTGCATCCGGGTCGCCGCGATACTGGCCAGACTCCTGCAGCGCCTCCAGCGATGAGATGAGAGCGTGTACGCGCGAGTGGATCAGCTCGTTGCCCGGATCCAACGACTCTGCGCAACAACGCCAACATTTTAAAATAAATAAACTGGCCAAATGCATGTTAGGCCACTCACAATGTAGAGGTAGGGTTCCGTAGTTGCCCGTCACAATACGTGGGCTTTCTTGATAATGAGCATAATAAGTGAGTTCGAGGTAAAACCTCCGAAAGACGCGTCATCATATAGGCGCATAAGCCTCTTGCCTGTGCACTCTAAGGTGTTTTAGAGGATCCTTCTCAGTAGAATATTACCCATACTCAATGAAAACCTGATAATCCCTCAACACCAGTTTGGTTACAGACAACATAATTCTACGATAGAGCAAATGCATAGGGTATGTGATAAGATAAAATAGTCCTTCGAAAAAAAAAGGAATACTGCTCGGCTGTATTTTTGGATGTCCAGGCAGCCTTCGATAAAGTGTGGCAAAAAAGCCTTCTTTACATACATACATACATAAACACTCACGCCTGTCACCCAGAGGGGTAGGCAGAGACTATGGACTTCCATTTGGCACGATCCTGACATACCTCTCTCGCTTCCTCCACATCCATATACCTACGCATACACGCTCGCCGGTTAAAGGTAAAAAAGCCTTCTTTATAAAATAAAAACGTCTCTACCGCATAGTTATTACTTGTTGATGGAGTTTTACCTCACAAACCGAATTTTCCAGGTAACAGAGGACGGAGAGCTGTCCAAAATCCAAGATATAATGGCAGGAGTTCCACAGGGATCTGTCTTTGGCCCCGTCTTGTATACCATTTACACTGCAGACCTCCCGGAAACACAAGAGGTAACTACGGCTACATTTGCCGATAACACTGCAATTCTCGCAAGTAGCAAAGATCCGATAGCAGCATCCGCCGCCTTGCAAAATAGCCTTGACAAAGTTGATGAATGGATCCAGAAATGGAGAATCAAAGCCAGCACAACTAAATCCGTACATGTTACGTTTACACTAAGGAGGGTAAGCTGTGCTCCGGTGAAAATCGCAGATAATGTTCTGCAGAGTGACTCTGTCCGATACCTTGGTATGCATCTGGACTAAAGGCTGACCTGGAAAAACACATCAAATAAAAACTAGACGAGCTAAATGCGATTCTAAAACATTTACTGGCTGATGGCACGTAACTCCAAACTGTCGATCGACAACAAACTATTGATACATAAGATGATCCTAAAACCAATCTGGATGTATGGGGTACAGCTGTGGGGAAGTGCTTGCGACTCCAATGTAAACATAATGAAAAACCTGCGAAATGGCATCTTAAGAACCACTTCAAATGCACCATGGTTCATCACCAACACTGAGATCCACGAAGCTCTGAGCATAAGAACTGTTAAAGAGTTAAAACTAACAGGAAACAAATATAAAACACGGCTGGAAAATCACCCAAATGACCTGCTTACCGCGTTAGCCAATATCAGCCACACTAAACGACTGAAACGCCATGATGTACAAAAACTTGGTGACAGATGGTGGAGGATGAGGTGTCTCCTGGTGAGGAGCTCCGTGGACACGATAAAATGACAGGGAATAAATCTGCTTATAGTTTGGGACTCATTGCTGATAAGCACAAAAAAAAAAGATTTTATTTCACAGTTTTGTAGGCGTAATTAATATCTATAATTTTACCAAATTACAGATTTGTACCACCTAAAATTTCTCAGCAAAACCGCGGACGGACGGACGGACGGATAGACATGGCGAATTGTTCTGTAACTAAGGAACCCTAAAAAAAACAAAGAAAATAATAGTATTTTTTTTAATGAAAATGAAATGAAGACTGATTTCTGCCATAAGATAGTAAAATTTTGTTTGCAAACGTTGTGAAGAAGGTTGGCCAAATCGTACCAGACGATGAAACGATGGCGTTACTATATGAAATATTTATGAAAAATATCCTTATTTTTTAAGGTCTTATAAAACACAAAAAATACCTCTCTAAGTAGCCACAAAAAAAAGTTATCCTTTTATTGTTGTTTTTGTAACTGTTCCGAAATTATTTAAAATAATGGTTTCTGAACGCACTGGAACACACCTAATGACGATTCCTTTCACGTATGAAAGGACTTTGTATTTAAAGACTGATTATTCACGTTTTAATGAGTAGTTGTTTTTTTTTATAGAAGAGGAGGCAAACGAGCATGCGGCTCACCTGATGGTAAGTGACTACCGCCGCCCATGAACAACTGCAACACCAGGGGAATCGCAGATGCGTTGCCGGCCTTTTAAAAAGGAGTAGGCTCTTTTCTTGAAGGTCCCTAAGTCGTATCGCTCCGGAACAATCGCTGGTGGTAATCGATTCCACAAGGAAGTTGTACGAGGAAGAAAACTTCTTCTAAATCTGACAGTGGTGGACCGCCAATCATCCAGATGGTATGGATGGTATCGCGAGTTTTGTCGCGATGTGCGATGGTGAAATTGGGCGGCTGGAATTAGTCAGAACAATTCCTCAGAGCACTCCCCGTGATAGAAGCGATAAAATACGCAAAGAGATGCAACATCTCTACGCAGTGCCAATGAGTCAAGCCGATCGGAAAGAAATCGGTCGTCGACGATTCGAACCGCTCTGCGCTGGATGCGGTCAAGTGGAAGGAGCTGACACTGGGGAGCCCCTGCCCAGAGATGGGAACAGTATTCCATGTGAGGTCGGACCTGCGCCTTGTAAAGTTGCAAGCGGTGTGCCGGCATGAAATACTGTCCCGCTCTGATGAGCACACCAAGCTTTTTAGAGGCCAATTTGGCCTTCTCTTCCTAGTGACCACGAAATTGCACGTCACTCGATATGTCAACATCAAGGATCCCGATACTGGCTGAGGCAACAAGGGGAGTGCCTTGGAACTGAGGTGATACGCGGTATGCGAGATATGCGGTAAACGCGCAAACTTGTGTCTTCTGGGGATTGAACTGGACTAGATTTAGTCGACCCCAGTCTGAGACTTTGTTCAACAAAGTCTCGACTTCAGACACAAGTTTGTTCCGGTACTCGGCGACGTTTTCCCGAGAAATATTGGCACGGCCGGTGTATAAAGCATCACCAGTGCTGTCGTCCGCATAGGAATGAATGTTACTGGTTTGCAACATATCATTGATATGCAGAAGAAACAGCGTTGGTGATAGCACGCAGCCTTGTGGAACACCAGCGTTAATGGACTTGTAATCGGAGCATGCACCGTCTAGTATGACCTTGATGCTCCGCTCTGCAAGAAAACTGGTGATCCAATTGCACAATTTCTCGGGAACCCCATAGGAAGGGAGCTTCGAAAGAAGCGCTTTGTGCCAAACCCGATCGAAGGCCCTCGCTGTGTCCAAACTAACGGCCAACGCCTACCCTTTGGACTCCACTGCCTCCGCCCATCTACGAGTAAGGTAACCTAAAAGATCACCAGCTGAGTCACCTCGACGGAAATCGTACTGGCGGTCACTAATCAGCTGGTGATCCTCAAGGTACCGTATGAACTGGCTGTTAATAATAGTTTCCATTACTTTGGAGAACAAGGAGATGATAGCAATAGGCCTGTAGTTGGATGGATCTGAGTGGTCGCCTTTTTTAGGGATCGGGAGCACCAAAGCTGTCCTCCTGTCTGCTGTCAGAGCTGTCAGATATAAATGGAGTAGGAGTACCGGAATAGACGCGTTAAAACCGGTGCCAACTCCGGAGCACACGTCTTCAGCACAATAGGTGGTACTCCATCAGGCCCACTCGACTTGTTGAAGTCCAGGGAGAGGAGTGCTTTACGCACCGAGCGTTGTGTAAACAGCACTTCCTGCATGGAGCACTCATACCGCGGGATGGTCGGCGATTAGTTCCCCCCGTCATCTAGAGTCGAGTTCGAAGCAAAAAGAGAGCCTAGCAGATCGGTTTTCTCTTTTGCGTCATGGGCTAGTGAGTCGTCCGCCCTGTGCAGAGATGGCAGAGATGGCTGACAGAAGTTCCCTTGGACAGCCTTGGCGAGAGACCAGAATGCATGTGTTCCCGAAGGGAGGCGTACTAGTTTCTCGCCAATTCTGCCGATGTGCTCTGACTTTGCCTTGGCAATGACACTTTTGAAGGACCTGGAGGCGGAATTATACTTCTTTTTAAGAACGCTGGTATTTACATCCCGGGACGTTGATGCGTCGGCCCAGGTTCGGTAGCACTCCTACTTATAACGTGATGCAATTTTGCAGGAGTGACCAAACCATGGCTGATTTCTGCCTCCGATAGGCACCACAGATGATGGAATAAATAATTCCATTCCCTGAAGTACCACATCAGCGAAAGAATCAGCAACAACGTTGGGATCATCCGGCGCGAAGCAAATCCGTCCCCAAGGGTAGGATGCAAAAAAAGATTGCATCCCGTCCCAATCGGCCGACCTATAGTGCCAAACACGGCGGCAAGCTGCAGATCGCAATTGCGATTGGAGCGTGAGTGGCACCGTACTCCAGATCAGACAATGGTCCGAAGAGCCAAGAGGGGCATCAACGGAGACCTGATATCCGCCCGGATGAGAGGTCAGCAGATGGTCCAACAGGGAAGGTACATGATCCTCCACATCTGGGATCCGCGTAGGCAAAGTAACGAGTTGTGTCAGAGCATATGCCAAGGCAAAGTCATAAACAGATCTCCGCATGATCGGTTAAGCATGAACTGAGCCATTCGGCGTGGTGGGCGTTAAAATCGCCAAGAATCACGATCTCTGCGGATGGGACCTGTTGTAGCACGGAGTCTGCAGCCATTTGGACGTGGTCGATGAGTCGGTCTGTGTCGGCATTACCGCTATGGGACCTATAGAGGCACCCGTAGACGCGCGGATGGTCGTCGCTGTCTACGCGTAGCCATAGGATGGACAGGTCCTAACCTTCAAGACTGCCGAGGCGTCGAAAACAGATGTCCTCTCTGACGTACACGCAAACTCCAGTCCGGGGCACAAACGAGTGTTCTAATTTGTACCCCGGATAGGAGAGATACGAAGTATCAGCCGGAGAGGACACCTGTGTCTCGGTTAGAAAGAGCAAGGCCGGCATAGCTATCTCCAGATGGTAGTGGACGGCTTTAAGGTTTGAAAGAAGTAATATAAATTAGTTATTATATTATATCGCTGCTTAAATTCAAAACTACCATAAATAAAAAAATAACAAAATCGTTTTTATTGTATAAATCTTCTTATAATCTATCATTATTATGCCTGAATTGAAGACACCCGTTGATTTCGACCTTAAAACACCAAAAAGGTACGAAACATTTGTTTTGAATTTTGAGCTTTTGCGACTAACTTCAAGTCAAAACCGCCATATTTTCAGTTGTTGTCGGGCTGCCAGCGTGAATGCACGTTTTCTTGAAACCAAACTACCACATGTCAAAAAACCATGTTAGTTTGATTCATATTTTATAGGCAAAAGCACCATATTATGGAATGTGGTGTTTTTGAATTTAAAATTTAAAGGTACACAATTTTATTTTAAGATAAAAGAGCCACATTTTGTAATATACTTATTTTGCTTAAATAAATTTATACAAATATTCAATTAATTTATAAACAAAGCTGCTGTATTTGGAATACGTTTGTTTTGCATAAATTTTTAGATGGAAACTTTTTAAAATTTTAAAACTAAAAGTCAGTTTTTTGGTTTAATGTTGTTTTGATACATAATAATATTAAAAATAAATAAAATATTATACATAAAAGTAGTATTTACTATCGGCCCCGTTTTTACAATGTATAGCATTATAGATTTTTAAATTTTATTGCTCTGAAATGTCTTGAATGTAACCTGAAGTAACTTAATAGATTTTTTTACTAGACTGCTCAATACTTAAAAGAAGATTAATGTGTTTGTTTATTAGCATGACGTTACGATTTTTAACATTTTTGTACCCGTTTTTCGTAAAAATTTAATAAAAGTGAATATTAAAGTGTAAAAGGCTTAGTTAGTGATTGATTTATGATATTTTTCAGAATGAACAAACAAGCGCAAAGAATTCTAAATATGTTGGAGCTTGGGAGTCCCGTCAAACACCTAACAAAAAATTAAGTTCATAATATTATATTCAATAAAATTTTTATTAAGTTCATCTTTAAGTGATTACAACTATAAACATGTCTTTACTAATTTTATAAAGAGGTTAAGTTGAATGAAGTTATCTCTGGGAATAGTGGTCTAATTCTTAAACTTCTTCATTACTTTGGGGTTCGAACAGCTATTTCAATTATAATAAAGATGATCTCGGGGAGCAAGTCGTGGGTAGTATTATTAATTCATATCATTATTACGATACTCATTTATTTATTTTCTTTGTACAAAAAGAGACTGTATTGAAATTGGCAGTCCAGACAGATCGCCAAGAGATCTAGGCACAGTTGCATTCAACTATAATTCTAGCACAATGCTGCCTGAAAATTTACTTGAAAACATATCTCAAGAAAATGATGACGTGGATCTAAATGATGTCTCCACAAATTCTATTCCACACAGCTAGCCTGATCTCTGTTTCTCAGTACTCGACGAAATAGATACATTTTCTGTTCTAAATAGTCCATCGAGAAAAAGGCCAAATAAGTATATCAAAGAAAGTGACACTGCTAGCCAATTAAACACGGGGACTGATTTTTCATCAGACGATATCGTTAAAGACCCCAGCTATTCAGTTGACTCAGATGATAATATAAACTTGGATCTTGAAGAGTATTTATTTCCTTATAACGATTGTTCATTACTGAAACCTGGACCTTCGAGGGTGAACATTTTCCAGCACTCAGCAATTATTTATGACCCAGTTGAATCCAACAGCAGTCAACAACAACAACAACAACGTACTTGTAATTTTTATCGCCTTTCTATGTACCAGACCAGTATAAAACACTCATTAAGACGACAAGAAAGTATAGCACTCCATACAATGGAAAAAAAACTGACTGAAGACGGAGAGAAAGTGAAATGGGCAGATATTAAAATTATGAAAATCACCAAGGACAACAGGGATATGATACATTTTTATTCAAAATGTCCTATGAAGATGAAAACTTTAAAATGGTACACATCATATTGAAAAAGAAAAGTAAGACTGCAACAGTGCCAACTTTAAAGAAATTATATACTCAAAAACTGAAAGTTTTGGAGACAAAAAAGGAGGGTATCATAAAATTAATAGAAAACAAATGTAATACCTAAATATTATGAAAGCTTTTATCTAAATCTTTAGAATTATTGCAGTGCTTACTAATTTATTTTTTTAAGCAATTTTTTAAGATTGTTATGTTATTTGTAAGCATTCACAGTTTTTTTTTGGTTAAATAGAAAAATAAGAAATTGTTAAGATTGTTTGATATTTTTAACATTTCATTTAACTAATATTATTTTTATAAATATTATATTAATATTAATAACTATTGTGGTCATGGTTGTTAATAACATAGTAATTATTCATAAATAGCAAGCTGTGACTATGATAAGTAGATTAATTATAAATATATCTCGTTACTGAATGATCTCACAAAGTTAAAAGCTTTTAGATTTATATTTTTAGTTTTTGAGGGAGAATTTATACTTTTGATTTATTAAAAGGAACTTGTTTTTAAGCGGGATTACATACGTAGAGTAATAATTATTTCAAAATGATGCTGTATTTTGATTTACAAATAAACCAAACGACTTATGCATCTTATTTAAGAAAATAAATATATAAAACGCTGGTTTCTTTTAGACTTGTGGCTTTTATTTCATACAACTCATTGCCATTACACCTATAATTTATATGCAAAAGTAACTTATCTGCTTCTGTATGCTTTCTTCTAAACATTAGTGAAAAATAACTAGTTTAAAGTCATAAAGGTTGCAAATACGCATGTAATGATGTATTACGCGTACCAATCGGTCGTGATTTAGTTGAGAAATTCAAAAAATAAGATCTGAAAATTTTCAATTGGCTCTCCTGTAAAAATAGTACTTTTTGGGATGTGGTAGTTTTGCATTTAAGCAGCGATATATTAATTAATACTGTTAATTGTAATTTAATTCAATTAATATTTAGGCATCAAATCAACTACTATACTGATTTATTATGTACTGGGTTCATGTCATAAAAATGATTATGTAGCTTCATACACTCGGCGTAAAAAAAATCGCACATCCGAAAAAAATAATTTAAATACTATTTTAACACAATTGGCCAATGGCAATGTTGTGGTTTGAGGGTATCATTCGAAAGGTAATTTCATTAGCTTTCAGGAATTTTAATTGAATTTTACTTTTATAACGAGACGAAAGAGAAATTAAAGAAAAAGACAGGGTATGTACAAATTTGCAATTTAATAATTTAAAAAAAAACTTATTAAATACAAAAAAAGTTCTTAAAACCTAGTGTTACCCCCCCTTGCCTTGATAACGGCTTCCATGCGATCTTTCATGGACCTTACAAGGGTCGCAACAGCCTCTTGGGGTATTTGTTCCCACTCTTCAAGTACCGCATCTTGGAGTTCTTGAAGAGTGGTTGGAGCTGGATCTCGAGCTCGCACGCGCCGTTTTAGGTCATCCCAGAGATGTTCTATTGGGTTAAGGTCTGGACTTCGTGCTGGCCAATGCATAACAGGGATATCGACCTCCTGTAAATAATCCCGTACAATAGCCGCGGTGTGGCAACGAGCATTATCATGCATTAACATGAATCCATCACCGACATAACCAGCATACGGGACCACATGTTCCTCCAGGATTTCAGTAATGTAACCAGCATTTAATGACCCTTGCCCACGGCCACCCCGAGTCCGGGAAACCCACACAAGTTCCGTTTTCTGGTCGACGGAAATGCCGCCCCAAAACATACACGAGCCACCCCCGTATTCGACGGATTATTCGAAGCAGGGTTGTGTGAACCTCTCCCCCTGTCTTTTGTAGACCCTTCTACGTCTGTCATTGCAGAAGAGACAGACCCTCGTCTCATCAGAGAAGAGTACGGTCCGCCAATGTTCTAGAGTCCACTCGCAATGATTGCGAGCAAACTCTAGGCGATCTCTGCGATGCTGTGCAGTAAGTTTTGGACCTTTAGCAGGTCCATGGGCTGTTAAACTCTTTTCGTGTAACCTTCTTCTTATCGTAGAAATACTCACAGATGTTCTCCGAGTTGATCGAAGCTGTTGTTGCAACTCAAAAGCATTTGTAAAACGGTTTCGTAAAGATGTCGTAACGATGAAACGGTCATCTCTTTCTGATGTGCACCGTTTTCTTCCAGATCCCGATTTTCTAACATAACCAATAGTCTGCTGAAAACGTTGGAATACCCGTCGAACTGAAAAACGGGACAGGTTCAACTGTCGAGCAACGTCACACTGCCGCATCCCCGACTGCAATAGGGCAATCACTTGAGCGGCTTCTTCAGAGCTGGTGTCCATCTTTACTTGTTCTTACTTAGGTTACTTGTTCACGTGTGTTCACTGCAAAGTCTAAATTACGACTGACCCATATTTCATCCAGATCGACCCTTTTATACCCTTTTTAGGTGGTGTAACTAGCGTCCTTACTAACGAGCATTTGACAGTGTTTATTTTTGACGCTCTATAATGATAAATGTTTTAATGATTTCATGATTTTTTTTTATTAATAATGTAAAGCTATTCAAATACCCATTTCACACATACCAATATTTATATAAATATAATTCGTTTCTAGCCATTACAGTCATTTTTCACGCAAACTCAGAGAGGTGCGATTTTTGTGACGCTGAGTGTAGTAAGCTAAGCGTTTTGTTCAATTACGTACAACGGGACATCACTTGTCATCATCAAGTTACATAATCTGTGGTCATCTAGCTACATTAATCGTCACCCGGCAATCATTTACAGATCTATATATCTTATTTGCTTCACTCGTTGTGGATAGTGATACGTACTGTACTATTTTAGATTTCCTTCTGTTGTTTTGACCTCGGCATTGTTTTACGGACTGATAACTACCACTTGTAACGATTATTTTTTGCTTTTGATTTCTGGACACCAATTTTGCATCTTGCATATTTGCGAGAGGCATCATGCAGACCACTGCTATACACAACAACGACAACTATCCCTGCGATTGCTATGTGTTAATTGTAACATATGCATCGGTAAACTTCGCCGCCATCTCGTTTTTGAGATTGATACCAGAGTAATTTCTAAGATCCGCGAGTAGAATTCTTCAATAATAGTATATATTTACATACCTACTTATTTTATTACACTAACATAAACCATCACACACAATCGTACATCATAATACAAATCTAATTCTTATTTTAGATCACTGAAGAAGATTACATAATATGTGATGCTAACCTCATAAGTATTGTTGCCGTTATTATAAAAAAATTGTGGCTATTTAGATATGATTTTCAAACGGAATGGTGTTTACAACATAAAAACAAACCAATCTAGCTATAGTTTGTTTTGGGACATGAAAAATAAAGGTCAAGTCAAGCTCCTATAGAAATTTGGCCATTGTCCTTTGTTTTTTTGATCTACCGCCGCACCTTGTCAGATATATAAATATTAAGATTTGTATGAAACAAACTTTTTTATTCCATATAGATTATAAATAATACTTATCGAAAGTCACGCTATTGTTTAATTACCGCTGGTTAGAAAAAAACCTCTGTCCTGGGAAGAACAAGCCAGAAACCCAGCGACTTTTTTTCTTAAATAACAGCTTACAATCATGTATGTTGCACAATTAACAACACAAAAAATTAGAAATAGCTTGGTAGCGATCACCTCATTCGCAGGGGTTATTATCATCCATATCTTTATATATAAAAATTACGTGTCACGTTGTTTGTCCGCGATGGACTCTTGAACTACTGAACTGATTTCAATGAAATTTTGCACACTGTGTGCATTTTGGTCCAACTTGAGAGATAGGATAGTTTTTATCCCGCTAAATGACCCTCAAAATTTTTTATTGCGAATTTAAGGATTGTCGTCGGAAAAGGCAGAACAACGTCTGCCTGGCTAGTATTCTATAAATATTATAATAACCCTTTTTGTACAAACTTAGTTTAATGAAGTTTTAGAACTTTGAGCAGTTAAAATTTTGTATATATTCTGGAATTTTGTTGTAAAAGCGTATACATCGCCCCAAGAATGATTTACTGACTGGGTGGAGTCGATTTACTGGTACTACTAGTTGTGTCTGTTCCTAGTTTTTACAGAATGAATATCACTTATTTTTGTATAACTACTTGTATTTTTGTGTACGTACATTAACAACACTTTCATAAATGTATTGAGAGGCCAAAATATAAATATTAAGATATAAATATTGTACAGCCTATGTCACTCTCACAATTAAGAAGAATAATCCTCTATAAATGTTAAAATCCTTTTAGCCCTTTTGACTACAGAACGTGCCATCGAAATAGATATATTATGTACATACTCTCCTTCTAGGGCAGTCGGATAAAAATAAAAAGGAATACACCCATTGATTACCAAAACATTTAAAAACATACACAATATTAAAAATACGCAAAATAGTTAGGTTAATGTGCTGCAAACCGAGCACACCAGTCCCCAGTACTGCAGAACGGCGATTTCATAGGTAAAGACTTATTATTTACTTTTTACATTACAACCTCTATCTAAAGGACAATTCTCTATCAAGGACATTGAAGCTTTGGAAAAAGTACAGCGTAGCTTCACTAAACTACCACGGCTATTGAAACGGCAGTCTTTTTTTTTATAGGATATTTTATAGGATAGTCTTATGAAGAACGTTTGAAAGTTTTAAAACTTACAACATTAAAAAGCCACAGGGACCGAGGAGATCTAATTGAGACCTTTAAGATCTTAAATGGGCATTACGACATTGAGGAGTTTGAGAAATTGTTTATTCGTAATGAAAACTCTCACCTCAGGGGCCACCATCTTAAGCTATGTATTAGCTTTTCAAACAGCAACCCCCACAAGCACTTCATTTGTAACCGTGTAGTCACCGAGTGGACTAAGCTTC
Source organism: Parnassius glacialis (assembly GCA_033319125.1). NCBI lineage: Eukaryota > Metazoa > Arthropoda > Insecta > Lepidoptera > Papilionidae > Parnassius > Parnassius glacialis. The sequence continues at coordinate 55,810,991 of JAVANC010000005.1, forward strand.
CAGAGAACGTAGTCTCAGCTCAAAACGTGAACCAATTCAAAAATAGATTAGATAATCACTTTCTGAACTGCAAAAATAATAACTAGTGGACAAAAACAAGATACAGGCAATATCAGTTGTCTCAACTGCCTGCCTGTTAATATAATAATAATAAAAAAAAGTTTATTGCTAAATATAGGTGGTGCGTTCGTTTTATTAGGTCCTTACATATGAAATTGGCATTTTGTACGGGACGAATATAAAGTAATTTTTTTTTGTAAAAAATATTTAATTAACCAAAGTATGTACCGTTGTTATCAATGCACTTTTGCCATCTCATAGGTAGTTCATTGATCCCTTTACTAAAAAGACCAAGGGGACGGGAATCAATAAACTCTTTGAAGGCGGTTTGGACTGCCGTATCGGAGTTGAAGTTTTTTCCATGTAAGAAGTTGTCCAAATTCCGGAAAAAATAGTAATCTGTTGGAGCAAGGTCCGGGGAGTACGGTGGATGTCGCAGACATTCCAATTGTAGCTCATCTAACTTAGTGGTTGTTTGTTGTGCAGTGTGTGGTCTTGCGTTGTCGTGAAGCAGCAGTGGCCTAGAGCGATTAACCAATCTCGGTTATTTAGCAGCTAGTTCTTCCTTCATGGTTTGCAGTTGCTGACAATAGATATGTGCCGTAATCGTTTGGCCAGATTTTAGAAAGCTGTAGTGAACGACACAGGCGCTAGTCCACCAAACACTCACATGTAACTTTTTCTGAGTCAACTTTCGTTTAGGGCAGGATTTAGATGGGTCTCCAGGGTTCAGCCATTGCGACAAGCGCTTTCGATTATCGTACAGTATCCACATTTTAATCACAAGTAATGATTCGATTTAAAATCCCTTCATTATTGTGTCGGTTGAGCGAAGTTACAGAGCAGTCGACGCGTGTTTGCAAGTTCGATTCACTCAATTCATGAGGTACCAATCGTTTAAGTTTTTTTACTTTCCCGATTTGCTTTAAGTGGATTAATATAGTTTTATCACTTATCCCGAAGCCTGCAGCTATCTCTGAAGTGTTTTGTGATGGATCCGCTTCCACAATGGCCTTTAATTCTTCATTTTCCACTTAGGTCTCCGGCCGTCCACGGGGTTGGTTCTGGAGGTCGAAATTTCCAGAACGAAAACGTTAAAATCAAAAACGTACCGTGCTTTCTTTTGCGACACCAGCGCCGTACACATCATTAATCCTTCGAACTGTTTCTGCAGCACTGGTGCCACGGTAGTACTCGTACTCGTAAATATACAGATATTTCATGTTTTCCATTGTGACGTAATAAGCGACGCTAAAGAAAAAAGTAATGAGGAAAAAACAAATGAATTACTGTTTTCAAAACTCAAATGTACCAACTAAATAAATTTATAAATTTGTATTTGGAATTCATAATCAAAGAGATATTCAGAAGAAATAGATATTTCAGATCAAAGTAGTCAACCCTACAAAACGTTAATTTCATATGTAAGGACCTAATAGTATTCGCTCCGTAAACGTCGTTGACATTGCGTGCCGCTTGTGCTGCGTTGCTGCCACGACGATACGCATATTCCATAATTACTCGAATTTTTAACTTATCCATGATGACGATAAAGATTTTTTTTATAGAATTAGGGTGACAAACGAGCACACAGTCTACCTGATGGTAAGTGGTCCCTGCGGCCCATAGACATCTGCATCTATCCTCTATTACAAATCAAAATGCAGATGCGTTGCCACCCATGAGGACTACGATGGAATGCCTCATTTCCATTAAAAAGGGTCTCCCGTTCTCTACACTTACCATACGAAACACAGCAGTGTTAAGCTGCTATTTTATGCAGGTATTCTGTGAGAGCGTGCTCCTACCCCGGTCGAGCCGACCCATTTGTGCACCAACTATACTACTAATATTGCTGCAGCATGGCTCTAACACGTGAAAAAATGCAATGAAAACATAAAGCTAATCAAGACACAAATGACTATTTTGAAAAAAGGATTTAATGTTTTTAAAGTACAATATACATTGATAGCACTGCTCAGTGCTCACTGGTCAAAAATTCGTTCCGTTATGGACTGCCAGGATACTGCCGCAGTACCCTGGGGAAATATATCACGTAATAAATCGCCGTCATTTATGACTGTGAGCATTGATGCTTTCGTGGTAAGGAGCTCTCTGTACTTTGATCACGTGATCAAAAACATAACAGCGCCTGGAGATTTAACAGCTTCCACGAATGATTGTTATTATTATTAATTAATATTGTTATTCAAACAAAATCGGACATAAAGTTTTAAAAGCCACAACATTCAAATAATAATTTTTCTTGTTGAACAGAAAACGTTTACATGATAAATATTATCATTTGAAAACAGTGTCGAAAAATGGGGATGATAGTATACTGGACTGCGCTCCTTTTTAAAGAGTAACTAGTATATCAAACTAAAAAGGAATGGCTTCACAGTACACTGAATTGACGTCACTCCTTACAGTGGTCATAGTGTATATCGGAACATACCCTAAAATAATATTAATTTGAAATTAGAATACAATATGATGTCTTAGTTAACGAAGGCTACCTTTAACTTTAAAATTATTAATTTGTGGTCCGATCTATGCAGAATGAGCTAACAGTATCTTGAAGTCTTTCAGTGGTATGCTTGGGTTTGGATTTTATTTTATTAATTATGGTAGCCGAGTGAAACTGGCAACAGTCGAGCGTGTGCCTGCTGTACTACCATATGTCAGCGGAGTCACAGACAAGGTTGGCTACATCTTGAAGCGAGCTTCCATAAGAACATACTACAAGCCGCCGAATATTAGTCAGTGCTTAGCATCCGTCAAATGTAATATCCCTCTACAAGATGCGGGAGTGTACAAGCTCGACTGTCAATGTGGTCTCTCTTACATAGGACAAATAAAAAGTACTATGACATCAGGACGCCAAATACCTCAGAACCCCGTGTTCCTAAAGTTCCCGAAACGTCGGGAATTAAAAAAGTTTAAAAATAAAATCCGTAAAATTAGTTTTATTCTTTACTAAAGAGTACATGACTGATAATAAACACCAGGGAATGATCACTTCCAAGCAATTTCTAAATGTTTTCAAATTTATTGCATAAAATATCATATTTATTGCTGGTTCTTCTCAAGACAGAGGTTTCTTCCGAACTAGTGGTAAAGCTTAAATAATTTTCAATAAGTATTCATGTGATTCCTATTGTTCTTTTCTATTTCTATTAGTTGAGACATAAAAGTACACTCACTATCGTGTTCCAGTATAACATGTATGATACGCAGCAGAACATTCCAGGCTGGTTCGTAGAGTTCATGAGGCACTCGGGTGACCAAACTCTGCAGCGCCACCACCACCTCATAGATCACCACGGGTGCAGCTTGCTTGCCACTTATTGCCTGCCGAAAATAAAACAGAACTTTATACCCGCTGCGGCTATATTATAGTTGTAGCACGAATGGGTCGGCTCTACTGGGGAGGCAGCACCCTCTCACAGAATACCAGCATAAATAGCAGATTAATGCTGCTGTGTTTCGTATGGTGAGTGTAAAGAACCGGAGCTATTTTTACTGGAAAAGAGTAGTTCACATTTCGGTTCTTAATGAAGAATAGATGTAATGTCTACAGATCATAGAATCCACTTACCTTCAGGTGGACTGTGTCTCGTTTGTCTCCCTTATTCTATATAAAAAAGAAAAGAATTTGTTATTCTTTTCTTTATTTTCTTATTATATATCGCTACAGCTGTATTAAGTCTGTGCTATGGGTGGATAGACTCGATCGAGGAAGGGACACTCTCGTACAAAATACTAAACAATAGCACCAAAATGCTGCTGTTTTTCGAATAGTGAGTGTATCAATATGAGGAGTTACTCAATTTTATTATGAATAAAAATCTTATGAAACATGCACGGAGTTGATGGATGCAGGTGACTCAATAGTGAACTTTTTGGCAATCTCCTGAGCCGTGTGAGTCATTTATAATTGTACTTGTATTTGACTGTGAGTAAAACAATTGACTGACCTTGAGAAACGCTGGCAGCACAGCGAGGAAGGAGACTTTGAGGGTGTGTACCCTCCGCGGTCCCCAGAGCGCCATGTTGATGTAGAAGACCGCACCGCGAAGCAGCCCAGCATCGGCATCCGCGTCCGCTCCCGCTTCTGCTTCCGCCCCTACTTCCGCGTCCTCTCCCGCGGCGCGCAATATGTCCACCATCTCCTGCAGCGCGGCGTGCCCGATGTCCGCTCCCACCACGTACCGCATCAGCTGACAAATTAACACGAATACTGAGATACTAAGCCAATGCTAAAGTGTCACTTCATTAATTTGCATAAGGTTAGAAAGAATAGATTAATGATGTCCTCCAGATCAAATTAAGGTTACGGTGGCCAGCCTTCGCAGGACAGGATTAAAGTGCCAGCGTGTATGCGCAAGCACAGGTGCACTCTCTATTCGCTTACTCTCGACGGTAATCCGACACAATCGGAGAGAGGTCAGGCGCAGGACCAAGCTTTACATTATGCTTTCCGAGGCAAAGGGGTGAAAAACCGTCAAATTTTTGACTCCTGGCAGCTACGGAGAACTAAACTTATCAATAAATATATCTCTATTCAAAACTCACAACACTCTTGAGTAAGTAGTTTTTGATTGGCCATTATTTCACTTGATGATTTATATTAGCCAGGCGTAGTGAAGAGTGCACGCCTTGCAATACATAACGCAGTGTTGGTACCGACTTTGTTATATGGCAGCGAAACCTGGGTATGCCAGAAGAAGCATAAAAACAAGTTGAATGCAGTGGAGATGCGATCTCTTCGTAAAATGTGCGGCGTTACCATGGCCGACCGAAAGCGAAACGAAGAGATTCGCAATATGGCAGGTTTGAAAGATGACCTTATCACAAAAATTGATAAGGGCGTGCTTCGATGGTTTGGGCACGTTGAGCGAATGAGTGAAGAACGAATGGTGAAGAAAATATATAGCGCGAAAGTTAATATTAAAAGGTGTCGAGGTAGACCGAGACTAACTTTCGAAGACCATGTGTGCAAACTGCTCGTAGAGGGGAGGGTCAAGAGTACTCGGATACCTAGACGTGCATGTATGAAGAAGATAATGAATCTGAAAGAAGCGAAAGAGGTATGTAAGGATCGTGACACTTGGCGATCTATACTCTCTGGCTACCCCGTCAGGGATTGTGCGTGAAGATAAGTAGTAAGTATAAGTATGATTTATAGATCTTCATCATCATTACAGTCCTTCACAAGTCCACTGCTGAACATAGGCCTCCTCCAAAGAACGCCACAAAGCACGGTCCTGAGCAACCTGCATCCATCGACTTCCTGCATGTCTTACCAGGTCGTCACTCCATCTAGTGGGGGGACGCCCTACACTTCGCCTACCTGTACGAGGCTGCCACTCGAGAACCTTTCTTCCCCATCGGTTGTCGGTTCTTCGAGCTATATGGCCGGCCCACTGCCATTTCAGCTTACTAATCCGTTGGGCTATGTCGGTTACTCTGGTTCTGCTGCGGATAACCTTATTCCTAAGTTTATCACGCAGAGAAACTCCGAGCATAGCCCTCTCCATAGCTTCTGAAGGACTTCAAGTACCGGTTTTCCACCCGCTTTCAGAAGCTCCGCTGTAATTCCAACCTCGCCTGGGGCCTTGCCGTTTTTAAGGTGCTGGAGAGCCATTTTAATTTTATCAGACTGACGTCCGGAATATCATCGGAATAGTGTCGGATAAGACTCGCTCTTGAATCGTTACTCACACTTGCGTGTGGCTCCAACGATGATGTGTACAGCTGCCCATAGAACCTCTCAATCTCACTCAAAATCTCAGGTGTCCCGGAAATGACGCTGCCACACTCGGTCTTCAGCTACAACAGTTGGCTCTTTCTGGCAGACAGATCTCTAGTAAAGACTTTCGAGCCCTGGTTCCACTCAATCGCTTCTTCAATACGTTCAGTTGCCTGTATGCTGTCAAATCTACTGAAGACTGCAGATTCATTTCCCGTCTAACAGCCACGAGATTAAGAGTGTGATCGGAGAGTTTTTGTGTTCTTCTGCGGTGGGTCTTGCAAAACTTAGCTCCGACCGTATGGACAGTTTCCACGAGCTTGTTATTAATATCGTCCACTGCATTGCAATCTTCTAGGTACTGAAAACGGTTTTGTAGTTCGAGGTGAAAGGTTTCGGGAACTTGGGTTAGAGCACGAGGGTGACGGAGCGTTGACTTCATTAGACGTGACCTCTCCAACTTAACGTTTAGGTTCAGTGTGCCTCTCACCATTCGGTGATCGCTGCCGGTTTTAACCTTCGCGATCACTGAGACAGCACTGAACAGTTGTCGTCTGGTCGTCACAATGAAGTCAATCTCATTTTTTGTCGAAGTGTCGGGGCTCGACCGGTTCCATTTCCTGTGGGGCCGCTTCTGGAGAAAGATATGAATGATAAAGTGTCCCTCCTTCTCCATGAAGTCGGCCAGCTGCTGGCCCCTTGGGTTCCGTTGCCTTGTCCCAAATTTCCTTAACTTCAGCTCACCATTCTCTCTTGTGCCTAGTTTTGCGTTGAACTCTCCCATTAACACCGTATAGTGGGTTTTGGAGGAATGCATGGCTCTAGATATATCCTCATACATTTCCTCCACTTCCTTTGTTGATTTTCCAAAGTTTATGAGACTATTGTAGTAGAATAATAAGAATAACATAAAACAATAAAAGATTTTACCTAATTTTAAGCCAGTTTTATTTCAATTTCTGCCTATTACATTAATTTATATATGTTGATTTAAATCAATGATCAAAAAAAATCAAAATCAAGCGATTTAAATCGTGATTTAAATCATGATTTAAATCAGTCTGATTTAAATCAGCCAACCCTGCTTAAGGCGTGAGGTGACTATCTACTTTTAAGACTTACCTTCCAACTGTTTTGACAATACTGTTCAATGTTGACAGTGCGGCACAAAGCCGCTACAAAAGTCCTGAGTGCGGTACGAGGCAACAAGGAGTACGACACGACAGCCTCCAGTAAGGAGAGGCAACATTGCACCACTCCGGGGTCAGCAGAGTACACACACAGGTAACAAGCATTGCTGTAAGATAAAAAAAGAAAATTAATTAAAAATGAGGCGAAAAACATGTACCAACTCTACTTACTATAAGCAAGCATTAAAATGATACATAAAGAGTTGTCTGTGGTCCAAGTTGAATTCTAAAATAGTTTCGATCGATGCTATCGACAAACGGATATCTTTGAGTATTGCTACATCAAGGATGTCTGGTTGTTGTTTGGTTTTTTTTTATAGGATAGGGTGACAAACTAGCACACAGTCCACCTGATGGTAAGTGGTTGCTGTGGCCCATAGACATCTACATCTATCCTCAATAAAAAATCAAAATGCAGATACGTTGTCACCCGTGAGAACTAAGATGGAATGTCTCGTTTCCAGTAAAAAGGGTCTCCGGTTCTCTACACTCACCATACGAAACACAGCAGCGTTAAGCTGCTATTTTACGTTGGTAGTCTGTGAGACCCAGGTCCTTTCCCGGTCGAGCCGACCCATTCATGCTACAACTATACTACTAATATAGCTGCAGCATGGTTTTACCATGTTTAAATTTATTTTAAAGTATGTTCAAAAATACACACTTGACAATTCCATGCACAATCTCCTCGTCTAAGTAAGTGGCGTTGAATTTGACAACGTTGATGATCAGCTGCAGAAACTCAATTATATGCGATGGCTGCTGAATCTGAGGGAGCCACTCCAAAAGGAACAATCCAATCTGCAATTAACAATTTTTTTGTTCAATTACTACACAATTTGTAAAAAGAGAAATGATGTCGCAGCTTTTGTATACTTAAAATATCAATGCACGCAAAAATGACCATGTTATTTATAGTTTATGTAATGGCTATAATGTACTATTATTATATGTGCAAGTTTTTAAACAACATAATTATGAATATTGAATATTACAATTCATAAAAAACGTCACGCATTTTACAAACTCGTAGTTTACAACCGACTTCAAAAAAATAGGAGGTTCTCAATTCGACGTAGGTAGAAAGCCTCATTAAGTACCTGTAGTAAAATGGGTCTTCAGGTCTCTACATTCACCACATGAAACACAGCAGCATTAAGCTGATATTTAACGGTGCCATTCTGGTCTTTCACCAGTCGAGTCGACCCACTGGTGGTCTGGTGTATTATAGTTATAATACAGCTGCAGTGTGGCTCTCCCACATTAAACTTTTAACTAAATAAAAGAAAATGTGCTTAATGACAAAAGAAAGTAATATGTGGTAGAGTCACGCTGCAGGTATACTATAGTTGTGGCATGATGGAAAAGGACTAGTTTCACAGAATACCAGCGTAAAATGGCAGCTTAATGCTACTGTGTTTCGTATGGTGAGTGTAGAGAACCGAAGACCCATTTTACTGGAAACGAGGCATTCCATCTTATTCCTCAGGGATGACAACACATCTGCATTTTGATTCTATATTGAGGATAGATGTAGATGTCATGGGCCAGAGTGTCTACTTATCATCAGGTGAACTGCATGCTCATTTGTTACTCTTATTATACTGGGTGGCGCCTAGGTTATCACGTTAAATAGCACAGCAGTTAATACAAGTTGGTATATGTCTGTTGAAATAATAAAATAAACAATAACAAAGGAAATTAAAAATGCATTTTTCAAACAAAATAAATACAGTAAAAAATTGACAAGAAATAAGTCATCCTTCATAATATTAGTTGGCTGACCTGAAGCGACCTGTAAAAGCGGCAACGTCGCTAAATTTCGACACTCCGTCCCATTTTTTGTCACTTCGCACATAGAGAATTATGCTTAAGTCCGTTATTTTAAATAAATTTTTCGCTTGACTTTGTTTTCATACTCCAGCAGGGCACGGTCCCTTTGTTTTTGATTTCGCGCGATTTATAAAATTATGCCTTAAATTGTTAGCCGTAAGTACATTTTTTTTCTTTGAGTAATTCAAATTGGCAACGTTTAAACTACGTATATCGCCTTCAAATGCCATGGGTTTTTGACCTTTTAGTATACATCAGGTGATATATGTATGCATTTACATGATGTTATTTAATATTAAAACGAAAAAAATGCTACCGCGACTAAAATATTAATTGTTCTATATTTTTTTAGTTATGTATGTTTAAAGAAATTTATGTAGGATACGTCTTTTCATTTAATGTGATAACTTTATCGTCAATCGGTATAAAAAAGAGTTACAGTAAAGCCACATTATTAACACATTACCTGTTCTTCAAAGCAGTTGATGTTCTTGCCACTGTTGGTCAGGGTGTATAGCAGTTTGAATCGAAGTTGCGTGTCATCTGGCGAGTGGGTGGCGTGTGTGTCGCGCAGGTAATGGAACAGTATGGTGCGCATTATCAGCAAGTGTCCCTCCTGGCCTTCTGCGATGCGTCGTAAAAGACACAGGACGGCGTGACGAGCCTCTGTGTTGGGGTCTTCTAAGAGATCCCGGGTGCATGACCATATTTTTTCCACTCCACCCTTAAAAGGGAAATATTTTTAACATAATTGTAATCAAAATGAAAACATAAGAATAGTATAAATATGGTATTATGGGAATTGATCTTTTTTATGAATCACTATTGGTGGTGGGACTCTTTACTGCTGGTTGAAATTCTTTTGTCTGTGAGTGCTTTTATGTAGACACCACTCTCATTTCTGCCCCCAAATAGCAGTGCTTACATTACTGTTTCTAAGTAAAGGATCTAAGTAAAGGAACACAGCTTAACGCTGCTATTTTACGCTGGTATTCTGTGAGAGCGTGGTCCTTCCCCGGTCGAGCCGATCCATTCGTGCTACAACCATAATATAGCTGCAGCATGACATTAATAAATATATTTCAAGATGCGGCTTAGGTTTAGGCCCGCACTCAGATTTCAGCATCTTAAGTACAAACAGTTGGAGAGTCAAGTTTCGTTTTTTAATCAGTGTGTAAAGCGTCTCCCACACAGAAACGACTTGCGGTGACGTCTAACCGCGAGCCGCAGCTCCAGCCGCTGCAACAACACACCACCGCGGTCGCAGCGGCGGCCTGAAGCGTCATTCGCTGTAGGGTCTGTGCTACGATTGGACGTCAGTAAACATGGCTAACCGTGACGAAGTTTTATTATATTTAGCAATATTGTCATATATTTTGTTTTTAATCCTAATGTTTTTGTAATCACGATGCGAAGTATTATAAAGTACTGGATAATTTTACAATTTCTATTAAAATCTCTGAATTTAGCACCATTTTCACGCGGTACACGCGACCTGTTGTAACGATTTGCCGCGTGACCACGCTACGGCCACCGACTGACCGCGTACTCGCTAACAACACGCTTTGGCGGAAGGGGCGGAGCATGCGGTCGGCGAGCGGCCAGCCGCTGCCCCAATGCGTGTTGGCGAACTTCACATGTCTTAGAGATATTTTTTTTTATTTCTCAGACACGCAGGTTTCCTCACGATGTTTTCCTTCACCGCCAAGCACGTGGTAAATCAGCACTTAAAATTGCAATTAACAATTTCATTGGTGCCGGCGGGGATCGAACCCGGGTTGCTTGCGTACTGTGAAACTTACAGCGAGGGCTAACCATCTGAGCTACCACGGCTCCTATGTATATTATACGGCTAGATGTGTATGCTTGCATTGTATTCTACGGTTATTTTGCTTCAGGCTTCATTTTTAATACGCAGAGACGTGCCATCGGTCTCTTTATTTTCCACCATAGCCCTAAATTTTTTTTATAATGCCGAAAAGCATTTTTTCTCAATCGGAATAAATACATGCTTCTTACTTTCCACTTTTGTACAAATTAAATTTCCCATGAGACCAAAGTTAAATAATCAAGATATTTTCCAGTGTCAAAATGATGTCACTTTTATATTTGACACCGGCGCTGTCTACGCTTTAATGCGTTAAGTAAGCGTTACGTTATTTGTACATATTGAATTAAGGCCTTAACAGTGGTTGAAATGCCTAAATCTTGAATATTTAAGTAAAAAAAACTCAATAACTGTTCATTTAATCCACAAAGAAAAAATACAGGGTAACAGAAGAGGATTTGGTAAATGTTTTTAATTGAACAAAATTGTATTTTTGTCAACCCCTTATTAGAAAAAAAATCCCCAAAGTGTACCTATCTTTGTCATATTTTGCAAAATTTCTCCAAAACGGCACAAGCTTTTTAAATAGTTCTTACACTAAAAAAAAGGTCTTAAAAATATTAATATTTTTAATTGAGAGTTTTATTTTTATTCCCTGTTTTATAAGAGAATATATCATTTTTCCCTGAAATTGAATATATTTACGCGAGCGCGCATGCTCCGTCGCCCTGTCAGCCTGTCACAGTCTGTTTTCGGACTTTGTCGAGGGTGGACCGCGCATCAGTGTTGGGGCGACTTTGTTCAATTATATATTAGTTTTTTAAAAGTTTATACTCAATTATAAATATTTTTATGACTAGAAATACTTAATTTAGTTAATATCTGTACACTGGTAACTGTAAATATTATTTTCTAAATAAATTAATTTTTAATGTGCCCAAAGAAGAAGAAATTTTCGCGGCGACGTTGATTAGTGAAATTGAAAAATGCATTTTTATATAATTTAGATGTGGAACGACCAACATGCTCTCGTTACTTAAATTTCGATAGTTTTTAATACCTATGTAATTTTATTGTTGCATATTTTTATTAATTAGTTGATACTGAATTTTATAATTATGTATTACAATAAAACGCTGTTTTTATGAGTATGAGTATGACTTTATAAAATATTATTGGGGAGGGAAATATAAATACAGATACTTACATTTAGGTACACTGTTATCAAATTAAATCAAACAATTTAAATAAATAAAAAAATTATGCTTCCCTAAGTATAAATAACTATATAAAGACATTCTTGGGTTTTGGTTTTTTTTTATGTTAGACAAACTATCATCTAAAAATGTAAAAATTTTAAATTGGAGAGGGGTTTCTCTACGTGATAAAGTTAGAAGTGATAGAAGATATTCGCAGTAGAACCAGAGTAACTGACATAGCCCAACGGAATATTACAGTGAAATGGCAATGGGCTGGCTATACAACTTGGAAAACAGATAAAAAATAGGAAGAAAGGTTCTCGAGTGGCAACCTCGTACAGATAAGCGAAGTAGTACTCAACCTTTATTCCTCTTCACGTATTCTCATACGCTTTTCTTCACACACACAGCACACACAAACACACACACACACACACACACACACACACACACACACACACACACACACACACACAAACACACACACACACAAACACACACACGCGCGCGCGCACACACACAAATAGGTCGCAAATAATACTTACCTAGTACTATTAGGCAAGAGTGAATAGGTTTTTGTTAAGTCAGTGCAATTCACCATCTTACGCTTCATAACCACTTACCGATGGGATTGTAGTTGCTTTACTACTTGCTGGGTAAAAATAGTAAAAAAAAAATTTACCCTGTGAAAGTTTGCATTTAGATATAATTTTTCTAACCAACCATAAAAATATGATGAGAATATGTATATAAGTATAAAGGTTGCCTCACACGGGACAGTAATAAGATAATATTATATCTTCCATTATCTACGCATGAAAACTTTTAAAATCTCTGAATCCCGAGGTATGTTCATATTAGAGGCTGAATAGAGTCACATTGATATGCATGGGGCTTGTTTTGTAATTTCACATCGTTATCGAAAAAACATTGTACGTATTTCAGGTGGCGGTTTACAAAACACGATTCCACAAAAATTGACTCAATTGAAAATAATTGCAAAGTTGCTTCTGAAAATATTTAAATTTTCAACGTCTATTTTTTCTTACGTGGTAGAGCCATGCTGCAGCTATATTAGTAGTAGGTATAGTTGTAGCACGAATGGGTCGGCTCGACCGGGGAAGGGCCACGCTCTCACGGAATACCATGTAAAATAGCAGTTTAACCCTGCTGTGTTTGGTATGGTGAGTGTAGAAAACCGGAGAACCTTTTTACTGGAAACGAGGCATTACATATTAGTCCTCACGGGTGACAACGCATCTACATTTTGATACGTAATCGAGAATAGATGTAGATGTCTATGGGCCGTAGCAACCACTTACCATCAGGTGGACTGTGTGCTCGTTTGTCACCCTTATTCTATTAAAAAAAAACTTTCTGAGATTTCAGCAAAATAATGTTAAGTATTGTAAGCACTCGTACAATTATATATCTCATGTTAATAAAGCTATTGGGCTATTTTGATTTTTAATAAAGTGATTTTACTTTATAGGTTAAGTAATTTATTTTCCCTTCTTTATCAAATACCGTCTTTCTATCACTCCTATTGAATGTGACAGTACTAGCTGAAATTTAGCATCTTTAGATGGATCAGAATCGCGCGCTGATCCGGCTGTTAGATATTGCAAAAATAATCGAAAATATTTATTTTTACTTTCATGCCGAAGACTACCTTGTTTTATTTTATTACGGTCAAATAATATTTATTAGGTTATAAAGTAAGTAAGTAAATGCCGATAATTATATAAATTCAAGTCAGTGTTTTACATTTAAAGATCAGTTATGAAGTTCTTATTTTCATTTTGATTAATTTAATTCGAGAATACAATAAATGTGAAAGGGCTTTTATCTGCAATAATAATTTTCATCAAAAATAACATAGACTTATAAAAGTCATATACACGGTCAATCATACTGAATATTATCAATTGTACTACAAAATATTGAAAAGACTATTTCCAGTATAATGACCTGAATATCATCATTAATGTTTGACTGGCACATTTAAAAGTTTTATCACATGGCTAAATGATTGACTATTATGTTATGATAAGGTCATGCTTTTCTATAAAATGTTGCAAGAAATTTTAAATCACGGACCTATTGGTTTGTTTTACTTTTCACTTAATTAGTGAAAAACAAGATGGACTGATCTAAAAGTTGTGTAAAAAGTGTTATTTAGAATTTTATGCAAATGATAATTAAAGTTTCTATTAGCGGGTATTATATTCAATGGTAGCGGCCAACCATATTTGCAAAGCCAGCATAATTTTCTGTACAGAATGCGGCAAAGTGTTGCTCAAGGCACTATAAACAAAGCAGCTGATAAAAAGTTACACTCATAACTGTTAACAAAAACTGTTTCTGCAAATAGTCTTATAAATAATAATAACTATTCCGCCGTGTTAGGTGCAAGAGCTATTATTACAAGAAGAAGAGGTAAATTTTGTTTTAGAAATGCGCAATCAATATTGTTTTGTCTGCAATTGAGCATAAAATAAAAAATAACTTCAGTCAAAGAGCATAACTGGCATTATACTCAGGCCCATCAATTGGTATGGAAAAAAATAATTTTACCAGGTTTAAAAAAATCAATCAAAATTCAAAAAAACATAGATATTAAAATCAAAAAATTAATATATGTATGTCTATACATACATATTGATTTATGGCCGCTTATTAACTGACGGTGACTCAGTATAACATCCTACAGTCATGCCGAAACTAAGAGGAGAGAATCACTGTAGAAAAGGTAATAATTTATTGCGGAAATTTTGTGATAAATTAAAAAAAAATACAAACTTATCCAAGTTAATCTAACTTAGTCTAACTTATCCTTATGCCTTATAAAAAAAAAACAAATAATAAAATAGTCAGATGGCGTCAGTTTTTAAGAAGATATAACAAAAATAAACAAAGAAAACATTTCAAAAAAGTTCAGTATTTAATTGATTATATACCGCTGACACTTTTTTTTTATAGGATAAGGGTGACAAACGAGCACACAGTCCATGAGTCCAGTCCTGATGGTAAGTGGTTGCTGCGGCCCATAGACATCTACATCTATCCTTTGTTAAAACTTCTCCTTTGTTAATCACGCTTTTCGAAACCACGCCAGTTGTAAACAATACTTGTGTGAAAAGACAAAATCTTCTTTTCAAATTTCCGCCGAGATGTAAGTAGAAAGCCAAATAGGTCATGTGTCAATTTTAATTAAATATATTTTATATGAAGTGAACTTGACTACGTTTCATCAATTACCCATTGGTAAAACAATAAATATTATTAATAAATAGCTCCCATAATATTTTGTATTATTTTTTATTTTGCCCTATCTGCAATGTTCTACGCTCTATAGAAAATGTGGCGTATGACATGACTGACAATCTTTCGAACTTTTTATCTAGGTACAAAGATGTTTTACGTTTTCGTCGCCTCCACATGATATTTTTGTCAGCATAAGGTACCCTTCTGTATCTGAAACGAAAGTAAATATTGCTACAAAGTAAAGTAAAAGCTATACAAGTCCCTCTACTGGGCACGGAACTCTTTTTTTTTCTGAGAGGGTTTTAGGACAAGGAAATGCCCGCCGAACTGCCCCAATGCGTGTTGATGAAAATTACAATTACAAATTGCATTCGTGCTGTCGGGGATCAAACCCGGGAATAATTTACAGCGAACGCTTTGACTCAGATCTACTAATACGTTACAAATAAATACGATTTAACATATATAATAAAAACTCTTACGTACTTGAAACTTGAACACTTGATAGCTCGTGACGCCTACCAAACCGACGCCGACAAAGCTGCAGCACAATGTAATTGAAGATGCGTAACCGCGACATAATTCTCAGTGATGCGCAAGCATAACAAGCAGTACGTCACTTTTATAATTGTCATCTCTGCAGTCTATTAATCTTTGCACTTTTATAAGTAATACAGAACGTAGTCGCTAGACGGTGGTGACGTTGGATAAAATCTCTGCGATAGCCGTTTCGTCAAGGTCATTCAGGCTTGTTAAAGCCTTAAGTAGTAAACATTTGGTTAGTATTTAGAAATACATATATAATAGTTTTAACAAATTAAGGTTTTCGAAAGTAGAAAATAAATTTATAACGTGATACGGCTCTATTTAATAGCAAAAACGTGATGAATGATATTCTTAACTTCGGTCTATGTGATGTAATCGGTCACGAGATCAAAGCCCTCAAAGTACAGGGTACTTCCCGTGAACTCAGGATCTTGAAATTTGGTACGAAGCAACGTTTCATAGCACAGATAAAGGAAAAATTGCAAAAAGCATAAATTTTTAGTTACATCATATAATAAAAATATTTTTAATAATTTTAAACTTATATATCTACGGATTTGTTCGGAACCGTCGGTGCGCGAGTCCGACTCGCACTTGACCGGTTTTCTTTTATTTCTCTGAATTTTTTCTGTATATTTAAATGGGTCTAGTCTTGAGTTAATAGTTTATTTTATTATTTTTTTATCATAATCATTAAAATTAGTTTATAGACGAATATATTGACGTAATATATTGTATCGTGTCATATAATATATTACGTCAATATATTCGTCTATAAACTAATTTTAATGAGTTAAATGAAAACTTTCGCCTTTTTTCATATCTATACATATAATAAATCTGTAGAAAAGTCTTATCTGTAATTCTAATATATTCTTGAAAAATCAAGTCCAGGGGACTAAATAAAGGCTTATGAAGCAAAATTAGACTGAAACGAAATTGAACAGAGGATTTTATTTTTAAACAATACAAAAAAGAACTTTACAATAATTAACAAATAAAATATGGAAGAATAAAAAAAATAATACTAGACTAGAACTATTATTAAATTAAAATAACTAAAACTAAACCTTAAAAATAAAATAAAATAACTAATTAAATAAGAGGCCTGGGCCTCTTGGCAGGGTGCCCATCACGCAGGCAGCATTCCCGCGCTGAACTGCGATTGCAATTCTTTGCGCGAGAAAGCCGCCGGCGCGAGGGTCGCCTGTTGCCTCCCTCAACCTTTTGCTGAGCTCCCTGTGCAGCTCCAGCGCACTTTTGCCCCAAGGACCTAGTGTCTCGACGCCGAAAGCAAAAAACTGATATTGGGCGCCGAGACAGCTGTATTTAGAGACCTTGAGGCGTTCCCGGGCGTCCGCCGCCGCCCCCGCACGTTTGGTAGTTGCTGGTAGATAGGACGCCGCCAGGGTGTCTGTACAGGTGGCGTCCCACACCAGCGCACGGCCCGACTTCCAGGGTATCAACGACATTCCGTCAGGGCGCTTGCCATCGCTCCGCACAATCTGGGGCTCCAGAGCGGCGGGAACGTTGGCACTGACGAGCGCCCTTCTGAGAATGTCGTTGAGAGCAGCGTGGCGGGACAGGCGGCCGGCGCCCGAGGTGCAGGAGAGGCCATGGTGGCCGAGTCGGTCCACTGGAGCCCCACAAGAAACACAGTTGTGACCTGTGCAGATCCCAGCTCCCAGCCGGAGACCGACGGCTATGCGTAGAGTGTCCGGGTTGATAAAAGTCCCAGTGTTGGGCGAGGGATATGCCTGGAGCCAGTAACCAGATTCTGGCTTGGACACAGCTAACAGCCTGGCCCGGTCCCTGCCAGTTGAAGGCTCTATTAAAGTTTGTAAGGTGGCGACGGACGCTATTGTATCCCAGGCCCTTTGCTTATGTGGTTTGGATGGGAGATTTGGACTCGGTCCAACTAGCCATGCATTCGTGGCCTCGTCCAAACATGCAATCTCGCAGTTAATGCCCGCTGGGGCTTTTAATATTCTACCTGCGAGATCTAGCGTGCTGTGGATTGAAGACAGGAATGCAGGCAAAGCCACACTTAAAATTTTGCGTGTTCCCAGGCCGCCGTTCCTTATTGGTAAAGCGGCTTGGGTCCAAGCCTGTTCGCTCAAGTGAATGTTCAGGATGTTTTCAATTTGGGATTTCATTAGAGTGTCAATAGGTGTGATCAAATGGGGGAATTTCCAAATGGGGCAACAGCGAAGCATGTAAGTGAATTTAGGGACGAACAGACAGAATTTTAAAATAAATAAAGCTGAGTGGCTACTAATTTTGACAAGGCGGTCCGAATACTTGCTGAAATTTGTTGTTGATTTATTTAAGAGAAGAGGAATGGCCTCCTCAAAGATGGGGGAGCCGAGGAGGTGCAGACTGTCCTTCGTTACTATTTTAATGTTAACAGCAATGTTGTTAAAATTTTGAGCGATCTGGGAAGCGGTTAGTGGATTTACTTGGTCCGAAATATATAATTCAGATTTGTAATAATTTAATTCTAAACCAATGCGATTGAAATGCTGTTTAACATGCACCAAATCAGCTAGGACTGTCTGCGCGTCTCCGGCCAAGGTCCCATCGTCGAGGTACCAAATATTTAATTTTGAATTTAGGGAGTGGATTATCGGATTTATTGCCAAACTAAATATTGCTGGACCGAGGGGATCACCCTGCTGACAGCCTACGGCCGAAATAATCTCATTGGATTTATGAACTAGTTTTGAGGGGCAGTGGTAGCACTGGAGAAGGAAGTTATAAATTTCCGGGACATGTATTTTAATTTCTTTTAGCAGAGTGTCCCTATTGACCGAATTAAATGCGTTTTTTAAGTCTAATTTTAGAAGAACCTCGCACGAATCACTTTTAAGGAAAGTACGTACAGCGTGGACTGCTGCCTCGCAACCTCCACGGGTTCCAAATCCAACTTGTACTGGTTCAAAGAGGGCCTGTAGTTTTGTTCTAGTGAGCCGGACGCAGATCTTGGCTGCTAAACGTCGGAATGTAGACCCTACAGCGATGGGGCGCACGCCACCATCCTTTTTTGCCAAGGCGATAAGATTTGCTCCATATATCAGCGGCGTCACATCCGGGCATACATCTCCCAGAAGCATGAGATTGACCAGTTTTGTGAGGCTTGTGGTCAACTGTTCACCAGCTACACCAGAGCCGTAGCTGGTAAGGTCAATCAGATGCTGTGGGGATATGCCGTCTAGACCAGACGCCGATCCTTTTGGAAACGAGGCGAGGGCTGTTAGAACGTCTCTAACCGTGGCGTGGAGGCAGCCTGGGGGGTCAGATGGAGGGTCTACAAAAATCGGGGTGGAAGGGCCTGGGGGGTGTTTGGACTGTAATGCGGCTTTGGTCTCCGGCGTGTCGGGTGCTAAGGTGTCGTTTGAGAACAAAAGGCATGTTGCTCCTTTGAGATCACCGTCGTGTATTTTATCCTCGACCTTCCCAAAAAAGTCATACTTCTTTCTGTGGGTTCCAGACGAAGGATCGCAAATAGGTATAGACGGATTTAAAGTGTTATTTTTTATTTTTTGCGTTAGGGAAATATTACTGTTGGATTCATCTGAGACATGGAGAATTTTGAATGAAAAGGTAAGGAGGTCATGCCAAGAATTACTATTGTTGTTTCTAACGCAATTATTTATTGCTGCCGCTAATGCCTCTGAAACCGTCGACCGGGCACCGCGTGGAATACGTTTTATAATGGAAGTTGACTGCTTGAGTTGGCCGAGGAGAGTCTGAAGAGGAGTGTCGGGGGTGGGAGGTAATGGAGGATGGCAGCAGGGAGCCGGGGTGTGTGATGAAGATGGAATAGAGGTTGTACGGACCTGATGGATACGTCCCTGGTGGATACGTAGGCCTATTCCCGATGAAAAAATCCTTTGGCAAACACAGCATTCCATCCGAGGCAACAGGCACTCACTGTTATATACTTATGGTTATCTTATTTTATTTTTATTTTTTTTAACTATTAACAATTAATTTTTATCCTACAAAAATATCCTATTAAAGCGCCTAATCACAAATTATAACAATCAAAACTAAACGTAAACATAAATAAAAAACCATGGTGACAGTTTCATTTCAAATTGATTGAAAAATCGTCTGTGCGCATGTGTTGGTTCTTTGGTCGCCTTGACGATGTTAGCTTGAACCAATAAGGCGCGGGCGTGTGTTGTCTCACGCCGGCGCGTTGCAGGAGGAGATGCTGGGCGCAGGACAGATGATGGCGTCTATATATGTCACTTCTCACGATGAGCTTTGCCAAACAAATTTTCACAAAAAGCGAAGGGAGGGGAGTACACTCAACACTGCCCACTCTTACAGTTACAGTGCCTCACAGCGGTTCCTTGTTTCGCACGAACTTGTTTGTGAAAAGGGAAACATTCATCTTTTAATTTTTATGATTTTTGAAAGCACGGACGACAAACGTGCTGTCTTGCTTGTATATTTTTATGTAAAAAATGCAAAATTAGTGGTTTTTAGAATTTTTGTCTGTCTGTCTGTCTTTCTGTCTGTCTGTCTGTCTGTGTATTCCGGATTCACGCAAAAACTACTGAACCGATTTACATGAAATTTTGTATGTAGGTAGTGAGTAACCCGGAGCAACTTATAGGCTACTTTTTATCCGGTTACGGAACTTCAAAAAGGAAGGTTAAGTAGTTTATTTTACTTTAGATGTTAATTTTCTATTATATTTGGTTATAGGTGGGAAGACGGGTGTTTTAAAAATAAATACCACATTTGTAAATAAAGTTTAAAATATAGTTATAATCTTGGTAAAATAATTTGTAACTACACCGATTTGGTATTTAAAACAGCGCCATCTATCATCAAATGGAAATAGTAGTATATTTTGCCTTCAATTACTAATAAATGAAATAATATAAATTACTTGCATGTATATGATTAAATTATTAGATTTTATAATTATTTCAAAAATGTAACGTTTAGTTTTTTAGTATTTTTGTTATTTTATTTTAAAAGTGTAATAATTTTAATAGATAATAGTGACGTCAATCAAAAACATAAAAATTGATTAGGTATTTATTGCAATTACTAATATATGAATGATTAAAACTTTCACTATTGTTGCAAAATTTTCATTATTATTATAGTTTTATTCTAAAGATATTTATATATGTCGTGGCCAGATCGTAGAATTGTTATATACGAGGGTGGATTGAAAAGTACTCGGCCTAACACAGATCTATTCAATTCTAAAAATCAAATCTACCCACATTATTTAGTTAAGTTCAGACTAGTTCATTGTGTGAAGTTCGAAACGTGTGCGATAATTAGTTGTGATTTTATAAATTTATTAACAAAGTAATCGGACATAATTTCCGCGAATGGAGCAAATCGAGCAGCGTGCCGTCATTAAGTACCTCCATAAGAAGGGGGCTATCATCAAAAGCCATCCATGATGACATGGTCAGTACATTAGGCGATTGTGCTCTGTCATATTCATCCGTCAAAAAATGGATAGCAGAATTTAAGCGTGGTAGAGAGAGTGTGAAAGATGAACCCCGCTCTGGAAGGCCTTCAACGTCAACTACTGACGAAAATATTAAAAAAGTACTTGATTTAATAATGGGAGACCGCAGATTAAAATTAGAGAGATAGCCGAGATTATAGGCATCTCTTATGAACGAACTCAAAACATCATTGTCAACGAGTTGGGTTTCCACAAGGTGTCTGCGAGGTGGGTTCCGCGACTGCTTTCAGTTGAACAAAAAAGGACGCGATTGACTATTTCACGCGAATGTTTGGAGTTATTTGAAGCCGATGCAGATGATTTTTTGAATCGTTTTGTTACTATAGACGAAACATGGGTTCATTACTGTACACCGGAAACAAAACAACAATCAAAACAGTGGAGAAGACCTGGTTCACCACCCCCTAAAAAGGCTAAGTCGATTTTGTCGGCAAATAAGGTGATGGCTTCAGTATTCTGGGACTCGAAAGGTGTGATTATGATTGATTATCTTGAAAGGGGTCAGACTATAAACTCTGATTACTACTGCACCTTACTACGTCGTTTACGAGAGGAAATAAAAGAAAAACGTCGAGGAATGCTCAGAAGAAAAGTCCTGTTTCATCAAGATAACGCCCGTGTTCACACGTCAGTACAGTCAATGGCTGAAATTCACAACTGTGGTTTTGAACTGTTACCGCATCCGCCGTATTCACCTGATCTTGCACCATCAGACTTCTTTCTGTTCCCTAACCTAAAAAAGCACTTGGGAGGTCAAAGATTTTCGACAAACGACGAGGTCAAAGCAGCTGTAGACGCATATTTTGACTCTAAGGAAGAATCATTTTTTTTCAACGGTCTAAATGCTTGGAAGGGGAGGTGGCAAAAGTATATTGAACTTGATGGTGATTATGTAGAAAAATAAAAATATAACTGATTTAGTATGTGTTTATTTTCTTGGTTAGGCCGAGTACTTTTCAATCCACCCTCGTATCATAAAGTAGTCTATCATTTCATGAGATGGTGTGGTAATTTCGTGATATTTAACACTATTTGTTTACCATGTCCATGATATAGCTTGACTAAATCAAGAATAGAAATCGTTTGAAGATATTAAAAACTAAACACAACGTTGCTATTTCATAATATGCTCATATGACGATATCATTAAATCGTTTTTCACCGCTAGCAGCGCTGTTAGCGTATTTTTAACAGAAACTGAACTTTTAAGAGAATGAGGGCATCCACGACTTTTTCTGCCACCAGGGCGGCGCCACTAGAAAGTGAGGTATAATATTTGATTTCATAGCGGGGAAGTTAATTTGTTCGAAAAAAGTAAAAGTTATTGTTTCTTTCTGTACTATTAGCTATATTTTATATTAACAACATTACAAATAAATAAACCAAATCATAGATTTTCAAAATAGTAGCAAAATTAAAAAAATTAAAAAAGTGCAAAAAATGAAAGAGCAAACTACTGACGCTGACTGAATAATACTCTAGAAACTAATAAACTTTTATTAAAAAACATCTTCTCAATTAAATTATATTGTGTAACAAAAATAACTTTACCTCAGTTGTTTTCACTGTACCGTAAATATTAAGGCTTGCAAAGATGAGTAGAACTCATTATCGTCAGCCTATCAAAAGTCCACTGAAATGAACTTAGGCCTCCCCCATCAATTGTCAAGTAGCTGGATAAATATCCAAAGCAAATGCTATAGTTTCCACGCTAGGTTACTAACTACTAAGCTAACCGCCTAGGTTGGCTACCGTATTATTTTGATCAATTTGATCTGTTGTCAAGAAGATAATGCAGCCCATCCCATCTCCAGTTTGTTTTCCTATGTCGCCTCTTACGACGGGACGATATGAGGTGTTTCGAGACATATATATTCATGTGTTTCTGTAGCATGTTACCAATCATCTACGTCTAATAGCATTTTAGAATGAAAAATAATCTTCGACAGACATAGAGACATAGACACCGAGGTGACTCTAAAAGTGATCGATTTTTTCTAAATTTGGCACGGAACAGCCTTTAATTATGTTCCTGAATTCAAGTGCACGCGAGCGAAGCCGCGGGTAAAAAGCTAGTATATATATATTTCAAATAATCAGCTAAAAATGTATGCATTACAGTAACAAGTTAAATGCGATTAAAGAGACACAGAAAGGGTAACAGGGTACAGAAAGAGGCACACAGTCCACCTGATGATAAGTAGATGTTGTGGCCTAAT
The DNA here is from genome assembly GCA_033319125.1 of Parnassius glacialis. Taxonomy (NCBI): domain Eukaryota; kingdom Metazoa; phylum Arthropoda; class Insecta; order Lepidoptera; family Papilionidae; genus Parnassius; species Parnassius glacialis. The sequence continues at coordinate 55,834,397 of JAVANC010000005.1, forward strand.
AGACGTCTACATCTACCCTAACTTAAGAATAAAGATGCAGATGCATTGTCATCCCTGAGAACTAAGATGGAATGCCCCGTTTTCAGTAAAAAGGTTCTTTGGATCTTACAAAACATAGCAGCACTAAGCTGCTGTTTAACGTTGGCATTCTGTGAATGTGTCCCTTCCCAGGTTACACTAACCCATTCATGTTAGTACCATAATATAGCCATAATATATGGTCAAAAGTTACATCATGTAAGTGTATATAAGTGGTAACAATAGAAGACCTGAATTTAGCAATTAAAGCTAATAAATATCAAAAGTCAAAAATAGTTAAACATTAAAAACTTCATCTCCTATATTATACCACGACTATGAGACCACTCCTGTGGGATAAGATATTAACTAAAAAAACAATAATCAAAATCAGATCACAATCGACAATGATATCCCTTAACATACAAAAAGAGAACATACAGTCAAATTGTTAACCTCGAGATATAAATTATATGTGCAAATGGGTATTGCAGTCCATGGACACCTGCAGTCAACTTCAAACAAAGAAGGCCAGAAACATGTTGTTACCTCTGATGATTAAGATGGAATAATGACTTTGATGTGGTAGAGACATGCTGCAGCTATATTAATGCTCTCGCTCGCTCTCACAGAATACCAGCGTAAAATAGCAGCTTAACGCTACCGTGTTTCGTATAGTAAGTAGTAAATGGAGAGAACCGGAGACCCTTTTTACTGGAACCGAGGCATTCCATCTTAGTCCTCACGGGTGACGACGCATCTGCATTTTGATTTGTAATCGAGGATAGATGTAGATGTCTATGGGCTACCGCAACCACTTACCGTCAGGTGGACTGTGTGCTCGTTTGTCACCTTTATCCTATAAAAAAATGCCTCACAGCCTGTTACTACACTGGCTCTTTATACCACATTGCAAGCACCACTATTTGACAACAGAAATATGTGAGAGGGTGGTACCTAACCAGACCAACTTCTCAGTGGAAAAGGTGTCCCACCACCTAGTAAAATTGATGGATTCTAATTTTCATATATAAATATGACTGCCTCGTAGATCTAATGGTTGTATACTCAATTGCTAATCATGAGGTCCCTGGTTCGAATCCTGGGTCGGGCCAAAATCAGTTATTGTGTTATTCTATCCAGAAATTCTTAGTAGCAGCCCAGAGTTAGGAAGTTGGCAGGGTCTTATACCCGTGCCTCAGAAAGCATGTAAAGCCATTGGTCCTGCACCCGATCTCTCCCCGGTCGTGTCAAATTACTGTCCCATCGGACTATGAGAGTGAGGCAACAGAGAGTGCACCTGTGCTTGCACATATACATGGGCACTATAATCCTGTCCAGCACTGATGGCTAGTCTCTGTGAGACTGGCCGTCGTGACCGAAATTTGGTCTGGAGGACATTATTATTTAAATGTAAATTGGATTGCAATAGAGATAAAATTATAAATGCAGGCAGTGAAATTTTGTATGGATACAGATTAATTTCTATTTAAAGTGTATGATATAATGGAGTTGTTATAAATTAATTTGCTTAATTCCGTGTAAAGAAAGAAAATTATGTGCCCCTTAAAGCTGGGCAGGACACACAATTTTCTTTCTTTACATGGAATTAAGAAAATTCGTTTATAACAACCCTATTATAATGGGTTTCCGCAAAGTAACGGCTGATTCTATTAATTATTGTATGATATAGTTATGCAGTTGTATAGTAGTTTGTATCATATCAGTCTTCAAAATTGTAGGAATATAATGTGCAAGTACCTGTATGTATTTGTATACACATGTAATATGTTTCTTGCTCAAATAATAACTTCTTAGAGTAATTTATTTTAATACCATGTTTAAAATTGGTCAGATTAATATCATATTTTCATCATCATCATCATTACAACTCTTTACAAGTCCACCGCTCATAACTCTACCCCAAGGAATACCACTAAGCGCAGCCCTGAGCCATCTGCATCTATCGACTTCTATCATATCTGGGGCATCATATTTTATTACATAACTATCTGGCCCGGCAGACGTTATTCTGCCCTTACTGGTTGGTGGCATTATGAGCTTATTTTTAGACACTCACACACACACTTTCCTGTAGATTTAACATACCTATAGCTAAATCCTCTTTAGGACTAATGGAACCATCATCAGCCATAATAAAAATAAACTTAAAACAATTTAAAATTAAAAATTTTGTACAACCGACTATAAAATAAATTATTAAGAATACCTCAAAAACTATTGGTCAGATCTTAACCAAATTTATATGGGACCCCATGTGAAGTACCAGCTTTCAAATAAAAAAAGAATCATTGAAACTGGTTCACCCAGTAATAAAAAGTTATGAGGCAACATACATAAAAAAACATACAGTTGTATTGAGTACCATCTCCTTTTTGAAGTCGGTAGAAATAATTTAAAATTAAAAATTTTGTAGAACCAACTTCAATATAAATTATTAAGAATAATTCAAAAACTATTGGTCAGACCTTGATCAAATTTATATGGGACCAGATGGGAAGCATCAGCTTTCAAATAAAAAAAGAATTATCAAAATCTATTCACTCAGTAAGAAGTTATGAGGTAGCACACATAAAAAAACATACAGTCGAATTGATTACCGGCACCTTTTTGAAGTCGGTAGAAAAGGAAAAACAATGCTTTTTTTACTATTCCATAAGTGGATGGCCATGTCGAGAGAATGAATGAAGAACGATTTACGAAAAAAGTGTATAAGTAAAGTAAAGTAAAGTAGTGTGAATGAAAGTGTTGGAAGGGGTAGACCTAGGCGGACATTTCAAGGCCAAATCAGAGACGTCTTGAAAAAAGACCAGGTCAAGAGTACCCTAAACCGTAGAGCATATATGAAGAGAATAATGAAAGTGGACGAAGCGAAACAAGTATGTAAGGGATCGTAACAAGTGGAAAGAAATGGTCTCTGCCTACCCCTATGGGAAAGAGGCGTGATTAATATGTATGTTAGTGTATCAGTAAATGACCGTATGGGCATTACATACGGTCATTTACTGCTTGCGTACAATATTTATGTATATTATTTATATTATATTATATTTTATTATTTATTAATGGAAATTTGTTTAGTAGTTTTTGCTTGAATTGTTAATACACAATATTTCTAGATTTATTTATTATATATGTATAGATATTTGTGGATGTTATACATGGTCATTTACTGCATACATACAAAATGTCATAGAATTTTGTTTGATAGTTTTTGCATGAATCGTGAACATACAATTTTTCTACAGATATATTATATGGATATGGATAAAAAAAATAATTTGATTTAAACAGTAATATTGACCACAGTTATCTTTTGTTTATCCCAGATTAATAAGAAAACATAATATAATTTGTTGGTAAATAGTAGTATACATAATATGCTTCTAACATAGAAGACAGTGGTATTTTTTTTATTTAACAGTGGTAGAGCCAAGCGGAAGCTTTTGCTGTCGCACGGATGGGCCGGCTCGAACCGGGGTAGTACCACGACCTCACAGAAAACCAGCGTGAAGTAGAGGTTTACCTCTGCGTTTCGCTTGGTGAGTGCAGGTGACCGGAGGCCCTTTTTACTGGAAATGAGGCATTCCATCTTAGTCCTCACGGGTGGCAACGCATCTGCATTTTGATTCGCAAACGAGGATAGATGTAGATGTCTATGGGCCGCAGCAACCACTTACCATCATGTGGACTGTGTGCTCGTTTGTCACCCTTATCATTTAAAGAAAAAAGACAGGATTTACCCTCATTATCATGATTGGGAGGTGTACTGCTTTTATAAATTATTAATACTTTTTATAACAGTAGAAAAAATGTATTTCTAAGCAAATAGTTTTATAAATAGTATAGCTACAATTGATGTAATAATTTATGGTATAAACTATTGGGAATTCAAATTTAATTTTATGCAGACTATAAAAAATGCACATGTAATAGGAGGGACAACAGAAGTGACACGAAATTGTATAAAATATTTCATCATTAATAGAGGGTACAAGTAGAATAAACAGGTTAGTGTTCAATTCTTACTTCTTGTATGCGTATCTGAAGGGCTTTTTCGCCAACTTCTTTGATGGCACGCAGTCGGCGGCTTAGTGGTGTGTCGGCGCTCAACTCTCGTTCCAGTTCAGGTCCTACTGTCAGCTCATTTCGAGTTGACATAGGCGCTGCAAGGGTTAAGACGGAAACTTAGCAAGATCTGGTGCTGCTTTAGTATATCATGTTATTTACAAGAATATAACGCACGATACGCACCCGTACCTCCCTTTTTAAAGAACACTTTCAATTTGTCTTGAAGGGACTTAGTGTCCCGGTCCCTTGAGCTCATAATGTGACCTCACCTTCACTCACCACTATTCTTAATTACACTAAAGCTTAAAGCTATGTGCAGCGATTATCTTTGCGTGTGAAATTGGAAATAAAAACACATATTTGTTAAAAATATTCTCACTACCGCTTTGCTATTCACCATTTGACAGCTTGATAGCCCTCCCTCCGCACAGCTGACAGATAAAAGTTCAATACAACATAAAAAAAAGTTGTGTTCAACTACCGAATTTAGTAACACTCTGATTCATCGATACGTAGTAAACAAAGAAAGCGTTATTTTAGCGTATTATTCCACAGTTACATATTATAAAACTCCAATAACATTATGAATTATATGGAATTTTTCAATGTTTAAAAATAGTTTTATCCCGGCTACGTGACAATGATATTAATAAACAAATTAAGCGATATTGTTTTCCGAACGCACATCAGTGCTGCCACTTTTAAAATATATTGTTTTTACAAAATGGATCCTAATATTACTACACATAAAAATTAATGTCTCTTTGTTTATCTTGTCTCGTAAGCGTTCCTGTAACTACCTACCTGGCTATGTCTACCATTTGTTCGAATCCGAATCTAAGGTGAGTTGTTAATTGCGTGACTTCTAGCTATCTCACAAAAGATATAATAAAAAAAGTAATATGTTTCTTTTTTGTTTGTTTTATTAACGTTCGAGAGCAAACTGTCCTATTTATTTTCCTCCATAATTTTCACTCCACAGAATACAATTTTTATTCTGTGGCGATTATTTATAAAAAGTAATAAAAACATAGACTCGATCCTCTATCTACGAATAAAAAGTACTCTGTGAAATCTTTTTGGATTGTCGGACGTGATTAGCAGTTTCAGTTCTTTTGTAGACCGCTAGATGACACTTTGATTAAAATAAATACAGGTAAATTTATTTCCAACATTTGAATGTAATTTTTTGCGGAAGTATTTAATTGATAATAATCGTTATAAATACCTACATAATTAGCAAAATAAATATTTGGTTGATCTATTTATTACTTCTATGACTTTGGTTTTAATTCTTCCGTAAAGCTGTATTTATTTATTGCATGCCGAGCGCAAAGTGCGTGCGTATGTTCTACTAACGCCTAAAAATCAAAACTCCAATGTTTTGTCGCATGAAATCGTATCCAGCAATCATATTATACATATAAATGATATAAAAATCACATTGTTAGAAAGATAAATGTTTGTTAAATTTATTAATATATTTTTTTTAAATCGATTAAGTGCTATTTTTAAATAAAAAAATTGGTTTTCGTGGCTTTTGGTGTGGATTTATCATGTGGGGACAGGCTTGTAAACACTATAACTTTTGAAAATATCAATTGTTTAACTCAATCTATTTTTTAATCTCTTCATCTATCATGTGGGAAGCCACTGAATGTAAATGGCAGTGTATTTTTGTTTTGTTTAGCTATAATTAACTTTTTTCTGCTCGAAAATGGCGAAATTTTCGTTGATTTGGTAGCCTTGTATAAAATTATTTCTGTAAATGGGGAGCTACAGCCACAGAGTAGTTTAATCACCTCAGTTCGCCATCGCCATAGATTACTGTATATATCAGTTCGCCGTCAGTCCCCGTCGTGAGTGGACATTATTTCGGTTGTTTGCAGCAGCTCAAAAAGATCGCTGTACAAATACAAAATATTCGAATAACCAAATTTCTTAAATACTTGATTATAATTATGGAGTGTAGAGTAGAAGGAGGACCATCTCTGTATATGAAAAGTGTCTCTAAAAACGCGTCCAATAAGGGTGGCGCTGCAGTAGCATAGGATAAATTAAAAATAAAACGCCAAAATTAATTAGAATAAGATGGAGAAATAAACAAGGACCGACCAATCCACTTAGTTTTGTAGTACGTAAATAGTTGAGGTTTTGTATACTGGCATTTTACTAACTACTCTAGTCATGAAATATTTTAAATATTTGAATTCAGCTGACTTCACTTCGTCTACAACAGCTATATTCATATCGTAGTTTTTCAGACGCCAGCACGATTGTGGTAGGTTTTGGAACCTCTATTTTCAGTATATAGTGGGACACTTTTTCAACTTTCGCACCTTATAAGATGGTTCAGGAGGACCATCTCTGTATATGAAAAGTGTCTCTAAAAACGCGTCCAATAAGGGTGGCGCTGCAGTAGCATAGGATAAGTTAAAAATAAAACGCCAAAATTAATTAGAATAAGATGGAGAAATAAACAAGGACCGACCAATCCACTTAGTTTTGTAGTACGTAAATAGTTGAGGTTTTGTATACTGGCATTTTACTACCTACTCTAGTCATGAAATATTTTAAATATTTGAATTCAGCTGACTTCACTTCGTCTACAACAGCTATATTCATATCGTAGTTTTTCAGACGCCAGCACTATTGTGGTAGGTTTTGGAACCTCTATTTTCAGTATATAGTGGGACACTTTTTCAACTTTCGCACCTTATAAGATGGTTCTCCTTCTACTCTACCTACACTCCATAATTATAATAATAATAAGAGATTTTTTTATTACAATATTTTAAAAGCACAGAATAAATAATAGTAGTACGTACTAAAAGTAAGTAGTATCAATTTTTTTGTCATGGGTGAAATTATCATGGTTTTCGAGGGTGTTGAAACCGATAGGGTTGTCGAAATGTAAATCCAAGATGGCGGCCGCAATAAGTATAAATTTTTTCATGATGGGTGTCATTTTCATGGTTTTCGAGGGTGCTGAAGCCAATAGTGCTGTCGAAATGTAAATCCAAGGTGGCGGCTGCAATAGGTATAATTTTTTTCATCATGGGTGTACCATTTTCATGGTTTTCGAGGGTGTTGAAGCCGACAGTGCTGTCGAAATGTAAATCCAAGATGGCGGCTGAAGTACTTAGGTACCAATTTTTTCATCATGGGTGTCATTTTCATGGTTTTCGAGGGTGCTGAAGCCGATAGTGCTGTCGAAATGTAAATCCAAGGTGGCGGCTGAAGTACTTAGGTACCAATTTTTTCATTATGGGTATCATTTTCATGGGTTTCGAGGGTGTTGAAGCCGATAGCGCTGTCGAAATAGAAATCCAAGATGGCGGCTGAAGTAGGTACTAATTTTTCATCATGGGAGTCATTTTCATGGTTTTCAAGGGTGTTGAAGCCGATAGTGCTGTTGAAATTTAAATCCAAGATGGCGGCTGCAATAGATATCAATTTTTTCATCAGGGGTGTCATTTTCATGGTTTTCAAGGGTGTTGAAGCCGATAGTGCTGTCGAAATGTAAATCCAAGATGGCGGCTGCAATAGATATCAATTTTTTCATCATGGGTGTCATTTTCATTGTTTTCGAGGGTGCTGAAGCCGATAATGCTGTCGAAATGTAAATCCAAGGTGGCGGCTGCAATGGGTATAAATTTTTTCATCATGGGTATCATTTTCATGGGTTTCGAGGGTGTTGAAGCCGATGGCGCTGTCGAAATAGAAATCCAAGATAGCGGCTGAAGTAGGTACAAATTTTTTCATCATGGGTGTCATTTTCATGGTTTTCAAGGGTGTTGAAGCCGATAGTGCTGTTGAAATGTAAATCCAAGATGGCGACTGAAGTTAGTACTAATTTTTTCATCGTGGGTGTCATTTTCATGGTTTTCAAGGGTGTTGAAGCCGATAGTGCTGTTGAAATTTAAATCCAAGATGGCGGCTGCAATAGATATAAATTTTTTCATCATGGGTATCATTTTCATGGGTTTCGAGGGTGTTGAAGCCGATAGCGCTGTCGAAATAGAAATACAAGATGGCAGGTGAAGTAGGTACTAATTTTTCAACATGGGTGTCATTTTCATGGTTTTCAAGGGTGTTGAAGCCGATAGTGCTGTTAAAATTTAAATCCAAGATGGCGGCTGCAATAGATATCCATTTTTTCATCATGGGTGTCATTTTCATGGTTTTCGAGGGTGCTGAAGCCGATAGTGCTGTCGAAATGTAAATCCAAGGTGGCGGCTGAAGTACTTAGGTACCAATTTTTTCATTATGGGTATCATTTTCATGGGTTTCGAGGGTGTTGAAGCCGATAGCGCTGTCGAAATAGAAATCCAAGATGGCGGCTGAAGAAGGTACTAATTTTTCATCATGGGAGTCATTTTCATGGTTTTCAAGGGTGTTGAAGCCGATAGTGCTGTTGAAATTTAAATCCAAAATGGCGGCTGCAATAGATATCAATTTTTTCATCATGGGTGTCATTTTCATGGTTTTCAAGGGTGTTGAAGCCGATAGTGCTGTCGAAATGTAAATCCAAGATGGCGGCTGCAATAGATATCAATTTTTTCATCATGGGTGTCATTTTCATTGTTTTCGAGGGTGCTGAAGCCGATAATGCTGTCGAAATGTAAATCCAAGGTGGCGGCTGCAATGGGTATAAATTTTTTCATCATGGGTATCATTTTCATGGGTTTCGAGGGTGTTGAAGCCGATGGCGCTGTCGAAATAGAAATCCAAGATAGCGGCTGAAGTAGGTACAAATTTTTTCATCATGGGTGTCATTTTCATGGTTTTCAAGGGTGTTGAAGCCGATAGTGCTGTTGAAATGTAAATCCAAGATGGCGACTGAAGTTAGTACTAAGTTTTTCATCGTGGGTGTCATTTTCATGGTTTTCAAGGGTGTTGAAGCCGATAGTGCTGTTGAAATTTAAATCCAAGATGGCGGCTGCAATAGATATAAATTTTTTCATCATGGGTATCATTTTCATGGGTTTCGAGGGTGTTGAAGCCGATAGCGCTGTCGAAATAGAAATACAAGATGGCAGGTGAAGTAGGTACTAATTTTTCAACATGGGTGTCATTTTCATGGTTTTCAAGGGTGTTAAAGCCGATAGTGCTGTTAAAATTTAAATCCAAGATGGCGGCTGCAATAGATATCAATTTTTTCATCATGGGTGTCATTTTCATGGTTTTCGAGGGTGCTGAAGCCGATAGTGCTGTCGAAATGTAAATCCAAGGTGGCGGCTGAAGTACTTAGGTACCAATTTTTTCACCATGGGTATCATTTTCATGGGTTTCGAGGGTGTTGAAGCCGATAGCGCTGTCGAAATAGAAATCCAAGATGGCGGCTGAAGTAGGAACTAATTTTTCATCATCGGTGTCATTTTCATGGTTTTCAAGGGTGTTGAAGCCGATAGTGCTGTTGAAATTTAAATCCAAGATGGCGGCTGCAATAGATATCAATTTTTTCATCATGGGTGTCATTTTCATTGTTTTCGAGGGTGCTGAAGCCGATAGTGCTGCCGAAATGTAAATCCAAGGTGGCGGCTGCAATAAGTATAAATTTTTTAATCATGGGTATCATTTTCATGGGTTTCGAGGGTGTTGAAGCCGATAGCGCTGTCGAAATAGAAATCCAAGATGGCGGCTGAAGTAGGTACTAATTTTTTCATCAGGGGTGTCATTTTCATGGTTTTCAAGGGTGTTGAAGCCGATAGTGCTGTCGAAATGTAAATCCAAGATGGCGGCTGCAATAGATATCAATTTTTTCATCATGGGTGTCATTTTCATTGTTTTCAAGGGTGTTGAAGCCGATAGTGCTGTTGAAATTTAAATCCAAGATGGCGGCTGCAATAGATATAAATTTTTTCATCATGGGTATCATTTTCATGGGTTTCGAGGGTGTTGAAGCCGATAGCGCTGTCGAAATAGAAATACAAGATGGCAGGTGAAGTAGGTACTAATTTTTCAACATGGGTGTCATTTTCATGGTTTTCAAGGGTGTTGAAGCCGATAGTGCTGTTAAAATTTAAATCCAAGATGGCGGCTGCAATAGATATCCATTTTTTCATCATGGGTGTCATTTTCATGGTTTTCGAGGGTGCTGAAGCCGATAGTGCTGTCGAAATGTAAATCCAAGGTGGCGGCTGAAGTACTTAGGTACCAATTTTTTCATTATGGGTATCATTTTCATGGGTTTCGAGGGTGTTGAAGCCGATAGCGCTGTCGAAATAGAAATCCAAGATGGCGGCTGAAGAAGGTACTAATTTTTCATCATGGGAGTCATTTTCATGGTTTTCAAGGGTGTTGAAGCCGATAGTGCTGTTGAAATTTAAATCCAAGATGGCGGCTGCAATAGATATCCATTTTTTCATCATGGGTGTCATTTTCATGGTTTTCGAGGGTGCTGAAGCCGATAGTGCTGTCGAAATGTAAATCCAAGGTGGCGGCTGAAGTACTTAGGTACCAATTTTTTCATTATGGGTATCATTTTCATGGGTTTCGAGGGTGTTGAAGCCGATAGCGCTGTCGAAATAGAAATCCAAGATGGCGGCTGAAGAAGGTACTAATTTTTCATCATGGGAGTCATTTTCATGGTTTTCAAGGGTGTTGAAGCCGATAGTGCTGTTGAAATTTAAATCCAAAATGGCGGCTGCAATAGATATCAATTTTTTCATCATGGGTGTCATTTTCATGGTTTTCAAGGGTGTTGAAGCCGATAGTGCTGTCGAAATGTAAATCCAAGATGGCGGCTGCAATAGATATCAATTTTTTCATCATGGGTGTCATTTTCATTGTTTTCGAGGGTGCTGAAGCCGATAATGCTGTCGAAATGTAAATCCAAGGTGGCGGCTGCAATGGGTATAAATTTTTTCATCATGGGTATCATTTTCATGGGTTTCGAGGGTGTTGAAGCCGATGGCGCTGTCGAAATAGAAATCCAAGATAGCGGCTGAAGTAGGTACAAATTTTTTCATCATGGGTGTCATTTTCATGGTTTTCAAGGGTGTTGAAGCCGATAGTGCTGTTGAAATGTAAATCCAAGATGGCGACTGAAGTTAGTACTAAGTTTTTCATCGTGGATGTCATTTTCATGGTTTTCAAGGGTGTTGAAGCCGATAGTGCTGTTGAAATTTAAATCCAAGATGGCGGCTGCAATAGATATAAATTTTTTCATCATGGGTATCATTTTCATGGGTTTCGAGGGTGTTGAAGCCGATAGCGCTGTCGAAATAGAAATACAAGATGGCAGGTGAAGTAGGTACTAATTTTTCAACATGGGTGTCATTTTCATGGTTTTCAAGGGTGTTAAAGCCGATAGTGCTGTTAAAATTTAAATCCAAGATGGCGGCTGCAATAGATATCAATTTTTTCATCATGGGTGTCATTTTCATGGTTTTCGAGGGTGCTGAAGCCGATAGTGCTGTCGAAATGTAAATCCAAGGTGGCGGCTGAAGTACTTAGGTACCAATTTTTTCACCATGGGTATCATTTTCATGGGTTTCGAGGGTGTTGAAGCCGATAGCGCTGTCGAAATAGAAATCCAAGATGGCGGCTGAAGTAGGTACTAATTTTTCATCATCGGTGTCATTTTCATGGTTTTCAAGGGTGTTGAAGCCGATAGTGCTGTTGAAATTTAAATCCAAGATGGCGGCTGCAATAGATATCAATTTTTTCATCATGGGTGTCATTTTCATTGTTTTCGAGGGTGCTGAAGCCGATAGTGCTGCCGAAATGTAAATCCAAGGTGGCGGCTGCAATAAGTATAAATTTTTTAATCATGGGTATCATTTTCATGGGTTTCGAGGGTGTTGAAGCCGATAGCGCTGTCGAAATAGAAATCCAAGATGGCGGCTGAAGTAGGTACTAATTTTTTCATCATGGGTGTCATTTTCATGGTTTTCAAGGGTGTTGAAGCCGATAGTGCTGTTGAAATGTAAATCCAAGATGGCGGCTGCAACAGATATCAATTTTTTCATCATGGGCTTCGAGGGTGTTGAAGCCGATAGTGCTGTTGAAATGTAAATCCAAGATGGCGGCTGCAATAGATATCAAATTTTTCATCATGGGTGTCATTTTCACGGGCTTCGAGGGTGTTGAAGCCGATAGCACTGTCGAAATAGAAATCCAAGATGGCGGCTGAAGTAGGTACTAATTTTTAATCATGGGTGTCATTTTCATGGTTTCCATGGGTGTTGAAGCCGATAGTGCTGTTGAAATGTAAATCCAAGATGGCGGCTGAAGTAGGTACTAATTTTATCATCATGGGTGTCATTTTCATGGTTTTCAAGGGTGTTGAAGCAGATAGTGCTGTTGAAATTTAAATTCAAGATGGCGGCTGCAATAGATATCAATTTTTTCATCATGGGTGTCATTTTCATGGTTTTCGAGGGTGCTGAAGCCGATAGCGCTGTCGAAATAGAAATCCAAGATGGCGGCTGAAGTAGGTACTAATTTTTTCATCATGGGTGTCATTTTCATGGGTGTTGAAGCCGATAGTGCTGTTGAAATGTAAATCAAAGATGGCGGCTGCAACAGATATCAATTTTTTCATCATGGGTGTCATTTTCATGGGCTTCGAGGGTGTTGAAGCAGATAGTGCTGTTGAAATGTAAATCCAAGATGGCGGCTGCAATAGATATCAAATTTTTCATCATGGGTGTCATTTTCACGGGCTTCGAGGGTGTTGAAGCCGATAGCACTGTCGAAATAGAAATCCAAGATGGCGGCTGAAGTAGGTACTAATTTTTAATCATGGGTGTCATTTTCATGGTTTCCATGGGTGTTGAAGCCGATAGTGCTGTTGAAATGTAAATCCAAGATGGCGGCTGAAGTAGGTACTAATTTTATCATCATGGGTGTCATTTTCATGGTTTTCAAGGGTGTTGAAGCAGATAGTGCTGTTGAAATTTAAATTCAAGATGGCGGCTGCAATAGATATCAATTTTTTCATCATGGGTGTCATTTTCATGGTTTTCGAGGGTGCTGAAGCCGATAGCGCTGTCGAAATAGAAATCCAAGATGGCGGCTGAAGTAGGTACTAATTTTTTCATCATGGGTGTCATTTTCATGGTTTTCAAGGATGTTGAAGCCGATAGTGCAATTGAAATTTAAATCCAAGATGGCGGCTGCAATAGATATCAATTTTTTCATCATGGGTGTCATTTTCATGGGTTTCGAGGGTGCTGAAGCCGATAGTGCTGTCGAAATGTAAATCCAAGGTGGCGGCTGCAATAGGTATAAAATTTTTTCATCATGGGTATCATTTTCATGGGTTTCGAGGGTGTTGAAGCCGATAGCGCTGTCGAAATAGAAATCCAAGATGGCGGCTGAAGTAGGTACAAATTTTTTCATCATGGGTGTCATTTTCATGGTTTGCAAGGGTGTTGAAGCCGATAGTGCTGTTGAAATGTAAATCCAAGATGGCGGCTGCAATAGATATCAATTTTTTCATCATGGTTGTCATTTTCATGGGCTTCGAGGGTGTTGAAGCCGATAGTGCTGTTGAAATGTAAATCCAAGATGGCGGCTGCAATAGATATTAATTTTTACATCATGGGTGTCATTTTCACGGGCTTCGAGGGTGTTGAAGCCGATATTGCTGTCGAAATGTAAATCCAAGGTGGCGGCTGCAACAGGTATAAATTTTTTCATCATGGGTATCATTTTCATGGGTTTCGAGGGTGTTGAAGCCGATAGTGCTGTTGAAATTTAAATCCAAGATGGCGGCTGCAATAGATATCAATTTTTTCATCATGGGTGTCATTTTCATGGTTTTCGAGGGTGCTGAAGCCGATAGTGCTGTCGAAATGTTAATCCAAGGTGGCGGCTGCAATAGATATAAATTTTTCATCATGGGTATCACTTTCATGGGTTTCGAGGGTGTTGAAGCCGATAGCACTGTCGAAATAGAAATCCAAGATGGCGGCTGATGTAGGTAATAATTTTTTCATCATGGGTGTCATTTTTATGGTTTTCAAGGGTGTTGTAGCCGATAGTGCTGTTGAAATTTAAATCCAAGATGGCGGCTGCAATAGATATAAATTTTTTCATCATGGGTATCATTTTCATGGGTTTCGAGGGTGTTGAAGCCGATAGCGCTGTCGAAATAGAAATCCAAGATGGCGGCTGAAGAAGGTACTAATTTTTCATCATGGGTGTCATTTTCATGGTTTTCAAGGGTGTTGAAGCCGATAGTGCTGTTGAAATTTAAATCCAAGATGGCGGCTGCAATAGATATCAATTTTTTCATCATGGGTGTCATTTTCATGGTTTTCGAGGGTGCTGAAGCCGATAGTGCTGTCGAAATGTAAATCCAAGGTGGCGGCTGAAGTACTTAGGTACCAATTTTTACACCATGGGTATCATTTTCATGGGTTTCGAGGGTGTTGAAGCCGATAGCGCTGTCGAAATAGAAATCCAAGGTGGCGGCTGAAGTAGGTACTAATTTTTCATCATGGGTGTCATTTTCATGGTTTTCAAGGGTGTTGAAGCCGATAGTGCTGTTGAAATTTAAATCCAAGATGGCGGCTGCAATAGATATCAATTTTTTCATCATGGGTGTCATTTTCATGGTTTTCGAGCGTGCTGAAGCCGATAGTGCTGCCGAAATGTAAATCCAAGGTGGCGGCTGCAATAAGTATAATTTTTTTAATCATGGGTATCATTTTCATGGGTTTCGAGGGTGTTGAAGCCGATAGCGCTGTCGAAATAGAAATCCAAGATGGCGGCTGAAGTAGGTACTAATTTTTTCATCATGGGTGTCATTTTCATGGTTTTCAAGTGTGTTGAAGCCGATAGTGCTGTTGAAATGTAAATCCAAGATGGCGGCTGCAATAGATATAAATTTTTTCATCATGGGTGTCATTTTCATGGGCTTCGAGGGTGTTGAAGCCGATAGTGCTGTTGAAATGTAAATCCAAGATGGCGGCTGCAATAGATATCAAATTTTTCATCATGGGTGTCATTTTCACGGGCTTGGAGGGTGTTGAAGCCGATAGCACTTTCGAAATAGAAATCCAAGATGGCGGCTGAAGTAGGTACTAATTTTTAATCATGGGTGTCATTTTCATGGTTTTCATGGGTGTTGAAGCCGATAGTGCTGTTGAAATGTAAATCCAAGATGGCGGCTGAAGTAGGTACTAATTTTATCATCATGGGTGTCATTTTCATGGTTTTCAAGGGTGTTAAAGCAGATAGTGCTGTTGAAATTAAATCCAAGATGGCGGCTGCAATAGATATCAATTTTTTCATCATGGGTGTCATTTTCATGGTTTTCCAGGGTGCTGAAGCCGATAGCGCTGTCGAAATAGAAATCCAAGATGGCGGCTGAAGTAGGTACTAATTTTTCATCATGGGTGTCATTTTCATGGGTGTTGAAGCCGATAGTGCTATTGAAATGTAAATCCAAGATGGCGGCTGCAATAGATATCAATTTTTTCATCATGGGTGTCATTTTCATTGGCTTCGAGGATGTTGAAGCCGATAGTGCTGTTGAAATGTGAATCCAAGATGGCGGCTGCAACAGATATCAATTTTTTCATCATGGGTGTCATTTTCATGGTTTTCGAGGGTGCTGAAGCCGATAGTGCTGTCGAAATGTAAATCTAAGGTGGCGGCTGAAGTAGGTACTAATTTTTTCATCATGGGTGTCATTTTCATGG